>JANZYI010000008.1:10000-1443085 GCA_033846785.1 Elsinoe necatrix
GTGGGCGGCTGCCCTGCCCCGCCGTCGAACCGGTACGCCCATCTAGTTTCCCCACCTAAGCTTCCACAAGGCAGACGCCGCCGCAGAGGACGCCGGGCCCGGAGGGCTCCGCGCACTGTGGCATTGCCGCCTCATGAGGAGGCTTCCCTTCACCGATCACACCCCGGGGGGCGGTTACCGGCTGGGGTGTGCCCCCGACTTCGTCGCGGAAATGTTGGCCATCAGCCAATCGTCCACAGACTCCATCGTTGCGCGGCGTCCCGGCTTGGGGGAGCCCGCGTCTTCAGTCGCCCTTCCACCACGGGCCCATCCGGCAGGCGGTCGCGCCCGGCCGATTGACGGACATGGGTGTCAGAGGCGCCGTCACGCAGCCCCCGTCGCCGACGGCTCGATCTCCCCGGAGGGGAGCGTGCCTGTGTGTCCAGCGATGGGGGCGCGATCCGGCCGTCCTTAAACCAACCAGGTGTATATGGTTCCACGGGGGGTACCGACGGAGGTGCTTTGTACAGTACTTCAACGGTGGGCTACTCAAAAGGATGCCGCTTTTACACTGCATACCCTTCCTTTTGCCCGCCGCTTTCACCGATTTGCTCCCTCTTGTAGACCCTCCGGCCTGTCGCCGGGGTCAAATTTGCCGAAAGCGGTTCAACCTCGCGGGAAGGTTTTTTGCGGGCCACTTTTTGGTGCGTTTTCCCATTTTTTGCACGCGCGCGACATCGCAAAATCGCACAGCGACGACGCGGCTTCGTGGTGACTGCCGCACCTCAGGATCACCCCTCCTGGCCTGGCCGGCCCGGTCGAGATGGCCGGCCGGGCCGCCAGGACCCCCTCGCTGCCGCCGGACCCCCCCCAAAAAAAGAAGGCATTTTTGCCGGCGAACGCGTTTTGACGGCCGGGTGCCCGCGCGGGGGCGAGAGGGTAGGTCCGAGAATATAGCGTGTAGGTCTCGGCCGGAGGGATGGGGTTCCCGCGAGTCGCGGTCTCTTTTCCGCAAAAGCAAAGTTAATTCCCCGACTAAAAAGGAATCCGACTTTTGGGGTGAGGGTAGTCCACCCCATCTTCGAGCCCTTCTCCGTCACCTGTGCCAAATCGGCGCGTACCCGGCCGACGCGGGCCAAACTCGACCACTGGGGTGGATGCCCGAGTAGACCCGGGCAAATAGGTAGTAGTACAGTAACAAAGTAGAAGGTAGAGCCTTTCCGGGTCGGTCTACGGCACTGTCGGCCTCGGCCGGGGCACCCCTCTTGGCCGTAGGGCTGCTATAGAGGCGGGCACTATGGCCTGGGAGAGTAGATGGCAGCTACACGGCAGCCGTTAGGTTCTAGACGGTGGCGGCAACCCCCCCCTCCTTTCCCGGGGGGGGGTGTATAGACCGTCCCGAGCCGTAGATGAAGGCTCTAGCCCCTAGAGCCTGCTACGCTAAAGGTTTAAGGATAGAGCTTTGGTAGTAGGGAGGGGTCATGCTGTCTCTGTCGGGGGGTCACCCTGTCCGGAAATCCGAGGGGGGTCACCCTGTCCGGGAAATCCGAGGGGGGTCACCCTGTCCGGGAATCGAGGGGGGTCACCCTGTCCGGGAAATCCGAGGGGGGTCACCCTGTCCGGGAAATCCGAGGGGGGTCACCCTGTCCGGGAAATCCGAGGGGGGTCACCCTGTCCGGGAATCGAGGGGGGTCACCCTGTCCGGGAAATCCGAGGGGGGTCACCCTGTCCGGGAATCGAGGGGGGTCACCCTGTCCGGGAATCGAGGGGGGGTCACCCTGTCCGGGAATCGAGGGGGGGTCACCCTGTCCGGGAATCGAGGGGGGTCACCCTGTCCGGAAATCCGAGGGGGGTCACCCTGTCCGGGAAATCCGAGGGGGGTCACCCTGTCCCGGATCCGAGGGGGTCACCCTGTCCGGGAATCGAGGGGGGGTCACCCTGTCCGGGAAATCCGAGGGGGGGTCACCCTGTCCGGGAATCGAGGGGGGGTCACCCTGTCCGGGAAATCCGAGGGGGGGTCACCCTGTCCGGGAAATCCGAGGGGGGTCACCCTGTCCGGGAAATCCGAGGGGGTCACCCTGTCCGGGAAATCCGAGGGGGTCACCCTGTCCGGGAAATCCGAGGGGGGTCACCCTGTCCGGGAATCGAGGGGGGTCACCCTGTCCGGGAAATCCGAGGGGGGTCACCCTGTCCGGGAATCGAGGGGGGTCACCCTGTCCGGGAAATCCGAGGGGGTCACCCTGTCCGGGAATCGAGGGGGGTCACCCTGTCCGGGAATCGAGGGGGGTCACCCTGTCCGGGAATCGAGGGGGGGTCACCCTGTCCGGGAATCGAGGGGGGGTCACCCTGTCCGGAAATCCGAGGGGGGGTCACCCTGTCCGGGAAATCCGAGGGGGGGTCACCCTGTCCCGGATCCGAGGGGGGTCACCCTGTCCGGGAATCGAGGGGGTCACCCTGTCCGGGAAATCCGAGGGGGTCACCCTGTCCGGGAATCGAGGGGGGTCACCCTGTCCGGGAAATCCGAGGGGGGTCACCCTGTCCGGGAAATCCGAGGGGGTCACCCTGTCCGGGAAATCCGAGGGGGGTCACCCTGTCCGGGAAATCCGAGGGGGGGTCACCCTGTCCGGGAAATCCGAGGGGGGGTCACCCTGTCCGGGAATCGAGGGGGGGTCACCCTGTCCGGGAAATCCGAGGGGGGGTCACCCTGTCCCGGATCCGAGGGGAGGGGGGGGGTTACCCTGTTCCGAATCCAAGGGGTCACCCTGTCCGCCAAGCCACGTAGTACCTTCTACGCCCAAGTCCAGGGGGTCACCCTGTCCGACGATTCCTAGAGCCAATCCACAGCCGAGGGGTCACCCTAGCCTACCCACTAGGCCGGAAACGTCTAAGTCTTACGCCCGTAAAGGGTCACCCTGTCCCTACGTCCAAAGGCCTAATTCCTAAGACGACTCCCTCCTGCCCGTATTCCCTAGAGTCAGTCTTTCCGCCGCAAGGGCCTTAGGGGGCCACCCTGTCTCTCGCCTCGCCCCCGTCGACAGTAGGACCGGCGGGGCCGGGGATGTAGCTAGCGGGCTAGACTTCTCTAGTGGTCCGGTGACCTACTAGCTAGCTCCGGCAACGGGACTGGTGCACTCTAACCCCCTCCCGTACCTACTACGCGGTAGGGCCCTAGGGGGACCCCGATCCACGCTAGCGACATAGGGGGTAGCCCTCCGCCCTCTACGGCATTGGGCCGCCGGCAAGGTCTAAGTGTAACACCCGGGCAGAAATCCCTCTAGCTCCCACGAGGACAGCGGGCTATGCCACTCCCTCACAGGTCCTCCGGTACGCTGCTAGGGTTAAATTTGCGGAAGGCGGTTCAACCTCGCGGGAAGGTCTTTTGCGGGCCACTTTTAGGGTGACCGTAGGGTCGGGGTTAACCCGAAGCGGGTCGGGGTCGGGGTCGGGGTCGGGGTTAGCCTTTTGACGGCGCGGTGCTGTCTTGGCTAGTGCGCGGCGCGGTGCTAGTGCGGTGCTGTTGTATACTCGAAAATCCGGGTTGGGGCTAGCACCGCACTAGCACCGCGCCGTGGGTCGGCCTTAGGGGGCCCTAACCCCGACCCTACGGTCACTGTAGCCACTTTTTGGTGCGTTTTTTCATTTTTTGTATACGCGCTGTCACGAACCGTCTAAACCTAAGGTCACGTGAGTGAGTCTTAGATGAAGCCAAGAACGAGGGTTCTACTTCTATAGTAGTATAGCACTAAGGTAAGAGTCGGAGAAGGTATGCCTTACAGATAATAAAGTATAATTAGAAAGTATTATTAGGCTAGCCTAGCAATATAATGTTCGCTATCTAAGACAAGGGTGTCTCTAGATTAAAGACGAGATTAACTATAGTACTTACTTAAGGTAAGGACTATTCCTATATACTTATACTTATCCCTTTACACTCTATATGCTCTATCTACTCTATAGCGAGAGCCGTAGATGTCTAGGATGCTATAGTGAAGCTGTCCTACTAAGACTCTATATACTCTATAGAGATTACAGTAGAGCCGCTAGAGTTGACAGAGAATCGGGGAAACGTCGGCGTTAAGTCACATAATAAGCTTAATAGCTTAATTAGCCCTAACTTTCCCGCTGCTTATCTGTTTACTAGGTTTGTAATGAAAAAACAGAGTGGGGAGTAATTATTTCATTGATAGGATAGTGTTAATACTGTCTACCTGTGTCTAAAATGCTGGATCATAGCTGCATGACCCATTATGGGTGACCCTGCAAGTGATATTGATATTATGTAATATGGTTAATGAATTGCTGATTACTCCATGATGGAGGATATAGCCCCCAATCCCAATCAACTAGGAGATGCTCTATAAGAATAAAGCAACCCTTCCTGGTCTGGTTAAGGATATTGGGCTCCATAGTGAGATGTAGTGGATTAATGTTCCTGTTATCCATGTCAGGACACTGAACTATCACCAATCCCTAGATATTGACTGACCTTGTTGTATCCATGCCAAGATATTTGATATGGGAGACATCTTTGGTTGGATCAATGTCGTGGTAATATGATTGATAGGTGACTCTGTGGATGAGGTATTTGGTGTCATTGTATTTTACTGTGATAGATGTCAGCTGATCCTGTATAGTCTAACCAGCAGTGGGGTTGACTGACTTTGGGAATATCCATCATGGGTAGTTGCATATGGTGTAAATACTGGAGTAGAAGGCCATTGGCCATGCCTGATGTTGGTAATATCTTGTTGAGTAAGATGTTGATTATTGGTGATAAAATTGGCTGAGTTGGTGATCTGGTTGATGGCTGCCACTATCTGGGCAGAGGAGAGGAGTTGGACTGCCATAGTGTGTGTGTGTGTTGATGAAGGAGTACATGATGGTGAGCAATTCCAATGATTTGTTGACACTGTCTGGACATAACTCATTGGAAGGTGCATCATGATGGACTTGTAATGGCAAGCACCACCACCTAGTGGAAATCTTGGGGTGACCCCGTCGCATGAGTTGATGTCAAAACATCTAAAGAGCTTTGCTTGTGGATTGCTTGTGATGAAGTCTGCTGGTGGAAGTGCAGCGTGGTCAAGCTCAGTCGTCGTCGGGCGAATAGATATGACGAAAGTCCCGAACATAACCCTCCGACTTCGCAGCTTCACTTTTTTCCCCCTAGACATCTACAACAACCCCACCATGGACGCGCAAAATTTCACCAGTCTCAATCGCAATTTCCCCAAGAAGAAATGCGGTCAGAACAAGTCACATCACCGGGCATTCAAGGGCAAAGCTGATCACTCCTCCAGGTGTCCTCGGCGCAACTGGGTCTGTGGGCCAGCGTTTCATCCTTCTCCTTGCTCTCCATCCTCACTTCACCCTCCACGCGGTAGGAGCCTCGGAGCGGTCTGCGGGGAAGAAATATCGCGATGCGGTGAAATGGAAACAGGCGTTGCCAATGTCGAGAGAGCTCGGTGAGTTGGTGGTCAAGCGGTGCACGCCGGAGGAGTTTGAGGGCTGCGATCTTGTCTTCTCAGGACTGGACAGTGACGTCGCGGGGCAAGTCGGTGAGCTAGTCTGTCTCGTGCTCTATGAAACCGTGTCGCTAAAATCAAGCCAGAAATAGACTTTTTGAAAGCCAATCTGGCTGTCTTCTCCAATGCGAAGAACTATCGCCGAGACCCCCTCGTTCCCCTCGTGGTACCAACAGTGAACCTCTCGCATATGGACGTCGTCCATCATCAGCGGAAGCACCATGGACTCGACAGAGGGTTTCTCGTTTGCAATTCCAACTGCGCCGTCATTGGCATTGTCATCCCTTTCGCAGCCCTGCAGTCGAAGTTCGGCCCGGTCGACCAAGTCTCGGTTGTAACGATGCAAGCAATATCTGGAGCGGGCTATCCTGGAGTCAGTAGCATGGATATAGTGGACAACGTGGTACCTTTCATCTCCGGAGAAGAGGACAAACTGGAAACGGAAGCGCAAAAGATTCTCGGTACAGTGAATGAGGAGTACACACAGTTCCAGGATCAGTCGGATTTGAAGATATCCGCAGCTTGCAACCGAGTCCCAGTCTTGGATGGTCATACTGCTTGTGTATCGTTGCGATTCAAGACCCGGCCACCTCCCTCTGCAGAGGATGTCAAACAAGCCATGAGGGACTATGTGTCCGAGGCTCAAAGGATTGGCTGTCCATCGGCACCTGACCACGCCATAGTTGTCATGGAAGAACCTGACAGGCCACAGCCGAGACTTGATAGAGAAACAGACCGAGGTTACGCTGTGAGTGTGGGACGAGTGAGGGAAGACGAAAGCGGAATCTTTGATATCAAGTTCGTTGCATTAAGTCACAATAGTGCGTTAGCTACGCCCCTTCGTCTGACAGCATCTGAGGCTGACTCATTACAGCCGTCATTGGTGCCGCTGGATCCTCTATCCTCAACGCCGAAGCTGCGGTACTCAAGGGGTTCGCTTGATGGCCGCGTATGTCAGATGACATGCGAGCATGGAACGAGCACTGCTACCATTACGACAGATGCCAAACGGATTTGTATCAACGGTATCGATAGTGGACGTCCCACATTCTTCATGCACATGTCTCTTCCAAACAATCGTCTCAGCTCCTGACTTCGTCCTCACTTATTCGAGCTCTTGCTTTGCCCTTGGACGCATCGCGTGCCATACCTGACGGTGCGGTTGCTCCTCTCGTTCTGCGGACATCTTCGCCAGATGCCGCCACGATGCCTGCCAATCTTACTGCCTCCACGTCCGATTCCCTCAAGGTGGGTAAATTCGCAGAGCTCGCTAATTGACTATTACTTCCGCTGTCATTGGCTGCACGTCCCATGGCTGATCCTGGATATGGGAAAGCCACGAGGCCGCTCGATGTAGTAGTCGTCATGAATTGCTGCGGGATTGTCGTGGCGCGGGTGGTGATACCGTCATTGAATCGCCCGCTCATCATGTCCTGCCTTCTTCTACGCCTTCGCCGCCACCAGATACCAGCGATGGTAAGAAGAGCCAAAACGACGACTATCAGTATGATCATCAAGACCCACTTCCAGTGTCCGGCCCACCTGTTCGGGTCAGTGGATGCCGCCTACTGCATAGGCGGATCGTATTACCATGACTGATTCTGCGTATTTACTGGTCTAGTGCCATTCTGTGAGGCTGATGTGGCCGTGGATTCGGCACTCGTCGACGAAGAAGTTGTCGTTGGCCCTGCAGCAGTAGGTGCGGTCGTGGTAGTGGTGGGTTGCTGTTGTGTCTGCTGATTTGAGCCTGTCGCGCAGGTATCGGTATACCATTGAGAGATGAGCGGTAGGTCAGAGCCCTGACATACATTGCCGCAAAGCTGGGTCGCATCCGAACGCAGATTGACCAGGTATGCTGATTGACAGAAGCAAGTCAAGTACGTCGCTTGCCCTGTCGCCGGGGCGGCAGGCGGTACACAAGCAGCTTGTGCCTGCTGGAGATATTGGCAACCTTGAGCACATGATGGAAGCGCATTTGGTCCAAAATTGAGCAATTGCTGAGCGGCGCCTGACGCGGTCAACAACAGCAAAGACACCACCAATGCCCGCGCCACATGGAAGCTCGAACCGCTTGCCATACAGACGGCAGTACCCTTCTAGGCCGCGGACTCAATCCGTGTGTGTCCCAGGAGGAAAGCGCCTGCCGTTCACAGGCAAGCTGTGGAGTGTGATGCATGCGATGGAGGAAACAGGTGGGCTGCGAATCCGGAATAGCTATTCGCGCCTTGGAAGCGAAATGAAAGCCTTCTTCGGGACAGGCGATGGCTGGGGGCTGTTATTGACGGAGATCCGAGACGAGCGAGAGACGGGTCCCTGCGCTAGCGTCCAACAGCCTTGGCTGTGAAAGGCACAGGACCCACCTCCGCATCGCCGCACCTTGGCTATACAACATATGGAGTGCATCTGGCAAATCGCGTATCTGGTCTTTCGCATCATCACACTCTACATGACATGTCATTTTAACCAGCCTGTGTACTCTGTAATTCTTTTTGCACTTCCTTCCGTACAATCTCTCGGACGTCCTCCATCTTGGCACCCTCTTTGACCACGGTTACCCTCTTTTCCTTCTGCTCCAATCCCACGAATTCGTCTGGCAGCACATTGGCGAATTGAAAGTCGACTTCTGTTTCGAGAGCCTTCTGAACGGCGCCAGCGAATTTTGCTGGGTGAGCAGTCGCCAGCGAGATGTGATGGACCTTTCCTCCTGTTCTCGCGCCCGATCGAAGACTTGCTGCGACCCCAATCGCAGAATGCGGATCGAGAACGTACCGGCCTCCCAGCAACGTTCCTTTGGTCTCGCCGACCTTTGTGCCTAAGTTCTTCGGATTGTTAGTCGTCGAGTAGACGAGTCTGATGGTGTCGATAGTCTGCCTGTCGCTCACACGCTCGCTTTCGAAATCAGCTTTTGCCGCCTGCAGGATTTGATCATTGACCCCGAAACCCCCCTCCTGTTTCAACTGACCGAGCCAGGATTGCACCTTCGCTCCGGCCACTTCTCTCCTCTGGACTGTGGCTTCGGCTTCACTAGTACGGTAAGCCAGGTACCACAGTAGTCTCTCGAAATTAGAAGACACAAGGATATCCATGGCCGGTGAAAGCGTTTCCTTAACCCCATCCTCGTGTGCCCTTACGCCGTCCTCAGGTATGCCACCTTCCGCCGCTCTGCCGTGCACGGGTTTCTTCTCGTAAAACCCACTCTGCCAGAACCTGTGAAGGATGTCGTTCTCATTCGTGGCTATGACCAGCTTATCGATGGGTAATCCCATGCGTTTCGCGAAGTAGCCGGCTAGAATGTCTCCGAAGTTGCCAGTGGGGACCACGAAGCGGATCCTGGTGGAAGTATCCGCAGGGTTTCCAAGCGAGCGGACCAGGGAGAAGTAAGAGGCGAAATAGTAACTGATCTGCGCCAGAATTCTTGCCCAATTGATGCTGTTTACGGCTGCCAGCTTGTGCGTAGAATTGATATCGGGATCCGCGAAAAGAGCCTTGACGAAGTCCTGGCAGTCGTCGAAGGTGCCGCTGACAGCCAGGTTGTGCACATTGGGGTCCAAGACGGTGGTCATCTGCGCCTCTTGCACGGGCGACACTTTGCCCTTTGGATGCATGATGAAGACACTCACGTCCTTCTTGCCGCGTAGACCATAGATTGCAGCGCTCCCCGTGTCACCGCTCGTGGCCCCGATCACGGTAAGATGTGATCGGTCCTGGCCGATCCTGTCGACGTTCTTCCGGACCAAGAAGTATTCGAACAAATTACCAAGGAATTGAAGCGCAACATCCTTGAAAGCGAACGTGGGCCCGTGGAAGAGCTCAAGCAAGTGAAGATTCTTGGACTCATCCAGCGTGACAACGGGTGTGACGTTCGAAGACCGAAAAGTCGCATATGATCGATTCACAATGTCCTTCAGGTCATCTGGTGGGATCTCGGAAGGCGAGATGTATAGGGAGAAGATCGCGAAAGCCAGCTCTTCAAACGAATATGTGACCCACGATGTCTGCCAGTCTGCCGGTAAGGATGGGATTTCTTCCGGTATGAACAAGCCTCCGTCTGAGGCCAGCCCCTTCAGGACTACATCTTCGAAGGAGAACTGTAGTACTTTTCAGCCAAGGTCTAGGATCGCCGGCGGTTACGGGTGTCAGGGATTATCGTACATCGTAAGAACCACCTCGAGTGCTCAGGTATCTTTGGGACTCTGTATGCGAGACCATGTCGATGAGGTGCTCGTGGATTGATTCACCACCACGGCGTATCAATATTCTCCCTTACAGAGAACGACGTTCCGCTACCGGAGTTGAGCTCCGAGCTCGGACCGGACGACACAAAACCAAAATTCTCCTCGCTCTCCATCTTCTTTCCTTTCTTAGGCGACTCGTAAGTGAAGAACCACCGACTGTGCATTCTCCAGACCTGACACTCTCGCAGTACTTCATAGAATCAATTCTATAGTAGACGACCTTATCTGAGCTCCATACCAGAGCCACAGAACTCCAACCTGGCTGATGACGGATATTCCTGCTGCTCAAGAGTGAAGCTATTTTGATTCGACCTCCTCGGAGATTGAATTGGCGATGATCTCGTCTCCTGTAGAACATGGCCTCGGTCTGTCTGCTTGAGTGGGCAGTTAGGAACTTCTGACAGGTTCTGAGAAAAGGGTTGTGTTGCGAGGGGCTATGGAGGTGGTTAAATAGATGATCATACCGGCAATGTCAAATCTTCTTCCCCCTGCTAGACGAGTTGAGTTGTGCGGATCTGTCGTAAGACCCAAGACCCTCCATTCACCCCTTGACCCAAGAACTTCCATCAACCACTGCACATTGCTCGAGTTCAGGCCTTGCCTTGACGGTGAACCATGGCCCTGAAAAACTGGTTTGCCAAGAGTACAAGCGCTCCGGCCCGGCTTGAGCCGTAAGAACGAAGCTCGGTGGCTGGTCATCACACGCTTACTCCGTCTTCAGTGCTCGACACCCCTATGGCTGCAGTCCCTTCCATGTCTGGCATGGCCATGGAGCGCGCCGCATCGTGAGCATCTATGTTGCTTGTAAGGGGGCCCTCCAACCATATCCAACGAATGAAAATGGGGGATCCATACTGCGAACATCTCGCGTCGCCAAACCCATGGGTGCTGGCTCTGTCAGTGTATGACATTTCATATCGTCGCTCCTGATACCGCTGATTCAATCCAAGGTTTCTGGTCGTGGGTATACTTGTTTCTTACCTTCCCCAACACTATCGCATCATCTCTCTATCTTCTTCGGCCGGGTTATCGCCATGGTGGGTCCTGCTAGGAACTCTTTCATCAATTGCTGGCATCACAAACATCGTGGTTCTTCCGACATCGCAACATGACATGGCTTGTTGCAAAGAGATCAGCGCCAGTGCCTGTACGGCCGCTATGCTGGGGATAGTCCAGGTTGGGGTACAATGGACGTGTTTCATGGCTATAATGGTGCTGTTCCTGGCGTTCTTTCCGAGAAACACCGACAGAGAGCAGGTTTCTCCCCTTCCCGACGATGTGGACGCCGAAATACCCAAGGCTCGAGACGCCGTCATTGTCGGTGCAACGTGTTTGGTGGCTCTTCTCTTCGCTGGGGTTGGCAGCCTGTTCTTCCTTGTCAGAGCCCCTTCACAGCTGCTCGGCTGGGCCAACTTCCTGGGCGTGACCGCTAGTATTCTGGCTTCAATACAGTACATTCCACAGATCTGGACGACATACCGTCTTGGAAAGGTTCTTAGCCTCAGCATTGTCACCATGCTCATACAGGTTCCGGGTGCATTTGTCTTCGCATTCAGCTTGTACCTCCGGGTCGGCGGTCAGGGCTGGTCTAGCTGGCTCGTGTATTGTGTTACCGGTCTGTTCCAGGGCATCTTGCTGGCCATGGCAATTCGATTTTGGACCAGGGATCGAGCATCAAGTCAAGCTTCAGCTCCGCAAGAGGACGAGTGTCCCGCTTCGGAGAGAGATCCACTCTTGCCTGCTAGGACCTCAGGTTCGGTCTAATCTCCAGATGACAGCAATTCAACCAGCATGGATCAAGGTGTGAAGCAGGATGGGACACCTACTGCAGCAGTCGATCGCTGAGGCGATGCGTGAGACGCAGACGACACACAAACAATTCGATACGCGCACGTATCGTGACAATCGAGACGCTCCATCAAACGACGCTGTATCTGTCGAATTGTTGTCGATGGACGTCTACCGTTCCGTGAAAATGCACACCATTGATTAATGGAAGAACCTCCGACTGATGGGCACATCAACCTGAATGGCACAGGCCCAAGGAATGAAACACGACAAATGCCACTCTGCCTTCAATGTGATGTGTTCACATTCATCCGGTTCACCGGTCTCTTACTACCTTGCCAAACCTACTTTGGTATAACTTTGAGTGAGAAATCCACATGCTTTACTCCTTGATGTATGCTGCTGCTGCTTATGATATCGACGTGTTCGCTGATATACCCTCCCACATTCTCCTCGGTCAGACCTCCTGACACCTCCACCAGGACTGCCCTGGGCCCCTGTCCCCATTTCTCCTTGATTGTCGCTGCCGCAGCTTTCATGTCGGCCGGGGTGAAGTTGTCCAGCATTACGATATCTGCGCCAGCTTGGATGGCTTCCTCAGCCTCCTCGAGACTTTGACATTCTACCTCGACCTTGATGCTAAAGCCACCTGCAGCTTTGGCTGCCTTGACGGCCTTTGTTATGCTTCCAGACGCCCAAACGTGGTTGTCTTTGAGCATGGTCATTGTGCTCAGATCCACTCTGTGCATGTCGCAACCGGCCACCGCCATACCGTACTTCTCCACGATCCTGAAGCCAGGCGTGGTCTTCCTCGTGCCGGCCAAGGTGTTCTTGTAGCCTGCCTCTCGTAAGATTCTCAACAGCTTGCGACCCTGTGTCGCGATGCCGGAACAGCGCGCGAGCACGTTCAGCGCGACTCGCTCTCCCAGCAATACATTGCGTACGGGGCCTCTCACGGTCGCGACCTGCTCTTTCTTGCCGACCAAATCCACACCTTCGTCATAATGCCATTCAACAGTGCAGCCTAGGTATGAGAAAATCGCTTCGAAGAACGGGACGCCTGCAAGAGTGCCAGGCGATTTCGCGAGCAAACGAGCTTCTGCTGGTCCGGACCCAACGACAAATCCGCCATAGTCGAACGACGGCGTATCTTCGGCGAGCCACTGAGGAATGATGTTGGTCCAAGACGGAGGAAGGAGGTCCCTGGGTGAGCCGTGGGCAGGCGCGCCCTCGATGTGTGCCATTGGCGGGGGTGGGTGAAGTTGCGGTTGTGTGGCAAGTGCAAACGTCTATGCGCTGCGTAAGCGTCGAGCTTAGCGCCCAGATCACTTCGTCACTGCGGAGCTCTCGCCGTGTCCTCTTCACCACGTCCTTAGATATCAATTTCTTTCGGTAGGATTAATAGATGATCTATTTCTCTTTCATCAATTGACCTTCCTGGCCCACCAAACACGGCAGATCGACCTTTCCGCGCCTTGGCATCACAACCAAGCCTTGTCGGATCATGATCCGGCTCTTGCCCGCCCTCTTCGGCTTCTCCCTCACCCGCATTGCCCTAGCCACCGGCACTGTGACTCTTTCGTTGGAGAAGAGGGCGATCATTGCCGGTGAGGTGCAAGCCGCGAGAGGTATCTACAAGCGGCAATCGACGAGCGGCGGCAGCGTGGAATCCACCGTCTATGATGTACTACCATGGGATATTGGCGGCGCTTATTACACAAACAGTGAGATGTTCAGCCAAATAGAAGCCAGTGCTACGGAATGACTGACAATGTCTTGTAGTCACTGTTGGGACGCCGCCCCAGACGTTGACAGTGATTCTCGACACTGGCAGTAGCGACCTGTACGTGGACGCTTCGGCTTCGGCTGCTTGCAAAGACACAACGTCCCCGTACACTTGTCGGGGAGGCTCATTCGATCCGTCTGCGAGCCAGTCCTACAACGTTGCTGTACCTGGCGGGTTTAATACGTCTTTCGGGGACGGATCGACTGCTGCAGGTGACTTCGCTACCGATGTGGTTGGCATTGGAGATGTACTGGTCAGTGGCGTCCAGTTTGGAGTGGCTACTTCAATCGCGTCCACCACAGGATTTGCTGTTAGCTTGATGGGCCTAGGCTACTCTCTCCTTGAAGCCAGTTCTCAAGGATATCCGAATATGCCCGAGGTTCTGCAGCAGGCCGGCGCCATTAACTCTCGACTCTACAGCGTATTCTTGAACAGCTTTGGCGACGCTACCGGTACAATACTCTTCGGCGGCATAGACACGTCCAAGTACACCGGTCAGCTGCAGACACTCAATATGCTGCCGACCTCGGTCCGGGGACGCACTATTGTCTACCAATTCGTCGTCAGCATCACAGGGGTTTCCGCTCGTGCCAATGGACAAACGACCACATACCTTTCTGCTGATGACCGAGGCGGTGACACTCTACCGGTACTGCTGGATACAGGCTCCACTGCTTGGACTGTCCCGCCGGCTTTGTATAGAAGCCTTCGAGAGCTGTTTGGCGACGCCATCAACTCTGCCGGCCTCGTGGAATGTTCGCATCAAACAGATGACATCA
Source organism: Elsinoe necatrix (assembly GCA_033846785.1). Lineage (NCBI taxonomy): Eukaryota > Fungi > Ascomycota > Dothideomycetes > Myriangiales > Elsinoaceae > Elsinoe > Elsinoe necatrix. The sequence goes on from JANZYI010000008.1 coordinate 24,093, forward strand.
CCATATCCATCCAATTTGACGGAAAGGCAACCATTGATGTGCCGGCGTCAAGTCTAATAATACCGGTATACAATTCCGCCACCAACCTTCAAAACACCACCGCTGACGGTAAGCCCTTGTGCGCTTTCATGGTTTCTCCCGACACTGGTAATGAGCAAGCGTCTCAATCCGGCTTCTTGACCCTCGGAGACGCAGTCCTACGCAGCATGTACGTGGTCTTTGACATGGACAATGCTCAGATTTCCGTCGCACAAGCCAACACGAACAGTTCCGCACCGGAGGGGAGCATAAAAGTCGTACCAGCGGGCGCATCCGGAGTCCAACAGGCCATTGGTACTATCAATGGGGGGGTCGAGACAGCTGCCTCCAATTCCTACCTGGTTGCCCCTGCGATTACGGCTTCCCAATCTTTGACATACAGCACAGCGAGCTCGCCCGTGGGTACTGCAACGGGTACTTTAGCGGTGCCGCAAGCCGGCCAGGTGACACCTGAAAGTTTACAGACTTCTCAACCAGCTGCGTCCAGCTCGGGCGCGGCCAGTGCGAATTGGCGTGCTTCTTACGATCGTGTCGTACTATGGACGCCCTTCATGTGGATGTTGATGACTTTCCTGGGTTGTGGCCTTCTCTTGTAACACTGGCACTATTCCACCGTATCGATAGATAGCCCAGATAATTTTCTCTGTAATTATGCCAGCATTCTCGGTGATGTCTATGTGACCAGGACGCAGTGATGATACCATGTTGTTACTACCTAAAAGCCACAACCCCGCAGAGCTTCTCCAGACCTGACGGGAGGGAAGCGCTTCGAAAGGTTTGTCAACTTCCGCACCGCATCTCACACAACAACACAACCACATGCTTTCTCTAGTTTTTCCTGCTTCGCGCGCTGTCGCACTTCCACCTCGCAGCTGCGTGAACAGCAGTCAGCGAGGTCACAGCGCTGCGTCATAGGATCATGGTGAACACCCGACGCTTGACGGGCGACGCTGTGGACACGGCCAACCTTACCTCACCAGTCACTAGCGATCCCCCGACCACGCATGGCTCGAACAAGGTTTCTCGTGCCCTCCGAAATCTGCAGATCGACGGCAACATCGCTCTGGGAGGTCCAGGATCCCTCAAGAGGAAGAGAGGTCAGAAAGAGTCGGCTCCGGCACCACCTACTCCACCTCGATCACATTCAGTGTCGAGTCAGTATGCTTCGCCGACTGTGCACCCTATCGAAGGACTGAAATCGAAATCAAGATCGGTCACTACTGCTTCTAGCGGATACTATCGTCGTGCTCGACATACGGCACCAAATCATGCAGGCCCGCAGTCCCCTCAACGAAATTCTCCAACCGCACAGCATTCGAGTGATAAGGAATCCTCAGCGTCAACAAACGACATGGCCGTGGATGCTGGACCGCCATCTGACCACACCGCAGCATACTGGTTCCTTCCTGGTGGTGGACTGTTGTCCGGGTCTGACGAAGGAAGTGATCGCCAAACAGAAGGGGCAGCGCAACCACAATCCAGCATAGTGAGAGCTCCTTCCGGCGGTCTAGGAGGTGCAGCACCCAGTGAATCGCACAAGATGCCCGAGGGACGAGTCACACGCGGTGGAGCACAAGGTCAAACGTCCGAGAAAATGCAGACAATTCCGGAGCACGAGACTACCTCGGCCATGCGCTCTCAGGCCAAGCTCAGACGGGAATTGAGAAAACTGGAAATTCGTGCCAATCCGGCTCTCAGTCTTGTAGCTCCCGACCATCACAAAAGCCCATCATGTACGAGCTCAGGCCCAAGGGCTGCGACAAGATCATTGAGAGGAGCCGAGGATGCAAATGAGGCGTCGCCGGCTCGTCACCTTGTCGGACATGAACGTGACGTTGACAGCGACAGGGTCATTACTGTTGAACTGCCCAGCAACACTGTGGAGCCCGTGACAGAGAAAGCGAAGAAGAGACTGAGTCGTGAGATGCGTAAGCTGGAGATCCGTGCTAACGAGCGGTTGGGTGGTAGGACTGCATCACCTGCGCTACGCAATGCTGTGGCCCAAGCGACGCCAGAGCAAACCACAAGGTTTCCGAGAAGACAACTTCAGCGTAGGCGCTCCCGCAGTCGTTTACGCAGGACCCGCACAACAGTGACCGCGAAGTCTAGAAGCCCGAACCATCGACAAGCCGTGGCGCCTCTGACGCAGTTTCCTGCGGATCCGCCAGACGACTTGGTCGATCACATCCTATTTCTCCTCGCTGATGCCGCAGGAGAGCGAGATCTGGTGGCCGCTCTGCACGACAAAGCTCAGGATGCTATCAAGCGGGACATCCGCTGGGAGGCTCCGGCGGTACTCGATGCGAGAGATCAGCACGAGATGGATGTCTTGGAGAAGTGGATACCGCTTGATGAGGGCACAATGAAGATTGTCAATGACATGCAGTGTTTCCAGGACGCTATTGAAAAGCACGATGCGAGGAGGCAGATACTGGCGGACCAAGCGATGAGGGTTGCCGAGGCCGATCTGCGTAGCACTCGTTCACCAGGACTTGCTTTTGACGAAGGCGATTCTGATATTGACATGGACGATGCAGCATTGGACTCTAATATGGCTTCTAACATCATCGTCAATTCCGACCCCGCAGACACTGGAGCGGAAGATACCCAGGATCTGCTCGATGACGAGGAAGACGACGACGATGATGGAGACGAAAATGAAGGTGCGATGACTGAGCACATGTCCATTGACGGGCCAGGATCAGTCACAGGACTTGATGAATCAAATGTACAACGGGCTCACAGGGCTGAATTTGTTGCACACGTCATTGATAAGCACGACGAGGGCGCATCTGTGAAGCGTCGTTGGAAAGGCAAAGGAAGAGCACTGCCAGATTAGATTCTTGGCTAGAAACTAGCATCAACAGGGTACGATTCAGTGCTATCCAAGGGCTACCAGTGCAATTTACATTGCATGATTATCGACATGAGTAACAGCGATAACGGAGAGGATAATGCAACAGGCACCATCCAAAAAGTATAATATACACAGAAACCAACGTTATTTCCCTTTCCCTCCATTTATTGCAGCTCAGCTCAACTCAGCTCAGCTCGATGCGATTCTCAATCGGAGACACCATACTCAAACTTGGCTTTCTTCGTGGGGCATGATGCTGGCAGCACAGTCGGCCTTTTCATCGCCACTGGCCCCCCGGGCCGTTCTGAGGGTCTACGGTTGAACGCCACCGCTTGGATGCCCGCCTTCGCGGATCGTCTCGACCCAGCTATAGCATCGTGTTGCACTCTCCCGCGGCTCCGCAACGATGCCCCCTTGGACCGCAGAGGGACAGCCTGCGTCTCGGTGTCGGATGCGTCACCGTCGCTTGTCAAGTCAACCAGTCTATCCTGCTCCAGTTGCTCGGCTCTTCGCCGCGGCCGAAGTTCTGGAGGTGGCGGAGGTAGAGCGGTCCAAGCGTCGCCCATCGACGCTCGCAAGAGGACATCGAGTGCTCTCATCTTGATCAGCTGATTGCTGTCGTTCCAGACAGCAGCTATCTGTGGCAAGGAGGACACTGATCTGGGGCTGAATCCGATTGGTCGGGTGCAGCGAGCGTTAGCCTCGGCTGGTATGCTCGATAATAGTAACCTCTTGAATTTGATGTCATGCTTTTCGACAAATGGTGTGCCTGCAGAGTGTTGGGCCGCTGCGGTTGCCATCTTTGCGGAGAACAAGGCAGGGACAACATACTGGATATATTCGGCACGACCAAAGTTGAATTCTGCAGCCAGGAATTCGAAAAGGGCCGATTCGTTGTGCTGCCTGTTGCAGTGTTCGTCGAGGCCTGGATATCTGGGCAAGAGTCGCTCACGTTTGTGGATCTTAGGATTGGAGTACAGCTTAAAGGCTTTGATTGATGGCCATTTGTCCTGACTGATCCAGTTGCCTAAACTTATGATCAGTCTAGAAACGCTCAATTTCCACGGCATCCAGTCTCCCGCAGGGTCTATCTGCATCAGCTGCTGAGCGAGCTTTCGTCCCTCGCGGTCTGTAACAAACGTTCCAGCGCGATTCTCGTCGTATTGGAGAAGGCCTTGTTCGTCATAGTCTCCGCCAGTGAACAGAGCGAAGAGAACCAGCTGGGATCGTTCAACGCCACCATTGAGGCCATTACTGAATTTGCCAATGCTCGTATCCAAGCTCTTCAGATTCAACACACGAACATGGGTCTTGCTCCTGCTTCCCGCCGCGGGGCTTGCGTCGCTGTACGATCTTATGAGGCAATTTGCGCCGAAGATGAGACTGTCGCCAACATCACTCCACACAGCGTGGACAAAGCCCCTCCGCTGCAATTCTGCGCATTCCGCCTCGGCTTCTCCAAGCGCATCGATGCACAAGATGCCAAAGTGTTTGAGCATGGATTTCAGATGGCTGGTCCGTCCAGGATCTACTCCGCCACCTCCATGCTCACCTACTCTCTGAGGCCGATAGGGACCATCGAAGATGAAGACAGGCTCGAAATGTAGACAGAGCAGATCGACGATGCTGTATAAAATCGCTTTCTCGTTGAAATTGGCGTGATTTGTTTGTGCCTCGGTTTCGCTGACATGCTCGGCCTTGATTGCAGGGTACCGCCACCCAGCTGCGTGAATGGCAATCCTGTAGCGTTCTCCGGTCTTGATGTAATGTGTCGAGGATAATTCGGCCAGGCCTGTGAGTTTGCCTTCGCCCAGGAAGCTCCAAAGACCTTTCACCCCCATCTTCAGTCAGCCGAGATTCGGACAGAGACAAGATAGTGGAATGGTAACGCAACGCGCGAACGACGGCAGGGACGCGCCGAACACATGCAAGGTTTGGGACTATCCCCTTTTTGCTCGACTGCGGCTCTGGATTTCGCGCAAGTGGGGCTCCAACCCTACAGCGCTCAACTCACCGGTGTAGTGTGTGCGCCGGAGGAAACGTGGAATCGAGCAGGTCTACGTCCATTCCCTCACAGTATCCCATCGATCATGAACAGCGTCGACCCGGCCACTGGGCAACCTTTGCCCGAGTCGGCCATTGTTCGTGTACTCTTCACCTGCCCAAAAGTGCACGTATATGCGATTCCTCCTTTGACCTCTGCCCGCGGCTTCCTCGCCGGACCATGGACTGCCCCGCCACGACCGACAGCCAAGCAGATATTCACCGCTCGTGGTCGTGTGGTGGAGATCAGTATCGATTCGAAGCTCAAGTGCAACATCGTGCTGGAAGACCCAAACACCGGCGACCTGTTCGCCGCCGCACCCTACACCAGTCGAGAGGTAGTACAGGCTGCCACGGATTCTAGCCGGTTCTTCGCCATCCGCGTAGTAGGAGATGGGGGTATGAAGGCCACACTCGGTATCGGTTTCGAGGAAAGAGGCGAGGCTGTGGATTTTGGCATTGCGTTGGCAGACGAGAGGAAGATTCTGGGAATGGAAGGACCTGCGCAGGGCCCGAAAACGGCTGCACAAGAGAAGAAGCCTGTACAAGAAGCCAAGCGTGACTGGGGCCTGAAGGAGGGCGAGAGTATCGTGGTTGAGATAGGAGGCAAGGGTAGGAAAGTCAAGGACCACGTGGACAGAGGAGAAGAAACCAAGGCTTTGTTCAGCATCGCACCCCCTCCTTCCGGCAGTGCACAGGAGCCTGGTCCCAATGCCCTGTCGCCGCCACTGTCGGCGCATCACATCAAGACTGGGAAACAGCAAGCTCAGGATTTAGGATTTGACGACGGCGAATTTGGAGAGTTTCAATGAACCATTTGGGACGCGGAAAAGCTATACGGCTCACGACATTGGCTTTGCTCTGGTCAGCGCATACGGAGGAGCCACAGCACGATGCCAGCTACGGTCAGTCCAACTGCAGCCCCCTCCAAAGCTATCGACGTGACTTCGATATTCTTCAAGATGAGTACTTCATCGCTGAGCGGCCCTTTGGACCACAGAGAATACACCTCCTTGGTTCGGCCCCATAATGCCCTCGCAGTCATGAGCAGCTGCGTCTGCCAATCTGCAGGGATGTCCCGGGAATGGTGATTCTCAGCTGGTGTCGGCGCTATCGTAACGGCAAAGTCATTCGGCTGAGCCTCCACTTCGGCCTCCACTTCGGGTGTCGCCGCGACAGGCAGCTCGAAAGCTTCGACGGACGGAGCTTCGGGCTCAATGGCCTCATCCATCTGCTTTTCAATGTCATTGGTGATCTTGGTTGATTCCGCCGCTGCCTGAACTTTTTCGTTTTCGGCTTGGACAGCAGGGACCGCTCCCGAGGTCTTCTCGTCAACTTGCGATACCAATGTTTTCTGGTCCAAGGCATCTTTGACTTCTCGAACGAGACGTCTCCGCCGCCATGGCTCTACGATGCCGATGTTGGTCACCAACAACAAGATATTTAGACCCATCAATCCGAAAGTGACCCATGTGCTATTCCGTCGAATCGTATCACTCCAAACCTGCTCTTCATGATACTGCCTGCGTTCCTTCTTCTCCAACTCCGTCCTTGCCTCTTCCAACTCACGCTCGGCTTCAGTGAGCTTTTGTTTTGCCTGTGTGACGCCTTGTTCGTGGAGGTGCTCGGATCGGATCAGGGAGGTGTAGCGGTCCAGGTCATGTGGTGTCCAGGACGCTTTCCGTTCCAGCAGAGAAACCACCTCTCTTTGCGACGAGATCTGGGCGCCATGTGCGGTGGTGTAGGCGTCCTTTGCTGCAGCGACGGACTCGTGCAGGATCTTGACCCTCGACTCTAGCTCGGTGATCTGTCTTCGAATCTGCTCGATCCCGGTGTAATCTGTGCCAGTGTATGTGTTGAGTCGTTGACCAGCTACAGCTGCTTTGGCGAGCAATTCGTCCATGAAAACCTGAAACCGTTTCGAATAGTCACTTCGCATTGACTGTAAATGCGAGGGGAGCTTCTCGTGGTCTGCAGCAGTTGACGTCGTCGCCTGTGCAACAGCAGATCTGGGGGGACCATGATCGTTCCTATCAGGCGGGGATATCTGCGAGGCAGTGCTTGCTAGTGGGGAGACCTCTGGCTGAAGAGGAGTGTTGGCAGCTTGAGTCTTTTCGGATCTGCGAGCGCTTGTCGTGAACGCTTTGTAGTATACCGATACGGCGCTAGATGTAACTGCTGATGTAGCAAATCGTGGTGACAGTGAATTGCATCTCTGGCAGATCCATGGCACGCCTCTTTCCGATGCTGTTGTTGATCGAGCCGTGCTGATGACGAGCTTGTCGACGACCTGGAAGAATCTCTTCGCGCCATGACTGGGTATGGACATGGCATTGATACTCCAAGCAAGGGCAGTTGAGGTATACTGCGGGATTTTTTTGGGGCCCAGGACTGGCAGCTCTGAGACGAACGGAAGCATAGACAAGGCATGATCTGCAGAGCGCTGCAGATCGTGGAGGCCTGAGCTCTGTGGTATGGCGTCGGGTATGTTGGATTGCGTATGCGGCTCTTTGACTCGGGCATGAAATTTGCAAGGGTCTTCTGTCTCCGGCGGGAAACGAAACCCATGATGTGACGATCCAGAATTTGTTGAGCTGATTCGTCTATAGATTTTGCTGCCTTGGTATAGCGCAAGTTGTCTTGTCCATCCGTTTCCTGGTGCAGATTTCACGCCTGATAAAAGATATTCCCTTCAGTATGGTCGCAGCCAATCTGCCAGCGATGAAGACATCGCCCAAATTCATCTTCTTCACCGACTTTGACGGCACCATCACGCTTAGAGACAGTAGGTCACCTCGTCTTGTCCTCCAATTGCTTCTTCAAGACCTTCTCCACATGGTCACAGGAGAGACCGGTCGTGCAGCGTCTCTAATGCATCTCTAATGCACCAGAAGCTGATCATTGTCTGTAGGCAACGACTTTCTGGTATGCCTTGGCAATTTGTGGCAAATCAGCCCCTACTGATGCCATTGCAACAGACTGACAACATCGGTTTCGGGTACGAGAAGCGCCGACAGGGCAATCAAGATGTCCTCACTGGCAAGGAGTCCTTCCGCGAGTCCTTTCGCAAGATGATGGACTCGGTCACGACGCCGTACAACGAGTGCGTTGACCTGCTTGTGAAGAACATCAAACTCGATCCTGGCTTCAACGCTTTCTTTCGTTATGCTCTGGAGAAAAACATCCCGGTTGTGGTTCTGTCTTCCGGGATGACACCCATCATCCGGGCCATCCTGGCTAATCTGGTGGGCCCAGATGCCGACAAAATCGACGTTGTCTGCAATGATGTCGAGACGCGGCCGGGCAAGACCAGTATCAACGAGGAGGGCGGCTGGCGGATTGTCTGGCATGACGACTCGCATTTCGGTCATGACAAGAGTCTCACCATCCGACCGTACCGTGATCTTCCCGAGAACGAGCGACCGACGCTCTTCTATGCTGGCGACGGCGTCAGTGATCTGTCCGCGGCAAAGGAAACCGATCTACTCTTCGCCAAAAAGGGCCATGATTTGATCGATTACTGCGTCAAGGAGGATGTCCCATTCACCGTATTTGAGGATTGGACCAGCATCCACCAAACCGTCAAAGACATTGTGTAAGATTCCAGACCAAAAATGTGATGAAGAGACTGCTAATCTGGGACAGCGACGGCAAGAGGTCGGTATCAGATGCTGCGAAGGAGGGCCACGAGCTGTACATGAATGGACTGGCGAAATAGACATGCAACGAGGTAAACACCTGGTGCCGGATGGATCATAGAGGATAGGAACGTGTGGTAGAGAACATAGATCATAGACTGAGAGATATGTGGCACGTTGAGCTTGCGAATACAAACTCTTCCTGCTTTGCCGGCCTGTGGTCTGTGGTCACGCAACTTGTCAAGTTAAAATATCGATTTTGACAGTCAGCTCCTCGTTTGCCTATGCCAAAAAATCAGAGACCTAGTGGGTTGTAAGGAGAGGCCCAATGCCACCGGGAATAAGAAATGTCCGGGGCAAGTTTAGTTTCGGCATCTGCGGGAGCGGAGGTGGGGCTATTCGCGGCCCCCCCCCCTGGGGAAGATCGGCCATGCAAACAGCGACACGGATGTGACATGTCGTTCTGCTTTCCAGCTACTCCATTCCGACAAATTCGATTGAAAAGGCATTGACTGAAATTGCTCACGCAGCACGTCCTAGAAAGACATGTCTAAATTGTCGCCGACACTAAAGAATCTCATCAACGCTCCTTTCGCTCGACCTGGAGCTGTTCCCGCACCAGCAAACATCAAGAGCGTCTACGAACATGTGGCCAAAGATGCAGCATCCAAGAATGTCGGCGTTCCAGCATGGCTCTCAATAGCGGTATGTGCACGACTCTCCAAGCAATCATCCGATCATTCTCCTCCCTCGTCGTTACCGCAACCAGTCTCTGGCTGGACAAACACCACCATGACCTCATCCGCAGCACCAACTCGCACTTTGTGACCTGAACACGCTCGTTGCTGATTTTTCCCTTTCCAGACAGCAACTACCATGACCATGAACTCCCCCGACTCTCTCCTCACCCTCCACTCTGTCGCCTCGCCCCTCCACCCACAGGGCCCCACCACCGCCGCCGCCCTCATGCGCGAAGTCGGGCTCAAATGCATCGGCTTCAACGGCGTGCCCCGGACGATCAACATGCTGAACGCCTTCCGCGCCGGGCTCGAGCCGTCCGTCACCGCGGGCCTGCCGACCAAGCCGACCCGCAAGCCCGACCGGGACAACATCGAGGGCTTCAACGGCCGGGGTTCCGCCCTGTGGGAATCCATCTACCGCCCCTTCGACCGGAAACTGTACGACAAGCTGGCCGACAGCCATCCCGATCTGCCGGTCCATATCCTCGCGTCCGAGTACGGTGCCTTGTTCGCCGACCCGCCCGGCCACGCCGAGCCCGGGGCCAAGGTGGGCAGGGTCCTGACGAGTTTGGTCGCCGTGGCGTGTTTGAGGAGCCAGACCGGGGTGGGCCCGCAGGTGCTGTCGCACGTGTTCGGTCTGAGGAAGGCGTTCGAGGACGGCACGTTCAAGGCGCAAGGCGAGTCCGAGGTGCAGGGTGGGGAGTGGTTGGCCGGTGACGAGGGGAGTACGTGGTTGTTGGAGACGACGGACACGATCGTCGAGGCGCTGGGACAAGGCAAGGGGAGTTCGTTTGCGCAGGGCATCAAGAGGGAAAGCAAGTTGTAGAGACAGATGTCAGGCTAAGCTGTAAGTAATTGTTGTACAATGGTAGATGCACAAATTGAATATATACAGCTGTGTGACGACAGATCCTGCGCTTCAAACATATTCTTTTTGACAAATACCGGGAACAGATGCTGTTGGCGCGACCTACTCCATCTCCTTGAGGGGTTCTGCAACCTTGAATGTCGCACCGGTCTTCTTCTTAATCTCCTCAACACTGACGCCAGGAGCATGCTCAGTCAATGTCAAGCCACCGTTCTTTCTGTCAACCTGGAATACGGCCTGTAATTGATTAGCAAATAGAGCCATGTGGGAAAACAGCCTGACTTACAAGATCAGTGATGATGGTGCTTGCACACCTGGCGCCCGTCAAGGGCAAGTTGCATTCCTGCACAATCTTGGGGCTCCCATCCTTGGCCACATGATCCGTGAGCACCACAATCTTCGTCTTGTCTGGGTTGGACACCAGGTCCATGGCACCACCCATACCCTTGAGGACCGCACCGGGGATGAAGTAGTTGGCCAAATCACCGTTGGCGCTGACTTGAAGGGCACCGAGCATACTCACGTCAATGTGTCCACCTCGGATCATGCCAAACGACTCGGATGAGTCGAATGTAGAACCACCGGGCACGATAGTGACGGTCTCCTTGCCAGCGTTGATGATGTCGATGTCGAGTTCCTCCTCGGTCGGGTAAGGGCCCATACCCAGCAGACCGTTCTCCGAGTGGATCCAGACCTTGATACTCGAGTCGAGATAGCTGGGGGCCAGAGTTGGCATGCCGACACCCAAGTTCACATACATACCGTGCTGCAGCTCCTTTGCCGCACGCTTGGCGATTCTCTCACGGCGCGCTTGGGATGCGCTGGCTTTCTCCTCGCCACCTGGCTTAGGCTTGAGCTTCTTGATCTCGAGCTTCTTGTCCTGGGTAGCTGGAACGATGCGGTCGACATAGATGCCAGGGAGATCGATCTCATCGGGGTGGAGTTCGCCAACCTTGACAATGTTCTCAGCCTCGACGATTGTGCACTTTGCGGCCTTTGCCATCATGGGACCGAAATTGCCAGTGGTGTACCTGAAGACGCAATTGCCGGCCTCGTCGACCTTGTAAGCGCGGACCATGGCGACTTCGGCCTCGATGGCGTGCTCCAGGTTGTACTTTCGGCCGTTGAAAGTACGAGTCTCGCGCTTGTTACCGGGGACTTGGACGGTGGGCTTCTCACCCTCCTTGATTGGCGCATACTTGATGGGGATCTCACCGGTTTCGATAAAGGTGCTCACACCGGTAGGGGTGTAGAAAGCGGGAATGCCAGCACCCGCCGCGCGGAGACGCTCTGCGATGGTGCCTTGAGGAGTAAGCTCGATCGAAATCTGACCAGTGAGCCATTTCTGCTCGAGCTTCTTGTTGGCGCCCAGGAAAGACAGAATCAGACGATCGACCTGACCAGAGTTGACAAGAACAGCAAGGCCATCATCGCCAGCACCAGCGTTGTTCGATACTGCTTTCAGCGAATGCAGGTCCTTTCCACGTCGAGCGATGGCTGCAATGATTGTATCTACCCAGTCAGCGCGGCCCCACACATTACATTTCCTCAAGGACAATACCAGGTGTTCCGCAAAGGCCAAACCCGGCGCTGAGTAGTGTCGAGCCAGACTTGATGTCTGCCACGGCTTCATCTGCACTCTTGAAGACCTTGCCCTTGGACCTGTCGACCACAGGAGCCAGGCTGTCCCCACCGACCTTGACGGGGGACGCTGTGTCTTGGGTCAATTGCCGCGTCAGGCGAAAAGTGGCTGGGACTGTGACGTTGGGACGAGCTACGCACTGCCATCTCGACCGCAGAGCAAATGATGCCCTTGGTCTAGTGGCAGCGAGCCTGGTGGCGGCTCGTCGGGGGGCTGCCATTGTTGATCAAGTGTGACGCAGGGGTGTTGATGTGGGGAAGCGAGAACGAAGTCCCGACAGCCAGACCTGCTATACGTTTGGTGGAGTAGTTGGGGATAGGTGTAGTGATGGTCAGGGAGGTCAATTGAAGAGTAAGATTACTTGTATGTCCAAGAGTAGTCAGCGGAACCGTTATCCGAGGATAGTCGCGGGAGAAGTCGTAACCTGAAGGGGAGGAGCTGCCTCTGTCCTTCTCCAACGAGCGAAAGTCTTGATTCTCGGGTCAAATTCGCGGGATCTACGCCTTGGGGAAGTGTGCGGAATTGAGGCCGCTCCGAAAAAAGATCCCACATCGTCCTCGTCCTAGCGTCCAACATTTTGTCTTTCCACCAAATACATGGTATGTCTCGTGCTAAACAGTACACAGACTCAGCTCTGACATGTCCGCCAGGCACCGATACGCAAGAATGCTCGCGCGCGTATGCGTGCAAAAGCCGCACCAAAGAGTGTGAATCCGGCAACCAAAACAAATCCCTTGTCGAGCGTCGACGAACTCGATGTCGCAAATACCACGGACGACAGCGCCTTTCCCAGTCTCGCCGCAAACAAAAAGGACAAGCAGCGCATGCGACACAGCGCACTGCTCCACCGGATAGCAAACACAGCGCCGGGCTCCAAAGTCAAGAAGCGGCGGAGACCAAGCAAGAAACTCGCGGCAGATCTGGATGGTTTGCTAGGCGCACTCCCAGACGTAGAAGAGCAAGCTGGCAATGGCAATGACGATGACGACGAAGGTGAATGGGAAGGTATATCGGGCGACGAAGACGGCACAAGTGTTCAATTGCGCGGCGAGCTCGGGCGGATCGCGAACATCAGGAAACCAAAGCGTAACACCGCTACGACGTCGAAGATGGAAATGAAGTCTATCAAGTCTCGTCCTGGTGCCATGAAGAAGAAAGCAAATCTGGAAAAGTCGGAGAAGGATCGGTTCGCGAGGAACATGGCACAGATGGCACCAGCAGCACAGAGCACGGATGTGGCTTCGGCGGATCGATGGTCGTCTTTGAGGGAATTCATCGGACAGACTATGCAGCAAAGTCCGCTGTTCAAGGCCGGTGCTTGATTTGAGACGCAATGCCCACGAATGCAAGGCGGTGTATGATTAGAAAAGTGGTGACATTCGGTCGGGCACACTGCCTCGCTGTATGATATATCCGGGTCCCGAATCATGATAACGTAGATACCCAACAGTGCATATCCAAACACCTTTGCTCAAACATGGCAGCCCCCCTTGCATGGTCATCATCCGAAATGTGCTGATCCTCCCCCCTTGCTTCGCTAGCCTTTACGGTTCTTGCCCATAGCCCCCGACTCCTCCGCGAGCTTGACGATGTTCTTCAACACCAACTTTTCCTGCTTGGTGAATTTGTGAACCTTGTCACTCTCCAAGCAACACATGTTATTCTGCTCCAATCTCCATTCGGCATCCGTGGCGCCCTCCTTCATCTCACTCATATAGACCTCAAATTTGGACAGCTTTGCGTGATCGGCGTCGAATTTGTTGTCCATGATCCAACCGTTGAACCAGAGTGGCCGTCCCTTCCGATCCAGATGCAACAGCTGGGGGGCGCAGATGGTGTAGTTCCTCTTCATCTCTGTGCTGCTACTTGGATCGGCACCATCTGTGAGGGGTCCAGCCGCGGTGTACTGGTCCTCCACATCCTCACGGTTGGGGATTGTGGCACGCTTTATCCTCGACTTGGGCGCCTCGGAAGCACCATCTGCGGCTGCCTTCGCCTGTTCTCCGAGCGGACCTTCTGGAGCTGGCGCCTTGTTGTCTTCGACTGGCTTAGTCCGGTCGGCCGCTGTATCCTTGGGAGCGCCTTCAGAAGCCGACTTGGTCTCCGTACCGGCCTGTTCCATGGCACTCCCCTTTCCTTGCTGGGCCCTGATGGCTTCTGCGTCGGCATTCGGCTCGGCAGGCTTCGCGTCAACCTTTTCCTCGGCCTCCACGTCCTCCTCCGGTTCCTCAGATGTGTCCACGCCCTTCATGGCTTCCTTAATGTCCGCATGAGCAACACCCATATTACCTGCATTCCCGGGATGAAAGGCGTAGTTTGGGTCGCCAACGAGCTCCCAGCCGAGCCAGAAGGTTTCTTTATCACCTGCGATCATTTAGCTTATACCGCCAGATATCGTAATGGCTGTTGACTTACCGTAGACCATGTCGTAGGTCCCGATAATGCCCTTGTCCTTGTCGCCGTCCCGATCTGGACCATTCATCCTGGTCACGAACAGTAGAGCCATGAAATGCCGCCACTTGTCCACGACCACTACCCCGGACTCTTGCATGTGACCACTCTCGCCCGTCCAGAAGCGGCTGTGGCGGACCTTTCTCGACATTGGCTTGGGCAGAATCTGTTGCAGCCACTTGCGCTTGGACTCGGGGAACATCAGTCGGTCGCGGAAGAACAGAGCGCCGTTCTCTTCGTATGCCTCGTCCTCGAAAAGGACCTCGGGCGTGACGAAGAACTGTGCGTCGGCGTCAATAAAGATGGCCTCGCGGAACGAGGAGAGCAGAATGGCGAATGGCTTTCCGGCCCAGCCCTTGAGCTGCCATCCTTCATCGCGCACCATTTGCTCCATGTCACGTGTGATGACGCCGGGTAGGGCCTCCAGCTCCGACCGCGAGTCGTCACCCAAGTCGTCGTCACCAAGGTACATGATCTCGACGGGAAGGTTGCAGCCAAGTTTCCTCATTGCCTTGACCGAGGTGAGCATGTACGAGAGCTGGCCGTCACCACCGGAGAGTACAATGCCACGTCCACCATGGCGGATTGAAGCGTGCAAACTCATGTGGTCGGCGAAGTAGGGCGCCGTGAAGGGAAAGAGCAGGTCGGACATCTTGGTCAGAAAGTACCTGAAGCCTTCGTAGGACCGGATGATGTCGGCGCGGGGCTTGGTGCTGCTGATGGCGGTCAAGTCCTTGGTTTTGCTGAGGTAATTCACAATGTCATCTCGGATGGTGATGGTCTTCTTGCCATGGACAAAGTGAATTTCCTCCCACGCCTCCAGAAAGGTACGGAAGGCGCGGGCCCTCAGACCCAGCTCTCGTAGCCTCTCTTTGCCAGAGTTCTCGATGGGACGAAGCAGTTCTCGCAGGTGGAGCTCGTCCGGCATGATGGCGAATACATGCTTGAGATCGCTCTCGAGCTTCTTGGAGACTTCATCCTTGACCTCGATGTCCTTGTCCTTGGCCTTGTTTGCTTTGGTCCGTGGTCGGTCCTCCTCTTGATCCGTATCCTGGTCCACCTCGCCTTCCCTGCTCTTCCCCTTGACAGGACGAGTCGACTCATCACTGAGAGGCACCTGATCGGCCTTGGCCCGACCGTGCGCGTTCAGGCCCAGATCTTGAGCATTCCTCGATTGTGGTTCCGTGCGTGCGGTGACGACATTTCCTACTCCCTGTCCAGCAGAGTTGCCAGTGTTGATGACAACCAGATAGATGAAGCTGACGAGGAGAACTGCAATGAGGACCCTGACCCAACGAGGTTGCCTCCGTCGCTTGGCATAGAATTTGTACATGTCCTCCTTGAAGGGAAAGGATGATGGTGATTGGGGTTCTAACTTTGACATGGCTGACGATTTGCTGGGTAAGGTCGTGAGGAATATTGCCTCGTGAGGCGCCCAGGGTAGCTCTCAATTGACCATGTGTGGCTCGAGACGATGTGATGGAGAGGTAGGTGTCAACCCTCAGATGAGGGCTCTGTATCCGGTGATAGGCAGAGATGAGGGTTTGTTTTGCGGCCAGATTGCACGGGTACCTGTGACAGGGGAAAGGGAGCTCGAGAATATTCGAGGGTTCGTGTCGACTGCAGAGCCGTTTAAGCTACGACCAATGTGCCAAACATGGTTCCGCGCGGAGCTGTAGTTCAACGTCCAAGCGGCGGCGAGGCTGATGCTTGAACAGAAAGAGAGGATGTGGTACCGAGGGATCGAACGTAGGGTCAGAGTCGCACCGGCGACAGAAGTTCAAGCACCCCATCAGAGGATGGATCTCACCAACTCGTGTTTGGTTTAGGAGAAACCGCAAACGGAACGAGGTGGGATCTCTTCAAGCATCGACCGAATCCGGGAGTCTGGCGTGCTGGAAGTCGTCCATGATTGGGTGTATTTTTGACGAGGACTAGTTGGTTCCGGTCTGAGGGCATAGTGATCGACAGACCGGCGGCCAGCTGAAGAACGACAAGCAATAGAAATTCAGAATCCAGCTCTGCCCTCGAGCTGCGGCTGAGGGTTCTTGCCAGCGCTGAAACTTTACGGATGAAGTGGCACTTTTGATGAGGTGCGGCCCACTTGAGGGCTGTCTCTTCGATAGCTCGATACACTGTACACGTTAGTCTGGACTGTGCAGATCGAAGCGAATGTGCTGTAAAGCGACCGTGACATGGATGTGTAGTACTGTCCGATAGGGACAAGATCGAGGAGACGAGCAAATAGAATCTTCTCCGTGCTCGAGCTTCCTCCCGGCCCGGGCCCGCCTAATTTGATTTCATGCATCCCGCCGGATGCAGGGTCTTCGGGAACAATTCGACCCGGCACTCGTACTCTGGGATATTATACGAACAAATCGAGAATCAGTGGTGCCAAATGGGCGTTTTGTGAAGCAATGGTGTCTTCGAGTCACTGATATCGAACGCCAGGTCGTAGATCCTGATCCATCATGTCCTCGGGGGCATGTATCGTTGTATCACTCGAAGATACTCGACAACGTCTTTACTCCTATCAGCGCCACCTTGCACTCGACATGTGGTCAATTTCTGGTCGTGCCGCCAACGTTCACAAGTCGAGCATCTATTCTTAGCCCATTTCCCTGACAGTCCAGACTCCATGCTCTGTCGACGGTACACACACACTGTCTTCCTCGCGGGGTAGCGGGGTGGAAGGTATAAGCACGCCTTTTTGGCGGACCTCACGCCGATCGCTCCGCCCCCAAGTGTCGATCTCAACCCACGTGTGTAATAGGCCTTGCTTATCCCTTGTTCAACGTGTTCTTGCCGACTTACCTCGAGACTCGAGGTGCAAGACTAGGGGATGCGTCTCAGTACACCAGGTGGCGCAACTACGCCCTAGCCAATTTCAGCGGCATTCCCAGTCCGATTCTGGCAGGATACATGTGCAAGAGCAGATTCTTCTGGGGTCGTCGCGGTACCATGATCATCGGCGCACTCCTGACCATGGTCTTCTTCTTTGCTTACACCCAGGTCCGAACGGCTTCGCAGAACGTGGGCTTCACTTGCACCATCAACTTCTGTCTGAACATCTACTACGGGACACTGTATGCTTATACGCCAGAGGTACTGCCATCTGCGCATCGAGGAACGGGTAATGGTATTGCCATCGGACTCAACCGTATCATGGGTATCATGAGCGCAGTGGTGGCGACGTTTGCCGACACTAGCACCGCTGTGCCAATCTTCATTTGTGCGGCCCTGTACATCGTCATGGCTATTGTATCCGCGGCGTTTCCCTTCGAACCTATGGGCAGGCGGAGCTCCTAAGATGTTGTACCTGCGGAAGGTGGCACAGTGAGCATATATAGCAAGATACCCTTTTGTGTGACAGGACAAAGATAGATGTCCCATTCGTACATTCCATCACTGATTTCGCAATGCAAATGCGGGTATTATGCGTGAAGTAAACTCTACATCTAGTGTCCCAACTCGGCCACATGCCTGCCGTTAGCATCCACCTGACCCGTCTGCTGCTGCTGCATATGCGGATTCGGCGCATACTGGCCTTGCTGACCCTGCTGTCCTCCTTGATGCTGATGCGGATGCCGCGTCTGCGTCTGCGCCGCCTGCCTCGCCGCCTCGCTCAACTCGACCGCTCCACCGGCACTCACGGTCGCCAAAGCCAGGTTACACTGCGAGCAATAGTGCTCGACTTCCTTGCAGTCGTTCATGACGCAGGGAATCCACGCGCAGAGACACCCGACGCACAGGCAGATGACGACCGACCAGATGGTGGCGCGCTGTCCCACGTGCCGCTCGATGCGGGTTTTGACGGCCTGTTGGCAGCGGGGGCAGTCCACCGTCGTTTCTGCGCGGCTGATCGCGGTCAGTGGCGTGACCATTACTGGCTCCGGGCCGGGCTGGGGCCCATTGATCTTTTCCGTCTCGCCGTAGTGTTCGTGGACGGCCGTGTCGTACGTTGGTGGAGCCGGGGATACATCTGCTTGATTGTGTGTGGAGCTAGGGTGTGTGTTGGTCGCTGGAGCTAGGGTCCCAGGCGTCGGCGAGGTGCCACGAGATACTGAGCCGTCATTGATGCCAGTGGAGTTTGGAGAGATAGGCGATGCTGGGGACAAGATTAGTGTGTCACGTCAGCATCGTCTAGAGCCACAAAGACTCACGCAAATATGAATTTCCAGTGGTGTCTGGCCTCAGAGCAGTCTGTTGGTGCTGCTCAGGGGCCAAAATCTTCTCAGAAGCCATGTTGAATTAGTCGATGAGAACTGTTTGTGAATGGCGATCTAGAGGACCTCGACGTCTGGTTTGAATGAAGATCAGGAAAAAGGGAGTAGCATTCCTCTTGTGAGTCAAGGATTTATCGACAGCCCGACTGCGCCTCTTGTTCAACTGCAAGCTTGTCTTTGCTTCAGGCAAATTCCCGTTACAATTCGGCCTACCACTGTTGACTTTGAGACAAGGCACGCCGTACTCGCCAATCGACAGGCCAGGGAACGTCGCTAGACCAATTTCAGGGTAGGCGAACCAAGCCCGGACGATCAGCCATAGTTTGCGGGAATTGAGCCGCGCTGTCGACTATTTCTGGACCAGGCTAGGGTCTGATAGATCTGGATGCGGTCGTACTTGTACATGTCAATGCAGGACAGAACAATCGATGGACTGTATTGCAGCAACTGTCTCAATGCTCTTGTGTAGCAGCAGTCCACCTACGATGATAGCAAATTGACGGTGGTCATGTTCGGTCAAGGTAGGACAAATGCCAGTAACTTGCTAGTCATGGCCACATTTGCAGCCGTTATCGATAAGCAAAAAAAAGAGCTTCTTGACCGGTGAGCATCGTCTGGCGCGACTGACCTCGATTCATCTCAACAGTTCATATCATCGCCAGGATGGAGCTGGACCCCGAGCAGACTGTCAATCTCGACACCACTGCATCCGAGATCCTGCTGGCTGCCACGAATCATGACCTGGACACTTTACGCAGGCTTTTAAGAACCGGGTCTGCAAACGTACGAGATGAGGATACCGGCACGACGCCTTTGCATGCAGCTTTGTTGGCTTGCGAAGAAGTCGACACCAAAGACGACAATGAGGTGAATGGAGATGCCGGGGATACCATCTCCGGTAGAGCTCTGCAAGAAGACAGCGCGGTCGCGACGATTAAACTACTTTTTGAGAACGGAGCCATCTGGAATGACCTGGACGCAAATAATGAAACGCCTGGATGCTTGGCTCTAAGATTAGGCCTCAAGCAGGCGTACAATTTGATCGTGGATGCCGGCGTACGAGCAGAGTTGCTCCTCAATCGGCTGGACGAGTTCGAGATGCTTGGTGGTAATGTTGAAGATGAAGAGATGGACGACAGTGAAGACTACGTCGAGGTTGACATGCAGAATGGTCATGACTCAACGGAGCCCACCGGAGAGAATGGTGCAGCGGATGGAGAAGATGCTGTAGAGGACGATGAAGTGCCGGAACTGGTCGAAGCATCGAAGAGCATGACGGATCTCGAAGCAGATGTCACAAGTGCGAGGTACCTAGCCTCGGAACTCACATTCGGCGGTGATCGTCTACTCGACGCCGACGACAACGGAGTGATGATGGCATGGGAGACAGACTTGATGCGACAGAGTGCCGATATGCTCGTCCAGAGCCAAGGAAAGAAGGTCTTGAACGTGGGACATGGCATGGGAATTATTGACAGCATCATGCAAGAGAAGGCGCCGGCGGAGCACCACATTATCGAGGCTCATCCTGCAGTTCTGGAACGTCTTAAGAATCAAGGCTGGCACGACAAGCCAGGCGTACATATCCACGCGGGCAGATGGCAAGATGTAGTGCCGAAGTTGGTATCTAACGGCGAGCTGTTTGATGCTATCTATTTCGACACGTTCGCTGAAGACTACAAGGACCTTCGAGATTTCTTCAGCGAGTACGTCATCTCGCTGCTCGACCCGGATGGACGATTCGGCTTCTTCAATGGCCTCGGCGCAGACCGTCAAGTCTGCTACGATGTCTACACCAGAATAGTAGAGATGGATCTCTTCGAGGCTGGCCTCGATACTGAGTGGAAGGACATCAATGTCTCGGATCTTGACAAGGCCGGCGAATGGGAAGGTGTGCGACGCAAATACTGGGCTCTTCCGACGTACCGACTCCCGATGTGCACGTTTGTCGGCTGAAGGCGCCCCGCAGCGCGAACAACCTCATTTGCTCCAGCTTGATAGCAGTTCGTTGCTAGGATGACTAGTCTCGTCCATCACTTTCTCTGCGGTTTCCACGCCATAGACAGGCAGACGCTTGAGACCTTGGTCCTGCATGTGCTTCGGTACAAGTTTGGGATCGAGTAGACCAACCTGCACAAGCACACTAGCCTGGTCCCAATACAAGTGCTCGTGGTATAGCTTGCCACCTCGTATGTTTACGACGCCGACCAGCGCAATCTTTACTTCGAGATCTGTTGGTGGAACGTCGGGCAACATCCAAGGGACTTCTTGCGTGTGACGGAACGAGATCATCATTTCATCCACCACTCTATCCGTGCCTATCGTTCGGCTGACAAGGTCCACTTTCATGCTCGGTGGGTTCTGTGGGATGAAGTAGTCGCGATAGAATCTGAACAATTCTTGCTGCCCAATGCCGCCAGTGAGAGTAGGCACATGGTTCACATATCTGATGAGGTAAGTAACTGGTCTTTTCTCGTTTTCCAACACCCCGCTACTCACGGCTGGTCAACCATGGTCTCCATCGTTGCCGCAGCGTCCTTGGTGGCAAATTCGACTACACCCTGTCAGTACGACGAGCTTGAGTCTAGCTTGGCCCTACGTACGAGCGACATGGTTCTCCCAAACCTTTTCGAGATCGACTTCGATCTTGAAACCTTTCCTCACCGTGGCCAGAGACCTGGACCACGCCAACGCAGCCGAGACTTTTTCAAACTCATCCGAGTCGTGCTCGGCAAAGCTAGGCTTTGTGTTGGTGTAGACGTAATGATCGAAGGCTGGCGCGAAACTCTGCGATGATGCTAGGTGGACGACACACTGTACGCTTTGGTGGACTTTCCCTGCGTGCGTGACAAGGCTCGTTGGATAATACGCCACAAGTGCGCACAAGCGAGGAATCGGCTCTATTGCGGCTTGAAGGCAGACGACGGCTGCTGATCCATACGCTTCGTGAGTCAGCAGGGTCATCACTACTGGCTGAGCTTGACCACTTACCGACAATGGCAAAGTACTCTCCTGCCTCAAGGTCATCACCCAGATGGTCTAGCTCCCTCGCATAGGACCTGCCTTCCCCTGTAAAGGGTAGGAGTTGGACGTCGAAACCCTCTTCTTGCCAGTGCGAGATGATAACATGGTCAAATTGCGAGCCGTCGCAGGCGATGTACAGCTGTGGCCTGTTCTGCATTGTGTGTGTAGATCGAAGTGTATTGATGCGGGCCCAAGTAGCCAGATCCGCAAAGGGTCACGTGTATTGACCAGCAACACGTAAATGAAGTTTAGTGGAGCTGTTATACAGCCGGGCTAAAGCTCATGCATCTGTGTCGCTGTAAACGAAAATAGCGAATTTATCGCTGCATATATATTTTTACGTTCTTACAGTACTAGCGAGCATTCCGTCAGAAACGTCGCAGCCAAGAAACTGGCGGGGCACCGGAGGTCCCAGAGCTGGTCTTGAGAAAGAAATCTCACAATTCGAGACACTATCACAACTTGAGTGGCCGGAACACAACCAGACGTTCTGATCGCGCGCACTCCTTGCAACTTGAACCATAGAACCACTTTCCGTGGAAGAAGACCACCTCCACCATTTCCCCGCTCCGCTCCCTCCTCGCCGCCATAGGCCGCAAACACAAACCCCACCGCCAACCCGGCGCAGGCAAACGGCCCAAGAACCCCAATCGCGGCGCCGTCGGCCGTCTCTTCGGCATGGGGCAAGACTCGTCCACGCCCATCGACGAGAGCGTGCCGCCCGAGACGCTCTCGTCACGGACCCTCGACGGGCTGGCAGCACACATCAAGTCCGGCCGGGCGAAGAGGATCGTGATCATGGCGGGTGCGGGCATCTCGACGTCGGCGGGCATACCGGACTTTCGATCGCCGGACACGGGACTCTATGCCAATCTCGCGCGACTGAATCTGCCGTTCGCAGAGGCCGTGTTTGATATTGGCTTCTTCCGCCAGAATCCCTTGCCTTTCTACACGTTGGCGAAAGAGCTGTATCCCGGAAAATACAGACCGACGGTGACGCATAGTTTTTTCCGACTGTTGCAGGAGAAAGGCCTGTTGTTGAAGGTGTTCACGCAGAACATTGATTGCTTGGAGCGGGAGGCGGGAGTGTCGGGGGACATGATAGTCGAAGCACACGGGAGTTTCGCGACGCAGAGCTGCATCGAGTGCAAGAGCGGGTTCCCGGACAAGGAGATGAAGGGGTATGTGGAGCAAGGAAACGTACCGCGGTGTAAGAAGTGCGACGGACTGGTCAAACCCGAGATTGTGTTCTTTGGGGAGCAGCTGCCAGAGGAGTTTCATCGGAATAGAGACCTACCGACGCAAGCTGATCTTTGCATCGTACTGGGAACAAGCTTGCAGGTCCAGCCATTTGCGAGCTTGCCGAGTTTCTGCGGCGACGGAGTGCCACGAGTATTGATCAACAAGGAACAAGTGGGAGGTTTGGGCAGCAGGACGGATGACGTACTCATGCTTGGGGATTGTGATACAGGCGTGAGGAGACTCGCGGAAGCTTGTGGTTGGACGGATGAGCTCGAGGCTCTTTGGGCGAAGACAGCGCCTACAGATGCAGACGATCAAAGGCGACCAAAGGCGGCAGAGCCCAAGAGCAAAGACGAAGAGGTACAGGACGAGGTAGACAAGCTCACGAAGGAAGTCGAGGACACGCTGAGCATCTCAAAGTGGCACTCTGACAGGGTGCGGCAGGAGCACATGGAGGAGGATAAGAAACGGGACAGTGTAAGTCCAGACGGCAGAGCTCAAACCAAGCCAACAGGCGGCGGATCCGACACAATGCACTACGAGGACAAGACCAACAGTCTTAGCCACGTGTTTCCTCATCTGAAGAAACCTTCTCTGTAAATATGTAGACATAGCGAACGACATTATGACATTCATACATACATCTCTTTATGATTAGGCTCTATCTTTGAGTATGTTTCGTGCCCGCTGCCGTTCTGCAGCGTCCAGCTTCCAGTCGATGTCATTCTCGCCTTGCGGCGCATCATCCTTTGTCGAAATAAGTTCATCCCACTCTTCGTCATCCATGTTCAGAATTAGCAACATCTGCTGCGTGCACGTGAAGTAATCACGAAGTCCATATTTGCCACCTCTGACAGCAACGTTGATTATTTCGGTCACGTCTCTCTCCATCTTGATCGCCCCAAGAGGATTTACTCGGCCGTACTGACTCCAGACTCGTTTCTCGAGCATCTTTGCTAAATGCTGAATCGTAGCAGTCTGGATCCGCTCAAAGTTGCGGTCGGTCGTGATACGCTTGATTGGCTGAGTGAATGCAGTCCAGCCTCGCTCAAATCGCTTCGATACGGCGTCGATCTCCTCGTCATCCTCCGGATCGTCATCTTCGGGCGCGTATTTGACCTCCCTGAAAGTCTCAATCATGACAGGTCTAAGTCGTGGACGGAGCACCTGCCGCAGCAGAACTTCTACGGCCTCCGCGAGCAGCTCGGAAGTCTTCGCCTCGAAGCTTGTTAGGATGTTGCGAACTTGAGTTGTTGCGAAAGTCGCATCGTTGCCGAAAGGAAAGTAGTCCGACATACGTGGTCGTTGGGACTGATTTTCTTCGGGTCCCGCGACCTGCCCCTCAACAATTCGCCGTACGTAGTCGGTAGAGACATCAAGATTGTTCATCAGCACCAGGAAAGATATGATGAGATTCTCTGGTGGCAAAGCGCCCTGTATGGCAGCCTTGGGGTAGCTCTCGTCGCGCATCTTGCGTTGAATCATGCCATAGAAGTCTGAGCCCAGGACTCGATTGATGGCAGGGATGACGCTTGCAACGACCGCCCTTTGCGATGTTCCCAGACTGCGCTGAAGTACTTGATTAAGAATGTACATCACGTCGTCGACTGCAGAAGTAATGAAAGGCGGGCCAGAGCCGAGGGCTTTGTTGGGGTTCAGGGTCAAATCAGCGGGTGGTTCGTCCATCTGGAAAGCCTTTTCGACAGATCGTCGGAAGAAGAACGTTGTCATGGCATTGAAGGGCTCGATAAGCATGTCGGTAGCTTTACGCTGCAACGCACTGTTGCTGATCAAGGTAGGCTGTATTAGGCCCTTTTCTTGCTCAGCATCATCGCCGACCTGCAACTTGGTGGCGAGAAACTTCGAGTACAAAGCCCATCTGCCTAACATCATTGCCATCTCGTTGAGTAGACCGTCGACAGCTTTCATATCAACGCCCCCGTCATCTTCGCTTGCTCGAGCTGCGTTCCGGTCGTGTACTGCAGGCGAGCTGGGTCGGAATGATGGCTGATTTTTCTGTGTAGGAAGGAAACTCTGGACCAAGAATGTGAAGGCATACGACTTGACGTCTGTGAGCTTTCTCGTGACTTGTCCTTCCTCAGACCATGTGTCCAGAATCAAGCCACCTTGAACGTCTGCTTCGACCTGAAGACGCTCGATGACTTTCTTCATCATTCCAGATCCGTAATGCCTAGTGACAATAGGTTCATGTCCATCAACAATCTGGGCAATGTGCTCGAAGAGCTTGGTCAAGTTCAGCGCATAGAACAAGCCTTCCTTCTTTTGACCGCTGCTGAGGTTACTTCGTGCTCTGGAGGAGACTCCGCCGCACACATATCGCCCGTATGCATCAAGGCCGACATCTTGCCTGCCAATGAGAGGAAACAGCTTGAAGAACCGCGTGACATTGGTGCCGTCTCCTCCCTTGGTCGCCTTCTCGAACTCCCGCAAGAAGAGTACACATAGGTTCTCAGCAGCATTGTCCAGCGTTACCCTTGGAGGATCTGGCACCTCAGCAGTCGGAACAATTTCTTCTGCAAAAGAGCCATCGATGACCTCCTTAGGAACCTTTGAAGCTCGATTGAGGTATGTTGCGGCCAACTCCCAATCCTGCGTACCTTCCATGGCTCCATGCACGCCCAGAACGCATGCCTTGAGTTCAGCCACCTGCTCCACAACATGTAATGTTGCCTTCACCGCCGCCTGTTCATTGTCCAATCTCTTCACTGCGCCGGAGATGCGGGCGGCAGTCGAGGAAGCAGAGGAAAGCATGCCATGGCTGATAGATCGTACCGCGGTGACCTGCGGTCCGAGTTGAGCTCGCGCGATGTCGAGTCGAGCTAATTGGCGGGCGAGGTCTTTTTGAGAAGCGACCAATTCATCGAGCTTCGAGGTCACGGACTTTTCCTGTCGGCCGAGTGCTTCGAGGGCCGACTGGATCTCCGAGGTTGTCGTGGCATTGAGTATGGACTTTTTGCGGGCATTGACACCATTGGTGGTGCCATTCGGGGTCATGACCAAGGCATTGAGGATGTGGTTGTTTGTTAGATGTACAAGGTGTTTGTGAGCTTTGAAGTGGACAAGTGGGGCTCCACAGCGATACAGGGCTCGAATGTGTGAGATGAACTTCTGTTGATAACCATAAAAACCAGGCAGAGATTCTATTTTATTTCCATGACCATTGGCTTCTGTGGATTGCCCGCATATCTGTGACTACATTTCTACTTCTAAGCTCCGGACGGCGGTGCAATGACAGCAGCGATCTGTTCTTCAGTCGCTTGTTTGCCCAGCAGCCAGCCGATGCCTTGGATGACATCCATGTTGGCTCTCTTCGATATAGAGAGGTTCGGTAGAAAAGAAAAGTGTGCATGGGGAACTCCAGGATACACATCGAGCTTGGTCTTGACCCCATTCTCACGCAGTATCGCTTCGTAGATTAATCCATCATCCCTTAGTGGATCCATACCGCACACCTGGACGTAAGTTGGTGGAAGACCCTGATGGGCTCCCTTGATGTTGAACGGTGACCATAGTGGAGACTTGTGGTCAGCCTCGAGATACTCGTCCACTCGATTGATCGCCTCGATATTGAAAACAGGAGCTTCCGCATTCTGCTCGCGAGAGAAGAAGAGGTGCTTGTACTTCTCTGGTACCGTCTCATCGGTGAGGAGCACTGGTATGCAGACCCAAAGACCCGTCAGTGGCGCTGCTAGGCCTTCATCCTTCGCTTTTTGCGCTACGACAGCGGTCAGATTGGCGCCAGCGGATACACCGCCGAGAATGAAGCCAGCAGAGAGGTCGGCACCGACGGCGGATGGGTTTTCTGCTATCCAGGAGACGCTGTCCCAAGCATCCTCGATCTGTGTTGGGAATTTGTGCTCGGGGGCCAGACGATAGTTCAGTGTTACCACAACAGCTCCATACAGAGCCGCCAGAGCTCGAGCGTATGGTCCAAGCTGTAGATTGCTTCCCACGACAAATCCACCGCCATACAACAGGACTATCAGAGGGTTGTTCGAGGACTGCTTGGCAGGCTTGTGGATTCGGATCTCGCTCTCGAAGCCATCTCTCATGGTGATGTTGAGTGTTGACTCTAGCTTTGCTTGCTCTGGTGTGGCCATTCTAGAGAGCTCCATCTGCTTTCGTACCTCTCTGAAGCCTTTGAGGTCCGACCAATCTGCCTTTGGAGGCGGATTGGCCCTGAGGGCCTGATTCATGTCAGCCGTACGTCCTTGCTATAGGGCAGGATGAAGTGACCTGTTCAAGCTCTGGGTCAATTTTGCCCAACTTCTCCACCACATCGCGATTGCTGTAATCCGCCATCTTTAGTATTGGAATGTCCAGGATGATATTTGTCGAACCAGGTGCTCTCTGTGGATGCACTCCTCGATGCCCCTCAATGTCCATCCGAGCTTGCCGAGGTCGCTCTTCGCTAGCTGCGGCTCTCCCAATATGGCAGGTAGGATGTGCCTCTGTCAAGTGAACACAATTACATTATTGCTAGCATCCAACTAGTGGCAACAGTTCCTTGGGCAGGCCTAATGTCCGAGTGACTCATGAAGGAGTTGGAGTTGACAGCATCCAAAGCTCACAATGGGGTTCATGATCAGTTCAGCTGTTTTCCTCTAGCAATTCCAAGGCTATCAGACTGGTGACGACCATGAGTACCACGGGTATATTTGGTGGCGGCTCACGGTCAGACACGCCCAACACAGCAAATAAGACTGTCGCCACCGGCGCCACACTGGTCCCCGTCAACCTTGATGACTCCAAGCAGGCGAGCATTATGCTCGCTCAGCGCAAAATCTGCGGATGGGGCTGGGACAATATTCCTGTCTGGAACAAGTACATCAAGTCTGGGGAGAGGGCCATGTTCTGGATCGCAGTTCTCCCAAAGTCTGGCCCGGCTGCACATGTCAAGAAGAGTGAAGCTCTGGACTGTGTGACTTTCTCTCAAGATGGGAAGGAGGACGAGTACCTGCTCGTGGGTCACACAGCTCTCGACTGGATCGATGTGCCTGTCGAGGATCACTTCAAGGTCGACGACACGCTCACGGCGGAGGACGGCTCCGTCTTGACTATCTCTTCTCTTTGCATCGTGCCAGAGTTCAAAGCATACGGGTTAGGGACGTGGTCGATGCGTGAGCTGGAGAGAATGGCCCAGGAGAAGCCACACGGGAGTCCGAACTGCACAGCTATTGCTGTTAACACATTGTCCGATAGGCATTGTAAAGGTGGCAAACCAGGCCCAGATGGCATGGACATGTTTCCCAACCTAGGAATACCGATCCCTGAGCGGAGCAACATTGGATGGTTCGAGAAGATGGGGTACGTGAGATACAAAGAGGAGAAGCGGTACAAGTCAGGAGGCATCAATGGCACTCCCGTGTACATCTGGGCGGTCTTTTTGAAGAAAGAACTTCCACAGAGGAAGTAGAAAGGGGTATCATACAGCATCGCTCGTAATATGTACAGAAAAGAGATAAATCATCATGACTTATGCAGCGGCTTGGACCGTCTTGTATCCTTCGCCAACCAGCTTCGTGATTTCTTCGTCCTTGTGCTGCAATAGACCTAACGCGTACGCGACGTCATTCCATTGTCGCTCGCTGTCAACTCTTTGCAATCTGGCAGCAAGCTTGTTGGCGAGCTGTTTTGCGTGCTTGTCCTGAGATATCGTCAGACTAGTACTACCCTCAATTGGATTGAAATGACTTACCTTCTCGATGAACGCGCTCAGGAACTTGATAATCTTTCTAAATTGGTCTTCCTCCAAGGATTGATCGGCAGACAGCAAGCTGAACATGTCCACAAAGTGGTTGTACACGGCATTGTCCTTGCCAGCAAGCTCGCCAAAGAACATCCTGCTCATCTCTCTGATTCTCTCATCGTCGTCTTCGACACATTTCGCCATCTCACCCAGCTGACCCTTGACCTTGACCTGCCCTGCCAGGATGAGGAAGGTCAATGTCATCAAGCATGTCCTTTTGACTGATAGCGATGAGTCTGAGAGCCGGCGATAGAGGTAATCGGTGTTTTCATCAATGAGGTGGTTGAAGCAGACTGCCATGTCTCCAAGTGCAACAACAAGATTACTCCTGGCGGTTGCATCATGGCTGCGCTCCAAGATAGTGATGAGCAGGCCAAGATTCTGCTCACAGTACTCGGCACTGACGCACATGAGCTTCGCCATGCACAGAGATGCCTGAGCTTGGAGATCGCGATTCGGATACGACGTGTTGTTCGAGCAGATCTCACGGACCAAGGGACCGAAGCTTGACAGAAGCGACTGCTGCCCATAAAGCAGCTCTCGCTCTCGGACATGTTGGACGGCCTCGGTGAAGTCGTCCTCGTTTGTGCCGGCGATCAGATCCATTTCGTCATGCTCCTCTTCCTTCTGCTCGGATGCATCTTTGCCCTTCTTTCCACCTCTCTTGACTGGTAAGTCCGAGAGCGTAGACTTGGGTGAGGTCTTTTCCTTTTCAGCCTTCCGTCTTTTGAAATCTTGCTCGCAGAGCTCAAGATGTACGATTTGCTTGATCGCGGTATGGCCGACGGTGAACAAGAGTTGCGACAGTCCGACAGCTGCACCATCTTCACCTTTCTCAGCGTCTTTCTGCTCTGGCTGATCAAGTTGCTGTTCCGTTTCGTCCACGTCCATCATGTCAATGTCCGTGTCTTCAGGTTCAGGGATCTGAGGGCTGCTCTGTGGCGCTGTCATTGCTGACGACGGACTGAAAACCGCTTTGGTCTTGACCTTGATGATCTCGGAGCAGAGCACATCAGGATGCTTCGAAAGGCTATAGATAGCGCCGATTGCTTGTTCCGCCAGGCCGAACCAGTCTTTGCTGGATGTAACCACTTGTGTGATCGAAGCGAGACGCTGGAGCACGGCATGGTCGTTGTCAAGCCTCGTGCTAGGCACAGCTGCGGCACCCTTGGTCTGCTTAGTCGCGTTCATTCTTGTCAGGGCGATGCAGGTATAGCGAGCCAGTCCGAGATCCGTACGTCCAAGTTTTCCTAGTCCGATCCTAAGGCAAGTCTCCATCTCCTTGACGATGATTTCAGGGTCAGCAAGTGCAAGCATACCAAGAACAATGATGGCGCCTCGCCTTTGAGTCTTTGATATTTCCTTCTTCTGCACACCATACACCTGCCAAAGCTTTTGCACAACAATGTCATTGATCATGTCGCCCTTCATCATCGTGCTGAGGAGCTGCTCGAGACTGGTCAGCTCGGCCGAAGTTGCACCAAAGGTCAAGCTGATCATGTTCCGCGCGACGTAGTTAGCGGCATCGTTGGCGGAGAAATGATCTGGCGCATCGAAGAAGAGTCCTTTGTAGCATTCAATCAAGTGCGATTGAACACCTTTTCCTTCATCACTGTTGCCCTTGGTCCAGATAAGACGAAGCATGCGTCGAATGCCAGACCTAGCCGTTTCGATTCTGTAAGCATCGGCGATGACGAAAAAGTCCATGGCTTCAATGACCTCTGACTTGTTCTTCGAGCCCAAAAGCTGTATGGCTACAGGAGACGCCTCCTGAATCACCTCGATGAATTTGAGGGCTTCCACATAGTACCTACGGGTAAGGTTGAGTTTGTTCATCATTTCTGCATTGGCAGCTTCCTCAGCGGCTCTCTTGAAAGCAGCCTCTTTCTGCTCCTCAGACATTGGTGCAGAATCCTTGACTGGGGACTGCTGGGTCGCATCGTCCAGGAGGTCATCATCGACTATGCCATCGTCCTTCTCTGCGAGACCTGGTGTACCTGGTGGTGGCCTGACAGCCTCAATTTCAGCGTCGCAGGCTTCTAACCTAGCAGACCACTCGGAATGCGCGAGCTGACCTCCGTGTAACACGGCAAAGGGGTGTGTCGATATCAACTTGCCGAGGAGTTTGATGGCGTTGCGACGAACGTTGCTGCTCTTGTCCTCGAGACTTCGCGCAGCCAGCTCAGCCGCGGTCTGACGTCTCTTGGGATATTTGGTCTCCAGATCACAGAGCTTGACGTAGACCTGAATGGCGCGGCATCGGCAGTAAGGATTGACGTCCAAAAATCGTTCTTCCAGCACGTCGAAGAAAGCATTCATCTGACCCTTGTGGTTTTCGCTGCGCTCCTCGTCTTCCTGCTTGCTAAGCATGGCAATGAGGTTGCCGCAGACCTCGATGATGGCGCATCGCAGAGTATATGATTCCGAATCTAGAAGTTTCGCGAGAAGCATAACCTGTTTGATGACCAATCTCGGAGCCAGCTCAGACAGCTTCGCAATGAATGTCGATGCTGATTTGGGACCTTTGAGATCGTTGTTGTTGAATTCCTTGTTGCTCAACTCCTTGAGGACCTCCTCAGCCAATTGCGGATAGTCGTATTGATCTGCTAGGATGTTGAGGAACTCGGCCATAGGCTCAGAAAGATGTTCGAAGTAGGAGAGACATTGGTCGATCGAAGTCTGAGCCCCAGCTGCGTGGCCATGGTGCTTGACTGCAATGCAGAGTACGCGGAATGAGTGCATGCGAATTGCTGTGTTCTTGACACGCACTTCGTTCTCTAGGAGGAGGTAGACGGGACGAGTGAAGAGGCTGACGAAAGTGTCTCGTTCTGACGTTGCGATAAAGATGCGCGAGAGCTTTAGTCTCATCACCTTTACCATGGCCTCGAAAGCAGCCTGTATCTGAGATGAAGGATCCCAAGCCGCATCTTTGAGGTTCGCTTTCGATTTGGCGCTTTTGGGACCTTTGCGAACTACGGGTGCGCTTGACTTTTCTTGAGCCGACTTTGCATCGATTGCTGCCAGCGCCCACTGCAGCAGGAATCCGTACATCTCCAGCACGCGCTTTTGTGGTAATACGGCATCTTGCTCTTCCGATTCAATGTCGTTGTGGACTACATCGGCTTGGGCAATGATCCCAGAGACGATCAAATCCAGGATTTTGCTGAGCGAGGTTGCTGGGATAGACGATGAATGTCTACAGAGATCAGCATCCCACTTTTCAGACAGAGAGAATTCGACTTCGTCTTACTTGAGAAGGAATTGCAGAGAATCGAATATGTTACTTCGCGCTATAGCATCTGGCGACTCTGCCACCGCATCGACAATGGGATTGAGTACTCCATTGACCACACCGCTGGTCAGTGTTTCCGGGTCGTGCTCGCAATCGAAAAGCGCGCCATCAGCGTCGGCGGTCGTTATTGTGAAAGGATCATCCTTGTAGAACTTCAATGCATGGTTGATGTCGAACTCGACAAGCGACTCCATGATCGCGACCAGCAGTGGCGTGTTGTCGGTCGAATTGCTGCCGCGATGTTGAGGCTGAAGAAGTGAAGACGGGATGTTTACTTTCCGTAACATTTGTTGTGACGACAAGTTCGGAAGTGCCGCCTCAACTCCGCACAGCCAATCAGAGCGTGGAAAAGCTCATTTAACCACGTGATCTTGCTCTCCCCGCGCGGCTATTCTTCGCGGACGCGACCGTTGACACGCAAAACATTCTTGTCAAAGAGATGCAGCTGCTTCAGCTCCATCTACGATAATCGCATTACCTGGTACGAGCCGCGGTCGACATGGCCACCGTCAAGAGGCAGCGACTCGCTGTCGAGCCATTACAGGTACACGAGGACCATGTTTACGAAGACAACAGTGAAGAGGAGACGGAAGACGCCGTGGATGAGAGCAGGGATCCGCTGGAAGAGAGCGGAGGCACGCGAGATGACTCGAGCGAGGAAGAGTTAGAGGATGCTGTGGCACTGGACATTCAGAATTTTGAGCAGACTTTCAAGGACATCAACAAACGATATCGCCTAATGAATAGAATAGGAGAAGGTATACCATATGACAAAGAACAAGTATGCTTGAAACTGACATGCTCAGGCACATTCTCGACAGTGTACAAAGCAGAAGATCTCCTGTACGACAACTACGAGAACGACTGGGATGTGGACGAAAAAGAGAATGCAGTACTCGCAAAGCGGCAACGAGACAGACGGCCTCGCTTCGTAGCAATCAAGAAGATCTATGTGACGTCTTCGCCGATTCGCATATTCAACGAGTTGGAGCTTCTACACGACCTCAAGAAATCGGTCAATGTCAGTCCTCTTATCACGGCGTTCCGACATACCGACCAGGTAGTCGCCATATTGCCATATTTCCAGCACAAGGACTTCCGGGAGTACTTTCGCGACATGACCATATCGGAGATGCGGACATACTTTCACTCTCTCTTCATTGCTGTGGAGGCGGTTCACGATAAGCACATTGTCCATCGTGACATCAAGCCGACCAACTTTCTCTACTCACCTGCGAAGCGGAGAGGTGTGCTTGTGGATTTCGGTCTGGCAGAGCGAGAAGGTACAGACTGGTCACAGTGCCACTGCAACTTGTCTCCGGACGAGCGACGCATGAATACTCTCAACGCTCTGTACTATAAGAGGCGACAGGCGGGAGCACTTCCAAGCGTTCCGGTATACCCCAAGGAGGATAATCGACATTCACGGAGAGCGAACAGAGCTGGGACGCGAGGCTTTAGGGCACCCGAAGTGCTGCTTAAATGCACGACGCAAACATGCAAGATCGACATCTGGTCATGCGGCGTCATCCTGTTGACCTTGCTGACACGAAGATTTCCCTTTTTCCACTCGGCGGATGACATTGACGCCTTCATTGAGCTTGCGACTATATGGGGAAAGAAGCCAATGGCCGCCACCGCAGTTTTGCATGGGCAAGTGTTACAGACGAACATCCCTACCATCAGTGAAACGGGACACGCCTGGGAAAAGATCATCAACTGGTGTCTGAATCGCAAGAAGGACTATGAAATGACTGACGAAGAGACCGAAGCCATCGACTTTATGGATGCATGTCTACAGCTGAACCCGGACCGGCGATTGACAGCAGCAGAGGCGTTGGAGCATCCTTTCATCGCGAACCGAGAAGTTGACGGTGTGCCAAAAGATGGAAGTGAGGCCATGTATCTCGATTAGCCGCTGATAGCATCATGTCTTTTGGTAGCGCGGCGTTGCACGGAAATCATGTATGACATATGCGACGAATCAATTACCTAATAACGCACCCATCCAGAGCATAGCAGGCCCTTTGATGTAAACTTGGTGTTTTGTCAAATTTGGTCGTCAATGTCTACCAGAAAGCCCCTGTAGAGTTGGGTGCGGTTCCTCTTCAGCCCCCTGCGCACTTCGAACTCCAAATTCTGATTCCATCTAATTACCTTCAGCCACATCGACCTGACTCTGCTCCGCCCAAGCCAGTCGCTTGAACAAACACACCTCCGCATCACCCGCGACCATGAACCACGTGAACCACTCGCTTCGCCTTCACGGCGAAGACGCCAGACCGAGATAAGCGAGACCGCATCCCATGTAAGGTAACTTCGTTCCTGCAACGTCTAACGGTTGGTATTGTTGCTTTCCGCAGCCAGCCGACTACATCAGGTAGCCCCCAGAACTCTTCGTTTCGTGCATTCCAAGCCACTCGACCATCCACAATGGCAGCAGCAGAGTACTACGATCCCACATTCACCCTCCCAGCATGCTATCGGCACATCCTCGACGCAAGAAACTCTGGTGAAGAGGAAGCTACTCCTACACCCAACCCACTCCATCCCGCAGGGGCAGCGCAGTATCAACAGCACTTTGCAAATGGAGCACACGTTCAAGCGGCCAAGAAGCCCGCCGGGGGCAAGACGGGAGGAGGCATGGGTGGTATGGCGCTCAAGATGGGCATGTCGATGCTGAACAGCAAGGAGAAGAAGCAGGGTGGCGGCGGAGGGAAGGTGGGTGCGGGTGCGTTGGCTGGTGCGCTGGGGGGGATGGGATTGGGCGATTTGGCAGGGAAGCACGAGAAGCACAATTATCAGGTCAGTGCCGAGGAGGTGGGTAGTGAAAGTGAAGAGGAGGACGAAGAGGATGAGGAAGAGGACGAGGACGAGGAAGAGGACGAGGAAGAAGGTGAAGGGGAGAACAGTGAGAGTGGAAGCGGTAGCGAAGAAGGAGGTGAGCAAGAGGGGGAAGAGGGGGAAGAAGAAGAAGAAGAAGAAGAAGACGAGGAAGAAGGCAGTGGTAGTGATGGCGAATAAACATGGGGCCTGCGTGCTATGCATATATCATATATCCTTCGGCATGTACGAATCTAGGGGACCGAGATGCGATACCTGAACATGTGCTTGATGTTGAGAGTCGAAGCCGGCGAACAGAGCGAAGTCGGGGACGCCTGAGGCTCATTCTCCGAATGCCGCGAGCTTCTGATGATTGACGCCACCTGAGGGCGATGGTGGGGTTAGTGGTGGGGCATGACAACCAAGTCAAATGGCCGCTTCATCCGACAGCGAATTACCTTTACCCGACCACATCTTTCTTCTCTCTCAGAAACAATTTAAAAGAAAAACAACCAATTGGTCTCATACAGCTTACACGGTCATTCCTACAGCTTCTCACACCAACGCAACCATGGCTTCGAACCCTCCAGCCCACTGCTGCACCGTCGGTGTCAAGCACTCCGGCGAAGCCAAAGGCGAGCTCAAGTCCATCGGCGACAGTACATCCCCCGCCTCTCCCAATACTGTACCTTCACTAACCTCTTCAAGCTGAGACGTACTTTGCCTACCCCGAGTCCAAGTCGACCGACAAAGCCATCCTCCTCCTCACCGACGTCATCGGCCACAGATTCATCAACGCGCAACTCATCGCCGACCAGTTCGCAGCCAACGGCTACTTCGTCGCCATGCCGGACCTCTTCCACGGTGACCCCATCCCCCTCAACCGGCCAGAGGGCTTCGACATTATGAAGTGGCTCCAGGGTCCGCCGGGCCACTTGCCCAACCGCGTCGACCCAATCGTAGAAGCCAGCATCAAGGAGCTCCGAGAAAAGTACGGCGTCAAGAGACTCGCGTCGGTGGGCTACTGCTTCGGGGCAAAGTACGTCGTGCGCTACCTGGCGGAGAACAAGGGGATCGACGTGGGCTACGTGGCGCACCCGAGTTTCGTCGACGCCGACGAGCTCAAGGCCATCAAGGGACCCTTGTCCATTGCCGCGGCCGAGACGGACGCCATCTTCCCGCCCGAGAAGAGGCACGAGAGCGAGGTGATCCTCAAGGAGAACAAGCTGCCGTATCAGATCAATCTGTATTCCGGGGTCGATCACGGGTTCGCCGTCAGGACGGATATCGAGGACAAGTCCAAGAAGTTTGCAAAGGAGTTGGCCTTTGAGCAGGCCGTGACGTGGTTCAACTTCTACTTGTAGATAGATGGAAGAGTAGGAGAAGGCAGCGCCCCTCTGCGTGGTCGCATGCCTGACAGGATGAGAGTCATGTAGATAAGACACGAGTATCATGAAACACAACAGAGTTTTTAACACTCTAGATTCCATTTTTGGGGACTGCTCAAACTGAAGCAGATCTAAAACGCTCAAGAACATGATTCGCCAGCGTCGCTCGTGGCTTTTACACTCCCATCTTCTCGCTCGTGGCCATCAGACTGCCGATAAAAGTGGTGATCAACCTGCTGCGAACGGCGCAGATGTCCTCCGGCACGAGCCAGATGGTCGCACCCATCTTTCTCGCGATACTGATGGCAAGCTTCGCGTTGGCGTACGCTTCCTCATCTGACCTGCCTGATGCGACTAGGTCATAGTCCACATACGAGCTCTTCATGCCGTTGAGCACGTCGAGGAGGAAGATACCGTTGCTCAAACTCGTGTCTTTGAAGCTCCGGATTCCACTGCTCTTGCCGCCCTTCTTGCTCATGCCGTTCGCCCAGCTGACCATGTCCGCGTCCGACAGGTCGCGCTTGCCCATGCGTTTCGCCAGTGCACCGAGAGTGTTGGTGATGTCTCTCCGCATCAACTGCCATACCATGCCGAGCGTGAGCG
The DNA here is from genome assembly GCA_033846785.1 of Elsinoe necatrix. Classification (NCBI taxonomy): domain Eukaryota; kingdom Fungi; phylum Ascomycota; class Dothideomycetes; order Myriangiales; family Elsinoaceae; genus Elsinoe; species Elsinoe necatrix. The sequence goes on from JANZYI010000008.1 coordinate 60,739, forward strand.
TCCGTTGTCCGTCTGTGATATCCGCGCCTTGAATGCCGACAAGAGAGAAGCGGTTCTGCTTGCCAATCTCCACTGCGTAGTTGGTGTTCTCGACGGCCTTGAATCGCGAAAGCTCGGCGCCAGAGGCAGGTGGCTTATTGACGTGCCTGAGGTTGACGGATCCAGGAATGACCTTGTCGTATGCTTGCAGGAGAATGTTACCATCACGCAAGTCATCGAAGAAAGACACAACTGTTGGTTGCACATCCAGGGAGTTGAGCCAAAGGGTGAAGACACGAGCTTCCCGTTCGCCTTCAGCATCAAAGTCTTCGATATCTGCCTTTTCTTCTTCTGTGATCGGGTCGAGGCCAGGATGGTTGTTGAACAGATTTGCGACAAAGGCCAAATTGAGCTTAGGGTTTCCGGCTACCAGGGACGTCGGGGTGAGAAACTTTCGGCAGTCGAGCTTGTCGGCATTGTCCAGTACTTGCTCGGCTCTCTGGTGGAGGTCGCGGGTTTGTAGGGGTGCTCGTGAGCAGATCTCGGGCTTGAGTTGGTTGAGAAGGACCGTGTAGTTCTCGCCATCCTTTACATCCGTGGAGAAATTATTGACCCTATCCTCTGATCAGCTACGGTCTAGTTCGCAGCGCACGTACGACTCACGTTCGATTCCACTTGGCATTCTTCAAGTGGTAGTTGAACCATCGCAGCAGGATCTGCTCAGGAGGTAGGCGCAAGAACTGCTCGAGAGTCTCATCTTCTAGCAGTAGCCTGTACAGCTCTGGGTGTAGCTTGATATCGATCTTGCCTAGCAAACCTCTTCGAATGACCTGCCAGATCAGACCAAGAATCAAGTGCTCGCGAACCTCGATGATGTCTTGACTGCCAATGTTGACCACGGAGCAACCAATACCCTTCGCAGACTCGATTACGATATTGTTGTTCTCCGTCATGTGGAAAGCATTCAAAGTCTTGATCTTCTTGCCGGGCCTGTTCATAACGCGCTCGTCGATGGTGTCGGGAACGCTGTCGTTGATCAATTTGGCGAGCACAAGACCATCCTTGCACTGGTCGAACATCTCGAACGTGTCGGTGGGGAAAGGCAGCTTATGGCCGATATCTGGGTCGCCGGCAAGCACAGCATTGATATGTCGCGTGAATTCTGTCCTCTCATCCTCATTGATGGTGTGGGTAGAGCTTGCTGTGGCGCCTCCGACATGGATGCGACCTCCTCCTTGACCTGCACCAGGCTGAGGTGAACCGGGGGCTGGCGCAGCTCCGCTCAATCCGCGCGGACGTGTCGGACCAGCCGACATGCGCTTTTGCGCTGGCGAGGAGTCTCGAAGCTTGGAGATGAGCTGGGAGAGTAAGTCAGCGTGTTCTGAGCCAGCAATGAAATACCCACGTCGACATAGTCGTCCAATTCCACTCTGCGCGAGCTGTCCAATTCGACCTCTTTCAGCGCCTGGCGCACCACATCGTAAGACTGTCTTTCGGAATTCTGGGTGGCCTTGATTACAGTCCCTTCGTCCAAGTAGCCTTTGTCGTCTACATCAAGCTTCCTGAAGGCGTCTTGCAGCTGGAAGATCTCATTCTGCTGAAATTGGGGGTATTTCCTGGTAATACATCAGACGCCGGGTTGGCGGGGTATTTCGTTTCAGCTGCTTACTTTTGGAGCTTGAGGACGTTCATGATGGCGAGCGCATGCGGCAATGGTATTGATTAAGTGTCGAGTGGTCGGTGAGTAGGCGACGGGGTTGAACAGATCTTGAACAAAAGTGCAGCCTGAAGCGTGTACGCGTATGAATGGTGTTGGAAAGGTGAAGCGTAGATGCGCAGTTTCAAGATCGACGGCAAAGCACCCGCACGGGCAAGAAATGACGTTGACCCGCCGCTGCCCAATTCTCAAGATCCGCCGGCTCCCACGACGACGCTCGGTGCCCTGGTTTTGTCTGATGAAACGCCACACCTTAGCTTGGGGAGGACAATCTTGGGAGGCGGTGCGGAAATGTGGATGCCTGATTTCCTCATACGATGAGCGTTTGTGTCTACCACCGTGTGTGGGATTTTGAATACCCCTCCCTAGCATACACAGGCTTTTATTAGCATACCATGATGAACACTTGATCGATCCAGCAATACAAAGCTCGCAAGGGGCTAGCATACAGCTTCCGTATGAATTCTCGAGAGAGGGTACGTATCACATCAGTATGGACAACGAAGCCCCAGGCACCTAGTTGAGTAATCTTTGATCAATCATGAAAGAAGTCGTCAATGTCCATGTTCATCTGATGCTATATCAGCAAGTAGCATGCTGTAATCAAGCTAGGCCCTATGAACAACCCAGTCCAGAAAATGACGTTTCCGAGCAAGTCCCGCCCCTTGAGCAATTTCGACCTCGACAGAGAGACCAGCGGAACCTGCAGGAGCTGCATGGTAAATAGGTACCCGCGAACCTTGTTGAATAGACAGGCCATGACCAGCTCATGTATCAAAGCCGACAGCAGGAAGGTGATAAAGGTTGCCGACGACTTTGAGATGTGAAATGTCGATATTGATGAGTGGTATACGTGTCGGAGCAGGAAATTGTGCACTGGTTTGTTCCACGTTCTCGCGTACTCCTCAAAACCATTGCTGTTCCACCACGGACCATAGAATCCTCTGTCGGCGAAACGTGTGATCTCTGCGAGCACATTGAGGACGCATTCCCAGATGACATACCATGAAAGAAGCTGTTCAAGTAAAAGTGGGAAGAGCATGTCGCTTGCAAGCCATGGAAGCTCGATGGCACGCTGCTGTAAGTTTATGCCAGCCTCTTTCATGCGCACAGAGCGTGCTACGGGTGGATAGATGTACGCTTGTGAGATGACCATCATAACGCCAATACACCCGAACGTAGCCACGGTCTTCTCAGCAACATACCACCAGTTGATGTGATCTTGTCGCGGATATTCCAGCTCATAGACCAATGTTGGCAAGCAAGTCCAGTCCACGAAATTGCCCCAGGTCAAGTTCTTCGGGTACGCGTTGTCTCCCTTTATGTTCTTGCCCTTGAGTTCAGCGTCCAGCACGTCGATCTCAGCAAGGATGATCCGCTCGAAAGCTTCCATTTGCTTGCTGTCCAGCGGCCTTCCGGTCTCGATGGCCTGAGCAACACGAGCAACGTCCGAGACTTCCTCGCTCAGATTCGTGGATGATCGATCGGTCATTTTGGGACGAGCACGATCGATCAAGGTTGCATTTGCGTCTTGACTGTTGCTCTGTGATGTACCCACGCCGGACGTCTTGATCGCATGACCATTACCAGCGCCTGCTTTCGCTCGAAGTTGCCGTAACTTCTCTTTACGGCGGTACACGCCCGACAAATGACCGTTGTAGAAAGCATAGCTATGCTGCTTCATCAAGAAGACCAGTGTGTGCAGGACAATGAAGATGGTGTGTGTCCAGGGCCATTCCCGATAGTGAGTCCAACCGATGATACCACCCAGGAAGAAAGATTGCCATATATTCTGTACAATCCATCCGGACGTCGACCATTTGAGGTAGCCCGCGAGAATTGCTCTCTGCAAAAGTAGTCCAGTAGAAGTAGACACCAACATGGCCAGATCTGTCAGACCAAGGACAACGACATCTCGACTAAACATGATCTGCATGACTTCGTTCCTTCCCAGGATACTACCATAGTCTCTCCAGTTGGTGGCCGCGACCTTGAAGAACATGAGGACCATGGCCAGCCAGAAGAGAGTGAAGAATCCATGGAAAGGAGACTCTGAGCTGAGTGGATTTTGCCTGTCGAAAGTGGTGAACTGCCGAGTGAAAACCAGGTCTCTCAGTCTGGTTCTCGATTTTCCGCTGGCCTCGGCTTCCTCGCGAGCAGTACCACGACGAAGGATATCCTTGATTTCCGGATCATCTGCGGTCAAGATGTATTTTCCTTCCTCATCCGTCTCTTCAAGTCGTACCTGTAAGCTCTGTCGCCTTCCTTCCGGAATGCCAGGCTCTGATGCCCTTCGTATGCGACCTTGATCCTTGGACAGGACTTTTAGCCTGTCATTGCTTCCAGATGCCCGCTTATCGGGATAAGTTCCGTTGCTGCCATGAACGAGGGTGTCAGGGTCAAGCGTGATCTGATCGTAGTCCTCGATGTCTTCGTCTACCTTCTCCGCCATGTCTGCAACTTGTCCAGCATCAGATGATGTAGGCGATGTCAATGAGAAAAGGGGAGCTCTGTTGACACGTTTGACGGATTATTAGACGGGAGCGAATGACACAATCGCGCAGACGTCAGCTCGGTCAAGTTTTTTGGGTCGCGAAAATACATGCTTCCGACATCTCGCAGGTGTGATTTCAGCCTGGCAGATTTGGGCGCAGTCCTTGATCGTCCACGCGTAACAACGATTCTTGATGTAGCTGAGCTGCTGAACGGTCCAGCAGGGGTCGAAAGAGAGCTTGCATCAACTCCGGCCAAGCATGCAGGGCGCCGGGCCAGCCGAGGTGGGGTTGGAGATGAAGCCAAAATTGCCCATCCTACCTTCCCTTCTTCCTTGCACATTCATGCCCATCGTACGCTTGATTCGTGTTGGGAGCGGATGCCACTGTAGCATGAGTCTGATTGTGATTATGTGACACGTAATCGAGCCTTTGTGAGTATTGCTTTGTATATACCGGTGGACTCGACCTTTCTGTATCACTGAGACAGATTGTGCCTTCTCCTAAGCCATTGATTTTCTTAAGCCATGGGGGTGATGGCGGCATGTTGATGCATATCACGAAACGCAGGAAGCGTAGTTTCCGACCGACCTAAGGCACTGATGCAAAAGACTTCTATCCTTTATCTCAACAATAGTACAAGGTCGACGGTCTTCACTTGAATGTGATCACTCGCCCAATGGGACAGGTGGCATACACTAGACGTGTTGTCACTCTGAGCACAGGGTATAATGCTAGTGGTGTAGCCCTGACGACCTCGCATGTGACAGCAGCCACCATCTCTAATAGCAAGACATATATAGTCATCAACCTCCTCACCATCCCGTCGATCAGGTGGCCTCACGGCTATCTGCTTCACGTCACCCAACAAACCAGACAAAAAGTCGAGTTTGGATTCGGCGCTCTCGTTCGAGTCTCGCCACCGACATATCCCCTGACAAACGACAATTACCGCGAAAGGCCTACGGGGCGAAGTGAGCATAGTGGAAGGCCACAGACTCACCGGCATATTACAGGGATGAGACTCTCACACCTCGAAATTCTCCACTCGACTAGGAAATCAGGATGTGTGGTTTGGAGATCCACAGGGCAGAGAGAGTCGCTCGACAGAAGCGACGAATTTTTTTGCTTTTCATTTGTGAGGTGAGATTTAGGGATGGCATATGACAAGCACGTGCCGGAATGTAGAGGTTCACGCGCTAAGCACTGCGAATCACTACTCATGCGGTTGGATGGGACAAGGCGACGGGAGCCTTCCCTGCGGTTGGATGGGACAAGGCGACGGGAGCCTTCCCTGCGCAAGTATTTTGATTACAATAGTTCAGCAGGCGATAGGTAGAGCTTTCATGCATCCATGGGTACTAAACTACCTCTTTCCCATATTACACCCTTCATCTATGCTCTCTCTACTGTGGTGGCAGAACCTCAAAGGTCTCCGCAATCTTCGGCTCCCAGCTCAACTTGGCCTTGCCGTAGATCTCAGCAGCGACAGGGAACGTCTTCCTCGCCTCCTCTGAGATACCCGTCCTCGCGATGATGGTGTCGTCACCCATCACGGTCTGGTGGTGGTAGATGTGGGTGGTGCACTTGGGGCAGTAGTAGCAGTTGACGTCCTTGCCGCTGTCGCCTTTGTAGGTGTAGACGCCTGGCTCGCCGCCGGCAGTGATCTTGAGTGCCGACTTGGGGACAATCTGGTTGAGAGTGTAGGTCGAGCCGGAGAGGATCTTGCAGGTGTCACAGTGGCTGTTGGGAGGGTTACACACGCGCTTCTTGTACAGGTGAGGGGTCAACGTACCACAAGATGTGCTTGCTCTGCTCCTCGTTGAAAGTCCACTCCCATTGGTGGTGGCCGCAGTGGCATTGAGCTTTGTATGTAGGCATTCTGGAGAGATTGACGTGTGAATTACTTGCTGGGAGTGTGCGTGTAGATTGTACCGAGTAAGATGGGCAAGTTTGGTTGGAGGGGAATGAGAAATGAGGGATAGCTCAACTTTAAGTATGATGCGATAGATGCCCAAACAATCACACAGTGGGGCAACTGTTGACATCACAATCGCAGCTTACCTTCCGATACCCTGGAGCTGGACCCCCTCTACCAGCCGCTAGTGGGCTAGCGGGAGCTACATGGGCACTGTCGTAGTGCAGGAATAGCATAGGTAATGCGAAAGTGTGAGACTCTGTGAACGCCTTTGCTGGTCCCCTAGTATACAGTTTTATCAGCTCCATCTGTTTGTCCAATCTCTGTGTGGTCGTTTCAATCGTCGATCGGACCGCCAGCTTTCCAGACTGCCATCTCTGACCATGATGCTGACCGGAGATGCGTTTCTCTGCTTCGAAGATTCCAAATCGTCTTTTGGCCGCTCATCCCGCTGTCCCGACGTCAAAAAAATTGAGTTGGTGGGGTAGATCAGCCGTGCGGTGACGTTGATGGACCAGCCAACTTGGCACCTTCCGACCTCGGTTTTGTCCGGGGTAGAAGGAACCGTTCACCTTGAGAAGAGATCCAGACCTGAAGGATGCTTTAGCCATGACAGATCATTGACGATGGCCATGGCAGGCGACAAATTGCTCCTCACAGCAGTATGCTCATTGTACGTGGGGTGCATGAGTGCCAGTCGCGTTGACTATTGACTGTTGATATCCTGGCCGGAAGCAGAGTTGCAATCTGCGCGATAAAGCGGTGCCGTCGAGGTTGCATCCTCTGTGCCCCTGCAGCGTAGAGACTGTACAGGTTGCGTGCAACGGGACCAGAAAGGTTGCTCTGGGGTCCGGGTCTGTCTTATATGACTGCTCCGTGATGATGACTGATCGCCAACCAGCCATCAGGGTATCACTGTTCGACGACCCCACCCAGAGCCGCCTATGATTCCTGTAACCCATATAGGAAGCATTATATGAAGTAGCTGGCTGGTGTCTGATACGATGAGTGCACAGGCGATTGTGGAGGTGCTGCAGCTGGCAAGTGAAACGTTGTTCGTGGGTCATTACAGGGTATCTACGTGGACATTAATTACGACATCCTCCTCTTGCACTACTGCCAGGCAATTTGTTACTTCAGCAGAACGATGAGAAGCACCAGGATCAGTATGAGGCAACCAATGGTAACCCAGCTCCAATTGTCCTTTGCACCCCTGCTGATCTTGTTCAACCGGCCCTTTGCCCTGTCCAGCGTTCCTTGATGTCGGTCTACTGCTTGGTCCACATCATCCAGCAGCACCGCTTGATCGTCTAGCTCATTGCCCATCTGTATGCTCAGATCTCTCTGCCTGCCTATTGAGGCTCCCAACTGGTCCAGCTGATCGTCCTGATCTCTAAGCACTTGTTTATGGTATGTGTGTATTTGCTGATTGTCCATGTTCTCCTGATCCGGCCCTTGTGGTTCATCGCTATACGGCTTGCTGTCAAACAGAGCAGCTCGGTTTGCTTCGTCGGCGACATCATCGCGATATGGTTCCTCCTCAGCGGATGGGTTGTCGCGGAAGCGTACAGCTTTTGACCCTGGCGACTTTGCAGCCTTCCTCAGGGAAGACGACCGCGCACCTTGGGGCCTAGATTGGGCTGCTGCGAAATCCCGTTCGAGAGCTGGGTCGTTTGGCGTTTTGGTCGTGTCGGACGGAGACGAAGTCGAAAAGTCCGCTTCGAGCTCATCGTATTGTGATTGCAGTCTCGAGATCTGATTCTCAAGATCCGAGATGTCTTCGCCTGCTGCTTCTTGATCGAACTTCTGTCGGCCTAGCGAAGCCAGTCCATCCCGCAGAGATTCTAGAGAGCGTGAGATCTGTGATGTCTGCGCGGTGGTCGGAAGCGAAAGTGAGGATGCGCGCTGTCTCTCGAGAAGAGTAAGCTTGATGTGATCGGCCAGCAGGAAGAGCTGATGAGCGGTGGTAGCCATGACTGCGGGATAGCAAGTGTCGGAGCCAGGGGTGAGCGTGATGTGGTTGACTGAGCAGGGATGAAGATGCCTACAGGCTTGTGAGACTGTCAGGAAGGGCTGGCGTCAACCAAATCCGATCCGCGCAGATGCGGAGAGGGGAACTCCCCTCACATCAGATCATCTCCCGGCGACCATCCACACTCATGACTGGTTATTCTCGACAGGCCATGTGCATCGTGTAGGAAATTAAAAGGCATCGCAGCCTCGATCGCGTGGAGAATCGGTTCGTGAGCCATGTTCACTGCGGGTTTCAACCAAGTAGCTCATGACAATGCGAGGTACATATAACAGCAATTAGGACTGAAATTGAAAACCCATACAGCAGACTCTGTTTTCGAGGGCACCGGAATTCATGTGGACATTGTTTCCACATACATTTCCACTAATGGCACTGTCTTCTCGTGCAGCAGGTGAAGCAGGTCAGTCCGATCGTGTCCTCATCTGGCAAGTCTACAACAACAGCTGGCATCCTCATACCAACCCCGATGGCTTCATCAATCTTGGAGTGGCCGAGAACAGACTCATGCACGCAGAGCTCATCTCTCGCATCGCCAAGATCCCTACCGCTCCGGAACATCGCCTGACTTATGGTGAAGGGCCGAAAGGGTCTAAAAGATTGAGGGCGACCTTGGGTAGATTCCTGACACAGCACCTCAAACCAAGGAACGAGATCAAGTCCGAGCACGTCGTCATCACCAACGGCGTCTCGAGTGCAATCGAACACTGTTCATGGGCCTTTACCGATCCTGGAGAAGGTTGGCTTTTGGGGCAACCTTACTATGGCGCCTTCAAATCAGACTTGACGTCCAGATTCCGTGCAGAGTTGGTCAAGGTTGCCTTTGCAGAACTTGACCCAATGTCGGCCGAGGCAGTGGAATGCTATGAGAAGGCTCTGGACGAGGCGAGAAGAAGAGGAGTCAACGTCCGGGCATTAATGTTGTGCAATCCGCATAACCCCCTGGGCAGGTGCTATAGCAAAGAAGCTTTGGAGGCTTTTGTGAAGCTGTGTGCCAGGCACAAACTCCACCTAGTAAGCGATGAGGTGTACGCATTGTCAATTTGGCAGGATGCACAGGAGAAGGACTTGCCTGGCTTCACATCTATCTTATCCTTGGACCTTGAAAGCTTGATCGACCCGTCGTTGGTGCATGTTCTGTGGGGCGTTTCCAAGGACTTTGGGGCCAATGGACTTCGACTAGGATGCATCGTCTCACAGAACAACCAGGCCCTTCACAACTCGCTAGTAGTCTCTGCTATACATTCATATGTTTCGGGGCTAGCAGACCATGTGGTCGCAGAGATGCTTGAGGATAGCCCCTGGGTAGAGAGCTATGTCAAGGAGAATCAGCAAAGAATAGCAACAACGTTTCGCAAGACAGTAGAGATTCTGGATGGTCATGATATAGAGTATGCCAAAGGGTCAAATGCTGGTTTCTTCCTGTGGGTCGATCTCGGGAAGACTTGGTTGAAACGCCACAAGCTCAAAGCGGAGGAAGACCTGACGAAGACAATCATGGACCGGCTGTGGGCGGCAAAAGTGTTTCTAGCTAGTGGGTCCAGCTTTGGATCAGAGAAACCCGGCTTCTTCAGAATTACTTTCTCGCATCCGTGGGATTATCTCCAGGCAGGGCTTGAGAGGGTAATCAAGGCATTGGACGTGGACTCCTTGGAAGATGGTAAACAGCTGCCAATCAGGGGTTGATATAGTGTCCCACTATAATGCCATGATAGCAACAGGTCAGCCGATAAACACGCGTACGATGTGCACATGGCAAATGTGTCACCAAGGTTAAAGTGGCGGAGGGAGGGGTCAATCTTCTCGGCCGATGGGGCAGCGGAGCACGTGCTTCTTAACATCTCTGGAATGAGCTGCACTGGATGCGTGCGAAAGATCGTGGATGTACTCGGCACCGTCCCTGGCATCTTGTCCTTCAAAGTTACATTCGTCTCTGGAGTCGCCGCATTTGATATCTTCTCCTGCACAAATTTGCGCATCGTCATCGACGACTTTGAAAAGGGCACCAGGTTTCCTGCTTGGAGATTGTGAGTAAGTTTCAGACCGTCGACTTGGTCTCGGCGACTGCGCTGCCTAGGGTCAACAAAAGAGACTTGCCAGAGGGTGTCGAATCCATCGAGAAGCTTGCCAAATACACTGATCAAGTCAATTATGATTCTGTCATCGTTTCCGCTTGGAGCCTGCTCTCCGCTTTGGAAGAATCATCTCGGGTTCCAACGTCAAATGATACGAGGCCGCGAGAGGGCAACAAGCGTCTCGTGAATATGCGCTGGAGTATGGTGGTGTCAGCTACGCACACCGACCCCATTGTCGTTCTGTCCTGGTCTGACAGTCCTGTTCCTGAAGACACACGCCTCACCATATCTCTTGTCCTTGGTACACTAATCCGAGGAATCGCTGTCTTGGAGTTCTATGTCGGCGCCATCAAGTCCCTGGTGTACACTAGGATGATCGAAATGAATACGCTCGTAGTTGTCAGTATCACAGCAGCTTATGGCTACTCCGTTGTCGCCTTCAGTCTCGACTTTGTTGGCATTATGCCTGTCGAGGAAGTCTTCTTCGAGACCGGTGGATCATCATCATGTCGGTAATGCTAGGTCGCTTCATGGCGGCTCTAGCAAGTCGTCCTGCTTGATGTATCCACGAGGAGCTTAAGACGGATCATCTTCGACTTTGTCTGGTCCGCTGTGTACAATGTCTTGGCCATCCTGCTCGCCGCCGGTGTCTTTGTCATCGTTGCAGCTTATGCTGATCTTGGTGAGATCGTCAGCGTCTTGCCTGTCATTCTAAAAGCTATGACGCTATCGAGGACCGAGACAAAAGCAAGCTCCGCTTAACCACTGCTGGAAAGATGTGCTTTGACTAGAAGGTCTTCAACACATGGATGTTGAGGGACCTGAGTTCAACACCTTGGGACGACTTGTGCTGCGTTCCAAGTCTGCTTCTGCCCGCCTCACCGGCAGCCCCAAATTGCTGCTGTATGTCGCTCACTTGAGTCAAACAGCTGTGCAATACACTTGCAGTTTACCTTCACGACCAGTTCGTGACTCACATCCGCACATGACTAGCATATTCTTACGGAACATCAGGTAGGCATGATTTGACAGTTCATTCTTCTCGTTAATTTTCATCACTTTCAGCCGTGTCATCATCTACAAGTTGTTCAAGATCGCGTCCGCCGCCTTCTCACTGATCATCATGATCGGGGCCTGGATGAAGATACCCGGAATGGTAGGAAAAACACTCGCATCCACGACCCTCAAGCCCTTGACGCCCCTGACGCGGAACTTGCTATCCAGCACCGCCATCGGGTCGCTGTCCGCCCCGATCGGCGCCGTGCAGCAAGCATGGTGTCCCCACGCCCTATCCTTGATGTAATTCCCGATCTGCTCGTTGGTCTGCACCTCGGGACCGGGCTCGATCTCGTCGAAATCCGTGCCACCCAGGATCGAGTAGCGCTTGTACTCCTGCAGTGCCTGGCGGGACATGTTCACTGCCTGGATCATGGAGTTGAGATCTTTCTGATCGGCACCGTTCGCCGTGGTGCCGGTGTCAAAGTAATTAAAGTTGATCAGTGGGGTGTCGAGGGGATCGGCGCTGTTGAGCTCGACGGTGCCGGCCTTGTTGCGCGCGTGCGCCTTCAGCGTGTACCATGAGAAGAAAGTCTTGTCGCGGACGGCGTAGTCGGCCCAGTGCGGGAAATAGCCGACGAAATTGATGGGGCCGCCGAAGACGTACATATCGATGTCGCTGTTGTCGGCGAAGCGCGAGTTGATGCTCATGGTCGCGGCGAGGCCGTTGGTGGCGTAGGCCCCGCGTTGGGCGAGGATGTTGGGATTGGTTTGCCATTTCTGCAGGCACGGGTCGGTGGGCCTGGAGTCGAAGGTGCATCCCTTCAGGATGGCAAAGTCCCGTTGTTGCTTGACGTTCACGGGGATCTCATAACGGTCTTGCATGTTGGTGCCGACGCCAGGGAGGTCCTTGATTACGGGGATGTTGAACTTGTGCAGCTCGGCGGCGGGACCGATGCCGGAGAGCTTGAGGATTTGAGGGGTGTTGAAGGCGCCGCCGGAGATGATGACCTCCTTGCTGGCGTCAACGGAGCCAGGTGTGCCGGATGCGCCGCTGAGCGGGCTGGCACGGTAGAGGTATTTGCCTTCGAGGTAGTCGACCCCGATTGCACGTGGCTGGCCATTCTCCTGCACGAAACGGATCTTGGTGACGTGGGTGTCGGTCTTGACGGTGAGAGGATATCCCTTCTTCACGGTCTCAGCAATGTAATCACGGACTGCGTAGCGGGCGCCGCCCTTCTGCGTCAGAGGAATCTGGAAGAAACCTTGCGTAGAATCTCGAAGAGGATTGAGACGTGAGTTAGGGTCCACGAGCAGAGTTCCTGCAAGCCCGGTGAGAGCGTCCACTAATGGAGGGCCGACACCCATAACCGCGGCGCCACCAGCGAGGTGTTGTGCCAAGGGCAGATCTCCCAAAAGAATGGTGGGGTCGGCTGGTCCGGTCGGTAGCCATGAGTAGACCTTGTTTAGGATGTTGCCACCCAAGTTTAGGGCGCTCCAGGTGAGATCACCTGTGATGCGTCGGATACCTTCCCAGTCAGAAGCATCTGTCAATGTTAGTAACGAGGCCTGAGGATTGCTCGGCTTGAGAGCGAGACATACGAGGAGTGATCCAGATGAGAGCATTGTGGGTGATGCAACCTCCGAGTGTACCAGCACGAGGATACAGGATGCCTTTCTCTTTCGCGCCTGCAGGAATGGGTTGTTTGTCGACACTGGTGAAGAAGTTGAAGGGAGTGGTCTCGTATGTGAATTTCGGATCCCGCTTGGCCCTGTTCTGGTCCTTGTAATGATTGACGAAGATGTCCCATCTGAGCTTGGGGTCTTGCGTGACGACGCCCTGGTAACCTGGCACTGTGATGTTGATGTTGCCGGCTTGGTCATCACCGGCCTCGATTAAGAGGGTTTTCTTGCCGGCCATAGCCAAACGGCAGGCGAGTGGACCGCCACCTGCACCACTGCCAACAATGACATATTCGTAGTCATTGGCAACTGGTGCGGCCGAAGCCAGGAGAGGTAGCAAAGAGAGGAGGGAGACTGTGAGCCTCATCTTGACCGATCTTATACTTGAGAAGATCTGAAGGATTGGAATGGGGAGAAGTCATATACTTATGGTCTTTGGCCGACGGGTAGAGCAAGACATCGCGTTCCTCAGTCTAAACATGACAGTCACGCAACTTCGGACCAGCTGGAGAGTGTAAAGTTGAGTTTGCACCTTCGCGAAGTAACGACAACGCTGGATACAGCTGTTATTGGTACCGAGTCTAGAAGTATCACACTGTGCAGGCAAAGTGCAGTAGCTCGGGAGCGGACCGCCGGTAGAGAAGCCACTACCGGTAGGGTGGGACGGTGCAAGACGGTCAGCGACGTGATCGAGAGTGCCACTGTGTCGCATAGACTTGGCGTGGTGGCCAGAACCGTTGCCAATGTCTATCGTCGTTTATCCTCACTCGCTGGAGAGTGATCATGAGATGCCTCCTGTCAGTGCCATCCCTGTCGCATCTGCCACGAATATTTGGAATGCGCATACGAGCGAGATCCAAACAATCAATCGCGTCTCAGTGATCTGCAACGAACCCTCGGCGAGGTCCCTCGGTATCGATCCGGAACAGGCAACGTACCGTGGTCAGGGTGTCACGGGGCGCGACATTCGCGACCGAATACTCCATTGTTATTTGTCTTTGATAGATTTGTTTGTTGATCGCTCCCTATCCAGGATGTCTTGCGGCTCCTTGGCTGTTTTCCCCATTTCTCGCGATCAGACGGTGACCGACTGCTCGGAACGGCCGCAGCATGCACGAAACTGCCTGGTGGACGTGCAAATGTCGATCCCACGTCTGTATGTCCATCTCTGGAATCGCTACCCGACCGGTTCGTCGAGCAAACGGCTTGTGGACCGTCGTGCCGACCAACACAGCAATCACGCGTAGATGAACCAAATACGGATCATGGGCTCTGATGTCTTGGTGGCAGGGCATGGCGTCTCATTCTCGGCCGTCAGGAGGATACCATCGCTGTTGCTGACGGTACAATGGCTTCTGCCATGCTGACCGTGACCTCTTTCAAGTCTGCTCATGGAGGGATCATGCGGTGACCAACAGGGATGACGCTAGGTGTATGACGCACTGCATCGGCCAGAATGAAAGCAAAATACATGCTGCGACTAACAAGACGCGAATGTAGCCGTAGACTTTCGACGAGCCATACACATAGCATAGCCTTGCACAGCTTGCAATCTGATCCCGGCGTTGATGTTGGCAATGTACCAGCTGCATCTACTAGGACAGGAATGGTAACCTCAAATCTCGACGACTTCGGCGGCGAAGGGAACGACGTGGATTTCATGGGGATGAGTCGTCCCCACTGGCACAAAACCGTCTTGCTCGAAGCAGCGATACAAATCATGTCCAACAACCAGTTCCATACCAGATGCATACGGTACGTGCTGTAACGACCTCGTGTTCCGCCCTTAAGGCGCCGAAGGTATGTAAAGTATGTACATGAACATATTCTAGCCTTTCGACTCCGGCTTGATCACACCATCGGAAACTGGCCATCTCTTTCAAGGTATCTAACCAGAGCAGATTCCGGCCTTGGTGGGCTCACAGCCACCAGCACAGCCATTGTAGCCCCGGCACTTGGTCTTGGCGTCGGCGCAGACGTTCTTGAGGGTAGCGGTGTCGCGGTAGTTGAAGTTGATGCCGGCGAGCTCACCGCCGTTCTTGGCAGTGGTGCCCTCGATGTAGACGTTGCGCTTGCATTGCTTGGAGCACTGTGGAAGTGTTAGCAAGTGCGAGCAAAATGAGAAAAGCGAGCAAGGTGAGCATATATAAGAGGGTCATTTGGGGTAAAAAGAACTTACGTTTCCGCAGGATCTGTACAGCTTGCCGTAGTCCTCGACGTAGTAGTTGATGATATTGACAGTGCCACAGCCATTGTGCTGGACGACCTTGTCTGCTGCGTGGTAGGCACCCCCACCCACGATCCAGGTTTGGGCACCGGGAGCATCGTTCTTGATGGTAATAGCGTCCTCACATACTTGTTCGAACCACACATTCAACAGCGAGCAGTGGCCATCACAGTGGATGCCCTCTGCTTGGTTCTTTCCGATAATGACATTCCGAAGGGTGGCGCCCGCACGGAGCAAGAAGACGGCATCAGCAGCGCCTTGAGCAATCGGTTAGTTGCTGTACGTCAAGGGCGTAGGTCAGAGCTAGAGCAAGCTTACCTCCTTCAGTCTGCCCATTGCGTGCACCGCTGCCACGATCGTACCTGGCCCAACCGCCGTCGAAGACCCGGCCGGCCTTGACCTCGATGACCTTGCTGTTGGACTTGGTCGAGGTCGCCTTTGGAACACCGCCAGTGTATCCGAGACAGGCGAGGGCACCTGGGAGGAGGGCCAACAGGCCAATAGCTTTTCCAGCAAGCATGATGAAGACCGCTAGGGTATGATGTGAATGTATGGAAGGGTGGAACTTTAGATGAAACAAGATTTGCGTCTGATCAACAAGTACAAGAGACCTACCGAGGATTGGGAATTCGCGTCCTATATAGGGAGACGAGGGAGAAGCACTTGGCTACTTCCTGGTCGCCGAGAGTCATGTCCGCGTCCAGAGGTCGTACTCATTTGCCGGAAAGGTCACTTTCATGGTCTTCCGATGGCGATAGCAGTGGGTCCGACTGGAGGACTAAAGTTTCTTCTGCTGGTCAGCATGCAGGAGAGACAGGAAGCAAGAAATGAACCGCCCGGACCCGACGAAGGACCTGACAAGCGATGCCCTCGAGCGTAATGGCGACGTCCTCCGGGAGTAGCGAGATCGATACTGACTCGCACGGAGGGAGATGAGCAACATCCGAGTATGACGGAGCAGGAGAGAAGCAATGTATGTGCCTGGTTTAAAATTCTCTGTCTTCAGCGGGATGCCAAGGCGCCAGGGGCGAGCATCATTGATGGGACATGGTCAAGCCTCGGTGAAAGTCTTGGTATTCTGAGATAGTCGACCGGCGGGGGGGACGCGTGTGAGGAGGAAATATGCTCCATGTACCTCAGAAGCTTGATTCCCCGGACGTTCTTGACGCGCAGATCCACAGGCCGAGGTACCTTCTGATTGATTTGCGTGCAGTGTCTTCGGAGCAATTCTGAAGAGTATTCGTTGTGGCACGCAACTTGCAAGCATATTGTTATTGACAGAAACCCCAAAGGGCGTCAGGATAAGACCCTCGATCGCTACCGGGACAGGCGGAGGGTTGGAAATGACAGGGGCTTCTGGTTGTGTCTCAGGATCCAGAGAAAGCTTATAGAGTTTGGCGGAAATGAGAATGCCTTCGTCTTGTCTTTCGTTCTCCACCATCTGGCGCTCTGCTGGTTCCTGTTGCTCCGAAGAGCAACCTTCAGCGAAATCTGGTTTTGCAGGCTTCCATGACAGACAGCGACCACAGCCGTGGATGAAAACCCCTTGCCGCAATGAGCGCTATGTATGCAACACGCGACTATTCTCCGTGACGTGGAAAACAGATAGAAGATGAGGTTGTCTAGCCGTGCTGATCAAACACAGGCCTTTTATAGCTCGGATGGTTGTTCCGGAGTGTCACGTTATCGCCCCTAGTTGGACTGTCGATCCCATGACATGGAGATAGATTGGCGAACATGCTTGTTCAGGCAATCTGATGAAGCCACGCGAGTCTGAAATTGTCCAGCTGTGTATATTGCCGTACATTGCGGATCAATACCCACCAGACTCGACTTCAAGTGGATTGGTGATTTCCGCAGCGTGAAGCCAAACCTAGGGGCCTCCCTGGTCGTGCTGGAAGGTGCCAGCTTTGACCAACGAAGCTGTAAGAATGCGAAAGATGCAGTGTGTACGACTGCATGATGATCTGACGTTGCCATGTTGTGCCCGATGACGATACTCCCATCGCCGGTGCCTTCGTTCGGACCTGGCTATGAGCTTGTGACTTGCCTCACTAGCTCTTCGAGAGCATCTATTAGGGGCATGATCACAGGCCAACCTGTATCGCTTAGGGAAATGTGACCAGAGCATAGCAGATGCCTCATCTACTCTTTGTCAAGGTATGGAGGGTCATTCTCCAGTGACTTGTTCTGTGCATCGATAGTCGTGTTGGCTCAAATGCCTCATGCGGTTCCCTCTTGATACGCTTCGAGCTGGAGTCCTCGCCATCAGTCACGATGACTTGTATTTAGCAGTGACATGCGAGCTGTCCTTCAAGGACATCGGGTTTCCAAAGAGAGAGAAAATCCTATGAAGCGAAGCATACCACGATCAGGATCAACCCTTTGGTCCCCAAGACCCTGCCAATCGAGGCCATAAGAGAGCACTACTGAGCCGCATTGCTGAGGTGACATGTTGTCGATGAATACGAGGATGAAGAAGGTGGGTTTGCAGATGCCTGACTCGATGAACCCTTGTACTGACCTCCAGCTGCTCCGACCTCGGCCACCGCGAGAGTATATATGTATATTTTGCTTATCAGATCTTGCTCTCTTGCCCGATGCCCTGGTGGCCGGAACGAATTCGGTGCTAGGAACTGTCGGGTACAGCATATAAAATGCAAGTGTTCGTCAACGGCAGGTTTGTCATTCTAGACGGAGAGGGTGCGTCCACTAAGGAGAGGTTTGTAAACTGTATGGTAGTCGAGGATGGTGTGATAAAATGGATTGGAGACGCAGACGATCCTTCCAAGCCAGCTATAGATGCTGCTGCAGACACGATCGACTTGAAGCAGAGAGTCATACTTCCTGGTTTCATTGATGGTCATATGCATCTACTACTTCTCGGCCAATCCCTGACCAAGCTCGATCTATCCAAATGCAAGACTTTAGAGGAGATCCGGAGCACAATCAAGACATATGCATCTGCACATCCTGAGCTATCACGCATCATGTGCAAGGGTTGGCTGGAGAGCAGCGTCGAAGGACACGCGGATAAAAGCATGCTGGATGACTTGGATCCACGGCCCATCTTCATCGATTCAAATGGTCTACACCAAGCATGGTGCAACACTTCAGCGCTCAACGAGCTGGACCTCAAAGACATGTCCGATCCACCTGGTGGTACAATCCACCGCGACTCATCCGGCGACGCCACCGGCCTTCTCAGCGAAGCCGCTGTGCTCAATCTCATCTGGCCTTTCCTCTCCACCTCCTCGTCCCTCGACCAACGGAAAGAAGCCATCTCTTCTGCCATATCTGCCTACACAGCTTCCGGCTATACAGGCGTCACGGACATGGCCATGGACGAATACGCTTGGGAAGCCCTCCTCTCCCTGCGCAACACCTCTCCCCTTCCCATTCGCATGTCAGCATACTGGCTTATCCGTCCTGCCTCCGACATTCCCGCCCTTCTGTCCCAAGTTGACCGCGCCATCTCCCTCGCAGCACAATACAACTCCACAACCTCCCCTGACCTACAAATTATAGGCGTCAAACTCATCCTCGACGGCACAGTCGACGCCTGCAGCGCTGCCCTCTCCTCCACCTACGCATCCATGACCTCCCTCGTCTCTACTCTCTGGACAAAACCACACGTCGAAGCGGTCGTCGCCCACGCCGCGAAAGCAGGTCTACAATGCGCCCTGCACGCCATCGGCGACGCAACGGCCAAGCTGGCGATCGACGCACTCGAGACCTACGGCGACCCCACCGGCACAGGCGACAGACGGCACCGCATCGAGCACCTCGAGCTCACCTCCCCCGAAGACGCCGCTCGGCTCGGAAAGCTGGGCATCACCGCCTCGATCCAGCCTGTCCACGCTGACCCAGCGATCCTCAAAGCCTGGCCGAAACTGATTGGGGAGCACAGATGTAGTCGCGCTTTCGCGTATGCAGACTTTGAAAAGGGGGGAGCGACGTTGGCGATCGGGAGCGATAGTCCGACTGCGCCGTGGGATCCGATGGGGAATATGTACGTTGCCACGACAAGGGAGAGCGCAAGGGAGAAAGGGTTGAGAACGCCGGGAGGGTTTGGCGAGGAGTGGCGGTTGAGTTTGGCGAGTGCGTTAGGGGCCGCGACGAGGGGGGCAGCGTATGGAGTGTTTCAGGAGGAGCGGGTGGGGAGTTTGCGGGCTGGGATGAGGGCAGATTTCGTGCTTGTGGATATGCGTTGGGATGACAAAGACTTGTTGGAGGCGAGGATCGAGGAGACCTGGATGGATGGCAGAAGACATGATGGGGAGATGGGCTTCGCGAAGCGCTAACCGGCTGTCCAGACATGTAGATGTTGTCGCGAAATCCAGGCGTTCCCCGCCCCTTGTGTGTATGTTCCTTTCATTGACACTACATGTCCGTCATGTATACTCGGAAGATGTTCACAACAGCTCCGCTCCGTCCGACGAAATGGGCGAAGCCTGGTCATGGACGATGTCCACCTTCCCATCCTCAGACCATCCACGAGCTCTCAAATGGTCTGGCACATCCCATGCGAAGAGATGCGCCCATTCCAGCGAGGCAGGATCCCATCCGTCGAACTCGTCAAATACTGCTCCAAGGCCGGTGAGTATGTCAACAATTTCTTCGTGTCCATGACTGGCAGCAATCCTGAGACAACAGTAAAGCATCCGTCTGGAAGGACCTTCACTTCTTTGCAGAGCCGCCACCAATCCCGACCATAAAACCGAGCTTCAGAGAATCCGAGAAGGTCCGCAGCATGTCCTTCG
The DNA here is from genome assembly GCA_033846785.1 of Elsinoe necatrix. Taxonomy (NCBI): domain Eukaryota; kingdom Fungi; phylum Ascomycota; class Dothideomycetes; order Myriangiales; family Elsinoaceae; genus Elsinoe; species Elsinoe necatrix. Next base: position 80,621 of record JANZYI010000008.1, read on the forward strand.
CGACTGAGGCGGCGGAGACGGTACCTGTCTGGCCGGCAGGTAGGCATGCCAGAACAACATTGTGCATACCGATGCCGCCCCAGGACGTATGTGTTGCCGTCATCCTCATCGTGATCATCGAGTGGAGCATGTACCTCGTCGAGCATCTCCTTTGCTGCTGCAAGCTCGATTGGAAGTGCACATATCCATCCGATTTGGTAGTCTGACCTTGCTGGTGCATTGTTGTGGCTGCGTCTAGCACCATTCCTTGTGATCGGTGCATCGTTACGTCCTTGACCGAAGTCAGAAGAGCTCGAGCTCTGTAGATTCTGTCGACCTCTCCCAGTGTCCGCAGCAGCCTCTGATTCGGCATCCGAAGACCTGGAAAGTCTATCATATGCTGTTGTTTGATGTTCATATTGCTCGTGTTCGTGCTTTGGGCGCTTTGGACAGGGTGCTCCATCGGCTTCGTTGTCCGTGGATACTTCCTGAATCCGAGAAAGTCTCGACACAGTTCGCGCATAAGAAGAAAGGAAATCCACACATCAGCGACAATCTTTCGGGAGCCGCCATGTCTAGAAATTGAAAAGTCAAGATGCGTTTGCCTGAATTCGAGGTGAAGATGCCGCGTCTGAGAGCTACGATACCACTGCGGCAAACACTCACCACCGATTAGACGCTGGAATCTACCTGCATATGTAGCCCAGCCTGAGAAAAGTACACCAAAACGATTCGCCTTCTGCCATGCCCTGCCACAACCGCTGCTGCCACACATCGGAATGGTATTGTCCACCACGACTGAGTTTCCAAAATATTCATTACAGGGGTATCTCATCGCTGTCATGTACACACAATTCACTTTCCCGTATACGCCATGCCATCATGCCCATTCCTCATATTTCCTCCCGTTTCTCTCAGTCATCCCATTTCTCCTTGTCCCCTCCTCCTTCCGATCCATAATGCTAATCCGGAAAACGCTGTCGAGTGCTATTTATCTACTCCTCTTCTTCACCGTCGCCAGGATCCCCGCCAACTCCTTCAGTCTTACCGGCTTGGTCAAGAACATGTTGATCCCGCTCTGCATCGCTTCTCGCCGTGCTTGCTCGCTGCCCAGGCCTGTCAATGCGATGATCTTCGCTGCCGGGACGTTGTAGAGACATTCCAGGTTGCGGATGCATCGCGCTGCTTCAAAGCCGTCCATGATGGGCATGTTGATGTCTAGCAGGATGACATCGGGCTTGGGCGTGGTCGAGCAAGGGTGCAAGACGGCCTTGGAGTAAGCGTCGACTGCTTCCTGCCCGTTTGTCGCCGTGAGGTGCGGATGGGACTTCTTGGATGCGTAGGTGACGAGGAGACGAAGGTTGACGGGGTTGTCGTCTACAAGGAGAAGGGAAAGTTCGTTCTGTGCCGGCGATGGTACCGCTACAGCGGCGGTGTCTTTTGGTGCTGCTTTCATATCTGGTCGTTCTATGCTGGTCGCCGTGATTGTGATGCTTTCCTGCTTGATCGATGCAATCTGTGGTGCTTTGTCAGGCTGTTTCTGCGCACCGGGTTCTGTGCATCGCGGTGGTTGTGGCTCGATGACTACTGGTTCTGTTGCTGGAATGTGCATGGAAGCAAATGCAGGATTGAGAATGTCAATTTCAATCTGTGAGCTTCGCTTTTGTATTGAGTACGTGGTACTGTTTGATCGTGCTCTGAATGGCACATGTTCGTGGCTTGCACATGAGCGAATGGCTTCTGTTAGGCGCTTCGGTCCGTAGGGTTGTGGGATGTATTCGACAAATGGATTTGGCAAGGTCTTCCTCGCCTCTCTGAATCGCTGTATCGCTGCCGCGTCGCGGCAGAGTACCAAGAGTGGCTTCGTCAATAACGGCGCATTGCTATCCTGCTGCTTCCGGTGCTCGTCAAGCTCATCGTCAAAGAGGACAATGACTTGCGCTTCTGCTGCAGACACCATCTGTGGGTTCAGCCTTTCGTATGTCTGTCGCAAAACCTCGACGACCTCTGGCCTGGTACTGACACCGGCAGCAACGAAGTCCTTGATGTTGATCTTGACATCTCCAAGAGAAAATCCAGCTGCTGATGTCTCTGAGATGGCCGTATTCGCTTCCACAGGCACAGTGATTCGGAAGGTCGTGCCCTTGTTCTGCTCGCTTGACACTTGAATCTTGCCGCCAAGACCCCTGACAATCTTGCTTGCCAGTGTCATGCCAAGGCCCATGCCGACGCGAAGACCGTCCTCCTGCTGGAAAGCCCTGAAAAGTCCATCTTGGATGAAATCTTGGGACATACCACATCCAGTGTCCTTGACCATGAGGACGGCCAAAGATCGTTTGCGTTTCTTTGATAGCCGAAGTGAAACTGATACATGGCCTTTGTAGGTAAATTTGAGCGCGTTGCCGATAACGATACTGCACAAACGTTTCCAATCGCCAACACCTGCTCTGATCATATATTCGGGGCCAAGAGCAATATCGAGGGCCATATCGGTCCGTTCGCCACCAATATGGGCTGTGTCACATTGATGCGAGTGCATCAGTACCCCAGCAATGTCCTCCGTTGCTTTGGCGATGGGTATGCCAGGCGAGAGATCTATGGATTGTGGCCGCTCTGGCTGCGACTCGTCCGTGTCGGGAGAGACTGTACCATCGATGGCCTGTCGTTTCTTCGATCGCCCCTTGTATTCTGCATAGCTCAGAAGATGCTCTACCAGGTCCAGCATGGTAAGTGTGCAACTTTCAATCTGTTTAATGTCTGTCGAGTTCTGCAGGGACGGATGATCTTGATTCAGCATGTCGAGACTGCCGAGTATGCCGTGTAGAGGAGATCGTAGCTCATGAGAGATGGAGGACACGAAATCTGATCGCTTCTTCTCCTCTCTCTTTGCTTCCAATGATGCAATTTCGGCCATAATGACTTCACCAAATGCAACCACGAAACTCAGCTCTCCTTTGACGGAGAAGACTCGCACAGGCGATCGGGACCACACCAGAGCTGCGGCTCGCCAGCGTTGGCTCTTGAGATCCCATAAGCCGACAAGGCACAAACTCCGTACGTTCGGGAAAATGGCGCGGAGCTCTCCGGCATCGTCGGCGGTCGAGTATCGTTGCTTTCTGCGTTTGCGTGATATTTCATGAACTGCCAGGGAGTTGGGTTGTTTGACGTGGGTATCAGTGAGCTGGTCACTGGACAGTACTTCGCCGTCCGAGTTGAAGTTCCAGATCTTGCCACGAGGATACTTTCGCAGAAGTCGCTGCAGTGTCGATGCTGGCACAGCACCGGCAGCGGCACCGGATCGTTCAGCGTACGACCTATATGATTGACCGAATACGGGACAGCCGCCGAGGAGTGATTTTCGGCGAGAAACCTCGCCATTCTCGCTGCCAGTATCGGTGGCGGCGGCAGAATTGTCAGAAAGAGTTCGTCGATGAAGGTATTTGGTAATACTGCCTTGTGGACCTTCGGACACAACATCAAGGAGAGTGCAACCGTCGGCGTCCATAGCTTCGCGAACGAGATCAGCGGCATTTTGGAACACACTGCCCGAGTCAGCGGCGGTGTGGGAGCTTGGGATGCCTGCATCATGGTAAGGTTCGACGGTAGAAGGAGATACCGGCGATGCGACTGGCGACGCTGGTGTGAATGAGCTCTGGTTGAAGGGCTGAGATGGGACTTCAGGCGTTGGCTTTGTCAGGGTGATCTGTTTCGAACCCGTCTCTGAACCCGACTTGTTGCGGTTGTCACTGCTGTACTGATCCTCGTCCTGCGAAAACCGAACAATGCTTCCGGCTGTAGTCGGGTCTTCCGACCGTCGACTGGATGCATCTTGAACGAACGAACGTAGTCCTTTGAGCATGCGCGTTCCTCTACCGAACTCGGCTCTTTCCCTGACAGTCTCCAAATGAGCCATGACGGTCTTGCCCATCTCGAGCATGAACTTGACATCGGACTCGCTAAGGCCATTCCGTGGCTTGTCGTCCAACACACAATATGCCCCGATGCGAAGACCGCTAGGTGTAATAATGGGGACTCCAGCGTAGAATCTGGCCTTGGGTCCATCCTTGACATATGGACGGTCACAGAAGGTGGCACTTCCTCGCATGTCATCTATTACATGTAACAAGCTCGCCTCGCTGATATCCTCGGGTGGAGTTCCGTCACAGCCTGGAGGCATGTTCACCGTGTGCTCACAGACGGAGAACCCTCGAGGTATAATTGTGAAGCCCAGCCATAATCCATCTCCTGTCTCGTGTACGCCATGATCCTGGAGGGATAGTGTCCGAGTCGCTTCTGCCATGACATAAGCATTCGTGCGGTCGAAGAAGAAAAGCATGCATCGTCTGGTAGCTAGCCGGAGTGCTCCGAGCTGGCAGAAGGCTGTGAGAGAGAGGTCGGGACATGATGAGGGCTGATGTTCTCGAGTCGCTGCCTCGTCATAGAGATTTGTCCAGCGAGGACCGGCCGCAGAGAGAGCACGCACAGGATCGTAGTACCTATGCAACTGTTAGATACGGAATGTGTGGTCGGTCAATCAGCGTTACCTGTAAAATTCGCGCTCTCGTTGGCTGTCATAGTGCGACTCGGGAGTCTCGAGACTCGATCCTAGATAGACCATCCTGTCGTCCCCTGATGTCTCGCTACGAAGCGAGTGACTGTGGATCTCTGTTCATGACAGAATATGAAAGAAGTCGTGGGAACAGGTGTGGCAGTCAGGGTGTCTGCAAGGATCCGCAGTTCGACACAAGATGCCTCGCACTTCTATTCTTCAGCAGGGCGGGGCCACTTCTTTGGTTCGCGAACAGTACCAAACGAGGGTTGGTCAGCGAATTGCTGGCAAGGCCGGAGGCGAGATCACGTTTAAGCGGCACGCTAGGCCCAGCATCGGCGCAAAAGATTGGGAAAGCCCTGTTCTCCAGCCACAGTCGGTAACACGGCGGTACCACTGATCGACGAAACAGTCTTTTTTGACAGCGATCGAGTGCAATCGAGGACGATGTTCTCGTCGGAGACTCGACGTCACAACCTGCGGACGGGTTTTTTTCTCATCTGGCCAAGGGGACGGCTATCGACCATGAAGCACGTGTTGGCCTTTCCCATGCTGCAGGAACGTTGGCAAACGCGAGAACACGTCCCGCTTTGCCACATGCCTTGATTTGCACCGGCGAAGACTCGGCGGAGGGCGAACCGTCTTTTATTTATTATTAGGCGGATTGTTATAGCGGATGGTTGGACAGAGTCTGTCAAAGGGTTTAGCAGAGCCGCACTTTAGCTGCGACGATCCTCACGTGCTTTCGCCCCGTCAGCCACTCCTTCCTTGCTGCATTATTCGACTCTCTTGTGCAACAGGCGCGTCTGTAATTGGTCGGTGAGATTGAAATTTCCGACATGAACCGTGTGGCCGATGCTTAACGCTAGACTGCATAAAGATACCTCCATCATCCAATCCCGAAAGTTCCCCTGTGCATCCGGCAGTTCCCACAACGTCCGGGACCGCAAGCTGCTCGTGGTGTGATGGTCGTAATTGGTTAGCCGATACGGAGTGATCGCCGACTCCTCATGTGCTCTTCTTCCCCTTTCCGCTGACCCTGGTGAATCTGCTGAATTGACTCAGTCCGCTCTTACTCTTCTGATGGCCTGCGCCTGGTGGCGCCTGGACAGGGGCTGGCGGCGGTCTGTTCAGACTTGCTGCGCTGCTTGGTCTCAGTCCTCCAGCTGGGCCCGAAGATGCCATCGGCGGCGCATTGCGAGATACTGGAGTCGACCTGCCGTTCTGTCTGATCTCGTCATCGGGTCCGAGCAGACCCAGAGAAGATGACAGACCTGGCATGGTCGCTCGCTGATGTGCTCGACGAGCTCGCTCCTGTGTGGATCGGAATTTCTCCAACAGCTCATTCCACCGAATGCCTAGATCTTCTCGTGATTTGAGTCTGTTGGGCCGGTCAGCGAATGAGCCTGGAGCGCCGCCAGGCGTCGTTGGAGGAGGGCGAGGTGCGATGTGTAGGTAGCCAATTGCAGAGACAGAATTGAGGCGATTTTTCAGCGCCGCAAATGCACTGGATTGTGGGAGTAGCATCAACAAGCCGTACAGGCACTTGTAAAGGTATGGAAACCGCTCGGGTTCGAGTAGCTGCAGCCGGAGGTAGGTGAAGACTGGTGACTCCAGCAGTTGCACCAGCTTGTCGATCTGGATGAGCATGTTGACCGTCATCTCAAGTTCAGTGAAAATTTGCAGCAGATGGTACGCCTGCTCGTAAGCCTGTGCCAGCAGACACAAAGAGAACGTCGCGACCGCATTGTGACACCACGAACGGAATAGACTGACGAAAAACGCCTGCCCTTCTCTGCTTTCCAGATTCCTCAATCGTTTGCGCAAGTCGGCCAATTCGGGCGCGGTGATGAGATTGTTGTTCAGGTTCTGCACCATAATACTCGCAAACTCGATGTCTTCGTCCCTTTCCAAGCAGTCGGCCATGGTGCGATAGATGCGTTCGGGACTGAGGTGTAAGCAGAGCTGTCGAATGATGAGATTCCCCCTCGTCTCCAGTAAGCGGCGATCAGTGCAGAAGAGCTTCAGCAAGCTGACCATAAAGACAGAAAAGTACGAGTCGTCGCTATTCTTGCAGATTTGGGAGAGAAGCTGTAGGTCCCTCACGACAACCATCTCGGAAGGATCTGATAACGTCTTGAGCAATGCCGGAAAAGTACCCTCGTGAATAGCAAGGATTTTTCGAGGCGATTTGCGGTGCAGCATGAGCAACCATGAGAGGGCAGCGACTCTCGAGTTTTCATGCTCGTTGAGGAATTGCAGCGTAAGAGAATTCACGGCAGCTTCGTAGTCCAGATCAGTAGACTGACGTGGGGAGTCTGCATCCTGCTGGTCCGCGTGAACCTCTCCTGGCTGCGTTGGAGCCTCACCTTTTCTACTTTCCAACTCCGGTGAGGATGGCTTTGGACGACTGGAGATCGACACCTCCCGGCGATCAGCGTTGTCCTGCTCCTTCATAGATCTGATCGGGATGGAAGTGCTTACCGACACCTGCGATGGTACGGATGGCAGGTTGGATCGACTGTTCTCTTCTGGTAGTGACATGATATATGAGTTCAGCGCTCTATTGACTCGGTCTGCTGCCGTGCGTACCAGCTCAACGTCATTAGATAGGGCAGGCAGGACTTGTGACAATAATCGGGGGACGAATGGCAAGACATCCTCTGGACATATTTCAAAGAAACTCTCGATCCATCTGAGAGTAGTCGTCTGGATTTCTTCCTCCGAAGAGTCTCTGAGAAAATCCAGTAAAATGTCGAGAATCTTTGCATGGTCGACTTGTACATCTTGGCCGGGAATATATTCCTCTTCCACTTCCCCTTCGTCATCGTCAAGGGCGGTACTCGACATGCTGCGACCATCTTCAGCATCATCTCCTGCACCGATGTCGCCATCTCGTAGGTCGCCGTTCGCTTGCAAATCTCGTGCGTCCTTCTCGGATGCCTCGTAGTCGTCATTTCTGATCGGCTGGCGACTTTCAGCGCTGACGTCCGACGACTTTCTGGGCCGCAGTGACGCTGTTTTCCTGCTTTCTGTAATGTTGCGTTTGATCGCAGAAATCTTTTTGATCTCACTCAGGAATCGGTCGAGGGCAACTTTCGTGGTCGTATGCACATCTTGATTTGGGTCTGATAAAAACCGCAACAGCCCACCCAAGAACGAGGGCAAGAATGTGACAAGTTCAAGATCGGGTATCGAGTCAAGAAGGGTAATCCAGGAGACCAGGAATGTGCGGGTAAAAGGGTTAAGGACAAAGATTCGTTCTTGGAGTAGGGGTATGAATTCGCCTAGCTTGAATGCTCTCGGACCCAAGAAGCTGTCGTCGTTATTCGGATCCGACTCCGGCTGTGGCTCGAGAATCGAGACGTATGATGCCGCGGACTCTGAGACGATATCCTTGACCAGCCGATCCAGTAATTCGGCGCCATTCTTTACAGAGAGTTCCGTGTCTGCAGCCAACTGGCACGACATCAGCATTGTCTATAGAGCATTGTACCAGGGCCAAAATACCTTGCACAAGGCATCGAAGATATCGTTGAAATAGATGAGTACTTCACCCTTTGCAACCTTTGCTATGTTGTACATGCTCTCGCAAGCATAGTATCTGACTCTTGCATCCTGGTCCGAGAAACAAGCGAGGACTGGTGGTACGATCTCCCGTAGGTATCTCGCTACTTCCTGCGTTCGATCAGCATCGATCCGGCTCAAATCCAAACGTCTTTTCATACACCACCTAGTGCTATGGCTGCAGCTGCTAAGCCAATTAAGCCCCCATTCCGAGCATGAGGCTGATGGACGGCGTAGGCATAATCGTGACAGAGCTGGTGAACGATCTTTGCTATCCGGTCATGATCGTTTGTCGCAAGGGAGTCTCGTATGATATTCTCGAGCCTATCCCGAGTGTCAGCGTATTCGACCAATGTCTTGAGAGCCGCCTGGTCGAAGGCTGTTCAAGCCTATTGTGCAGAACACCAGCCCATGCAATCCCGTAATCATATGGCCAATGTGATCATCACTTACTCGAGTGCTCCACCTTTCCGTTTGTCGTATAGCTTGTCGCTGAGCGCCTTCTGTACGCTGATATCCATGGCGGCGCGTGAAGAACAAGGTAAGCGCGTGCGGACTGCCGAAGCAGCAGCTACCTCTCCAGGATCGGTCGCATGCGATCAAGAGTGTCGTGAGAGTCACGGGGGGACAAGCAACTCAGAATGCACCACAAAACAATGGAGACGTCCAAGGAACGATTTGAGGAGGGGGTTGCAGTAATGTGCGTTGGTGGTTCGACACGTGAAGGGCAGCTATGAATGAGTTCTGCCTAAGCCCTGCCCAGTGACAGCCCAACAAGCTTCTGCGGGCTGATCCGCCTCGAGTCGTGCTCTGTATGTTTTCACGGTAGCTTACCTGCAAACACTCGATTTTGGAGAGGGCTACCCAGGTGGAATGTATCATGATCTTCTCCAGCTAGACCATATATCGACACTTTTTGATTTCCGTCGGGAGTTGGATACCTACTGAAGATGCGAGATCAAGCACGTAGCATACTTCCACGAGAGATGCATATGTGATCGGCAAACTGCGGGGCACCAGTTTAACGACAGCGCCCATGATTGATTGATCGACACCTCATCTCGTGGCCTTGGTCGTAGTCAATCAAACGAGCTGCAATTGATTGAGGTTCGACGCAAGCAATTGGAAACGCCATTCTCCGCTTGCAGTCCTCTGCTCTTGTACCATCAGTCCCCACAACAGGTAAAAAGACGACCGGCAAGTCAGTCTTTGACGGCAAGAAAGTGATTGGCTTCATCACAAAGGGCCAGGAGGAAAAGGGCGTGCCAGAAACAACCTTAGAGCTGGAAGAAGCCAAGCATTGAAGCATCAGCTGCAGATGCTGGCGCTACGTGCAGGTGCATACGAGGTCATCCATTGCGTGTGTGTATGCTGAAACCAATGCGTGTGTGTATGCTGGAACCAATGCGTCGAAACATTAATCGTCGAATGAAAAGAGCCCCTATGGCCCAAGCTCCGATAAGCCATCCAAGCCGCACAGTGACTCCTCCATAAAATTTCCCCCGCCGCATAACACCTGTCCACTCCCGACTCACACTAATTGCCACCAATTGCACTGAGGTCACACACGCCTGCAAAATGGCGGAAGCTGACACGGCAAAAACAGTCTACATTGACGAAGAAACAGGCGTCGACGACCCCGCCCCAGCCGGCACCGAGTCTGCCCCCTTCAAACAGCTTGGTCCAGCCTACATCGCCCATGGCGAAAACACGTCCTACCTCGTCCGCAAGCGCGAAGCCGACCCCGCCACAGGTCAGGTGACAGCAGAATGGAAGCCCGCCGCCAAAGCTGCCATGAAGAAGGCCGTCTCCTACGCCGCCGCACAAGGCAAGAAGGCCGCGAAAGAGAAAGAGCTCGCTGTCCGCCTGGCCAAGGAGAACGAAGAGCGCCAGAAAGCGCTTGAAGGGGCGAAGAAGATTGTAATTACGGAGGACACTAGCTTGCCGAAAGCCGTAAGAATCAAGCTCGACGAGACGGATCCGAAGAAGGTGAAGCTGGGCAACGGTGAGCGGCCGAAGGAGGTGGATTACTCCAGCCCAGACCGGGGGACGAGGGTCAGGGTGTTCGGACGAGTACACAGGGAGAGGAAACAGAAGGACTTGCTGTTCGTGACGCTCAGAGACGGCTATGGTTTCTTGCAGGTCGTGTTCGCGGGCAACCTGGCCAGAACGTACGACGCTGTGACTTTGACCAAGGAGACAAGCATGGAAATCGCAGGGGAGATGTGGGAAGTGCCGCCTGGTGCGCACGCGCCTAACAACCGGGAGCTGCACGCGGATTTCTTCAGGGTGCTCAAGGGCGGGAAGGCGCCTGGTGGCGACGACGCGATCACCAATAAGGTGCAGGCAGGCGGAGATCCCCAAACATTGCTGGACAACAGGCACTTGCTTCTGCGGGGAGAGAACGCGAGCGCTGTCATGTTTGTCAGAGACGCGATCGAGGGCGCCTTCCACCAGGCATACCGAGAGGTCCGGTGCAGAAAGGTCAGCCCGCCAGCCATGGTACAGACACAGGTAGAAGGCGGCGCAACACTGTTCAAGTTCGACTACTACGGTGAGACCAGCTTCCTCACACAAAGCAGCCAACTGTACCTCGAGACCTGCCTCCCCAGCATGGGCGACGTATACTGCATCGAGAAATCCTTCCGCGCCGAGAAGAGCTTAACCCGCCGCCATCTGAGCGAGTACACACACGTCGAAGCCGAGCTAGATTTCATCACCTTCGACGACCTACTGGACCACATCGAGCTCCTCATCTGCCGCGTGCTCGAGATCGCTCTCTCGGACCCCAACATCGCGAAATACATCCACGACCTCAACCCGGACTTCAAGACGCCGGAGCGTCCGTTCAAGCGCATGAAGTACTCGGACGCCATCCAATGGCTCGTGGAGCACGAGATCCCCAACGAAGAGGGCCAACCGCACCAGTTCGGCGACGACATCGCCGAGGCGGCGGAACGGCGCATGACGGACATTATCAATCGCCCCATCTTCCTGACGCATTTCCCCGTCGAGATCAAGGCGTTTTACATGCAGAAGGACCCGAACGACATGAGAGTCACGGAGAGCGTGGACGTGCTCATGCCGGGCGTGGGCGAGATCGTGGGAGGGAGTATGAGGATGGACGACTACGACGAGTTGATGGCGGCGTATAAGCGCGAGGGCATCGCCCCCGAGCCGTATTACTGGTACACGGATCAGAGGAAGTACGGGAGCAGTCCGCACGGCGGGTACGGGTTGGGTCTCGAGCGCTTCCTGGCGTGGCTGTGTAAGCAGCACACTGTCAGAGATTGCTGTTTGTATCCAAGGTACATGGGCAGATGCACGCCTTGATTGGGCCTCGATGGAAAAGCAGAAAAGGTGCGCTTCGCATGGCGGGCACTAAAACTACCAGGACTCGAGGATGCAGGCATGTCGCCAAAAATGGTATACAGACATATATGTCCACGCAGGAAAGCGCTTGCTTCATTCCGAATCAGAGTCCTCCAACCACGAATCTTTCCGAAAAACTCTGTTCCTAAAGCTGGGGGTGCTCAAATCGGATGATGAATATCTACTAGTAGTGAATCGCTTTCGAGAACGTATTCATGGCAGCTTCTTTGAATGCTTCTGCAAGTGTTGGATGTGCGTGGCTTGTCCTCGCGACATCCTCACTTGATGCACCGTACTCAAGCGCAAGTGTACCCTCGGCAATCATTTCTCCGGCGTTTGATCCTACAATGTGGATACCCAGGATGCGGTCGGTCTCGGCGTCCGCAAGGAACTTGACCATACCGTCGGTGTCCAAGTTGGTCTTTGCTCTCGAGTTGGCGGAGAATGGGAATGTGCCGATCTTGTACTTGATCCCTTGCTCCTTCAGCTCTTGCTCGTTTTGGCCTACCCATGCGACTTCGGGATGGGTGTACATGACGGAGGGGATGGCGTTGTAGTTGACGTGGCCGTAATTCTTGGTGATGAACTCGATGGCTGCCACAGCTTCCTCCTCTGCCTTGTGCGCAAGCATGGGCCCGAACGTGCAATCGCCAATTACGCGGATGTGGGGGATCTTGGTGCGGTACTCCTGGTCGATGACGATGCGACCACGGTTGTCGACCTCGAGACCGATGTTCTCGAGACCAAGACCGGCGGTATACGGGCGGCGTCCAATGGCGACAAGGACAACGTCGGCGTCAAGCTAGGCGGGTGTGTTAGTGGACAGCCTCTGTACTAGAATATGCTACTCACGACTTCTTCCTTGCCACCCTTTGCAGCTTCCACGTTGATCTTGACTGTGCTACCGCTGTCGTCACCCTGAGTGACTTTGGTATTGAGCTTGAACTTGAGACCCTGCTTCGTGAGCGTCTTCTGGATGTTCTTCGAGATCTCGGTGTCCATGCCTGGGCCACCGATTTGGCCCAGGAATTCCACAACAGTCACGTCTGATCCCAGTCTGCTCCATACTGATGCCATTTCGAGACCGATGATACCACCGCCAATCACCACCATCTTCTTTGGTACCTCCTGCAGCGCGATAGCTCCAGTAGATGTGATGACCTTCTTCTCGTCAATGGTCAGACCAGGGAACGGTGTGGCTTCGGAACCGGTCGCGATGAGGATATTCTTGCCGCGGACAGAAGTCTCGCCGCCTTCGACGAGGTTGACCGCCACAGTGTGTTCGTCCGCGAACGATCCGGTACCCTTGATATATTCGACATTGTTCTTCTTGAAGAGGAATTCGATACCCTTTGTGAGACCAGCGACAGATGTGTCCTTTGCCTTCATCATCTGCGCCAGGTTGAGCTTGACATCACCGACTTCGATACCACGGTTCTTGGTGTCATGGAGAATTTGGTGATAGAGAGCAGAGTTGTTGAGGAGTGATTTTGAAGGTATGCAGCCGACGTTGAGACATGTGCCACCGAGCGAGCCACGCTTTTCTATACAAGTAACCTACCCAAATTAGCAATCTATCCAAGATCGAGGGAGGTAGGAGCTTGCTACCTTCAGACCTGCTTGTCCAGCCTTGATCGCAGCAACGTATCCGGCAACGCCGCCACCAATGATTACGAGATCCTTCTCCTCTGCAGGATGTCAGTAAGCTTCGTAGTGTCTCAAGCATCATGGTGCTGACCGGTTGGTGTCGCATATCCTCGCCTCTGCTGTAACCGGTCGACGAGATAAAATGTGGAGGGTGTTGCGCGGAAGGTGTTTCCTTGAGCGTAAGAGCGGAGGACTGGCCGCGAGCAAGACTTTGGCACCACGTGCTTGAACATTGTGATGCGACCGAGCTCCGGCAGAATTATGATGATTAGTGTGGGTAGTTACGAGAGACTGAGGAGAAAGTTGAGGTCGGGAGGTTGAGATCTGCTATGCAGGGTAGATCCGGTTGGAGAGCAAGCGTCGATGTTTTTACGGCCAAGTCGAACGCAGCTCTGCTTCTTGTTTGCCCCGGTTGCTTTCTGCCAAAGCTCGGGTAGGGGCGGCATTACATAAGCTTTATTTTCACTGGTAATCATTCGCCTCCTTGATGAGTGATGATCATTCTACAGGTAGAGATGTCTATACACGCCTATCATGCTGGTCTATATGCATACATCTAGCATGTGTCAGCCTCCGCCAATGCTCCCGTGTCTTCCAGGCTCTCCGGCTCTTCGTCGTCCTTTTTGACCTTGCCATCTTCGTAAGCGATGCGATTCCATCCTTCTCTCGCGCTTTCGTCTCGCACAAACTCCTGTGTGGGAAAGTAATGCTCGTTTTTCTTGATGGTAGCCACCCATGGCTGATTATCGAACGTCATCAACTTGAGTCGGAAGTAGGTGTTATTCGGGATTCGGTTAGTCTCATTCAGGAACGAGTCGAGATCCTGAATAGCGACACCATTGACGTGCGTGACGAAGTTTGTAGGTGCCAGTCCATACATGTACGCTGGTGAGCCTGCCATGCGACCTGAGACATATACTCTTGAGTGGAGCTTGGATATCTGCTGCCGAACTGCGTGATGTGGCTCGTGGAAGACAGCACCGCAGCAGATGACCGCTCGATCTGTTTCGAGATCTGTGGTCAGGACTGTGGGTACCGTGATAGTCATTTCCTTGTTCTTTCGAACAACCACAGCTTCAAGTGCTTCGCGGTTATACATGATGTCAAAGTCGGTGATGCGTGTGATAAGTTTGCCGTCCAAGGTTAAGATTGTGTCTCCTTCCTGCAGGCCGCCAGTATTGCCGGCATCGAGCTTGCGGACCATAAAGAGCTGGTGTCTTTCAGGATCCTCCTTTTGGACTCTCTCTATCCACTCATTGGAGACACCACGGATGCGAGCCTCAGTCATTTGCATAGGCTGAGTCTCCAGATTGAGGATTCGCAAGTTCGGCTTGGCACCGCTTCTAATCTCCTTGAGCACAGGCAGTAGGCCTGGAGTGGCAAGACCGAGGCGATATTCATTTTCTCTACCACTTGAGCTTCGATCGCCGAGATAAGTCATCCAGAGAGCTTGAACCTCACCTTGTTCGGACACCAGGACACCACTGCCACACCTTTCGGACACAGTCGTGTCCACAGTGATGGCGTCCAGATTGACAGCACGATATCGTGGCATGGTGACGCTGGCCGGAATGGTGACTGACGTGATATCGGTCACCGCGGTCTCAACCACCACGGGACGGTAGTGCTGATTGAAACCAAAGAACGTGGTCCTCTCGCCCTGCTTGATGGCTTTCTGGGCCAGGGTTGCAGTCTTGACAGGCGCATCAACTAGCGACGGGTCATACTGGATGATTGTGTAGTTCTGCAGTGGATGTAGGAAAACCACTTTGCCCTCAACGATGATGCTGTCGGCAAATGTGACCGAGATGTCGCACAAACTGTACGGTACAACGGCACGAGAGACGATAATGAGGCCTTGCTCTGCATCGATGACCAACCCGTACCCGACTTCACTGCCGTAAGGATATCCATCGAGCTTGAGTGGTACTCTGCAGTACACCCTGGCGAAGCTCTTGAGCACATCGACCGCTTTCTGGTTCTCGTACCCATTCATTTGTATGAATGATGCCTTGCGTGGCTCAGGCTTCTCTGGTGGAATCGGTTTGCCAATCGTCTCAAAGTCCCATAGGCCTGTTTTGTCATTACGCGTACACATGACCATCTTCTTGCGCCAATGCCTGTCCGCATGCATGACGCCTGTTTCGAGTGTATGCATGTCCCTTAGATGCTTGAAAGTGACGACGACTCGTTTCCGGTCAGGTATCTTTTGAGCAACCCTGATGAAAGTACTCAGATCTGGTGTGGGCTGGTTGTCGATCGACTGAATTAACCATCCATGACTAGAATCGAGACCGAATGAGCTCGATGTTTGGCAGCAATAAACACCATTTCCTTGCAGCGCCACGACGTAGTATCGTGCTTGTTGGTACGACAAATCGTGGAAGGAGCCGCCAGAGACGGAAACGAATCTGTCTGGCGTGATCGCGTGAAGGTCACCGACGTCGACTGCCACCTCGATGTCCTCGCCACCTCGTTGGACTAGTAAAGTCACCTGCTTGCCGACACTATCGTCAAGCTCAGCATCCAGTCGGATAAATTGCGTCAGGAGCTCTCCATTGACCTTGATAAGGACATCACCTTCCTCCAGCTTCGTATCCGCGGGGCCTCTTGGTAGAACCACTTCTGCCACAAGCATTCCCGTCTCTTTTGGGAATTGCTTCCGCACTTCCGACTCCCAATTTGAGGTCAGGCCTAGTCTTCGACATCCGTCAAAGGGTTTGATCAACCACTGTGTCTGTATCGTGCCTCGCGACACCTCCTTCTCGGCAAGTATGCATTCGAGTGCCCTTAGGGGCCGATCAAGGGGCAGGAAATAGTCCGTCGCCGCTCCATCGGCCCGGCCTCCAGCCTGCAACGCCACCGCATTGCCGTCAATGTTGACAACAGGACTTCCTGAACTTCCTCCACTGGCTGCTGCTGCCGCTTGAATGTAGTTCGTATTGAAGTCGCAATATCCTTCGCCATATTCTGGTGCATTGCGGTCCAGCCTGCTAATCACACCGGAAAGAATGCTAAGCTTCTCGCCAGCATCATTGCCCACAACACGAATCTCGGATCCAATCTTGGCAAGATCTGGTCGCAAGGGCAATCGGCTCAAAGGCATGTATTTGATAGCCTTGGGGTCGAACTTGAGGAAACCAAAGTCATGGACAGGATCTCGATACACAGGGTACACATCACACTCCTCGTGATTGTCGAAGATGCAGTATCCCCAGAATGGTCCTGATCCCACAACATGCCTGTTGGTCAAGATGTATCCATTCTCAGAGTCCACCACAAAGCCCGTGGCCTCACTGGTATATGCACCATCGGTGTCGAAAGGAGCAGTCTGGCAAAAGTGTATTGAAACGACACTAGTGATGACTTTCTCAATTGTCGCCTGCCACTCAGCCGTCTCCTTCGTAGTACCTCTGAGCAAAGTACTCGCCGCATCCCTCTCTTGCAATGGCGAGCTCATATCCACGTCCGACTCTTCGTCCGGCGATTCATCCCGCTTTCCATTTGTGACAATATCTCTGCTACGCTCAGGCGAAATTGCCATGGCACCGTTCTGCTTGACTTGTTTCCGAGGTCGCTGATCCTGGTCCTGTGGAGGTTCTTTACGTTTGTTCCTTTGCTCCGACCGTTCCATATGAGATGAGTAGGTTCTCCAAAGACCAAAGGCCTGTAGCACAGACCTTTGCCCAGTCTGGATGAATGTGACCGATGGTCGACTGTGAGTCACGAACGAATGGTAATGTGTGAGCGAGCGTAATTCGAAGTTGGTCGTCGCTGAGCGCGAATGGAGCCAATTGGCGTGGACAAGGTGCTTAGAAGATGTGACCAATCTTAAGCCCAGTGGTGCGGCTGCCAGCATTCAGGCCTCGCAATGGATCGAGGACAATTGGCGCTGTAGCCTTCAGGGTCGACCGGTCAAGGTTTTGCCGCAGTCAAGTACGCTGGATGACCTGTGCCACTAATCCCGCCGCCGCGAAAGATGATGTGAGATGTTTGATGACGGCCTATGAAAGTTTCAACCGCAGATGTGAAAGAGCTTGTCCATTCGCGACAACCATTCGGCATCGCAAGTTTCCTTCGCCGACAAGTGGCCAAAGCTCCCTCGCTTTGTCCTCACGACACGCTATATAATAAAACCAAGTCTTTATGCTCTCCATTCACAGCATCGATCCTAAAAACGTTATCATCGTTTATGCGATCAAATAGGCCCTACATCGGATGCACAACCGACAGCTCAGAAGTCTTGCACATGTGACTAGTTTTAGATCTCACTTGGTAGTCCGATGTAGGTAACGCTCAGCATGTGATAATGACAGATATGAAGGAACAACATGTGAAAGATCATGGTGCAGGATCAGAGTCCAGCTACCTATTCTATTCCATTTCAATACTCATAGTACTCTCCTCGAGACCCTTCCTTCAACTTCTCTTACTTTCATTGACCACTTCTCGATCCAACCATTGCTTTGATCGATTACCCTCTATATCCTTGCGGCGCTACTCACACTCCACGAAGATTCATATAGCGTATCTAGCTCAGATCGTGCCGCGGATCATCAATCTTGTACCTCCGACATTTGATGTATCATGAATCAGTTCGCGCAGCCTGTCACAGCTCAATCGCATCTCAGCCAGACCTTTCGAAACTCGACCATGGATCCTTCAGTGATGATCGATGAGCATGGCAGGCGTTACCGTCAAGATCCGATCACCAACCTCTACTCAGAGATCATCGACCATAACGATCCGCCCTCCTCGCCTATTCAACGACCGGACATGACCGACGTCTCAATGGGGGCAACTTCTCCTGACTTCACTACGCCGTTCAAGAAATCCAATTACTGCCCGAATCCGATGTCCCACCAAGCAACTCGAAGGGCATCCACTCCCGAAGACCTCGAATTCTTCGACGCAGAAGAGACATTCGGTACAAGTTCTGACAAACCGACAATGAATGACTCGGCCAGGACCGACGCCGCAGAGAAGCAGTGGACGGTATCGAGCGTAGGCGATCTCAACGACGACAATCGGGTCATGGAGATTGACGACACTCCCGAGGATAAGTCGATTAGTACTCAACATTCAATCCACAGCAAGACCGTGAAGAGGCAAACCGAGGCTGCGCATATCGCTCAGATAGCACGTCAGAGGGCTGCTAGCATTCAAGCTTCGAATCTGGCGCAATATCCCGGAGGGGGATCACTTCCTGGTCAGATCGTGCAGGAAATTCTTGCGAAGGAACATTACCAAGGGCAGTACCCACCAGCTCCCAAGCCATTCACGCCAGGGAGACACTCGGCACCTACGGTACCAATGGCTCAGCCGACCATTCAAGGCATTCCGCAACTTAGCATGACTGGAAATGCATTCGAGCATCATGCTGATGGTGGTGAAGCCTGGATGGATCAAGCAGCAGGGGAAGATCTACGCAACCCAGACTTGACTGGATATGGCGAATGGGATGATGTCTCTCGCTTCAGTCGTCACAGCACTCCAGGCGAAGTAGAGAACTGTTCCTCGATGCAGGTGCTGATTCAGCCCGCCCTCGTCTCTCCGTCCAACCAGATCATTGCTGGTGCCGACGCGGAAGCGACAGCAGAGCCGCCAGCCAAAAAGCGTAAGACTGACAAGCCCTTACTCAGTCCAACGAAACAAGATTCTATTGAGAAGCTCGATCTGCCAGAACCGCATCGCAAGCACAGAGCTCTACACGACAAAGCGAAGACGATCAGGCCGCCACACACTGTCTCCGAGACTCGATACTGGATCGCAGTCGTCAAGTATGATACTCCTCTTCACAAGGTCAAGAGCAACGAGGAAATCATGTGGTTCAAAGGACATCGAGTAAGTCTATGCAGTCGCTGTACATGGAATACAAGCTAATGAAGTTCAGCTTACTTGCGTGAAGACAATCTTCCATATGTACAAACAACATGCAATCCCTCCTGGCGACTTCAAGCTCCAGCTGAGGAATGAGCTCCCGAACGACGGCGATATGATGGAGGAGCTCGATCTCTACGGAGACAGGCAGATCACCTTCCAATGCATCATCTCCTTCAATCTGGACGACTCGGACGACGACGAATGACCGAGTGGCAGCGCCGTCAGCGGCAACATATAGGTGGGTTCCTGGACCGCGCACAGAACACCTTGCATATGTCGAAACGATAACGCTCAAGTGCTGAGCTGATCGAGACGTCCAAGGATTCAGGGTGCTGTGCGGCATTGCGAGTGCAAGCCATGCGAGGCGGAAGACGAGGATCAGAAGTGTAGAACAGGAGAGAACAAAAGTGGTCTCAGCACTTCATGTTCAGCATGGCAGTGGCTTTTTCATCTTATGCGTCTAGAGCGACTCTATCGGTAGTCTTTCCGTTCCATTACATTCCATTTCGATCACGGGTATCCCGACTCCAGCATGCAAAGTCCCTTTTGTTCCCTCAACGCGATGGTGCTCCCTTCCCTATTCCAACCTGTCCAAATGTTCCAATCTCGTCAATACAACCTGCTTGCTCGTCTCTTCAATCTCGCCTGCTAGGAAGACCTCATCCAGAATTGCGTAGACTTTGTAGAAGTTGAAGACCAAGTCCAGCTCGCAGACGTTCCCGAAGAATTGATCCAGCACCTCGACGAAGAAATGTATCGCCTCTAGATAAGCAAGCTCATTGTCGTTGGCGTCGACACAGGCACAGAAGAAGAGGCCAGCGTATCGTCTGTACACTATCTTGGAGGAGCCGCGAAATTCGACGAAGTTGGATTGGTGTTTCTGGTCGCGAGGGGCTACGAGTCGGTGGATCTGATGTTGTTAGGATATGATAGTGGATCTACATGTCATAGATTGACTTCGCCCTTGAGCTTGACTTTCTCTTCGTCCTGCAATTGTCAGCACGGTGCACAGTGCAGTATAATGGAGGGAAGTCACCTACGCTGTATGGGACATACCACTTCGCCAGGCGGGTCTTGCCCCTGGGACTGTCAGGATTGAATATAGCGATGGA
This sequence comes from Elsinoe necatrix, assembly GCA_033846785.1. Classification (NCBI taxonomy): domain Eukaryota; kingdom Fungi; phylum Ascomycota; class Dothideomycetes; order Myriangiales; family Elsinoaceae; genus Elsinoe; species Elsinoe necatrix. The sequence continues at coordinate 100,730 of JANZYI010000008.1, forward strand.
GCTACTTGTCTTACTGGCGATTCTGTATCAGGATGAAAGATAAGACCATTCTGATTCGAGTCCGCGCCACCGGCGCATTGGGATGTATGGAGGGGAAGACGTCCGTCGCGGTTCGTATGTCGTCGCCGCGGGAGTGAGCGGCGATTTGTGATTGGCTCGCGGCAACCTTGCTTGAAGTCTCACCCCTGCGATACCACCATCTTCACCGCATCAAATCACGTTCTGTCTGCAAGTATATAACGCAGTATACAATGTGAATTGCTCATCACCCGCTTAAAAAATAACATGATAAGCTAGGTCTGAGTCCGTTACCTTTGGAGTTACAATGAACCGAGCAGACTTTTCCTTTGCGTCTCCAGTCCTTGCTTCTTCGCCGGCAACGGGGACCGCGCTTTTATCTACAGATGCTCAATAACATGGAGAGTACAGTAATTCTTAATGGATGGACGACGGCGGCAGACTGTGTCACTTGGTCACACGACAACGTTATTGCAGTAGGAGTCAGGGACGGAGTCGCTCTTGTGGTGAGTTGACTCGCAAATATGGGAACATGCAGCTCACCATCAAAAGGCCCCTCGATCGGACAGATCATCAGATAGCGAGTCGTTTTGGCGAGTGGCAAATCTGGACGCCGGGAACTTCTCGACCGAGGAGGTTCCTACTCGTGAGCCTCTTCCATGGTCCTTCTTCTCAATCGGTCAAGAGATATCGGAAAGACACCTCATCAGTATTAAATGGTCGCTACCTGGACTTGGAACCTTTGGAAGATCTGTGCTTGGCGTTCTATCAGCTCATCAAGTGCTCTCGATCTACGACTGTGTGGGCAAGCTAGATGCGAGGGAGTCCTGGATCCGTGTTGGCATTATCAACAAGTCACTTGAATCGGAATTCCGAAACGGTCCCGCGATGGATTCTGCAGATGCTCGAAGTCCATTCGCAAAGCAGGAGCGCTCCGTACGAATTACTTCTTTTTGCTGGATAGCTCCACCAGAGACCCATAACGGCCAGACGTCTCTACAAGCACGCTTCTCGAGAAAGACGTTTCTAGTGGCAGTCACGGATGAAAATGCTGATCTCCAAATTCTGCGCATTCAACCTCCATTGGACTTGCTCGATCCCCATCACAAGGCCTGGCAAATGGAAATCATCGGGCGATTCTCGTTGATCCCAGCGGATGCAGTGTCGAATCAGGTCACTGCATGCTTTCCTTCTTCAGCACCGAAATCAGTGGCTGGAAACATAGACCAGATAATCTGGAGTCCTTGGGTGCAGAGTGACAGCGGCAATCTTGTCGCGACACTTGCGTACACCTATGAATCATCACTTTTCGCAATCACAGTGACCGCAGACCCGGACGATCACTCCATCAAATTCATCTCGAAAGGTACTCCAGAGCGAATTGCATCGACGCCGGTGCGAAGCCCCCTGAGGTGGATGCCAAAGCCAACTTCTAAGATACAAAACACGCTGGTCTATCGCTCAGACGACGGTCTCGCCCGGTTTGATGTACACTACTCCGCTGGAACGACGTTCCAAGAGACCATTGTGCATCCGTCAAGTCCGCCTTGGTCGACTATTGCTGGACTTGAATATGTGTCTGATCGATCTGGAAGAATCGAAGTGTGTGCTCCGCCACTACATTCGGACTTTAGCGAGGATATCTCACAAATCTTAGAGGGTGACGATAAGAACGAGCCATCAATGTCGACTTTAGCCAAACACATAAACACCCTTAAGCGCAAATTCGACCGGGAGCGGGAGATGGAAGGCAATGTCAGCATCCATGTGCACGGCTTCGCTACTTCGCCATTTGGTGGTTTATCTGCACCGCTAGTGTCATTGCACCCAAAGTATGGCCTAGAGTACAGCATTCTTGCCAAACAGGAGTCCCACGTCATCGTGTCCTGCATCAATGCCGCCATCGAGGACAAGATCTTCCAAGCAGACGAACGGATCATCGAAACCCATGCAATAGCCGCCGAGGTCGTGTTTCAGGCTATTGCACGAATCAGGAAGCTGGACGCGATACCAGATGTTGGCGCGATACAAGAGCAGATAATTCAGTTAATGGGTTATGAAGATGCCCCAAAAATCACCTTCAGCGAGGATCAGATTTGTCCGCAGACAACCCCCCAGGCAGTGATGCAGCTTCGAGAATTGCTACTCTCATCTGCAAACTCCATCCAGCTCAGGACCAAACGATTGATCGAAATCGCGCTAGGACAATTGACACTGCCAGCACCTCCGGACCTGGCCATCCTTAAATCCATGGTTTCTTACACCTCTTGTCTGCCGAAGACTTTGACCAACAGCGGTCAACTGACTCGGTACTCTATTCGACTTCACCACATCATTCTCGCAAAGCTTATCGACCGCGAACAGCAAACGAATGGACAGGGACCAGCAATACCGATGACAGAAGTAAGCATAGAGACCTGTCAGATTTGCGGCGCTGGCATTGCATTCGAAAGTCTGATGTGGTCTCGCTGCAGCAAAGGTCATCAATTCGCGAGATGTGGTCTTTCATTTCTGTCGCTTCAAGCCGCGGGCGACAGCAAATCATGCTGCATTTGTGGAATGCAATACTTGGATGAACACAAAGCGACGCTACTCGATGATGGAGTGACAACAAATGGTCATGCGCAAACCAGGTCTGAAGATGCGGTCATGCAAGGGATGGAGCAAGCGAAATTGTCGGAACCTCTGTTTAGAATCCTATTCGCTGCATGTGACGCTTGTATCTATTGTGGCGGCAAATTCACCGGGTGATGCGCGGCATTCCTGGCTGATACTGTTGTCCCGAGGCATTCCGACCTGAGGCAAAGCCCGGTATGGCCACAACATGGTTGCGATAGATGTTTCGACTCTCGCCAGCAGCAACTCGCGACCTCATGACGAATGGACGATCCGGATCATCTAGAAGCGAACAGTCTGCGCTTCTCAAGCACACCGCGAGGATCACCGAAGATCGTCAACGCACAAAAAAGTCCAGTGCATAGCATACGACCAGAGATGGAGCTCCATCGAGATGGCCCGTCAAAGTCGTATATGGAGATAGACTCGTCGGACGATGAAGAGCAGCATCCAGCAACCGTTCGGCCGGCGGACATTACAAAGAAAATATCGCCTCATCGATCACATTTTGAGACAGGAGACGGTATCGCTATGCAGGATACGAATGGAAGTGTATATCAAGATTCGATTCCACCAGATCCGAACAACGCTCCAATCGAGCACGTTGGGCACCCACAACCAGATAATATACGATTCAGCGGAATCTCGAGTATGGAAAGCCATCACGACATCGACGGTTTCGGTACGTCCTTTGACGGATCTGTGACCGAAATGCAGTTTGGTGATACGCAGCCGCCGACGATGAACAAGCTCAGACACAAAGGTCACCTGCCATCCGCGATGGTGGAGCCAGCTCTCGAGGACGAGGATGATCAGGCCCCTGTCCTAGTAGATGTTGATCAAAGCAAGGTCATCCTTGAGGCGCATAAGCTGACGTTGCTCGCACTTCAGCAGAATGGTGACAGAAAGACCATGACTCCCCCACCATTACAGGTCATTCGGAACAGCCAGAACATCACCAAATCGTCTGCGGCTATGTCTGCTGCAGACTCTCTGTCATCTACGAAAGCGGTACGAAAAGTCTCTGTCATACCACCACCGATTGATGTATCTCGGGTGCGCGCCTTCAAGAGCAAACCTATCCCATCACCTTATCCCATCGCTCGGAATCGGCCAGTACGCGAGCAGCTAGCCTCGCCGCGATCAGACCACTCGTTGCATCTCCAAGACAGCATACTTCATCTTCGCCTGCACGCCCGCCATCGCAATCGCCTCGCTAGAACTACTAGCATCTCCTTACCCCCGGCTCTCGTCGCTGACTTCTCTACCATCGAAACCGGACCATCCGGGGATAAAGAGAAACACTTCCGCGCTCTGGACTACGATGACGCTTCATTTGCCCTATCTCTACGCAAAGCCTATACCTCTCTCCTCCCCCTTCATTACCGCCTCTTCGCCGCTCGCAGTCTCCTGCGTATAGCAGTCACTGGTGCAACGAGTACAAACGCAGATAGATCCTATGGGTGGATCCCTTCTCATTCCCGTCCTATAGAGCGTCGCACTCCCAGTGCAAGCGGCTACGAGGTCTCCGCCTCGCACTCCCCTCCATGTAACGTCAAATCCAACTCTACTCCAGACTCAAGTTCCTTCAACGAAGCAAAATTAGTGCACCTCTTCCGGCACCCCAAGCAAGCCAAAGCCCGCTACGCATGGGTAGGCTGGGCGCGCAAGATCGCCGACGCAAACCAGCAGAGGAGAGGAGAGGGGTACTTTGGCGCCACCTCCGCGCAAGTCGAGGAACGCATCGATGCGTTGGCGGGGCAAATGTCGGATCTCGTCAAGGGGATGGTGGAGACTCTGAAGGGGAGCGTGGCCGGGGAGACGCCCATGAGTCCGGGGAGTTCGCGAGCTGTGAGCTCTGCTGGATTGGTATGGGGCCAGGGACATCAGAGGGGTACGTCTGGGAGGTTTTCGGTCCTGTCGCCTACGGGGACAATGGCTGGGACGCCGTGTACGCCGTTCAGTGTGGCGACTTCGAAGACAAGGGGGAGGAGGGATGAGGAGGAGGTAGATGGGTTCGAGGGACTGCAGTTTGTGTTGGGTTGGGATGCGAGCCGGATTGTGGCGTTCCTGTGCGTGGTCGTGCTGCTTGCTATTGCGGCGGCACTGTTGTGGATCTTCCTTGGTCCGAGAAGTGGCGGTGGGTTTTTGGTGCGGCCTGCTATAGTGACGGATGGTATTGGAGCAGTATCCGGGTATCGAGGAGCAGGTGATAGAGTGGGCGCTGGAGTGGTCTTGGGGATATGCACGCTGATGGTTGGTTTAACTGCGTTCGGAGCATGGATTGGCGTGAGCTGGTTGGTGGTTTGATACCCGATCGACGTTTTTCATCAAGCAAGCGGTAATGTCATCTATTTCCAGCACTATCTTACATACAACGTCGTGATCTGTCGTACCATGGAACGGCTCGTTCTGGCTATCAATTCCCATTCTCAAGGCACCAACCTTCTTTACGCCGCAATTGGCTTCAGCCAGCCAATCGTTCGTCATTCGGCGTCTGTCAGGCTCCAGGAGCTATGCTGCTACTCCAGTGCACGTGACAAAACACTGCGGCTGATCGCACTCCCATCAGCTCTGTTGGAGAAAACTAGCCCAACATGACATGCTTATTAGACCTTCATTCTCAAGCCCCGACTCTTGCGGTCGGCTTTCCAGCCGGAAACCTCCTCGCACTCAACAACATACCCTTGACACCCCTAATTTCACTCCTCAACGCAGCTACCGCATCGTCTTTCTTGTCCTCCGGATCTTTACTCTGCCACACGCCGTACTCGACATGTCTCTGCGGCGCGAAGAAGAGTCCGTTCAAGTACTCCCTCAGATCGCCAATGGAGCTCTCCACGGAAACATTGCCTTCTCGACCAGAGACCTCGCCATGTAGTAAGTCGTCGAGATGCGAGCGCATGACGCGGAGTCGTTCTTCTTGCTTATCCACGAGTGTGCGCGTTGAGGGATCGGGGACCGAGGAGTCAATTGACGGTCGCCGTGAGAGGGAAGGGGAGGTCTGCACGCCGATGTCCCGGTGGAAGAGCTCAGTCGGGTCCGAGGTGATGCTTTCGTCGTCGGGCGCGTGATCTGTTGGAGATAGCGTTGGCTTCGGCGGTGGTACTTTAGAGACAACCTTCTCCAGTGTTTCGTTCAACGATTGGACCTTTTCGTTGGAGTGCTCTGAAAAGTCATGGCGGGCTTCGGTAAGGTTCTCGGTCATGGGCTCGATGATATACCTTGAGAGGCCGTAGAACGTTGCTGCTAGACCGCCCGCTACGTACGTAGTATTGAGTAAGCGATTAATCGTGACCAGTGGAGGAGGCTTTTGCGGCTTGACCAAGAATTCTGGGTATGTGACGATTGGGGGGGTGTCGCGTACTGGAGCAGGAGGTGGACTTTGTGATGATCCTGCTTTGAACTCCTTGACATCGAAGTCAACTTGCTTCTCCACAATCTCCGCAGTTGTCTGCTCTTTCAGGATCTCGTCGACGGTCCTCTGATCTACCCCTTTGGCAGCGAGGAAAGATCGCTTCTTCTCGTCGGGCGCATTGCGGACTGTCGGATCATCCAGGAATTTTCGCACCTCTTCCAATGAGAATGTGGCTTTCGGCTCTGGCGCTGTCGTTGTAGCATCTCGCGAGTTCTTCGATACACCTCCGCTCTCGTGCACTGTCTGTAGCTCAGGTTGCGGAGTGGCTGGTTCGCTGGGAGTTGTAGATTGTTCAGTTCGGTCCGTGAGAGGTTGCTGTTGCCATGATGGAATCCCTTTCTTCTTTTGATCGTCCGACATTGCCGCGTCGATATGTGGTAGAAGATAGACAACAGCAGCAGGTGTCCCTTGAGGATGGTGCATGGTCGCAAATAGCCCGCAGTCTCCGAGCTCAAGATTTGACCGAGGTATCTCGAGTCAGCGTCTCCGGCTGTCACCACCATTGAGATTTCGTGGACGAGTCAGGGCGGGGATGTGTTGACATTGCGGGGAAAGCTTCTCGGTTACTACTGTGACGATCGAAACTTTTACTCACACAATTTCCACATCAAAGCGTGAGCTACTTCTATCTCAAAAGCACTACTGTACGATTGGCCGCAATCGCACTGGTTGAAGCGCCTCTAGCTCTAGAGCGTCTCGTGCGCGAGATGAGGGTTCTAAGAGCAGGACAGCCGGCGAAGAAAGGAATCACCATAAGGCCTGGTGCACTTGATGTCTACTTTTCTTCATCTGCGCAGGTCAAACAGCCCACTCAGATAGCCAAGACGAAATCTGAGGCGACCGATGGCAGCAAGAAGAGTGGTAAGAAGAGGGACAGAGATGCGGCTGCTGACGAAGAGGGTGCTACTCGTGAAGAAAAGTCCCGTAAGAAGAAGAAGAAGGACCACAAAGACAAGAGCAAGAAGGAGGACATCGAGAAGAAGAAGAACGCTGCTATACCAGAGAAGCCCAGCAAGCTCTCTAGAGAAGCAAAGAACAGAATCGCTATCATTGGTTGCGGCACCATTGGGTCGTCGTTCGTTTCCTTGCACTTGCTGCAGAACCCTAAGGCCACGGTAGTGGTCTACGATACACGCTCTGACATACAGACCTGGCTGCCAGAGAAGATCAGAGGCGACGTCAAACTTCTAAAAGGTCCAAAGGACTGGGACTTCTCCTACCGTCTGGAGTACGCAGAATCTATCCAAGAAGCTGTGTCCAACGCAGGTATTGTCCAAGAGCAAGGCCCAGAGAGCGAGGAATACAAGAAGGCAACTTGGCGAGAGATTGAGAAATACGCGCACAAGAAGACTCTAGTGTGGACGTCGACTTCCGGTATACCCGCATCTGTTCAGGCAGAGTTCATGGAGGACAAGACTCGTCTGATTGTCTGCCATCCATACAATCCACCTGCCTTGATGCCTCTAATCGAGATCGTGCCTAGCCCCAACGTAAATCCCAAAATCCTCAAGGGGACCATGAAGTACTGGGAAATGGTCAAGAAGAAGCCGATCCTCATCAACAAGGAGGTCACCGGATTTGTGGCCAATCGTCTTGCCTTTGCGCTCCTTCGTGAGGCGATCTCTCTGGTTCAGGACGACGTCATATCTGTCAAAGATCTTGACGATCTGGTCGAGACATCTATGGGTCCTAGGTGGGCAGCGGCCGGACCGTTCAAAAGCTATCACGCAGGAGGCGGTGCTGGAGGCATGGAAGCTTTTCTGGCGAACATTGGCAAGACTATCCAGGATTGCTGGAAGGCTTCGGACAAGGCGGCTATCAAGCCAAAGGACGAGAGCTGGCACGGCAGAATTGCAGAGGAGTGTAAAGCCGCATTCGGTGGTCAGGACTATGGGGCACGCCAGAGGAGTATGTGTCGTGTTCTTAGCATGACCGACTAGTGGTGGTACCGGCGCGCAAGTATATGGGACTCCCAGACAGCGGAAGAGGTGAAGGGAGAATGTACAATAGATCTCCACGACAACAGACGTGGAGCAAAGACAGTAGACCAGAATCCATTGCTGGAATGCTTGGCAAATACGATGGGAGCACAATACCCTGTATCAATAGAGACTAAGTACGCTTCAGTGCAGATAAATGCGCTACAATCTTTTTGCTCCAATCTCTTGATATCTATCCATGCATGTCTTGCAACGCTACACAGTGTTCTGAACGGAATCTTACGATCCGTTGGTGTCCTCGATCTTTGCCTTCTTGAGCTCTTCCGCTGCGTCTGCTGCGCCGTCCTGTTCCTGAGCGAGCTGGGCACCGGCATCAGCTTGGCCATTGACGGCCTGGTTTTTGGCGGCAGGCTTGTTGCCTGCGTCAGTAGCGCCGGACTGGTTCTCTGCAGCTGCTTCGGCCTCGAGGCGCTCGATCTCCTTCTGGGCTTTTGCGATGTTCTGCACTGTGTCAGTATCTCCGCACCCAAATCCAAAGAGTCTACACTCACCTCCTTGGTCTTCTTATCCTGCTCAGACTTCCATTGAGCGAGCTTCTCCTTGAGCTTCTCCACAACAGCAGGGACGTCGCCCGAGTTCATCGGTGGCTCAACGCTGACCTTTGCCAGCTCCTCGATGACGCCAATGCTAAGGTTGAACTTCTCACCAGCAGGAGCAGGAGAAGCGGTGCCCTTTTTGCCACCCTTCTTCTTCTTGCCACCACCACCGATGAAGTAGGCGTCGTCGTCATCGTCTTTCTTACTCTTCAATGCAGTACCCTTGATGCCACTTGAGTCGATTGTTCGGGACGCAGTGGCGGCGAACTTGCCCGGTCCGACAGCGGCTTTTGCCTCTGCTGAGCTGGGGTCGAAGTAGCGAATCAGACCTTGCGCAGTGAGGATCTCATCCTGGTACGCAGGCGCCGAAGCCTCCTCGAGTTTCTGCTGTGCGACCTGTCTCCTCTTGCCAGCCAGGTATGCATCGTGCTCGGCCCTTTGCTTCTCCTTCCGTATTCTGTAGGCCTCCTTCTCGTACTCTGCAGCCGCTCTCTTAGCCGCATAGTACTTATCCTTGATCTCCTTCACCGCGGCGTACTTGGTCTGCTGCTCCTCATGCAACTTCGTCCTCTCATCACGCAATCCGTTCAAGTTTTTGTACACCTCATCCTGCTCGCCCTTGATCTGGTCCAGCTCCTTATTAATCTCGCCGTACCGATCACTCAACGCCCTGCTCTCCGGGTCGTCCAACTTCTTCTTCTCCTCCGCGATCTGCGCCTTGACATTGTCAATTTTCTTCTGCGCCTCATCCAATCCACCGAAGCCCTTCTTCGCCTTGTTCAGTCCCGTGATCTCCGCCAACGCCTTCTTCTCATCCACCAACTTCATCATGCCCGTATCGACCTGTTTCTGCAAACGATCAATCTGCGCCTGCACCTCCTCCGCAGACTTGAAGGGCATCCTCGACCTCGCCGTCTTCTGCTCGTTCTGCAATCCCTTGAGCGTCTCGTCCAGCCGCTTGACTTTGTCCATGACGGCCGTCCGCGACGTCTTGCTGCCCTGCTGCTGCGTCTTGATCTTGTTGCGCTCCTCGAGCAGTTCCGCGCGTCGCTTGGCCGTCGGGCTGTCTGCGTTCTTGGGCTGCGCGAGCTCCAGCTTGGCTTTGTTCGCTTTCTGCTTGTCCTGTACGGCGCCGAGCTCCTTCTCGGCTTTGGCTAGGGCGGTGCGGAAGGATTCTTCGTCTGGTCGTTCGGGCTTGGTCTTGGAGCCACCGGACGAGGTGGCCGGGGCGTCGGCTTTGGCGTTGATGGTGCTCATTGTTGCGGCGCTGGGGGTCGCGAGGTCTGCCATTGGAGTGGTTCCGGGGCGGTGGGGACGGTCAGATCAATGATGGTGAGGGGTGATGAGGGGACGCTAGATCATACCAGGTCCCAATTGAGTGTGGGACGAAATGATGCGAGATGTCAATTGCTCTCCGGGCGTGGATGAGTCGTCGAGACCGAGGGGAGCGAAAATTGAGGAGCTTGGACGTCTCCGGTTTTTGGACCCTTTTGGTTGGAAGTGCGGGTGGTATTTCTTGGCGCTGACAGACAATGCTTCTCGATCGAGCATGGCATTAGCAATGGGGGCAGAGGCAGACATGAAGATCATGATGCATACATTACATTGTAAGACAGAGTCTAGCTGTTCTTCTCCCCTGCGCCGCCGCCACACCAACACCCACCTTCCCCTTCTCTCTCCACTTGTACCAACACCTCCATGCCCCTGTCCTTGAAGAAGTGGTTCACCCTCTCTCTCACATCTTCTTGCCCTGCTGCTCTTGATGCAAAGACATGCACATTACCAACCAACTTCATCTTCCCCTCATCCTCTCCATGACTGTGACCATGGTGATGATGTCCATGACCGCCATCGCTCTCCCCATCTTCAGCCCAAAACCTAACTCCACCGACGCCAGTGACGCCTCTGATCGACACCAGATCTTGCAGAGCATTCTTCAGCTCATACTCTAGATCTTCAGGAATGACTAGTAGCAACTTCTTGGCTGACTGCATGACCAATGGCACAGCCGCCATGAAGATCAGAACCGCGATCAGAATGGTCGCCAGGGGATCCCAGAGATACCATGGCTTCCAGAGCGTGAGAGTCGTACTGATAATTACTGCCAGCGAACCGCCTGCATCGGCAGCAATGTGCAGATAAATACCGTGCATGTTTTCATTCTCATGCCCATGAGCTGCGTGGCTAATGGTTGGGTCCATTGGTGGGTACAATGACGTCGGTGTTGGAGGTGGTCGCTTGGAAGGTGAAGTTGAGCGGGTTCGAGGTAACGTGTATGAATGCGAGTGAGAATGATCATGGTCATGATCGGCATGCGAATGTGCGTGTGAATGATCGTGAGTATGAGAGCGGGCGTAAGAATGGCTATGCTCGTGAGACTGCGAGTTGGTATGAGAATGATTGTGCTCGTGAGAGTGCGAATCGCAACGAGCGTGGTCGTGTTCGGCATGAGCGTGATTGTGGGAATGGGATGAAGCATGCGAGTGCGAGTGCGAATGGTCGTGATCCGCATGTGAATGTGAGTGGTCGTGATGGGCGTGTGAGTGAGAATGATCGTGATGGGCATGAGAATGGCTGTGACCATGTCCATGACTGTGGCCGTGGTCGTGACCCGCATGAGCATGCCCAAATGCCAGCAAACCGACCATGTTGACTATCAATCCAAGAGTGCTGACGACCAGCAGCTCCTCGACACGCCGGAGTTCTGTTCCCTCCATAATGCCCTCGATCGCACCCCAAACGAATTCTACGCTCACAAGCCTGGGAGAAGTCAGTCCATGCGTATTCACCGTTAGCGATGGTTGACTTGCATCAGGAAGACACCATTGCCAAAACCGGCAAGAGTGTTTAGCTTTCCCCATCCATATGGCTTCTCCGGACTAGTGGGCCATTTACTCGCCACTGACGCTGCTAGACCGATAATAAGAGCCAGACAATCGAAAAACATATGTACAGTATCGCTGAGCAGGCCGAGTGAGCCGCTGACCCAGCCATAAAATCCTTGCACCAGCATGAAAGCAAAATTGAGACTGCAAAAGTTTAGCAACGGAGCGCTTTGTCTGGAACGAGAACTGACCATGTGAAATATGCGATGCGTCGAGAGTCCTTCTCGCTAAGTATATCATATATAAGAGATCCTCGACGGACCCTAGAAAGCAGAAAGGCGGTCAAAACGGACACCTTCCCATGGTGGTGTTTGTGTCCAGTATGTACAGGTGTGTTGTCAAGGGCGGAGAGTGAAGACATGGACGACGAGTCGTAAGCAGATGCTGCCGAGGATGCCAAAATCAGTCCAACATTTGCAGTCCTAGCCGTCCAGCTTGTTGAGCCTTTGAGGAGAATGGAGATGGTCAATATGATTGCATTAGTAGCTAGCCCCACGCTCGACCTGCTCTGGATCGAGTTCGAATTGCAGAAGAGGTTCCCTATTGTTCCCGTGGCCGTAGCGGAGACCAGAGCTATGATGACCGTTTCCGAGATATTAGGCATAGATCCAGCAATCAGGCAGATACAGTAAACCGCAACAGCCACCACGATTCCTGCGAGGGTTGACAAGTCAGAGCTTGCTCTGGTCGCAAGAAAGTCCGGTAGTCTCATGATTTCCTCTGATGTCTTGGCGCCTGCGGTCCTGCCCATACTTATATTGTTGAATCGAAGACTTGCGGACTCAACGAAAGGAGGTTTGATGGCAATTATCGAAGTTGCAAGCGTAAGATAGCCAAATGCCAGATTGTGCCAATCTTCAAACGAAGTGATATGCAAGAAATCCAACACTATGCTCGCGGCGAACGCCAGCAAAACGCCTGCCGACTTTTGCAACACGTCGGGCAGAGGAGCGAATCTAGTGGTGGACGAGCTGAGCCCCGAAGCAATAGCCGTCAGGGTAACCGTAGCCACACGAGCTCCGCCAAGCAGCATGGATGCATAGATGGGTAAAGCTATTCCCAATGCGCTTTTGAGCAAGCATTGTAAGTGGGTTGAGCTGAACATGGAAGGACCTAAACCTGGAGAGCTTGGGTCCGACTTCTTTCGTCTGTCTAGAGACGTGGGCGATGATCGTATTCGACCGAGCAGACCAGAGACAACCAAAGTTGCAGCCAGTAACACGGCTGTTATGATCATGGGAGAACCAGCTACCGCGTTGTGCTTGTCTTTCTCAATGGCAGCTTCTAGCTCATCCTTTGCAGTTTTCGACGATACGGAAGATCCCACATACAGCGAAGACGCTAGTACATATTGCAGTGGTATGATCGCGCCAGTAAGAAAAGCCCGCTTCATTGAGGGTGTGCTTCTGAAGTCAGCCATTGTAGTCTTGCTCGTTCTGCTTGAAGATACCAACCCAGTCGAAGTCGCCAGAGTAGCCCCTGACGGGCGACCTAGATCAGAGTCTCCCCTAATGCGACCCTTCATCGGGAGCTTCTGAGAGTGCAACGCAGCATGTCTATTTGTCCCGTTCATGGCAGATCCATTGCCTGGAAAGCTATCATCCTTCTCCTCTTCGCGAATGTATGGTGACGAATGCGATCCATTGAGATAGGGAAAGGAGTTTTGGCCACGAGTGTGTTTGTGCCCCCCATTATGAGGGAGGCTATAGCCAGAAGCCATATCTCCGCTGGCCCTGTGCTCTTATATCGAGGTCTTATCGCGCGGAAGACGCGCAGTGACTCTGAACTACCAGATCCATACCACTTCGACTGTAGAGACAGGTGTTCAGCCAGAGAGATATCCTTATCGATCGATGGATATAGTTGTCGACTTCAAGCGTCTGCTGTTGAGACAATGTGGATTGTAATCGGCGACATGACGGCGACAGGAAAAGTCGCAGGGGCCTGCGCTGTGCGAGAAGTTGAACAGGGTCTCTGCGCGGACTTGTCCACTGTGCGGCTTTGTGACCTCACTCACCTTCCTTTTCGGTTTCTTCACGTCAACGACATGCTGGGGGATTGACAGAACCCATTGACAAGTAAGATGGCCAGAACATGGTTTATGCTATCGTGGGAAGTGGCATTGGCTCTAGCGGTGGCATTCTCGACCCTGGTATCACTCATTCTGTTCACCCTACCTTCATCATACAGCCTATACGCAGAGGAACGAATCAATCTGAACGATTTCAGCGAAGACGACATTGAAGATCCTGATTCTGGGTATCGCTGCGTTCGCAGGTCGGAGAGCGACTCTACAAAGGCTAATCCGGTCACATCGGTCATAGTCTTTGTGCTTGGAGATATCGGTCGCAGCCCGCGAATGCAATACCATGCCCTGAGTATTGCCAAGTACGGAGGGCGCGTGGACCTTGTTGGCTACACTGACACCGATGTCTTGCCGGAGATCAAGAAGCACAAGTTGATTCGCATAGTCTCTTTGGCTCCTCTACCAGAACGACTGCGAACAGATAAGAAGGCAGCATTTATCATGGTGGCGCCATTGAAGGTCCTATTTCAACTGTGGTCTATCTATCGAGCACTTGGGTACCATGTGTTCCCTCGTAAGTTCATGCTGGTCCAGAATCCTCCTTCAGTACCTACCTTGCTTATTGCTCAGGTAGTGTGCATGATCCGAAACATTAAGCTTGTTGTCGATTGGCATAATCTGGGACATACTATCCTCGCCCTCAAGCTCGGCGAGAAGCATGCACTGGTGAAGATGTCGCAGGCTTACGAAAAGGGAATAGCCCGATACGTCCACAAGAATATTACCGTATCCAACGCCATGACAAGACTCCTCAACAAGGAATACTGCATCGAAGCGCGTGCTGTGCACGACCGACCTGCAAAGCAATTTCGACCTCTGGATGCTGGCGAAAAGCTGGCTATTCTGAACAAATTGACGCAGACACAAGGTCACGTGAAACAACTGGCCAGCGGGAAACGCAGACTGGTTGTTAGTTCAACATCGTGGACTGCTGACGAGGATTTCTCCATCCTGCTTGACGCATTGGTGGCCTATTCTGCGACCGTGGAGATGAGCTCTTCGCTACCGAAACTGACTGTCGTCATCACCGGTAAAGGACAGCTCAAGGACTATTATCTCAAGCAGATTTCGACCCTCGTCAAGAAGAAGAAGCTCAGCAATGTGGATATCCATGCCGCATGGTTGACCATGGAGGACTATGCGTCTCTACTTGGAGCTGCTGACCTGGGAGTGAGTCTGCACACTTCATCTTCTGGAGTGGATCTGCCAATGAAGGTAGTGGACATGTTTGGAGCAGGGCTTCCAGTAGTGGGTTGGGATAAATTTGAGGCCTGGCCCGAATTGGTTCAAGAAGGAGTGAACGGAAGAGGCTTCCAGAGTGCAGAAGGCCTTGAGCGGCTGTTGGAAGAGCTCTTCAGACAGGACGGTGCAAAACTTGCGAAGCTGAGGGAAGGAGCAATGAAGGAAAGCAAGCGTCGATGGGAGGACGAGTGGCCAAAGGCTGCAGGACTATTCGACATTCGGCTTGAGGGCGCCCAAAGCAAAGATGCCTCGAAGTAGACGACTACCACTGTGGAGTGAGTAAGCACCCAGCAAGCAAGATCGGGCAAGATGCAAGCAGCAAGCCACATCTCGCGTGCCCAGATCTGCGACAAAAGGACGGCAGCGGCCCTTCGCGCAAGATTGACTATTTCAAACAGAGTTCACACGGGGGTCAAACTGGGTGTCAAGAGGACGCGCAAGACGAGGCGTGTTGGCGGGGAAGCTACCAAATCTCCGAAGCACGAGACGTACGGTCAGGCATCGGTTTCAAGGAGTCTGCAACCCCATCAACAGTGCCAACCATGACGGTAATGGCCCAAATTACATGGACGAAAGACACAAGCCGTGAGCATGCAACAAGACGGCACCGCCTCCACGTTTGATGATCCACGCGATAGTGTACATATTATCGATGCCAATGCTACAAAGAAGGAAATGCGACATGCGCTGCGCCACCCGGGAAGGGCCACGGAGCCTCTGTGCGCTCAACAGAACAGTATGTGGAAGTATCGGTGTGGGCTCGTGCCTACGGACGAACCGAAAGGCGTCACATGTGGACGCTGGGCAAGCCACAAGACCGTGACACCAAATGGTAAACACGAGAAGTTGTGTGTCATCGGATGAAGTGATTTCGAGACATGTGGCATGCTGGAGACCATCGAGAAATTGACGCCCGATCTGCCTCTGGTCTCTGCTGTTCAAATTCGAGACACCAGCAGGAACAGCAGAGGACAACCCAGGAAACTCCACAGCGGGTCGTGCAGTCCTTGTCTACTCGAGCAGATCATTGCTTGACCAAGCTAAACACAAACTCGGACAAGGCGCGTGTCGTTCAGGGTCGATTGCTGAGCAAACATTGGACGGATTCCCTTCTCGTTCCTGGTCTACTTGCGCCTAGCGCGAGAGCTGGGCTTGTCTGCTTGCCCTGTCATCCACACGCCTGTCTTGCTCTCTCACCATCCTCCATCACACCTTCCAAGCCTCCACCATCTCACCATTCGTTACATCCGTTCACTCTCTCGATTTTTACTCCTCCATCTAACCCCCTGCGTCCGCATATCGTCAGCTATCTGACACCACATTCGCTTGTCCTTTTCTATCGCAATCCCGTCTCTCGCTACCTCATATCACGATACCAGCAGTTTTCCCTCCTACCAACAACGGTCTTCGACATTCAAACAACGGCCCTAACAAACACTCACTGGTCATCCAAAAATACCTGAGCTTTCCGTAACGACTTTTCTTTCCATCGTGACGTGGTCTCGCAGACTCAAACCGCAGCAGTACATTTGAGGTCGACATATCCCTTTGTTTCGAAGGACGACAGCCCTCCATCACACCACCAGCGCATCAACAGCATATCATCGCCGCCATGCGGTGCTCACGCGCTTCACGATTGACCCTGCCCGCCCTGCTTCTCGCTGCCCTGCCGGTCGGGGTCTTCGCTGGCGATGTCCTCTCAACTAATGGCTTTACGATCTGTTCCGATAACCCAACCATCCACGTTAATGCTTTGAATATTCAATTTGACAAGAGTACGAAAAAGGTCACGTTCGATGTTGGAGGCACAAACGACAAGGAGCAAAATGTGACGGCATCCATCATTGCGACTGCATATGGTCGGCAAGTGTACAAGCAGAGTTTCGATCCTTGCAAACCTGACAATTTCGTTGCGCAGCTCTGTCCTGGTAGGTCATGACAGACAGAATGCCTGAGACCCTACTGACCAAGATGGTAGTACGAAACGGTACCTTTACTGCCCGTGGAGACCAGGATATTCCTCAACAATATGTCGACATGATCCCAGCAATAGCCTTCAACATCCCCGATCTTGATGGCATGGCCAAGATGGAGTTGACGTCTGCCGATGGTCAAGAGCTTGCGTGCATCGAATCCACAGTTGGCAACGGCAAGTCTATGAACCTACCAGCCGTCTCCTACGTTGCTGCTGGTATTGCTGCATCGGCTCTGGCCTTTTCCGCTCTCAGTGCGCTTGCCTCTGGAGGCGCTCCTGGTGCCCCGACTCCCAGCCCTACCTTTGGTGAGGTTATGGGCTGGTTTCAGTCCATCGCGACCAGCGGTATGCTCAGTGTCAAGTATCCTTCGGTCTACCAAAGTTTCACTCAGAATTTTGCTTTCAGCACTGGCATTATCCCGTGGGGTCAGATGCAGACAACGATCGACGACTTCCGCAAGTCGACCGGCGGTAACCTTACTCAGGATAGTTACGCATACCTGCGCAACGTGACCATCGTGGCCACTACGAGCGGTAACAGTACCACCACGGGCGTCTTCAAGCGTGGTCTGGAGGCTGCCTTCCTGTATGCCCGAGCGATTGAGACCGACGTCAATGGACAATCGAGCACGATCGGCAACAGCTCTACAAACGGCACACAAGAGAGCAAGGAAATGCACTATGTTCACGGCATCCAAGCATACGTCGAGCAGCTCATGGTCCCTCAGGCCAATACCTTCATGACTGTCTTACTCATCTTCGCCATTGTTATCGCTGCTATCACCGTCCTCATTCTCCTTGGCAAGGTCATTCTCGAAGGCGTCGCCATGGCCAGCGAACTTCCCAAGTCTCTCGAGTCGTGGCGTCAACGTTACTGGTGGAGACTGGCCAAGACCATCACTAACCTGATTTTCATCCTCTACGGTATCTGGACACTTTACTGTATATACCAATTCACCAATGGTGACTCTTGGGCTGCAAAGACACTGGCTGGCGTGACTTGGGCTCTCTTCACATCCATTCTTGGTTTCTTCACCTGGCGAATCGTTCGGAAAGCTCGTCAATTTAAGAAGATGCAGGGTGATTCCAGCCAGCTCTTTGAGAACAAGGAAGTCTGGATCAAGTACTCGCTCTTCTACGACAGCTTCAAGAAGGGTTACTGGTGGATCTTCATCCCGGCAATCGTCTACATGTTCGCCAGGAACACTGTCATCGCCGCTGCGAACGGCCACGGCATGGTCCAAGCTATTGGCCAGATGATTGTCGAGGCTCTCATGCTTGTCCTTCTTGCCTGGAACAGGCCTTACCAGCTCAGATCCGGCAACATCATCAACATTGTCATTCAGGCTGTTCGTGTTCTATCTGTAGTCTGCATTTTGGTCTTTGTGGAGGAGCTCGGCATCAATCAGACAACCCAGACTGTCACTGGTCTTATCCTGGTCGTTGTGCAGTCTGTTCTGACTGGTGTACTTGCCATTCTACTCGCCGTCAATGCCATCATGGCCTGTGTCAAGGAGAACCCACACCGGAAGAAGAGAAAGGAGCAGGGTACGTTATTCCATATCTGCGAATCGCAAGCTACAGTCACTAACAACCTCACAGAGAAGATGCAGCGCGATCTCGACAATCTTACTCCCCTCGATGCTCGCAATTCTCTTCTCATGGACTCGGCCCAGCTCACCGATTACAAGGGTGCACACTCAACTACAGGCATGACAAAGGCTCCTCTCGTCTCCCCAAGCCTGCCATCTATCACCACCACCTCTACTCAAGGTCGCTACAACCAGGTACCTGGCCGGGACACCAGCCCGCCAGGCTACGACTACCCTCGCCCTCACTACGGCGCCCACGTAAACGACAGCCAGGACAATCTCGTCAACAGCGCCGCATCGTTCGCCGGACGGGACAGGTCGAGAAGCCCCGAGCCAAAGTTGCCGAACGTAGGATTTGGTAGGGCGTATTAGATGTGAGGAATAATTGGATATCTAACCTGCAAATGAGCAGTTGTTGGACAGACACACGAAGACGATCTATCTGCAAGGAAAAGGTCAACGAATATTTCTTTTCTAAGAATCGCGAGCGCGTCTGGCATTTTAGGGAGGCGTAACTCATACTTTAATAGATTCTGGCATTTCATCTTTTGTGATCACAGAACGGATCGTTTGATGTGTACCTTATGTGTATGGTTATGTACCCGAGTGGATGCGACTTACTCAGCTGTGTCAGGATACAGAATCGCATCTGCATCGCAGGCAGAAGTCGCAGCTGCTGTTGAGAGGTACTACAGTGTTGACGGTCGTACTCGAATGTCATCTTAGACGCTGTAAGTCGGTCACGAACTTGGGACGACCGCCACAGGTCTGCATTACCGATTTGGATGGAGAAAGCCAGCAGCCGGTCGTATTTAGTGCGAACGATTCTAGGCATCGGGCGAGTCTAGGAGCAATCACGTGCTCACATACACTTCGGCAGTCCTTCTCGGAGACGTCTTCACACTTGCCGAGGCTTGTCGAAAAATGTGCATGTTGGTCTGGTTGCAAGAAATCTAAAGACACTGGCTATACCACACGCTCTGCACCTTGCACGTCCACGGCGCCACGCATGCCGTGGCACCCGTGTACCCCTGCCCGCCACACTGCCCGTATTGCTGCACTGAACCCTGCCCCGTCGGCGCTGGTGCTGGCGCAGCGGTAGTCGACGTCGTGGCCGGCACGACCGTCGTCGCTGTCGTCGCTGCGGCCGTTGTGTTCGGCTTCGGCGCCACGGCTCCCCTGGAAAACCTGTCAGCATGCGTCCACCGCGAACCCGCCACAGGCCACGAGGGGGGGGGGAGGGGGGATCTACAAACGTAGAAGAACGCCATCGATGCAAAGAGTTCTTACCCGTTCACCAACCATCCCCGTCCTGCAGCGTCCTGCAGTCCCGCGAGCCAGATGTCGGCCATCTTCGCGTAGCCCGCTTGGGTGGGGTGGATGCCGTCGACCAGGTCCGCGGTGGTGAGCGCTGGCGGGGACATGTCTACGCTGAGGATCTTCTTGCCTGTCGTGGCGCGGGCGGAGACGATGCCTGGGAACGTTAGTCTGCGTGAACATTGGAGGATAGAGCAAAAAGGGGCCGGGGAGGGGAAAGGGGGGGGGGGCGAGGTATACCGGGAATCGCGGCGTTGATGTCGTCAATGTACGTCTGCGCCGCGGCCTCGCTGTCTGGGACTAGCTTGGCGATTATGACTACCACATTCGGCCATTGCGTGTAGATCTGGTCTACCAGTGCTCCAAGGCGTGGGATGGCTTTGTCGCTTGTCTCATACCGTCGTAGCGCATCGTTGGTGCCGGCGTGGAGCAGGACAATGTTAGGGCGGAGGTAGGAGATTGCGGCTGCTGAGGTGGCGATCTGGTCGATGGTGTAGCCGATGCGGCCCTCGTTGTCCGTGTCGGCGAAGTTGCCGGATTTGATGGAGCCGACAAAGTCCAGAGGAGAAGCACCGGCAGTCTGGAGGGAGGAGTAGAGCTTTGCGCGGTAGCCGTTGGTGGTGGGGTCGGCGAAGCCGTAGGTGATGCTGTCGCCTAGCGGGAGCAGGGTGATGTTCTTGCCGGCAAGAGAGTTGGACTGACGGGAGACGAGGGGCGTGGCGAGCGCCGTGGCCGAGAGAAACAGGGAGAGCAGAGGAAGATACATTTCGGTGACGAGGACGCGGAGAGATAGAGAGAATGAAGAAGCAGGGATGGGAGTGAATATGAATGGCTTGACCTACTCGAATAGCGCTATATGCATGAGTAGCGCATGAAATAGTTCTCCGAAATGAAGCGGAGCCTATCCCGCCGGATGCGAAACAACGAGATCAGCGTTTCGTAGATGAAGTTCTTCCGTCCACTGTTTTGGGATCCATTGGACCGAACTACTTTCACAGTGTCTGCGTAGGGAGATGTATCAATCTATCTCCGGTTAAATGCATCGTTAGCATGGCAGAGCATGACAACAAATGCAGATCGTGCCTGACAAGAAGTCCGCTAAGTTATCTAGATGCAGGGCGAGGTGAACCCTGAGATGAAGAGGAGTGAGAGGAAGGAACACCCTTCTGACAGTGGGGATGTTCGTTTCATGTCCCGCCGGATCCGCGGGTTTGACAAGCGAGGCTCTGGGTCCGAGAATGTTCCGCGGTCACATGACTCTCTCGTTGACGATATCATGGAATCAACCTTCACCATCGAACACGCCTCGTCGAGGATCATCAAAATCTCCAATGTATTTCCGAACCCAGACGCTGGACGAAAACACCACCAATACAACCCGCCAGATGTGGCCACGAGAAAAGCCATCCACGATCTACAAGCACAACTTCCATTCTCCGGACGAACACCCTTGATATCTCTGCCAGATCTGGCAGAAAAGTATCACCAGTCACATGTCTTTGTCAAGGACGAAAGCCGACGATTTGGTCTGCCCAGCTTCAAAATCCTCGGAGCAAGCTGGGCCATCTATCGAGCACTATGCCAGCGTCTGAGACTTGAGGTTGGCAGCTCTTTAGATGAGGTCAGAGAAGCTGTTCATGCTGCCGACTATTCAGGGTCGCCTGTTAGGCTCATATCGTGCTCAGCGGGGAACTGGGGTCGAGCGGTGGCGAGAATGGCGGGCGTGATGGGAATTCAGGCCACGGTCTCACTACCAAGAGGCACAGAGGCAGCAACGAGAGACCTAATCGCAGCTGAAGGCGTCAAAGTGATCATGGAAGATCAGCTATACGACGAGTTGGTGCAGAAGATGTGGGAAGTATCTCAAAAGGACGACCTGCTTTTGGCGATGGACACGAGCTGGGAAGGGTATGAAGAGTTTCCGAGATGGGTAACGGAAGGCTACAGTGTCATGCTTGATGAGGTGGCCGACCAAGTGCATGAAGCCTGCGAAAAGCACATCACCGCCGTGGTAGCCAGTGTCGGTGTAGGCAGCTGGGCCCAAGCCGTTGTCGAAAGGTTCAAGGGCGACCAGGCTGGTAGACATGTCAAAGTCGCCACGATCGAGCCGGAAAAAGCTGCGTGTCTAATGGCCAGCCTCGAAGCTGGTGCCATTACGAGCATACGGACGGGCAAGACCATTATGAAAGGGATGAATTGCGGGACAGTGAGTCGCATTGCATGGCCGGCTTTGCAAGCGGGAGTGGATGTATCAGTGGCGGTGAATGAACAAGAAGTCCATGAGAAGACGCGAGAACTGAAGAGCTTGAACCTACCGATAGGGCCTTGTGGTGCAGCAGACTTTGTAGGGCTAGACAAGCTGTACGCAGTTGGGCAATTGGCAGAAGACAGAAGTAAAGGTGTGGTGGTCCTCTTTAGTACGGAAGGGCCGAGAGAATACCAATGTATTGACCAAGAATTGGCAGTCTGAAAGAGAATCGTTGAGACAAGGATATGAAATGCCATGGACGACTAAGCCACAAGACCAACGAGTCCCTACCATGAATTGTAATGCCTGCTGTGACATGTGTCTTGAGAAGCTTAGCAATGCGCAAACGCGTCTGACACCGGGATCGACGCGGATGTGTGGGCAAATGTCAAATTCCATGCGGATAGCGTGCAGTAGATGTACCTGACCGATCTCGACGCATCCAATAGAATGGACTTGACGTGGTTGCTCAGTAGAATGTCAATGGTACCAAGATAAGCAACTGGTTGACAGGTTTGCCGCCAGTAGTGTCTCAACGTCGAACGCCTCTTGCCGGCATTTTTTACAGGCCATCCGTCCCTGAGGGGACGCAGCGTTTACCAGACTTCCGCGGGGACTATCTTAGTCGTTTCCATATTTTCTTGTCCATGCAGCCTGCACAAAGTCGCACAGCTTGTCAAAGTATTTCGTGGCTGAATGTAGATGCAAGGAGAGGGAGCACACAACCCGTGGTTGTGGTAGCCAAAGCCGAGTGGATCCCGCCTATCCGGTGTTCTGGAAGAGGAAGATCTGCAGAGAGCCAAGCGGGAGGGCCGATCCCTAAACGGCCGACTCTGTCTCCTTTGGGACAATCTTCCTGCAAGTTTCTTCACTTTCGATATCAATCTGCACGTTGCTGGAACTCTTGTCTCTGCAACCGTCCATTCAGTAGCTGCCGCCCTGCAGCGACAAGATGCAGCCATTGCCTCGTGGCACCCGTTTTGTCTAGCAGAATAGACTCTCCGAGGCCAGCCAGCCAGCTACGCTCACGGTCTGTTCAGTTCACCTATATCACTTCTTGCTCTTGTCTCTATTCCTTCTTTCTTCATCCCCCAGTCTCTCGTTGTACAACCCCCCCTCGTCACCTTTCATTTCCTTCCACCTTTCGGGACTGTATCGCTCGCTGTCCTTCTGCACATATATTCATTTCGACCACCTGTCTTGCACATACTTGTACTGCATACACCTAATACTACCGCCAAAATGCTGGCCACAGCAGCTCTCTCTCTCCTGGTTCTTGCCTCGGCAGCCTATGGAACGACCTCCCCCAAGCGCGGTATTGTCTACGTCACACCAGAAGTCGTCACAGACAACAACTACTGGACCAACAAGTCCAACGATCTCACGTGGTACTACAACTATGCCACAGCACCA
Organism: Elsinoe necatrix; assembly: GCA_033846785.1. NCBI lineage: Eukaryota > Fungi > Ascomycota > Dothideomycetes > Myriangiales > Elsinoaceae > Elsinoe > Elsinoe necatrix. The sequence continues at coordinate 124,076 of JANZYI010000008.1, forward strand.
ACCAGTGCCTTTGCAGGCTCCAATATGCAGTTCATCCCCATGCAGTGGGGTATGCCTGCCCAGAACCCGGATGTCGACATGAGTTTTTACAATGCGGTGAAGAGCCTGCAAACGACGCAAAATGTTACATGGGTCTTGGGTTTCAACGAACCGGATGGTTGCGACAACGGTGGATCATGCGTCGACGCAAAGCAAGCTGCCATCGCTTGGGTCAAGCAATTCGAGCCCATGAGGAAAGATTTGGGAATCAAGCTCGGCGGTCCCGCTTGCACAGGTGGTTCAACTGGTTGGACCTGGCTGCAAGCTTTCCACACTGCATGTGCCGAGCTCAAGCACAACAACACTGGCTGCGAGATGGACTTTTTGCCTATCCACTGGTATGGCAACTTTGACGGTCTCGCCAGTCACTTGGGCAGTGTCAACGCGACATACCAGAACGTCTCCGAGATCTGGGTTACCGAGTTCGCCTACCCTAACGAGGATCTGGAGACCACTCAGCAGTTCTTCAACACTAGCATCGAATACTTTGACCGTCTCGAGTAAGTAATTCCGCTAGTCTAGTATAAAGTCATACACTGACATCTTATCAGCATCGTTGGAAAGTACTCGTACTTTGGTCCCTTCCGCTCCGACGTCTCCAACGTGGGAACCAACGTGCCTTTCCTCACCGCAGATGGCAAGCTCACCGACATTGGAAGTTGGTATCTCGGTGGCAATGCCACAGGTAACATTCCTACCTCAACCAGAAGCACTGCAACGTCAGGCAACCTCACCAGCACCCATGCTGGCACTTATTCAGGAAAACCATACTCATCAGGAAGCAGGCGCAGCGTATCCCCAGGTTGGCTCGTCGGCGGTCTCACCGTACTCGCCGCCTGGACGCTCTTCTAATCGATCGGTTTCTGAGATTCATCTCAACCGCGAGAAGAAGTGGGTTTTCCCCCTGCCAAATCTTTCTCACCTGCACAACTTTCTTTTATTATTATTAATTTTCTTATGTTGCAAAACAACCCTTTCTTCTTTTGCACATATACTATACCCTGCATTGCACAAAGCATAGCGCATTCATCTACACCACCACAAAACCCTCTATTCTCCCTCAGTTCGTTTCATCATATCTAAAGCACAGATTCTGGGCCGGACGGGTGAAGACTTGAATGTCCACCAGCCGTTGGGTTCAGTATCGCAACGTCCCTCCATCAAAACGGGCGTCACCACGCTCACTATCATTACACAATCTTTTATCCTACACCGGCCCTTGTTTCTCTCTCGTTGCCTCCGGAGCGGTCGGGAACTGTTTTCATCGTTATACTGATTCACTTTTACCTTTTATCGCTTTCCATGGGACGGGAATCGTATCCAACGCTTACCGTCCACTTCAAAGATGAAGAGCTGACTAGAGTCTAGACCACACCGAACCAATGACGATCATGACGATGGCGAAACAGCCCGATTATCGATAACCGAGGCGATGAGAGGTTGGGATTGCCATGGCTTGGGACGGGAAGTAGGTATGTGTGGGATGCTAACGTGGGCAGACCCGGTTTCATGACGTGATGGCAAATGTGTGCATAGCTACTGGCGTTGGTATAGAGGTTAGATCATGGATGAAATGTCACTGTCGTTTCTGATGCTATACGTTGTCGTCTGTCAACTTCATATCTCCGTGCATCACATTTTCGTTGTGCAACTCGTTCAATCATGGTCATATCTCATGTTTCGGGAGCAATCTTACGTGGGCGTGGTCGCATGTCGGCATCACTGGTAGTATACACGCTGGCTGTGGCTTGACAACTCGTTCATACATTGCCACATCACAGAGTATACACAAACTCGACATTCTCCCTATCCGTCAAATCCAACCACTCCACGTTCCTCCTCTTCACATACCCCTCCACGCTCCTCTCCCTCTCCTTCCTCCTATTCTCCCTCTTACACCACCACCAAATGAACCCCAGATCAACCAAACACAGTCCCCAACACACCACAATGGTGATCTCCGCCGGGATGAACCTCGGGGCGTCCTTTGGCCGAAACGTCTGCGGTCCAATGATATTGCCCACGCAGTACGCGATGAGGTAGAGTGCCGCCACGGTCGTCTTCTTGGTGTAGCCCGCGACATTGGTGCTGATCAGACTCAGCAGCGCGACGAAAGGGCAGGGGGAGGCTTGCGTGAGGTAGTACCCGGCCAGCATACCCCAGCGATCGCTCAGGGGCAGGCAGATGATGAGCAGCATGCCGAGCATGCTGAGCAGCAGACCGGACGAGGACACCAGGATGCGTTGCCCGAACCGGTCGCCCGCCCACCCGCAGACCAGGAGCGTGATGATCTCCACTGCGCCCCCGGGCGTGCCGTACAGGAGGGACTCTTCGGAGGTGAAGCCGAAGGAGCGGATCAGTTGGGAGAAGAAGTTGGAGATGCCGCCTGGGAGGGGTCAGTAAAGGAGGTGGAAGGGGCAGGAGGGAAGGACTGACCGTTGGGGATGTTCGCTACGAGAGCGTAGAAGACGTAGCCCCATGTCAAGGGGTCGGTCAGGGCTTCCTTGAGCTGGTGCCGCTTGAAGTGCTTGTTCCCTATGCCTTGCTGGTTGACACGCACACGCTCAATGGCGAGGATGCGATCTTCCTGGGAGAGCCAGCGGGCGTTGAGCTGGCTGTCCGGGATGATCCAGAAGAATACGCAGCCTAGGCAAGCGGTCACTAGTCCCCAGAGCATGAAGACGATCTTCCAGGGGTCGATGCTCGAGCCGTTCTCCCTGGTGCCTCTGGCGATACCATAAGCCACTACGCCGCCAAAAATCTGAGCGGATCCGTTTGCCCCGAACCAAATACCAGTGCGTAGACCTTGTTCGTGTTTGGTATACCATTGTGAGGTGAGAAGGGCGAAGCCAGGGGTGACGGCGGCTTCAAACGCGCCAAGGAACAGGCGAATCGCTACGGCACCGGCGAAGTTGTTTACTCCAGCAAAGCAAGCAAGGATCGAGCCCCATATGATAATGTTGAATGCACTGTACTTGCCTAATGGAAGGTGTTGCAGGAGGCGACTGGTCGGGTATTCCCACGCAAGATAGCCGAAGTAGAAAAGAGAGCCCAGCCACTGGTAGTTGTCCCCCTTTAGTCCCAGATCTTCTTGCAAGCCCATGATAGATGCATAGCTGATCGTAGTCTTGTCCAAGTAGTTCATGCCATATACTACGTACATTATCTTCAAAAGAGTTAGTGGTTGAAGTGTTGTGGTGGACCAAATTGCTTACCGGCATCAAGTGCCAGTCGATAATCCTGAGCAATCTTTTATTTGTGGCAGCATCAATCTCGATAGGCTCTCCTCCATAAGCTCTCATTGCTTTCATAGCCTCATCTTCGTCGTCGGATCCAGTCGTGGACTTTTCCGTCATGTCTCCCTCTTCCGGACTGGCTGACCTCACGTCACCGGCCTTTTCTATATCACTCTTGTGATCCGTAGCCGCACCATTTCCCGCGCTAGCGACTGACATGACGGGCAAGTGGTGGGACAGGCCTCAAAGGAAAAGTCTGGTAGTACAACGACAACAACGCGAAAGAAAAGAACAGGGTGGATCGAGAGCAAGGGACCTACTTTTGACAATTGGACCTCCAATCGGCATCACACCAAATGAGCGAAAGGATGTACTATCAAATGTCGGAGCAACGTGGACAGGGTAAAGATAGCCAAAGATTGTAGGATCCACTGACGTTGCATAGAAGATTCGCAAGCACCAAAGCCATGTGAGGGGAAGTCCGGATGACGGCGAATTTAGTGGTTGCAGTCGACGCCAATTTCGAAATAAAAGATGGATAGGAACAACGACGGCGTGTAATTAATGACAAGGGATGCGACGTGACGTGGGTGGAGATCTGCATGGATATGCGGCCGGCTGATAAGCTTTAGGAAGGAGAGATCAAGGCTGCATTGATATCGACGGAATTGCTCTGATATCAACAAGGTGACACGAGACATGCAAAGGATTGGTAATCCAGAAGTACTTTCATTCAAGTCATTATCTCGAAGGGTATACTACACCTGCAAGATGTCGTGGGAATATGAGTATCCTACTCAAACACGACAGCCTCTCTACACATAGAACGCCACGCTACCTTTTTGGAGGTTCCCTAGACCAAGATCGAAATGATCCAAGAAGCTAATGCCAGTGATTACTGCGACTTGGTCTATTCGTCGACCTCCATACCTTCACCCTCCACCTGCTGTGCTTCTTCATCTTGAGTCTGGCTTACGCCCATTTCTGCCCACTGGCCCCATAGACCACGCTTTGCACGTATCCGGAAGGGGGCACCAACGCCGTCATCAGCCTTCTGTTCGACCTTGACGGCGTCCTTGGTGGCAAGCACAAGCGTCTCGAAGAACAGTTTGGTAGCGTCCTGCTTCGTCGTCCTGTTCTCCGGACAGAGATCTGTGAAGAGTACAGACTGGTTCTTTCTTGTGCCTGGCGATGGGGCCTCGTTTGCATCGCCTGATGTGCTGAAGCGTTCTCGAAGCATGTGAACAGTATGCTTTGTAGCAAGACTGACTGGTCCAGACTCGGCTGGTGGGACCGGAGCGACAGTGGTCTCATCAAATCCTGGCCCACCAGGGCTCTGGGGAAGTGCAAATCCGTCGTCGTCAAAGCTGATCTGCTGTTCTTCCTGCATAGGCTGCTCATCAACAGGCTCTTCTTCCTCCATAGGTGGTGGCGTCAATCCTTGCTCCACGGCTGGTGATGCTGGCGCAGCGATCCCGCGCTTGCGCTTAAGATCACCTGACCGACGGATGACCTCGATAGACATGATGCCGCGAAGCTCAGGAGCCCAACCTCGCAGCATACCGTCGCCGAGAAGAGATGAGACCAGTCCGCCAGATTTCTGTAAGTTGAGAAGGGAGAGAAGAAGAGGGTCGCGGGGTAAAAAGGAAGGCTGCTTGAGGATCTTGCTTCGGTCTTCCTGCTGTTGTTTGATCTGAGTGTTACCAAGCTCGGTTGACGTGTCGTTCTGCAGAACCTTACGACGCTTTACGCGTTGTGCGGCCTGTACCTGTGTCTCATCGTGCTCTTCCTCTTGATCCTCCTGCTCGAGCTGGAATGTCCGCTCCAATTCTGCAGCCTGTTGCTCACCAATGTCGGAAAGGGGTGATTCGGAATCACGCTGGCGTCGCTCTGTCGGGCGAGGCGTCTCGTCACGCTTCCCATCATCAAATTCAGGCGTTGTGAAATCATCCTCGGGAAGTGGCTGGTTGTCTCCAATTACAGGCTCAATTGTGGTGTCGCCCAAACCGAGGTCCAGGCCAAGGTCGTCCTCATAGAGGGTGTTATCGCGTCTGGGAGTCTCCTGACGACGTCCTACCTCGATGCTCGGTGCAGTCTCGTCCAATCCAAGGTCGATTCCGAGATCCAGATCCTCCAGGGGCATAGCCTGCGATGCGCTCTGACTTTCCTCGACGCTCTGCGGCAGGATTTGGCTGGTCCCCCAGTCAAACTCAGTCTGATCACCGAGTGCAGCACCGGCAGTCGATCCAAACAGTAGCTCATCCAGATCTGGCGCCGATGCGAGAAGGTCTAATTCGGTGAGGGTATCGGGAAGATTGATCGCGGCTGGGTTTGCGATGTGTGACTGGGCTGAAGGTAGGTCGACATTGCCCGGACGGAAAGCCTACTAAAGTGAGTCATAACCTCACCATACAAAGTGCAGCACGTACCAATTTGATCTTGATGAGCGCTTCATTGCAATCGTCCAAGAGATATCGCGCTTTGCGACTGTAGATCCTGACCACGCCGAGAAGCAGTTGACTGGTGAGACGGAGCGCGAGAGGAGCCTGGTCCTCATTCACAATGTTACGAACGTCCTTCGAGATGTTGGTCTTCAAGCAGTCGCCTTTGGTAAGCTTCCGTTCAACGTTGGCGGCAAGCCAGACCTTGGCCAGCGGGCCTGTCTTTTGCAGGAGAGTCTCCGAATAAAACATGGTTATCCAAGAATGATGTTGTGATATTGGCGACTCAGGTGATATTCATTTGAAGCACGGAAAGACTTTGGGTGTATGATGGAGAGATTCCGTGTCGAGTTGTTGATACTGTGACGCGTCGGATGGTTTTGCGCGGCGCGTCAAAAGGATGCCTCAATGATCGATGACAATATCCAAATGTAGATAATCGTAGTCGCCTGGTCGAGGACGACCGTTTGACTTGATCGCGCGAGGATACCTCAAATGTGGCGGTATATCGATGAGACAAGGTGGGATGAAGAGTGTCGCCGAAGTTTGAAGCTGGTGGCTGGAGACAGACCATGACGGCCTTCGGCAGGCACGATTTCTTGGCAGAACCCCTTCCGAATCGGGAACTGCCCATCCTCCGCTAACGACACGTCAAGCTACCAGAGATCTCGCAGATCAGAACTTGCCGCATACTTTTACCATCTGACGACATAACGAATTGATTTGCTCGACAATAGCTACCGAATACGAAACAGCATGTTCTAGCATTTGCAATACCAGGCAGACTCCATCACCATTTCCAATCGAAGCCCCCCTCGACGATAATTCTCCATGTCCTAAAATAGCCTTTGGAGCTGTCGCCCGGGGCAGCCTGTACTATTCTACCCTTGCATACCGACTTTGAGGACACTGAATTGTAGATGTCAAGATCATCGACACCCAGTCTACCACTCTACGAGTCCTCCGACTTCAAGGAATCGCGGGGTCCAGCTCTCGAGCTCGAAGACCTCAATGGCCAACCGAAGAAGCCCAGACGGGCGAGCACTCTGGTAGGATGGATGAGAGGAGCGAATGGAGAACAGGGTCGCTGACACAGGGTCCAGCAATCGATAACACCTCTTTACTCGAGTCTGAGTCCTGAAGAGTCTGCGGCGAGAATACAAACGTCTCTCACTGGAGGGCTACACCCTGGCGAGGCGCAGGCGCGATGGTTAGATCATGGTCCCAATGAATTGCCTTCCGAAGAACCAGAACCCTTATGGCTCCGATTCGTCAAGCAATTCAAGGAGACCCTTATCTTGCTTCTACTGGCATCGGCAGCCATATCCGCTTTTATGGGCAACTTCGAGGACGCTGTTAGCATAGCCATTGCAGTGACGATTGTGGTGATGGTGGCTTTTGTACAAGAGTATAAGTCCGAAAAGTCTTTGGAGGCTCTCAACCAACTGGTACCGCATGGCGCGAACGTCATTCGGAGTACCGAGGCTCAATCTGCACCTATTCAGGCGAATGGCAGTGCCGAGAACAAGGCTGCGTCGCCTATACTCACAACACCAACTGCAGCCGCTCAAAGAGTAGCCAAAGCCGTTTCTGCAACACAATTGGTACCTGGCGATCTTGTACTCTTCACAACGGGCGATCGCATCCCAGCAGATATCCGCATCACGCAATGCGCGGATCTAACAATTGACGAATCAAATCTGACTGGCGAGAACGAGCCTGTTCACAAACAAGTGGAAGCGCTTGACAGAGATGGCAGATCTTCCGCTGGGAGCACTGTACCTCCGTCTCCAAATATACCTCTTTACGCTTCGCCAGCTTCTGGGACTGTCGGCGCGGATATTCGACTTAATGATCAGACCAATATTGCTTTCATGGGTACACTGGTTAGATCTGGATACGGACAAGGAATTGTAGTCGGCACCGGAGCAAACACAGAATTCGGTGCTATTTCAGCTTCTTTACAACAGATTGAGAGTCCACGGACTCCTCTGCAGCTTTCCATGGATCGGCTAGGGAAGGAGCTCAGCTATATGTCTTTCGGCGTTATTGCTTTTATCATGCTCATTGGCTTATGGCGCGGATACCCTTTCCTTGAGCTTTTCCAGATTGGTGTTTCGTTGGCTGTCGCTGCTATACCCGAAGGCCTTCCCATCATCGTCACGGTAACACTGGCACTGGGGGTGCTGCGCATGTCTAAGAGGCATGCGATCGTTCGAAGACTTCCCAGCGTGGAGACTCTAGGGTCTGTGAACGTCATTTGCAGCGACAAGACTGGCACTCTGACAACAAACCACATGACTGTGACGAAGATGTGGCACTTCGGCAACCAGGATGCTGTGGATATTGTCACAGTGCATGCTACTGTCCCTGCCGAAGCCGCGACCAGGACTATCTTGCGAATTGGGAACATTGTCAATAATGGCCGGCTGTCCTCGAATTCAACCTCACACGCGACAGCGGCGTCAGCTGCTATACTTTCGTCCACAGCAGGGAAGGATGTTTCGAATGCTAAAAGCAGATGGACGGGACAGCCAACAGACGTGGCTCTCCTGGACTTGATCGATGCATTCGGCGAAGACGATCTGCGGAACCACTTGGGAGATCGTAAGAACGAAACGCCGTTTAGCTCCGAGCGAAAATGGATGGGCTGTGTCGTGCCAAATGCAGCAGACCCCCACAGCCCGGACTTGGCCTACATCAAGGGTGCATTGGAGCAAGTGCTCAAACGATGTGACACCTACATTGACGGCCAAGGATCAGAAGTCGTTCTTGACGAGCAACGGAAGAAAGAAGCAGTAGCCGCAGCAGAGTCAATGGCTCAAGAAGGTCTTAGAGTCCTTGGTCTTGCAAGCGGACCCATACTCTCGTCCTCCCGCAATCTCAAAGTTCCAGCTCGAAGCGGTCGAAACACGCCATCTCCGCTGAATCTGAACTCACCTGCAACACAAGATAATGAACACCTCTACCAAGGACTGTGTTTCGCCGGACTGGTTGGAATGAACGATCCGCCTCGAAAAGGCATCGAGCGTTCCATCCGAAGGTTGATGGCAGGTGGCGTCAAAGTTATTATGATCACAGGAGATGCAGAGACAACAGCAGTGGCTATTGCGAAGAAATTGGGCATGCCCATCAACATGAATTCTGCGCTTGGAAACCCGGTTCTTCGTGGAGACGAGCTAGATCGTATGTCTATAGAAGATCTAGAGCAGGCAATGGTCCGGACCCAAATCTTCGCTCGAACTTCACCAGAGCACAAGATGAAGATTGTCAAAGCACTTCAGGCTCGTGGTGATGTGGTCGCCATGACTGGAGACGGAGTCAACGATGCCCCAGCACTCAAGAAGGCCGACATTGGCATCAGCATGGGCAAGTTGGGTACTGACGTTGCCAAAGAGGCAGCCGACATGATTCTTACTGACGACGACTTCTCAACCATTCTCAACGCTATCGAAGAGGGCAAAGGCATCTTCTACAATATCCAGAACTTCCTCACCTTCCAACTCAGTACGTCCGCCGCTGCCCTTGGGCTCGTGATGCTCAGCAGCGCCTTTGGTCTTAAGAATCCGCTCAATGCCATGCAGATTCTGTGGATTAGTATGCTTCTCCTCCATCTTCTTCTCAACTTTACCCACTGACATTCTTGCCAGACATCCTTATGGATGGTCCCCCGGCTCAGTCCCTCGGCGTCGAGCCTGTCGACAAACGTCTGCTTTCCCTCCCTCCTCGCCCTCGCCACGCTCGCGTGCTCACCCGTGCTCTCCTCCGCCGTGTCCTCCAATCATCCACCATAATCATGCTCGGCACCCTCTACACATACTGGTCCAATCTCAGCGCAGCTGACATGGCCGCACGATCCGTCAGCCCGCGCGACACGACGCTGACCTTCACTGCGTTCGTACTGTTCGACATGTTCAACGCTCTCACGTGTCGCTCCGCTTCGAAATCCGTACTGAATGGCACGCTTCGCTTGTTCGGGAAAGGTGCCAACAAGATGTTCAACTTTGCCATCGGAAGCAGCATACTGGGACAGATGCTGGTGGTGTATTTCCCGCCGCTGCAAAGGGTTTTCCAGACCGAGGCGCTGAGCGCGAGGGATCTGGTCGGGCTGGTGGTGATGGCGAGTACAGTGTTTTGGGTCGACGAGGGGAGGAAGTGGTATGAGCGACGGAAATACGGGGTGAAGGGGGCGGTGGCGCAGATGGTGGATGCCGGGGATCGAGGCGGAGGAGGCAGAGGGGTAAGAGGGTATAGCAGTTGGGTGTAGACACTTGTAATAGTATGCATCTTGCAGGAAGATTCACCCGTTTGCATTGTGGATGTGGAAAGCACCTGCTTGATGAGTGGGAAGCGGCACTAGCGCTACCAGTCCTCTTGGGCATGGCCGTCCTGGATCTTGCAAGCTGTTGGGCAAGCGAGGTACCAATCGATCCTTACTTCTCGCTTTCCTTTTCGTCATACTACTCCCACGTCACGAGAGGCGATCTGAGTAGCGAAGAATCAGGTGCGCGGCGTCACAATTGCCTTAGTATATATATACCTGGACTTGACATAAAACGAGTACCACACAGAGAGGGCATGAAGTGAGGTGGATTTGGACAGACCCATCATAATTCATGCATGAGGCTACATCGATGCGGCAAGCCAGGCTCTGCACTTCCCTATGCCTTGTCTGTGACCTCGACATTCTCGACCCGCACCGACCTCTGCTTCTCCTCCAGGGCCCTCTCGGCGGCGAACTGATCGTGAATCTCGGCCTCCTTCTGTCCGTAGAGACCGATCTTGTACCAAGGCAACTTGAACAAGGCATCCATGGCCTCCAGACTCCTGCCCGCGGTCTCGGGGATCTGCAACCACACCCAGACGCCACCGACGACGGTGATGGCGGCGAAGAACCAGAACGTGCCGCTCGGACCCAGCCCGCCGCTGTCCTTGGGCAGCAACATGGGCGGCACCGCCCTGCTGTTCCCGTACTGGTTGACAAAGTGGAAACACATGACCATGCTGCTGCAAATGGCCCTGATGCGCAAGGGGTAGATCTCGGCGTTGAGGAGGTACTGCATGCTGTTCCAGCCCATTGCCCAGCCGAAGCCGGAGATGTAGATCATGACGATGGCGCCGACCGAGGCGTGTTTCTGCGCGGCGGTGAAGACGGTATCCTCGTCAATGTCCGGGACCGCGGTGAGGAAGCCGGCAATGTACACCATGCTGATGGCCTGCAGGGAGATGCCGATGACCAGGGCGCGTTTCCTGCCGATGACGTCGACGAGGAACAGTGCGCACATGATGCTCGCCACGAATTTCACGACGCCGAAGATGCAGGTCGCGAACAGCTTCTCGTTCTGTCCCTTTGTGCCGAGCAGGGCGAACATGTCCGGCGCGTACAGCGTGATGGACCCTGCGCCGGACCATTGGGACAGCAGCTGGGAGAAGATGCCGAGGTAGATGCGGTAGAGGTTGTTGGGCATAGTGAACATTTCGCGGAGGACACCGAGGGGTCCCTGGCCCAGGGTGGCTTCCTTCTCCTCTGCGAGCTGGAGCTTGATCTCGTAGATCTCGCTGACGACGTGCGGGTGGTCGGCGGGGAGATTGCGGAGGCGGGCGAGGTTGGTGATGGCGTGTTCGTCGGAGCCCATCTTGATGAGGTAGCGAGGGGATTCATAGTTGAAAATGCTGAGGATCAGGATGATGCCCGCGAACATGATGTGCATTGTGGTCGGGATGATCCACGATTGTGCGCTGTCGAGGTTCAAGTGGAGGGAGGCGCCCCACGAGGCGAAGTAGGCGAGCATGATGCCGATGTAGACGGCGCCGGAGAAGACGCAGGTGCAGAGACCGCGGACGGATTTGGGGGCGATCTCGGAGATGTAGACTGGGGCGATGACGGTGGTCTCACCGATTCCTATGCCGGCGATGAAGCGACCTGCATAGACCTGCCCAAGACTGCCGTTGTTGGTGAGGAAGATGACGATACCGAGGATCCAGAGGACGCAGAGCTGGCGGGTTGCCCAGAGACGACCAATGCGGTCAGCGACAAGGAAAGCGAGGAGAGCACCAGCGACGGAACCGATTTGGACCATGGCGGAGACGTTGCCCTTGATATTTGCGTAGGTGACCTCATCGAGTTGATCAAAGCCGAGCTCTTCCTGAAAACTCTTGGTGTTGAAGGTGCCCGAAATGAGACCTTCGTCGATACCACGGGCAGCACCCATGATACCGAAGCTGAAGACGGCAAACCACAGTCGCCAGTTGAGGACCTCCTTTGGGTCGTCGCCGCGATTGAGCTTGAAGATGTTGACGGGCTTCTTGCCTCCTGCCATGATTGCTGTCGGTGCGGGTGTAGCAATATCAGTTCAAGTAAAAGCACCAGCGATAGGGTTAGGAAGAGAGAGTGCTGAGCGACAGATTGACCTACTACAAGACTTAGATGCGGGCGACAAGTGACCTTTATGTTCCATGATGGTGCCCTAGGCGATCAATCTCCCGACGTTTCGCGAACATCAGACCCTGCGGTGTCATGATCCTGCCGACGGTGGAGAAGCACTAGGGTTGCATCTGAAGCCGACGAGAAAGGTACAGTACGAGAAAGGCAGGGCCGACACGTCGTTCCAGACTATCGTGCCAATCATGCACTGTTATGGCGGAACACCAGACCCAGAAAGGACAAGCTCGGGCAAGCTTTGGGGTCGCAACTTGGCGGAGGTGGAGGTGAAGGATGCGTTTCCGGGACGCAACATGGCAAAATTCTGCTTGGCTTCCAGTGGGATACTGCTTTTGATCGCGATTCTCTGGCCTTGTGAGGTGCTGAACAGGTCTCATGTGGTGTGTGAAGAGTCACCGCGCAGGCAACATTCCTCAACCCTCAATCAGCCTCGGTCGTCCACTCCCATCTTAAAATAGAGAGACTCGCAAAGCAGAAACGCCATGTCGGAAAAGCACAAACCATAGCGGAAAAGTAGAGGTTTCTAGTAGCTCTGGTAGCGTATCAGAAGCCAGGCATAGCGGGTAAATCTTCAGGCGGAGGCAGAAAATGACGGGCAGCAAGCACGGCAAGCTCCACCCAAGCCTCTGCCAAGTCCTGCTGCCAAGAAGCTTCGGTTGCTTCATTCCGTGTCGCTAGTCCCGAATCTGGTCTTCCTCCTCCATCTCTCCTGTTGACAGTCTGCAGGAGGACGGGATAAAGCTCCACCTACACCTTGAAAACCCCCATCTCCCTCCGAATCATGCTCGTGAGGTGTTCGATCGGAGATCAATTTCACGTGGTTTAGATTGCTCACGGGTCTCAACATGACGGCTAGGTCAACCTCCACGGGGAGGATCCCCATCTGTGCCCTGTCTTCTCGGACTTGACTCGTAGCGACACCAAAAGATCCACCGAAGTACATCCGCACCCAGACTCTCGCCTCGAGTCACATGCCCTAGCTAGTCCGCTGCTTGACGCTGACCATGAAACCCCTCTGCTTGACGAACCACCAATTTCTGCTCCTCAGTTTGCCTTCCCTCTTTGTTCTCTCATCTGCGACATCAAAGTCGAATTGCCTGATCAGCGGACGGCACCACTTTACCCATCTCCAGCAGACTAATGTTCTTGCCTATGCAAGTCCTGCTGCCCAGACCGAACGGGAAGAAGTAGCGCTCCATTCGTGCCAGTCTCCCTTTATCCTCGTCCAACCATCGCTCAGGCCTGAACTCATCCGCATCATCACCAAAGACGTCCTTGTTGCGGTGTGCCACCCAAATATTCGTCCCGACGACGGAGCCAGCGGGGAAGTGCGTGCCTGCAATCTCGGTCCCTCCAACGGGCACGACACGCCAGAGTGGGAGTCCCGTAGCAGGATGCAGGCGCATGGACTCTTTGATGACGGCTTGGAAGTATGGTAGGTCTTGGCTCTCCTTGAAGGTGATTGGATCGCTTGCCCTTCCTTCCTTGGTGGCACTGTCAATTTCATCCCGGAGCCTGGCAAGGACTTTGGGCTTGGTGAAGATGTTGAAGACGATGGCCGATAACGTGATACCAGTGGTATCAGATCCAGCAAAAACATTGGAAGCGCATGTCGTGCGGAGTAGGCCATGGGCCTTTTCGTCTTCTTTGCTGGTGGGCATGAGTTTGGTGAGAAAGTCGAGAGGACCGTTCGGATCGGAAGCAAGTGAAGTGCGTTTCTCTTCGTCGTCCAGGGTTGCGAAGCGAGTCGCAATTTGCTGATCAACAAATGTGAAAAAGCGACTCATGCCGCCAGGGATGAGACCGAACAGAAATGGCAGAAGCCAGGGGTGCAGAGCGCCAATATTTGTTTGGATCAAAGTGGTCTCTAACCCGGCAATGATGCCATTGACGTCAGATCCTGACTCCATGAATCCGAAACGATGAGAGAACTGGTCATATCAGTAAAGAGTAAGTACAGGACAAGGGTGGTAGGTAGCTCACAGTGATCTCTCCAATAACGTCAAAGGCGTAATATTGCAGCCATCGGCATAGATCAATTGTTTTCTTCTCGGTGCTGATTTGTCCAAGTCGCCGGGTGAAGACTGTCACGCAGTTGTTCACGTATGGCTCATACGAGATCATGGTCGACATGGAGTACAATGTCGCAAACTCTTTCCTGGCTCGAGCATGAAGCGATGGGTCCGTCAAGGAGAACAGGTTTGCCCGGTCTTTCCCATCATCAGTGAATGCTCTATACCAGTCCGACTTGACATGCTTTGTGCCGGCAGCGTAGACAGTCTTGATGGCATCGGGATCGTCGAAGGAGTACATGGTTGGCGTGACACGGACGAGTTTGCCTACATTCAGTCAGCTGGACTCACTCTTTCGTGCGGTCTCTCGGACCATATTTGCGATGCAATTCAACGTCTTCTTCCTCCCACTTTCCAAATCAATGACCTTCTTGCTATACCAATACTTGGTAAATTGCGCCAGGAAAGGTCCTGGTGTCCTGGGATATTTCCTCCATGTCCAAAGAGTAGAGAGGAGTAGAGCAGTAGTAGCGAACAATGCAAGCACCGATGGGCTGAGAAGTGTACTTGTCATCATATTTGTCAAGTCGTTAAGAAAAAGCACTAATAGGAGTTCAACAACAAGAAGAAAGATCAGAGTCTTGGTACAATATACCTTTGCTTCCAGTATCGGCTCCACACCCAGTACATGACCATCAGTGGAGAGACCCGGCAATTGACCTGCTGGCAGCCAAGACTGCCGCGATTGATGCCGTCGGTCCTTGTCCATACACCATCACTGAGGGAGTGTACGCCATCACCTGGAGTAAACACGGCCGTTATTGGGCTTTCCGCAGTCTCTATCGCCTCGTGATCAATGCGCACCAAGGAATGAGATGAAGTCCACAGTGGGACAAGTCCTCACTGGAATCTCTACCTAGTCAACCTTGAAGATCCTTGCTTAAGAAAGGAGCAAAGCCACTTTGCGGATCAAAGTCGGACAAGATACAGCGCCGTGCTCCGTGAGCATTGGCACATGACGTCGTGCGTGGTTGAAATTGACCCCGCACTCTCGGCCCGCATTGCTCCAGGATCACTGCAAATTCCATATGTGGAAGAGTAGCAAATTGTAGGGTAGGGCAAAATTGACATTCCTTGCGATTGCAGGTCGTGCAGGTATCAATGGCTTTCAGTGGTCGTCTCGCGATTATTGCTGGTGGATTAGGTAGGTCTCGAAGGACTAAACTCGTCAGAGACCTTGGACCCAGCACTCACTGATGCCCGCAGGAGGTCTCGGTTCCGCTACAGCTCTCGCACTCCGCCGCCATTCCGCTCGAGTAGCTCTCCTCTATGCGCCCTTTGAAGCACCTCGACGGGACGAGGTGCTGACTCATACTTTTGGTTCGAGCTCGCCACCAGATATTCGTACGTATGAGTGCGACATCACCTCGGACGAATCGGTAGAGTCAACTTTTGCTGCCATTGGCCGTGATTCGGAACGTGGCTCTCACACTGCGTTTCCCAGTATTCTCGTCAATGCCGCTGGATATGTATCCGTGCAGCCATTGGAAGAAACATCGCTCGAGGAGGCGAGGAAGAACATTCTGCCGAATCTCATGGGACCACTCCTTGTTTCTAATGCCTGGTACCGCTTATACAAGTCTCGCAAAGTAGCAGCCGAGGAGCAGGGCAGTACTACGCCGCCAGGCAGAATCGTCTCGATTTCCAGTCAAGCCTCGCATCTCGCGCTCGATGGTCATGGTGCCTATTGCGCTTCCAAGGCTGGTCTGAACGGTCTGACGAGATGTCAAGCGAACGAGTGGGGCAGAGAGGGCGTCACCGCAAACACTGTCAGCCCGACAGTGGCACTGACGGTTCTGGGCAAGAAGGCCTGGAGTGAGGGAAAGCAAAGGGATGACCATCTGGCACGAATACCTGCTGGCAGATTCGTGACGCCAGAAGAAGTGGCTGGTGTGATTGAGTTTCTTTGCAGGGATGAGAGCGGTATGGTGAATGGTGGCGACATCAGGATCGACGGCGGCTTCACTACCAGCGGCGGCTTCACCATCCATTAGTGGGAGAATAGTCACTGTCTCCAGACTGAGTGGCAGAGGTTTACCAAAGCACAAACAGTGTCTGCTGGAGAGGAAGGTGGAAAAGCTTATATGCATTGGGTATCGTAAAGAAGTCATACAGGCGTCGTGACAGTCGAATTGATCCTTGGCTTGGAAATAAAATCCCTTGCCCAGACAAGCCAGATGTCCCATTCAGGACTGAGAGCCGCCGAGACGGCATTCATCAACAATTGTGAGGCATCCCCAATGGCCCAAACATCCGAGATCTGGTGTAGAAGGACCGACCAATGAGCCATGATTACGAGTGCTTCTGGAACTCGGCGTGCCAACATATCCATGTACGTCGGACTGGTAGTTACCGGCCAAGCACGACCGCGCAGGAACCTGGAAGCTCGCCTGAGGTGGGGAACCGCCGAGCGTGAGCCATAACTTCGAAGTAGCTGCTGTATCGCTGCATCGCAAGCGGCTTTCTCATCTTCGAGTAATTCCGAAATTTGGACGAGCTCAAATAATGTGCTAAAACATGCTTGTTCTTCATCATTCTCGGGCTTGATAAGGTCCTGCAGGTCGAACCCGAGCATTGGTCTGATCTCAGAATTCGCAAGCAGCATCCAGTGGCCATTGTCCATAATGGCTCTGGCTCCACGAGTGACCTTCATGGTATTAATGATACGGTCGAGAAATACATCAGGCGTCTCATTATGCTTGACAATGAATGTGTCGCAAAGCATGTAGATCCCAGTGATGCTAGAGGAGAGGAAAATGGGAGCGATGTTAGCTTCGTTGATGTTTTCGGTCGCCTTGTAAAGCTCTCGCAGTCCGCCATCTAGAAGTTCCATAGATTGCTGGTAGAGCTCGACATGCCGCGTGGGCTCATCGATAGCTTGTCGTAGAGACGTCACGGCCAAGATCAAGCTCATGAGGTAGCGGCTTCTGAGTGCATGCTTTAGCATCAGCCGCTGACTCTCTTCAGGTTGCTCAAAGCCAAGGCCAAAGACTTGGGTCGAGTTTTGGAGATATCGATGGAAAAGTGTAAGATGGGTAAGATTGATGTCTGATAGTGGTGCTTGTGGTACTGTGAATGATGTCGTCGAGGTGGGGACCGCTGGCGAATTTATTTGCGATACTGGAGTGTTGTTTTCTGATGTTTCTGCTGAGCTCGGCGCAATTGCCGTATTGGACCGCCGGCCGATACTGTTCGGCAGGAGGTATGAGCACTCTGTGCCAGCAGTACGACAATTCACGCATTGCGGTCTTGTTTCATCACACTGCAGAACATTGTCAGCTCAGGTCCAAAGCGAGTAATGTCAGGCTTGCGGCGCCTACGTCGCTCAGGGCCACAAGCAGGTTGACAGGGGCGGACCAACCTTTTGGTGACGCTTCTTGCAGTTCGCACACCCAAAGCGGGACTTTTTATGAGGCTTTCGTGGCATGGATGCATTCTGTGGTGATTACAGCCCTGCGACGGCGGATCGGGGATATATGTCATGGAGAGATGATCCAAAACAGCGAATGTGGTAGTGGTGTTGATGTAACGGCTAGTTTGGGGGTCTGGGGGCGGCTTGGCATCATGTGCCGCCACCATCCGCCCGACCGGTTCGCACCAAATTTGATGCACACTACTCTGATTCTGCCTGGAACATGTCTTTTTTAGCTCGTTACGTCGTCCTACTGCGCCGCTGTATCCATGCCCTGAGTTCAGGCCAAAGTGCCGGCGCTAGTACCTGAACACCACCGACCAGCACATTCATCTACCACAGCAGCCACGCGTCTTCGAAAATGCCGCCATTCTCTTGATGTACCTGACTAGGCATGGATCAAGGCGACCACATTCTACAGCTTCACTTAGATGTACTTGCACCCGCATCGTCTGGAGATCAGAGTCGGAAATGAAGCTCCAATCGCCATTCGCCAGGTATACGAACCCGAAAGCTAAAGTTGTGCATGGCCGGCGTATATCGTCACGTTGAGATCGACGCACCATGATGATCCTCATACCCTCTACAGGGCCAAGCTCGGATGTCTCTGACAAAGCTGGCTGATATGGAGAAATCTCGCGACAGCTCCACTGAGATCGCAGCGACCTGATCAGGACAACTGGGACGATTAGAGGTTCGGAGAGAGCCGTTCGGATGGGTCCTATGCCGGGGCTGCACAACTTCGTTGCAACAATCGAACCCTATTCGTCCTATCCGCTCTCCTGTCATCACCCTGACCACAATTGATCTGCTAGCCCTAAATTGGAGCTCTCAAGCTCGGCCCCAATGCTTGGTCGACATGCTTGATGGGGTGGTCTGCATCGAGCACCATATTTCCTCCTCCTCAGGCAGCAACAAATCGCCTACCAAGTCAATGCTATACTCGTTTACCTCCCTTGGTCAGCCGCATATTTGGTACTAATGGCATACGACGACCTGATGGGGCTCAGCAATGCTCATTTATATTCCGATGTCTTCCTCCAGGCAGAAGCATTCTGTACCATCCTGGTTGTTTCGTCCGATCCAATGATGGCGTCTTCCAATGTGGTCGTTTCGTTCGATCCAACGATGCGTCTTCCATCATCGTTCTATCGTTTGGTCACTTAGTATCGGCTTGTTATGCCAATTATGCGTAAGCGACATGAACTAGACGCTAATGTCTGGACAGCAGAGGCTTAGCAATCCATGGTGAAGATGCTTGGAGTTCTGAAAGCGAAGACTTTGGCCAAGAATCATCGCTCGCTTGGGTTGCAATCGGCTGTAACCACCCATTCCACTGTGTTCGACGACCGGATCCCGATGGCGAATTGGGGCCAACAGGCCTTAATTTACTACGAGCAGTGTTTGTAATCTTGCTTCACCGCGATAAGTTATTGATAACGAGCGGGAGATGACCTGCACTGCTGACAAAGAATCCTGGTAATAATTCTGCTGCATTGAGGCGCGGTGTCTCACATTACCACCCAGATAAGGACGAATTAGCATTGGTCGAAATCAGATACCTGATCAGGCTTCGAACGAGCCACTCGAATCGTCGCTATTGTTGTCGCTTCGAATTGGTACAGTGCGGCCTATACGCTTTCATCGAGAACTGGATGTAATCCAGGTTCATCAGTAGTCTTCCGGTCGACACCAGCGAAAGACGAGCGATCCCAGACAAGTCACTTAACAGGCAACCAGATAACAGTACTCTTTTGCTGCTGTTGAGTTTGTCTGCGCATTTGCGCTGACCTTTTCTCGTCCAGCACGAGGCGGCTCGGCGATTATCGATGTTGCGAGATCTCTGGCTTCTGATTGGACAAAAGTACGAACATAGGCCGACAAGCCGCAACGCCATCCATGATGGAACATACCTCGAAAAGCTCATACTCGCCTATACAAATTCAAACTAATGGCATGCACGAGATCCCGCAGATTCCTGCTGTGCTTTCAGACTACGTAAGGTATCCAAGCACACGTTGTTTGCACCTCAGCCAGCAGTCGAGAATGGTCAAGTATGAGCGAACAGTGGGTATGTTCTAGTAGACTTTGCACATTCCTGCTCTTCTGCAACTACCAAAATTCCCTCGAGAGCGTTTACTTGGACCAGAAAGTAGGCAGTATGCTTCATGAAGCAGGCTTGATACAGTATTAGAAGAATAGAGTCAACTCAGGATTCACCATGGCAGTCCTCGAATCACACAGCGGCTACTACCTATGGCATTACATCCCGTCAGTTTCCGCAGCAGTTATCCTCATCATAGCACTAAGACTCTTTTTCCTATATCTCTCACCCCCTCCCCCCTGATCATGACTCGTACCTGGTTTTGCATTCCTTTCCTGGTCAGCGTACCCTGCAAGCACTCTCCATCCCTTGCCACACTTACCACATCGACAATCTTGCGTGCCAACCTCTCCAAGCCCAGATACTAGGCTATGTGGGCCGCGCGCTCTTGCATGATCACACCGGCGACCTTCCACCCTTTATTGCAATCGACCCTCATTCTCCTCGCCCCTCCCGCTTCGCTGCCAGCATCTACATGATGCTTGGCGAGGTCTTCTCTTTCATGGTTCAGGCTAGCGGTGCAGGCGTCATGTTTCTGAACAAGGAGAACAGCATGAAGATAGGCAGCAATATCATCATGGCCGGTCTAGTAATTCAGATTCTCATTTTTGGCTTCTCCTGTGTGACCGCCGGGGTCTGGCACAAAAGGATCAACAGACTGCATTCAACGTCGAGGTATCCTCGAGGCAGATCATGGTAATGCTCTACGTCTTAGCGGCTTGGTCATGGTCAGATTGGTGTTCAGGTCGCTCGAGTACGCCCAAGATAATGATGGATATCTGCTGAGCACCGAGGGGCCGTTGTACATCATGGATACGCTACTGACGTGGTTGGTCACTACGGCTTGGGCCTCGAGATATCCTTCTAGCATCCCGAATAAGCAGAGGAAGACTGGTCATGATGCGGGGTTTGGATCAATAGGTGTCGAGATGGAGAGGAAGCCTTGACGATCGAAGAGAGTACGGTGGACAATGGCCGATCAGATCTGGTTGATGTCGAGGAGCTCAGCCTTGATGCAGGGTCACAGTCGTTCACGCATGGCGATGGTCATTGAGGAGTCGAATGCCCAGGGTACTTTACGAGGCGGCCATTACTGCCACTTCAACATACCCAAGCATATAGGTAGTACGAGAGATCTAGTTAATGAGTAGTCATACTTTACTGCTCGGTCATTAGAAGTAATCGAGGAACCGACGATACCAGAGTGCTCCGTCCTTGCAATGTCACGCTTCTTGCAAATGCTCATACAATCGGCGTGAGACGAATCCGAAGCTCACAAGAGAATATGACTTTGACCTATCTGCATCAATGGCGAATGTAAAGTAGAGAGGCAAATCATTCAAGGTCGAAGCTTGCCGAGACCGAAAGCTGGACCTTCTGAACCTGTGGGCCGCGAGACATCAACAGCAGCCTGACTTGTCAACGTCTACACTTCTTTCTTCGACAATCCGAATTAAATCACTTGGATACCTCCAAGTCTGACAAATAGACCTCATCAACACAACAGACTTCTCCACGTGTCACCGGAATACCTGTCCACCACGACCGGATATGCAATGACGATGACGACCCCGCCCTCCCACTCACGATTAACCACTGCTTGCTAGACGATGGCTCTCAACGAGCATGCACCTGCTCAGACATCACCCGAGACAGCTGGACCAGAGGAAGACGAGGAAGACGAGGAGGAAGAGACATGGGCGAGACCACGCGACCTCCCTGCCGACCTTCCCCGGTCTCTCGATGACCGCAGACAGAACCCAACATATGAGTATGGAGGGGAGACCGAGTTCTATGATGGATGGCAGGGTCAATCACAATTCCTGGCCCCAACATTAGGCAGATCGAGTAACTTCAACCTCTCCCTGAATGAACCGGACGACGACGCAAGGACCTCACAAGAGCTGGCTGAGAATGATGCCCGATTGGCACAGATGCTTGCGGTGCAAGCGCGGATGGATGACGAGGATGACAACGCCGAATCCGCCGAGGATGGAGTGTTGCAAGATGAGGATCTGTCAGAGCAGGAGAGGAAGCAGATGCTGCAGGATTTCCTGTTCATGGCAGCGAGTAATGGCGATGACAGCAGAGTGAGCCGGCTGGTCTCGGGCAAGGCAGCAAAGTACATCGATGTCAATGCTGTGGATTCGGAAGGGACGCCGCCTCTGGTGTACGCCAGCTGCTTCGGCCACAAGGACGTTGTGCAGGCATTGCTGGATGCTGGAGCGGTGGTGGATCAGCAGGACAAGAATCAGTGGACTGCTCTTATGTGGGCCATGACGAACAGACATAAGGATATTGCAAAGATTTTGCTGGATCATGGAGCATCCACCGAAGTCACATCATCTACCGGCAGGACGGCGCTGGATTTCGTACCGCCGGACAGCGAGATGCTGGAATATTTGCATGACGCTGGATACAGGATCGGCAGCGCTGGCGTCGCTACGGATGATTTCTACAACGCTGGACTGTCACAAGACCGGTTCGAGGAAGAACTTGCAGAGAATGAGATGAAGCGACGCATGATGATGGAGAGCGCGAGAAACCTTGAAGTCGATTTGGGCAACCTTGGACTGGACGAGCAACCAGAGTCTCCTGATGATGTGACAGAAACACCAGAATTTGTCTGGGATCGATGCTTGAACGACCAGATGTTTGTCTTCCAGGAGAATGACATCAACCGAATATTGAACATAATCATAACCGACATGACGCCACAACGATCTCCTTCACAGAAACCGATACCCGCCAATATAGTCTTTCTAGGCGCAAGATATGCTCACTACCATGCCAACAAAGAATTACTGTCTGGCTGGTTGATAGCGGCACAAGAAAAGATCTACTTAGTGGTGGACAGACATCAGTGGGATATGACAATGCTCGCATTCTGGATGTCAAACACAACCTTGTTATTGTACTACTTGAAGAAGGATGTCGGGCTTTCAGAGGTCACACCTCAGTTCCAAGCACAAATGGCCGAGCAAATACACGAGATATACATCCTGATCTTACGAGATGCAGAGCGACGGATGGACAAGGTATTGGATGCTGCTATACTTGAGCACGAAACCATTCCTGGATTCGAAGATATTCACTTTCAGAACGAGTGGTCTTTCCTGCGCAAGAAGACCAAAGTCGAAGCGCCGGAACCTCTCGAAAAGCGGACACGAGCGCCATCACCACGACGCAGAGCGCAAATATCTCCTCGCAACGTCACATCGTTGCTCTCCTCGACGTTGTTTGTGCTGGATTTGTACGATGTCCACTCGGTGATTACCTCGCAAGCACTATCACAGCTCCTTTATTGGCTAGCAGCTGAGATCTTCAACCGCATCATGTCGAACAAGCGGTTTCTCGCAAGGACAAAAGCCATGCAAATACGCATGAACATCTCCACGCTCGAAGACTGGGCGCGAAATAACAATCGGAACCCGGAACACTACGAAGGCGGCTCTATGACAGCGACAGGGGAGAACACTGTCGATGCAGCTCGACGCCATCTCGCACCTGTCGTGCAACTACTACAATGGCTACAATGCTTCTCCTCCCTTGGCACTGACCACGAAGCCATCGATATCACCCTCCAACAGCTCCCCACTCTCACAAGCAAACAACTCCTCCACGCGGTAAAGCACTACCGTGCAGAAGTGGGCGAGAAAACGCTCCCGAAGCAAACGCTCAAGTACGTAAGCGAGAAGAAGAAAGATCTCAACGCCCAGCGCAAACGCGAAGAAGTAGAGCGCACATCACTCCCTCCCACGCCCACGACTCCAGCGAACAAAACCAACGGCGCCGCAGCCCCGAACGGTGCAGCGCCCGGCTCGACACAGAGCAGTCCCGCCATCGGCACCGAAAAGCTGGAAGAAGAGAGCCCGGAGACATTGCTGAACGCTGGGTCCCTCCTGCCGTTTCACCTGCCTACTTCGACGGACATGCTAGTGACGTACGGTGCCGGGTTCGGCGGCGTGAACAGGGAGAGAGCGAGGAGGTATATTCCCACCATACCGCCTGATTTCTTCCAGAAGCTGGATCCGGGCGCAGGGAGGAAGGGTAGTAAAGCAGGACTGTACGAGGGGGCGGGGATCGATGAAGAAGAAGGGGAGGAAGTTGAGAAGACGTAGGATGGATTAGAGATACAGAAGTTGGATATCCGGGGGGGAAGGCAGAGGATTATGATTATGAATGGCATTGCATGAGTTCACATCGCTGGCCACTTTGAACATTCTTCCTGATGACTGCTCCAGCCGGTTTTCCACTCAGCATACCACTTCCTCCAAAAGTTCGGCGTGCGTGAGGATGGGAGAGGTTCTCTGTTAGAGTTCTGAACCTACGAAAGCAACATCGCCTACCGAGCTGGTATGTCAGCCGTCAGGCACATCAAGTTCATGGGGAATGGAATCCGTCCAACCAACACGAACTTTTCGTCGACGCCCAGTGAGAAAACGATTCATTTTCGTGGAAGACTCTTGAAGCCATATCGTTACAAGTATAAAATGCCCGAGGGGCCTTTCTCTCACTTCCCATCCCTGTCCTCAAGTCTTGACCAGACTCCCAATCACCGCCGCGCCCTCTGACCGTTGCTTTGGGAAGGAATGCCGCAACACCTCTGATCGTCAGTCCTGCAGAGTGACGTTCCTCCCCCTGCCCTGATCGACCTTTTCTCCTCGCATAGAACACACACGACGGCTCAATGAGAGTGCTCCGTACACTCATCATATACCTGGGCACCAGCTGGGCCTTGGTCCACCCTCGCAGAAATGTGATGAGGCGCAGTGATCTATCGGGTCCTGTTACACCCGGCGAACAACTTAGTTAGCCACCCTCGACGTCAGAGTGAATGGATGGCTTACACGGTTGTCGTCCATGACCAGTTCCGAGGCTTCCTCCACTATCTCGGGAGCGTTGGGCGACTTGGAAAGGAGTTACCACTTGCTTGTGGACAAACCGGCGAGTTCTGCGGATGGCGAACTATTGACCCACACAAAGAGTCGTCTGCAACTGGGATCGTCGGATGGAATGGATAGGAGACACCCGTAGGGGTCCGACACTGGAGACCATGTACGAGGGTCAGGGCCGTGACGATGTCGAGACCTGGCATGTTGGTAAACATGAGAGGAAACGTCGTAAGCTGTTCTGTAAGATCATGGATGGGGACCAAAAGGCCTTGAATGAATGGAAAAGGAAACCTGGTCAGAGATGTTTCCAAGCATGTTGAGCACGCAAAGAAGCGAGAGTCTGAGGTGTTGGAGGACGCCTGGGGAGGACATGTTAGAGGTTGTCGGAGGCTCGGGAAGAATTGTGGTTACACCTTACGTGCATGCTGCCCATGATCAGAAGTATGTCTTGATAGAATTGGTAAATAGGTAGACATTGACGGAAACTGCTCTTTTGGTTTGTTGATCTTCAGGGATTACCAGATGACTAGCCACCCATCACGCTGGGTCCTGCCAGGACTTGGTAGTTTTTCCAGCGATTTGGCAACGAGGACTACTATGTTGGCACGTCCGATCTGCGATGAGGACCTTCCTGTCTGTTGGTCGTTCTAGGACTCTGCACCAAGCCTACCAAACTTACTTGACCACTCGCGTTCTTCTTGACGAGGCCTCCTCAAAATGAATATACGGCACTGATGACGAGATGAATTTAACAAGGATAAAAGTCTAGACTAGCTACGTGACATCGCCAGGAAGTTACTACCAAAACACCCCCAAGAAATCCAACGCACCTCTCTCCTCCGCTTCCAACATCGACCTCACCCCCTGCGCCTCCCACGCCTCTGTTCCTGCCACCGCGGCGGCAGCAGAATCCACATCCCCCTGTCGCAGGAGGTCAAACTTCCTCTCCGTCCCGCCTCCCCTCCCCTCGCCGAGGACTTGCCATCCGCTCCACCAACTCTGGCTCAATGGTAGTACCATTCTCACTCCACTGTCCAGATCTACCAGGGCACTTTCTGCTTCAGTGCGAGGGAGAGAAGGGAGAGTAAGTAGGATCGCCTTCGTCATGCTTTCTAGCACCGTACGACGCTGGGTGAAAGATAGCTCTCCCTCTACACTGTCAGGAGGAGAAGATGTAAGGTTGGCAATGCGTTCGAGGTTTGTGATGGCGGAGGAGAGCAGTAGTGTCGGCAGGGCGAAAGCTGAAGAGACATTCGCTGGTAAGCCGGTGTAGGTTCCTCCTTGCACTTGCAGGGCAATGGAAGAGAGGAGAGAGGAGAAGGTGGCATGTTGTTCTAAAGCGGCAAGAAGGGTGGGAAGGGGAGAGGGAATGGAGATGTTGGCTGAGGGCTGTGGGTAGGACAGCCATGTGACGGGGCAATTCCCGCCTTCTGGTGGGCAGAAGGGAGTATTGGGTGGTGCGGGGGAGGAGAAGGTCAGATCGGACCTTGAAAGCCATTGAGAGGGGACCCCGTAGGATTGGTAGAGCGTGTCAAGGAAGAGGGACTCATTGGAGGTTGTCCAGGTGGTGGTGTTGAAGTAGGTGACCGTGGTAGGCGTCGAGCACGGTATCTGCAACTGTTCACCGGTGGGTGAGGTCCAAGTGCAGACGAAGTGCGTGCTATTATATGCGGCAAGGTATTCCGTTATCCTTGCGGGTATGTGTTCCCGCAGTGACGAGAGAGAAGAGTCGTAGAGCAGGGGGAAGCTGTTAGTAAGGAGTTCCTGGTAGGCGCGGACTGAGGTCGCGTAGGTGTCAGAGAGGGTGTTTACGATGTATGGCTGGAGACATTCTGCAGGTATGGTAGTCCTGACGCTGCTGAGAGAAGTAAGAGATGAGAATGTTTGACTGCAGGCTGCTTGCCGGCTGGTCAGGGGCGATGCTACGGATGTAACGACGAAGGCAACGAATGGAGTGTACGGCCGCATGACGATGGCAACGAAAGAGGACTTGAGGTGGTAGTGCGCCTCAGTCTATCTGCTGCTGACCGTGACTACTTATGCCACCTTGATGAGTCTGCCCTACCTTAATCGATCATCAACTGCCGTTCTGCTTATACTTCACTTGACTTTCACTGGGCATGCGTGGATCTTCCTCCGCCAGAGGCGTAGGGCTTGATCTCGAATGACCATTCATACGGCTCTATCTCAGTAGGCCAAGCTAATAGCGGGCAAAAAGGTTGTGAAGAGGAAGAAGCACTGAAGACTCGGATGTGGTGGACGAATGAGCTCGTTTGCCCAGAATCAGCAACCGCCGCTAGACCAAGTTTGGGTTTGTAACTGATTTCCCGTTTAATACGCGTGCATCTCGCTTCCTCACCACCACCACCACCACCACCTGTTGTAAGTGGCCATATATTCTTCATCGACATGGCTTCATGCGTGTGAGGTGTGCGGTACAATGCTAGTATCTCGTCATAGCAGGAAGATCATGTTGCACCATTTGAAGCATTTGGTCATTCGAGCTTGTAGTACCACCAGGGGCTTCACATGGGCCACACCTAATTCGACTGTCATGTGAGATCGTCAATCATGGCGTCGGATCATAACTGCGTGTGGTCGGCGGAGAATCTGCAGCACCTACACCAATGTCCCATTTATCACGTGAGCCTGCCAGCCATTGAGTTGAGACCACGAGGTACACCCAATTTCGATTTTTTTTTTGGAAGTATCTACAGAATCGAAATACGCAAACAAGGTTCCACAAAGATCCCTCCTCATCACATGACTTTTCTCATCTAGCAGATGGTCCTGCCGCCGTTGCCAGTCAAGCTCCAGACAGAATTGTCGGCGCAAGGGCTCTCGCGAACGGTGGTGCCGTCAACGCGGAGGGCAATGTTGGTATCACGGGTGTTGGGGAACTCACTCCTGGCAGCAATGCGAATCTCACCACCACCGTTCACCGTACCGCCCCGGATACGGAGACCGTAGCAGTTCTCGATGAGTATGGAGTTGCCTCCGTTCGAAGCCAGGTCAGCGTTGAGGATATCGATACCACCGGACTGGGAGACACAGAAAATACCGCGTCCACCGCCGCGGGAGACGACCTTGTCAATGACAATGTTGTTGGCGTAGCTGCTGCCCTTCTGACCGGCGTTGTTGGCGAAGCGTAGAGTAGCGTAGCCAGTGCCAGCGGCGACGTTCTGGCCGTCGACGAGACCGACCTTGACGTCGGTGACTTTTTGCAGGAGCAGACCGCACTCGCCGACGTTGCGGGCGATGACAGAGCCGATGCTGAGGCCGGCGATGTTCCAGGTCTCGACGGCGTGGCTACCAGCACCGGTGACATTGATGGTGCCCATGCGGACGTTTGAATTGGCGGCGTTGTCACGCTCGAAGCGGATACCTAAACCGCCTGACAGATTCATGGTGATCTGTCCGAGGTTAAGGCCGCTGGTGCCGTAGAAGCGCATGCCGAAGTAGGGGTTGCCGGTCATAGTCAGGTAAGGGATGTTGACGTTCTGGGTGTTTAGAGACTCGATGGCACCACGGCCAGATTTGGCGGCGACATTGATGGTACCGCAACCCTCAAAGGTCTTGCCGGAGCCGATGGTGATGGTGCTTGCTCCAATGGATCCGGAAGCAATAACGGACACACGCTGTCCAGAGGAGATACCATCCACAGCAGCCTGAATGGCAGCACGGTAGTCAGCACCAGAGTAAAGGTTAGTGGAGCCTCGGACAGCCTGGTAGTTGCCGCTGGAACCAGTGACCCTAGCGTCGGGTGTGCCTGCACCGCACTGGGCGGAGGCGAAAGAGGCGAATGCCAGCACTGCTGTAAGACCGGTGAGTTGAACCATGTTTGCGAAGGGAAGGAATATGTTGTCTGGGCGATCTGAGGTTCGAAAGAGACCAACCTGTATATATGTACTGTACTGCAAGAACATGTTTGCTCAGCTATCGCCATTACTCGCATTTCATTGAAGGACAAAATGATGAAACATCGCTACGGCGGAGTAAACCTGTCCGCCTTGGGGACGATCTACGCGTTTCAGGGACAGTTTGTGGTGACTTGGCTGCGATACTTGTCTGCAGCGAGTAAGACCACCAGTGATACTTCGAGGGCAGAATGATCACAAGACCACGGGCACAACCTCAATCACACCCTGTTAGTGCAGGTCGCTACTTTCATATTCTCTTGGTCGGACGTAGCCTAGATGTCCGACGGTGCATTGAACTTGCAGACGATTGGCAGCGGGAATGGCGAGGACCTGCAGCTTGGCAAGCTTGGCCGCGCGCTAGCCATTGTTCCCTGGTCGCGCTAGAGAGATGACCCCGGCGTCTGACCCACCTGGGATAACACCGCCCACCGGCTCCGGTCATTTCGAGGGCTCCGAGACTACGATGGTCGACGCGTTCTGGAGCTGTCCGTCGTCAGGAGTGGAGCGGAGCAAGGCAGGCGAGGTCGTGGAGCAGCTTTCATGCTGCAAGGATCGAGGTCAGTCGTTCGAGCTTTGGATCAAACACCACCGTGACCATCTCAGAAGCACAGGGAAACTCGAAGAGCATGATCTGACATCCACTGCTGTTTATGCACCACCCCACAAACTCTGTTGACCTGCCGGCCGGCATGCGTTCTCGGCGCTCGAGGCGGTAGTGGTTTCGCACCGGCTCCCTCCCATTCCAAGACATCGAGATTCGAGCGCCGATCGTGGTCGGTAGCAGCGCCTGCACGGTTGCGATGCTTTTTGTCTCTTCCTTGATGCGTGCCTACTTCCTTTTGCAGTCCGGACTAGTGAAAGAGAGGCGTCGAGACACAGTGAATGCTGCAGCACTTCGGCGTAGGTCTCACCAAGTCAATCGGCCAGAGC
The DNA here is from genome assembly GCA_033846785.1 of Elsinoe necatrix. Classification (NCBI taxonomy): domain Eukaryota; kingdom Fungi; phylum Ascomycota; class Dothideomycetes; order Myriangiales; family Elsinoaceae; genus Elsinoe; species Elsinoe necatrix. The sequence goes on from JANZYI010000008.1 coordinate 153,567, forward strand.
TTAGATCCATTGCGAAGTTCCTGATATGAAGTTATGTGAGAGTTTCGATTGTGTGAGGGCAAGAAAGAGGGCAAGCAGTTCAGGCAGATTAGGGTGGGTCTACCCGAACGCCGTACGGCAGGTCTAGCCGAATGTGCTTTTTGTCCTATTCCATGAAATTTTGTGAGAATCTGGTAGTCTCTCCCACGTTGCCACCCGGCCAAGGGTCACAGGCGGCGAACATTCTTGATCGGTAGGTAGTAACTGCATATCAGTACATCTGGTGGCGCTGTCTCGTCTGGTAGTCACGCTCATTATCCAGCCCGCCTACCAGCGTTGCGACAGCAGGGTGAATCATGTCGCGACCCGAGGGGACTGGACCAAAGCTGCCAAAAGCTTTGCTACAGGAAATCGGTGGTAGTACAGCTGGGAATAAATCCAGAGCCTCCTCCCGAAAAGTACTACGCAAACAAGAGAGACAGAACAAGAAGAAGGAGAAGAAGAAGCAGCATGCTTCCAGAGCACGCCAGCGCAAGCATGTCGCGCAGCAAAGACCTTCGCAGGCAAGTGTCTCGAAACGCATACCTCGTCAGGATCTATCTGGCAAGCCGAGCGAGGAGATGTACGACTTTGCGGGATCTGATGATGACTCGGACCTCGGATCTGTGAGCAATATGCTGGAAGCCGAGTCAAGTGACGATACTGGATCGGTAGACTCATCGCCGCCCGCAACATCAGCGCCCCCGAAAATTTCAAAGACTTCTCGAGCAAGACTAGAGCAAGAAGATGCAGAGATTGCCGCGCTCGAGCGGAAGCTTGGTATCAAGAAGAAGGGAGGCAAGGCAGGACTGGAGGATGGCCTGGATGATTTACTCGGCGAGATCGATGATGCCGTGAGTGGTGAATCTGCTGGCGGAAAGCGAAAGCTGGATGCCGATGAAGACTGGCTCAAGCAGAAGCGCAGAAAGCTAGAGGCTGAGCCTGGTAATCATGATGACGGATTCGGAGGCTTCTCGGACGACGATGAGGACGCGGCGTCGTTTGGCGGCCTGGACAGCGAAGGCGATAGCGCTTTGGACGGCACAGACGAGGATGACGAGGACATGGAAGGCTTCAGTGACGGACCTGGCAAGCAATCTGCTTCAGGATTGGCGATATCAGCACCTGCAGCTCGAGAGAACCCGTACCGTGCTCCGGTTTCTGGCAGTTCAGAGCCGACGGGCAAGTACATACCGCCTTCGCTTCGAGCAGCTGCAGTGTCACAGGACGAAGCTGTCATCCGTCTTCATCGGAAGATTCAAGGTCAGGTCAATCGCTTGTCAGAGTCCAACATGCTATCAATCCTCTCGTCAGTGGAAGCTCTGTATCAAGACAATCCTCGCGGACATGTCACAGAAGGACTGATCAATACTTTACTTGCACTCATAGCAGACGGCGATAGTCTGTCAGACACCTTTATCACACTTCATGGTGGTTTCATAGCTGGACTCTACCGAATCATTGGTGTCGACTTTGGTGCTCAACTCCTCGAACGCATCGTGCAAGTATTGGACGACTCTTCTACGGCTGCGCATGTAGAATCATCCAGCAAGAAACAGGTCAACCTCGTTTCCCTCCTCGCGACCCTGTACACCTTCTCTGTGATCTCTTCTACGATCATCTACGATCTGATGCGACACCACATCAGCATCTTCTCTGAATCATCTACCGAACTCCTTCTACGTATCATCCGCACTTGTGGACCTCAGTTACGAAGTGATGATCCCTCCGCTCTCAAAGACGTAGTAGCTCTCGTTTCGACCAATACGGGGAGCATGAACAAGGCTGACATGTCCGTCCGACAGTCTTTCATGATCGAGACGATCACCGACCTCAAAAATAACAAGCTGAAAAGCGGGTTGGGTGCCAGCTCTACTCGAGCAGAAACAATCACCAGGATGAAGAAGCTACTCGGCACAGTGAAAGGCCGAGCTGGCAACAGGGGCGGAGAGCCACTCCGCATCACGCTCGCGGACATTCGGGATGCAGATAAAAAAGGCAAGTGGTGGCTGGTGGGCGCATCATGGCGAGATCCAGCCAAGATGGGCGCCGAAGATGATGCTCCTGCGTCGACTACGGACCTATCAGGCGATAGTAGCAAGTCCAAGGGGAGTGCAAAAGCCGAAAGCGCCACCGGTCTCCTCGTCCTCGCCCGCAACTTGGGCATGAACACCGATGTCCGCCGCTCTGTGTTTGCAGCCATTATGTCAGCGGTCGATTACCGCGACGCCATGACACGAATCAACAAGTTGGGCCTGAAGAACCGACAGCTGGCCGAGATACCACGAGTGCTTGTGCGCTGCGTCACAGCCGAGGAGGAGTATAACCCATACTACGCCTACGTTGCCAAAGAGTTGTGCTCGAGCAAGCGGGAAATACGCATGGGCTTCCAATTTGCCTTGTGGGATCTGTTCAAACGAATGGGCGAGGAGGTGGATGACGAAGGGGAGGAAGAAGGGGAAGAAATTGTAGAGACAAGGGAAGTGGTGGGATTGGCTAAATTGTTTGCCGTCCTGCTAAAAGCGGAGATGGTGCCAGTCACGGTGCTAAAGAAGCTGGACTTTACCTATCTCAAGCAAAAAACAGGACTATTCCTGGAGGTCATGCTCACAGTCCTCATACTGGACAAGGGAAAGGGTGGGGACCCGATCAGCATCCTCAGCAAAGCAGCAGAAGTGGAGGATCTAAGGCTAGCGTTCGCCATGTGGATCAAGCAAGTCCTCACAGAGAGCGACATTCCCGAGAAGAAGCGTCACAAGCAAAAGACCAGAGCTGTCTGTGAAGCCGTGGTAGCCAATCTCCAGCACGCTCCCCTCAGCACAGCACCAGCAGACTCAGACAGCGGCTAGCTCTGCAATTCATGAAGCCCTAGCTATTCCGCACCACACTCAACTTTGAAATCTCATACAACGTATCCCCCTTTGGCCCGGGACTCCCACTACTCCCCTCCATCTGCAAATTGATGATCAACCACATACTCTGGCCCACGTACCCCTTGCCCACCTGGCTGACCACCTTCTTCCCATCCATATAAAACGTAAACCCGACATCCTTGCCATTGATATCCCTCAACTCTCCCCTGACCGCGTGCTGCTGGGCCTGGTCTGTGTTGGTCTCGAAGACATTCGATGAGGAGACGTTGAAGTCAAACATGCTGCTTCTCCGCGATGTTGACGTCAAGGTCACTGTGATTCACGGGGGTACAGATGTATTCTTCGAGCTTGTCGAGATGACAAGAAGGAAGCTCGTCCGACAAGCTCTAGTGATGCCTTGGCTGGGTGATCCTCGCAAATGAAGAATAATATAGATGAAACACAGGAAGGAAGTGACTGGGCTAAGTGATCGACAGAGACGAACCCCTGAGCGGCAGTTGGCAGATCCCACCGGCGACTTCACCAGAAGCCCCTCCGGCGTCGTCTATGCAATGCATCACATGGTCAGGGACGAAGTGTGATTGTTATGCAGGTCGAGAACAGCTGCGCGTCACGTCTTGGTCCTCATGCATGTACCACCAAGCACGTTTTCGGAGTATTTATCACAATGCTTGAATCGCAATAATCACCTCGATACGCAGGCGAAGATTATCTAGTCGAGGTAAGTGAGAGGATGCTTGCGTTACAGCACCCGTATGTCATGCTACGGGTATGATTGTGAAGAGCAAATGCGGATCCATTTTGACGTATGATACGCTACACACGACTGCTCACATTGGAGCAGAAGGACGACGCCCGCTACCAGAATGCCTTTGAGTCCCTACTACAGCGCCATCAATTCCCCCAAGAACCTCGTCCCCTTCAGCTCCGCGTCTCCCAGCACCAATTCTCGCATACAGTCTCTCTGCCCCTTCGCATCTCCAGCCAGACCCTCCCTCTCCACCTTCGCCTTCCACTCTTTCAACACCCTCTTTAGAGCGCGCTTACTCCCCTCCACCTCTTCGTCGCTCAACTTTCTTCCTTCCTCGCCAGTCCGTCCAGCAAAGTCCTCCAGCTCATCTGCCTTCCTCTTCGCCATCCTCACTACCTTGTCGGGAAACCTGACCAGTTCCGCGACGTGGATGCCGAAGCTCTGATCGCTCACACCAGGCTCGACCCTGTACAGTAGCGTGACTTGACGGTTCTTGCCCTTCTTGCTCGCGCTGGCGCCAGCGTCGACGTCCATCTCCTCTTCCTCGACGGGAGGGGTAGGTGCGTCCTCTACGTGCGCCACGACGTGCAGATTCTGCACCTGAGGATAAGTCTGGTTCAATGCAGTCAACTCGTGGAAGTGTGTAGCGAAGAGACCGACGGCACCAATCTCGCGGACGATGTGCTCCGAGATAGCCCACGCGAGGCCGAAGCCGTCGTAAGTGCTGGTACCGCGGCCGAGCTCGTCGATGATGATAAGTGATTCGCGCGTGGCTGATTTGAGAATGTTGGAGGTCTCGAGCATTTCGGCCATGAAAGTGGAGACGCCCTTGAGCTGCGAGTCTGAGGCACCAACACGGGCGAGAATGCAGTCGAACAGTGCGAGCTCGGCAGTGGTGCAGGGGACGAAGCAGCCGATCTGAGCGAGCAGGGCGATAACACCGATCTGGCGGATGTAGGTCGATTTACCGCCCATGTTCGGACCGGTTATGATTAGGAACTCGCTTGAACCACGGACGAGTGAGACATCGTTGGTGATGAAGGATACGTCGTCTTGCATCTCCATGCACGGGTGTCGTGCTTCGGTCAACACCGTGTTACCGGTGCCTCGAGGATGCATCTTAGGTCGAACGTAAGGTGTAGGGGCATGCACCGAGACGTGGGCGAAGGCAACTATGACATCAAGGTGAGAAAGGACCGCCGCGAGCCTTTCGAAAACAGGGCAGAAAGTAGCAGCGACTGAGACTACTTCATGGACGAGTCCCGATTGCGTGCGGTTGTAAGTTTCCGAGAGCTGGTCGAATTCTCGACGGAGAGACAGTAGGTGTGATGTCGTAAAGAAAACGCCATTCTTCTGTGTTGAGCACTCTTGATATTGCTTCTTGTTGCGAATGGCGCCCGCCTCATTACGAGTCAAGCGGAAACACCAGCCATGGACTTTGTGCTGTTCGAGAAAGAGCTTCTTCTCAGTGTCGACATCGAGATCATTGCCAACACGATTATGCTCCTTGGACATGTCAGACCTTAACTTGTCAAGCTTCTTCCGAATGACACGAAGGCTGTCATCGAACTCCGACTTGATGATGAATTCGTGGTTGTCCAAAGCATCGAGGTCGATTGTCGTCTCAACCATCTCTTGAAGGCGTGCGAACGAAATGCTGTACTGGCGAATCTTGGATGTGTACTCGGTGTCGAGCGCTTCCTTGTATGGCTCTTCTGTCACGCCCCCGAGAGTGCCGAGGAACTCTGGTAAGCGGATGGCGACCTGATAGGCCCGGACGACATCCTCAAGATCAGCCTTCTTCCGCTGGAACTTCTTTGCTAGGCGATAGAGGTCTGGTATCGACCGGAGATGCTCTTCCTGCATGGTCTGTCGAAGCTCGGTGTCATTGACAAAGGCCTCGACCAGGAGCTGTCGGCGCTCAATCTCCTCCAAGCTCATCAAAGGCTGCTTGAGCCACTGAGCAAGCAATCTACTGCCCACCGGAGTCTTGCAATGATTGAGCAAACCATAGAGATTCATAGTTTTGGAGCCGTCCTTGGGTCCTGGCATCAAATTGAGTGCCTTCAATGCTGCCGCGTCGAGCTTCATATACTGCGACAAGTCGTGCTGATACAGCTGGTATTGACCGAAGTTTGATGGATCAGACATGACTCCGAGGTATTTTATCAGCGCCGCAGCTGAGCTCATAGCAAGCTTCAAGTCGGTCTGAGGGAGCATGCCAGCCGCCCTCTCATCTCGTAATATTCTTGACAGGTCCTGCTCGACGTCTTTGTTGCTGAAATCGCTCTGAGCTCGTTCTGAAATGGCGCAGCCACAGTTGTCTGCTATTGAACGGAGCTTGGAGAGTTCTGTGTCTTTCATCTTTCCCTCACTCTGAATGAGAACTTCTCTAACACCAAGCTGGATGAGGAGCGATTCAAAATTCGAGTAGATATCGTTGTCGACAAATTCGCTCACACCCAGCTCCCTGACACTGGCGTCTGCAAAACACACGCCTACATTCCGGGCCTCGCTTGCTCTTGCCGACACCTTGACAGCCAGAATGATTGGCGCAGCATCCACGGCACCACCGAGTTCGTCCTCAATGTCCTGCAGGTTACCAGGCGATGCTGTCTTTGCCACCTTCCAAGTATTCCTGCCCCCGGTCTCGTAGATGTCGACTCGCTTGCCAAGCCGGAACAGTGCTTCTCTGAGAAAGCTCCTGAAAACCGTGACTGATAACGTGACTGATGCCAGTCCTGGATCTCGACCTAACTGTCTGAGCACCGAGGTGGTTTTGTAGACTGTGCGAGCAATAAAGGTGGCATCATCGCCATGGGCCGTGTAATAGTCACTGCGGTTGAATATGCGAATCGTGTCTGCATCTTTGCTGATATTTCGGAAGAACTTGATGAAGCCGATTTCGTCGTCAACCTTGAGCTCTGGCCGTGAACCCATGCTTGAGAGCCTGTAGGCCCAGCTCGGGCGAGGTTTTCAATAGAGAAAAGTGTGGAATGAGTGTCGTCGAATTATATGTAGAGGTCGGGTAGATCGTAGTCTAATGAGCGTGAAGTTGAGTACTTGATTTGAATGGCAACACAATGTATCTAGCTCGGAGGCAATGGATAGAAAGTCGCGTCAAGCACGCGTGTGCAGAGAGACCACTTTCGACCAGATAGGGTTAGCGCCGGAGCTCCTTCGGCTCAGGCTGAAGGCAAAGTCCAACACCGATCTCCTGCAAAGAAACACCGGCCGACAGTGAGTCAGCGTATGGCGCAGTGATTGACATACAGGGCGTAAGTGGTTCTTTATGTATATCCTAATCTTTCCTTATTGTATCAGAGGAAATACCCATCTCATTGTCACCCATTCCTGAACACGATGGCACCCACAGACCCCGTGCCACCCAACCTCGTCCTAGAAGATGTCAATCCCTCCAACCTAGATGAATGGATTAATGTCACCAATTTCACATTCAATCGCCCTTCAGCAGGCCGCAGTCATGGGTTCTTGGATATTTTCTATCCGAATGGCATCACTCCAGGCATCACAGCCTGGAATCGGGAAACACATCTCAAGGGGTGCCAGACTGAGAACTTCTTCTTTCATATCGTGCGGGACACATCACTTCCTGGTAATCCGGTCGTAGGCACGGCACGATGGCAACTTGTCCCAGAAGCCAAATCCGCCGAGAAGATGAAGGCGGAGGAGGAGCAAGCTGCGAGGGAGAGGCAGAGCGAACGACACATTCCAGACGTGGATCATGATCGATTCGACGTCTTTCGGGTGGCGCAATTCAAAGGGAAGCTTGACAACATCGCTGGAAAACCTTATCTGTACTTGAAGTCGATCTGCACGCATCCAGATCATCAGAGGAAGGGGATCGGGAAAGTCATGATGCGGTGGGGTGTGAAGAAGGCGGACGAGTTAGGGGTGCCCATGTATCTGGAGGCCAGCGCCGCGGGCAGGAGGCTGTATGAACAGTCCGGATTCGTGGTAACAGGGTACCTGGACTGGGACGCCAGCAAGTTTGAGGGTATCGACGACCCGTTCCTGAATCTGGCCATGTTGCGCGAGCCAGGGGCGGGCGAGGTGAAGTACTAATGGATCATGCCGTTGATGTTATTACAAGATGGCAATGGTAATGGGCAATGAATCTAGCATGAACCAGGAATCTAGATTATAGAAAAGCAGTTATGACACATTCACCTCGGCAGCTTTGCGCAGCCTATTCATCACTGCTGCTGAGACGTCATCACCAGCACTGTCGTCTATGCCTTCGACGATAATAGCGTCAAGGTTCTTCTTGTCCAAATCTCTCAAGGATGAAAATAAGCCACGAGCAATCGCTGTTGTCTCTGGTCCAATGTCCATTTCCAGCACCGTGATCATGCCGTCGCCGGTCGGTACCTCGATCTCCTCGATTTGCCTGATCTGATATTGCGCTTGTTCCGCAAGCATGCGGACTAGTGGAGAATCCATGCCAGATGTATACGCTTGGAGGTTGTCTTCTTCACCATGTGCCTCCGCTGTGCCATTTGGATGGTCCTCCGCGGGTGGGTGACGGTTCATGCTCTCCTGTAAATTCTTGGGTGAGACCCACCTCCGGGTCCTCACAAGGCCAATCCTCCTCCTTTGACCCACGTGGGTGACCAGATCGTTCTTGGTAAGGTCTTTGCCGCTCTCGAACAGAACTACTCTGGCCTTGGGGCTGTAGTGTCTATATTTCATGCCTGGCGCACGAGGTCCTTCCTTCTCATCATCTACAAGCGCCTTGTCTTCGTACGCTACCGTTACCTTTTCCCAGCCCTTGATCGCTCGGATCTGACCTATACTCACACCTCCAGGTCTGAGAATGACGGGCGGACTGGTAAGTCCGTCGACCACCGTGCTTTCAACTCCGACATCGCATGGTCCGCCATCTAAAATTACTTCTATCCTGCCCTGCAAATCGTGGTAGACATGTTCGGCTGCAGTTGGTGATGGTTTGGTAGAGGCGTTAGCGGATGGAGCTGCTATTGGTCGATCTGCCAGCTTAATGAGTGCTAGTGCAAGCAAGTTCCGGGGCATACGTGCGCCGAATGTCGTCAAATCAGCTGTAGTCTCGGGTGCCAGCGGTGAGTTCTCGGGTACAGGTAAGAGTATGGTTAGGGGCCCAGGCCAAAATTTTTGTATCAGTGGATGATATATCTTTGGTATGGGGTCTGTGACAGGTTCGTAAAGTGAAGGATTAATGGCTGAGCGAGATCCCAGTAGAAGACATCGTAGCTGCTGCAGACTTGCGATGTGGACGATGAGAGGATTGTCCGAGGGTCTTTGCTTAGCTTTGTAGATGCCCTTGACGGCTTCTGAGCGTGTGGCATCTGCTCCTAGACCATAAACCGTCTCTGTAGGAAATGCAACGGGAATGGAAGAGTGGCGCAAAAGCTGTGCCGCTTGCTCGAGACGTCGAGCATCTGCCGTGTCGTAAAGCTCCAGTGACCAGTCTTCAAGTGTGAGAGATGCTTTGCTGTTTGAGCTATCCAGGTATTCGCCCACTCTGTCAGGCGTGACAGGCACTACCTTTGTCTCCATGATTTGCCCATGCGAGGCCTCCGAAGGACGACCATCTACTGTTGTCGCCATTGTGCGAGGTGAAGATGAACAAATGTTCCGATGATTCGTTATGACTGAGGAGATAGGCCGCTTAGCGGCGTGGTGGCATGGAAGAAAAACTCGTCTCCTGGCATAACTGGTGGAAACCCACAAACGTATCCCAGTGCGAAGATCAGAGATGATCATCAAGTCATTTCATCCAATTCCATTCTAGTGGACGATTCTGCTAAATCGTGCCCGGAAAGGTGCCAAACGGTTGGCTTGTTGGAAAAATAATGCTGAAGAGGGATGACGCGAGGTCAAAATTTTGTCGCCCACGACCTCCCCCTGCACCAACGCCTTGAGCCATCAATATTCCTTTTTCTGCTTCTCTCCAGGATCTTTAGAGATTAGTAGATCATCAACGGACTGGTCATCACTTCATCCGCTGTAGCACACGGAGCTGATAGAAAAACGAGTAATTTTGGGCATCTACATCATGCGTACCAGCGGCGTCAATGATAGTGTACAGTTCACAAAGTCAACCAAGCCGTTCCCCCATCATTCTCCCATCTCGAAGACCTACTCCGCCGCGATGCTGTCAGCTTGAGCATGCGGAAAATAGGCCCCGAACTCATCACGACCTAAAGCAGCGGTAGGCAGGTCGCTACCCAGCCCACTATCAGCCGGGGTGGCGAACCCTGGTCCAGCATGATGACCGTCCTTCTCCTTGTCGGCAAAATCCATGCTGTCCACTCCAGCCTGCAGTACCAACTGCTTCTCCTCAGCTTGATCGTCCATCGGACTAGCTAGGACGATCGCCGCTTCTGCCACACCATCATCATCCACAGTCCCGACGTTGCTCACCACTCCGATGTCAGTCTCTGTGCGAGCATCATCATCCAATTCTCCATCGGCAATCCTGTCCCTCACTTCCGCCGCAATCAAGCTCGCCATGGCGGAGTCGACGCTCTTCCTGCCATCGTCGACAGTCTCGGTCCTTGACAGCTCACTCTCAGTGACAGTCTGCCCGCTGGTCCTCCTACTCCCAGCATCTGAGAATTCCACAAAGCTCTCGCTGTACCTGGACCTGTCATCGCCAGTGACTACGCTCGCGGTATCACTAGGTGCGTAGCTCTGTCCGCGACTGACACTCGTCCTCCTGCTCTCAGTGTCCATCTCCGACTCCTCAAACTCGTTCTCCTTGTCTCCCTCCTCGTCACCTATGACGCTCAGACCCAATGGTGTGAAGCCCCTCTTCGCGATCCCGGCACCGCCAGCGGACCAACTGCTCTTCCTTCCAACACCAAGTCCGCTGGTCCTGACACTCTGGCTGCGTTTGAGGGATTCGAGGCCTTGTCTAGGCGCGCTAACAACAGGAGGACCGACCAGACTCTGCCTAGCACTACCTCCTCCAGCATTGTGGCTGATCTGGCTAAGACTCATAATCCTCCTCTCAGCTCCCCCACCTTGCAGTGCACGCTCGTTCCTCGCCATGCTGGGACGAGCCGGCTTCTGTCTGATCACAGCATGCGCCGCAGTCGAGATACTGTTGGCCAGACTAGGCGCGATCGAGCTGACGACACTAATCGGCGCAGTGATCGTGCTCGCCTCGCTCTGACCGCTGACGACACGGAGGTCCCGCATCGGCTTCTTCCTCGGACTGGTCTTGGGCGTCTTGGTTCTTCCAGAAGCGGAAGCAGCGACCGTCGACCTCAGCATCGCCGCGCGGCTCTGGTCCATGAGGCCTTCCAGCACTCTCCTCTCCAGCTTATCAGCGCGCAATTCCATCGCCGCCAACTCCTCCTTGCGTATCGCCAATGCGGCGTGCAGAGCGTGAACGTCGGCAGCGAGCTTGGCTTTGTCCCTGCTGAGTGCTTCCTTCTCCCCCCTGAACCGAGCGACCTCATCTCGCAGCTCGTTGCGCTCAGAAGATAATACGTCGATATCAGCTTCCAGGTCCTCCTTCCTCGTTTCACGCTGGGCGATGGCCTTGCTCAGCTCTTCCGCCTCCTGCTCTCTGGTCTCATGCTCATCGCTGATCCGCTGTGTCTGGGTGGCCACGAAAGCAGTCACTTCGGCAGCAGTAGCCATCATCTGCGCATGAATGACGTCGAGCCTCTCTAGCTGTCCCGTCTTGTCGGCTTCGCCTTCGGAGTTGGCCATGAACGCATGAATCTTCTCTAGCAGCTCGGCGTTGTTGCCCGGTACCGAATCGGCGAGCTTGTCCAGCTTCTCATGCACGGTCGCGTCGGGCGCCACCTCTGCAGATCGAGAGAGGAGTTGGTCCAGCTTCTCGTGCAGTGCAACTTCGTCGACCTTGACAGTCACATCTTCCGAGTCAGGCAGTGCCCTGGTGGCGGAGAAGGCGCTCAACATTTCCCCGGCCTTGGACTCGTGCTTCTCGTCCATGCCTCGGAGTGCTTCAGTGTGTTCGCCAGCGACAGTCTTGGAGTGATCGTAGTGTGCCTCGACCAGTGCCTTGAGCTCTTGCAGACCAATGAGCACCTTGGGGTTGTTTTCGGCCCACTCATCCCTGAGACCGTTGACGCCGTCATTGACCTTGGTGACCTCGTCTCTGGTCGCGGCATGCTCACCCTTGAGTCCAGTCTGCGTTTCGTCCAGCTTGTTGAAGACATCGTCGACCTTGTTGAACACGGTCTTGCTCTCTTGGCTCAACTTCTCGGTCGACTCGGTAAGGCCAACGGTGGAAGCAGTCAATGCCGTGCCGAGGGTGTCGATGCTCAACTTTAACTCATCAGCCAATTCCTTGGTGGACTTGACGAGATCCTCTTGAGCGGCAGCCTTCTCTTCGCCCGAAGTCTGAGCTTCGATGTACTTGGCGACGAGCTCATCCATACGAAGGTCAATCTTGGCGGAAAGATCAGCGATAATGGCATCCTTGTGCTCGGTGCTCTTCTCAGCATGCGAGGTGAGTTGTTCGCCGTGATCAGTCTTGATCGCATCGAGCGACGCAGTCGCTTTTTCAAACTCGGTCTTGACCGTCTCCACAAGCGCCTTGACGTCCTCTGCGACGGCAGGATTCGTCTCGACCTTTTCCGTCACAGCAGCGAGGCTTTCCTTCAACTCGTCGAAGATGCCTCCATCCTTCTCCTCTCGATCGGTAGCTTGCTGAGAGAACTCCTCAAGCAGACTCTTGATGGCGGTCACGGATCCGACAATCTCCTCGGTGTCCTTCCTGCGGTCATCGAACGCCTGCGCTGTGACACCAATATCCTTGTCGTACTGCTCACGGAACTTTTCCTGACCATCGCGGAGGTCATTGATGAGACCTTGAAGCTGCTCAACATCGGCCTTGTCAGGGAGTGTTTCGACGTCCGGAAGAGTCATCTCTGACACCTTATCTTTGATCTCAGTGCAGATGACGCCGAGCACGTCGATGTCGGACTTGACCAGACGCTTTGCCTCTTCTTCCTCTGACAAGCCTGCCGTCTTCTCCTTCAGCTCATCGAGAGCAGTCTTGACGTCGGAAGCAAGCACTTCCACGACTGCTACGTCGGCCTTGGTCGCGATATTCTCCTCAACCTTGGCGGCAAGAGCGTCGATCGCTTCCTTCGCTACACGAGCCACTGCCTCCACAGCATCGGTCTGCTCCTTTGTCGCAAGTGCTTCGACACCGGGGATCTGCAGCTCCTCGATTTGGGACTTTGTGTTGCGCAGTAGAGTCTCGATGGCATCGGTGTCGGCTTTCGTGGCGGCGTTCTCGACCTCCGCCCTCTCCCTCGCAGCAATGTCGGCGACCGCGGTCTGAACATCCTTGATCATGTCCTCGAGACCAGTCAGCTGCTCCTTGGACATTCCCCCGCCTGGAGCTTCAGTCGGAACGGGCGCAGGCATATCCTGGATATTCTTGTCCATGGCCTCGACCTTGATCTGGAGCTGAGCGAGTAAGACCTCTACTTTCTCGATATCGTCTCTCTTCAGACCTTCTACGGTGGTAGCGGCGGTGGCGGCAGCAGCAGCAGCAGCTTCTTCAGGCAAGTCCCGGGCAACAGACGAGTCGGCAAGCACGATGGCGTCTCCGACAGGCGACGCACCGCTGCCACGTAAAGACAATTTGTCCATGTCTGTACGAAGACCAGCGAGTCCCTCCTTTAGCGTGTCCAGGATCTCGTAGGTGACGGTCATATCGACCGGCTTCTCCAGAGTCTTGTTCACGTCCGAGCGGAGATTGTCCAGACCCTCATTGAGTGCATCCAGGATCTCGCCGTTCAGGATATGCTTTTCTGGGTTCTCCGTCTTCTTGTCGACGTGCGAGCGGAGATCGTCCAAGCCCAGACGGATGGTATCGAGCATCTCTTCCATGTCGGCTCTGGTGCCGCCAGAGCGGGAGACGGTCGATTGCAAGTTCTCAAACTCTCCTCGGATGGCTTCGAGGACTTCAGTGTTGATGCCGCCTGGCTGTGAGGGCAGCTCGGAGATGGCTTCCTTGATCGTGGCTAGCATCTCGTCCTTATCTGCGGCAGCGCCGACCTTGATGAGCAACGGTGCAAGAGTGTCGCGAAGGTGTGCGATCTCCTCCTTTACACTGTCCAGAGACTCGCCGCCAATCTCTGATCCGAGACCCCTGGTGCCGACTTCGGACCTCATCCCTTCGATAGCAGCCAGGATATCCGACTTGTCGCCCATGAGATCCCTACTTCGATCCAGTGGCTCGTCTCCGATGGTCGCGTGAAGGTGCTCGAATTCGCTCTTGATGTACTCCATCAGCTCGCCCTTGTTCTGTGCCGGCCCATTTGCTACCATTCCCTGGACGTCCATTCTCAGATTATCGAGTCCAGTCCTGAAGACCTCAATGATTTCGTCCTTGCCTGTGACATCCTGCGCGCGGTCGACATAGACCTCGATCTGACCTCTCAACACCTCGAGTCCGTCCTTGACTGCATCCAGAACCTGTTCTGTATCCCTCCCGTTTGCGGCAGAATACTGCTTGAACTCGACCTTCATCCCATCTACCAGCTCGTGCAGCTGTTGCAGGACCTGCTCTCCAAACCCACCAAAGGGGATACTCGACCCGTCCAGCCCAGCCTTGACAGCATCAAACAGATCATCGCGACTGATCTCCATGACCCTCTGCGTCTTATCCGAGTGTTCCTCCAACCCCGTGCGAATCGCATCGTTAATTAACTCCCTCGTCGCGCCGTCGTCCAAGGGATTCGCCGTCTCAGGGTTGGCGCGAAACTCCTCGAGACACTCCCGTATACTAGCCAGCATGTCCGCCTTGATGGCATGTGTATCCAGCAACGGACTCGGTAGCTGGACGGACTTGAGCGCCTCCTGCATGGCGTCAAATACCTCCTGCTTCCCCACCATCTCCCCGCTATCCGATCTGTACTCGGCAAGACCCTCCTTGAGCACCTCCAGTATCTCCTCCCGTTCGAGGCCATACTGCTGTAACTCAATCTCTGGCTTGAAGTTCTCGCACGCGGTCCGCACAGCGGTCAGGATCTCCTCCTTGTCGAAATCCGGAGAAGCCGTGGCGGGCGGGTGTTCGGCCAGTGCGTGCTTGACGACGGCGTAGACTTCTTCGCTACTGCTCTCGCCTCGCGCCTGCACCACGGCGGACGACTGTCGCGTGGATTCCTGGATCAGGTGCTCCATGTGATCGCGCAGGTCTTGGACCGACTGGTTCACGACGCGCTGCATTTCTTTGGCAGAGTCCTCGCTGGACCGTGGCGTGGTGGCGTTGCTGGAGACTTGGTCTAATTGGCGGCCGAGCTCGCGGCCCATGCCTAGGATCTCGCCCCTCAGCTCGCGGATCAGCGCCTTGATCTCGGCCGTCATGCCGCCGTTGGAGGTGACGCTGTCTTTGATCTTGCCCAGAAGTGTTTTAAGGTCTGGTGGGATGTCGGCGGGAGATACGGAACGGACGAGGGCGTTGTTGCTATTTGCGTTGAGGGCTTGTGCGCGCTGCTTATCCTTGATAAAGTCCGCTAGATCGTTGACTTTTGTCACGGCGTCAGTGGACATTTTGCTGGATTTGTCCATGAGTTCGGAGAGGGTGGAGAGGAGTCGTTCTTGGCCTTCTTTGGTCACCATCTCGCGGATGATCTTCTCAAGCATTGCCACGCTGGCGGCGCCTTCCACTGAGTATGGAGAGGGGCTACCGGCTTCGATGAGCGAGTTGTGGCTTGCTGCGCGTGGCATGGGAGGTGGCGACCCGTAGGCCTTGCTGTCCAGCAGACCGAGACCGAAATGAGCAGTCCGTCCCAGACTTGGGGAAGATGGGCCGTAGAGATTCGGACTCGTCATCAGATCTTTGAGGTTCTTCTTGATATCCTCGTCCCGTTTCGTGGCTGCCTCTTTCAGACTGAGCAGATCCACTGCATTGTCCTTGCTCCTTCTGCTCAGCGCTGACATTTCGTTCTGGAGATTCGTTGCGATTGTGGTGAGTTTGAGTAATTGTGATGACACTTCGGGATCCATCTTTGCGGCTCTGCCGTTCGTCATATCAGAAAGCGCAGAGTCATCCTTGACGACAAAGGATTGTAGTGCCCGCATCGTCGCGGACGGGGGTGTGTTCTCTCCTAGGATTGGCTTCGGTGCACTCCTGGTAGGTGTGTCCGGTCGACTGCTCGATGAAGAGAAGTAGTCTGCGGCCGCTCCTGGCGTGCGCTCTGGCGATCCTGATCGCATACCGTCAAGGTAAGACTTGAGGTCCTTTCCGTTTGACGCATGTGCCGACTGCATGCGTCTGTGTGCTGCACCCTTTATGAGCGACTTTTCTGGTGAGGAAGAGGGTGAAGAGTTGGCGAGGTAGGCTGCTCCGAGGCTCTCGCGGGCTCGTTCATGGAGTTTGTTTGCGGCCGCTTGTATGCCGGCGGAAGCATTAGATTTCGTTTGGAGAGAAGGCGATCCAGGAGGGATCGGTAATGGTGGTGGGCATCTGTCTGGGTCTGCGCTGTCCCACCTGAATTTCGAAAGAGCTCTAGTCAGTCCCATTGTCCTTCATGACCGTGACGTGTGGAGCGCAAGCAATGGAAGTACTTACATGGGCACCGACAAGCGGCCAGACTCCGAGAAAGAAGGGCGATGCCGCGAGTCGCTATCGCGAGAAGCTTCCCTGTCGACTGAAGGCATGATTTGTCGAGGAATGAAGTCCTCTGAGGAATGTACACAAAACGAGTTGTGAACTATGAAGGCATGGTCTGACGCTGTGGATTCATGTACGAGCTCTGATAGAGTGAGAGCGCCCGAGTGAACGTGGTCTCGTTTCTGTAACGGTGTGTATCAAAGCTGTGATAGCAGAAATTACTGTAGGCAGAGGGTGTTCTTGGTAGAGGTGACCCGGAGTTGACGGATCGGCGCACTATTTTGGTGGTAAACAAACCGCCAGAGCAACCACGAAGCGGGAGCTTGGACCACCTCGACTGGGCCCTAGCTTCATGCAAGCGCTCTATTACACTTGCAATTGCGTGCTTTATTATCCGTAGCCGAGGCTTCCATATCTACATCTTGCTCTCATCCTCCCACTTGATTGTACAGATCAGCTTACCCTTTGTCTTGTTACTCTCCATCAATTGATGCGCTTCCACCACC
The DNA here is from genome assembly GCA_033846785.1 of Elsinoe necatrix. Taxonomy (NCBI): domain Eukaryota; kingdom Fungi; phylum Ascomycota; class Dothideomycetes; order Myriangiales; family Elsinoaceae; genus Elsinoe; species Elsinoe necatrix. The sequence continues at coordinate 170,325 of JANZYI010000008.1, forward strand.
TGTTCCCAATCGAACACCTTCTCCACATGACTTGTGAACTCACCACTCTTGAACCTGTCCAGCGCAATGTCAACCAGCCTGTCCCTGAGCTTTCCCTGGTAGTCCTCGTCTCTGCTCCTCAGACTGCTCCCCTCAAATCGCAGCCTCTTTCTGACGAACATTCCAATATCCGCATTTCCCGTGACTTTGCCTCCTCCCAGCGTCGCCAGGTTCACTATCCTCCCATCCTTGGCCGCCGCGTTGAGATTATCCGCAAAGTAGCTGCCCCCAACGTAGTCTACAATGACATCCACCCCCTTCCCGTCTGTCGCCTTCAGTACCTCCGCCGCCCAATCCTCCTTCTCCGTATTCCACGCCTTATCCGCCCCCAATGTCTTCTCGATCCACTGCACCTTCTCATCCTGCCTCGCGGTCGCAAACATCTTCCCCGCTCCCCCGGCCTTACTAAGCTGCATACCGGCAATACTCACACTACTCGCGCCCGCATGCCAGAGTATGCTCTTCCCCTTGTCGAATTCGCCAATGAGGTACATGGCTTGCAGCGCCGTGATCCACGTCTCCGGTATGCCTGCGCACTCTTCCCACGACAATTCCTTTGGCTTGTGCACGAGCATGTGGGACGACACGGCGATGTACTCGGCGTACGCCCCGCCGTAAGCGAGGCCGAAGACCTCGTCGCCTGCTTTGAACCCCCGCTCGGCGCCCGAGGCAGTGGAGACGATGACGCCGCTGAATTCGACGCCGAGAGTGGCAGGTGCTTGCGGTGGGACGGGGTATTTGCCTTCGCGCTGGAGGAGGTCCATGCGGTTCAGGCCGAAGGCGCGGACGCGGACGAGGGCTTGGGTTGCGGTGGGCTTGGGACGGGGGATCTCGGAGATGTGCAGGGCGGTGGCAGGACCTTTGCCATCTTTAATTGCTGGAGGGCGTTAGCAGGCATAATCGAGGGAGGGGATGGAGAGGCTGTACCGACTGCACGCATGACGGCCATTGTTGTCGGGGAATTGGCTGAGCGGATAGAGGTGAGGCGGTAGAAGTAGTCGTTTGGTATCAGCAGAAAGATCGTGACACTACAATCAATCGATCAAGTGCAACGTTGCTTACACAAGGGAAAAGACGAATTAATTAGCATCGACTGTGGATGTGACCTTTCGTCATGGCGGGGCAGATCAACTAGCGGGGCACTTTTGCTCGAGCAAACCCCACCCGACTTGAGTCCCCTGGACGCCCGACTCCCGAAGAGAATAGCTTCTCCAGCTCCCAGAGCTATCTGACACCCTCGACAACATTTGCTGATTGTCAGCCAGATGTCGTAGTCGTAAATCCTTTGATCTCATATCTCATGAGTTTCCAGCCCGCCACTCCATCCGCAAAGCACATGGTCATTAATGCTCTCCTGATCTCAGCAACGCAGATCATCCTCAATAATACCACGACCATGCCATCACACCATCACTTCTCCGGCGCCATAAAGTACTGCTCGTCTGTTTCGGCCTCCTCCTTGATGTCATCTTCGCTGCTCGATTCGGAGAATGACCACTTTGTGCGCCCATCATTGTATCTGCGATATGGCTGAATGTCGTCGTTGAGGTAGGCAAGTGTCTGAGTCTCGTAGACTGATCTGAGCTGTGCCTCCGAGTCCTTCGTTCTGAGCTCACGCAAAGAGTGAACCCTTGGTGAGCGGCGCTTGCGAAGTGATTGCTTTGGTGTATGAAACGTGTGGCCTGGTGCCCGTGCAGGGATTGGGGGAGGCTGCGACTGTACGGTGCACTGAGTGTTGAAGCCCTGTACAGGGTGACCGCTTTGGGACGCTGATTTGGTGGTGCTTCTTGAGGCCTGTGAACTCGTGCTCTCAGTTTGTAGAAGGGCGTCCCGTGAGAAGCCCGACCAGGTACGAATCTGACTCTCGCTCCGCATAATGAGAGCTTCGAAAGAGAAGGGATGAATGCTAGCAGGTATGGTTGGTGAAGTAGGCATGATGCTACTGACGTGGTTCAGTGAATAGAGTAGTGCTTGGAAGTAGACATTAAGTATATCGTCGTAGCTATCCGAATCAAATCGAGCCAGCTACCTCATCTCCGTAAGAATGGCTTGTATTCATGAAAAGCCAATGGTGCTCACGGTGATGCAGTGGATGGTTCTCGTGTTCGGCTGGTCAGCGAGTGGGATGAGATGAGGACTTTTGCGAAGAACCGATGACAGAAGAGGTCTTCTTACTTAGCTCCTTGTCCTTCGGTTGCAACAGCCCTCCACGAGCCGGTCATCAATCTTCTCATGTGCGCATGGCTGAGAAACCCCGGGTAGGTTGACAGACGTGGAAAACGCGAGCATTGACAGTGATAGACCTCTCCAAACATGATTGGGTCAAAGCATGCCACAGAACCACCATGGATGTCATGCCGGATCGACACGACGCAATGGCGCAGTGAAAACCCAGTGGCTTGATGTGGCTGCCTGTGTTGTTTTGTGATGGAAAGTCACGAGAGCTGGCAGAGGCCAAGATGCTCAGGCACAATGACGTGAGATTTTCAGAGCCGCGATTTTAGCGCGGACATAACCTCGCATGGGATAAGTTGTCCATGGATCGATGTGGAGATCATTCTTTTCTTCTGATGTCGAAATCGCTGTTTGGCAGAAGCCATACTACCTCGTAAGCATGTACTGACATATCAGGACTGTCCCCGGGACCTCAAGATCTGCATCAGCGTAAAAGTACTAAAGGATGCAAGCTCCAGCCTCCCCGACCTCTCTGTTCTGCTCCTGATAGTCGACAGCAAATGAAGATGGAGGAGGCTATTGACAAATGAATCGTGTTTGCATCTGTACATGGTATATGATTCGACATGATGGTTGCCACATTTTAATGACTGCTGTGTGATATTGCACGTCCCTTCTGCCGTGCTATCAAGTCAGATGCTAGTCTGTGAAGAAGCCATCAGGGTGCTAGCAAATACACAGATCCTCCATATATTTCCAAGCTCAAGTCCAGCCACTGCTGCATTGTTTAATGACACCAGCACTTCTTCGATCCGCTCTGTGCACCACAGCGTGCATCTCTAGCCCCGCTCGCCATACCCCTACCATCCAAACGTAGCCTTCAGACCACCCATGAACGTGCCTGCAACAATCAGCCTCCTCTTCCGCCTCTACGCACCTCACAACTTCCCCATTGGAGGGTACTCTGTCCCTTCCTTCTCGACTTTGGGGTCACAGGAGCACCATTGGTCTTTGGGCACATTGTCCATGACCATCGGAATGTGGCTACCGCATCCCCACCATGTCTTCTTGCCTGTTCCATGATCAGCCTTCATGCCGCGCGAAACCCTCCACGAATCATGTTCATGGTAGTGCCGGCCGGATACTGTGCCACATGGGGGCGTTCATTGAGGTGTGGTACTCACTACAGGTCGAGCAGGTTGCAGGCTTGCACATCTTGTCGGGATGAGAAAAAAGGTAGAGTCCTTTGTAGGTTTCAGGTGGGCTGTTTGACGACAGATCAATCAGACCTGGACACAGAAAATGGATGCTTTGTTGATGGCAAGAGTCTTATCGTTCACACAAGGGAGCGGAGAGCAAGTCGAGGTCGCCGACCTCGGCGACCTCAGAGCTTCACCGTCATCGAGATCATCAGCACCACCACCATGGTCAGACCGAAAGCCCAACTACAATCATAACACTTCGGCGGTACTACACGATCTATACAGAGTGGCCTCTAGTCAAAAGTAATCTTTGTCGCCTTCTTCATCTCTCCCGGATCCCTATAAAATGCTCCATACACATCATGCGCCTTCTTCTTCACCGTCGTTCCAAATTTAAGCAAATCATCGGGCACTGGCTGGTTTGCCGCCTTGAGCACGTTGACCAATGCGCCTGCAAGTGGCTTCTCATGGTCGGTAAAGAATGTGATGGACTCGCCCGTACGACCTGCGCGACCAGTTCTGCAGAAGCATTAGCGACAACGGGCTTTGGTCACTGAGGTATGTGTGAATTTACCGCCCGATGCGATGCACATAGTCATCCGCAGTAAGTGGGAATGTGTAGTTTATGACGAGCTCCACTGCAGGAATGTCCAGACCTCTGGCTGCTACATCTGTGGCGACCAAGAAACGGACCTTGCCTTGCTTGAACGCCTCCAGGCTCTCCGTCCTCTTCTGCTGGCTCAGATCACCATGAATGCCAGTGACCTTGTACCCACGTGATCGGACAAAGTCTTCGACTCTGGCGGCTTCCTTTTTGTACAAGCAAAAGATCAAAGCTCGGTCGGCTTGTGCGCCCTTTGACCCACTGTGCTTCTTGAGTATCTCCAGCAGACGACCGTTTTTGGCCATGGGCTCCATGACTTCAATCTGCTGTCCAACTCTGGTGTTGGCTCTCAGCTCACCAGTAGCATTGTCGCCAATCATGACCCTGATGGGATCGTTCATGAAGGTAGCTGCGAGCTCTCTTACAGCCGGTGGCCATGTTGCTGTGAACATGAGTGTCTGCCTGTTCTTCCCAGAAGCATTCGTCGCAATCTTTCTGATCTCGGGCTCGAAGCCCTTGTCAAGCATTCTGTCGGCTTCATCAAGGACCAAGTAGGTGACCTTTTTGAGACTGATAGAGCCCTCCTCGATGTAGTCGTTAAGACGACCGGGAGTTGCAACCACGATGCTCGCTCCACGAAGCGTCTCACGTTGTGCGTCCTTGTTCACACCACCATACACGACGGTGGCTTTCAGGCCAAATGGAGCCGCAAGTTTCTCCATCTGCTCGTGTATTTGCAATGCCAGTTCCCGGGTAGGCGAGACAATGCATGCTCTGATAGCGTCACCCTTCTTCCCTGAGCTCGTCTTGGAGACATGCTGCACGCAGGGCAGGCCGAATGCCATGGTCTTGCCCGACCCCGTCTCAGCAACTCCGATAGCATCTCTTCCCGAAAGCAAGTATGGCCATGAAGCTGCTTGGATAGGTGTAGGATTCTTGAATCCGGTAAAGAGTGCTTTGAGACCACTGTTACCAAGAGCCAAATGATCAAAGGAAATAATCGGTCGCAGGACCGGATTCGACTTTGCTTCGTCCAGGACCGTGATCTGACTCTTGCTGAGGAACGCATCTATTTCCGTCTGTGGTAACGCTGTCAGCGCGGCCACTTCATGATATCCCTCGCTGCCTCCATTAGCGGTGTGAGTTGTCGGTGGCACGTCCTCGGCTTCAATTGCTGGTGTCGTAGCTGCATCATTGTCGGATTTCTGAGATCGTTTTGCTTCCTTCAATGCTCGTTTCTCAGCCTTGCGAGCCGCTTTGGCAGCTCTCTTTGCGACATCGTCGTCTCCCTGTCTAGAAACTTCTGCGGGGGTGGATGTGCCGTTTGTGTCTGTAGGTGTAGCTACTTGCTCTTCGGTCTTTCTCCGCTTGTGCTTCTTGTCCTTCTTCTCACTCTTTCTTGCCTCCTCTGGCCGCTCGACTTCGTCCCTGCTCCTTTTCGACATGATTGGACACTTTGCTTGCAGAGAAGAGGAAACCCTTGTTCAAGCCGACGCTGATTTCCTCCGCCGAACTTTTTTTGTGGGTCCGCTAGACCGGAAGCGGGCCGAAAATTCCGTCAGCATCTCCACTGGTTTGCTTTCGCTCTCACGTCTCCAGTATGGCGCGAGCGCGACCTGAGATTGGCATTCAAAACGTGACTTCCCTCTTCCTTTCCTTGCAACTTTTCGAATCAAAGCTGCCAGACTTCCGCGATCGCTGGTTGACGAAGTTGACCAACATTCGAGCTCTTGCGCAGTGACGCGATCTACAAGCCTGTTGCTTGCTTGCGTGTAGTCACGGCCAATTAAGGACTTGTCCACACGAAATGTCACTGCTTATCCCGTGACATTTTGTCGCTGAACACGAGAAAATACTCCGAAGAGTGCGACAGACCGTCCTCGTTGCATTCTAGCCATGGATGATAACCATGGTCTTAACCAATTGACCGAGGCGGCGCGTCCGCGCAAGCGACAGCGTGGCAATGGGACGACCAGTTCAGACATACCTTTACACCCAGACCTTCAACAACATGCGCCGCAACCTGCTCCTATGACGCCAAATATGCCACAGCAGCAGGATTACCAGCAAGTCATGCAACAGCGACCCATGCAGAATGACTATCCTCCCGACATGAGGTCGCAGCAGCAGCCGGATTCCAATGATTATCCTAGGAGGCGAGCCATGATAGCAGTAAGTAGATCACCTCGTTACATATTCACGTGGGTTGACTTTTGTAGTGCGAAATTTGTCGAGGTCGCAAGACTCGATGCGATGGCGCCAAGCGTGAGTAGCTATTTTCAATGCAGCATCAATTAGGCTAAGTCCTGTCAGCAAAATGCAGGCTCTGCACCGAGCTGGGGGCAGAGTGCGTCTACCGCGAGCCAGGCCAGAAGCTTGATGCCGGCGATAAGCTGATCCTTGAACATCTGCAACGAATCGAAGGACTGCTTCAGAACACCTCCCATGGGTCCCACACAAATGGACATGCGGCTAGGACTTATCAGCTGGATGGACTGTCCGACAATCCTTCCATTGATCCAACGATGCAGAGGTATACGGCTACGGCTAGCCGTCAGCGTGGCACTGGTGTTCCTGACGATCAGCCACATCAAGGTGGTACTCCTGGAACAAGTACACTTTTCGTGGAATTAACCCAGAATCCTTCATTTCGCCAACTGATACCAGCTCCACTCTCAACTCTGGCAGGACTGGCATCAGAAAGTAAAAGGCCTAAACTGACGTTCGCGGACAGGTCAGATCTTGATCTCAACGACATCACGTCACACGTAGATGCTTATTTTCAGATAATGCATCCGTATCATGCGATTATCAACCCAGAGACTTGGCAAGCAGTCTATGCCACGGCTTCATTGAATGGCTTTACGAAAGGACTAGAAACTTCCACCGTCCTTCTTATCGCCGCACTTGGATGGGCCGCGGTCAGTGGGAACAAGCTGTACGCAGTGAAATTAGAGGATACTCTGGGTTACCAGCTGTTTTCGCAAGCATGGACTTCGCTGCCCGAAATGGCCGCATCAACAGGTGCCTCGGCCGCTCAATGCTTGTTCTTGGGTTCGGCGTTTCTCATCGCAGTCTTCCGCCCTTTGGAGTCGTGGTACACGTTAAACCTTGCAGCTTCGAAGCTTCAAACGGAACTATCACTGCGTGATGAGCTCGCACCAGCAGAATGGGAGACGCTAAAGAGGCTTTACTGGAATGTCGAACAGTTGAGAACGGACGTCGTCTCGGCTTTACATCTGCAACAATCGGGCGAGAATATTGTCCATCAAACGGTCGGCCTGCCATCCGGCTACTCACGAGACATCGAGCTTGGTATGGAAAACGGCCTTTCTTTTCTGTCTCCCCTCATTGGTCTACAACGTCTTTCGCAACGTGTGCGAAATTCAAGTTTACGGCCGGCCGTCGCGGTTGACGGTTTATTGCCACTAGCACAAGGACACAACCAGCAATTGAATCTCTGGTACGAACACCTTCCGGAATCGACAGGATTCCAGCAAGATGCACCGACAACGAGTATATTGCAGAGTGAACTGCGTCATGGGTTCTTTGCATGTAGGGCACAAATCTTCCGACCGATTGTACTCGGAGTGATGCAGGATGAGAGCTTGCTTCTCGATCATGTGACTAGAGAATACTGCAAACAAAGCCTCGAGGCTTCCGTCCGTCAGATCGAAAATCCCGCAGTCTTGTAGGTGCTGGATTTTTACAAGCCGCGACTGTGTGCTGACAATCCATAGACACACTGGTCACCTGCGTTGCTCGTGGAAGCATGCCAATGACATGGCTGCCGAAACACTTTTCGTCATGGGAGCAACACTCTCGCCAGGACTTGCAGCTCTGCTGCCTCCAGCAGAAGATATGGATCGCACCATAGATCATGTCATTACCACTTTGGAAGAGATAGCGACGATCAGTCCCTCTTTGGGAGTCAAGGTGGCTGTTCTGCGTTCAGCAGATAGCGAGAGAAAGCAGTTCGCAGCAAAACAACAGTGATGCACCGTTGGTTCGGCATGGATGAAGCAGCGGCAATAAGGGTGCCCTAGGGTGCAGGCAAGGCGGCTCTGCAGGATGAAATCGGCGATGGTACGTTTGAAGGGGCAGCCAGATGCTGTGGACGTTAATGTGTCGGCCAATGTATCAACGGCTCTCGGTTCCGTGTGGCTTGTGGCATGAAGAAGGAATGCAGATCACGTCGAGATTTGCTGACAGGCCTGAAGAGAGAAGACTAGAAGAACATATCAAATAAGCACGACAAGCGACGGAGACACCAGCGACGAGGAAGGATAATGACACATGAAGCAGCCCTAGATTAATATGACGGGACCCATAGCAAGACACGGGATGTAGTCAGGCACGCACAGATCTATCGGCACTGCAGCCGGCGAACGGGAGACCATGGATACGGACAGTGCCAACGCGCGAAGATGAAGATCCCGTGTGGAGCGGCACCACCGGTAACACAGATTTGCTCAAAGCTTGAATGCTAAGCATCAAACTTTGAGTGGACGACATCAACAGACTAGCGAATCGGCGCAAAATCCCCCCCAGGATTGGAGAACTGGGCTGTCTTGCCAATCTTGAAATCTCAACATTTCGTGGTACACTTGGCCACTTCCGGGCTTGATAGCAATCTAACCGGTTCGACGCGGGAACCTCGAGATATTGTCCGATTACATCCTTTGTACCTTGACAGTTGTACCTTGACGGTTGTACCTGTGAACTTGTAGCACACGTCGACTGTCCCCTCTGGATGCCCCTGGACGTCCAGATGCCTCGCCCGTTCCCCAGGCGTTTTGGCTCCTTCCCCTGCAGCTGCAGCCAAAGGGCACCCGAGGCACCTGCAAACGCACCTCGCCCCGTGGCTTGACAGGCAATGTCCATGCAGGGTCAAGCGAACGCCTCGGCATCCTTCTTTAAGAGACAAGCGGGAATCACAGCATCCTTCAGTACCGTCCACTCTTCCCAGGGAGCTCATCAATGACTCGGTAACGAGATCCGCCATACTATCGGCGCCGGACGCCGGACAGGTACGCGACCATGGCCAGGCTTTTAGGCGACTTTCGACTCTTGGTCTGATCGAGTATGTCGCTCTGGCTGAGCCGTCCCTCTCAAAGTAGTGTGGTGGTCCATGCAAACCTTGGTGCCGCTCCTGTCCCGTCCCCCACCCCCCCGGCTGCCAGAGTCAAGACATTTCCTGCTTCCATATTTCCATATACCTCATGACCTCGTCACCTTTCAGCACTATTTTCTCCGTATATACTTCTGTCGCAACGGCCAACGGTCTGCTGAGACAACCTTACGAGGGCGCAAGAACCATACCAAGGGTCCAACGACAGCGCGTACCATCTTTCCGCACTCTAGCGATCTACCGGTATTGGCCCGCCGGTGACGGCTGTTGCTCCTGCTTTCCGGCCGTTTAAGAAATAGACCAGCATGACCACATAACACACAGGCAATCTCTCGATCCCCAAACCAAGCTGATAAGTACTTGATCGCTTCCGCGGACCACCTCTTTCACTCGCCACTCGACCGAACATCTTGGACTGTCAACCCATCAAGCACAACCGAGTCCAACCACAATGGCAGCTACCGCTTCTCCTCCTGTATGGGACCCGGCCCTCAACTACAGAGGTGACAGTGTCATCGCTGTCGGTGGTTTGATGGTCGGTCTCGCTGGCCTCACTGTCGTGGGACGTCTCTACACCAGGTTCGCCATTGTCAAGCAACCCGGTATCGAGGAAGGTTTCATCGTCTTGGCATGGCTCGCCTCCGTTGTGACCATGGTTACCTATGCCATGAGTAAGGTCACCGTGGATAGGGGTTTTTTGCTCTTACTAATCCTCGTCCAGTGCACAAGAACGGTCTCGGTCACCACGTCTGGGAGCTTGAGCCATACATGATCGGTGACTTCTTCAAGTGGTTCTGGGTATGCATCTGGATCTACAATGTCTCCCTCACAGCCACCAAGTTCTCCATCCTGTTCCAGTACAAGCGCATTTTCGTCACGGATAAGTTTCAGATCTCCGTCAAGGTCATGTTGGTCATCTTGACCATCTATGGTCTCTGGACTTTCTTGGGTACGTCAATGACAATGCTAATAAGCCATGACCACATCGACTAACGCAACAACCAGGCTGTGTCTTCATTTGCTGGCCGGTGTCAAAGTTCTGGAACCCTACTACTCCTGGATCGTGCATGCCCCAATGGCCCATCTTCTTCGGCAACTCATACATGAACATCATCACTGATTTGATGATCATCTTGTCGCCTTTGCCAGTGCTCACCAACCTCCAGATGCCCAAGCGTCAGAAGATGGCTCTTGGCGGTATTTTCATGATTGGCGCCTTGTAAGTGTCAACGAGCCCCCGTACCGCAACTCTAGTGTTGACCAATGTCTAGCGTCTGTATCATCTCCATTGTTCGTCTCGTTCTGCTCTACCAGGCCCAGTCATCCGTCGACTTCTCCTACGACAATGTTTCCCCTGCCACCTGGTCTATCGTTGAGGCCAACATTGCCATCATCACCTCCAGCGCTCCGTCTCTCAAGGCTCTCGTCATTCGTGTCTTCCCCAACTTTGGCTCTACTCGCAGTGGCACCAACTCAAAGGTCGCCAACTACGGTCGATCCAATGCTGCTGAGAAGTCCCGCAACGCTACCCACATCATGAGCCACAATGACGAGGAGGACACATACCACCACGAGCTCACCACCGGCGTCCTCGGTGGTGCCCGCCCGAGCGGAGATGAGGAGCAGGCCCTAGTCGATGGCAAGATCAACGTCATGACAACCATCACGGCGGAAGTGAACTCCGACTCGGAGTCCAACAACAGCCGAACAGGTAGCCGAGGCAACACCACTCAGCAGAACCCATTCAATTAAAGAATGGCAAAATCATCTTTGTTTCCTATCGTTTGGGTGGCTATATGAGAACAACGTTTTCGATATCCAAGGGACTCTTTTTACGCGACAAGAGTGGTAGACACTCGAGACAACGACAGGGTAGTGACTCAAGAGCTCTGGTGGTGCGGGACGTGAATGTGGCGAACGGCCTTCCAATCAGATGGCGAGTTCGTCTATGAGGGAGGCGGTTGCTGCCTACGAGAAGGTCATGTCAGTCATTACAATGCAATATACCACTTTTTTTTATTATAATAAATCTCGCACGCACGCTGAGCCAACGAATGTGTCTTTGATATACTTTCTTGATCTGCATGTTCTGAACGGGTTCATGTCCTTGTCTATTGCCATCTCCGAGCTACATACGCATTGTTCACTCGCAGAGCCACGACCTCGATGTTAGTATTTACACAAAATCTACTATCATAATAGCCAACAGAGTATCAATCATGAGAGCAATCATAACGTTGCATTGATCGAGCAAAAGACAACGAGCATCAATATCGCCAAAAAGCAGCCAGCTCGTCTTCCCAGCATGACTCGCGCGATCAATTTGGCGACGCGTCGCGTCGGCAGAGGCAGCAATTCGCCCCACCAAGCTCAAGAAGCTTCATCTGCATCCACCACACCCGCGACAGCTACCTCTCACAACCAACAGCACGGCCTTCCATCAGACAGCGATCCAGACGAGCTTACACTTACACCACCAGAGATCATGGCAGACCCTATGGAAGTGCTCTCCGTGGGCTGCCTGCGCCGCGTCTTTGCTGGCGAGGAAGTCACCAACCCCATCGTCCAGTGCGTGCAGATCAAGCCTATGCAGAATCAGCAGAACGGTGTCGAGAGGTACCGTGTTGTCTTTAACGACACGCACAACTTTATCCAGAGCATGATCGCGCAACGTAAGTCCCCGCCATTTCTACTAGGCTGACATGTCTGACCGCCGGCAGAGACCAACTACATCGTGACTGAGGGTAGACTGAAGAAGGGCTCATTGTGCAGACTGAAGGCCTTTCAGGCGAACTCGGTCAAGGACAAGCCGTGGGTTTGATACTTGCTTGCTTCACTTGCGTATCTGACATGGCACAGCATCCTCGTTATTCTCGATCTCGATGTCCTGGAAGAGTACGGTGAATGCGAAAAGATTGGTCAGCCAGTGGCGCTTGATATGATCAAGTCGGAGACACAAGAGGAGTCAAAGCCACAGGCGGACAACATCTCCGGGAACAACTTCTACGGCAACAAGCCCGCGCCACAGCAACAGACATCACAGCAGCGTTCTCTGCCTTCGCGGACGAACGGCGCAAACGCCTCTCACGGCAACATCTATCCCATCGAGGCGCTATCGCCGTACACCCACAAATGGACGATCAAGGCAAGATGTACCCACAAGGGACCCATCAAAGAGTGGCACAACAAGAATGGACAGGGCAAGCTGTTCAGCGCGAATTTCCTCGATGCGACCGGCGAGATTCGTGCGACCGGCTTCACGGACTCGGTCGACACTTTCTATGACGTGATCCAGGAAGGCTCTGTCTACTACATCTCGTCTCCTTGCCGTATCAATTTGGCGAAGAGGCAGTTCTCAAACGTTAACAACGACTACGAGCTGACCTTTGAGCGGGATACACAAATTGAAAAGGCAGAGGACAATGAAGGCGTGCCCCAGGTCACATACAACTTCACAAAGTTGGCTGACTTGGACGGTGTGGAGAAGGATACGACCATCGACTGCGTCGGCATCTTGCAGGGAGTCGGCGAGGTGTCCGAAGTCGTGTCCAAGACCACCTCCAAGCCGTTCTCCAAGCGTGAGCTCACTATTGCCGACAACACGGGGTACTCCATTCGTCTTACCATCTGGGGCGCCACGGCTCAAAGCTTCAACGCTACAGAAGATTCCGTCATTGCCTTCAAGGGCGTCAAGGTCTCCGACTTTGGCGGACGCAGTCTCTCCCTCCTGTCCTCCGGCAGCATGACCGTAGATCCCGACATTGACGAAGCCCACGCCATCAAAGGCTGGTACGACGCCTCCGGGCGCGATCAGCAATACCAGACGCACGCCAACACCATCGGCAACACCTCGTCCGCCACCAACCCCAAGAACGCTCCCAAAACCATTGGCCAAATCCGTGACGAAAATCTCGGCATGTCCGAAGAAGCAGACTACTTCCACCTAAAGGCAACCATCGTCTTCGTCAAGCAGGATTCCTTCGCCTACCCCGCCTGCCTGTCACCCGACTGCAACAAGAAAGTTATCGAAGTCGACCCCGGTGAGTGGCGCTGTGAGAAATGCAACCTCTCGCATGCCCGTCCGGAGTGGCGATACGTCATGTCCCTCAACGTAGCGGACCACACGGGCCAGCTGTGGTTGAGCTGCTTCGACGATGTTGGGAGACTGGTCATGGGCATGCCGGCGAATGAAGTGCAAGCTGCCAGGGAAGAGGGGGATGATAAGAAGGTCACGGACCTGTTCCAGGAGGCGAATTGTAAGGCTCTCATGTTCAGGTGTAGGGCGAAGATGGATACGTTTCAGGATCAGCAGAGGTATGTCACGTGTAGTCGATGGCGGGACAGACGCTAATTGGATGCAGGGTGCGGTATCAGGTGTTGACTGCTATGCCGATCAACTATGCCCAGGAGGCACGGAAGTTGGCGGATGTGTTGAAGCAGTACAGTCTTGATGATGGGAACAGTTTGTTTGTATAAGGCGGTGACGTGACGGCGAAGAAGAACAAAGTCGGAAAGTACGAAGAGGGGTGAAAGATGATCCAAGCATGTTTTCGTGGGGGAGGGAGTACATAGGGTCTTGGGGCGGTGGAACGGGAAAAGGACGAACGCCATGATCGAGGTCATGTCACGAGAATGCATTGTAGATTAGCCCTATATACTTCTATCATGGCAGCGTTACGATCACGGTCTCGTTCATCGTCAAGTCCGGCACCTTTCAGACCTCGGGAGAGTCAGAGCTGACTGCGGGCAGATACTCAGCGACGCTTGTCGTTTTCGCGCAGGTCGCCAATGCAGAGGGAATAGCTGCGGCAGCAGTGGCAGCGACGCCAGGTATATGATCATCATCATCGAATCTATGGAAAGATATGTCTCTACTGACCAGGCACACTACTCCTCAAACTGGTCACATCCGCCGTGCCCAACTCGTCACCAGAATCGTCGTCGTCGTCGTCGTCGTCACCATCATCGTCGGTGACCCCATCGACCCAGCTCTCTATCGTCCGCCCTGTTGTCTCTTCGTCGCCATTCCGGATATCCCCCCCCCCCCAACCGAGTCTTCTTTCCCGGGCACGCGCGCAAAGCTATCGGTCCTCCTGGGACGATGACGACGCCGCCTCCTCCACCACCCAACGCAGCATCCCACCGCGAGACTCACCCCGGCGCCGACACCGACGGTGATGCCGATCGTGGCGCCCTTGCTCGTAACATCGGAGGTGCTGCAGCCCAGGTAAGTGCAGAGACCAACCAGCTGTGGTGGTGTACTGCGCCAAAGATCCCATCATTCTTCAGTTGCCCATCTGAAGGGCGCGGCATCTGGCAGCAAAATCTGCGAGCGCCACACTGTTTGCAATCTTCAGCTGTTCCTTCTCTGGTCCTTCCTCCATATCCTGCAACAGTCTCGTGTAGTCGACCTGCCGTTCCAGCTCTTGATCTGTCCATTCCCGAAGCTGCTGCTGTCGCGTCAGTGGGCGGGTGACCTGTTGCCCTGTAATGTCCTCGGTGTGCTCCGGGCCGTCCAATATCCTTCGAATCACTTGCGGTAACCGCTGCCTCGGTGAGATCCAGATTCTGCTGGTAAATGGACATGTCTCTCTGTTTGTCATATCGAGATCTTCACAGTCCGCCGGCTGTCCCTCGAGTGGGTCGGTGGAGGTTGGATGACGCATCCTGTACATGCCAACACGGGTGACCAACTGCTTACCCAGTACCACGTCAATGCCGGAGATGCAGTCTTTGAGTATAAGGAATTGGAGCGGGACATCCTCGCATCGGTGATCCGGATCTGTTTTCCTGACCTCTGGATCACTGTCGTCGTGTTCCGGCTCGGAAAAATCCTCTGAAAGACCATCGCTGAGCTCGTAGAACATCATATCGGACCATCGAGACCACGACATGAGGATGACGCCTTCACTTTTCTCTTCGGTACCATCCGCGAGTTTGATGGATCGATCCGTCGGGCTCATCTCATGTCTCAAGCTATTAGCGTAGACGAACCGCAGAGACATGATGTTCGCATCCGCGCCTGTATCTGCGATAGCCTCAGTCTCGTGGCCATTGAGAGTGATCGGGATCTTAGGAAGATGCTCTCCGGATTTCGTCTGCGTGTAAGCGCCGAATGATCGAAATGGCGATGTGGATCTACGCTTCCATATCCTCTGCTTATGATCGTTGAGCGTACCCGATCGTAGAAGAGTTTGGTAGCCGATGATCACTTCACGTGGACCGCCACTAATCACATGGAATTTCAGCGGGAAGGGCAATGAGTCCTGCTCGTCAAATCTCCAGTCTGCCTCGACGATGCCTTCGCATGGGATGAGCCGGCCTGTCAAGGTCTTGATATTTGCGTCGACATCCGACTCAATATCGCGCACGATGAATCCATGCTCCTCAGCGAATTCCTTTGATATTGTATTGATCGTCGAGGCCGTGTCAGGCATAGCGCGTATTCGAAGATGGTTCAGTGTACCAGGCAGATCGAGCGTGTACTCCACGTTACAATCGCATCGACGCTGTCGTTGTCGGTTCTGCTCAGGAGTACGACATGGAGGTGTCCCGAGAGCCTGACTGCCGGGACCACCGATATCAGGGATGGCATCAAGGAGCATCAAAACAGGGACGTCCTCTGGATCCGAGCTGTCTTTATCATTTTTGATCTGCTCTGTAGCCCTGAATGCGATGATACGATCCGTTTGATTGATCAGATCCTCCAGCTCCCGGCCGAATAGCGGCCAAGTAGGACGGTGCTTCTCGTAGGACCGCTCGTGAAAGGATGCGTTGTCATCGGCAATGGAAGTTGGGCGGGTCGGATCTGTGGGGTTTTTCAGCATATACACTTATGCACAACCGGAGTCGCTCACTCGTGTTGCTCTGGGCTTGACTTGTCACAATCGACGGGATAGTGACTGGGCTATAACTACGTCCACTGCTCGATAGTGAGTCTGCAGTATCATGCAGCAAAGACGGCGGCGAGCTCGACGCTCTGGATATCGGACGATCTTGCGGCATGCTCGTGGACGAAGTGGAAATGGTTGCTTGTCGCTGCGCATCGTCCGAGCCAGAACCCCACTGCGCTTGAAGTGAGTCTCTAGGACGTTGCCCTGCTTGTCTCCCGGTTCGCGTGTGTAGGAGGGTTGCATCGACTGGTTCAATGTCCGTCCCTGCACTGTGGGCTGCAATATTGGTAGGCTGCATGGTTGGCGAGGACACCAAAATTGACAGATCATCAAGGATCAAACCCGAAGCCAAACTGTCGGGGGCGTAGACGGAGCGTCCTACAGCAGTGGATCTTTGGCGTTTCGCATTCCAGGGGGCTTCATCTTGATCTTTCAACAGATCAGCTAACGAGGTGTCTTCCTTTTCACTACCAGTGACAGCATCGTGCCTGAAACGAGGGAGGCCCCTGCCAAGAGGAGCAGTCTGCGAAATGTCCGAGAGCGCTCGTCCATGGGAGAGTTGGTAATTGACTGCGCTCGAAAGTTTGTTGTCCTGGGCTTTCTGCGACCGCTGACTATCAATGGTGGCGCGTTCTGCCGTCGGTCTGGTCGACGAGGAAGCCTGGAGTGAGATACACTGACGTGGAGCCCCAATTGGTGGAGTGACCCCTTGCTTAATTTTTGGATGATGAGCGGCGAGGAAAGACCTAGGAGTATCATCTCTTGCTATGTGATGGGATGAGGGATGGGACTCGAGGATCGATGGCTCGATGTGTTCGTCTTCAATGGGTATCTCGGTCATCCCGTTGAGCTTCCGCGTACGAGCGGCGTTCATCATATTGCCAGTGTCCGTGTGGCCACTGGCAGTGACTCCAGAGTCTCGTGCGTCATCCACGGGTCGTTTTTGAGGAATCATGGCAGCCTATGACGAGTGATACACAAGTAAGGTCGATTCGCTACCAAAGTGTGAGAGGAGCAAGGGTCAGGATTCGACTTCTACCCCCAGTGCTGGCTTCGTGGTTCTCAATGTCCATCTTTTGGTGGGGAGTGGCGTGGTTAAAAACAGGCCAAGCTGAACAGACTCCCCGCCTGCTGATGATGGCCCTCGAAAAGGAGACGGCTGCTGGATTGAATCCAGTGAGGCGGAGCAGTCGCAGTCGATCTTGGAAAAAGGCAATGGGCGTGCATTAGCTCGAAAGCAGGAGCTGATATGCAGCCAAGAGGTACCTCAGGTTTCAGCTACGAATGACTCCATCAAAAGGCAAAGGGAGGATCGTTCAGCTTAGCCTGTGCGGTCGCTCTTATACTCCGGACGTCTCGGGATCTTGTCTTGGCCAAATAGAAAGCATCACAACGCTCGATTCTGCACACATGGAAGCCGAGCGGTGGTATCCCCGCGGGTACTGCGAATATGCCAACTTCACAGCCCTCGAGCCAGAACTTGCAATATTTCCCCGCTTCAACAATCTATCCGCACGGAATCTGATCCATCTGATGGAACAAGTGCGAGAGATAGAGATTCGACTGGCCAAATTCGACAAGGAGGAGAGGGATATGCTGAGGAAAGCATCACCTGTAGAGGCAATAGGGATTGACGGAGCCAATCGAGACTGGGCGATGTTTGCGCAGGGCGCAAAGGAGAACGACCGTTTGCAGCGCAAGATGAGGACAGTCGAAGAATTAGAGGCTGCGATGGAACGATACCGTGAGTGTCGGTCATTGTGTGGTCGAAAATCTACTGACGCTAGTCTCAGAAAAAGCTCTCCTGGCCCACAGCGCAGTCATGCGATTACCACGACCGCAAAAGCACATAGCCCAGGCAGCACGAACGTGGATAGCGAGACATGTCCCCCTCGTGAAGGACGACCACATCGTATGCGAGCGCAAAGATCTCGTCAGCCTTTACGAAGCGACGCATGAGGAGGATCTCCTCTCTAGGATGGTTCAAGCTTCATTCGGCTGGATGTACCGCGAAAAGAGGCCACTGCCACCAAACTGGGAGGAAGTGCCATTCTACAATGAAGAGAAGACACAAAGGCTCACCTCTTTCTTCAGTGTACTCATTGCTGTGATGATGCTCTTCGGAGCCACGGCCATCCTAACATTTGCACAAAGCGTGACGCCCGTGCAAAGGATGGCAATCATCGGCGCGTTTACGGCCACCTTTGCATCATTGATTGGCGTCTTCACGAACTGTAAGCGAAGCGAGCTTTTCGTGGCGGTATCGACGTGAGTGATCGTTCCAAATGACAGATGCTTCGACAGCGCTGATACAATCTCAGGTATTCGGCAGTACTAGTTGTCTTCGCCGAGGTAACCAACAAAGCGGCAGCAACGTCCTTGGGCGAGCAATGAAGTCGAGCGCATCCAAGTTTCCACATCTAGCTTATGAGGTTGGTGGAGTCTTTTGCTTTTGGAATTCATCTCTGGGTTGCCTGGTTGGCGCTGTTGACTTTGAAACAAAGAGACGGTCGATTGATCAGTTGTTGTTTTAAATAAGGCTCATTCCAACATGATCTCTGTATGTGCTGCACATGGCTGCCAAAGGTTCCCTCCCATCGAGACTGCGACGAATTAAGCTAAGCTACGCCAACCAGTTTCGAGGCACGGTGCATGCATCCGTGGCGACCAGCATATGAGCCACGCCCAGGCTCCTTTGCATGGGTTGAAGAAGGCAAGAGAGAAAAAAAGGCAAAGCAAAGCGCATGCAGCGTTCGAGGCTTTATTGGCGCTTGGAACTTGCAAATGCAGTGCTCCAGGCTTTTAGGGGTCGCAAAGTGACGCCGTGGCGTTCGAGATGCATGAGGCTAGATAACATCAAATTGGAAGACTTGTTGATGCGAGATCGTGGGTGATGCTATTTGATTGTCGATCCGAACGTAGAATGGTGCCAGTTTCTTGGAAAGAGGTCCTGAGGACTGAGGGTTTTTCCCACCATTCACAGTCGCAGGTCTTCGGTCTCGGCGGTATCGGGAACGGATTCGAAGGCACGACATATAACAGTGTCGATCCCGACGTACAAAAGGTGGAAGCAATTGAGGGTATACCGAGACAGAAAGCCGCCGAGGTCGGTAAAGGCTGGAAGCAGTCGAGGTTGATATCAAAGTTTGGTACATTGCGGCAGATCCACAGCTAGACGTCGATTAGGGGCGCTTTGAACCTTGAGCCAGGATGAATCGGTGCTTGTCGCTGGCGTGGAACAACTGCAAGGGGAGCAGAAGTTGGTGATCAAGTCGAAAGCTGTGCAAAAGGGTCGCCGGTGGACGAGACACACAGTCCGATGGCAGCTGGACAGTAACGCTGCAATCGAATCTAGAAGAAGAAGAAGAAGAAGAAGAAGAAGAAGAAGAAGAAGAAGAAGAAGAAGAAGAAGAAGAAGAAGAAGAAGAAGAAGAAGAAGAAGAAGAAGAAGAAGAAGAAGAAGAAGAAGAAGAAGAAGAAGAAGAAGAAGAAGAAGAAGAAGAAGAAGAAGAAGAAGAAGAAGAAGAAGAAGAAGAAGAAGAAGAAGAAGAAGAAGAAGAAGAAGAAGAAGAAGAAGAAGAAGAAGAAGAAGAAGAAGAAGAAGAAGAAGAAGAAGAAGAAGAAGAAGAAGAAGAAGAAGAAGAAGAAGAAGAAGAAGAAGGGCGCCTTGATCAAACAATTAGATTACCACTATTTGACTACCTCTTCTTATCTTCACGGCCTTGTAGCGAGCGTATAATACATCTCCGTCTCCTATCCACAAAGCCGCCACCGAATCCCCTGTCTAAGCGAGCGAAAAATGGGGTATCATGATCCGAAGCGAAAGAAGCCCTTTTCCCGATGCAAGCGTATGCACTTTACCCTCCATCTCTCGGTCCCTATTCTTGTAGCGAATGTCTGTCCGTGTCTCTATCTGTCTCCAAATTACGTCCCAAAGTCCATGGCACACTGATGTTCATCCGAGGAAAGTCTAGAATCAAAAGAGGTCGAACATGGCCCAAATGCCACTCACTCGGACATGCCGCGAGATGCGCGCTGTACGCTTTTCCCCCCAAAAAAAAACGCCGTGCTATGCTGTCGTGCTGCGTAGCTTTCAAAAATTGCCGAATATGTGATGATAAAGAAATGCACAAAAGAGGTTGATCATGACTTGTACTCGGTATCGGAATGGGAGGCGAGGGTATCACCATCCCATGAAGATCCGTCTTCGGTCGGGCTCCTGCCGCCGAGCGAGGGGCTGCGACTGCTGGATGCGATGGAGGAGGAGGAGCCAATGGTCCACTCATCGCTGTCGGGGTGGTTGAAGTCGTCAAAGTCTGCCAGACCGTATGCGTAGCCGTGGTCGCGCTTGGTCTCGCCGTATTCGACGTAGTCGTAGTCCCAGCGGAACATCTTTCCAGGTTGCAGCCGGGGAAGGTACTTTGATCGGGCGATCAAATAGGCAGCTGTGGAAAGAAGCGCTCCGCCGGCAAGATCGACCGCGTAGTGGTGGGAGAGGTACATGGTGGCCCACCAAAGCCAGAGGGCGTAGACAATGAAAAGAGGTCGCAGCTTGGGGAAGAAGTAGCTTAGGAAAAGAGCTTCGATGGTCGCGCATCCAGAGTGCAGGGACGGGAAAGCGCCAAACACCACAGGGGATGCAGTGAAGCCCGAGGTGTAGAGATCGACGCCGAAGAGCTGATCTATAGCCGCGAGACCAGCGGGTGATCCGGGCATGGAGTAGTTGGCTGGTGCGAGACCGTACTTGTTTTCATACCACGGTGGGGCACAAGGGAAGACGAATTGAATGAGGACACCGGCCAAGTTCATGTATCCAAATGCTCTTGCCCAGACAGGCGTGCTACCTGGCGGACCGAAGAAGAAGATGAGGGCTGAGCAGACGAAGGGAGCGCCAAAGTGGGTCATGCCGTATGGCAGCCATGCAAGGATATCGAAGGCGGTGTTCTTGTGGGCAGAGAGAATATTGCTGAGATTTGCGCCGTATAGAATATTCTCGAGGGCAGGGAGTACTCGCACCCAGATCGGAGGTCGGTATTCGCCGGAAATGAACCTGGGAGCAACTGTCAGCCTGGTCTCGTCTCACGGGGAATGGAAAAGCGCATATACTCACTGGTTAGCGTAGAAGAAGACCAGCCAAGTGGCAATGGGAAGAAATGGCAGGAAGAATTGTCGCGTGATGGGCAGTACCAATGAGGTCATCAAAAGTACCGCGATCAAGGACTTGACCATGGGACCGGGAGATTGTATTACGCACAGCGAAACGATGCCGATTGTCGCGAGGAATAGATATTGCGCATCATAATATGACCAGTGATGCGTCCGGAGGGATTTGAGCGTATCTGCTGGGTTGAAGGATGTTTGTAGAGAGGTGATGGAGGATGTGGGACTCTGCCGGCTGCGTATCCTTGATCGCGTGGAGCGAAACTTTCGGCGGAGGCGGTGAGGTACGATGGTGGGTATCGACGGCCATGATAGAGGGAGCTTTGCGCGTGTGAAGAATCGCTGCGTCGAGTCCTCACCAGGCGAGAGGGCAAAGTATCGCGAGGACGGCATGTTTGTGTGGATGGAAGCGGCTGCTGCTACTGGACTGTCGAGGCGTGTATAACAACAAGGCTGGAAGAGTCGGAAGATTGGCCTCGGGGCCAACTCCAGTCGACGGTAGAGGAAGTGCGCAATGTTTGCTGGAGAGGAAGAGTCGAAGGATATTCGCGAGATGTGGAAGCGAGGAAGAACGTGGTGGAATTATGCACACAGTTGCGAGAGGAAACGGGGAGAGTATAACGGGGGAAGGAACAGTCTGACTAGGTAGAGTGCAGTGACTTCTCGCCGGCGGCGGCATGAGTGAGCCAAGACTAATCTTATTATCATTTCACTCGGGAGCGCCAAAGCAAAAATTGGATGCAGGTTCGATGTGGGATTTTTCTCTGGCGATTTGCGGATGCTGTTTGCTGTCTGTGTTGGTTTATTTGAGGTCGTTGGGAAATGCATCTTCACCTTCATCTCCGTCACTCGGCCTCTGATCCATCTCTCCCTACCTACTCATCACTGTATAGCATCGACAATCGACAAGGCGGCAACCCGCGGAAATCAGCTCCCCCCCCCCCAATAAAATACCAACACAGCTCATAGCTCCCGGTCCCAGCTTTTGACTAAGCGCTACTGCAACCAAGATGATCCCTCTATTTTGGAGTCAGAGAGGTCGATCAACGATCAACCCGAGTGTGCTTGATCGATTTGTGGCTTGACTCTTGTCCGCTCTGGCATCATGACATGTGCACACATGGCGCGAGGGAGTGAGAAACATGTTTGAGACAGTCAGTCTGCGCTGTCTCATCATCATTCCACAGCGTGGGTTTGCTGGACCAGTCCCGCTCGCTCGCCCGCCGTCACCCGGGAGAATCGAAAACATGGCGTCGCGTGCATATCCCACCCGTCTGCATATGATCAATCGGAGGCCACGGAAGCGAGTAATAATAAACGATAATCAAAACGGCACTATTTGTGCAGAGGCAGCTCGGAGGTCGGGGCGTGATGTCAGCGCGCGTCTTGCCCATGTCTCCGGGGGGAATCAGGGCATCATCCTTTTTTTTTTTTGGGGGGGGGGGTCCTTGTTGGAGGTTTCTTTGCTCCAGCCACAGAGACAGACAAGTGTGATCAAGGATCTCTCGACCATTGCTTCTAGAAACCCAAACATGTCTATTCATAACTTGGGCAAAAGGGCACAGTCTTGCACAGTAAAAAGCACGGTAAATTGTCCAAAGATCCCTAACAAGTCTTTCTCCCTCCTCACGTCCATCGTCTCCCTTTCCAGAAGACAGCTGAAGCCAGCAGCTACTGTGTGTGGTGTGTACAGCAGCACTATTTACGAAGTCTACTCCTGCCTGTCTCTTGTAGTCCACCATCATCCCATCTTCCATCAGTCCCCCTCCCTCTACTACTCCTCCTCCTCCTTCTCCTCCTCCCGTCCCTCCTCTAAATTCAAATCGGTAAAGACTGTGTATATAGCTGCTATCTCCCCCCCAACAAAAAAAAAAATCCAAAAAAAAGCAAATACAATCCCTTCTTACGCCTTGCGCCATACACTGTTCCCATCACGTTCCAACAATGACAAAGTGAGCGTCCGTCGTGGTCGACAAGAGAGCCTAGTCATCGGTCTATCGCAACCAAACAATAAAAAGCCCCAAGTCCGCAGTCAAGTCAAGGTCATCAGTCGTGGTCGTCACCTCATTACCATCTCACGTCTCATCTCATCTTCTTCCCTTGCCTGATCCAGAGGGCCTAGCTCAACCAACTAATCTCCCCGTCCCACGCCTCGCCCATGACCTCATCCATCCCCATCCCCACCACCCCGACCTTGCCGAAGAGTCCCTCGTGGCTACCCCCGACCACCACCACCTTGCCAATGCCAAAGACATCCTCCTCGCCGCCCCAGAGGTCCGTGCCGGCGGGACTGGCCACACCCACGGGGCTGAAGGGATCGTTGACAAGGCTCGGCTGAGTGTCGATGGCCGCCCAGTCGAACCCGCCTTCCACGTACCCCTCGCTCACCTCTGCTTGGCTCCTCCTGCCCTGGCTCGCGGGCCGCGAGAGAGCCGGTGTCTCCATCGCCGAGAGGAGGGGGCTGGTCAGCTGCGCCGGTGACACGCCGGTGGGCTGCTCGAGTTGTAGCGGTGCGGAGAAGTCGAATTCGCCGCCACCCGCGATCGCGTCGGGAGACCCAGGGAGCGAGGCCATCGCCGGGTGCTGGCTGCGACCGGAAGGCGACGCATTGGTCGCCGGGGAAGTCGGTGGCGTGTCTTGGTATGCCTTGATGAACGCCTCGACACCCTCGGCAGTGGCGAGGGAGAAGGCTTCGTCCGCGTAGTCGGCCATGTGTGGGGGCGTGTATGGGTCCGACGTGGACGAGTGTGGCGAAGAGTGGGATGATGAAGGCGAGTACGCTCCTATTGATACCGAGTCCGATTCGCCTCTGGCGTCCAAGGCGCGGGCCTTTGATGCCTTGTCCGTACGGTCACCGAGCTCCGGCCGGTTCTTGCGTGGTCGCCCGCGCTTGACTTCGCGACGCTCAAAGCCGGGGAGCGCACCCGTGCAGACCCCACGCTGGCGGTGACGGGTCAAGGCGTCCTGGCGAGCGAAGCCATTGCCACAAGGGCACTTGTGCGGCTTGTCTCCGGAGTGGATCTTGGCGTGCCGCTTGAGGTCATGCTGGCGGACGAAGCACTTGCCGCAGTGGTTGCACTTGAATTGCCGATCGCCAAGATGCGTCTGTACGTGCGACCGAATGTTCTCTTTGCGGCCAAACTTCTTGCCGCACTCGGGAAAGAGGCAGGTCCATTTGCTATCCGCCGCGTCTTGGTTGGAGATGTAGGCGGCAACCTCTTCTGCACTGATGCCAGTGTCTTCGATGCTGGCGTCGACCTCGAGGCTGGCGAGCATCGCTTCTCTTGGTGACATTGGAATTCTGATCGGCGAGTCTGGGTAGAAGAAGCGACCTTCTTGAGCGGCAATCATCATCTGCTGCTGAGCCAACATCTCGGGCGACGACATCATACCACTGTCTTCGAAAAGAGTCGGCATGCTCATTGCGCCGAGTGATGCCTGCTTGGCTGGTGACAGGTGCGGTGACAGTGGGTCGACCATCGATGACTGGTAGGAAGAGTAATCGCTGCCAAAAGACTGCTCGAAGAGTGGCATATCGTGGGTCTGGGGTTGCTGGATGTGCACCATGGGCACATTGGCCAAGTTGACCGGCATTGGTGCGGCATCCATATGGCGGACGAAACGACCGCTGGTCTTCTGAGTAGGAGGCGGTGATGGGAGGAATCCGTTCACTGGCGATCCTTGCATGAGTACAGGTGTAGTTGCCTGCATCATTGGACTCGCCGTGTTTTGGATATCGAGGTTTGGTGAAGCTCCTTGCGGAGAGTAATGAGGATAATGATCGTAAAACGACTTGATCTGATCTTGAATATTTCTGATCGCTTGCTCTGGTGGTGCGATACCTTGTCGAGACGCTTGCTCCTGCATCATCTGTAACATGTGGGGGTGCATCCTTGGGTCTATCTGTTGCTGTGGTTGCTGTGGGTGTCGCTGTGGAAAGCCCGGCTGGGCTGTGCACTGCTGCTGCGCTCCTTGCATTCTATGCTGTGGAAATTGTCCTATGTTAGTGTCCTTTGGTGATGGTTGGTCCTGTTCGTGTGTTGAAAGTCTTCCAAAGCTGGGAGACAGTGTCGAATGATGTTGCTCCAGTGATTGTCCTCGTCGATGTGAGGGTCGTTGTTGAGTTCCAGGAATTTGTGTAACCAGTAGAGGCGCTTCTAGCGAGTTTTGTCGTCGTTGTAGGCGTCGTCGTCGTTGTAAGCTAGAAGAGCTGTTGGACAGCATAATGTGTGCAGGGATAAGAGTCCGGAAGATTTGTCGAGATCCAGTGTAAGTCAATACCTAGATGTGTGTCCGAAACTGTGACCCATTGTCAGGCATTGTTCCTATTGTCGACCAGACTCCTTTTATCATACGTACCTCACGCAGCGCAAGCCGGGGCCGCCGGGCGGTGTGGTATGTGAAGTTCACTCAGTCACCGACTGATGTGAAGTTCCCAGTGGAATCGAAGTTGGCCTCGCGGCCTGTGGGAGATTTGGTTATATTACAAGCAGGCGATTTGCCTGTGCGGTGAAGAACTGTTCTCTCTCGATCTGAGATTACTCTTGGTCAATTGTAGATTCTAGTATGGGTGGTAGAGGTATGTGTGAAAACGAGTCGGGGACCATTAGGAACGAAGTGAGCTTCACATCTAAACACACGGACGTCAGAATGGTCGCCCTAGCAATCGGCAGCCCGGGACTAGAGCCTCTAAAAGCGCCAAATTGAGCCGCACAGAATGCCAAGGTGAGAGAGATCACGCTTACTCATCCACCCACGCTCAAAAAATCAGTCCCGCATATCCCGCCTCCAAATTTCTCTCTTATCGCGACTGAGGAAGACAAGCCATTGTCTAGGCCGCCATCATGCAAATTTTCGTCAAGACCCTCACGGGTAAGACGATCACCCTTGAGGTGGAATCGTCCGATACTATCGACAATGTCAAGTCCAAGATCCAAGGTCAGTCCATCCTTCTCGCTTCAGTCAGTGTTGGCGCATATTGACCTTCATCAAGACAAGGAAGGAATCCCGCCTGACCAGCAGCGTTTGATCTTCGCCGGCAAGCAGCTCGAGGATGGCCGTACCCTTTCCGACTACAACATCCAGAAGGAGTCCACCCTCCACCTCGTGCTCCGCCTTCGTGGTGGTGCCAAGAAGAGGAAGAAGAAGGTGTACACTACCCCCAAGAAGATCAAGCACAAGAGGAAGAAGACCAAGTTGGCTGTCCTCAAGTACTACAAGGTCGACGGAGATGGCAAGATTGAGCGTCTGAGGAGGGAGTGCCCCGCCGACACTGTGAGGCAATCGTGCTAGATGAATTCTGGAGCTATACTAACATGTCCTTAGTGCGGAGCTGGTATTTTCATGGCTGCCATGCACAACCGCCAGTACTGCGGTCGCTGCCACCTTACCTACGTCTTTGACCAGAGCTCTTAGGTGCGTTGCGGTTGGAAATGTAAGGAAGAATTCATTAGTCAAGATCAGATACCACCAGATAATGATCAGCACTTCCTTGATAATTCCTTTGCGTGATCATCTGCAGAAAACCGAACATGACCCGCTCATGCATTTTGAGGTAATGCCGCGAGGCAAATGCTACCGTGAAGAAATCTTTCGTAAATACTCCGACCCGTCCTGATCTTGCACAGGTATCCGGTCCGCACACCGATCTCCATGCTTCTATTGATACAGCAACCGAATCATAGCGCGTGTGACCGGATATTGATTCCTCGTCTCCATACCCTGCTTATCTTCCACCTTCCGGCATCTCTATCCAATAGCCCCAGGCACTCTCCCATTTCCCCACAGAATACTATTCAGTACACTGTAAGGACTCTGCTCATCCCCACTCCCATGCGCACTAGCGACTCTGCTCGCCGCACTGCCGGGCCAACTGCCACTGCTCCCACCGCCTATTTCCCCGTGTCTGACGGACGGACTGCTCGTGTCTGTCCGCGGACTCGGCCCACTGCCTAACGCGATATCCTCGATGAAGCGTGGCGGCGGCTGGTTCTGCGGCTGCTGGGGGTATAGCTGGTGGGTATGGCTATGCGGATACGCGTTGTGAGGAGCGTGACCAGGCGGGAAATTGGGCACGGCATGCGGCTCGACGGGGGTTTCGTGGATGCGAAGTTTGCGCAGTGCCTCTATTGCTCGTGTCATGGGCGCGGCGAGTTCGGCTGGGTTGACGCCGGAGGTCATGTCGCCCATCAAACCGATGAAGCGGCCAAGGAGTCTCCGGCAGCGGTCGTTGTGGGCGTGTTCGCGCATGATGCCGAGGAGTAGGGCGGAGGAGAGGGCGCGGTGTACTGATGCCCAGGATTGTCGGGCGTAGGAAGTGATGTTTTGCAGACCCAGCCAGGCTTCGACCGTGTTGATGAGAGAGTCAAGACAGGTTTGGCGGAAGGCACGTGCAAGGTCTGGATCGGAGGCTGAGGGTGATATTGCCGGTCTGCAAAGTTCGGACATGACGTAGGAAACGTGGAGGTAGAGGCACCAGTGCTCAATGGATTCGCGAAGCGACCGACATTTTCGAGAGTCGCGAAGGTGTTCTGCGCAATCACGTAAGATGTTGTTAATCTCGTCGCGACTGCGTGTGATGCGATTGAATAGTTCCCGAGAGGACATTGGCTTTGTTCGGTCGCGAACAACATCCAAGGCGACCTTTGATATTCGTAAGATGGCACTGTGGAATGGCGAGATGTTGATATGGTTACGGGGATCAGCCATGGGTGAGTGGTCTACCAGGGCGGAGAACGAGGCGCGGTCGTAAGTGATGGAAAGAAGAGAATCTTGCCACATGAGAGTCCACCAGATCTTGTTACGAAGGGCCTTTACGGTAGGATGCATGTCTGTAGGACATTCTTGGTGAAGTCCGAGCGATTGGGCTAATCGTGCTGTCAGACCGATCAGATTCCAAGATGTGCCGGCATTCATATTGTTGGAGATGACGTTTCCAAGTACGAGCAGAGCTTGTACGCTCTCCAGGGTAGGGACTGAGAGGAAGTTGGTGAAGCGAAGACACTCAAAACTGCAGCAGACTGTGCAACGTATTAGCTCGTGTCCAAGTGTCAGGGACAGCTGGACTTACCATAGACTTGAGATGTCAATTCTCGCTCCTTTCTGGGTAAATTCGAGCATTGACATCCAGATGCCAGGACTGCAAAAAGAAGGCCTATCCAGTTTAGATCTTTGTCGTACAGACTCTGTTCCGTGACTCCAGGCGGTAGACTGCCATCGTGCCGCTGGTCAAGTTCTGCATAACCAGCTCTAGTCATAAGGAAAGAGGTCATATCCTGTTCGAAACCAGCAATATCTGCCACTCCCGCAAAGATCACATGTCCAAGGTCGCGATAGTAGTGAAAGAAGCTCATACACTGATTGTCCGAAGGTATCGTCTTGGCCAGTTGCTCAGCTTTAGCCGTCCAGCCGTGAGCCAGACCCCAGAGATCGACGAAAGGATATGTTGCTGTCTCATTGTCGAGACCAAAGAGAGGCAGGATGGATTTCCCGAGAACGTCTTGGAGGTCAGACTGGTCACGGTTGCCTTGTCCTAAAGCCATGACCAATGCTGGTACTGAAGAGCCACCAAGATGGACTGTCTGGCCAGTGAGAGCATTCCGAGTGTGAAAGGCCGGCAATGCGGAGCTGTTGATGGGCAGATCGGACCTGCCCTCAAGCGTTCTGCCATTCACGATTGGCGTAGGGGGCCCGGAGAGGTTTGGTGTTTTCATGTTGTGCGTTCCATTGGTGCTTCTGAGCTCTCGGCGAAGCTCTTCAATGGTGGACTCCACCGACTCCAGCTTCCGGCAGAGATGCGCAAAGTCGAGTTGTGACATGGTGATTGTGCCACCGCCACCAGCGGAATAGCTCTGTCCGCCATCATCGTGATTGACACCAACAGGCGGAGGTACGCCGATATTTTGCCTCTTTGCAGGCGGATGATAATCGCATAGCTCCGGGTGCTCGCGTTCGACGCATGTCTTGCATGGCCGACCTAGATCACATCTCACTTTACGCTGCCTGCAGGGATAGCAGGCTTTGTGCTCACGGACTTTTCGTTTTCGACGCAGAAAATCATCGACTTCCTGCTTGGGTGGCGCGTCAGTGATTGTGCGCGGAGACACGCTGCTGATGTCCATGACTGGAGGTCTGCGATCCCAGAGCGGCGGGACCGAAGATCAGGAAGCTACAATAAGCAAAAAGACGACTGATTTTCTACCAATTCTATCGCATTGTCGGCCGGCAAGGATGTCGCCTATCGAAGGGTCAGAGATTGTCATGCAACATGCTTTCGATCCATGCTTCTGACTAGGGAGGGGAGCAATCGAAGAATTGGCGCTGCGAGAAGGTGACGAGGAACAAGCGAAAGCCGTAACGGAAACCAGGGTTGATGGATCGCCAAGGAAGAGAAGAGCTCCAGGCTGGGAGTGCGCACTAAAAACGTTATGGTACATGGCCGCCAACCCGCAAGCCATTTCAACCATACAATCGGTCGATACCGTTTATGGACATTGAGGAAAGTCGACAGAAGCTGTGGCTTTTTTTTCTGTTGTTTCCAAATCGTTGTCCTACAGGAAGGGACGGTAGCACACTTGCGCGTCGTGTGCTATTCTGCTGCACACACCCCCTGGCAAATCGTTATCCGAATAGATACAAAGAAATGACTGCTTCTCGGGCTTGAAAGGACTACATGATGACTTTCTATTTATTAGCTTTTGACCAAATAAAGACTACTTGCCGGAGATTGAGAGCATGATCCTGGTTTACGATCTCAAAGGATTCCGGCTGGCAAGACGAGAAGAGGTGCGGGACAGCCACAAGTCGCGCATGACTCGCGTTTCCGGCCCAAGATCTCTCATCATCGGCAGTCACACGACGAGCTGTACGGAGCTTCACGAAAACCATCATCAACCAGACATCTCACACGACCACGACTTGTGCCACCCACCTTTGCATCCCCATCCCCCTTTCATCTACTACTAGGTCTCTTCGCTCACACACACCTCACATTCTCACCTTGCGCGATGGCCGACCGCGACCTCACCACCCTTCTCAGCCAGCTTCAATCCATCTCTCCTTCGCAACTCCAGACCGCCCCTCAGCTCCTGTCACGTGCGAAGATTGCCCTCCTCAAACTCGGAGCCCTTGTCCCCACCCAACAGACCCCAACGAATCACCTCACCCTCGCCCGCGACGTCCTTGAAACAGGCGCCCTTCTCTCCATCCGACTCAAAGATCCAGAAGCCTTCACCCGATACTTCCAACAACTACAACCCTTCTACTCGCTGCCTGCAGAGCGATGGTCAGGCGCCAACGTGTCCACCCGTTCCACAAGATCCGGGTCAGCACCGGCAGCAAAGGGTAACCAGAGCAAAGTCACAGGTCTCTACCTTCTGCTCTTGCTGAGTCAGGGTGACTACGCCGGGTTCCACACGGAGATTGAGCGGCTAGAGAATGCAGAGGGCGGTAAAGGGAACTTGGAAGACGACGACTTCATCGCATATCCGATGCGGTTGGAGCAGGCTTTGATGGAGGGGAGCTACGACAGGGTATGGGGGGAGACGAAAGGCGAGAGGGTACCGGGGGAGGAGTTTGGAGTCTTCACAGAGGTAAAGCCATCCCAAGAGATTTAATTCCCCAGCTAGTATTGTGACCTCCCATAACTGACGTCGACAGGTTCTCATCTCAACCATCAGAGCCGAGATCGCATCCTGCAGCGAGCGCGCATACCCTTCATTACCCATCAGCAACGCCAAGAACCTCCTCTTCCTCGACAGCGAAGGAGCCGTCATCGAGTTTGCGAGATCAAGAGGTTGGGTCGCAAAGGAGGGCAGAATTTACTTCCCGAGCCAGGACGAGGCGGCAGGTCAGAGCGCAGAGAAGGACGTGTTGGCCGCCAGCGGGCAAGTGATTGAGAATGCGCTCGGGTACGCGAGGAAGCTAGAGACGATTGTATAAGCGCATCGTCCTCCACAGCGCATGCGTCGAGAGCGAGGAAGCCACGACGGAATTCGTACTCTAGACACCAGCCCGCACCGGGCGGTGACAAGACAAGCATAGACAGCGCCCTTCTTCCCAACATGATAAAAGATCGTGATACATTGCTCATACTCATGAACCACTACATCTCCAACATCTCCTCGACCCACTCATCCAGCTCGACCACCTTGAACCTCTCCCCCCATCTCTTCCGAAAGTCCTTTTTCAAGTACAACTGACTCACGTTTTGCCGCCAACTCACCAGCTCCACCTTCCACCCCTTCTCCAAAGCGCGCTGCACCATGCGCATGAATCCACCACTGTACTCCGCCTTGGCCGCGTCGCCCGTCGCCAAGACGATAGTAGTAGGCTGAGCGGCATCGACGAGACTCTCCAGCATCTTGAGGTGCAAGATCTCGTCGACACCTTGCTCGACGTACTTCTCGGGCGCATGGGTGGGGACTTCGGGCTCGTGGTCAGAGAAACTAGCGCTGCCCGAGTCGACGTCGCCTTCGCTCTCGCCTCCACTACGAGGGTTGCTTTTCCTTCGGCGATGGGACAGCTTCGCGTCTTGCGCCATGAAGTACCGTTGGCGCTCGGTCAGCTCGCGCGCTTTGAAGACCTTGTCTAGGATGCTGCACTCGTAGCCTACCTTGCGCGCGACGTCAAAGGCCGGAATCTCGGGCGTGCTGCCGGCGAGGACGCGTTTCGCGATCGGACGCCGCCGTTCGAGGAGGAGTGCGAGGGAGTCGAAGCTGATGTCAACGCGGGGGACGCGGACGTGGGAGGGGATGCCGCGGGCGCGCTTCAACGCGTCGTGGAAGCCGATGAGGATATTGGAGGCATCGATGAAGACATGGATCCCTAGGGGGTCGGTGGCGTGGTTGGTGAGTGTTGCAGGCTTGACTAGATGGGGTTTATCCTCCCAGAAAGACTGCAGGAGTTTGAGGAGGAGTGCCCAGTGGCGTTCTTCTGGTGGACGGATAGTTATGGGTTGGATTGAGAGGCGGGACTTGGAAGGGGTGTTGAAGGTTGGTGCGGGCTGTTTGGGTGGAGATACAGAATTATTACTGGGGATGAGTTCTGCAGAGCCATTGGTCGTGGGTTCTCTCGGACCATTCGTGGTCGGAGCTGGGGATGGACGTGGTCGGACAGAAGCCGGGAGGAAAAACAGAGCTTTCTGGTCGTAAGGATTGGAAACTGGCCATTCTTTCTTGATCACCTTCTCCTTGGATGGAGGACATTGAGGCTCAGGTGGCTCAGAGTTGTATCGAGCGAGGACGTTACGCCCTGCTTCAGCAACCTGAGCCCGAAGAGCATCATCCTTTGTCTTCGTATCTCCACTGGGTGCATTCGTCCTGTCCGAGAATGGTACAGCTACTACGCTGTCCTGCTTCTTCGGCGCCTTCTTCTGCTGCTCCGGGGATGACAGTGGCGTGACGGTACGACCGTTCTCATCCCGTGGGCGCAGCTTATATGTGTGCTTTTTCGGCAAAGGAATGTTGTGTATACTAGCTTTTGCAGCTGGGTTGCGAGGAGTATTTGGCATTTCAGCCTCCGACTCCATGTCACTGACAGCTCTGCGGACTTCTTCCGCTTGTTCCATTCGCTTCTTCCTATTGAGCTTCTTTCTCTGCTTCTTAGACAACTTGCTCGGCTCGCCATCGCTCATCGCAGGTGCGACATCCGTCAATGTGCCATCGTTGACCTCGTCCCGCCATTGTAGCTTCTTTGCTGAGGCAGGCACGATATAGGCAGCTCCATCACTAGTGTATTCTGTCTTCACCGGCAACTGGTACCTGAGTGTCGGCGATGTTTGAGGCGAGAGAGAGGCATTGGTTGCCTTGGTGGGTGGAGGAGTGCCCAAGTATTGCCAGATTCGATCGAAGTCTCCGAGTCCAGCAGCATGATTGTTGTATGTAGTGGTTTCATTATTGGATGCATTAGCCGCAGAGCTGTCCTTTAAGCCGTCTGCTGAGCCGGAATCATTGTTACGTTTAGTGGGTGTGAGAGGCTTGTATGGTATGTTATCTCCAGACAGCGTCTTAAGCAGGGAGTACGCCGCTGAGAAATCCCAGGTCTTATCTGAGGATACGGACGTCATCTGAATGAATTATGTTGTGCGCCCGTAAGATACGTGTAATGACAGGGCGAGAGCTTAGCAGGTCCTGGTTCGAAGTAGCGATCATTTCCAGCCTGGCAGAACACCGTGAAGAATGCGAGACGAAGAATACAATCTGACAAAGACAGAAACGCCCTGATGCATAGCAAACGATGAGTGAGATGTCGAGCAAAGAGGTGTGAGACTTGCTGAGAAGTGGATGCGGAAAGGATGTCAAGCGTCGTTGTCTGCAGTGACGCACAAGGTCCCAGATCGCCTCTTGAGCAAAGGCAGATCTCGGGACCGATCGAGGAGGGGTCAGATCTGTGTGGCCGTGCTTTTAGAACGCCACAGTGGCTGATGCACGTCTGTCGCTGTCTCGATTGTACCCCGCCGCGCGAAATGTCACTTTTCGTCCTTCAGCAATGAGTGCTGATTTCTGGGCAGGTTATCTGTCTGGAGCAGCCGGCATTATCATCGGCAATCCGCTGGACTTGATTAAAACCCGAGTCCAAGCTGGCTCATCACCACGGATCCCAGCAGCGTCTCCAGCAGCTCTTTCTGCCCCGCCTGCTTCAGCTTCCAGGCTTGGAGAATTAGTGAAGGGCTCTGCAGCGCCTGTACTTGGCTATGGCGCTCTTAATGCTTTGCTGTTCATGTCGTACAACAGATCGATGTACTTGATGCACGAAGATCCTCTCAACCCTCATTCTTTGGCAAAGACTTGGCTTGCGGGAGCGGTGGCAGGTCTGGCGACATTTGTGGTCAGCGCACCTACCGAGCTGATCAAGTGTCGAGTGCAGGTCAGCAAACGGAATGTCAGCAGTCTGGATGCTGCGCGGGAGATCTGGCGTAGCGATGGATTCAGAGGTCTCTACTGGGGCGGCGGGATCACCAGCGTCAGAGACGGAGTAGGATATGGATTCTAGTATGCTATGTGCTCTCTGTTGATGACTTGACGTGCTGATGGACAAAAGCTATTGGTCGTATGAGATGAGCAAGCGAGCTCTCATGAACTCCAGAGATGGTGACAACCCAGAATGGATGTCGGTCCTGCTATGTGGTGGAATTGCAGGTGTCGTGACATGGGCATCGATCTTTCCGCTAGGTAGGTGTGGACCTTTAGTCGGTCCCAGCCCCATCACTGATCCTTATAGACGTGATCAAAACCAGAGTGCAGACTCAGGGGCTACATTGCCACCCAACCTCACCAGTCACGGAGGTGACATCAATCCTCAGAAGACCTGAAGCGCGGCTTTCTGCTATGCAAATGGCACGACAAGCGTTTAAAGATGAGGGCGCGGGCGTCTTCTTCAGAGGTCTAGGCGTGTGCAGTGCGAGAGCATTCATTGTGAATGCTGTACAGTGGGCCGTGTATGAGTGGATTATGCGAGTTCTGACTATACCCCAGGCAAAGCCTGCAATTGTATAGACACATAGACCATATATTAGGTAAAAAGCAGATTCAGATTTAATCTCCTTCTCGAGATGGTGGTATTGACGCAAGAGAGCACCGGCTGTCCATCCACTGGCTGATCACGTCCCCTTGCCAGCTCTATCATGCAGCCTTGACCCGAAACTTTTATTGTTCGTCTGGAAATGAGAAAAGCCTCTGTCAGCGCACATTTCTTTGTGCGGTAGGCTGGAAAGGAGAGACTCGTCGGAAGATGTTGTTTGGATGGCTGAAGCAGATCACATGATTTGATCCTGGGTCAGACCAGTAGCCTCAGCCTCCATCGCGTCCCCACCGCCACCTTGCTGGTTGAGGTACTTGACGTAGCTCAGGCCTAGAGGGCGACCTCCGTACATGTAGCCAGAGAACTTGGCTGGAAAGTCGTTAGTGGGAAATTCAATGTTGACGACTGGGAAGCACCTACAGATGGAGGTCTCTGCATCGCCCTGGCTGGCGAACTCGACGACACCAGTACCCTTGGAGCGGCCGTTGGGCTCATACTGAATCTCAGCACGTTCGACTTTGCCGATAGTGGTAAAGAGATCGACGAGATCTTCGTTACTGGTTGACCATGGAAGCTGCATTTTGATCAGTGCCGTCCTTGAAGCTTGGGTGAAAGAGACTCACGTTGCGGACGTAGATGACTGGACTCTGCTCGCCACCAGAAGTGGCAAAGTCGGTGAAGGGGTTAGGCTGCGCAGCGGGCTGATCGGCTGCGGGACCGGGTGGACCGCCAAATCCGCCACCACCCTGGTACCCGCCTCCTCCTCCGCCCTGGTATCCGCCGCGACTACCGAATCCTCCCCCAAACCCGCCACGACCGCCAAACCCGCCACGGCCTCCAAATCCTCCTCCGCCATATCCTCCACGACCGCCCATGAATCCGCCACGACCACCAAATCCGCCACCTGGCCCACCAGATCCGGCGAAGCGATCTTCGCGAACTTCGAGGACGCGACCATTCCAGTCGTAGCCGTTGAACTGCTGGATGGCATTGCGAGCGTCATCAGGGTTGTCGAAGGCGACGATACCGGAGCCCTTGGGACGACCATCGGGAGCCATGTGAATGTCGGCACGGATGACGGAACCTGCGTGAGCTACGACAGAATCAGCATAAGATACTGGACCGTACCACTGGGGGCCAGTCCATCGATTCGGGTCGTACGTACCAGCCTGACGGAAGAGATCCTTGAGATCCTGCCATCCGACAGTGTAAGGCAGCTACAGAATGTCAGCAAAGTGGTGGATGAGTAAGGTATTACAACTCACGTTGGAGACAAAGACCTGGCGGCCTGCGCCGCTTCCTCCCATACCGCCACCCATGCCGCCACCACCATATCCGCCTCCACCAAAACCAGGTCCGCCTCCGCCTGGTCCGCCAAATCCGGGGCCACCGCCAAAGCCGCCACGGCCGCCACCACCGCCTGACTGACTGAAGCGGGGTTCGGCCTCACGATCCTAGCACAATTCATCAGATAACATCCATCATCCACCGGATCCATCGTCCACATACTTCGCGCACGTAGATGAGTCGTCCCATCAGGTTCTGGTTGGAGAGAGTGTTGACGGCGTTCTGAGCCTGGTCTTTCGTAGCGTATTCCACTATTCTGGGAAGAATCAGTATATGCACAGTGTAAGGGAGTAATGTGACCTACCCGCATCCCTATAATGACCCGGACCAAGGTCCAATCCGTCAATCAAATGTCCATCAAGATACAAAACCAAAAAAAGCCAGGGAAACCAGCCGATCATGTGCCCACCTTCGACATTCCATTCGGAAGTAACAAGACGTCGGCGAAGAGAACTTCACCGGCTGCGGTAGGTGTCAGTATCAAACATGTGGGAGTAGGCTTGGTATATGACTGACCTTGACGCATAAAATCTTTGAGATGGTGCCACTTGACATCGTATGACAGGTTGCCGACGTAGACACGACGGTCCTGCTGGGAGTTGTCGCGCACCGAAGACATCATTTGCTCTTTCGCCGCACTGCGGTCTTCGAACGACCTCTGTGGTGGGGGACCTCCGCGACCTGAACTGTAGTTATTTGAGTAACCACCAGAGTTGCCGTTCGCAGGGGAACGAGAGCGACGTTCAGAGCGTCTGTAGTCTTCGCGAGAACGCGAGCGTGAATCGTAGTCACGGCGACTGCGACGAGGGCTTCGTGAGCGACGGCGTGAACGAGACCTGTCGCGCTGTCTGATTGTCAGCTTTTTATACCATGGTGATCTTGACATGATTATCCTGTCCGCGACAATGAGATATCAGAGCAGGTCCAAAGTTGTCCAGAAATAGATCATATGCGTACCAAGGTGTTTTGACGTGTTGAGCTGATGTGGTCGATAGTGGGACGAAGACGGAAGTGAGATGAGCGTATCTGATGAGGTGGGTGCCTGATTGAAGAGATTTTCGTGACGTGGCACGAATGGCGCAGACGATGTACATGTGAAGCCATATGTATTGTGTTTGTCCGACAATACGACTGTTGATTGGGCTTGATTGCGTTCTCCGATCGGCAGATGCCCTGTAGGCGAAGGCCCAATTCGTCCTGTTTCGAAAGATACCACCTCGCATAACTACATTGTGCGTTGTCTTGCCGGTAAGTATCGCTCATGCGATGACAGGAACTTATCGACTCTGTCCTAGAGAGCTTCGTTGATGTGAGGTTGGAGCTCTGTGTGGACTCGACAAGAGCTCCCTTTTCCTCATGTACAGCCAGTATTGAGCTCCAAGAATGTGATCGTCGTGGCGACAATATCTTCCAGTCTCTTGATACAGTACTCCGACTTGCTCTTCCATATTCTCGGACAGCATTGGCTTGCGGCGGCGGCGGCTTGCGACACAGGACATGTCATGAGGAAGGGCTTGACTTACACTTTCACGGGGCCGATATGAGTCGTCTGCTCGAGGAGAGTATGTCAGCGACATTCAACGAAGGCGAAGTAAATCTCTAAAGACCGAGAGACGAGGGGAAGGGTGGAGATAGACGCGCGATGAGTCGGGAAAAGAGATTGAGAGAGGGATCAGGATGGGGTCAGACTTACCCATTGTGGGCGAAAGGTTGGAAGAGGTGACCGAAGGTGCCAACGGATCCAAGACTGAGATGAAGAGCGGGGACTTCGGATGAGCTGTGGGTGGTTGATACGCAGGGTTGGACTTGCTATCTGTCAGAGAGTACAGCTTCTGCGTGTACAGCTTAGGTGCAAAGCTGTCTCCGCCAAGAGAAGCACCTCAGCAGGGAGAAATAAGTGGAGACTGGGGGCTAGCTTTGACCCGAAGGTAATCCGGCAACTCTCTCTTTTTTAACAAGACAAGCTAGACAACAGGACTGCCGAGCGGGAGGATCTACGAGCCCAATTTCACTCTGGCCATTACGGTCATGGCATGCGGCTTTGTCTTTGGATGCAGATGCTGGTTTGGGAAACTACGTTGTGGCACAGCATGAGCCTCGGGGCGAGAATGTCGTGATCTGATCCTCACAGGAAGGTCGTTTCACAATTGGACATTATTAACCTTCCCTTGTCTGCACCGGCGGACTCTCATTCTCGACATCCGACAAGGCTCTCGCTGATTTGACCTTTGTATCATCACACATCTTAAAGGGATAGAAAGCTTGACCAAAGTAGGTGCAGCACTAATTGGGAGCTAGGGCCACCGGAGACGCGAGCCCGACCGACGATCACTTCCATGGGTGCATATGAATTCATGTTTCCGTGTGACAGAGACACCCACATTTTCCATCTATCTGATCAACGACTATTGATCCACATGAACCTTCTGGGACTGCCGACGGTCTCGCTTCCGTGCCGCTGACAGGTCATGTTGGTCGTTGATATGTTTATGACCCTCTGCAGTGACAGATCAGAAACCTCTACCAAGAAGGATTGTCTCTCCACCGCCATACCAGAGAGTACCTCTTCTGTGGTCAAGGCCTTTCTCTTGCCCCAGTATCCATTCACCTCCTTCCTTGATTCGCCCGTGAGCATCGGGCCAGTAGTTCTGCTCCAGCCACTGATTGGTCTCCTCAATCACTTCTATCAGTCTCCTGATGCGATCATGGTCGAAGCTCCCGTCACTCTGCTTGAATTCATCTGCAAAGATGAAGCGGCCCAGAGTGAGATGAGCGGACGGTACAATGTATCGACTTGCCACCTTGACGCCCGCTTCAGTGCATATGGACCAGAGTTCTTTGCGAAGATGATGGTAGGTGAACTTGTCGTCCTCTTCAGACCGCTCATCTGGAAGACCTTCACCGCTGGCAGGCAGAAACGAAAGTGCCATTGCCTGAGCATCGTATGTGATCTTGGGTTTGATGATTCTTGCCCGATGATCGTAAGTATAATCAACGACTTCCTGCGCGACTGGCTCCAAACGCTTGACCAGCTCGGTGATCTCTGGCTTTGTAAGAGAGTGTGTGATCTCTAGCGTTGTCGTGTGTAAGCAGTCCTCTGGCATGACCCACAGTTCTGTCGTGATCAGCACCGAAAATCCTAGATATCTCACGAGTGACAAACTTGGTACGACACCAATGAGCCTCTGTTGAATTTGGACAATTAGTGACCTGAGTGCCTTTGGCGGTCTGGCCCAGAAGACCAGGCAATCCCGAGAATCTACATATCCGGGTTGCGTCTCGAGCTTCAAGAGTGTCTCGTCAACGATCACTGAAGCAAAATCTGGTGATAGCAGTTTTGCTTTCTGCTGAGCTTCCCGAGTGTTGCGATGTGTCTCGTACTTGGCCTGTATCTGCTTCTGCAACGGTCATCAGATAAACACACACACCCGTTCTCTATACATTCTCACTGGATCACTCCCACACGCTGCAATTAGCCCATCGTAGGGGTTGCCGGAGCTGCTTGCTGCAGTGCCGCTGAGGTCTTCGAATGTGTAAGAAGAAGCCATGGTAAGACAATATTTGGTGAGAGTGAATGTCGTAATCTCAGATAAAGGTTCGAGAACACGCGGTCTATTCCGATACCATTTGGTTATGAAGATGCAGATTTTAACCCCTGGATGTTGAGGTGCATGAACTCTTGTTCATATGGGCGGGTCATTCCGCATGGCGCACTTTGCAACCCCTTTTCACGCCTTACATGATGTATAAAATCCTTTATTTGGGACTCTATCGGATATTCAGTGTTCAATGATCCGAGTTTTGTCGGGACCTTGAGTACATAATAGGTATATCAGTCCTCGACTATCCCTGATAACATCGTCAACGCAAAGCTCGTCTAGTGCCACACCAGTCTGGCTGGCGTCTGCAAGACCCATGACAGGCAGTCACCCCCGTCGTCAGTGCAAAAGAATGAAGCGACCCCCCTGTGATGCAAATGATATCATGCCCGCCTAAAGCCTTCACAATTTGCAGCTTGAGGATGACCGCTTTGTCCCCCGTCTACATCTTCGACGATGCCAGTTTGGCGGAAACCGTTCAAGCCCCACGCCCAAACTCTCCTTCCTTGTCAACTGCAAATGAGTGTTACTCGCCGCAGCCTACATCGACGATGGCTCGTTTTGAAAGCCCAAGAATCCGTGGGATGAGTTCATCGGTCTTGGTCCGTTCCATCACAAGGCGATCCTCACTTCACAGCCAGGAGTGAATCCGAATATGCCCTCTTTACTCTACCAGGCATGAGTGCGTTCCATGCTGACCATGGCTGACGCACTCTGAATGTGCCCTAACTCCAGACCTGTCCGTCTTCTGTAATTACGAACGTCGTGGAGTCGCCTGCTGCAGTTTGCTGGAGCCTGACATCTTTGGGAAATTATTCGCCTGGAATATAGGTCGGGGTGCTCTCGGCAGGATTGAGCTCGTTTTCAATGCTTCCAGTGCTATCACCATTCGTATCCTCGTCCATGTCCCAAAGTCCACAAGCCTAAGTGGTGAGGTGCCTAATGT
Source organism: Elsinoe necatrix (assembly GCA_033846785.1). Taxonomy (NCBI): domain Eukaryota; kingdom Fungi; phylum Ascomycota; class Dothideomycetes; order Myriangiales; family Elsinoaceae; genus Elsinoe; species Elsinoe necatrix. Next base: position 210,939 of record JANZYI010000008.1, read on the forward strand.
GCCTTGAACATTCACGCCCCATGTGAGAATGCAATTATCGCCAGAGATGGCAGCAGCATGCATACCCCCGACCGCAATTTGAACTATGCCGCCGGGGGTTGCGGCAAGTAGCAACTTGAGCTCGGCCTTACTGACGTGGAAGCTACCTTGCCCTGCACCGAAATGAAGCTCGTCTTGTTCACCATCACGAAAGAGGTAGATATCAAGTCCTTCTTTCATGGTGAAACTGTCCCAGGAGCCCTTGTAAGCATGCCCATGTGGTCAATGTTTCAAAGATGCAACAACGGTTTCCTATCAGCAATGATTGTCCCAGCTTTACCGTGCGATGTGCTTGGTTGAGCAAAGGACTCCTGATCAACTTGGTCATTGCTGCGCAAAGTTAACTATCGACGTAACAAGAGCCCAAATAGCGTCCAGTAAGTGAAAGACTTTCGATTACGGTATCAATCGTATCAGGCAACACAGCTTGCCGCCTGAGACGGCGTCTGATCACAGTGACAATAGGTCATGTCTGCCAATCCCCAGACTCGAAGGCAGTACTCATGACCACGTTGAGGCGCCCGATGCTGTCGGCAATACCCGCGATGCCCAATCCGGCAACTTGCACCCAATCGGCGTTCTGACGCGTGAACCCCGATGTCGCGTTCACCTCCAGCGCGCTACATTTCGCGTACAGTATAGCGATCTCTAAATTTGTTTCACTGAAGTTCACCAGATAATTGAACCTCACCGCACAATCTTGTGCTTCACCTGCCTACCATGCCGAAGCGCAAGGAGGCTCTTTCCTCTCAAATTCCAATCACTTCTAGGAAAAAGGTCCGGACTAGAGACATCCGGTCGTTCTGGAATCGAGGCGAATCTGGAGATCGCCTCCCTCGAAATGTAGCTAAGCCAGCTTCCTCAGCAGTGTCGGCCACATCGACAGCCTCTTCTGCATCAATCCCGGTCATTGAAATAGTCAAATGTGATTCCAAGACTCTCAAGGACTTTCGACCAGGTCCCTCAGTGGAAGTTTTACCAAGCGATCATTTTCCTTTCACCGACTCATCTAACGATGAAAGTCATGTCAAGGGCATTTCGGATGCACAAACGGTCACTATCGACGTCGACCCCGATACCGCAGAAGTCACGAGCACCAGAAGCCGCTCGGGACGTGTATCGACATTCAGGCTAGTGGTCGAGCCCGACAGCGACGATGAGAGGCACAAGTCACGGAGAGATCAACGACGAGGTTCTGACCAAAGTTCAGAGTTCTCTCCAGAGGACGAGCAGACCGGTTCCTTGAGCTCAGGTGGGGACGACTATGATGTATCAGATCCAAGTGACCTGGACATGGACGGAGCTGATAGCGAGTCGTTCTCTGACGACGGGAAATCAAAGAATCCTGGCAAATCCAACAAGTCGAAAGCTGCACGGTCATCTACTGCCAAGAAAAGTGCAGCTCGCTCCAAGAATCGAATTGCGCCTCTGGCAGGCGTGACGAAAGCCTCGAACAGGAAGGCTACGAAGGATCGCATGAACAATCTCTCCACGGGTGCAAAAGGCCGACAGCTTGATCAGAACCTACCACCAATCACGAACGTCCACGACGCCTTTCAGGACATGACAAAGAAGGCACTTTCTCTCAATCTGCAGAATGCACTTGAAGAATTCAAAGGTCGTACACTCCGCATTGCCACCATGTGCTCAGGTACCGAGAGCCCTCTGCTCGCTATTCAGCTCATTCGTGAGGTACTCGACGACCTTGTGGGTACATCATTCGACACCGTGCATTTGTTCTCCGCGGAGATTGTCCCGTTTAAACAAGCATATATTGAACGGAACTTTCAGGTGCCCTTGATCTTCAGAGACATCACAGAACTCACTGGTGCCAAGGACCAGTCAGCGACAGCAACTACCGCATACGGTGCGCAGGCTCCAGTGCCGGCAAACGTTGATTTGATCATTGCTGGCACTGCTTGTGTAGACTATTCGGCGTTGAACGCTCGGAAAAAGACAATCGACGACGACGGCGAATCAGGAGATACGTTTCGAGCTGTCCTGGCTTATGCCAAGGTCTGGCGTCCGAAGATGTTGATACTGGAGAATGTGTTCACAGCACCATGGGACGACATGCTCGCTATGTACGAAGACATTGGCTACAAAGCGGCTGGAGTCCTCGTTGATACGAAGAACTACTATCTCCCACAAACCAGGCAAAGAGGCTATATGTTCTGCATTGATCCATCAACCTGCAAGGATGACAAAGAGGCCACTAAGATCACGAATCGCTGGGTTCAAAACATGGAAGCACTGAAGCGACAGGCCAGCTCTCCGGCGGCTGCATTCATGCTAGATGATGACGATCCAGCTGTGCTGCGATCTCGTGCACTCACTGCTAGACGAAGCATTCTGGATACTACTCTACGCGAAGTCGACTGGTCCAAATGCTTGCTGCGCCATATTGAGTACAGACGCAAAGAGAAGATTGGCAATGCGAGACCATATACGTCCTGGCAAGAGAGCGGATCAATGCGACTACCCGGCAATGCCGATACCAGCTGGTTCCGTGCCATGGTCGAGCGCATATGGGACATGATTGACTGTTCACTGCTGCGAAAAGCGCATCCAAATGGAGGAAATTTTGACATCACATTCAAGCATCGTATCAGTAACGTCTCACAGAATTTGGACAGAAACCCCGACACGACTCCTCCGGGTATTGCGCAATGTATTACGCCCTCTGGAATATTCTTCTTGTCGATTCGGGGAGGCCCTTTGACTTCCGAAGAGACATTAGCGCTTCAAGGTCTACCGCTTGATAAGATATCTTTCACAACGGAGACGCCACGCCAGATCCAAGACATGGCCGGCAATGCAATGAGCTCGACTGTGGTTGGTGCTTCTATTCTTGCCGCATTGATGGCTGCTCCAGCCAAGTACTTGGGTGCTGCCATAGACATCACTCCGAAACCTATGCTGAACGAAGCGGAGCTGAAGTTCACGCCTACCGACACCATTGCACTGAACTTGTCAAGCTCTCACGATGCGATCGACGTTTCTTCGTTGCTCGCAGAAGCAGTGTCCTCGTCGAAAAAGTGTAGCTGCGAAGGACCGTCTGATCGGGCCCGAAAACCAATCCAGCAATGCGCAGATTGTGGTCACTCCGCGTGTATAGCTTGTGGCGGCAAACCTCAGCACAATTACTATGGGAACCACATACACCGTACCGACCGCCTCGACCCAGTGGAATTCCGTCGTCGATGGGCACCGAAGCTCCCATCTCACCTTCACTTCAGTATTGCAGAGGACATAGAAAAGCTCTTGAATAGCGTAGTATCCAAGATCGAGCTTGCGTACCTCAAGGTGTTGAGGCGCGCACTTGGTAATTCATATCGTTTCTCTCATCTCCGGCGAGGACGTTCCTGGTCTGCTATATGGTGGTCAGAAAAGTCGAGACTCGAACTTCAGATGGCCACTTCGGGCCTGCGCTGGCGACTGTATGTTGTCGCCGATCCTGGATTGCCAGCAAACGACAGGCTGCGCCGCTTTTTAGATCGGCCAATCGCGGAAGCCATCGTCCTTGGGAACGATCTCTTTTCTCAAGAATGGAGAATCAGATATCCTCTGAAGCGCACATATCAATTGACCATCAGGCCGGAAAGCTCGGGCATGATCGCTTCTTGGATGGCACGCTTGCAATTACCCGGTTTCGAAGATCACGTCGTACCGTCGCTGTTAAGCGTCGACGGGTCTGGCGAATCTGTAGAAGGCATTCGCGGCACATACACCGCGCTCCCTCGTTGCGGTACCGCATCCGAATGCCTCTACAAGAGGTCCGATGCTGACATGCCTGATTGCTATCTCATGCTGGATCCGGATCCCATAGCGGATGCCTCGGGCGATACCATGGTATTCACGGACGATATAGAGGCCAAGAAGTATCCAGAAGCTCGTCAACATTTTGGTAGTCTGCCACCAATCTGGAGGCCCTGGTCTAATCCGGCAACGCTGAAATCTCCGAGCATGACTGTGGATGATGCTTGGCTTACTCTCAACGACGAAGCCATAAAAGTTGTCAAGAAATCATCCAGCCTGGAGGCTCGCTGTATTGAAACCTCGAACGTCGCAAGGACGAAACTCGGAGATTGCTCCCATGCTGTCGACCTACTGTCATTCTCGTCCTCGACTGCTCTTTTCACCACTGTCAGTCCGTCATTTTCAGATATCAGCTGGATGTTCGCGAACGTCCAGTCCTCCTTTCCCACCATTCATGAAGAGCCGCTGCACATGTCCGAGGCGGCAACTGCTTGCTCGATCTGCTTGCCGGGTACGGCACCGCTGAGATGGAAGTGGACTGATGACATGAGATCCTTGCGACCATACGAGCACCCTGCCGCGGCGACCGAGTATGAAGCAAAGCTGAAGGCTCGTCCTGGAGTGGTACAGCTGCATGCCTCGCATGGCCCAAAAACTTGTAATGTGTCTATGCGCGTGAACCTCGCGACTCTAGCGCATCGTGCTATAAGCAAGCTCGGTCAGCTTTGCCCGAACATCGTGGCAGTCCGGCCAACCCTTACTTGGAGCGTTGATGCCGCTTATAATGAGCCCAGTGGTCTAGAACTCCCGAGCTTCTCACTTCAGAATAATGACGACGATGTCACCCTCGCCAGTCCTGTCAAGATGAACATCACGCTCTGGCCGAAGCAACGACGTAGTCTTGCATGGATGCTCCAGCAGGAGAGCGGAGGTGGTCGAGAATACATTATTGAGGAAGCCGAAGAGACTCTGCTACCGAGTGTTGACTGGCGTATCGAGGTCAAGGCGAGCCAGCAGCACAAAGCCAAAGGTGGTATTCAGGCCTCACATCCTGGCTTCGGCAAGACAATATGCACATTGGCTTTGGTGGGTACAGATTATCACGAACGATCAGCAAGGGAGATTATCACTGGGATGGCACGCTCATCAGATCGCGTGCCAACGCCCGGTCCCATCCTACATGCGGGAACGCTAGTCGTAGCACCAAAGACCCTTGTCGAGCAATGGGCTTCTGAAGTCGAGAAGGTTTTGGGGAGAGATTTCGCACGCACAACCATAACGGTCAACACCATCGGCGATCTTGCCAAGCATGACATTGAGAACTTCTGCCGAGCCCGCATCATCGTGGTCAACCAAGATCTGCTCACGTCTGACGCCTACGTCAAACGTCTGGCTGCTTTTGCGGGTGTCCCGGAGCCGAATAGCACAAAGGGCCGGCAGTATACAAGCTGGTTAGCTTTCGTAAATGGGCAGATTTACAAGCATGCAGACATCTTGGTGCGGCACGGTCGCAAAAAGTTCGAAGAACAAATCAAGTCGGTGTACAACGAGCATAAAGATGATCCTGAATTCGCTTCCTTCGTACCCTCCAAGAGACTGAAAGGGCAGGCCTACGCCAACAGATATGCCGGAAACTCAGGCTCAAATCACAACAAGATTCCGAACCTGGATGCCAGTGCCCTAGCGTCCACCGGGCATGCCTTGTTCGAGCTGTTCAAGTTCAACAGGATCGTTATCGACGAGTTCACGTACCTCACCTCGAAAGACTACGCTGCTGTCGAGAATCTCAAGGCAGATAAGAGATGGGCCCTGTCAGCGACGGCGAAGATGCAAGATCCATATGACATTGCGAAAATGGCTGATCTGATCGGTGTGAAAGTCAGGGTCAGTGAGAGTGCTCCAGGTGCACTATCGACGAAGAACTTCAAGGCGATTTTGGAAGAGAAGACAGACTTTGAGCAGTTCCAGACATTCAGGTCAAGTGCATCAATGGCGGTAACGAAGCGGACTTTCCAGCTTGCCCAGAATTTTCTCGATAGCTTCGTCCGGCAGAACATTCTGGAGTTTGATGACTGGCCCTATCGCGACCACATTGTGCCGGTCTCGCTCTCGCATGCTCATCGCTTAGTATACACCGAGGTCTCTCAACACTTGAACAGCGCAGATATGCGCATCAAGAAGACTAAGAAGGCGGAGGACCGTGATCGGGATTACCAGATTGCCGACGTCCTCGAGGATGTTCAGACCGCCGAAGAGGCGCTCGTGCGGCTTGCAGCAGCATTCAATCAGAGTCGCTATCAGGATGGCACTGGAGTCGTCACATCAGATGCTGTCTGTGCCAGGCGTTCGCTGCAGGCTGAGGAGGCTAGGGCACGATTGTCAAAAGCTGTACAGAAGCTCGTTCCAATGGTGAAAGGCAAGCTGACGAAAGGCGACACAGCTGCGAAAAAAGCCAAGGAAAACAAAGTCGGTGATTTGTATCAGAGTTGGGCGGCCAACATCCTTCAAGATGGATCACTTGGAGACGAAGACACCCGCTTAGTGATCGCAGAACTTCTGCAAGCAGCCCAGAAGCACTCAGCCATCAAAGCGAAAGACGACGTCATCAAGGAGCAGCTGAGCGAGACCAACGATCTGGCAAAGCAGTATTTGATCACCCTAAGATCTGTGCGGTTCGTCAAGAATTCGCAGAGACTCCTTACCACACCCGGCAGTCGCCAATGCGACAATGTCGATTGCGTGGCATCCGCGGATGCAGACTTATCGGTCTCAGCTCTGTGTGGGCACATCATCTGCGACGAATGCTGGAAGTCGTTGCAGGGGAGCACCGGACTTTGCGCGGCCGTGGGGTGCAACGCGCCCGTCCATGGCTACCACTTGCTGCGTTCTAGTAAGCTCGAACAAGCGCTCCCAGATACAGCATTGGCTGGCCTTCCAGGAGCCAAAATTAAGGCTGTCGTGGAGCAACTCGGGAAGATCAAGGACAATGGCGAACAAGCGATCTTGTTCGTACAATATGCCGAACAGATCGGCGACATGGAAAGCGCATGTAAAAGATCGGATATTGGCTGCATCTGTGTCCGCGAGAACTCTTCTGCCTCGACTCAAGTCACTAAGTTCCAGACACAGACAGATCCGCGCACTCGTGCCACTGTCATCATCCTGAACGGGTCAGACTCTTCTGCCGCAGGAGTCAATTTGACGATGGCTAACCACGTGCTGTTTCTGAGCCCCCTGCTCATGGATTCGCAATACGAGTATGATGCGGCCATGGCACAGGCGATTGGACGTGTCCGGCGTCCCGGTCAGACAAAGGAGATACACATCTACAGATTCGTTGCGCTGGACACTATTGACGTCGACATCATCGAGCATCGGGAAAGCCGCAGCGACGCGCTCTCACAGCTTGGCGCGGAGAACATCAAGCGGACAAATCGTGACGGTGTCGTCTCAGATGGGCATGACATGTCAGAGGGCGGACAGGACAGGGAAGTGGAGAGGACGCAGCTAGTCAAGGATAGCAAGGGGATTTTCAGGTTGATGCCGAAGAGCTGGCTAGTCGGGAACAATGAGGAGACGGGTGTGACAGGTATTCAAGGCCGCACTAGAGTCGCCGGATATGCGGACTACAGCAGTTTGGTCAAGTTCTCGAAGGCATATTCCGAGGAGGACTAATAGCATTCACCTCAGGGTAGTCATGACATACACGTCATGCAAGGCACCACGCTACTTGAGCTGCCACCGGCTTTTGGCTAGATAGATCTCAATCAACCAATCAATCATGTACATGCCCCTTGAAAACAATATTGGGACCAGATGGTCGGATTCAGGGGTTGTCGTGATACCCGACGCCGGTGTTGGAGAGCCGCCGCAGATCTCTTTCTCCTGCCACTCCATCTCCGGACCTCAACCTTTTCTCAAGCATCAACCCGTGGTCATTGCATGACACTACGCACTTCAGACATTTGCTCCACGTGCAGATACGATCCGACTATAGCTTCGATGAGCTTGGTAAGATCTGCCTAGATGCAGAAGCCCCAGTAATGCAGGGACTCAAGATGAGGCACTCCATTTGCCACGTGCCGGGAGGTTTGTTCGCCTTCAACACAAGCCAAGAGATACTGCTCTAAGTCACTTGGGTTATTTTCTTTCGCGGTCTCAAGGTATGTGATTGATACCTGCGAGATACGTCATAGGACGTGTAGGTGGCGTGCCTTGTAACGTTTCAGGATTTCTTCCTGCTTCTGCAGACTGTGATGCACATCGACTCTACCAAATCGTACCACTTCTATCCGGACGTCCGCACATCTTCACACCCTGCCTGAGCGGATCGTGCAGCCCGCTTGACCGGACCGCAAGTCTTGGATCACCTTGGACCCGACTATCATTAGGCCGGGATCTGGACTGGTAGCGGGCTCCACGATTTTACTATCGTAGCCACTGTAAATTCATCCCGAATATGTCCAAGGGATGACAATGTTCTCCCGCACGTGTTTACAATCGCCCAGGATGAGCTGCACCTCGCCTCAACGACAACAGCGAAGGAGGAACATCAGCCCGCCCCGCCCAACGTCCTCACTAAAGACGCAAGATGGCATCAAGTCCGTAGTATTGTCCAACACGCCTCTCCGCAGATTCATCTGGATCCACTATGGTCATGTGCAAACTATATCACGCTGCGGCATTCCTTCTCCGAATACCCCTTTCACCTCGGACACCTCCAACACCCTCAACACATAAACTCCATCCACTCCCCTCAGACCTCCGCAACCATGAAGTTCTTCGCCTTCTCCACTTTAGCTACTGCTCTCCTCACAACTACCGTCATCGCAACACCGACGAAGCCATACGGTTCTCCTTACCCAGTAGATCGTCCCAACAGTCAACAAGGACAAGGCGGTCGACCCGGCGGAGGTAGGCCAGGTCAAGGCGGCGCCTTTCCAACAGGCGTCTTCCCCACCAGACCTAGTGGCGTAGCACCAACAGGGGGCTTCCCAGGCGGTGCTCAGCCGACCGGCGCTCCGGGCTCTGGTTCAGGAGGACCAGGCCAGTACGGTCCTCCTGGTGGCAAGGGACGCGGACAGGGTGGTCGACGACACGGTCCTCCTGGTGGCAAGGGACGCGGACAGGGTGGTCGACGACACGGTCCACCAAGCAACGGGTACGTCTCTCGCTCTGACCGGAAGCTGTCATTCCTCGCGCCGCCGAGCTTACATGCCTCTTCGATCCTTTGAACATCCCACGACGTGAACTGTTCTGACAACGCTACAGCGGTCGCTCCGGCTTCTCTTCTCGTGAGCGTAGCGGCGGACCAGGTCAAGGTCAGCACGGCGCAGGCGCACTCGGACCCAAGGGACCCGGTAAGGGATGGCAGGGCTGGCAAGGTGGACACGGAAAGGGAGGACATGGTCAGGGAGGCGGAAGGCCGACGGGTTCAGGCCCCTCGAGGCCGGGTCAGACTGGTGGGAACTGAAGCCTAGCGCAGTACAGGTAGAATTGAAGGGACCGGTCGGCTGGGGCTGGTGGGAGATATTTGGACTGTTGTTGTAGCTTGTATGATAGATTACTTCTCGACACTCCTTGGGGGAATCGGTACCAGAGGAATATGACACTTTTCACGATATGTATATTCCGTCTGCAAGAGGATATGAAGCTGTTGCCCGCGTCGTCGAGCGCCAGAATCGCATTGAATGGTTGTGATGTTGGGTATATACTGCTGCCGCAAGATTTGCTCATCCTCCGTGTAGTCGCACGGACACCCATACCGAAAAGAGAGTGTCTCATCTCATGACATTCATTTCGAAGCAATCGCCTTTCGTAAGCCCGCCGTCCAATTCGCCAGAACGCCCATTCCCTTGACCAGATCACTTCCCCTCCTGCCCCCGGACACATCCTGCTGTCCGCCAAATTGCACACTTCGCTTCCTCCCATTCGCGTTCGCGGGAGACACACCAGAGCGCCCTCCGTGGGCGCACGCACGAGCCCCATCACCGAGCCCGCGCGCAGAAGTCCTCTCGATCCTCTCCTCCTCCTCCTCCTTCTCCTTCAACACCGGCATCGATCGGACCTCCTCCGTTGCATCCCCCCGCCCCCGCTATTCGATCCCGTGCTCCTTCTTGAGCTTTTCTAAATTGGCCGCGCGCTCGGCCAGGTCGGCCTGTTTCTGCAGCATCTTCTCGGGTTGGTGGTACAGCACAACTAGGTAGCGGGACTGGAAGTTGAAGCCGTTGAGCTTGTCGCAGGCTTGTTTCGCGTCCATAATGTCCTCGAAGACGACAAAGGCGGTGCCTTTTGTGTTGGGGGACATGCCCTGGCGGATCTGCCTGCGAGAAGTGTTAGTGGGGGAAATGACTCGGGGATGCTGCATGTGGCGGAGAGGAGGGTTGGATCATACCGGACTGGACCGAATTTGCCAAAGAGCTCGAACAGCTCTTCAGGCGATACGTTGTAGCTCAGGTTCTTGACGAAGAGAGCGCTGCGTGAGCGTCAGTGAGTGATCGCGTGATTGTGTTCGGGAAGGGCATACCGGTTGACTTCTGGTGGAAGCTTGACATTGCGACTCATAGCTCGATGGAAGGGTCTCTGGTTCTTATTAGATTCGATTTCGTAAAGATCGTGAAGCACTCGGAGGAGTGGTATGGTATGGGTGTTGTTTGTCGAGGAACGCAAGGATGAGTTGAAGCTCGGGAGCGGGATATCAGGCTTGGCAACCAGGATAGGCAGCACTCAAACATGCGGAGAAAGAGATGTAGACTTGAGCCATTCTCCACATAACTTCACGCCTTCAGACCTCGAAGCTGGCTCATCTGCAGGTACTGATCATTCATCTTTGTACCATCCCCCATCAGCCAATCAGATCCAGGATTCGCTCCTCCTCCGATTTCCGCGATCGGTTCGCACTCATTCCAGGCGCTGCGACGACCTACCTTCTTCAACACGTACATGTCGACCAAGAAACAGGCTCAAGAGCACCCGCATCATTCTTTCAGGCTGCTCTCCACACCATTGAGCATCCTTCATCCGGTTCCAGCAACTCCTTGTCGAGTTCTGAGACGGTAGCTCGCACCAGCCGCTTGCCCCTCCACCGAGGTTTCGACAACCTCACACAATATCAACCACCAACCACGACTGCTCGAACCCTTTTGCATAGTGTCAAATGATCAAAAGTACCCAGAAAAAATAATATGTCTGCTCCTTGATCATTCCAGCCTATGTGAGCTGCGCAGCAGGAGCTACTCAACACGCGTCACTCAGACACTCCGATCTCAGACCATACTCGCAGTCCTCACCAGACACTCTTCACAATGGATCGTACAAGCCACCCGACATTCAAACCTCTATACGAGGGATTGCATACGTATGCTCGACTACGTTCCCCAGTAGCGCCTCCGATCGAGCCGCTGTCGCCCACCCTGCCACCCAGAGAAACCCCATACTCCGCCTTTCTCAAAAGCTACATAAAAGAAGAGTCGAAGCCAGCGAAGGTCAAAGGATCGCACCAGAAGCAACCAAGAGCCAGGAAGACACCTCAAGAGACACCGCGCACTCCGAACGAACACAAACGAAAGTCTTCCAACACAATCGATGAACTTGCTCAAGTCGCTCTTGCGGTAAGCGAGCCGGTTGCATCTCAGTCAAGGAACCCCTCGTATCCATTCAACAATACCTACAGCCAGTATTCAACCACCACCAACGGCGCTTCATGGGGATCACCTCCTGCTCCGTTTACACCATTGTCACGCCCTGCAAAGCGCGCTCGTTCAGAAGCCTTTGTTCACTCGTCATACTCGTACCAGCAGCATGCTAGACCGGCTATTAGTGATGGGCCGCCTCAGCAGCCATTACGAACTCCAGCGAGCACTGATTATGAAGCCGCCGCGTTGTTGCTAGCTTTCGGAGGTCATGCACCTGCTGCCGCTCCTGCGCATGCTCCTCCACCAGTACCACCTCCCGCAGTGCCTTACACCTACCCGCATCAGCGTACTCCATCGCTTCCAGTACCGCCACAGCTACAGCATCACTGGATTAATTCGACTCCCATCTATGCTCCGGTCCCACCACCTGTGCCGGCATCTCTCACCGCCACAGAGCCGACCTACTTGCCTTCTCCACAACCAACGACGGAGGAACCTCACATCTCGTCAAAGGAGCCATCAGATCATGATGCTACGGGAAGTGAGGATCCTATGGAAGACGTCAAGGGGACGACCACGCACAGTCAAATCCGCACTCCGCCGGAAGAGGCAGTACTAGCTGCAACACAACTGGGCGACGGAGCGAGTACCTTCGGACAAGAGCAAGAACCCGAAGGGACACCTGCAGAATCGGAAGAGGCGAAGCCAAAGAGGAAAGGTTGGCCGAAGGGGAAACCTCGTGGCCCAAGGAAGAGCGGGCCTGCAACCACTTCCAAGCCTAAGACAGCTGGCAGGAGGGGTAGGAAGTCTGCTGCTGCAAAAACTGCTGGGGAAGCTCCGTTACCGCGCAGAAAGTCTTTTTCAGAGTACGATCCACCACACTCGGTCCTTGAATACGAAAACTCGAGTCGGTCGAACTCGATACCTCCAAACTGCCACTTCACACCTGGAAGGCTGAGAGCGGCAGGCGGGAAGAAGGCTCTACCAAAGTTGACCAAGGACACTGTTTGCGGAAGCTGTACCACTGCAAGAGAATCGGCCTTTGGTGAGAGCGATACATGGATCAGCTGCAATGGGTGTAAGAAATGGTTTCATGCCGACTGTGCTGGGTTCAAGAGCATCCGAGAGGTTCACGACATTGACAAATACTTCTGCAATGCTTGTGAGGCCGAGCATGGACACACTACATTCGTCCGCAAATCTACCAGAGCACACACAGCTGTGGACTATGCTGGACTCAACCAGGGCGTGCTCAAGACCTCGGATGACTGCAAAGAGCACCATTACATTCAGTCGATTAAAGATGGCACCTTCAAGTTTGATGAAGAAGCTTTTCCTCGCATGAGACCAGAATTGGTCACAGCAGATTACTTCGAGCGAAGCGCCTGCTTCAACCAACCTGTCCTGATCCCCGCCGAATTCAATCCCAAGCCGGGCGTGAGGCAGCACAGCCTGTCAGACGCAAACGTCGCCATGAACCCAGACGGTACATCCGAGGGTCTATTAGGCGACATTGCAAGCGACGAGTTCCTGCCCGACTTTGAATACGAGAGTGTGCCGGATGACGGACAAGACAAGCTTGACATGGTCATTCCCCAAGATTTGACAGTCCGCAAGGTTTGTAATCTTGTCGGTCCAGAATATCCGTTGGATGTCATCGACACCAAGAATCAAGGCACCGAAGGCCGGATGTGGAATCTTGGCAGATGGGCCGACTACTACGAGCTGGACGGGGAGAAGGACATCCGCAACGTCATCTCCCTTGAGGTTTCTGCGACCAAGCTTGGTCGGCTCTTGAGAAGGCCGAAAGTAGTGCGGCAGATCGATCTTCAGGACAATGTGTGGCCTGCGGAGGAACCAGCCAAGAGCGTGGCATTTTACTGTCTCATGTCTGCTGCGGACAGCTACACCGACTTCCACATTGACTTTGGTGGATCGTCTGTCTACTACCACATCCTGCGTGGAAGCAAGACCTTCTTCTTCATACCACCAAAAGCAAAACATCTCAAAGCATACGAAGACTGGAACAACTCTCCGCAACAGAATTTCACGTTCCTGCCGAATATCACCAAGGAATGCTACCGTGTTGATCTGTTCGAGGGCGACACAATGCTTATTCCTTCAGGATGGATTCATGCCGTCTGGACTCCGTCTAATAGTCTGGTCATTGGCGGCAACTTCTTGACCCACATGCACTACTCTATGCAATTCAGAGTCGTCGAGGTTGAGAAAGCCAACAAGACACCACAGAAATTTAGATACCCCAAGTTCCAGAAAGTCATGTGGTACGCTCTTTTGAGGTATCTGAGGGAAGATCCTCTGCCATCAAATGTTCGAGACACTTTCTATTCTGGCGAGCGCTTCGAGCGTGATTTGCCTGTTTGGCAGGAGTTCGACCTCGTTGGAGACAATTCCGAAAAGGGTAGCGACCTCTACAATGCTCGATACTATTCTCAACAAGAGCTCGACGGTCTCCCGGAGCTAGTCAGCTTCATCTTCAGGACTGTCATGATCTCGCAAGACCGTATAGAGGGCGTCACCGTCGAGTCAAGAAAAGCTGTTATCGCGTCCATCCCAAAATCTCACGGCGATCCTCTCGAGCTGGCCAAGACTTTTGCATTGTGGGTGGCTTGGAAGCGTGGTAACGAAGATCCGCCTGCTTGGGCTCATCCAGATGCAGGTCTGCCAGAGAAGGAAGCAAACGGGGAGAAGAAGCTTTCAGCCAAGATGCTCAAGCAGATGCAGCGACATGAAGCTTTCGAGGCTTGGAAGCTTGCTCCAGGCAGACAGTCTGCTCGACAGAGGGAGCAAGAGGCCGCGAAAGTAAAAGAGCTGGAGGAGCAGAAAGAGACGAGCCTACCTCCTCAGACGCTTACATCTACGCCAAAAACTTCCGGACTTGGTCCTAAGAGGATCGCTTGTGACGCCTGTAGGAGACGACGAATCCGATGCAAGCACAAGGAGCAGCTCACGGAAGGAACAACACCCGGATCCTCTTCAATGCCAGGACCAGAACGAAAGAACTCAAGAGAGTTCGACGCTGTCGTGATACCCAGGATGCCCAAAAGTGTGGCTGCTGGAATTCCTCCAGCAGCCGTATCTCCAGGAAGTCAAAACATGAATACTGATGCGCCCGTTTCCAGCACTCCCTTCACCCCAGCCCATGCCTCGTCAGACACTATCTCCGTCGCGCCACCTTCAGGTCCTCAATTCTCCACACCCAGCATGCCTTCGCTGCAATCACAAACTTCCAACGCTGATAACAGTGCCAAACGAGGAAGAAGCAAGGCATGTGCGGACTGTCGCAAAAGCAAAGTAAGTACGTTGCAGGATCCGTCCACCTCTGCTGACCATATACAGCGGCGGTGCGTGCATGATGAGAATGGTCAAATCGATCCAGTGAAGGAGAAACAAGCTCCGATTCCTCGAAGCAATGCCACCAAGAAGCGAAAGAGCACTGACGGGCCGTCTTCTGAGACCAAAAAGCTGAAGAAGGAATCACGAGAGCCACAGCAGATCTTCCCTGGGCCTACATACTCTTCTGGCTACTCCGAGATGCAGCCTAATATCCAGGTCGCGCCTGGACCTAGTGAGCACCAGCAGCAGGCAGGGGAGGCCATGGCGATAGAACCTGACCATGACGACTTCGACGACATGATTGCGCCGGAAGCTTTCCAGGAATTCCAGGATACTAATCGTGTAGATCTGACAAGCACCTTCGAACACTTTGCCGCACAGGCATTGCAACAAAGCAATGTTGCGGATGCTATTGATCCGAGCCTCATGGACTTGGAGCCTGAAGTGCATCAGTCAATACCAAAGCGAGAGCCACTGGTCGCATCACACGAGACTGGTAGCACAGACTCTGGGGTCGCTATGACGGATGGTCTGCTGCCGGCAGGGCCTGATCAAGCAGAGCCGAACCACGAGCAAGGCGCGCAGCATGCCGAAGCTCACCAGCCAACTGACATGAACGGAGGCACGATCGTTGTTGCTCCCGATTGCGCGGCGCAGTCGACACCGCACGCTTCTACACCGAATACTGAGGCAGCATCAATGGCCCACCATCCGATCGAGCACGAAGTGACGACTGCCTCGGTCAACGCTCCTAGCACTGAGCACTTTCTGCCTGCTTCGATACCGAGTTCAACGCAAGTTACGTCCTCCACAGAACCTGCGCAATCCATCGAGCAGCCGGAGCATATTCCGCCTCGAACACCAGCAGCGAATGACCCACCTTCGTTGTCCTCGGCTTCCTCGCCCCTGAGCTCCACGCATGCCACACCAGAGCCCACGGAGCCTGTATACCAGTCTACAGAGCCAGCCAGCATCCGTCAATCATCTCGCAGCTCTAAGCCAGTCGAGCGCTTCGCCAACGGAAATTTCGCGGGCTCGTTGCTTTCGCAGGCTGCTGGCTCGCCCACCAAATCAAAGGTCGCAACTCCTTCAAAGCCGGCGATGAATGGTCATCAGAGGACAACTTCCTCTACAACGCCTGTACCAAACGGCATGCCCGAATGTCTGGTTAATGACGTGATCGCAGTCATGAATGGTGTCATGCCTGAGGCTAGGAGCAAAAGCAAGACGCCGGGTCAGGAAATCAAGACGGAGGAACGGCTGAGAGATGAAGAAAGTGTCAGGTTGGCAAGGGAGCTTGCAGGGGAGAATTTCGGGTTGAGAGTCAGGAGTGGATTGAGTGGGGAACTGAAGCAGTGACGAAGATAAGGCGGACACGCTGGCAGGGCTTGTGTGGTTGGGGACTGCTCTGATGAATGGCGACAAGAGACCCGT
This sequence comes from Elsinoe necatrix, assembly GCA_033846785.1. Taxonomy (NCBI): domain Eukaryota; kingdom Fungi; phylum Ascomycota; class Dothideomycetes; order Myriangiales; family Elsinoaceae; genus Elsinoe; species Elsinoe necatrix. The sequence continues at coordinate 227,162 of JANZYI010000008.1, forward strand.
TAAAGATGACGGCACCTGCATAATATATCCTTGCAGCTAGTTATGAGCATAGCATGAATGCGATGAACAGAAGCGTAGAAGAGAGTAACGAGCAGGGAAAACGTCAAAGCATAGATACCAAAAGAATCCATTATCATCAACTTCCAAGCAGTTGGCTAGCTCTTTATGCCCACTATACTCCATACGCCTCGCATGACTTTCCTTCCCCCTCTCTTACACGGGTATCAAATCACCCACCTGTAACTAGCATACCGTCCCGCCGTCTCACTCTTCCTGATGATCTTCACTACCTGCCCCCTTCTCAAACCAAGGTACTTCGCAACCGGGTCCTCCACGCGTATTCTGGGCAACTGCGTCTCCTTCAACCTGTAGCGCTCCAGCAAGGCCTTTTTCTCCGTCGGCGTGAGCAGGATGTGCTTGGGCACCAACTCGTGCCGCGTGATGTTCACCAACAGGTCTTGCTCGGGCCAGACCTCGACGCCAATGGGCAGGTTCGCGGCGCTCTTGAGTGCCGAGGAAGTGATGCTGGCACCGGTGACGAAGACGCCGGAGTAGTAGTTGTGTTCGTTGAGGAAGGTGGCGAAGACGCGCAGTTGTTTGATGCCGATCGCGCTGTCGGGGTTGAAGTCTACGTAGATTGTGCCCACCGCGGGTGCGCTGCCTTCTGGGTTGGATTTGGTGGGGAGTGCAGTGTGTTTTGCCATTAGTGCCGGGGTTGGGCGGGCGGAGAAGTTGAGGGAGGATTTGTTCAGGGGTGTGTTGTTCGGGCAGGCGAGGCTGCGGAAGTCTTCGAAGGGGAGGTTGCATTCTTCTTCTGTGAGTTCGTAGCCCTGTATGGATGGTTAGCAAAGGTGAGAGAGGGAGGACTGAGAGCGCAGTACCCGGTCGTAGAGCATTTGTTTGGTTGTCTTCCACACGCGCCACATGCGCGAGAGCTCGCGGCGGCTCTCTTCATCGGCCATGGTGAGAGCCTGTGAGATGGTAGCGGAGAATGCTTCGGCGCAAAGTGAGGTTAGAGGTTGAAGCCGTGAAGAAAAGTTGCATGACTCGCAGGCTCACCGCCGGGCAGAATGCCATGCCACCAGTGTTCTGCGGAGCTCCCATTATATGGCAACACACTTGAGTCTGGTCAGTATCTCTCTCCGTTGTGCAAAAAGTCTTTTGGAGATCTAATCAGAAGTTGTTTGATCGGTAACAAATATTGCTGGGGCCCCCCTGCAGGCCTGGGCTTATTCTGCGCAATCAATTGCAGCTAGGTCACCATCGCTATTTTCTTATCGCGGCTTCAGTCAGCTTTTCCACCTGCTCCAGCTAACACAGCTCTACCTTTGCTCAATAATATCAGTCAAAAACGGAAAAGCGACATGCATTGAACTCGTCAATAATGTCTGCACCCTCTATCCCAAACCTGGCCACTCTTCGTGGTCGCGGCGGTGGGTTTCGAGGCCGTCGTGGCCGCGGTGGTAGTCGAGCTCCAGACGACAGCGAAGGACATCCTGCAAGACACAGAGATCAGATCGTCCAGCAAACTGATGACGATGCCGCCACATCTCGTATGTCAGCAGTGGCACTTGGCTACATGCACGATCCATACGCCCAGGCTTTCGCTCCAGTCCCGCCACCACGACGCTACACACTTATCAATAGAGGAACTTATGTACGTTCAATTGCCATCGACCGTCTGGTCGCAGAATTCCTCCACACCAATCCTGGTAGCAAGAAACAGATCATATCACTCGGAGCTGGTTCCGACACACGCTTCTTTCGTTTCTCAAACGTGCAAGGTCTTGTCTACCACGAGATCGACTTCTCCGAAAACACCTCAAGAAAGGTTTCAAAGATCATGGGAAACTATCAGATGCGTGCTGCGCTCCAGACTGGAAACGACCTTCACCACGATGTGCAGGTTACACCTACGAAGGATGCACTCTTCTCCAACACCTTGAACATTCATCCCCTCGATCTGCGCGCTCTCAATCGCAAGGATGGCGGTATCACGCACATCTCGAATTTGAGCGCCGATGTTCCGACACTGATTCTGTCGGAATGCTGCCTAACATATCTTTCATCCAATGATGGTGATGCAATCCTATCTCATATCCTTAACAGACTGCTCAATCCTCAAACGCCATCGGCGGTTGTGCTGTACGAGCCCATCAAACCAAGAGATGCATTCGGTCTGACGATGACAAGCAACCTTGGATCAAGAGGCATAGAAATGCCTTCATTGAACGACGTGCCAACGCTCCAAGCTCATCGCCGACGTCTGGAAAAGCTTGGACTAGCCGAACAAGGTGCTCGTACGGTCTACGACATCTATATGGGTCCAGCCAGTGAGCGCACGGCCCAGCAGGCTCCACGTAGACGCAACAAGATGCCACACACCCGCGCTCGCCAAGATCCTTCGATTAGCGCTCATTCCAACAAGAAAGGGCGCAAAAAATGTCGATCTTGTGGTAAATCTGGTCATACCACCAGGAAGTGTCCCACGCCACATTGCTCATTCTGTCAAGGAGATCATCTCTACCGCCGTTGCCCAAAAAAGCCTTGCAAGTACTGCGGAGACCGTCATCCTGACCATCTATGTCCGAAGCCGGTATGCGGGAACTGCGGCGGACCTCATAAGAACCACAAATGTCCCATCGAAGCCGCACCTCGTATCGCACGCCGTGAGGCCAAGGTCAAACACCGCATCAACGAACGCGAGAAGAAGAATCCTTCCGTCAAGCAAGCTCCGTCGCAAGACACAAAGCAACTTACAGGTGGAGAACTCCTGCAGAATCAGCCCGACCGCAACCTCAGCAAGAGAAGAGAGAAGAAGATGAATGGGCCGTGCAAGTGGTGTGGCGGCCCTCATTGGAAGGCACTCTGCCCGCAGCGCGACGAGATTCGCGATTTAAGAGAGCTCAAGAATCTGCAGAAGCGAAAAGCCAAAGCAGAGGGAGCTCTGCACGACATGAGGGATTCCGAGTGGCAATCTATGCAATTTGACGGTCCTTCAGACAGCCAAGAGCCGACACGTCCTTTCGACAACATCGAAGGCGCTGACAACGGAAATGAATCCGATGCGGAATCGATCACATCGTTGACCGACTCCGAAGATGAGGAATTTCTCCTCTACTCTGGCCGTGACCAGTTCACTTCCTCTGGCACGGACAATGACTCAACTCCAATCGCTAGTGACGACGAGGGTGAGTCTGAGATGTGGATCACCCCACAGGAGAGAAATCGTATCGAGCGTCTGGAGTGGTTGGATGAAGTTGAAGAATGGAAACTACTGGCCGGACATTACTGCGTGGCGTGGGGATGGAGGAATGGCTGTGACAGCAACGGCAGAATCTTCAGCCAAGCTTGGGGCAAGATTGCAGGCGACTGGAGAGAGGAGGAAAGGAGAGACGATGAGCTGCATGGTGTGGCGGGCCCAGCATCCGAGGCCACGGGTAGGTCGCCGTCACTGACTGGCGGAGGGGTCTCTCGGTGAGACGGGAAGAGACGGACACTAGAACACACGACCAGGTCACGATCAGCTGGAGCGACGCAGCAGCTCGCCTTGTGATGGACCGGTGCGGGCAGGAACAGCAAACGATATGACGACGGCGATTAGGTGCCTTCCAAGGATGGCACAGCAGACGAGGAGGTTGGGTTCGCTCCAGATGGATGGCATTGCTCATGTGCACTATTTACTCTGCATTGTATACACTGAAGCGAGATAGCAGGATACCCAGCAGGATACCCAGCAGGCTTAGACGACAGTGATGTACCATGAGCATGAATACGAAGGGTTGTACTCGCTTCCAATCTACCCGCTGTACTGCTACTTGTGCAGTTTTCAAAGAGCCCGTCTTTGCTCTTTCGCTGTGCACTTGACACTTCATGTGCGATGAAATGATTGATAGTAATATTTGAGTATTTATAAGGGTCTATACATTATTCACAAAAGCCACTACGGCTTCCAACCCCGTGCTACCACCTTGCATCCAGATATATATATATATATACATCTGCCCTACCCTTTGTCTCCTCTTCCCTTTTCATATCCTTCTTCTCTCTCTGGCTTCCTTCTTCATTCGTCCTAGTTCCCCAAGTCCTCCCTTCCTTCTGGCTTCCCCCCCCCACGTATGTATTGCTCTTTCCCTTGGTCTCCCATTATCCTCGGGCTCCATTGACTAGACTAGAATCCCTTGAAAGGATCCCTGCCCTCGTCATCAAACACGTAGCCCAATCGCCTCCGATCATCCGTCCCTCTCGTCCCATTCGTCCCCAAACTCCTCACGCTCCCCTGTCCCAAACTGAATAAACTACCAGAATCCGCATCCTGCCCCTTTTCCCTATCCCTGCCAAAATTCTTCCTCCTCAAGCCCGTCACCAGTCCAAGCCCACTTCTGCCATCTTTACTGCTATTCTTGGCCTCGACTCTCCCCTTCTCCTGTGCCCCGAGACCAGCAGGGGAGGCGGAAGGGTGCGAGGGTCCAAGCGTAGGGCTCTGGTACGGACTGATCGGGGAAGGAGAAGCGGGGTTGAAACTCCGTCGCCATTTGCCGCCTTCTCCGCCCTGGACCGCCGTCTCGGTGCCCAGGGACGCGGCGTCGACACGGAGGTCTACGCCGAGGCCTACGTTCGCTCCGGTGCCGGGACCAGATGCAGTGGGTCCAGGGCCGGGGGTGTTCCGTCCTTGTCTATCGCTGCCATTGACACGGTCCTGGCTCCGTTCTGGGATCCGCGGAGAAGGGAGAGGTGAAGGCGTTGGTACGATCCTCGGTCCGCGATCGAAAGCTGGAAATCCGGACGAGATGAGAGGTGTGCGTTGGCCCGACTTCTCATGCGAAAAGGAGGAGGCGTGGGATTGGACGCTTGGTCTGCGGTCTTGGACGGCGCCGGTGCGGATTTCTTCGCTTGAAGGCGGAAGTGGACGGGAGAGGCCTGGACTAATTGGCGTGGCGTCGGGGTTTTGGGGGTCGACGAACGCAGTCATGCGCATGGTAGAGGGTTTGCGGTCGGGGTTGCGGGATAGTTCGGGAGCGAACGAGGGAGAGGAGGGTAAGGGGGATTGTGGTGAGGTGATAGTGCCACGGCGGGTGGAGACGAGGGAAGTAAGCGAAGCTGGAATACGAATCGGGTTGGTATTGGATCGGCGACGATTGTGCGTCAGAGCGGGCGTAGGGTTGATGGGCGGTTCGTTGCCGTGGGCGAGAGAAGACAAGGCGTCAGCGTTGGGAACAGGAGAGGTCAGTGTGTCCCTACGGCTAGGGCGGGTCTGTTCTTGGGAAGGATCCAATGATTGCTTGGATACGCTGTGGGTGCTGGAAACGTTGGAGCCGCGACGGAAACGATGAGTTTGGATGTCTGGAATGCCGAGAGGCATATCGGGGTGCTGGTATACACGAGTGTTTAGACTCGTGCTCGGAGGGCCCGAGACGAGTGTGTAACTGGCCTCTGCTGGAGAGTAAGGGGCACGCGGTCGACTGCCATTACTTGTACCAGATAACGGGTTACTCGAAGCTGGAGCAGAGAAGTTGCGGCCCCGCGGGATGTGAATACCAAGCTGAGAAGCAGAAGCCTTTGTCACCGAGGCATTAATGACGTTGTCCTCGTGTTCGAGAGTCTCTGATCGGAAATGTCCATGGCGCTGCTCCTTCTCGGGCTGAGTGCCCAGCTTCCTCTGCGGCACACGAGGAATGTTTGGCATACCAGAGGAAGGATTAGCGAGGAACGATAAAGCCATGAGCCAGTGATAGTGGCGATCCTTGTTCGGTGCGGTAAGCTTCAATGGTCGGTCTGGTGTGAGAATGACAATTGATCTCGAATAGCAAGTCGCATAGTTCGAATTTCGTGGTAGAGGGCTGGTGTCCGCTACATCGAGTACGGTCTTAATGAGCAGCTTGCGTCCCTTGCTGCCCATCAATTGACTGCCACCAACAGGCTGCTTGCTGCTCCACATGACAGTCCGCTCGTAAGGAGAGATCCATACCCAGCGTTTCTGTCTCGCAGTATCTTTGCCATCATTTCCAAATTCCTTTCCACTGTCGACCATGCCGAAAGACTTGCGCTTCTGAGCATACTTCCACATCCACTCACCAACCATTGCAGCAGCAATAGAATCAACCAAAGGTGTGTCCCTGTCATCCGCAGGTTGAGCAGGCGACTGTGGCATGAGTGGAGAGCAAGTCGACTCTGCTTGCTCCTCTTGAATTGGAGTGTAGAGACCGTCGAGATCTTCCATGTCATTTTCGTAGGCTATGCTCTGAATGGGAGCAAGTCGTGTGGCTGCTCGTCGTCTGCGTCTCGGGGACGTCTGGTTAGTGCGCCTCATGCTATTTGAAGATCTTGTCTTGCGAACTCCTGTCGGCCTGCCAGATGAGTAGGCAGAATTCTTCCGCTTTGGGCTACCATCGTAGCCGGATCCCGAAAGCTCTTCTTCGAGGATGTCTGCATGAATACGAGAGCTGGAGCGATCGGGTACAGCAATCGGAGGCGGCTGCGAAGAAGTGCTGAAGATGCTGGACTCAACTGTGTCAATACTAGAGGCACGACTGCGGAAGGATGTTCGCAAGCCCAGCGTGGCGGAGTCTCGGTGATGTGACTGTTCCAAGCTTCGAACGTGTGACCATCGATCATCATGATCTCGCATATGTTCCTCCCTATTTTGCGGTGGTGGTAGCATGTAAGTCTCGTTTGTAGTTGATGCATCCGAGACATGACTTTTTCGTAGTTCACGAGCAAGAACAGAAGACTGGCCACTCTTGATGCCCGTTTCATCGTGGAGAGACATCAACATGTCGCTTGATCGAGTAGACCTTGCACCCCAGAAGCTGGACTGGGTAGCTTGACCATCGCATCGCCGCGTTTCGTCAAATACAGGAGATTTGTCCAGACCTGACCTGTCAACCGTGTCTCTGATAGCCCTTGTCTCGAAATTGGTTGCCATCTCTTGGACAGAGACGCTCGGGATAGTGTCTCGGCTCAATTGGCTCTCGTAAGATATCGGTCGCTGATCGGTCGATACCGTCGTCTCATCAAGGGTAGGATCCAGGTGGGCTTTAAATCTCCTGACATCAATGCGGATCTCCTCGGTCTGGACTTCGACATCAACGGTGCGTGACGTTGTGGTATTATCTGTCTGTGTCCCCATGCTCGCCGATTGAGGCGGCAAGACGGTAGAGGTTCGCGGCGATGGTGGAGCTGTAGATGGTGGATGTATGGCAATGTGTGGTACCGCAAACTTGTCGGCTTCCATGGTGGGAGTGTGAGGTGTGACTGAGATCTCGGGAAGCGTGTCTGGGTCGTATTGAGTGCCAGCATCTGCATAGATGGACCGAGTAATTGCCACAGGATCTTCTGTCTGCTCAGTAGAAGCTCGCATGACCTCGCCTTCGATGGGAAGAGCGAGATCGCCATTTATGACCCGATTCTTGTGGTCAAGTTCAAGGTCTTGCTCTGGGTCGGTCTGGGTAGACGCTCCGACCATAGATGATGGCCTTGGTCTTGTGAAGCTCTCAGCTTGCTGCTCTTGAGCTTTCTTCCAATTCGTGAAGTAGTCGTCCGGTAGGCCAACCTCTCCAGGTGTACGAGCCATGGTCTTGCTCTCGGGATCTGTGATTAGATCTGGATCTACCAGTGATACATCTGTGCCCTCTGGATTTTTGGGGCCATCAAGACCTAGAAGTTTCCTTGCCTTTGCAGGAGATTCGGCATTGCGCAAGGGTGTAACCTCGAGCAACGAATCTTCATTGCTCGTAATTCTGCGGAGGTCCAAATCATCATCGTCGTTGGACTCCAATTCATCGGCGAGGCTCTTGCCAGCCACGAGAGCTGCGGTAAAGTCTCTTGGCGGAGTTGACACCAGAAAGTTCTCACTGTGCCCACTCAGGCTACTAATGTTGCGCCTGTGCCGGGATGTCGGGGATGTTGGACTTGCAAATGGACTATCATTGCCGAACCCACTATCGATAGAAGGCTTCGTCTTCTTCCCTCGTTGGCTGATATTGGTTGTCTCCATTTGCTGCACGACAGTTCGCAATTGCTTCTCAGTTGTTTGTACTCGAAGCTCCAATTGTCGTTTCTCAGTCTCCCAGGATTGATTCTTCCTCTCCCAATCTCTCTGCCATTGCTCAAACTCTTGCTCTTGTCGCCGCGACCTGCTCGTCAGAAGATTCAGCTTGTTCCTCAGATCCTGACCCGTCGTAACAGCCTCGTCCCGCTCTTTGATCAGGTCCTCTGTGACCTGGTAGAGATGCTTCTCTGCATCTTCGGATTGCTTTCTGTTGGCTTTCGAGTCGCGAATGGTCTGATTTAGACGATCATTGACTGTTTCAAACTCGAGTTTACTGGACTGAAGGGTGGTTTCAAGATCATCTATGAAAGCATTCTTGCTGTCGAGCTCGCGTCGTAGATTCAAAATCTCAGAGACCAGAGAGGCATGCAAGGTAGGGGTGATCCTCCGGGGATCCAGCGAAGAAGTCTTACTCTCATTGAATAAGAATGACCTGCGATCGGAGCTTCCCGGTGAAGTCGAGCGACCTGAGGATACGTCCCCAGCCTGTGAGCTATGACGATACCATGAGTTTTCTGGCTGTACAGTCCCGGAGTCCGTTGGCGAAACGGGTCTGAAGGAATCGGAATGCGCATAGAATTGGGTTGCCATTGCTTTCCAAACGAATCAGTCTTCACTCAGTAAAGAGCTACTTGATCCTGGTCATGACCAAATGAGTGCTTGCGCTTGACGCAGATGAGGGGTCGGTGGCAAGGAATACCGTGGTCGCGGATGATGTTACAGTCCTACAAGCATGATCACCAGGATCTGAAGTGGACAAGGATAAGATGCTGGAGCGCGGAGAGAACAGGGATATGCTGTCGGTTGTCTTGCAGACACACGCGCTATTTGATGGGGCTGCCGAAGGATGCCGTGTGCTCGAGAAGGCGTGGCGTTATTGCAAGTAAACAGAATGAACGACGAAATGAATATCGCAATGGTCATAACAAAGAAGACATGTCTGTCAGAGCAGTTCAGGTACAGATCAAGCCCTCGTCCCAGGGGAACAAGACGGGGCCGATTGCTGGTCATGTTGGCATGAGTCGTGGATGATAGCGACGTCGGTAGCGCATGTAGATCGCCTAAAACTGGGATCAAGCTCTGGCCAATGGTGGAATTTTTTCCCGATCTGCTGGGTGGAGACGTTATGAGACATTACGAGACGAAGGCATGTCAACAAGAGCTGTGCCAGTGACATTCGTAGCGGCGTATGCGTCAGATCAGTTCCAACTTTGGCAACAAGAGCTCAAAGCTACCAGTCCGTTGTCAGTCGCGGGAGTGTACTCTGCAAAAGGGGAATGCCTCCCGCAGAGAGGCTCGACCTTGGGTGAAGGAACCGTGGATGAAGGAGGGAGATCTCAAGGGCCCGAGCTCCCCCTCCCCAGTTTCTGCATCATGCAGTCCCAGCAGTCTTGTGCTTGTGCGGCCTTGCTTTGCCGATCGCCTTGAATCGACCAGGAACCGTGCAGATACTAAGAACTGGTGTGTGCTGTCCTAGGGTGTCACATCTTGTTGGTTCCGGCTCGGTGAGAAAAGTTTGCTCGTCCCAAGCGCTGTAATCAGCACATGAACGCCTCGAAGGAGCCAGGTGAGCGGGCAGAGATGTTGGCTGGACTCGTCTTTTGGTTCATGGCGTCGGCCTATGGTGGTGAGGGCATGCATTCTGAGACGGAGCCGGCCTGAGCGAGCGTTCTCCGGATAACATGTACTTGATTGCCCGAGTCAAGCTTGGTGACAAAAATGACATATGACAGCGGATTGTCTCGTGTAGCAAAAGCATGAGAGCAGTGACAGTTAGTCGTTCGTCTTCGTTGTGCTCGAGCTTCTTCGTTAAACGGTGGAATACTGCATGGTGTACGCGTGCTCAAGCTGCATTGACCAGCAAATGATTCTCGACTAAAGACACAAGCCAGTCTTGCCCTTTGTCGGGACCCGCTTCTTGATAGCATGCCGTCTGCACTGTATATTAAAGGCGTCGCGGGACCAGTCGAGCCGAATTGAGATCTTGCGCTGATCCCTGTCGAGAGTGAGATGAGTTATTATACGAAGCAGGACCAGTGCGGGTTCCTGGATCTGGAAGTCGCTTCCTTCATCCTCGCTTTACTAGTCTTCTTGGTGCAACCAACCCTCCAACAGCAGCATTTGACCACGCTTTGCATAACGCTGTGGAGAATGCTGTAGAGCCGCAAAAGAAGTCGAGCTGGCCAGTCAAAGCAGTGAGATGTTCGACCTGAAGGTACCTGAGACTAAAAATTACTTCCATTGGGCCCCAATTTCGGCCCATGACTCGCGGACATTTGAGTGTGGATGACCGAGCACGAATCGCCCTTGGCCACATCCACAGTGTGCATCCACAGCATATCATCGCCCATGTCTTGCCCGTCGTCATTATTCACCCAAGGCTAATCTTCGCCTTCACCTCGCTACATTGGTCAATACGAGCCGTCCGTGGCATCCCTGACTTTCCTCCGTTCTCCCCTCCCGTACCACCACCAACTGCCGAACATGTACTCGACCAACGAGATCTCGGAACAGATCTCAAAGCTCAAACAGCAGATCACAGATACAGAGAGCCAACTATCTAATCTTCATTTGCAGCTTCAGCAAGCAGAGGCAAAAGCCCGTGCCGCACGTGACTTGGAGATTGCATACCAAGGTGGCGTCCCACACGCATGGCAACATGAAGCCTACGAGGTCTTTTCGCATCTCTTCCCCACAGCCTTTGACCCACCTTCAGTCAGCACAAATCATTCCGGATCGTCACCTACCAACATCGATCGACGTTGGCATCTGAGTGCCGACGAGTACAAGCGGTATGGACGTCAACTCATCGTACCAGAGATTGGTCTGCAAGGTCAAATCAGACTCAAGACTTCCAAAGTCCTGGTCGTTGGTGCTGGTGGCCTGGGATGTCCTGCGGCCGCCTATCTAGCAGGTGCCGGTGTTGGTACCCTTGGTATCATGGATGGCGATACAGTAGAGTTGTCCAACCTGCATCGTCAAGTCGCGCATTCGACGTCGAGGATAGGCAAGCCGAAAGTCGAAAGCGCCATCACTTATCTTGAGGAGCTCAATCCAAAGATACGCTACGTACCGCATCAACAACATCTGACGCCAGAAGAGGCGGTAGATCTTTTCAAGCAGTATGATGTTATTCTCGACTGTACTGATCATCCTACATCGCGATACCTCATATCCGATGCCTGCGTCCTAACCCGTCGACCGCTTGTGTCTGCATCTGCGTTGCGGACGGAAGGACAGCTCATAGTCCTCAACAATCCACCAAAGCCTCCTGGCGACACCACTGGCAGTCCATGTTATAGATGTATATGGCCAACACCTCCGCCGCCAGATACCGTAGTAAGTTGTGGTGAGGGAGGCATTATTGGCCCCGTCGTGGGCGTCATGGGAGTCCTTCAAGCACTAGAGGCCGTCAAGGTTATCACATCGAAACCCGACGTTGACTCAATATTGAGCGGGACAGATCCCGGTCCTGCACCGCCAACTCTGCACATGTTCTCAGCGTATAATCAACAATTGTTCCGCAGCGTACGTATACGGGCTCGGAGAAAGGATTGCGCGACTTGCTCGCCTGTCGCCACTGTATCCTTAGAAAGCCTCACATCTGGCTCCCTAGACTACGTTGCCTTTTGCGGTGTAAATCAGCCCGTCAACATTCTCGAGAATCACGAACGAGTAGACGCTGCCGACTTTGCGCAGCACATTCCCGAGGAAGGACAAGACATCTCCATCGTTGATGTCAGACCGTCATCAGAGTTTGAGCTGTGCAAGATCGACGGCTCGATCAACATTCCTTGGACAGACTTCTCGGGCACAATCAAGCGGGCACAACAGGAGCCTCCGCAGTGGTTGGACAAGAAGAATGTCGTCCTAGTCTGCAGAATGGGCAATGACTCACAAAAAGCAGTAAAGATGATCAAAGAAGCCGGACTGGTGAGAGGTAATGTAGTCGATATGCGAGATGGCTTCAGGGCATGGCGACAGAAAGTCGACCCGACCTGGCCAGATTATTGACTTGGCACAATTCTATGTCTTGACGACCGCCATCATGATTGCATGAGGAATGAGAGGACATTCATGTATATAATCAATCATCTACGAAACCTTTCATCATATTTTCCCACCTCAAGCAGAAGCTTCCGCCTCCGCCTGTCTACTAGCTATACTCCCACCCCTCCATGACTCCTTCGGATCTCGTTCCCTCTCTTTCCTCTCCGCATCCCTCTCCTCCTTCCTCCCCCATCCACCTCCTCCAGGCGTGCACACCACTATCCTCTCTCCAGCTTTCATACTCGCCGTGTTCTTCCCACCCAGACTAACCCATCGATACTCCCACTCGATCCCTTCCCCAGTGCTCTTGTCCACTTTCCCTTCCGTCCTCGCGTCACTTCCCTCATCAACCTCCACCTTCTTCACCCAGTAGTTCACACCACACTCCGCATCCCCGCCTCCCTCGAGTCCGTACGGCCTATAAACCCTCCTCTCACTCAGAATACTCGCCTGAACAGGCACTCTGAACTCGACATCCCGCACCACTCCATCGCCACCGTTCCACCTCCCTTCACCCCCGCTGCCCTCTCTGATACTAAACTCCCGCAAGACAACCGGATATCTCCGCTCGAAAACCTCGGCATCGGTGATCCTGGTGTTGGTCATGTGCGTGTGCACGCCACTCTCCCCGTCCCAGCCTTCTCCGGCGCCCGATCCGCCAGCGATGGTCTCGTAGTACCCGAACCCCTTGACCTCTTTTTCTCCCGAGACGTTTCCGCCAAAGCCAAAGGTGAGGTTATTGCAGTCCCCTTGGCTGGCGGCGACGGCTTGGAAGGCTTTGAGCACCACGTCCGTCACGCGCTGACTGGTCAAGACGTTCCCGCCGACGACGGCTGCACTGGGCGAAGGGGAGAGGAATGATCGCTTAGGGATGATGACGTTGATGGGGGCGAGGCAGCCTTGGTTCAGCGGAATGTCCTCTGCGATCAGTGCGCGGAGACAGTAGATGATGGCGCTGTACGTCACCGCTTCGGGGGCGTTGGTGTTGGCGTAGACTTCCTTGCCTGTGCCGGTAAAGTCAAAGGTTGCTTCGCCTTTGTCGGCATCAATAGAGATGGACAGGCGGATGGGCGAGCCGTCGTCCATGTGGTCCATTGCTCGTAGGGATCGGCCAGAAAAGCGCTTGGAGACGGAACGTAGGAGGGAGCGGACAGAGGTTTCGGCGTTGGATTGAATCCCCCGCATGTAAAAGTCTACGACAGGGAGGGTATATTCGGATATGAGTGTGGAGATGAGGTTGATACCTTTTTGGTTGGCGGCAATTTGGGCTTTGAGGTCGTTGAGGTTGTCTGCGAGGCAGCGGGTGCCGGAGCAGCCAGGGTGTTTGGCGGGTTCGTGCAGGAGGAGGTCGACGATGCGGGACTCATTGAAGGAGCCTTCGCTGACGAGCTTCTCGGAGGCAATAGCTGCACCTTCTTGGTATAGTTCGCGAGAGTGAGGGGGCATGCTGCCGGGGAGTATACCGCCTATGTCGGCGTGATGAGCTCGAGATGCAACGTAGAAGACAATCTTGTCGCCAGAGAAGGCAGGAGTGACGACAGTAATGTCCGGAAGATGCGTGCCACCATACATAGGATGGTTGGACACGAGAACATCTCCACGTTTGAGCTTGCCTCGCCAGATCTCGGATTGCTTTTTGACGCAAGTTGACATGCTGCCCAAGTGTACCGGTAGATGAGGAGCTGGTATGGTGGTCAGCAGGGGTAATTCATAAGCTTACGGTTGACCTACCATTGGCAACCAGTCCACCATCAGCATCGAATAGCGCACAGGAGTAGTCTAATCTCTCCTTAACATTCGTGCTGACGCTAGTCTTCTGCAATGCTCGGCCCATCTGCTCTGCGATGGCCATAAAACGATGGCCGAAGATACTGAGCATGATCGGGTCAATCTTCTCAGTGTTCATCGTCTTATTAGAGTCTTCACCTTCATCCCCAATGTCTATCACGACATGCGTATGCAGGATAGATGCGGAAGCTCCAGGTGTGATGACAATAGTCTGTGTGCCGTCTGCGATGATTGCTGGTCCACGTATCCGGTCTCCAACTTCCAGTTCCTCAAGCTTGTAAATGGCTGTATCTTTCCTACCACCTTCAAAGTAGACCGAAGCAGTTCCGTGTACCTTTGTCTCCCTTGACAGGTTCGTCATCTTGATCTCTTTGAGCTGAGTGTCGACCGTCTTCTCCTGGATCTGCAATGACTTGCCGATGCCTCTTGCTCGCACATCATCCACAATGATGTCTCGGTCTGGCAGAGTGAACCCAAATTCTTGCTCGTGCTGTTTAATGAATGCTTCTCCAAAAGCCCAGTCGTTCCCTTTGTACTCCTTCTCGGCATCCTCTCTGCTCGGCTTGATTACCATGAGCGCCGATTCGGTACCTCGATATCGCATATTCAGGTATTCCTCGAAATCAATCTTATCATCGGCGAAACCTTGATCTCGCAACCTCTGCGACGATCTCTTCTTAAGATCCTCCATCTTTGCCTGTAAGTCCTTGACGACACCCGCGCCCCAGACTTTGGACTCGGGTTCTTGTCGCTCGTCGACCACATCCGCCAACGCCATGCCATATGCTGAAAGAACAGAAGAGTACCTATGTACAAGAATCTGCTTGATACCCAATGCCTCTGCAATCGCTACAGCATGCTGTCCACCAGCACCGCCGAATGTCGCCAGTCTATGCTTTGATGTGTCGTGTCCTCGTGCTTCCGTTAATGATCGGATAGGTCGTGTCATGGTCTCGTTTGCAATCTTGATAAATCCGTACGCCACCTCGTCCATGGACATCTCCTTCCCGCCGGTGCCGTTCACTTGGCCTTCCTGCCCGGATGCCACTGCGGTATTAATTTGTTGTGTAAGCTCCTCGAATAACTTCTTACTCGCTTCGATGTCCAGGCCTTCATCCTCATTCTTGCCAAAGATTTTGGGGAAGAACTCTGGTAATAATCTGCCAAGCACCAGGTTGGCGTCAGTGATGGTCAGAGGACCACCCTTCCTGTAACATGCCGGTCCAGGATGTGCACTTGCCGATTCCGGCCCTACCACAAAGAGTCCATTCTTGAAGAATAATCTCGAGCCACCGCCTGCAGCGACTGTATTGATGTCCAGCTGAGGAGACTGAATTGTTACACCAGCCGTGGTCGTCTCAAACACATGCTCGTATCTGCCTTCTCCGTACCGACTCACGTCTGTCGATGTGCCGCCCATGTCGAATCCTATCACTGGCGTCTTCGTTTCAGGGTCATATGATGTGAGGGCGTATCCCACCACTCCTCCAGCCGGACCAGACAAAATAGCTTTCAAGCCCGAGAACACGTCCACGTCGACCAGACCACCATCTGATTGCATAAACTCGCAACTCGCGCCTTTGCTCCCCTTCTCTTGCTTCACGCTCTCCGTCCCGAGGCCGCCTTCAAATCCTGCCTGGAACCCATCAATGTATTTCTTAATTGCCGGAGTCAAATACGCATCCGCGCAAGCACTCGTCGCTCTGGGCACGAGCTTGATCATCGGCATCAGCTCGTGACTTAGACTGACATGCTTGAATCCAATCTCTTTTGCCAGCGTGCCTATCGTCCGTTCGTGGTTCGGGAATGTGTACCCATGCAGCAGACATACCGCAACACTCCTCAACCCAGAGTCATACACCTCTCGTAACTGCTTCTTTACCTCGCTCTCGTCTATTCTCTGCAGGATCCGCACCGCCTCCCCACTCAAGCCCTTTACCAAGTCATCCTCATCCTTGGCGTCTTCTAATCCCACCGCGTCAGTGTTTGCCCTCTCCGGATCTTCAGCGTAGTCTTCCAGCGTCACCCTCTCCTCAACCTCCACGACCCTCTTATATAGAAGCTCAGGCCGTTTGACCTCCAGATCGAAAATTCGCGGCCGCGATTGGTTGCCGATCCGCAGACAGTCTCTGAATCCCTTCGTGACCACCAGCGCAATGTCCTCGCCTTTTCGCTCCAGCAGCGCATTTGTGGCCACCGTTGTTCCCATGCGTATGCTCTCGATCTTGCTCGTGTCGAGTGGTTGTCCTCGCGGTATGTCCTGGCCCGTGAAATGGGAGAGTAGTCGGCGGATACCTTCGAGGGGCGCATCCTTGTAATTCGAGGGATCGTCCGAGAGCAGCTTGATTATCACGTCGTCTTTCATGAGGCCGCTGCCGGGGTTGCCAACGCAGTCTGTGAAGGTGCCGCCGCGGTCGATGGCAATGCGGATGCCGCCCTGGCCTGAGCCGGCGGAGGAGTGCACATTATTTGAAGGCGCCATGGTAGCTAGAGACTGTGTGCGGCAAGGTCCCAGTATATTGCAACAAGCTTGAATTGAATTGGAGGCTGCTTATCAATGCCCCGCGTTGGTGGGGAAATTTTGGGTGACGTCGGATGGCGCGGCCGAAGTCGGGAGGTTTGCCGGCATCAAGCATATCAAGGTATATATATTCGCTAACCTTTTCCTCATGACATGAGACGTGATGATATCCTTCAGGCTGTGTGAGCGTCCTTGTGACCGCGAGGGTTTCATGACTTGGAAAGAATGGCACTGTCTGTATCCCATAATTCGGCATCGCAGGGAGGATGGAGTGTCATCTCTAGGAGAAGTGGTCACCATATAATATAAAGTCTTGGAAGATAGGTCGGTTACGGAGCCATCTCACTACTCCACACACTCGTGCTTCGTTGTATGGTCAGGTCACATGGATCATGCACCGAACTTTGCCGACAAGATGCCACAAATGACAACGGGCGTTCCAGGGGCCGCTCCCTGAAGGAGACGAATCGTCTTGTATGTGGTCTAGCTAGAACGTGAGGATCTGAGCAAAGGGGTTGTGTGAGTAGAAGGACGGCAAGAGCGAACAGAGAAGTAGTGATCATGAATGCTATCTATCTGGTATGTCGTTAAGAAGGATTAAACAATAACCTCGCTCCATGCTAGCAATGATTTTCCCCTCCAAGAACCCCTGATCCCAATATGCTTATCCCATCCAAGCCCAGAACTTGCCCCATACCGTCGTCGGCACCTTCTCCTCCCACACCATTTCATCCATCTCCCTCCTCCCAGAATCGAGATCCGCCTCGGCAGGGTTGATAAACGGCTTCCTGTACACCGCCTTGTGGCCTACGTACAACACCACAAACAAGATCAAAGAGATATAATACACGAAGAAATCGCTCGTGCTCCAGGTGACAAACACCTCAAAGCCCTGCGTGAGGATGATTAGGATGTTGAAGATCACGCCGTACCAGCTGAGGAACGGCTGACCCCAGGTAGTGTAAGGCAGGGAGCTCCGAGCGATGCCCTGCGCCTTACACGCCCTCATGAACGCGATGTGGGAGATGCCGATACAAGTCCAGCTGATGAAGCCCGCTACGCCGGTGATGCTGAGCAGCCAGTTGAATACCTCTCCTCCGGACGAGGACTCGTTCATGAAGCCCAGCAGACCGAATGCGGCAGTGAAGAGGACTGCAACCCAGGGCACGCCTTGCTTGGTGGTGAGTTTGAACCAAGACGGTGCGGCGCGCTCTTCTGCCAGACCGACGAGAATGCGGCTGCCGGAGTAGACGTTGCTGTTTGCGGCGGAGAGGACGACACAGATGAGGACTGCGTTGATGATGGAGGGGAGGACACGGACGCCCGCGAGGTCGGCGGCGATGACGAAGGGGGAGGCGGAGGCGTCGTTGCCACTGGAGGTGAGACGCTCGTTGTCGCTGGGGATGAGAAGGCCGATGAAGAATACGGTGAGCACATAGAAGAAGATGATGCGGTAGAAGGTCTTCTTGATCGCGGCTGGAACGGTCTTGCGTGGATTGGCGCACTCTCCGGCGGCGATACCGACGAGCTCAGTGCCTTGGTAGGAGAATCCTGCAGTGATCATGACAGACCAGAGAGAGACGAATTTACCGAGGGCGGCGTTGTTGGGGACGAGCGAGGAGGCGACGAATGCGCCGGGTGACTTCCATGTGTCGAAGCCAAGGTAGCCGTTCTGTCCAGCACCTGCATCGATGCAGATGGCAAAGATCATGAAGCCAATTACGGTGATGACCTTGATGCTGGCAAAGTAGAACTCGACTTCACCGTAGCAGGATACAGGAAGCATATTCAGAGCGGTGATGACGAGCCAGAAGACGCCGATGAAGATGCCGATATTGAGGTTGGGTGCCCACCATTGGATGATCAGGCCTGATGCTGTGAGCTCGAGAGCGTATGTGATAGCCCATGAGAACCAGTAGATCCAGCCCATGGCGAATCCCAAGCTTGGATCGACGAAGCGGGAGGCGTAGGCTGTGAAGGCTCCTGAGACTGGGATGTATGTTGCCATTTCACCGAGACCGACCATGACACTGTAGACGAGTGTGCCCACAAAGGCATAGGCGATGAGAGTGCCAGCAGGACCAGCAGTCGCCAAAGCACCACCAGAACCAATGAAGAGACCAGTACCGATTGTGCCACCAATGGCAATCATCTGAAGATGTCGAGACTTCAGACGACGCTGCAATTGTGAAGTCTTGCCAACGCCATGATCAACGGCCTTCTCAGCATCACTTCCATCCAAGCTGGTCGTCTCCGGCTTCTCCGTGAAAGGTCGCTGGTCGACATTGACAATCTTTTGGTTGGCCATTCTGTCTCCAAAAACAACGATGCAAGGCTAATTGATTCGTCCAGAGATGTGATCGCTAACAGCAGGATGAGACGAAGAAAAGGACAACACAGGGTTGGAAGACTGGATGGAAATAGACCTACTCGAGCAAACCTGCCATTGACGATTATTTGTACGTAAACCCAGAGACAGTCATTGGGGTTTGCCTGTCCCAACACACGACCTTCATGCGCCGTTTGGAAAATTTGTGGTAGAATTTTCAAAAAAAAAAGGTCATGAACGCATGAACAATGCGGTCGGATCCCGGCGCTTCTACGGGCTTTGGTGCGGCAAAAGACGGCCAGCTCGGCCCGGAAAAGGTGCCAGACTGCGAGGTCGGTCTTTGAGAATTTCACAATCAAAATCCCTGTCTACTGTCAAAGGTCTGACTTTGTGGCCACAAAATCACCTCACCCTGCTTTACATGCTCACTGTAAGTCCAAATGCTTCCGCTTCTCTGGCATTCTGGCTTCACCAAGCGCTCGTTAATGTCGAGCCTTTGGGCGGAGCTTTGGCTCGTCCCGCCACAGGTTCGCCACAACTCACTCAAATGAATGGGCTTGGAGCTTTATAAAGTCTTGCACGTTCTGGTTTGCTGCATCCTAAACGAAGATGTTCACAGACTCCATCGCGGTTGCCTTTGTGTTCGGCCATGTACTCCAATCTGCCCAGAACAAGGTCGCTTCATCGCAACCACTTCCAAGAGATGTGTTGTTCACAAAACCTGGCTCCCAGTAAAACACGCCTGCTCCGAGCCCATTTGGAACGGCCTGTACAGTCTTGACGGTAGCTTGAACCCATTGCTGCTGTCCGGAAGTGCCCCATGGGTACCTTTCACTTAGGACCATGCCATCCGGACATTTTGTGGGCCTGTGAAATGTCAACCAGATATCTCGGATGTTCGATATAACCATGGACTCACCAGTCTGTCTCGACCACGTACAGGGGTTTGCTGTAGGTACTTGCCAACGTGTTCAAACTCTTCTGTAAGTTCGCCATTGTCGCACCTGCGCCAAAGAATGGATAGAAGGAGAAGCCAAACACGTCGACATCCGATGTCTTCACTTTGCCCGTCGCGAAGAAGCTCTTGAACCACCAGGTCATGGTCCCCTCATCCCAACCGTTATCGAGATGAATCATGACCTGGGGCTTCTTCGCACCACTGCTGACAGCATCGTTAACGCCAGCTCGAGCTGCTGCCCATAAGGTTGCGGCTCCAGTGAAGTCGTTGTTGTTGATCTTGCCGAGTGGGAACAGCAACCCTGGTCGGATCTCATTGCCGATCGAGATCATGGACGGATCAACGCCACCAGCATGGAAGGCCTTGAGTGTGGAGCCGATGTGGTCACGTACTGATGTGCTGAGACTGGAGATGGACGAAGTACTCCAGCCACTTGGGGCCGCCTGGTGTGTTGGGTCCGCCCAAGTGTCAGACAGGTGGAAGTCAAGGAAGATCTTGTATCCTTGCTTTGAGAAACGCTGTGCCAGCGGAAGCACATAGTCAATGCCGTACGCCTTGCCCGTCCAGAGTCGAAGACGAACAGTGTCCATGCCATTCGCGCCGAGGATGGACTCGATCGTCTGCTTTTGCCCATTGTAGTTGTACCACGTGACATGCTGGTCCTGTTCCATGTATCCCGCTGACGATATATCAAAACCCTTTGTGAAGGCGTACGCCTGCAGCACCGCGCCGAGCAGTAGCGTCAATAGTTTGAGCTGCATCTTGTCTCGAATCGCGATTATTACAGGTGCAGAGATGAAGTGAATCAAGCCAGGAAGGTATGTTCTTTTAATACTTGAGGACAGCGACATCACATTTACTTACTCAAGAAGCTTTTAACCATACTAGCTTGTAACAATTCCCGTCAATCACAAATGCGCCATGTGTACAGCTGACGTGCCGGACAACCTCGTACGCGAGATGAAGGGATGTTTGTCCGCGATTCAGGAAGCCCCGCCTCCGTTCCAGAATGATCGACCCGTCGTTCCAGCCGAAGCGACCTGGGGCAGCCACCTTCTAACTTCTTTGCCTTTGCCAATCTGTCGACTTACCGGACAATTATTAGATGTTATCACGACGAGGAAAAGCATAATGTGGAACGAAAGAAGATGAAGAAGAGCTCCTAGTCTCATAATGGGAGCTATAGAAACCAATAATACATAGTGAAGAAAGGACCTGCTCGCCTATTCATACGCCCCTCTTCGTGACGGACAGCTCCTTCGTGGCGGTAGGTATAGCACTCTTGGTTGCCGGTGTCGTGGCAGTCCTCCTCCACGGACCGAACAGGTCGTCGTCATCCAGGGAAGCTGGCATTGCAACTCTACTTGGGCTTGTCTTGCCGAGTTGAGCTAAACTCTGACTGAGATCAAGCTCGGCGCTGGTGACTTTGCTCGTGATTACCTTTGTGGCGCTTGGCGGGTGTGTGAAGCTAGAGTACTCCCTAGAAGCAGGT
Source organism: Elsinoe necatrix (assembly GCA_033846785.1). Lineage (NCBI taxonomy): Eukaryota > Fungi > Ascomycota > Dothideomycetes > Myriangiales > Elsinoaceae > Elsinoe > Elsinoe necatrix. The sequence continues at coordinate 248,350 of JANZYI010000008.1, forward strand.
CCGAAATTTCGAAGGACCTCCAGCTCATCGAGTATACGGGTATACGGGTCATCTCGTGCTTTATGCCCTCGCGAGATGTGTTTAGTAGACGACGCTCGAAGGAACGATACTCGGCAGTAAGTACGCAACGAATTACGTTGACCAGCCTTAGGGTCTGGTATGCGTAACGTGACTCCCCCACAATCCGCGCACACCCACAATCCGCGCATACAATTGACACTTTTTCACTAAAACTTGTCATTTCTTTACCGTTTTAGGCTAGTTCGTCTAGTGAATCGCTACGTAGGTCAATCTGATCGTCTCCTTCTGATTCTGGCAATTCTGGCGTAGTAGCTTGTCGTACACGCCTCTTACCTGCCCTTTTAGTAGATACCTCTTCCTCGGCGTTTCGTAGGATATCTAACGTAACTCCCCCAGATTTCGGCCACCCCTAGATTTCGGCTAACGTGACTCCCCCACAAGCGAGGCACACTCACAAGCGAGGCACACCTTAAAATTTTTACGCGGGGATTTCGTGACTAACCTTCCTATTTTACGCGACAACAACGGAAATTCTCGATTTTTCGAAATGTATTCAGAATCTAACGTTACGGAGGCTATTCGAGCCTATAAGAACTACGAATTTAACTCAATTCGAAAGGCTGCCGACGCGTTTCAGATTCCACCTTCTATAACGTAATTCACCTAAATTCCTACCACCCCTATATTCCTACTACTTTTTTCTAAAAACACGTTAATATCTTAATAAGGGTCTTATAGTAATATCTATAAATTAGATACTAGGTAGATATAGTGCTAAGCAAGCTAGTATTAGAATATCTAGGTATAGTTAGAGGTATAGCTTATATAATTTAGCTTATTAGAAAGTCTTAGCAATCTCGGAGATTTTAGACGCTAAGAAATGTATTAAGGGTTATCCTATAAGCTAGCTATCTATAGACGCTCTAGAATTTAGATATGTACTAGATTAGTAGTATATCTATAGTTAACGTAACTCCCCTAGATTTCGGCTACTCCTAGATTTCGGCCACTCTTTAAAATTTTAACGTAGTAAATTCATGACTATTCTTCCTAAATAACGCGACAATAACTGAATTTCATTAATTGGACTAATGTATACGTAAGCAGATATCATAGCGGCCTTTAAGGCTTACTAAAATTAATAATATCCCTTAATTCGGTAAGCTACTAACGCGTTTCAAATTCTAAGGTCTATACTTTAAAATCGTATATAGTAAGGTTAATTACATCGTTAAGCTATAGAATCTTATTAGATTCTGTCACCTGCCGAGGAATAGTCACTAGCTCGATATATTATCTAGCTCGGAAAGCTAGGAGTACCCCTAACACCTACGTTTACCCTAGATCTCGTCGCCGAGATAATTTAAGGCCGAAGTTAGAATTAGAATAACTAACTATTAACGGTATTACCGAGACTAATTAGTAAGAATTAGATTTAAAGGTTCCGGCAACGTTATCCCGATATATATAGTGTCTAGTCTTAGTAATTAGAGAATACGCGGTTTAAAAATAGCACCTACGAGGCTATTAAACCGTTCTACGACGCCTTATTCGAGCTTTTCGAAAAACAGCAATACCGACCTTAAGACATCTATAATATAGACGAAATAGGATTTAGAGTCGGTACAATATAGTCTACGCGTGTCCTAGTAGGTAGTAGTTAGGTTAATAGTCAAAAACGCACCCGTAAACGCGAACCTAGCCGTTAGGAGTAGATTATAGTTATCGAATATATACGCGCATCTAGAGACGCCTTACCCCCCCTCCTTATTTATAAGGGGGATTACTTATAATCGAATTAGATTCCGGACTCGTTACTATAGAATTAGCAATTTACGACATTAAATAAAGGCTAGACTAACGATTTACTAGGCTACGAGTGGCTTACGATTGTTTTCGAACCTAAAATACGTAATTAGGTAGTAAATCGACGTCTCCTTATTCTAGACAGCTATAGCTCGTATATAATAGCTCGGTTTACTCTATTTTACTTCGAACACGATATCGACCTAGTTATCTACCTATTATATACGTTATATTTTCTATAGCCTCTCGACGTTAGCGTATTTTCACTGATTAAGATAGCTCTTACCCGCGAAATCGATAACCTAATTAGGTTAGATTCTAACCGTTTATCCTGTGTATAGTAGACCGAATCCTACGTACGCGCGCAGGGTAAAGGTCTTACCGTTAGTAATACTAAATCGGGATTTATATATACTAGACTTTACCTATTTAGTCTAATAACGGTCTTAGTAAATCTACTACGTGAATTACGTAATTAGCCCTCTACGCCGCTACCTATCGATAATATACTCGATTCTACACTACTCGGGTCGTCGCCGCCCTCTAGTATACGTCTATAAGTAGCTAACTAGACTCTAAACGAGATTATTACGTCGTCGTCGATCGATTCACCTACGAAGCGTTATATCTTAAGACTAACATTACATTTCGTAATAGTTAGTACCGAATCTAGATTTCGACATACTAGGCTTTACCCGTTTAGTCTAATTACAGTATTGTTAACTTTGCTACATAAATCACGTAATAGGCTATCTACACTACAACTATAAGACCTGTTACCCGATTCGGCAATTCTAGGCTCTTCGCCGCCCTCTAGTATACGTCTACGGACAGCTAACTAGACTCTAAACGAGATTATTACGTTGTCGTCGATCGATTCACCTACGAAGCGTTATATCTTAAAACTAACGTTACGTTTCGAATCGGTAATTACCGACAATATACTACTCCGACGTGATTCTAACTAGCAGAAATTAGCTCTAGAGTCCCGAAAGCGTTAGAAATTAGATAAGCGGGTAGCAATAGAAGGTCGTTTTATATTTAGCTCGTAGGAAGTAACGTAACTCCCCTAGATTTTAGCCACCCCTAGATTTTAGCTATAGAATTTAGATATTTTAGGTAAAACTTGTTATTTCTTAGCCGTTTTAGGCTAGTTCGTCTTCTAAAGAGCTATATAGGTTAATCTAATCTTCCGGTTCCGATTCTATTTATTCTAGGGTAGTCCGACATCGGTTTACTAGCTATTTACCCTTCTTCTTTAACAATATTACCTCGGCGTTTTAAAGGTTATTAATTACTTCTTACGATGAAATAACAAATTTACCTTCTAAAATAACGTATTTACCCTTTTTCTATTTCTTACGCATCTCTAGTATAGATCGCTACTCTTAGTATTTACGTCGGAGTAGTATATTATCGGTTTTTACTAATTCGAAATATAATGTTAGTTTTAAGATATAACACTTCGTAGGTGAATCGATCGACGACGACGTAATAATCTCGTTTAGAGTCTAGTTAGCTACTTATAGACGTATACTAGAGGGCGGCGACGACCCGAGTAGTGTAGAATCGAGTATATTATCGATAGGTAGCGGCGTAGAGGGCTAATTACGTAATTCACGTAGTAGATTTACTAAGACCGTTATTAGACTAAATAGGTAAAGTCTAGTATATATAAATCCCGATTTAGTATTACTAACGGTAAGACCTTTACCCTGCGCGCGTACGTAGGATTCGGTCTACTATACACAGGATAAACGGTTAGAATCTAACCTAATTAGGTTATCGATTTCGCGGGTAAGAGCTATCTTAATTAGTGAAAATACGCTAACGTCGAGAGGCTATAGAAAATATAACGTATATAATAGGTAGATAACTAGGTCGATATCGTGTTCGAAGTAAAATAGAGTAAACCGAGCTATTATATACGAGCTATAGCTATCTAGAATAAGGAGACGTCGATTTGCTACCTAATTACGTATTTCGGGTTCGAAAACAATCGTAAGCTACTCGTAGCCTAGTAAATTATTAGTCTAGCCTTTATTTAATGTCGTAAATTGCTAATTCTATAGTAACGAGTCCGGAATCTAATTCGATTATAAGTAATCCCTCTTATAAATAAGGAGGGGGGGTAAGGCCTCTCTAGATACGCGTATATATTCGATAACTATAATCTACTCCTAACGGCTAGGTTCGCGTTTACGGGTGCGTTTTTAACTATTAACCTAACTACTACCTACTAGGATACGCGTAGACTATGTTATACCGACTCTAAATCCTATTTCGTCTATATTATAGATGTCTTAAGGTCGGTATTACTATTTTTTAAAAAGCTCGAATAAGGGGTTATAGAACGGTTTAATAGCCTCGTAGGTGCTATTTTTAGACTACGTATTCTCTAATTACCGAGACTAGACACTATATATATTAGGATAACGTTGCCGGAACCTTTAAATCTAATTCTTACTAATTAGTCTCGGTAATACCGTTAATAGTTAGTTATTCTAATTCTAACTTCGGCCTTAAATTATCTCGGCGACGAGATCTAGAGTAAACGTAGGTATCGGGGGTACTCCTAGCTTTACGAGGTAAATAATCTATCGGACTAGTGACTTTTCTTTAGCGGGTAATAGAATCTAATGTAATTCTTAAGCTTAACGCTATAATTAATTTGCTTAAAGTTAGTCTCGGAAGGTATAATATAGAATATTAAACGCGTTAGAAGCCTTCTAAATTGAGGTAAATTAACGGTTTTAGTAAGCCTTAAAGGCCGCGGTAATATCTACTTACGTATATATTATTTAAATTGTCGAAAAATCGATGTTATTACGTAAATAGGAAGGAAAGTCACGAACTTATTACGTAGAAATTTTAAGGCGTAGTAGGAATATAGGGTTAGTAGGATTATAGGGGAGTTACGTTATAGGATCTTATTAGATTCTATCACCTGCCGAGGAATAGTCACTAGCTCGATATATTATCTAGCTCGGAAAGCTAGGAGTACCCCCGACACCTACGTTTACCCTAGATCTCGTCGCCGAGATAATTTAAGGCCGAACTTAGAATTAGAATAACTAACTATAAACGGTATTACCGAGACTAATCGGTAAGAGTTAGATTTAAAGGTTCCGGTAATATTATCCCGATATATATAGTATCTAGTCTCGGTAATTAGAGAATACGCGGTTTAAAAATGGCACCTACGAGGCTATTAAACTATTCTATAACGCCTTATTCGAGCTTTTCGAAAAATGGCAATACCGACCTTATGACATCTATAATATAAACGAAATAGGATTTAGAGTTAGTATAATATAGTCTACGCGTATCCTAGTAGGTAGTAGTTAGGTTAATAGTTAAAAACGTACCTATTAACGCGAACCTAGCTATTAGGAGTAGATTATAGTTATCGAATATATACGCGCATCTAGAGACGCCTTACCCCCCCTCCTTATTTATAAGGGGGATTACTTATAATCGAATTAGATTCCGGACTCGTTACTATAGAATTAGCAATTTACGACATTAAATAAAGGCTAGACTAACGATTTACTAGGCTACGAGTGGCTTACGACTATTTTCGAACCTAAAATATATAATTAGGTAACGTATCTCCTCTAGATTTTGGCCACCCCTCGATTTTAGCTACTCTTTTCTAAAAATAGGTCAATATCTTAATAATAGTCTTATAGTAATACTTATAAATTAGACACTAGGTAGATATAGTACTAATCTAGTAAAAATTGGAATTTTAGAGCGTCTATAGATACCTAGCTTATAGAATAACACTAAATACATCAATTTCTAGCATTACTAAGACTTTCTAATAAACTAGATTATATAAGCTATATAGGCCCTAGTTATACCTAGATATTCTAATACTAGCTTACTTAGTACTATATCTACCTAGTATCTAATTTATAAGTATTACTATAAGACTATTATTAAGATATTAACCTATTTTCGGAAAAAAGTAGCCGAAATCTAGGGGTAGCCGAAATCTAGGGGAGATACGTTAGTAAATTGACGTCTCCTTATTCTAGATAGCTATAGCTTATACGTAATGTTATAGTATAGGTGTCTTCCTAGTCGAGGTAGTTAGTAAATAGTATACGCTCGTTAGAGACACTCGTTAGTTAGTTACTACCCTTAGAAATCTCGTAGTCGTAGAAACCTTATATATATAATAGATTACTACCTACTACCTAAGCCCTTTACTAGACTATATATTATAACCTATAACTATAGCTATAACTATAACGACTAAGTCTACTATAACTATCCCCTTCTCTCTAGTATCTAACCTAGATATAAACGACCTATACGCCTTAGAGTCCTTAATAACGAGCTATATAACGACGACCCTTACTAATAACGACCCTTACTAATAACGAGTACCTCGCTAAGGCCGGTAGCTCTATCCTCCGCCTCCTTACGCTAATAACGCTATATCTCTAAATTATTACTAGAAAGACTTTCTTCTTTATTCTCTAATAAATCTATTTTACCCTTATTATCCTCTTCTCCTAAATCTAACTCTACTCCCTTCTCTTCCTTATTAGAACCTATCTCTATATTCTCCTTATCGCCCTCGACTATATTAGGATTAGGATTATCCTTTATAGTAGGAGCTAGGCCCTCCTTAGTATAATAGAAGAAAGAATAAGTACTAATAAAGTAGACCTTCTTATACTACTAGACCTTAACCTAAGCCTTCTCTATAGCTATAGTAATCTCTATACGAATCTCTCTAATATAATCCTTAGTAGCTTAGAGATTACTACCTAGTAGGATATCTCTTTCCTTAATAATAGTAGGATCGTTCTAACGAATATAGCTAACTAGAGTATTACTAATAGGACTATCGATTTATAGAGTAATAATAGCGGGGAAAGTAGAGTATATACTTCTATATATATTTAGCTTACTAGAAGAAGTCCTAGGACTAGTATAGTAGGCTCGGTCGTTATAGTTATAGCTATAGTTATAGGTTATAATATATAGTCTATTAAAGGGCTTAGGTAGAAAGGTAGCGATTAGTTATATATATAAGGTTTCTACGACTACGAGGTTTCCGAGTATAGTAACCGACTAACGAGTGTCGTCGACGAGCGTATACTATTCACTAACTACCTCGACTAGGAAGACACCTACACTGTAATAATAGTAATTTAGTGCTAGGGGTAGTACCTTACTATTATTATCGAGTAGTGTTATAGTAGCTATCGAACGAGTAGCTCGTTATTAGTTATATTAGGTTTATTAGGCTTATTAGGTTTATTAGGTTTCTTTAGTATTCTATAGCCGTTATTATAGCACTATACGAGGACACTAGGATAAGACCGCCGCTGTCTCTTAGGATTTAAAGTTTTTTATACCTCCGAGGACGATTTCTAGTATATATAGAGTATAACGAGTTTCGTAACGGAGAATTAGTTAGGCATCTAGAAGACTCTAATAGGAGCGGCTATAGCTAGTCGATTTAAACGATGTTCGATACGAGTATTAATTAGGAGTCTCTAACTCGTAAGAGTTATCTATATAGATAGAGAATATAGTAACTCTAGACCCGGAATAGACCTAGGTTTAGAAGTAGCGAAAGTAAACGGAGACGACGACTAATATAGAAGGCCTAAGCCTTTATAGATAAAGGGGCTAAAAGTATACGATATAGCGTATAAGGGTTATCTAGATTTAGCCTAGATACTACGTAGTAGTATAGAGTTCACTAATAGTTTATTCGAATACTAAGGCTAATTCTACTACTATTCGAGAATATCCTAGTAGGACTAGTTCTTTATTCTAAGAGGATATCGAGGTTACTAGAAAAGTTCGGTACTAGATAAGGATTTTCTAAATTCCGTAAAGCTACTTATTTAGTCTTAAGTAACGAGTCTAAAGACAAAGGAAACGTTATAATAAATACTAGCCTTAATCCGGAGAGCACCTCTTCCCCTTAGCTAATATCTCCTTCTATAGAGGAGTATACGACCCCTTCGAACCTACTAAAGGATAAGGTACGAACTCCTCTAATAGCTAAAGGTTTAGTATCGATATAATAGAGAGGGTAGCCTTTTATAGTGTAGATAATACTACTAGCTCCTAGTCCTAGATAATAAGGTACTCCTTACTTCGATAGCTATAACGTTATAGAGTTTATAGAAGAATAGGAGACCTTTATTCGATCCTATAACCTTTCTAAGGAGGTTACTATTCGAAGGTTACTTTAGTATTATAGTATTAAGATCCGTAGATAAGTAAAATCCTATCTTAGTTAGGCTTCGAGAGACTAGGTTAGCCTTAAGAAGGAGATAAAGCTTAGTTTCGAGGATAAGGACTCTAATTACCTAATAACGTCTCGTACTTACCTCGAATAATTAAGGAATATACTAAGGGAGACCTTCTCTAACATACTTTAGTACTATAGGATATTTAGGAAGACCGCTAACGCTCTAGGTAAGACTCGACTTAATATTATTATAAGGGGTACGTAGTTCACCGAAGGTCTTCTAGCTAATGTTTATAGTTATATTAGAGTAAAGAGTAGTATAGATATAAAGCACCCCGACACCTTTAAGGATTTTCCGAGGATCTACTATTTAGCTAAAGAGAAGATCTCTAAGATACGACGACTCGAATCCTTCTAGTCGGTTCGTAAGGAGCGCGAGAAGGTTACCTCGGTTATTACTAAGGAAAGTACTACTTAGCCTTATATCCCTAACGTTTCTACTAAGACTTAAACGAACACTCCTATAGCTACCTCTCCTTCGGATTTAAGTATATAGGCTCTTTATAAGAGAATAGATAAGCTATCGGTCTAAGTCGTATAAGTAATAAACGGCTAGTCTCTTCCTATAGGACTACCTTGTCTAGCCCTAGTTTCGTATTAACTATCTAGATTTATACTAGCTACTGGTTCGAATACTATTCCTCTCGGTCCTTATAGGTACTAGTACTATAAAAAGGAAGGTCACTCTCGACCTAATTATCTAGAGCTTCGAAAGCTTATTAATCTTAGTCTCCTTTATTTAGAAGGTAATAGCTTAGTTTAGGGAACTACGGAGAACCTATAGTGTCTAGTTAGTCGTCTAGTAAGACGTAATAAGGGAGCTACTTAGTTATAATAAGAATAAGTTAAGGCTAGACTCCGAGCTACTAGGAAGTTAGCGGTTAATAACCTAGACTATAAGATGCTAACTATCGACGATAATTCTAAGGATAAAGCGTCTAAGTCTATTTAGTGTAAGGATTTCTACCTAGAGGATCTAGTTAGGAGGGATAATAACGATAATAACGACTTCGTTAAGGAAGTTCTAGTTATAGCTACTACTTAGCCGAGTACTATACCTCGTAATGCTCGAACGGATAAAGGTAAGGGTCCTACTAATAGGGTTATAAAGGTAGGTCCTTCTAAACCGTCCTATAGCGTTACTAAGTCCCTTCGCACTAGTACTTATCGTCTAGTAGCTACTACTAATATTCTAGAAGGTATAACTATTACTAGGACTCGTTCGGCCACCGTTAAAGCCGTTACTAAGACTAAGGAGAAAGACGCCGACATAGAGGATCTAGTCGCTAAGGAGGCTCTACGACCTATAAAGCGTGTTCCTCGCACTAAGCGCTTCGATAAGGTTCTATAATAGGTTACTAATCCGTAGTAAGCTATACAATCCTTGTTAAACTCTAATATTATAATAAGGATAGAGTCTCTCCTTAGAATATTATAACCGTTATCTAAGATCTTTTATCGAAGGTTCGATAACCCTAATCTTCCTAGTAATAACATTCCCGAGCTCTTCTGCCCTCGTACTAAGGTAAATCTAGTCTAATAACTAGAGGAATTCGTGAACCTTAATCCCGATCCGTATATAGATTAGAAGGGAGCTTCTGCCGATTTAATAACTATCGCTAGTCTAAGGTTAATTACTAGTCTTAGGTATAATACGACTACGGTTCGTACGCTTCTTTATAGCGGTACTAAATATAACCTTATATCGCTAAGGTTAGCTAAGGAACTAGGTTTACCGATTTAGTGAGATATTAAGATTATTATAGATAGTGTAACAGGTATAGGCTCTTTCTCTAGAGCTTATATTAATGTGCCTATTAACATTAGAGGTGTCGTAATCTATACGTATTTCTTATTAACTAGGAAGAGGTTAGAATACGTTATTCTAGGAAGGCCTTTCGAACGTAAGTCTCGTCTTGTTTCTTATAATATAGACGATAGTTCCTAGTATAGGACGATCTAGTCGGCTAACGGTTCGTAAAAGGTCACCTTTTAGGGTGCGAAATCGAGCGGACTAAAGAATAGATCTTTCTACGAGTTAACGAGGTTATCGAGGTCTTTAAACGATTAGGCGGCATCGGTCCCGGCTATAATATTACGCGAGGAGAGCCGGGATATCGACTAGGAGTTTCGGTTTCTATTTCTTCTTTATAGGTTACTTATAGTTTAGATCTCCCTATTTCTTATATTAATAATACGTGCACGGATTTAATTCTTTATAAACTACTAGAAAACGATAAAAACAATTCTCTACTTTTATAGGTTACTTAGGATAAGGAGAAGGGTGTAGGAGAACGGGAGGATTTCCTTTTTAGGAATAGCGTAAAAATTCCTAGTTCTAAGCTAGGCTTAGAACTAGTATTGCTAGAGATTTACCGAATTCGCTATATAGCTAATATTCTACCCTCTAGAGGGAAACGGCTAGCTAACCCCGTATATAGATGTTTTTAGTTTATACTATTATTAGAGGATAATAGTATGCCTCGGATCTCTCGAAAGAATAATATATAATCGATGCTTACGGCTATACGGCTTAGAATACGTCGAGCCTCCCGCGGAGTACCGAGGGTAGGGGTAAATACCTTATATAAAAGGAAGGATAAGAAGGTTCGGCTAGTAGATACTTCGATCTTAGACAGTTCTACACCTAGAGGGGTAAATACGTAGCGAGAATAGTACTTAGCTCGTAAAGTATTACGACCTTTCCGGTTAGCGCCGTATAGTCACCTACTTATTACTAAGTTTTCCGATATTAAGGAGCGATCGCGACTTACACCCGAGAGAGAGCGTAAGCTTATTATTAGTCACGAAGTTACGCTAGCTAAACGGGAGATATTAATATAAGTACTCCTAAACTAAGAAGCCGTCCTAGCTTAGGACTTCTCTAAGATTAGTACGGTAAAAAGTGACGTTACGCCGGCGTAGTCTATTAGGACTATAGACTATACGCCGTAGTAAGAACCTAGTTTCCCTATTCCGCGATCTTTAATAGGTATCGTAGTAGATATAGTAAAAGAGAGGATTACGAACGGGCTCCTTAAGCTAAGTTACGCACTATATAGGAATCCCTATTTCCTAGTTAAGAAGAAGGATATAAATAAGTATCGGCTAGTTAATACAGCGATAAGTATTAATCGCGTAACGATTAGAGATACTAACCTCCCTCCTTCTATAGATAAATTCTCGGAGTCTTTTACTAGTATATATATCGCCTTACTCGTAGATTACTTTTCTAGATACGACTAAGTCTCTCTTATAGAGGAGAGCTGTAATATTACCTTATTTATAACACCTATTAGACTCGTCTAATAGATAAGACTTCCTTAGGGAGCTACGAATTTAGTTACGTAGTTCTATAGGATTAACGACACGATTCTACAGGATCGGATACCTTATAATATACAACCTTTCGTAGACGATAATAGTATTAAGGGACCTCGCACGGATTATAGTAGAGAGGAGTCTTTTCCTAGTGTTAGACGTTTTATACTCGAATATATATAGACGTTAGACTATACGCTTACTAACATAGAGAGAGCTAGAGTTACTATTTCTAGTAGAAAGTCCTAGTTTTTATAGTTAGGTCTTAAGGTAGTAGGGTTTATCTATAATTCTAGAGGGCGTTATCTAGACTAGTCTAAGATCGTTAAGATTATAGAGTAGCCGCTATATAAGAACGGTACTAAGGTGCGCGCTTTCCTTAGTATCTATATATATTACCGAATATAGGTTAAGGATTTTACTATCGTCGCTAGGCCGTTATATTAGCTACTTTAGGCTAGTATCGTTTTCGAATAGACCGAGGAGGTATAATCCTCTATAAATGTACTTAAACAAGTACTAACTTCTATACCCGTACTTATGTCGATTAATTATAGTAAATAAGCCGGATCGATTATCTTAGCTATAGACGCTAGTTTAATAGGTTAGAGTGTAATCCTTATATAGGAGAATTCGGAGGCTAAGAAGAAACGTTATATTGTTCGTTTCGAATCTAGTATATAGTCTAAAGCTAAAAAGAAGTATAATACTAGTAAGAGGGAGTGTCGTAGTGTGCTTAAAGCACTATAGAAGGTCCGTTTATATCTTTATAGGGTTCTATTTATTATCGAGACTAACGCTAACACCTTAGTAGTATAACTTAATCGATCCGCTACTAATCTTCCTAGTTTAGTTACTACTTAGTAGATTACGTAGATACGCTTATTCGCTTTCGACGTTCGACATGTTCCTAGCAAGAAGAACGGAGCTACTAATAGGCTTTCTCGTCGCCTACGAGGTCCGTTAGACAATAATAATAAGGCATATAATGTAGACGTAGACGAATTAATCGATTTAGAGCTATTTTACGTGTCTATTCGCCCTCTCTAGGTAGATAGGAGTAATAAGCGAACTACTCTAGTTCGCGAGGAATATTTAGTAGAATCGTAAGACATTACCGACTATCTTATAACGTTACGACGACTACTATATTTAGATACATCCGAATTTATTAAATTTAAGAGGCATACGTCGATGTTCCTTATTAATAATAGTCACCTTTTTAGACGTAGTTAGAGGTTAATACCGTTACGTCGCGTCGTCGATATAGAGGACTATAAAGATAAGATTATTAGGGAGCTTTATAACGGAAGTAGTTATAAGGGTCGTAAGGGTACTTAGAGGAAGATTACCGACTAGTACTAGTAGAAGACGCTATATGCCGATGTTCGTCACTACGTAGCTACGTATAACGAATGTTAAAGAAGAGCGCTTTTACAAGAAATAGAGGAGCTATATCCGAGTAGCGTCTCTACCCTTTATACGAAGTAGTACGTCGATGTCGTTTATATACCTATATCGGAAGGATATTAATATCTCATTATTGCTCGAGAGGCCGTTAGTTTATAGCTAGAGGCTAAGGCACTACATAATTCCGATAGTAAGTCCGCTACGAAATTCCTATATAAAGAGGTTATATATAGGTTTAGCGCTATTAAAACACTAGTAGTAGATAGAGGTTCTAAGTTTAAAGGGTTAGTCTACTCTCTCGCTAAGTAGTTTAGTATAGACTACGTCGTTACTTTAGCCTACAATCTATAATCTAATAAGGCTAAACGAGGGCATCCGAACATTATAGATAGTCTTTCGAAGATTACGGGTAAGGACAATCGCTAATAGGTTCAATATCTTACTTACGTCCTATAGGCCGAATAGTTAACTATTAATAGGATTACCGGTTAAATACCTTCATTACTTATATTTAGGACCGACACTATCCTTCTAGTAGAATTCGATATTTATAGTTAGCGAATATAGGATTAGTCGTAGGTTCGCACTATAGAAGAGCTTATTACCGCTCGTGCTTAATAACTTAAATAGAGGGACGAGGATCTTTAGGAGACGTAGGATCGTATATATCGTCTTCGTTAAGAATATAAAGAGGTATAGGATCTACGTCGTAGGATTTAATATAACAAGCTTAATATTAACGATATCGTCCTTGTCTATAACACTTATTATAAGAAGATTCGATAAGATAAGCTTAAGAATAGGTAGCGGGGCCCGTATTGCATTATTAAAGTTCACGATTTAGGCTTATATAAAATTGCCGAGCTAGATAGCGTCGAGGTTCGTAGTATATACACACGTCGGAGATTAAAGAAGTACTTATTAGTAGATAAGGAGTAAGTGTATATAGTAGCACTTCGTTACGTATTAGAATAAGAACCTATCGTCGAGATTATACGTCTAGAGGGCTTTAATCGCGACGAGTACGAGATTATAGATTAGGTTTAGTGTCTAGGTTAGACACTAGGGGGAGAGGGTAGGGTTAATAAAAGGGGGATTTTCATTATATATATAGTCGGTTACAACCATTATATACATATTACGTCGCTACTATTAAGGGTAGTAGATCTAACGAGGTATTAGAACGGATAAACGGTAAGGTAAAAGGTTTCCTTTGTTTTTTTTCTATTCGTAGTACCTAGATTACTTCCTCGAAGCACTTCTACGTTTCCTTAGTTCCGAATTCGATTTCTTTATATATGTTTATAGAGGTTCTATGTAGTAAATAGTGTAGTAAAAGGATAAAGAGGAAGAAGGTATAAAGGTACTATATAAACATATAGTGCCGCCGTATATAGCGAATTATAAGAGGTGTAGCGCTTACTAGATGTACCTATATATAGATGTTACTATAGCAGAGCTAGTGTTGCCGCGCGAAAATTTTCTAATATAACCCCTCGATCTCCTATACCTTATAGAAACCTACCTTTTATTTCCGTAAGATAATATATCTAACGAAGCTCTTAGAAGGTCTCCTTTTCGTAGTAAGACGAGGCTATAGCGTTATTAGACAATAGTTACGCTATTTAATCGTAATACCCTATCGATAGCCGCGGGTTTTATAGCCTTATAGCTTTTACGCTATATAGGGAGGTAGAGGTTAGCCTAAGGCTAATCCTACCTTAAGTATAATAATCCTATCCGGCGATTCTAAGGTAATAAATAGAGGCAGTAGTTAGAATAGAGGAGTCGGAGTCTTTACGTATAAGGATAAGAGCTTTACGAATACTAAGGAGGTCTTAAAATACGCCTATAAGTATAACGATAATATCCGTATAGATTTCATTACGTAGGTCCTCGGTATCGCTATAAAGGCTTAGAACTACATCGAGACACTTACCTACGACATTATCTATAGTCTCCTTAAGGGTAATATCGTTACCTTAAGTAAGAAGGATTAGGAGGAAATGTTTCCTAAGGCTTATAGTATATACGAGAGAGTTAAGGAGAATAGGAACAAGAGTTTAGAACATTATAGCGCTCTCTAGCGTAGCGTTTCGGACTACGAGTAGTCTTACGAGCTCTATAAGGATTAGTACTCTAGTCTAGGGGATCGTTCTCGTTAGTAGTTTAACTACATCTCTAGGGGGAAGACTTTCCGTTAGACTATTAATATAGTGGTTCGCGTAACTATTAAGCGTATTAGCACCCCGAAGAGTATTATTAGTCACGACGTCCGCCTATAAGATATTACTACTATAGCTAAATTAGTCGAATCCTCGAAGTAGCCGAGCGTTAAGGAACTTAACGTAAAGGAGCTTCGTATTGTCCGTAATAGGCAATTTACTAAGTATTTCGCCTAGAATAAGCTCGGTTTCTTATATAAGGTTCCCGCTCCGTCCTAGATCACTAGTGGCACCCCTACTACCTCGTCTACTACTACGTTCGGAATTCGTTAAGCTTTAGTTTCTAGTTATCCTAGTGTCTCTAATACTAACGTAGTACGTATTACTAAAGCTATAATGTTCGTAGGAGGAAGTTCTCGGGTAAACCTCGGTAGTGCTAGACCTAAGCCGGGCTTAGGAGCGGCTACTCCTATACAGGTTTTAAGCTACTTACGTCGTTCTATACGTCTCTATCTTAGTCGCTTAGAAGAAGAAGAGGATAAAGAAGAGCTAGTCGAATAAGAGGCTATTCTATTAGTAGAGACTAGTCGTAAAGGTTCTCCTTCTAAGAAGCGTTACTTTAACGAATTCGATAATAGTAATAGATAGTACGAGATACCTAATCGCTCTATTTCTACATTAGTTACTCCGTAGGATAAGGGTAAGGGCAAGGCTATTACTTCGTCGACTAAGAAGGAGTGTAACTATACTAGTGTCCCTCCGAGGGTTAAGGCCGAGTTTACCTCGAAGGAGCTACTCTTTAATTCCGAACTCGCCGTTATTATAAACACTTAGATGCGTAAGGATTTAGCTACTAATGCGACTATCTGTTACTTATATACTCGTCTTCTAGCTCGTCGTCTACACCTACTTACTAACCTTAAGTACGAAGTTTTAGCTAGGCGTATTCGCTATTAGTATAACGCCTACTATAGTAGCACTCTAGACTTAATACGTATATAGAAAGAGATAGCTAAGTGGCTTATTCTAACTTTCCGTGTCGCTCGCGAGTCTACTAAGCGTAGTGTTTTTAAGTATAAGTCTATAGTTATAGATCGTTACGTCTCTAAGGATACGAGGAAGCTTATCCTCGATAGTTTCCGTAAGGGGCTTTACGACGAATAGGTTACCGATAGTAATATAGTTATTAACATTTTTAAATAGTAGGCCGAAGGGGATTCTCCTCTTATAGATATCTTCTACACTAAGATAGATATATATCTTTACTATTTCGGTTATCCTAAGGGTAAGAACTAGCTAGGGTAGTTACGTAATATGTTTCACTCTCTCGGATAGTAGGCTATACGTATAGATCCTAAATACTATCGAGTATATGTTACTAGTCGTCCCGATAAGCTTACTTAGTTAATTTCCTACCCTTACTACGCTAAATACACCGTCCCTAGAGATTATACGTAGTTCTACTATATTAACGTTAACCCTAGCCGCCTTACTAATAGGTATAGAGGAGATGCCGTCTAAGGTTCTATTAGCCTTAATAATAAGACGCTAAAGAATTACACTATCGTTATACCTAAGATATATTACTATATAAAGGAGTAGGTTTAGGATATAAAGGCTCGTAAGGTTCTTACTAACGCCCTAGTTATTAATATTACCGATAAGTACTTTACGTAGGACGATATTAAGAAGTATAAGGCCGACTAGGAGTTAATAATTTATAAGGCTAGTAACGTTCGTATTACTATACCTTATACCCCGTATAGTTCGACTAGTCCTACCGATTCTATTCGTCGCACTATACTCCCTTAGTTCTGTAGGATTAGTGCCGATTATAAGACTCTAGAACAATTCGAGGGTAGTTCGTATAGCGAGCTTACTCTCGCTTATATATAAAAGCGCCCTAGTCCTAGGACTCCTTCTAGTAAGCTAAATATATATAGAAGTATATACTCTACTTTCCCCGCCGCTATTACTCTATAAATCGATAGTCCTATTAGTAACGCTCTAGTTAGCTATATTCGTTAGGACGATTCTACTATTATCGAGGAAAGAGATATCCTATTAGGTAACGATCTCTAAGCTACTAAGGATCGTATTAGGGAGATTCGTACGGAGATTACTATAGCTATAGAGAAGGCTTAGGTTAAGGTCTAGTAGTATAAGAAGGCTTACTTTATTAGTACTCGTTCTTTCTTCTATTATACTAAGGAGGGCCTAGTCCCTACTACGAAGGATAATCCTAATTCTAATATAGTCGAGGGCGATAAGGAGGATATAGAGATAGGTTCTAATAAGGAAGGAGGGGAAGTAGATTTAGATTCTAGAGAAGAGGATAATAAGGGTAAAATAGATTTATTAGAGGATAAAGAGGAAGGTCTTTCTAGTAATAATTTAGAGACATAGCGTCGTTAGCGTAAGGAGGCGGAGGACGGAGCTACCGGCCTCAGCGAGGAGCTCGTTATTAGTAAGGGTCGTCGTCGTATAGCTCGTCGTTAAGGACTCTAAGGCGTGTAGGTCGTTCGTGTCTAGGTTAGACACTAGGGGGAAGGGGACAGTTATAGTAGACTCGGTCGTTATAGTTATAGCTATAGTTATAGGTTATAATATATAGTCCATTAAAGGGCTTAGGTAGAAAGGTAGCGATTAGTTATATATATAAGGTTTCTACGACTACGAGGTTTCCGAGTGTAGTAACTAACTAACGAGTGTCGTCGACGAGCGTATACTATTCACTAACTACCTCGACTAGGAAGACACCTACACCGTAACACTAGAGCGCTTTTATATATAAGCGAGAGTAAGCTCGCTATATAAACTACTCTCGAACTAGTCTAGAGTCTTATAATTAGTACTAATTCTATATAGACTAGTCGTTAGGTAGGTATTAACCTAACTTAGGTAGGGGTTAGGTTCTAGGTCGTATAGGCTTAGGGTTAGGGGGATATTAGGTCGCACGGACCCTAGGTTAGGGGGGTATTAGGTTCTAGGTAGGTTATACTAGCCTATACCTAACCTAATATAATCTAATATAACCTAAACGGGTTATATTAGGTTATACCCCGCATTATGAACCTTAATTATAACATATTTATCTATATATACATTAGAACATTAGTATTATTATTAAAAACTAAAAGTTAGAAGTATATTTAAGTATTATTATAGTAAATAATTATAGGTCTAGGAGGATAGGTTAAATTCGAGCTAACTCTTATTATTAACGTAACGCCGCTTTAGATACCTTCTACTAACTTTATTATTACTATTATAGTCCTTATCTTCTTCTAAAGTATCCTCGCTTATATTAGAGATATATACTATTATAGGGAGGTTAAATAAGTCGTCTACTTTATTAAAGGGCTCTTCTTTGTCTTACGACAAGTCTAAAGCCTATAAGCTAGTATTATCTAAGCCTCTACTATTTAATATAGTATACTTTATAATAACGATCTACCTAATTACTTATATACGAAGATTATACTAATAGTCTCTAATTATATCCTTTATAGTGTTAAAGATACGCTTAATACCTATACTAGTAATTAGAATTACTAGAATATCCTTAGCTACCTATACTAGACGAGGATAGGTCTTCTCGTTTATATACTACTATAGAAGGATATCGAAGTTATTAAGCTCGTAGAGTATAGGTGTACTAAGGTAGTCTTCGCCTTTACTTCTCGTAGTATAAGAAACTTCTTCGTATAATATTAAACTATAGCTAGAGAGTATACTAGGTCGAGGAGATAACAAAGGAAAAGCAACTATTAAGACTAGCTTTAAAGCTAGCCTTCGAAACTATAGCTAATTAGTACTTACTACTAGAGAGCTTATATACTCGCGTTATATAGTAGGACCTATTACTTGCTTATCGTATCGCTCTAGATATTATAAGAATTACTTATAGTATATAATCTTATCGGAGTACTCCTAAGTACTATCCTAGGTAAATTATTAGTATAGAACTATAATAATTATCCGTAATAAAAACCTTATAAGCCGTAAGCTTTTATATTAGATCGAGAATTATAGTATAGTTAAATAAAAAGCCTCGGTCTTTATCCGTACGTTAATAGTACTTTAAAAGCTTAGTTCTACCCTAATTAGTAGCTATAATAACAATATTAGGCTATAAAGAATTATTATTAGTGTCGTCGCTATCTTTCTAGTCTACTATTATATTATTAAGAAAGTCGAATAGGCGGTTATATATCTACTAGATATATTAAATAGTTAGCTAATTTAACTCGCTAAGAGCGTTTATTGCTGTCTTAAAATTCTCTAGTATCTTTATAAGTAGAGAGAGGTATAACTACTCTATATAGCTTATTCGGAGTCGCCGAAGGTCCCGCTAATCGATATCTTCGTAATCCTTATTAGTAGTTAAAGCCTTCGGGCCCTACTAAGCAATTTCCTAATCTAGCTACGTATTAATATATTATTATAGCTTAAGAGCTCGCTTATATATATCGAATGTTAAGTTCTATCTTATCTTTATATTATAAATAACGTTTAGTCGTTGCCTTAGTAGTAGCTCTTTTTAAAGTGCCTAAAATCGTTTAAATCGCTATAGAGATCGGTTAATCGTAATATAGATCGCTTAGAGCTATTTAATGTCTTAGTCTATAATAATGTACTATAATTATATTAACGTACCTTTCGTAATAAGTTTAGTATAGAAATTATTAACTAGATTACTCTTATATAGCGCTTCTATAGCTTTAGAGCTAGCTCGTTATTCTCTATTATAGTAAGTCGGAGGTGCTTAATAATGTCCTATACTATAAGGTTAATAATATATATAAGATATAGAACTACGTTTTCGTGTACTTTCTAGGATATCTTCTTATCCTATAGTCCTCTTTATATAGCACTACGAAGCGTATTATTATTAGTAGCATTATCGGTAGTAATAGTAAGTAATTATACTTTAAGCTTTCTTTCTTATAATATACGTAGTAACTTAGTACCTAGTACTTCTCTAGTATACTAACCCCTAACTAGTATAAAGTTAAGTAGAATCTCCCGTAGTTACTATTAGTTATTAACATAGTATACCTTAATCCTAATAAAGCTAAGGTAGTTATTTACTATCTAACTATTAAGAGCTATTAAAACCTTTATACTACGAGAGAGATCTTCGTATAGATTCCGCTAGTATAGTAGGCTCGGTCGTTATAGTTATAGCGGTAGCTATAGGTTACGATATATAGTCCATTAAAGGGCTTAGGTAGAAAAGTAGCGATTAGTTATATATATAAGGTTTCTACGACTACGAGGTTTCTAAGGGTAGTAACTCACTAACGAGTATCGTCGACGAGCGTATACTATTCACTAACTACCTCGACTAGGAAGATACCTACACTATAACAATAGTAATTTAGTGCTAGGGGTAGTGCCTTACTATTGTTATCGAGTAGTGTTATAGTAGCTATCGAACGAGTAGCTCGTTATTAGTTATATTAGGTTTATTAGACTTATTAGGTTTATTAGGTTTCTTTAGTGTTCTATAGCCGTTATTATAGCACTATACGAGGACACTAGGATAAGACCGCCGCTATCTCTTAGGATTTAAAGTTTTTTTATACCTCCGAGGACGATTTCTAGTATATATAGAGTACGACGAGTTTCGTAATAGAGAATTAGTTAGGCATCTAGAAGACTCTAATAGGAGCGGCTATAGCTAGTCGATTTAAACGATGTTCGATACGAGTATTAATTAGGAGTCTCTAACTCGTAAGAGTTATCTATATAGACGGAGAATATAGTAACCCTAGACCTAGAATAGACCTAGGTTTAGAAGTAGTAGAAGTAAACGGAGACGACGACTAATATAGAAGGCCTAAGCCTTTATAGATAAAGGGGCTAAAAGTATACGATATAGTATATAAGGGTTATCTAGATTTAGTCTAGATACTACGTAGTAGTATAGAGTTTACTAATAGTTTATTCGAATACTAAGACTAATTCTACTACTATTCGAGAATATCCTAGTAGTACTAGTTCTTTATTCTAAGAGGATATCGATGTTACTAGAAGAGTTCGGTACTAGATAAAGATTTTCTAAATTACGTAAAGCTACTTATTTAGTAGTAAGTAACGAGTCCGAGGATAAAGGAAATATTATAATAAATACTAGTCTTAATTCGGAGAGTACCTCCCCTCCTTAACTAATATCTCCTTCTATAGAGGAGCGTACGACCCCTTCGAATCTACTAAAGGAAGAGGAATAGACTCCTCTAATAGCTAAAGGTTTAGTATCGATATAATAGGGAGTATAGCCTTTTATAGTATAGATAACACTACTAGCTCCTAGTCCTAGGTAATAAGGTGCTCCTTACTTCGATAGCTATAACGTTATAGAGTTTATAGAAGAATAGGAGACCTTTATTCGATCCTATAATCTTTCTAAGGAGGTTACTATTCGAAGGTTACCTTAGTACTATAGTATTAAGATCCGTAGATAAGTAAAATCCTATCTTAGTTAGGCTTCGAGAGACTAAGTTAGTCTTAAGAAGGAGATAAAGCTTAGTTTCGAGGATAAGGACTTAGATTACCTAATAACGTCTCGTACTTATCTCGAATAACTAAGGGATATACTAAGGGAGACCTTCTCTAATATACTCTAGTACTATAGGATGTTTAGGAAGACCGCTAACGCTCTTAGTAAAACTTAGCTCGATATTATTATAAGGGGCATATAGTTCACCGAAGGTCTTCTAGTTAATATTCGTAGTTACGTTAGAGTAAAGAGTAGTATAGATATAAAGCACCCCGACACCTTTAAGGATTTTCCGAGGATCTACTATTTAGCTAAGGAGAAGATCTCTAAGATACGACGACTAGAATCCTTCTAGTTAGTTCGTAAGGAGCGCGAAAAGGTTATAGCGGTTATTACTAAGGAAAGCACTACTCCGCCTCGTGTCTCTAACGTTTCTACTAAGACTCTAATAAACGCTTCTACTACTACTCCTCTTTCGGATTCGAGTATATAGGCTCTTTATAAGAGGATAGATAAGCTATCTATCTAAGTCGTATAGGTAATAAATAGCTAGTCTCTTCCTATAGAGCTACCTCGTCTAGCCCCTATTTCGTATTAGCTATCTAGATTTATACTAGCTACTAGTTCGAATACTATTCCTCTTAGTCCTCGTAGGTACTAGTACTATAAAAAGGAAGGTTACTCTCGACCTAATTACCTAGAGCTTCGAAAGCTTATTAATCTTAGTCTCCTTTATTTAGAAGGTAATAGCTTAGTTTAGGGAACTACGGAGAACCTATAGCGTCTAGTTAGTCGTCTAGTAAGACGTAATAAGGGAGCTACTTAGTTATAATAGGAATAGTGTTAGGGGTAGATTATATTAATACTAGTTTATATATATAATAACCTACTTATAGTAGTATAAGAATAGCTCTCGATTAGTGTTACGAATAATACTTAAGGAGGGAAAATCCCTTAGCCTATACGTAGCTAGACTAGAGGCTATACGCTTAGGCTATCTAAAGCCGGCTAGACCCTAGATCCTTATACCTAATTAGAAGCCTATACCTTATCCCTGAAAATACCTATAATATTACCTCCTCCTCTAAGCTAATGTCCTTAGTAGCTAGCCTTAATAAAAACCTATTAGCCTTTATAGCTACTATAGGAAAAGAGTGTCTAGTATTGCTACTTCACCTACTCGCGTCCCTTATATGATTTTTACGCGAACCGTATACGATCGGTAAGGTTATCGTAGCTTTATCGCTTCTAGAAAGGTAGGTAATGTACGCTTTATTTAGGCTTTATTTAGGATTTTTGCCCCCCTAGGTCCTTAGTGCTAGGATTGCCTTTATTACGTAGGGTAATAACAATAAACACGGCTAATATATTTCTCTACGACGCGCCTACACTCCTTAACTTCATTAATAACACCTATTACGTATACCGCGTCTTCCTCGCCTAGTATTATAGTCGCCTTTAGTAGACCTTAATACATTACTACTGCTGCTCTTAGTGTAGCTCCCGACTATAATTTTAGCGCTCGAGTCGCTAGCGACATAACTACGCCCCGCGTAGCTACTTATATACGCTACGTATACGAGATTACCCGCTATAGTATTGTCTATAATAAACTAACTCTAAGGAGTTATAGCTACTACACTTCTAGGAATAGGTCCTCTTATACACTAGTAGGAATCCCTAAACCGAGACCCGTATACGACCTTACTAATACCTTTAGGTTCCTATCGTCTTTAATAGGCGCGTCGAGTATGTCTATAGGTTCTACGACTCTTACACTAGGGCTATTACTACTAGCACCTTTCCTATTAGGAGGAGGGGATAGGATCCTAATGTCTACTATATAGGATTAGCTCTTACGCGTGCCTAGCGCACCTTAACCTAATAGCTAGAGAATTATAGGAGGATTATAGCTCTTAGGGGCAATCTATTAGAGATGCCTACTAAAGTCCCTAAGTCTAGCCCTAACATAGAGAGGCTATAGCTATTAGAGTAGAGGAGGATTACTAATGTTCTAGAGTATATAGCTATATAGGCCTTTAGCTACGTAAGTTCGCACCTTAATCGCGTCTAGATCGTATACTAATAGCTAGGATAGTCTAGACCCCTTAGTTTTAGTAGTAGTACTCCTAGTAGTAGCCCCTACCCTATATTTAGGCCTAGCCCTAGAGGTTAGAGTAGTAGTAGAGGAGGTAGTAGTAGAGGTAGTAGTAGTAATAGTAGCGGGAACGGAGCTATAAGTTTACGCCTTCCTCGCTATTATCTCGTAAGCTAACATCGTAGTATAGGATAGTAGTAGTAATAGAAATAGTAGTCCTAATAGAGATAGTAATAGTAGTAGTAGTAATAAGAGTAGTAATAATAGTAGTAATAATAGTAGTAATAATAGTAGTAATAATAGTAGTAATAATAGTAGTAGTAGTAGCGTAAGTTCGTACCTTCCTCGCTGTTTACTCGTAAGCTAATATCGTCGTTTAGGATAAGTCTAGTAAGGAGAGTAAGTCTATTAAGGGGGATAAGGCTAGTAGGGAGAATAAGTTTAAGGAATTTAGTAAGGAGGATAGTAAGGTTAATAACTTAGGTAATTTAGATGTTAAGATATAAGATAAGTAGGCGCGCTTATTAACTACGACTCGGCTATATAGAGCTAGTATAGCGTAGGTGTTTCTAGGGTAATTCTCGCGAAGATACCCGGCTAGAAGGCCTATAGATAGAAATAGATAGTCTTAATCCTTAAGCTAATGTTCCTATTATAGTTATAAAGCTAAAGTCTCTAGTGCTAAGCATTTCACTACGAGCGTATAGCGGCATTCGTGCGAGCTAACTATAGTCTATAGCTAGGTCGCTTACTCTTATCTTATCCCTAGCTATACTTATCGCTTTCTCTAAACTCTCTTAGTAAGTTATCTATTTCCTTAAAGTCCTCTTCTTTTATCTATAAGCTCTTATTCTTATTATACTCTTCCTATTTAAGTAGGTATTCTTTCTTTCCTACGCGTATAGTGCGCTTAGTAAGGATTTTCTCTATATACTAAACTTATTCTCTATCTTCTACTAACTCTAGGGCCCTTATATTTAGTAGTTCTTCTCCTTCCCTTAGGTAGAAAGGCTCTAGTAGAGATATATAGAATACATCGTATATACGATAGGAGCTTAGTAGCTATAGGCGATATACCTATAAGTTAATCGCTTCTTTAACCCGAAAAGGGCCTATAAATTTATCTATTAGCTTCCTACTTAGGGCTTTTAGCTTAAGGTTCTTTATATTTAGCTATACTAGGTCTCTTAGCTTAAACCTTATTAGAGTATACTTTCTATTATAGTACTGGGTTTAATACTCTACTACGGCTTATAGTCGTTCTTAAAGCTTTACTCGTAATACGTATATATCCTACACTTATCGTACTACTATAGGTACCTCCCCCTCTAGCCGCCTATCCTTAGGTAGGTTATAAAGGATTAGGTGTTTCCTAAGAATAGCATAAAATAGTGTTTCTTTAGTAGCTATATACACTAAATTGTTGTATATAAACTTAGCTATATAAAGTAGGTTAGGCTAGTCTTTAGTATATTCTATAGTAAAGACACGTAGGTAATGCTTAAGCGTCTAATTCTAGCGCTCTATTTAGCCGTTAGTTTAAGGATAGAACGCTATACTTAACCTACGCTTTACCTATATCTAGTAGTAAATCTCTAACTAGAACTAGCTTATAAATAGCGTCCCTCTATCTAATACTATCCCTTTCTACGCCCTATATTTATATATAATATACTTAAAGTACATATCTATAAAGTCTTTAGCTGTCTATGTTTCTTTTACTAGGATATAGAGCGCTATCTTTAACAATCTATCGTAGATTACTAGGATCGTATTATATGCGCTTCTATTGTAAATAGCAGGGGGTAGCTTTATAATAAAGTCTAGTATGACTTCTTTAAAGATATTAGAAGGGATAGGAAGGGAAGATAGCTTACTATATAGTATATACCTTAGAGCTTTTAACCTTTAATAGGTGCTATAGCTCTTTATATACTTATGTACTTCTTAATCTAATAAGGGCTAGTAGTAGTGTCTACTAATTAGATTATACGTTCTTACTACGCTATAATAGCTAGCTATACGAGAGTTATAGTGCTAGTATAAGATTTCTTATCTAAGGCTAGGTTTATTTAGAATATATAGCCTGCCCTTATACATAAGGGCTCTATCTTTATATTTACGCTATACTAGCGACTTCTTGCTACTTTAGGTGCGCTCTTCTTACTATAGATTAGCTATATACTTAATTATAAAAGCGTCCTTCTACTAAAGTATATAGATAGTCTATAATAGGGAGGTGTCTCCTACTAATGTAAGTTTGCTAGTAATAAGAACTCTTACTACGTAGCGTAGTACGTATAGTATATATTCTATAGCACTAGTAGTTAGGCTAGATCTGCGTTCGTAACCCGTAGGCTATCGACCTACGAGTTCCGAGCTATACTCGGAGTAGGAGCTAATTCCACCGACAAGATACACTCTAGTAGTGACTAGATCTACTCCTAGTTTACTAGCTAAGCTAAGTTTATTCTAAAGGGTAGGTAGTAGTCTTATTAGCGCGTAGTTCTCTTTAAAGTAGTCTACTCTCCTCGAGGGCCCGTCTACTAGATTAGACTTACTAGGTATATACTCTACCTTAAAGTTAAAGGCTACTAGGTAGGACGCCTAGCGGGCCTAGCGCGGGTTTAGCTTCGCTACATCGCGTATACCTCGTAGGTTGTTATAATTACTAAGGACTTATATTATGTACTAGGCCCCCTCGAGGTAGTAGCGCTATTACTTAAAGCAATATATAATTACGTATAGTTCTTAGTTATAGATCTCCTAATTACGTTTAGCCCCTTATAGCTTCTAAGAGATAAAAGCGACTAGATGCTACTTACTATCCTTATATAGCTAGGAGAGTATACCTACTACTATAAATGTAGATATATCTATCTCTAGACGTATCGGCAACTTAGGGTTATAATGTTATAGGAGTAGCGTATCTATAAAGCGCTCTTTAAGCTATACGAAACTAGCTTCTACCGCTTCTAGCTAAGAGAAGGCACCTTAGTCTTTCTTTAGAAGATCTATTATAGGCGTAGTTAGCTTAGTATAATTCTAAATAAATCTACAATAGAAGTTAGTAAAGCTAAGAAATGACTAAAGTTCCTTAACGCTAGTTAGTCGAGGCTATCCGGAGATAGTTACTACTCTCGCTAGATTAGCGTAGACACCTCGCGTGTCTATAATAAATCCTAAGAAGGAGACCTACTTAGCTATAAAAGTGCATTTTAATAGGTTAGTATATAGCTTAGCCTGTCTTAGGCGTTTAAGAATAGAGCTAACTACTCGCTAGTAGGTCTTAAGGTCCTCGCTATAAGTGTAGATAAGGATATTATTAAGGTACACTATATAGAGATAATCTACTAACCCTCTTAGGGTCTAATTAATGTAAGCCTAGAAGGTAGTAGGCATATTTATAAGTCTAAAGGGTATAACTAGGTACTTAAAGTAGCTATAGCGCGTTCTAAAGGCTATCTTCTACTTATCCCCTAGGCTAATACGGATCCTATTATATACATCCTTTAAGTCTAAGGTCGTATAGTAATATACGCCTAATAGGCGATCTAGTGTCTCCCCGATTAAGGGTAGCGGACAACGATCCTTAATTATTACTAAGTTAAGGCCCCTATAGTCTATATAAAGGCGGAGGGTACTGTCCTTTTTAGGTATAAAGAGGATAGGTGCTCCTACTAGGCTTATACTATAGCGAATCTACCCTTTCTTAAGAGTATCTTTAAGGTATACTCGTAGTACTTAAAGCTCGCGTATAGAGAGGTTATAAAGCGGGCTATAAGGTGGCTCCTTACCTAGTATAATAGGAATTTAGTAATCTCCCTCTTTAGTAGTAGGTAGAATTTTGGCTATATTAGTATTAAAGATGTCTTAGTAGTCTAATAATGCGTCTAGTACTCGATTTTCCTAAGAGGCACTAGCGATTTAGACGTAGGCGACGACTTCCTCTCCTTAGGGGTCGCTACGAACTACACCTAAGAAGTGTATATAACTCTCCTCTTACTCTAACTACTAGATTATTACTATTTAGATACGTAACTTATCTTTAATACTCTAAGCCTAAGTCTACTATCTATAGTCTAGCTATATAGCTTCTCTTTATAAGAAGTGATTACCTAAAAGCAGCTCTAGTCCTTCTTTATCTACTCTATAAGCGATAGTTTTAACTCTATAGGTCGTACCTTAGTCGTTAGTAAGTACTACCTATATCTCGTATATAGCGTATATAGCTTTCCTTTCTAACTCTACCTAGGCTAGTTAGGGTAGGTTACTTAGGACTAGGTTAAGGTTTATTTCGATTGCTATATATTAACTAATAAGGCTAACCTTAGCTTAAGGGTCTAGGATAACTCCTACCTTATAGTCGACTCTAGTCGCTCCTATTACGATATAAGTACGATATATCCCCGGTAAGATGTCGATAGCTCTACGCCTCGTAGTGCCCGAGGTAACTACGAGGCTCGGCCTTTTCCCTAGGCCTATCTTATACGAGTAATAGGCTCTTTATTAGTATCTAAGAGTTAGGCCTTCTTCTTACACTTATTTACGTAGTAACCTATCTTCTTATAGAAGTAGTACTCGATTCCTAGCTTATAGAAGGAGTCCTTCTTAGGGGCTAACCCCTCTTTATATTAGTCCTCCTATTATAGCTTCTAGCTATACCCTATTAGGCGATTACGGAGATTCTATAGCTTACCTACGCCCTATAGGTTACGCTCTAGCGTAGATCCTAAGATAATAAGGCCCTCTCTTATAGGGGGTATAGTATAGTAATTCGTAATTACTCGCTAGAGTTTAGGGCGGAGTTTAGAGAATAGGTATTATACCCGATACTTCTCTAAGTATAGGGATAGCTAGTCCTTAATCGTTTCTAAGTAGGTAGTAAAGGCCCTAATACTCTATCTAGGAAGCTAGAGTGTAGTAGTATACGTAGTAGTTACTTCTAAGGTGCGGTTAATAGGATTAGAGAGTATATCTAGTAGGAAGGTCTTAAATTAGCTCTAGGTATACATCTTTACGAGGGGCTCGCGCTCTATATAAGAGTACTATACTTCGCGCGGGTCTCCGATAAGATACTAGCTTACCTAAGTTACCTTCTCTTATTCTAACTAGAAGTTCTCTAGGGTAAGCTAGAAGGCTATTTTATAGCTTTAAGTAAACTCCTTATATTCCCTTAGGTGTTTTCCTTTATACTCCCTAGAGTCTTTCGGCCTTATATTACGCTTTACACGCGATAGTCCTACGTCTTAAGAAGCGTAGCGCTTATAGCTCGTCGCTATTAATCTTATTCCCGCATCGCTCTAGATCTCTAAAGGGTCCGGATTTACTCCCTTCTCGAGGAGAGTAATTTACTCCTTAATCTACCTAAGGGTACGCTCCTATAGGAGACAATTCCTTCGTTATTCCGCGTCGCGGATGCGCTCTTCTAGCGACGCTATTACTACTAGCGAATCTACCCTTTCTTAAGAGTATCTTTAAGGTATACTCGTAGCACTTAAAGCTCGCGTATAGAGAGGTTATAAAGCGGGCTATAAGGTGGCTCCTTACCTAGTATAATAGGAATTTAGTGATCTCCCTCTTTAGTAGTAGGCAGAATTTTAGCTATATTAGTATTAAAGACGTCTTAGTAGTCTAATAATGCGTCTAGCACCTAATTTTCCTAAGAGGCACTAGCGATTTAGACGCGGGCGACGACTTCCTCTCCTTAGGGGTCGCTACGAACTACACCTAAGAAGTGTATATAACTCTCCTCTTACTCTAACTACTAGATTATTACTATTTAGATACGTAACTCATCTTTAATGCCCTAAGCCTAAGTCTACTATCTATAGTCTAGCTATATAGCTTCTCTTTATAAGAAGGGATTGCCTAAAAGTAGCTCTAGTCCTTCTTTATCTACTCTATAAGCAATAGTTTTAACCCTATAGGTCGTACCTCGGTCGTTAGTAAGTACTACCTATATCTCGTATATAGCGTATATAGCTTTCCTTTCTAACTCTACCTAGGCTAGTTAGGGTAGGTTACTTAGGACTAGGTTAAGGTTTATTTCGATTGCTATATATTAACTAATAAGGCTAACCTTAGCTTAAGGGTCTAGGATAACTCCTACCTTACGGTCGACTCTAGTCGCTCCTATTACGATGTAAGTATAACGTATCCCCGGTAAGATGTCGACGGCTCTACGCCTCGTAGTGCCCGAGGTAACTACGAGGCTCGGCCTTTTCCCTAGGCCTATCTTATACGAGTAATAGGCTCTTTATTAGTATCTAAGAGTTAGGCCTTCTTCTTACACTTATTTACGTAGTGACCTATCTTCTTATAGAAGTAGCACTTAATTCCTAGCTTATAGGAGGAGTCCTTCTTAGGGGCTAACTCCTCTTTATATTAGTCCTCCTATCGTAGCTTCCGGCTATACCCTATTAGGCGATTACGGAGATTCTACGGCTTACCTACGCCCTATAGGTTACGCTCTAGCGTAGATCCTAAGATAATAAGGCCCTCTCTTATAGGGGGTATAGTATAGTAATTCGTAATTACTCGCTAGAGTTTAGAGCGGAGTTTAGAGAATAGGTATTACACCCGATACTCCTCTAAGTATAGAGGTAGCTAGTCCTTAATCGTTTCTAAGTAGGTAGTAAAGGCCCTAATGCTCTATCTAGGAAGCTAGAGTGTAGTAGTATACGTAGTAGTTGCTTCTAAGGTGCGGTTAATAGGATTAGAGAGTATATCTAGTAGGAAGGTCTTAAATTAGCTCTAGGTGTATATCTTTACGAGGGGCTCGCGCTCTATATAAGAGTACTATACTTCGCGCGGGTCTCCGATAAGATACTAGCTTACCTAAGTTACCTTCTCTTATTCTAACTAGAAGTTCTCTAGGGTAAGCTAGAAGGCTATTTTATAGCTTCGAGTAAACTCCTTATATTCCCTTAGATGTTTTCCTTTATACTCCCTAGAGTCTTTCGGCCTTATACTACGCTTTATACGCGATAGTCCTACGTCTTAAGAAGCGTAGCGCTTATAGCTCGTCGCTGTTAATCTTATTCCCGTATCGCTCTAGATCTCTAAAGGGTCCGGATTTACTCCCTTCTCGAGGAGAGTAATTTACTCCTTAATCTACCTAAGGGTATACTCCTATAGGAGATAATCCCTTCGTTATTCCGCGTCGCGGATACGCTCTTCTAGCGACGCTATTACTACTAGCGGTTCTCCCGGTGTAGTTATAGAGGTTCCTAATCCTTCTTTATTGCTAATAGAACCTAACTATATCCTTATAATAGCTATCCTTAGACTACTTCCTAAGTAGAGTAAGGAAGTATTATTATATTAGGGGTAGATTATATTAATACTAGTTTATATATATAATAACCTACTTATAGTAGTATAAGGATAGCTCTCGATTAGTATTACGAATAATACTTAAGGAGGGAAAATCCCTTAGCCTATACGTAGCTAGACTAGAGGCTATATACTTAGGCTATCCGAAGCCGGCTAGACCCTAGATCCTTACACCTAATTAGAAGCCTACACCTTATCCCTGAAAATACCTATAATAAATAGGTTAAGGCTAGACTCCGAGCTACTAGGAAGTTAGTAGTTAATAACCTAGACTATAAGATGCTAACTATCGACGATAATTCTAAGGATAAAGCGTCTAAGTCTATTTAGTGTAAGGATTTCTACCTAGAGGATCTAGTTAGGAGCAATAATAACGATAATAACGATTTCGTTAAGGAAGTTCTAGTTATAGCTACTACTTAGCTAAGTATTATACCTCGTAATACTCGAATAGATAAAGGTAAGGGTCCTACTAATAGGGTTATAAAGGTAGGTCCTTCTAAACTATCCTACGGCGTTACTAAGTCCCTTTATACTAGTACTTATCGTCTAGTAGCTACTACTAATGTTCCGGAAGGTATAACTATTACTAGGACTCGTTCGGCTACTATTAAAGCTATTACTAAGACTAAGGAGGAAGACGCCGATATAGAGAATCTAGTCGCTAAGGAGGCTCTATAACCTATAAAGTATATTCCTTACACTAAGCGCTTCGATAAGGTTCTATAATAGGTTACTAATCCGTAGTAAGCTATATAATCCTTATTAAACTCTAATATTATAATAAGGATAGAGTCTCTCCTCGGAATCTTATAACTATTATCTAAGATCTTTTATCGAAGGTTCGATAACCCTAATCTTCCTAGTAATAATATTCCCGAGCTCTTCCGCCCTTATACTAAGGTAAATCTAGTCTAATAACTAGAGGAATTCGTAAATCTCGATCCTAATACAGATATAGATTAGAAGGGAGCTTCCTATTATAGGTATTTTTAGGGATAAGGTATAGGCTTCTAATTAGGTGTAAGGATCTAGGGTCTAGCCGGCTTTAGATAGCCTAAGCATATAGCCTCTAGTCTAGCTACGTATAGGCTAAGGGATTTTCCCTCCTTAAGTATTATTTATAATACTAATCGAGAGCTATCCTTATACTACTATAAGTAGGTTATTATATATATAAACTAGTATTAATATAATCTACCCCTAATATAATAATACTTCCTTGCCCTACTTAGGAAGTAGTCTAAGGATAGCTATTATAAGGACATAGTTAGGTTCTATTAGTAATAAAGAAGGATTAGGAACCTCTATAACTACACCGGGAGAACTACTAGTAGCAATAGCGTCGCTAGAAGAGCGCATCCGCGACGCGGAACAACGAAGAGATTATCTCCTATAGGAGCGCACCCTTAAGTAGATTAAGGAGTAAATTACTCTCCTCGAGAAGGGAGTAAATCCGGACCCTTTAGAGATCTAGAGCGATGTAGGAATAAGATTAATAGCGACGAGCTATAAGCGCTACGCTTCTTAAGACGTAGGACTATCGCGTATAAAGCGTAGTATAAGGCCGAAAGACTCTAGGGAGTATAAAGGAAAATACCTAAGGGAATATAAGGAGTTTACTCGAAGCTATAAAATAGCCTTCTAGCTTACTCTAGAGAACTTCTAGTTAGAATAAGAGAAGGTAACTTAGGTAAGCTAGTATCTTATTAGAGACCCGCGCGAAGTATAGTACTCTTATATAGAGCGCGAGCCCCTCGTAAAGATATATACCTAGAGCTAATTTAAGACCTTCCTACTAGATATACTCTCTAATCCTATTAACCGCACCTTAGAAGCAACTACTACGTATACTACTATACTCTAGCTTCCTAGATAGAGTATTAGGGCCTTTACTACCTACTTAGAAACGATTAAGGACTAGCTACCCCTATACTTAGAGGAGTATCGGGTATAATACCTATTCTCTAAACTCCGCCCTAAACTCTAGCGAGTAATTACGAATTACTATACTATACCCCCTATAAGAGAGGGCCTTATTATCTTAGGATCTACGCTAGAGTGTAACCTATAGGGCGTAGGTAAGCCGTAGAATCTCCGTAATCGCCTAATAGGGTATAGCCGGAAGCTACGATAGGAGGACTAATATAAAGAGGGGTTAGCCCCTAAGAAGGACTCCTCCTATAAGCTAGGAATCGAGTGCTACTTCTATAAGAAGATAGGTCACTACGTAAATAAGTGTAAGAAGAAGGTCTAACTCTTAGATGCTAATAAAGAGCCTATTACTCGTATAAGATAGGCCTAGGGAAAAGGCCGAGCCTCGTAGTTACCTTAGGCACTACGAGGCATAGAGCCGTCGATATCTTACTAGGGATACGTCGTACTTATATCGCAATAGGAGCGACTAGAGTCGACTATAAGGTAGGAGTTATCCTAGACCCTTAAGCTAAGGTTAGTCTTATTAGTTAATATATAGTAATCGAAATAAACCTTAACCTAGTCCTAAGTAACCTACCCTAACTAGCCTAGGTAGGGTTAGAAAGGAAAGCTATATACGCTATATACGAGATATAGGTAGTACTTACTAACGACTAAGGTACGACCTACCGGGTTAAAACTATCGCTTATAGAGTAGACAAAGAAGGACTAGAGCTACTTTTAGGCAATCCCTTCTTATAAAGAGAAGCTATATAGCTAGACTATAGATAGTAGACTTAGGCTTAGGGCATTAAAGATAAGTTACGTATCTAAATAGTAATAATCTAGTAGTTAGAGCAAGAGGAGAGTTATATACACTTCTTAGGTATAGTTCGTAGCGACCCCTAAGGAGAGGAAGTCGTCGCCTACGTCTAAATCGCTAGTACCTCTTAGGAAAATCGGGTGCTAGACGCGTTATTAGACTACTAAGACGTCTTTAACACTAATATAGCTAAAATTCTACTTACTACTAAAGAGGGAGATCACTAAATTCCTATTATACTAGGTAAGGAGCCACCTTATAGCCCGCTTTATAACCTCTCTATACGCGAGCTTTAAGTGCTACGAGTATACCTTAAAGATGCCCTTAAGAAAGAGTAGATTCGCTATAGTATAAGCCTAGTAGGAGCACCTATCCTCTTTATGCCTAAAAAGGACAGTACCCTCCGCCTTTATATAGACTATAGGGGCCTTAACTTAGTAACAATTAAGGATCGTTGTCCGCTGCCCTTAATCGGGGAGATACTAGATCGCCTATTAGGCGTATATTACTATACGACCTTAGACTTAAAGGATGTATATAATAGGATCCGTATTAGCCTAGGGGATAAGTAGAAGATAGCCTTTAGAACGCGCTATAGCCACTTTAAGTACCTAGTTATGCCCTTTAGACTTATAAATATACCTACTACCTTCTAGGCTTACATTAATTAGACCCTAAGAGGGTTAGTAGATTATCTTTATATAGTATACCTTAATAATATCCTTATCTATACTTATAGCGAGGACCTTAAGACCTACTAGCGAGTAGTTAGCTCTGTTCTTAAACGCCTAAGATAGGCTAAGCTATATACTAACCTATTAAAATGCACTTTTGTAGCTAAGTAGGTCTCCTTCTTAGGATTTATTATAGACACGCGAGGTGTCTACGCTAATCTAGCGAGAGTAGTAACTATCTCTAGATAGCCTTAACCGACTAGCGTTAAGGAACTTTAGTTATTTCTTAGCTTTACT
This sequence comes from Elsinoe necatrix, assembly GCA_033846785.1. Classification (NCBI taxonomy): domain Eukaryota; kingdom Fungi; phylum Ascomycota; class Dothideomycetes; order Myriangiales; family Elsinoaceae; genus Elsinoe; species Elsinoe necatrix. Next base: position 283,014 of record JANZYI010000008.1, read on the forward strand.
AACTTCTATCGTAGATTTATTTAGAATTATACTAAGCTAACTACGCCTATAATAGATCTTCTAAAGAAAGACTAAGGTGCCTTCTCTTAGCTAGAAGCGGTAGAAGCTAGTTTCGTATAGCTTAAAGAGCGCTTTATAGATGCGCCGCTCCTACGACATTATAACCCTAAGTTGCTAATACGCCTAGAGATAGATATATCTATATTTATAGTAGTAGGTATACTCTCCTAGCTATATAAGGATAGCAAGTGGCATCTAGTCGCTTTTATCTCTTAGAAGCTATAAGGGGCTAAACGTAATTAGGAGGTCTATAACTAAGAACTATACGTAATTATATATTGCTTTAAGTAATAGCGCTACTACCTCGAGGGGGCCTAGTATACAATATAAGTCCTTAGTAACTATAACAACCTACGAGGCATACGCGATGTAGCGAAGCTAAACCCGCGCTAGGCCCGCTAGGCGTCCTACCTAGTAGTCTTTAACTTTAAGGTAGAGTATATACCTAGTAAGTCTAACCTAGTAGATAGGCCCTCGAGGAGAGTAGACTACTTTAAAGAGAACTACGCGCTAATAAGACTACTACCTACCCTTTAGAACAAACTTAGCTTAGCTAGTAAACTAGGAGTAGATCTAGTCACTACTAGGGTGTATCTTATCGGTAGAATTAGCTCCTACCCCGAGTATAGCTCGGAACTCGTAGGTCGATAGCCTACGGGTTACGAACGCGGATCTAGCCTAACCGCTAGTACTATAGAATGCATACTATACGTACTACGCTACGTAGTAAGAGTTCTTATTACTAGCGAACTTATATTAGTAGGAGACACCTCCCTATTATAGACTATCTATATACTTTAGTAGAAGGACGCTTTTATAATTAAGCGTATAGCCGATCTAGAGTAAGAAGGGCGCACCCGAAGTAGTAAGAAGTCGCTAGTATAGCGTAAACGTGAAGATAGAGCCCTTATGTATAAGGGTAGGCTATATATTCTAAATGAACCTAGCCTTAGATAAGAAATCTTATACTAGCACTATAACTCTCGTATAGCTAGCTATTATAGCGTAGTAAGAACGTATAATCTAATTAGTAGGCACTACTACTAGCCCTTATTAGATTAAGAAGTACGTAAGTATATAAAGAGCTATAGTACCTATTAAAGGTTAAAAGCTCTAAGGTATATACTATATAGTGAGCTATCTTCCCTTCCTATCCCTTCTAATATCTTTAAAGAAGTCACACTAGACTTCATTATAAAGCTACCCCCTACTATTTACAATAGAAGCGCATATAATGCGATCCTAGTAATCTACGATAGATTATTAAAGATAGCGCTCTATATCCTAGTAAAAGAAATATAGATAGCTAAAGACTTTATAGATATGTACTTTAAGTATGTTATATATAAATATAGGGCGTAGAAAGAGATAGTATTAGACAGAGGGACGCTATTTATAAGCTAGTTCTAGTTAGAGATTTACTACTAGATATAGGTAAAGCGTAGGTTAAGTACAGCGTTCTATCTGTAAACTAACGGCTAAATAGAGCGCTAGAATTAGACGCTTAAGCATTACCTACGTGTCTTTACTATAGAATATGCTAAAGACTAGCCTAACCTACTTTATATAGCTAAGTTTATATACAACAATTTAGTGTATATAGCTACTAAAGAAACACTATTTTATGCTATTCTTAGGAAACACCTAATCCTTTATAACCTACCTAAGGATAGGCGGCTAGAGAGGGAGGTACCCGTAGTAGTATAATAAGTGTAGGATATATACGTATTACGAGTAAAGCTTTAAGAACGACTATAAGCCGTAGTAGAGTATTAAACCCGGTACTATAATAGAAAGCATACTCTAATAAGGTTTAAGCTAAGAGACCTAGTATAGCTAAATATAAAGAACCTTAAGCTAAAAGCCCTAAGTAGGAAGCTAATAGATAAATTCGTAGGCCCTTTTCGGGTTAAAGAAGCGATTAACTTATAGGCATATCGCCTATAGCTACTAAGCTCCTATCGTATACACGATGTATTCTATATATCTCTACTAGAGCCTTTCTATCTAAGGGAAGGAGAAGAACTACTAAATATAAGGGCCCTAGAGTTAGTAGAAGATAGAGAATAAGTTTAGTATATAGAGAAAATCCTTACTAAGCGCACTATACGCGCGGGAAAGAAAGAATACCTACTTAAATAGGAAGGGTATAACGAGACTAAGAGCTTATAGATAAAAGAAGAGGACTTTAAGGAAATAGATAACTTACTAAGAGAGTTTAGAGAAAGCGATAAGTATAGCCAGGGATAAGATAAGAGTAAGCGACCTAGCCGTAGACTATAGTTAGCTCGCACGAATGCCGCTATACGCTTATAGTAAAATGCTTAGCACTAGAGACTTTAGCTTTATAACTATAATAGGAATATTAGCTTAAGGATTAAGACTATCTATTTCTATCTATAGGCCTTCTAGCCGGGTATCTTTACGAGAATCACCCTAGAAATACCTACGCTATGCTAGCTCTATATAGCCGAGTCGCAGTTAATAAGCGCGTCTACTTATCTTACATCTTAATATCTAAATCACCTAAGTTATTAACCTTACTATCCTCCTTACTAAATTCCTTAAACTTATCCTCCCTACTAGCCTTACTCCCTTTAATAGGCTTACTCTCCTTACTAGACTTATCCTAAACGACGATATTAGCTTACGAGTAAATAGCGAGGAAGGTACGAACTTACGCTACTACTACTACTATTATTACTACTATCATTACTACTGTTATTACTACTATTATTACTACTCTTATTACTACTACTACTACTACTATTACTATTACTATTACTATTACTATCCCTATTAGGACTACTATTACTATTTGTTATAGGTATTTTCAGGGATAAGGTGTAGGCTTCTAATTAGGTATAAGGATCTAGGGTCTAGCTGGCTTCGGATAGCCTAAGCGTATAGCCTCTAGTCTAGCTACGTATAGCCTAAGGGATTTTCCCTCCTTAAGTATTATTCGTAATACTAATCGAGAGCTATCCTTATACTACTATAAGTAGGTTATTATATATACGAACTAGTATTAATATAATCTACCCCTAATATAATAATACTTCCTTACTCTACTTAGGAAGTAGTCTAAGGATGGCTATTATAAGGACATAGTTAGGTTCTATTAGTAATAAAGAAGGATTAGGAACCTCTATAACTACACTAGGAGAACCGCTAGTAGCAATAGCGTCGCTAGAAGAGCGCATCTACAACGTAGAACAACGAAGGGATTGTCTCCTATAGGAGTATACCCTTAAGTAGATTAAGGAGTAAATTACTCTCCTCGAGAAGAGAGTAAATCCGGACCCTTTAGAGATCTAGAGCGATACGGGAATAAGATTAATAGCGACGAGCTACAAGCGCTACGCTTCTTAAGACGTAGGACTATCGCGTATAAAGCGTAGTATAAGGCCGAAAGACTCTAGGGAGTATAAAGGAAAACACCTAAGGGAATATAAGGAGTTTACTCGAAGCTATAAAACAGCCTTCTAGCTTACCCTAGAGAACTTCTAGTTAGAATAAGAGAAGGTAACTTAGGTAAGCTAGTATCTTATCGGAGACCCGCGCGAAGTATAGTACTCTTATATAGAGCGCGAGCCCCTCGTAAAGATGTATACCTAGAGCTAATTTAAGACCTTCCTACTAGATATACTCTCTAATCCTATTAACCGCACCTTAGAAGCAACTACTACGTATACTACTACACTCTAGCTTCCTAGATAGAGCATTAGGGCCTTTACTACCTACTTAGAAACGATTAAGGACTAGCTACCCCTATACTTAGAGGAGCATCGGGTATAACACCTATTCTCTAAACTCTGCCCTAAACTCTAGCGAGCAATTACGAATTACTATACTATGCCCCCTATAAGAGAGAGCCTTATTATCTTAGGATCTACACTAGAGCGTAACCTATAGGGCGTAGGCAAGCCGTAAAATCTCTATAATCGCCTAATAGGGCATAGCCGGAAGCTACAACGGGAGGACTAACATAAAGAGGAGTTAGCCCCTAAGAAGGACTCCTCCTATAAGCTAGGAATCGAATACTACTTCTATAAGAAGATAGGTTACTACGTAAATAAGTGTAAGAAGAAGGCCTAACTCTTAGATGCTAATAAAGAGCCTATTACTCGTATAAGACAGGCCTAGGGAAAAGGCCGAGCCTCGTAGTCACCTTAGGCACTACGAGGCGTAGAGCTATCGACATCTTACCGGGGATACGTCGCACTTATATTACAATAGGAGCGACTAGAGTCGACTATAAGGTGGGAGTTATCCTAGACCCTTAAGCTAAGGTTAGCCTTATTAGTTAATATATAGCAATCGAAATAAACCTTAATCTAGTCCTAAGTAACCTGCCCTAACTAGCCTAGGTAGGGTTAGAAAGGAAAGCTATATACGCTATATACGAGATATAGGTAGTACTTACCGACGACCGAGGTACGACCTACTAGGTTAAAACTATCGCTTATAGAGTAAACAAAGAAGGACTAGAGCTGCTTTTAGGTAATCCCTTCTTATAAAGAGAAGCTATATAGCTAGACTATAGATAGCAGACTTAGGCTTAGGGCATTAAAGATGAGTTACGTATCTAAATAGTAACAATCTAGTAGTTAGAGTAAGAGGAGAGTTATATATACTTCTTAGGTGTAGTTCGTAGCGACCCCTAAGGAGAGGAAGTCGTCGCCCGCGTCTAAATCGCTAGTGCCTCTTAGGAAAATCGGGTGCTAGACGTATTGTTAGACTACTAAGACGTCTTTAACACTAATATAGCTAAAATTCTACCTACCACTAAAGAGGGAGATCACTAAATTCCTATTATACTAGGTAAGGAGCCACCTTATAGCCCGCTTTATAACCTCTCTATACGCGAGCTTTAAGTGCTACGAGTATACCTTAAAGATACCCTTAAGAAAGGGTAGATTCGCTATAGTATAAGCCTAGTAGGAGCACCTATCCTCTTTATACCTAAAAAGGACAGTACCCTCCGCCTTTATATAGACTATAGGGGCCTTAACTTAGTAATAATTAAGGATCGTTATCCGCTGCCCTTAATCGGGGAGACACTAGATCGCCTATTAGGCGTATATTACTATACAACCTTAGACTTAAAGGATGTATATAACAGGATCCGTATTAGCCTAGAGGATAAGTAGAAGACAGCCTTTAGAACGCGCTATAGCTACTTTAAGTACCTAGTTATGCCCTTTAGACTTATAAATACGCCTACTACCTTCTAGGCTTACATTAATTAGACCCTAAGAGGGTTAGTAGATTATCTCTATATAGTGTACCTTAATAATATCCTTATCTACACTTATAGCGAGGACCTTAAGACCTACTAGCGAGTAGTTAGCTCTATTCTTAAACGCCTAAGATAGGCTAAGCTATATACTAACCTATTAAAATACACTTTTATAGCTAAGTAGGTCTCCTTCTTAGGATTTATTATAGACAGGCGAGGTGTCTACGCTAATCTAGCGAGAGTAGTAACTATCTCCGGATGGCCTCGACTAACTAGCGTTAAGGAACTTTAGTCATTTCTTAGCTTTACTAACTTCTATCGTAGATTCATTTAGAATTATACTAAGCTAACTACGCCGATGATAGATCTTCTAAAGAAAGACTAAGGTGCCTTCTCTTAGCTAGAAGCGGCAGAAGCTAGTTTCGTATAGCTTAAAGAGCGCTTTATAGATACGCTGCTCCTGCGACATTATAACCCTAAGTTGCCGATACGCCTAGAGATAGATACATCTATATTTGTAGTAGTAGGTATACTCTCCTAGCTATACGAGGATAGCAAGTGGCATCTAGTCGCTTTTATCTCTTAGAAGCTATAAGGGGCTAAACGCAATTAGGAGATCTATAACTAAGAACTATACGCAATTATATATTGCTTTAAGCAATGGCGCTACTACCTCGAGGGGGCCTAGTACACAATATAAGTCCTTAGTAACTATAATAACCTACGAGGTATACGCGATATAGCGAAGCTAAACCCGCGCTAGGCCCGCTAGGCGTCCTACCTAGTAGCCTTTAACTTTAAGGTAGAGTATACACCTAGTAAGTCTAACCTAGTAGACGGGCCCTCGAGGAGGGTAGACTACTTTAAAGAGAACTACGCGCTAACAAGACTACTACCTACCCTTTAGAATAAACTTAGCTTAGCTAGTGAACTAGGAGTGGATCTAGTCACTGCTAGGGTGCATCTTGTCGGTAGAATTAGCTCCTACCCCGAGTATAGCTCGGAACTCGTAGGTCGATAGCCTACGGGTTACGAACGCGGATCTAGCCTAACTACTAGTGCTATAGAATGCATACTATACGTACTACGCTACGTAGTAAGAGTTCTTATTACTAGCGAACTTACATTAGTAGGAGACACCTCCCTATTATAGACTATCTATGTACTTTAGTAGAAGGACGCTTTTACAATTAAGCGTATAGCCGATCTAGAGTAAGAAGGGCGCACCCGAAGCAGCAAGAAGTCGCTAGTATAGCGTAAACGTAAAGATAGAACCCTTATATATAAGGGTAGACTATATATTCTAAACGAACCTAGCCTTAGATAAGAAATCTTATACTAGCACTATAACTCTCGTATAGCTAGCTATTATAGCGCAGTAAGAACGTATAATCTAATTAGTAGACACTACTACTAGCCCTTATTAGATTAAGAAGTACGTAAGTATATAAAGAGCTATAGCACCTATTAAAGGTTAAAAGCTCTAAGGCATATACTATATAGTGAGCTATCTTCCCTTCCTATCCCTTCTAATATCTTTAAAGAAGTTACACTAGACTTCATTATAAAGCTACCCCCTACTATTTACAATAGAAGTGTATATAATACGATCCTAGTAATCTACGATAGATTGTTAAAGATAGCGCTCTATATCCTAGTAAAAGAAACATAGATAGCTAAAGACTTTATAGATGTGTACTTTAAGTATATTATATATAAATATAGGGCGTAGAAAGGGATAGTATTAGACAGAGGGACGCTATTTATAAGCTAGTTCTAGTTAGAGATTTACTACTAAATGCAGGTAAAGCGTAGGTTAAGCATAGCGTTCTATCTATAAACCGACGGCTAAATAGAGCGCTAGAATTAGACGCTTAAGCATTACCTGCGTATCTTTACTATAGAACATACTTAAGACTAGCCTAACCTACTTTATATAGCTAAGTTTACATACAATAATTTAGTGTATATAGCTACTAAAGAAACACTATTTTATGCTGTTCTTAGGAAACACCTAATCCTTTATAACCTACCTAAGGATAGGCGGCTAGAGGGGGAGGTACCCGTAGTAGTACGACAAGTGTAGGATATATACGTATTACGAGTAAAGCTTTAAGAACGCCTATAAGCCGTAGTAGAGTATTAAACCTAGTACTATAACAGAAAGTACACTCTAATAAGGTTTAAGCTAAGAGACCTAGTATAGCTAAATATAAAGAACCTTAAGCTAAAAGCCCTAAGTAGGAAGCTAATAGATAAATTCGTAGGCCCTTTTCGGGTTAAAGAAGCGATTAACTTATAGGCATATTGCCTGTAGCTACTAAGCTCCTATCGTATATACGATGTATTCTATATATCTCTACTAGAGCCTTTCTACCTAAGGGAAGGAGAAGAACTACTAAATATAAGGGCCCTAGAGTTAGTAGAAGATAGAGAATAAGTTTAGTATATAGAGAAAATCCTTACTAAGCGCACTATACGCGCGGGAAAGAAAGAATACTTACTTAAATAGGAAGGGTATAATAAGACTAAGAGCTTATAGACAAAAGAAGAGGACTTTAAGGAAATAGATAACTTACTAAGGGAGTTTAGAGAAAGCGATAAGCATAGCCGGGGACAAGATAAGAGTAAGCGACCTAGCCGTAGACTATAGTTAGCTCGCACGAATGCCGCTATACGCTCGTAGTAAAATGCTTAGCACTAGAGACTTTAGCTTTATAACTACAATAGGAATATTAGCTTAAGGATTAAGACTATCTATTTCTATCTATAGGCCTTCTAGCTAGGTATCTTCGCGAGAATTACCCTAAAAACACCTACGCTATACTAGCTCTATGTAGCCGAGTCGTAGTTAATAAGCGCGCCTACTTATCTTACATCTTAACATCTAAATCACCTAAGTTATTAACCTTACTATCCTCCTCACTAAATTCCTTAAACTTATCCTCCCTACTAGCCTTACCCCCTTTAATAGGCTTACTCTCCTTACTAGACTTATCCTAAACGACGATATTAGCTTACGAGTAAACAGCGAGGAAGGTGCGAACTTACGCTACTACTACTACTATCGTTACTACTATTATTACTACTGTCATTACTACTCTTATTACTACTACTACTACTACTATTACTATTACTATTACTATCCCTATTAGGACTACTATTTCTATTACTACTATCCTATACTACGATGTTAGCTTACGAGATAATAGCGAGGAAGGCGTAAACTTATAGCTCTATTCCCGCTACTATTACTACTACTACCTCTACTACTACCTCCTCTACTACTACCCTAACCTCTAGGGCTAGACCTAAATATAGGGTAGGGGCTACTACTAGGAGCACTACTACTAAAACTAAGGGGTCTAGGCTATCCTAGCTATTAGTATACGATCTAGACGCGATTAAGGTGCGAACTTACGTAGCTAAAGGCCTATATAGCTATATACTCTAGAACATTAGTAATCCTCCTCTACTCTAATAGCTATAGCCTCTCTATGTTAGGGCTAGACTTAGGGACTTTAGTAGGCATCTCTAATGGATTGCCTCTAAGAGCTATAATCCTCCTATAATTCTCTAGCTATTAGGTTAAGGTGCGCTAGGCACGCGTAAGAGCTAATCCTATACAGCGGATAGTAGGATCCTGTCCCCTCCTCCTAATAGGAAAGGTACTAGTAGTAACAGCCCTAGTGTAGGAGTCGTAGAATCTATAGACGCGCTCGACGCGCCCGTTAAAGACGATAGGAACCTAAAGGTATTAGTAAGGTCGTATACGGGTCTCGTTTTAAGGATTCCTACTAGTGTATAAGAGGACCTATTCCTAGAAGTATAGTAGCTATACCTCCTTAGAGTTAGTTTATTATAGACAATACTATAGCGGGTAATCTCGTATACGTAGCGTATGTAAGTAGCCACGCGGGGCGTAGTTATGTCGCTAGCGACTCGTGCGCTAAAATTATAGTCGGGAGCTATACTAAGAGCAGCAGTAGTAATGTATTAAGGTCTACTAAAGGCGACTATAATGCTAGGCGAAAAAGGTGCGGTATACGTAATAGGTGTTATTAATAAAGTTAAGGAGTGTAGGCGCGTCGTAGAAAGATATATTAGCCGTGTTTATTGTTGTTGCCCTACGTAATAAAGGCAATCCTAGCACTAAGGACCTAGGGGGGCAAAAATCCTAAATGAAGCCTAAATAAAGCGCATATCACCTACCTTTCTAGAAGCGATAAAGCCGCGATAACCTCACTAATCGTATATAGTTCGCGCAAAAATCACATAAGAGACGTAAGTAGGTGAAGTAGCAATACTAGACACTCTTTTCCTATAGTAGCTATAAAGGCTAATAGGTTTTTATTAAGGCCAGCTACTAAGGACATTAGCTTAGAGGAGGAGGTAATGTTATAGGTATTTTTAGGGATAAGGTGTAGGCTTCTAATTAGGTGTAAGGATCTAGGGTCTAGCCGGCTTCGGATGGCCTAAGCGTATAGCCTCTAGTCTAGCTACGTACAGCCTAAGGGATTTTCCCTCCTTAAGTATTATTCGTAATACTAATCGAGAGCTATCCTTACACTACTATAAGTAGGTTATTATATATACGAACTAGTATTAATATAATCTACCCCTAACACTATTACTACTACTATCCTATACTACGATATTAGCTTACGAGATAATAGCGAGGAAGGCGTAAACTTATAGCTCTATTCCCGCTACTATTACTACTACTACCTCTACTACTACCCTAACCTCTAGGGCTAGGCCTAAATATAGGGTAAGGGCTACTACTAGGAGTACTACTACTAAAACTAAGGGGTCTAGGCTATCCTAGCTATTAGTATATAATCTAGACGCGATTAAGGTGCGAACTTACGTAGCTAAAGGCCTATATAGCTATATACTCTAGAATATTAGCAATCCTCCTCTACTCTAATAGCTATAGCCTCTCTATGTTAGGGCTAGACTTAGGGACTTTAGTAGGCATCTCTAATGGATTGCCCCTAAGAGCTACGATCCTCCTATAATTCTTTAGCTATTAGGTTAAGGTGCGCTAGGCACGCGTAAGAGCTAATCCTATACGGCGGATATTAGGATCCTATCCTCTCCTTCTAATAGGAAAGGTACTAGTAGTAATAGCCCTAGTGTAGGAGTCGTAGAATCTATAGACGCGCTTAACGCGCCCGTTAAAGACGATAGGAACCTAAAGGTATTAGTAAGGTCGTATACGGGTCTCGTTTTAAGGATTCCTACTAGTGTATAAGAGGACCTATTCCTAGAAGTGTAGTAGCTACACCTCCTTAGAGTTGGTTTATTATAGACAATACTATAGCGGGTAATCTCGTATACATAGCGTATGTAAGTAGCTACGCGGGGCGTAGTTATGTCGCTAGCGACTCGCGCGCTAAAATTATAGTCGGGAGCTACACTAAGAGTAGTAGTAGTAATGTATTAAGGTCTACTAAAGGCGACTATAATGCTAGGCGAAAAAGGTGTAGTATACGTAATAGGTGTTATTAATAAAGTTAAGGAGTATAGGCGCGTCGTAGAAAAATATATATTAGCCGTGTTTATTGTTATTGCCCTACGTAACAAAGGTAATCCTAGCACTAAGGACCTAGGGGGGTAAAAATCCTAAATAAAGCCTAAATAAAGCGCATATTACCTACCTTTCTAGAAGCGATAAAGCCGCGATAACCTTACTAATCGTATACGGTTCGCGCAAAAATCACATAAGGGACGCGAATAGGTAAAGTAGCAATACTAGACACTCTTTTCCTATAGTAGCTATAAAGGCTAATAGGTTTTTATTAAGGCTAGCTACTAAGGATATTAGCTTAGAGGAGGAGGTAATATTATAGGTATTTTTAGGGATAAGGTGTAGACTTCTAATTAGGTGTAAGGATCTAGGGTCTAGCCGGCTTTAGATGGCCTAAGCGTATAGCCTCTAGTCTAGCTACGTATAGGCTAAGGGATTTTCCCTCCTTAAGTATTATTCGTAATACTAATCGAGAGCTATCCTTATACTACTATAAGTAGGTTATTATATATATAAACTAGTATTAATATAATCTACCCCTAACACTTCCGCTAATTTAATAACTATCGCTAGTCCGAGGTTAATTACTAGTCTTAGGTATAATACGACTATAGTTCGTATACTTCTCGATAGCGGTGCTAAATGTAACCTTATATCGTTAAGGTTAGCTAAGGAACTAGGTTTGCCGATCTAGCGAGATATTAAGATTATTATAGATAGTATAATAGGTATAGGCTCTTTCTCTAGGGCTTATATTAATATACCTATTAACATTAGAGGTGTCGTAATCTATATGTATTTCTTATTAACTAGGAAGAGGTTAGAATACGTTATTCTAGGAAGGCCTTTCGAACGTAAGTCTCGTCTTATTTCTCGAAATATAGATAATAGTTCCTAGTATAGGACGATCTAGTCGGCTAACGGTTCGTAAAAGGTTACCTTTTAGGGTACGAAATCGAGCGGACTAAAGAATAGATCTTTCTACGAGTTAACGAGGTTATCGAGGTCTTTAAACAATTAGGCGGCATCGGTCCCGGCTATAATATCGCGCGAGGAGAGCCGGGATATCGACTAGGAGTTTTAGTTTCTATTTCTTCTTTATAGGTTACTTATAGTTCGGATCTCCCTATTTCTTATATTAATAATACGTACACGGATTTAATTCTTTATAAACTACTAGAAAACGATAAAAACAATTCTCTACTTTTATAGGTTACTTAGGATAAGAGAGTTTATATATTCGAGAAGGGTATAGGAGAACAGGAGGATTTCCTTTTTAGGAATAGCGTAAAAATTCCTAGATCTAAGCCGGGCTTAGAACTAGTATTGCTAGAGATTTACTAAATTCGCTATATAGCTAATATTCTACCCTCTAGAGGGGAATAGCTAGCTAACCCGCTATATAGATATTTTTAGTTTATACCGTCATTAGAGGACGATAGTATACCTCGGATCTCTCGAAAGAATAATATATAATTAATACTTATAGCTATATAGCTTAGAATACGTTAAGCCTCCTACGGAGTGCCGAGGGTAGGGGTAAATACCTTATATAAAAGGAAGGATAAGAAGGTTCGGCTAGTAGATACTTCGATCTTAGATAGTTCTACACCTAGAGGGGTAAATACGTAGCGAGAATAGTACTTAGCTCGTAAAGTATTACGACCTTTCCGGTTAGCGCTATATAGTTACCTACTTATTACTAAGTTTTCCGATATTAAGGAGCGATCGCGACTTACACCCGAGAGAGAGTATAAGCTTATTATTAGTTACGAAGTTACTCTAGCTAAATAGGAGGTATTAATATAAGTACTCCTAAACCGAGAAGCTATTCTAGCTTAGGACTTCTCTAAGATTAGTATAGTAAAAAGTAACGTTACGCCGGCGTAGTCTATTAGGACTATAGACTACACGCTATAGTAGGAACCTAGTTTCCCTATTCCGCGATCTTTAATAGGTATCGTAGTAGATATAGTAAAAGAGAGGATTACGAATAGACTTCTTAAGCTAAGTTACGCACTATATAGGAATCCCTATTTCCTAGTTAAGAAGAAGGATATAAATAAGTATCGGCTAGTTAATGCGGCGATAAGCATTAATCGCGTAACAATTAGAGATACTAACCTCCCTCCTTCTATAGATAAATTCTCGGAGTCTTTTACTAGTATATATATCGCCTTACTTATAGATTACTTTTCCGGATATAACTAAGTCCCCCTTATAGAGGAAAGCTATAATATTACCTTATTTATAACACCTATTAGACTCGTCCGATAGATAAGACTTCCTTAGAGAGCTACGAATTTAGTTACGTAGTTCTATAGGATTAACGACACGATTTTACGGGATCGGATACCTTATAATATATAACCTTTCGTAGACGATAATAGTATTAAGGGACCTCGTACGGATTATAGTAGAGAGGAGTCTTTTCCTAGTATTAGACGTTTTATACTCGAATATATATAGACATTAGACTATACACTTACTGATATAGAGAGAGCTAGAGTTACTATTTCTAGTAGAAAGTCCTAGTTTTTATAGTTAGGTCTTAAGGTAGTAGGGTTTGTCTATAATTCTAGAGGGCGTTATCTAGACTAGTCTAAGATCGTTAAGATTATAGAGTAGCCGCTATATAAGAACAGTACTAAGGTACGCGCTTTCCTTAGTATCTATATATATTACTATATATAGGTTAAGGATTTTACTATCGTCGCTAGGCTATTATATTAGCTACTTTAGACTAGTATTATTTTCGAATAGACCGAGGAGGTATAATCCTCTATAAACGTACTTAAATAAGCACTAACTTCTATACCTATACTTACGTCGATTAATTATAGTAAATAAGCTAGATCGATTATCTTAGCTATAGACGCTAGTTTAATAGGTTAGGGTATAATCCTTATATAGGAGAATTTAGAGGCTAAGAAGAGACGTTATATCGTTCGTTTCGAATCTAGTATATAGTCTAAAGCTAAAAAGAAGTATAATACTAGTAAGAGGGAGTACTATAGTATACTTAAGGCGCTATAGAAGGTCCGTTCGTATCTTTATAGAGTCCTATTTATTATCGAGACTAACGCTAACACCTTAGTAGTATAACTTAATCGATCCGCTACTAATCTTCCTAGTTTAGCTACCGCTTAGTAGATTACGTAGATACGCTTATTCGCCTTTAACGTTCGACATGTTCCTAGTAAGAAGAATAGAGCTACTAATAGGCTTTCTCGCCGCCTACGAGGTCTATTAGACAATAATAATAAGGTATATAATGTAGACGTAGACGACTTAATCGATTCCGAGCTATTTTATATATCTATTCGTCCTCTCTAGGTAGATAGGAGTAATAAGCGAACTACTCTAGTTCGCGAGGAATATTTAGTAGAATCGTAAGACATTACTAACTATCTTATAACGTTACGACGACTACTACATTTAGATATATCCGAATTTATTAAATTTAAGAGGTATACGTCGATGTTCCTTATTAATAATAGTTACCTTTTTAGACGTAGTTAGAGGTTAATACCGTTACGCCGCGTCGTCGATATAGAGGACTATAAAGATAAGATTATTAGAGAGCTTTATAACAGAAGTAGTTATAAGGGTCGTAAAGGTACTTAGAGAAAGATTACCGACTAGTACTAGTAGAAGACGCTATATACTAATGTTCGTTACTACGTAGCTATATACGACGAATAGTAAAGAAGAGCGCTTTTACGAGAAATAGAGGAGCTATATCCGAGTAGCGTCTCTACCCTTTATACGAAGTAGTACGTCGATGTCGTTTATATACCTATATTAGAAGGATGTTAATATCTTATTATTACTCGAGAGGCCGTTAGTTTATAGCTAGAGGGTAAGGCCCTATATAATTCCAATAGTAAGTCTACTACGAAATTCCTATATAAAGAGGTTATATATAGATTTAGCGCTATTAAGACACTAGTAGTAGATAGAGGTTCCGAGTTTAAAGGGTTAGTCTACTCTCTCGCCGAGTAGTTTAGTATAGATTACGTCGTCACTTTAGCCTACAATCTATAATCTAATAAGGCTAAACGAGGGTATCTATAGACTAGTCGTTAGGTAGGTATTAACCTAACTTAGGTAGGGGTTAGGTTCTAGGTCGTATAGGCTTTAGGTTAGGGGGGTACTAGGTCGTATAGACCCTAGGTTAGGGGGGTATTAGGTTCTAGGTGGGTTATACTAGCCTATACCTAACCTAATATAACCTAATATAACCTAAACGGGTTATATTAGGTTATACCCCGCATTATGAACCTTAATTACAACATATTTATCTATATATACATTAGAACATTAGTATTATTATTAAAAACTAAAAGTTAGAAGTATATTTAAGTATTATTATAGTAAATAATTATAGGTCTAGGAGGATAGGTTAAATTCGAGCTAACTCTTATTATTAACGCGACGCCGCTTTAGATACCTTCTACTAACTTCATTATTACTATTATAGTCCTTATCTTCTTCTAAAGTATCCTCGCTTATATTAGAGATATATACTATTATAGGGAGGTTAAATAAGTCGTCTACTTCGTTAAAGGGCTCTTCTTCGTCTTACGACAAGTCTAAAGTCTATAAGCTAGTATTATCTAAGCCTCTACTATTTAATATAGTATACTTTATAATAACGATCTACCTAATTACTTATATACGAAGATTGTACCGACGGTCTCTAATTACATCCTTTATAGTGTTAAAGACACGCTTAATACCTATACTAGTAATTAGAATTACTAGAATATCCTTAGCTACCTATACTAGACGAGGATAGGTCTTCTCGTTTATATACTACTATAGAAGGATATCGAAGTTATTAAGCTTATAGAGTATAGGTGTACTAAGGTAGTCTTCGCCTTTACTTCTCGTAGTATAAGGAACTTCTTCGTATAATGTTAAACTATAGCTAGAGAGTACACTAGGTCGAGGAGATAACGAAGGAAAAGCAACTATTAAGACTAGCTTTAAAGCTAGCCTTCGAAACTATAGCTAATTAGTACTTACTACTAGAGAGCTTATATACTCGCGTTATATAGTAGGACCTATTACTTACTTATCGTATCGCTCTAGATATTATAAGAATTACTTATAGTATATAATCTTGTCGGAGTGCTCCTAAGTACTATCCTAGGCAAATTGTTAGTATAGAACTATAATAATTATCCGTAATAAAAACCTTATAAGCCGTAAGCTTTTATATTAGATCGAGAATTGTAGCATAGTTAAATAAAAAGCCTCGGTCTTTGTCCGTACGTTAATAGTACTTTAAAAGCTTAGTTCTGCCCTAATTAGTAGCTATAATAACAATATTAGGCCACGAAGAATTGTTATTAGTGTCGTCGCTATCTTTCTAGTCTACTATTATATTATTAAGAAAGTCGAATAGGCGGTTATACATCTACTAGATGTATTAAATAGTTAGCTAATTTAACTCGCTAAGAGCGTTTATTGCTGTCTTAAAATTCTCTAGTATCTTCGTAAGTAGAGAGAGGTATAACTACTCTATATAGCTTATTTAGAGTCGCCGAAGGTCCCGCTAATCGATATCTTCGTAATCCTTATTAGT
Source organism: Elsinoe necatrix (assembly GCA_033846785.1). NCBI lineage: Eukaryota > Fungi > Ascomycota > Dothideomycetes > Myriangiales > Elsinoaceae > Elsinoe > Elsinoe necatrix. Next base: position 299,442 of record JANZYI010000008.1, read on the forward strand.
AGTTAAAGCCTTCGGGCCCTACTAAGTAATTTCCTAATCTAGCTACGTATTAATATATTATTGTAGCTTAAGAGCTCGCTTATATATATCGAATGTTAAGTTCTATCTTATCTTTATATTACGAATAACGTTTAGTCGTTACCTTAGTAGTAGCTCTTTTTAAAGTGCCTAAAATCGTTTAAATCGCTATAGAGATCGGTTAATCGTAATATAGATCGCTCGGAGCTATTCGATGTCTTAGTCTATAATAATATACTATAATTATATTAACGTACCTTTCGTAATAAGTTTAGTATAGAAATTGTTAACTAGATTACTCTTATATAGCGCTTCTATAGCTTTAGAGCTAGTGTTATAGTGTAGGTGTCTTCCTAATCGAGGTAGTTAGTGAATAGTATACGCTCGTCGACGACACTCGTTAGTTAGTTACTACCCTCGGAAACCTCGTAGTCGTAGAAACCTTATATATATAACTAATCGCTACCTTTCTACCTAAGCCCTTTAATGGACTATATATCGTAACCTATGACTATAGCTATAACTATAACGACCGAGCCTACTACACTAGCTCGTTATTCTCTATTATAGTAAGTCGGAGGTGCTTAATAATGTCCTATACTATAAGGTTAATAATATATATAAGACATAGAACTACGTTTTCGTGTACTTTCTAGGATATCTTCTTATCCTATAGTCCTCTTTATATAGCACTACGAAGCGTGTTATTATTAGTAGCATTATTAGTAGTAATAGTAAGTAATTATACTTTAAGTCTTCTTTCTTATAATATATATAGTAACTTAGTACCTAGTACTTCTCTAGTATACTAACCTCTAACTAGTATAAAGTTAAGCAGAATCTCCCGTAGTTGCTATTAGTTATTAATATAGTATACCTTAATCCTAATAAAGCTAAGGTAGTTATTTACTATCTAACTATTAAGAGCTATTAAAACCTTTATACTACGAGAGAGATCTTCGTATAGATTCCGCTAGATAGCATTAAATTGCTCTTAGAAGATCTATAAAAACATCGTTCGACTAGGAATAGATATACCTTAATAGAGGAAGTATAGAAACCTTTAAAAAGACTTACGTTTAACTATACGGAAGGACTAATTACAATTAATAAACACTCTAATAAGCTTAGTCTTAAAGCGACTACTTAAGTAGGTAGGAGTAATTATATCTTAAGTAATATAAGACTTAAGTTACACGAGTAAGGTTTAAGTAATTAAGCGTTAGTACTTAAAAGCTATTATATTCTTATATCGCCTCGAGGTATAGTGATTTAATAGATGCTTATTACTAATACTACTAGGAGTAGGATAAGTAAGAGTATCGCTATAGCGTAGGTAGTATATAAATAGCTAACTAGTAGAAAGCCGAGTAGCTTCTCTAAACTATAACTAGATAATACTAGTTCGAGCTTCGGAATTCTAGCTTAGAGTATTATAAGCTTTATTAAAGCTAGAGGTAGTTATCTATAAGGTTTTAGTCTACTAATTATACTATACTTAAGCTATAGATTAGTCCTTAGTTCTTTACTTAGAGTTAAACGGTGGATATTTAACTAAGTAGAGTACTTCGCGGGACCTTATTAATATTATATAAGTAGCTATAAATTAGAAAGGTTCGAGTAGAGGAGGAAGGCGGCCTAAAGTTATCTTAGGGGTCGAAGTAGGTCGTAGCTCTAGATTAAGTAAGTCTTCGTTAAAGTCTAATATTTTAAATAAAGTAGTAGGTTACACGCTATAATTATACGCTATAATTATATAACGTAAAGATAGTAGAATTTTCGTTATATGTAGAATCTAGCGATTACCTATTGTCTTTTTAAAATCTCTACTACTCTTAGTTACCTTAGCTACTTTTAATTAGTAGGATAGGTACTAGCGTTTAATCGTTAATGTTATTAGTTAATTTAGTAACGAATTAGAATCTAAAATATAGTGTAGTAAAAATTTTCACCTCTACTTAGTATCGTCTATTTCCTTATCCTCGTCCTTATCCTCTATTTCCTCGTCCTTATCCTCTATTTCCTTATTATTATTATTATTATTATTATTATTATTATTATCCTTAATAACCTTACTAATATCCTCTTTAGAGTTACTATCTAACTCTTCCTACTTATCGCCCTTAGCTTTAACCTTATATTTATCGACCCCTACTATATCCTATACTTCCTTAACTTTATTATTATCGAATTCGACCTCCTCCTTATACTCGTTATCGTTATCGCCTTTAATATAGGGGACGTATCCTTTAACTTTAAGATCGACGTTCCCTAAATACTCTAGTAGAGGCATCGGATCGCGTTATCTAGCATTTATTAGTAGAGGTCTATAATTATATACTATAATTAATATACTACTATACTAGATCTTAGACTATTACTAGCTCCTTAGGAGTTATTCTCTAGACGAAATCGACCTATTCCTTCTTAGCTATCTCGCTATTTCCCTCGTCTACTATAAGCTTAGTATAGTCTTACTTATAAATATCGCGCTAGAGCTTCTTAATAACGCCTCCTTTACTATAGAGCTATTTAGTAGATCTTATAGGGAAGTAAAATCCCTCGTCTTTCTTAGTAGCTTCTTTACGTATTTTACTAATAGTATCTTAATACTACTATCTATTATTAGCCTTATAGATCCTTTACTACTTTTTATAGACTTCTATAAGTTTAGATTTAAGCTATTTACCTAGTCCCTATTAGTATTATATAATAATACTCTATAATAATATATACTACTCTACTAGCCTTTAAAGCGCTTCTATATTATCTCCTCTATTCTCTCCTACTTTATTACCTCTTTAGCTATTCCCTCTATAGCTAGCTTCTTAAGTAGAGTTAATTTCGCTTTATAATCTACATTTCTAGTAGCTATAATAGCCTTCTCTTTAGCGGATTACTAAGCTACTATATCTCTCTACTAAATAGTATAGCGGCTATTACTAAGCCTACTAGAGAATCTAGCTTAAAATCTAATAGGGTAGCCTCTATAAGTTTATCCTTATCTACGCTATAAAATCTAGAAAGTGACTTCTTATAGCTTAGTCTTAAATCCCTAGCCTTATTAGATAATGTCTATAATAATATACTATAATAAATACCTCTCTAGGATCTAAAGAATTATTAATATTAAGATCTAACTCGACCTTAATAATTAGAGAAGAACTTAATACTATAGTAGGAACTAAATTTAGATATTGCTAAGTAATATCTAACTTAGTAGAGTAAAAGAGGTTAGATAGAATAAAGGAGTAGGAGGATATAAGGTAAAGTAAATTCTACGAGGTTATAAGTATAGAATATAAAATGTGAATTTATTATTATTATTATTATAAATAACTTCTATTGTTATTAATAATTACTTATACTATAAATATATATTATCGTTATAAAGTATTAGTAATTATTATATTATTAATAATAATAATAATAATTTCATATTTTATATTTTATATATTACTTTAGCTCCTAATTAATATTTATATCTATCTACTTACCTCTTTTATAATTATACCTTTACTAATTAATAACACTACTATATTACTAATATAGCTTATACTAAGCTAGCTAACCCTCGCTAGAATAAGTCTAGGGGGAAAGGTAAGAATAAGTCTAGATTAAAAGGCCCTAGAAAGATAGTTAGTCCTAAAGATATTATAAAGAGAAGATATAAGCTAGGTAGTATATTATTATCGTCTATTATTATAGTATATAGCTAATAGTTATTAGCTATTACTCTCTATAAGATCTACTACTACTAGAAAAGTACTAACCTCCTTATCTATAAGCTTCTATTCTCTCGTCTTATTCGTAAGATTATAGAAGATATCCTACTATTTAGAAGTCTTAGCCGTAGTAAGCTACGCTTCTAGGTATCTACTATAGGTGTAATTTAGGAGGTAGCTAAGGTATACCTTATAGGCATTTTAGAAGGTAGTAAGAAAACTTAATATATATTTAACTCTATACTAATATACTATATAGATTACAATCTAAATGCTATTTATACTAAGAGGGTTACTATCTAGAATAAGGATATATACCTAGTAAAGTATTACTATACTAAATTTATAGCTAGTAATGTTAATAGATCTAGGACGTATAATGTAGGTATATAGATAGAGTCTCTAGGTTAATATAACCTCTCTTCTATAATAATAATCTATAATAATACTATATAAAATTTTAGGTAGATAAAAAAATATATAACAATATAATAATATAATAATATAATAATATAACAATGTAATAATATAACCCTAGGATAATAGGACAATAGAATAATAGGAAAATAGGACAATAGGACAATAGGACAATAGGACAATATAGTAGCCTCTAATATATCTAGATTATGTCTAATCCTCTACTCTAATCTAGTTCTATACCTTATAACATCTCGCTATTACTATATTATCTTTAACTAGCAATACTACCTTTAGAATTAACCTAAGTATCGATATAATACTAAATAGTCGTATACGTAATCTTAATAGTGTATATAGTAGCTAGGTTAGCACGACTAATATACCTACCTTATATAATTTAAATAGCTAGCTTCTAGTATAAGGATATAATTAGGATATATATAAGCGCTATATAGACCTTATACGCCGCTATACTCTTAGCGACTAGCCTAATATAACATTATATTCGCTATCTTAAGGTCTATATAGACTACTAGGTCTATACTCGTATTAGGGAGAAATACGATTATATACGTATTATGCCTATACTAATAATAAGTACTAATAAGTCTAGTATCCTTCTAAGAAGGAACACCTAACCCTAGCTATAAATAACGCCTACTATAAGGTTTACGGCCTACGCGACTCCTTCTTCCTAGAAGACTATCTAGATATTATTATAGTATAGGTGTCTTCCTAGTCGAGGTAGTTAGTGAATAGTATACGCTCGTCGACGATACTCGTTAGTCGGTTACTACACTTAGAAACCTCGTAGTCGTAGAAACCTTATATATATAACTAATCGCTACCTTTCTACCTAAGTCCTTTAATAGACTATATATCGTAACCTATAACTATAGCTATAACTATAACGACTAAGTCTACTATAACCGTCCCCTTCCCCCTAGTATCTAACCTAGACACGAACGACCTATACGCCTTAGAGTCCTTAACGACGAGCTATACGACGACGACTCTTACTAATAACGAGCTCCTCGCCGAGGCCGGTAGCTCCGTCCTCCGCCTCCTTACGCTAACGACGCTATGTCTCTAAATTATTACTAGAAAGACCTTCCTCTTTATCCTCTAATATATCTATTTTACCCTTATTATTCTCTTCTCTAGAATCTAAATCTACTTCCCTCCCTTCCTTATTAGAACCTATCTCTATATCCTTCTTATCGCCCTCGACTATATTAGGATTAGGATTATCCTTCGCGGTAGGGACTAGGCCCTCCTCGGTATAACGGAAGAAAGAACGAGCACTAATAAAGTAGGCCTTCTTATACTACTAGACCTTAACCTAAGCCTTCTCTATAGCTATAGTAATCTCCGTATAAATCTCCCTAATATAATCCTCGGTAGCTTAGAGATCGTTACCTAATAGGATGTCTCTTTCCTTAATAACGGTAGGATCGTCCTAACGAATACGGCTAACTAGAGTATTACTAATAGGACTATCGATTTATAGAGTAATAGCGGGGGGGAAAGTAGAGTATATACTTCCGTATATATTTAGCTTACTAGAAGGAGTCCTAGGACTAGGGCGCTTTTATATATAAGCGAGAGTAAGCTCGCTATATAAACTACTCTCGAACTACTCTAGAGTCTCGTAATCGGCACTAATCCTATAGAACTAAGGGAGTATAGTGCGACGAATAGAATTAGTAGGACTAGTCGAACTATACGGGGTATAAGGTATAGTAATATAAACGTTACTAGCCTTATAAATTATTAACTCCTAGTCGGCCTTATACTTCTTAATATCGTCCTACGTAAAGTACTTATCGGTGATATTAATAACTAGGGCGTTAGTAAGAACCTTACGAGCCTTTATATCCTAAACCTACTCCTTTATATAGTAATATATCTTAGGTACAACGATAGTGTAATTCTTTAGTATCTTATCGTTAAGGCTAATAGAACCTTAGACGGTATCGCCTCTATACCTATTAGTAAGGCAGCTAGGGTTAACGTTAATATAGTAGAACTACGTATAATCTCTAGGGATAGTATATTTAGCGTAGTAAGGGTAGGAAATTAACTAAGTAAGCTTATCGGGACGACTAGTAATATATGCTCGATAGTATTTAGGATCTATACGTATAGCCTACTATCCGAGAGAGTAAAATATATTACGTAACTACCCTAGCTAGTTCTTACCCTTAGGATGACCGAAATAGTAAAGATATATATCTATCTTAGTGTAGAAGATATCTATAAGAGGAGAATCCCCTTCGGCCTACTATTTAAAAATGTCAATAACTATATTACTATCGGTAACCTATTCGTCGTAAAGCCCCTTATAGAAACTATCGAGGATAAGCTTCCTCGTATCCTTAGAGACGTAACGATCTATAACTATAGACTTATACTTAAAAATACTACGCTTAGTAGACTTATAAGCGACACGGAAAGTTAGAATAAGCTACTTAGCTGTCTCTTTCTATATACGTATTAAGTCTAGAGTGCTACTATAGTAGGCGTTATACTAATAGCGAATATACCTAGCTAAAACTTTATACTTAAGGTTAGTAAGTAGGTATAGACGACGAGCTAGAAGACGAGTGTATAAGTAATAGACGGTCGTATTAGTAGCTAAATCCTTACGTATCTAAGTGTTTATAATAATAGCGAGTTCGGAATTAGAGAGTAGCTCCTTCGAGGTAAACTCGGCCTTAACCCTTAGAGAGACACTAGTATAGTTACACTCCTTCTTAGTCGACGAAGTAATAGCCTTGCCCTTACCCTTGTCCTATAGAGTAACTAATATAGAAATAGAGCGATTAGGTATCTCGTACTATCTATTACTATTATTAAATTTATTAAAGCGACGCTTCTTAGAAGGAGAACCTTTATAACTAGTCTCTACTAATAGAATAGCCTCTTATTCGACTAGCTCTTCTTTATCCTCTTCTTCTTCTAAGCGACTAAGATAGAGACGTATAGAACGACGTAAGCGGCTTAAAACCTATATAGGAGTAGCCGCTCCTAAGCCCGGCTTAGGTCTAGTACTACCGAGGTTTACCTAAGAACTTCCTTCTACGAATATTATAGCTTTAGTAATACGTACTACGTTAGTATTAGAGACACTAGGATAACTAAAAACCGAGGCTTAACGACTTCCGAACGTAGTAGTAGACGAGGTAGTAGGGGTACTACTAGTAATCTAGGACAGAGCGGGAACCTTATATAAGAAACCGAGCTTATTCTAGACGAAATACTTAGTGAATTACTCTTTATAGATAACACGAAGCTCCTTTACGTTAAGTTCCTTAACGCTCGGCTACTTCGAGGATTCGACTAATTTAGCTATAGTAGTAATGTCTTATAGGCGGACGTCGTAACTAATAATACTAGACTAGTCGTTAGGTAGGTATTAGGTCGTCCCTAGTCGATACTAGACCTAACACCGACACTCCCCCGGAGCCTACCTAATATAATCGCTTAGTATATTAGGTTATAGGGGTGTTACCCCGCATTAGGTAGAGGTTAGTATCGAGGTAGTGTCGTAGGTACTCGCTAGGTTGTAATTAGGTCTTAGTTAGTATAAATCTTCCCTACATAAATAGAATAAGTGTCCTCCCTACGTATTATTATTATAGCGTATAATTATAGAGTAATTTTGCAAAACAGATCAATATTCAGTTTATATATCGTAAGGTCATAGTAGCTATCTAAGGCTTTTATTGCCTATTTAAGCTAAATTTAGCTAATAATAGTAGTCTCCTTAATTAGAAGAGGTGTAGAACTCCCTCTATCGGTATCCTCCGTTATCTCCTAAACCTCTAGATTATAAGGAATCTCTATATTTAGTAGAGCGTAAGTAATTATTATATCCCTCTTTGCCTCCTTTATATCCGGATAGTCTTCTAGGAAGAAGGAGTCGCGTAGGCCGTAAACCTTATAGCGGGCGTTATTTGTAGCTAGGATTAGGTATTCCTTCTTAGGAGGATACTAGACTTATTAGTACTTATTATTAGTATAGGCATAATACGTATATAATCGTATTTCTCCCTAATACGAGTATAGACCTAGTAGTCTATATAGACCTTAACATAGCGAATACAGTAAGGGTCCTATATTGTATTAGGCTAGTCGCTAAGAGTATAGCGGCGTATAAGGTCTATATAGCGCTTGTATATATCCTAATTATGTCCTTATACTAGAAGCTAGCTATTCGAATTATGTAAGGTAGGCATATTAGTCGTGCTAACCTAGCCGCTACGTACACTATTAAGATTACGTGTACGACTATTTAGCGTTATATCGATACTTAGGTTAATTCTAAAGGTGGTATTGCTAGTTAAAGATAATATAGTAATAGCGAGATGTTATAAGGTGTAGAACTAGATTAGAGTAGAGGATTAGACATAATCTAGATATATTAGAGGCTACTATATTGTCCTATTATCCTATTGTCCTATTGTCCTATTGTCCTATTGTCCTATTGTCCTATTGTCCTAGGGTTATATTGTTATATTATTATATTGTTATATTGTTATATTGTTATATATTTTTTTATCTGCCTAAAATTTTATATAGCATTATTATAGATTATTATTATAGAAGAGAGGTTGCATTAACCTAGAGACTCTATCTATATACCTACATCGTACGTCCTAGATCTATTAACATTACTAGTTATAAATTTAGCATAGTAATGCTTTACTAGGTACATGTCCTTATTCTAGATAGTAACCCTCTTAGTATAAATAGCATTTAGATTGCAATCTATATAGTATATTAGTATAGAGTTAAATATATATTAAGTTTTCTTACTACCTTCTAAAATGCCTATAAGGTATGCCTTAGCCACCTCCTAAATTACACCTATAGTAGATGCCTAGAAGCGTAGCTTACTACGGCTAAGACTTCTAAATAGTAGGATGTCTTCTATAATCTTACGAATAAGACGAGAGAATAGAAGCTTACAGATAAGGAGGTCGGCACTTTTCTAGTAGCGGCGGATCTTACGGAGAGCGACAGCTAACAACTATTAGCTATATACTATAATAATAGACTATAATAATATACTACCTAGCTTATATCTTCTCTTTACAATATCTTTAGGACTAACTATCTTTCTAGGGCCTTTTAACCTAAGCTTATTCTTGCCTTTCCCCCTAGGCTTATTCTAGCGAGGGTTAGCTAGCTTAGTGCGAGCTATATTAGTAATATAGCAGTGTTATTAATTAGTGAAGGTATAATTATAAAAGAGGTAAGTAGATAGATGTAAATATTAATTAGGAGCTAAAGTAATATATAAAATGTGAAATATGAAATTGTTATTATTATTATTAATAATATAACAATTACTAATACTTTATAACGATAATATATATTCATAGCATAAGTAACTATTAACAACAATAGAAGTTATTTATGACAATAATAATAATAAATTCACATTTTACATTCTATACTTATAACCTCGTAGAATTTACTTTACCTTATATCCTCCTACTCCTTTATTCTATCTAACCTCTTTTGCTCTACTAAGTTAGATATTACTTAGTAATATCTAAATTTAGTTCCTACTATAGTATTAAGTTCTTCTCTAATTATTAAGGTCGAGTTAGATCTTAATATTGACAATTCTTTAGATCCTAGAGAGGTATTTATTATAGTGTATTATTATAGACATTATCTAACAAGGCTAGGGATTTAAGACTAAGCTATAAGAAGTTACTTTCTGGATTTTATAGCGCGGATAAGGATAAACTTATAGAGACCACTCTACTAGATTTTAAGCTAGATTCTCTAGTAGGCTTAGTAATAGCCGCCGTGCTATTTAGTAGAGAGATATAGTAGCTTAGCAATCCGCTAAAGAGAAGGCTATTATAGCTACTAGAAATGTAGATTGTAAAGCGAAATTAACTCTACTTAAGAAGCTAGCTATAGAGGGAATAGCCGAAGAGGTAATAAAGTAGGAGAGAATAGAGGAGATAATGTAGAAGCGCTTTAAAGGCTAGTAGAGTAGTATATATTATTATAGAGTATTATTATATAACACTAATAGGGACTAGGTAAATAGCTTAAATCTAAACTTATAGAAGTCTATAAAAAGTAGCAAAGGATCCGTAAGGCTAATAATAGATAGTAGTATTAAGATACTATTAGCAAAATGCGTAAAGAAGCTACTAAGAAAGACGAGGGATTTTACTTCCCTATAAGATCTACTAAATAGCTCTATAGTAAAGGAGGCGTTGTTAAGAAGCTCTAGCGCGATATTTATAAGTAAGGCTATACTAAGCTTATAGTAGACAAGGGAAATAGCGAGACAGCTAAGAAGGAATAGGTCGATTTCGTCTAGGGAATAACTCCTAAGGAGCTAGTAATAGTCTAAGATCTAGTATAGTAGTATATTAATCACAGTATATAATTATAGACCTCTACTAACAAATACTAGACAACGCGATCCGACGCCTCTACTAGAGTATTTAGGGAACGTCGATCTTAAAGTTAAAGGATACGTCCCCTACATTAAAGGCGACAACGATAACGAGTATAAGGAGGAGGTCGAATTCGATAATAATAAAGTTAAGGAAGTATAGGATATAGTAGGGGTCGATAAATATAAGGTTAAAGCTAAGGGCGATAAGTAGGAAGAGTTAGATAGTAACTCTAAAGAGGATATTAGTGAGGTTATTAAGGATAATAATAATAATAATAATAATAATAATAATAATAATAAGGAAATAGAGGATAAGGACGAGGAAATAGAGGATAAGGACGAGGATAAGGAAATAGACGATACTAAGTAGAGGTGAAAATTTTCACTACACTGTATTTTAGATTCTAATTCGTCACTAAATTAACTAATAACATTAACGATTAAACGCTAGTGCCTATCCTACTAATTAAAAGTAGCTAAGGTAACTAAGAGTAGTAGAGATTTTAAAAAGACAATAGGCAATCGCTAGATTCTATATATAACGAAAATTCTGCTATCTTTACGTTATATAATTATAGCGTATAATCACAGCGTGTAACCTACTACTTTATTTAAAATATTAGACTTTAACGAAGACTTACTTAATCTAGAGCTACGACCTACTCCGACCCCTAAGATAACTTTAGGCCGCCTTCCTCCTCTACTCGAACCTTTCTAATTTATAGCTACTTATATAATATTAATAAAGTCCCGCGAAGTACTCTACTTAGTTAAATGTCTACCGTTTAACTCTAAGTAAAGAACTAAGGACTAACCTATAGCTTAAGTATAGTATAATTAGTGGACTAAAACCTTATAGGTAACTACCTCTAGCTTTAATAAAGCTTATAATGCTCTAAGCTAGAATTCCGAAGCTTAAACTAGTATTATCTAGTTATAGTTTAGAGAAGCTACTCGGCTTTCTACTAGTTAGCTATTTATATACTGCCTACGCTATAGCGATGCTCTTACTTATCCTACTCCTAGTAGTATTAGTAATAAGCATCTATTAAATCACTATACCTCGAGGCGATATAAGAACATAATAGCTTTTAAGTACTAACGCTTAATTGCTTAAACCTTACTCGCGCAACTTAAGTCTTATACTACTTAAGATATAATTGCTCCTACCTACTTAAGTAGTCGCTTTAAGGCTAAGCTTATTAGGGTGTTTATTAATTGTAATTAGTCCTTCTATATAGTTAAACGTAAGTCTTTTTAAAGGTTTCTACACTTCCTCCGTTAAGGTATATCTATTCCTAGTCGAACGATGTTTTTATAGATCTTCTAAGAGCAATTTAATGCTATCTAGCGGAATCTATACGAAGATCTCCCTCGTAGTATAAAGGTTTTAATAGCTCTTAATAGTTAGATAGTAAATAACCACCTTAGCTTTATTAGGATTAAGGTATACTATGTTAATAACTAATAGCAACTACGGGAGATTCTACTTAACTTTATACTAGTTAGAGGTTAGTATACTAGAGAAGCACTAGGTACTAAGTTACTACGTATATTACAAGAAAGAAAGCTTAAAGCACAATTACTTGCTATTACTGCCGATAATGCTACTAACAATAACACGCTTCGTAGTACTATATAAAGAGGACTATAGGATAAGAAGATATCCTAGAAAGCACACGAAAACGTAGTTCTATGTCTTACACATATTATTAACCTTATAGTGTAGGACATTATTAAGCACCTCCGACTTACTATAACAGAGAATGACGAGCTAGCTCTAAAGCTATAGAAGCGCTATATAAGAGTAATCTAGTTAACAATTTCTATGCTAAACTTATTACAAAAGGTACGTTAATATAATCACAGTATATAATTATAGTATATTATTATAGACTAAGACATCGAATAGCTCCGAGCGATCTATATTACGATTAACCGATCTCTATAGCGATTTAAACGATTTTAGGCACTTTAAAAAGAGCTACTGCTAAGGTAACGACTAAACGTTATTCGTGATATAAAGACAAGATAGAACTTAATATTCGATATATATAAGCGAGCTCTTAAGCTATAATAATATATTAATATGTAGCTAGATTAGGAAATTACTTAGTAGGGCCCGAAGGCTTTAACTACTAATAAGGATTACGAAGATATCGATTAGCGGGACCTTCGGCGACTCCGAATAAGCTATATAGAGTAGTTACACCTCTCTCTACTTATAAAGATACTAGAGAATTTTAAGACAGCAATAAACGCTCTTAGCGAGTTAAATTAGCCAACTATTTAATACATCTAGTAGATGTATAACTGCCTATTCGACTTTCTTAATGATATAATAGTAGACTAGAAAGATAGCGACGACACTAATAACAATTCTTCGTGGCCTAATATTGTTATTATAGCTACTAATTAGGGCAGAACTAAGCTTTTAAAGTACTATTAACGTACGGACAAAGACCGAGGCTTTTTATTTAACTATGCTATAATTCTCGATCTAACATAAAAGCTTACGGCTTATAAGGTTTTTATTACAGATAATTATTACAGTTCTATACTAATAATTTGTCTAGGATAGTACTTAGGAGCACTCCGATAAGATTATATACCGTAAGCAATTCTTGTAATATCTAGAGCGATACAATAAGCAAGTAACAGGTCCTACTATATAACGCGAGTATATAAGCTCTCTAGTAGTAAGCACTAATTAGCTATAGTTTCGAAGGCTAGCTTTAAAGCTAGTCTTAATAGTTGCTTTTCCTTCGTTATCTCCTCGACCTAGTGTACTCTCTAGCTGTAGTTTAACATTACACGAAGAAGTTCCTTACACTACGAGAAGTGAAGGCGAAGACTACCTTAGTACACCTATACTCCGCGAGCTTAACAACTTCGACATCCTTCTATAGTAGTATATAAACGAGAAGACCTATCCTCGTCTAGTATAGGTAGCTAAGGATATTCTAGCAATTCTAATTGCTAGTATAGGTATTAAGTGTGTCTTTAACACTATAAAGGATGTAATTAGAGACCGTCGGCACAATCTTCGTGTATAAGCAATTAGGCAGATCGTCATTATAAAGCATACTATATTAAATAGTAGAGGCTTAGATGATACTAGCTTATAGGCTTTAGACTTGTCGTAAGACGAAGAAGAGCCCTTTAACGAAGTAGACGACTTATTTAACCTCCCTATAATAGTATATATCTCTAACATAAGCGAGGATACTTTAGAAGAAGATAAGGACTACAATAGTAATAATAAAGTTAGTAGAAGGTATCTAAAGCGGCGTCGCGTTTATAATAAGAGTTAGCTCGAATTTAACCTATCCTCCTAGACCTGTGATTATTTACTATAATAATACTTAAATATACTTCTAACTTTTAGTTTTTAAGAATAATACTAATGTTCTAATGCATACATAGATAAATATGTTGTAATTAAGGTTCATAATGCGGGGTATAACCTAATATAACCCGTTTAGGTTGTAATAGGTTATATTAGGTTAGGTATAGGCTAGTACAACCCACCTAGAACCTAACACCCCCCTAACCTAGGGTCCGTGCGACCTAACACCCCCCTAACCCTAAGCCTATACGACCTAGAACCTAACCCCTACCTAAGTTAGGTTAATACCTACCTAACGACTAGCCTAAATAATACTCTTTAGGGTACTAACACGCTTAATAGTTACGCGAACTACTATATTAATAGTCTAACGGAAAGTCTTTCCTCTAGAGATATAGTTAAACTACTAACGAGAATAATCCCCTAGACTAGAGTACTAATCCTTATAGAGCTCGTAAGACTACTTATAGTCCGAAACGCTACGCTAGAGAGCGCTATAATGTTCTAAACTCTTATTCCTATTCTCCTTAACTCTCTCGTATATATTATAAGCCTTAGGAAACATTTCCTCCTAATCCTTCTTACTTAAGGCGACGATATTACCCTCGAGGAGACTATAGATAATGTCGTAGGTAAGTGTCTCGACGTAGTTCTAAGCCTTTATAGCGATACCGAGGACCTACGTAATGAAATCTATACGGATATTATCGTTACACTTATAGGCGTACTTTAAGACCTCCTCGGTATTCGTAAAGCTCTTATCCTTATACGTAAAGACTCCGACTCCTCCGTTCTAACTACTGCCTCTATTTATTACCTTAGAATCGCCTAATAGGATTATTACGCTTAAGGTAGAATTAGCTATAGACTAACCTCTACCTCCCTATATAGCGTAAAAGCTATAAGGCTATAAAACCCGTAGCTATCGATAGGGTATTACGATTAAATAGCGTAACTATTGTCTAATAACGCTATAGCCTCGTCTTACTACGAAAAGGAGACCTTCTAAGAGCTTCGTTAGATATATTATCTTACGGAAATAAAAGGTAGGTTTCTATAAGGTATAGGAGATCGAGGGGTTATATTAGAAAATTTTCGCGCGGCAACACTAGCTCTGCTATAGTAACATCTATATATAGGTGCATCTAGTAAGCGCTACACCTCTTATAATTCGCTATATACGGCGGTACTATATGTTTATATAGCACCTTTACACCTTCTTCCTCTTTATTCTTTTACTATACTATTTACTATATAGAACCTCTATAAATATATATAAAGAAATCGAATTCGGAACTAAGGAAACGTAGAAGTGCTTCGAGGAAGTAATCTAGGTACTATAAATAGAAAAAACAAAGGAAACCTTTCACCTTACCGTTTATCTATTCTAATACCTCGTTAGATCTACTACCCTTAATAGCGGCGACGTAATATGTATACAATAGTTATAACCGACTATATATATAATAAAAATCCCTCTTTTTTTAACTCTACCCCCTCTCTCTAGTGTCTAACCTAGACACTAAACCTAATCTATAATCTCGTACTCGTCGCGATTAAAGCCCTCTAGACGTATAATCTCGACGATAGGTTCTTATTCTAATACGTAACGAAGTACTACTATATACACTTACTCCTTATCTACTAATAAGTACTTCTTTAATCTCCGACGTGTATATATACTACGAACCTCGACGCTATCTAGCTCGGCAATTTTATATAAGCCTAAATCGTGAACTTTAATAATGCGATACGGGCCCCGCTACCTATTCTTAAGCTTATCTTATCGAATCTTCTTATAATAAGTATTATAGATAAGGACGATATCGTTAATATTAAGCTTATTATGTTAAATCCTACGACGTAGATCCTATGCCTCTTTATATTCTTAACGAAGACGATATATACGATCCTACGTCTCCTAAAGATCCTCGTCTCTCTATTTAAGTTATCGAGCACGAGCGGTAATAAGCTCTTCTATAGTACGAACCTACGACTAATCCTATATTTGCTAACTATAAATATCGAATTCTACTAGAAGGATAGTATCGGTCCTAAATATAAGTAACGAAGGTATTTAACTAGTAATCCTATTAACGGTTAACTATTTAGCCTATAGGACGTAAGTAAGATATTAAACCTATTAGCGATTATCCTTACCTATAATCTTCGAAAGACTATCTATAATATTTAGATGCCCTCGTTTAGCCTTATTAGATTATAGATTATAGGCTAAAGTAACGACGTAGTCTATACTAAACTACTCGGCGAGAGAGTAGACTAACCCTTTAAACTCGGAACCTCTATCTACTACTAGTGTTTTAATAGCGCTAAACCTATATATAACCTCTTCGTATAGGAATTTCGTAGCGGACTTACTATTAGAATTATGTAGTGCCTTAGCCTCTAGCTATAAACTAATAGCCTCTCGAGTAATAATAAGATATTAATATCCTTCCGATATAGGTATATAAACGATATCGACGTACTACTTCGTATAAAGGGTAGAGACGCTACTCGGATGTAGCTCCTCTATTTCTCGTAAAAGCGCTCTTCTTTAACATTCGTCGTATATAGCTACGTAGTGACGAACATCGGCATATAGCGTCTTCTACTAGTACTAGTCGGCAATCTTCCTCTAAGTACCCTTACGACCCTTATAACTACTTCTATTATAAAGCTCCCTAATGATCTTATCTTTATAGTCCTCTATATCGACGACGCGACGTAACGGTATTAACCTCTAACTACGTCTAAAAAGGTAACTATTATTAATAAGGAACATCGACGTATACCTCTTAAATTTAATAAATTCGGATGTATCTAAATATAGCGGTCGTCGTAACGTTATAAGATAGTCGGTAATGTCTTACGATTCTACTAAATATTCCTCGCGAACTAGAGTAGTTCGCTTATTACTCCTATCTACCTAGAGAGGGCGAATAGACACATAAAACAGCTCTAAATCGATTAATTCGTCTACGTCTACATTATATGCCTTATTATTATTGTCTAATAGACCTCGTAGGCGACGAGAAAGCCTATTAGTAGCTCCGTTCTTCTTACTAGGAATATATCGAACGTCGAAAGCGAATAAGCGTATCTACGTAATCTACTAAGTAGTAACTAAACTAGGAAGATTAGTAGTAGATCGATTAAGTTATACTACTAAGGTGTTAGCGTTAGTCTCGATAATGAATAGAACTCTATAAAGATACGAACGGACCTTCTATAGTGCTTTAAGTACACTACGACACTCCCTCTTACTAGTATTATACTTCTTTTTAGCTTTAGACTATATACTAGATTCGAAACGAACGATATAACGTTTCTTCTTAGCCTCCGAATTCTCCTATATAAGGATTATACCCTAACCTATTAAACTAGCGTCTATAGCTAAGATAATCGATCCGGCTTATTTACTATAATTAATCGACGTAAGTATAGGTATAGAAGTTAGTACTTGTTTAAGTACGTTTATAGAGGATTATACCTCCTCGGTCTATTCGAAAACGATACTAGCCTAAAGTAGCTAATATAACGGCCTAGCGACGACAGTAAAATCCTTAACCTATATTCGGTAATATATATAGATACTAAGGAAAGCGCGCATCTTAGTACTATTCTTATATAGTAGCTACTCTATAATCTTAACGATCTTAGACTAGTCTAGATAACGCCCTCTAGAATTATAGATAAACCCTACTACCTTAAGACCTAACTATAAAAACTAGGACTTTCTACTAGAAATAGTAACTCTAGCTCTCTCTATGTCGGTAAGCGTATAGTCTAACGTCTATATATGTTCGAGTATAAAACGTCTAACACTAGGAAAAGACTCCTCTCTACTATAATCTATACGAGGTCCCTTAATACTATTATCGTCTACGAAAGGTTATATATTATAAGGTATCCGATCCCGTAGAATCGTGTCGTTAATCCTATAGAACTACGTAACTAAATTCGTAGCTCCCTAAGGAAGTCTTATCTATCGGACGAGTCTAATAGGTGTTATAAATAAGGTAATATTGCGGCTTTCCTCCGTAAGGGGGACTTAGTCGTATCTAGAAAAGTAATCTACGAGTAAGGCGATATATATACTAGTAAAAGACTCCGAGAATTTATCTATAGAAGGAGGGAGGTTAGTATCTCTAATCGTTACGCGATTAATACTTATCGCTGCATTAACTAGCTAATACTTATTTATATCCTTCTTCTTAACTAGGAAATAGGGATTCCTATATAGTGCATAACTTAGCTTAAGGAGCCCGTTCGTAATCCTCTCTTTTACTATATCTACTACGATACCTATTAAAGATCGTAGAATAGGGAAACTAGGTTCTTACTACGGCGTGTAGTCTATAGTCCTAATAGACTACGCCGGCGTAACGTCACTTTTTACCGTACTAATCTTAGAGAAGTCCTAAGCTAGGATAGCTTCTTAGTTTAGGAGTACTTATATTAATACCTCCTATTTAGCTAGCGTAACTTCGTAACTAATAATAAGCTTACGCTCTCTCTCGGGTGTAAGTCGCGATCGCTCCTTAATATCGGAAAACTTAGTAATAAGTAGGTGACTATATAGCGCTAACTAGAAAGGTCGTAATGCTTTACGAGCTAAGTACTATTCTCGCTACGTATTTACCCCTCTAGGTATAGAACTATCTAAGATCGAAGTATCTACTAGCCGAACCTTCTTATCCTTCCTTTTATATAAGGTATTTACTCCTACCCTCGGCACTCTATAGGAGACTCGACGTATTCTAAGCCGTATAGCTATAAGTATCGATTATATATTATTCTTTCGAGAGATCCGAGGTATACTATCGTCCTCTAATAATAGTATAAATTAAAAACATCTATATACGGGGTTAGCTAGCTATTCCCCTCTAGAGGGTAGAATATTAGCTATATAGTGAATTCGGTAAATCTCCGGCAATGCTAGTTCTAAGCCCGGCTTAGAACTAGGAATTTTTACGCTATTCCTAAAAAGGAAATCCTCCTATTCTTCTATACCCTTCTCCTTATCCTAAGTAACCTATAAAAGTAGAGAATTGTTTTTATCGTTTTCTAGTGGTTTATAAAGAATTAAATCCGTATACGTATTATTAATATAAGAAATAGAGAGATCCGAACTATAAGTAACCTATAAAGAAGAAATAGAAACCGAAACTCCTAGTCGATATCCTAGCTCTCCTCGCGCGACATTATAGCCGGGACCGATGCCGCCTAATCGTTTAAAGACCTCGATAACCTCGTTAACTCGTAGAAAGATCTATTCTTCGGTCCGCTCGATTTCGTACCCTAAAAGGTAACCTTTTACGAACCGTTAGCCGACTAGATCGTCCTATACTAGGAACTATCGTCTATATTATAAGAAATAAGACGAGACTTACGTTCGAAAGGCCTTCCTAGAATAACGTATTCTAACCTCTTCCTAGTTAATAAGAAATACGTATAGATTACGACACCTCTAATAATAATAGGCACATTAATATAAGCCCTAGAGAAAGAGCCTATACCTGTTATACCGTCTATAATAATCTTAATATCTCGCTAAATTAGTAAACCTAGTTCCTTAGCTAACCTTAGCGATATAAGGTTACATTTAGTACCGCTATTAAGAAGCGTACGAACCGTAGTCGTATTATACCTAAGACTAGTAATTAACCTTAGACTAGCGATAGTCATTAAATCGGTAGAAGCTCCCTTCTAATCTATATACGGATCGGGATTAAGATTCACGAATTCCTCTAGTTATTAGACTAGATTCACCTCGGTATAAGGGTAGAAGAGCTCGGGAATGTTATTACTAGGAAGATTAGGGTTATTAAACCTTCGATAAAAGATCTTAGATAATAGTTATAATATTCCGAGGAGAGACTCTATCCTTATTATAATATTAGAGTTTAATAAGGATTATATAGCTTACTACGGATTAGTAACCTATTATAGAACCTTATTAAAGCGCTTAGTGCGAGGAATATACTTTATAGGTCGTAGAGCCTCCTTAGCGACTAGATCCTCTATGTCGGCGTCTTCCTCCTTAGTCTTAGTAACGGCTTTAATAGTAGCCGAACGAGTCCTAGTAATAGTTATACCTTCCGGAACATTAGTAGTAGCTACTAGACGATAAGTACTAGTACGAAGGGACTTAGTAACGCTATAGGACGGTTTAGAAGGACCTACCTTTATAACCCTATTAGTAGAACTCTTACCTTTATCCGTTCGAGCATTACGAGGTATAGTACTCGGCTAAGTAGTAGCTATAACTAGAACTTCCTTAACGAAGTCGTTATTATCGTTATTATCCCTCCTAACTAGATCCTCTAGGTAGAAATCCTTATACTAAATAGACTTAGACGCTTTATCCTTAGAATTATCGTCGATAGTTAGTATCTTATAGTCTAGGTTATTAACCGCTAACTTCCTAGTAGCTCGGAGTCTAGCCTTAACTTATTCTTATTATAACTAAGTAGCTCCCTTATTACGTCTTACTAGACGACTAACTAGACGCTATAGGTTCTCCGTAGTTCCCTAAACTAAGCTATTACCTTCTAAATAAAGGAGACTAAGATTAATAAGCTTTCGAAGCTCTAGGTAATTAGGTCGAGAGTAACCTTCCTTTTTATAGTACTAGTATCTATAAGGACCGAGAGGAATAGTATTCGAACTAGTAGCTAGTGTAAATCTAGACGGTTAATACGAAACTAGGGCTAGACGAGGTAGTCCTATAGGAAGAGACTAGCCGTTTATTACTTATACGACTTAGACTAATAGCTTATCTATTCTCTTATAAAGAGCCTATATACTCGAATCCGAAGGAGAGGTAGCTATAGGAGTGTTCGTTTAAGTCTTAGTAGAAACGTCGGGGATACGAGGCTAAGTAGTGCTTTTCTTAGTAATAACCGAGGTAACCTTCTCGCGCTCCTTACGAACTGACTAGAAGGATTCGAGTCGTTATATCTTAGAGATCTTCTCTTTAGCTAAATAGTAGATCCTCGGAAAATCCTTAAAGGTGTCGGGGTGCTTTATATCTATACTACTCTTTACTCTAACGTAACTACGAATATTAGCTAGAAGACCTTCGGTGAACTATATACCTCTCGTAATAATATCGAGTCGAGTCTTACCTAGAGCGTTAGTAGTCTTCCTAAACATCCTATAGTACTAAAGTATATTAGAGAAGGTCTCCCTTAGTGTATCCTTTAATAATTATTCGAGGTAAGTACGAGACATTATTAGGTAATTAGAGTCCTTATCCTCGAAACTAAGCTTTATCTCCTTCTTAAGGCTAACCTAGTCTCTCGAAGCCTAACTAAGATAGGATTTTACTTATCTACGGATCTTAACACTATAATACTAAGGTAACCTTCGAATAGTAACCTCCTTAGAAAGGTTATAGGATCGAATAAAGGTCTCCTATTCTTCTATAAACTCTATAACGTTATAGCTATCGAAGTAAGGAGTACCTTATTATCTAGGACTAGGAGCTAGTAGTGTTATTTACACTATAAAAGGCTACTCTCCCTATTGTATCGATACTAAACCTTTAGCTATTAGAGGAGTTCGTACCTTATCCTTTAGTAGGTTCGAAGGGGTCGTACGCTCCTCTATAGAAGGAGGTATTAGCTAAGGAGAAGGGGTACTCTCCGGATTAAGGCTAGTATTTATTATAACGTTTCCTTTGTCTTTAGACTCGTTACTTACGACTAAATAAGTAGCTTTACGGAATTTAGAAAATCCTTATCTAGCACCGAACTCTTCTAGTAACCTCGATATTCTCTTAGAATAAAGAACTAGTCCTACTAGTGTTATAGTGTAGGTGTCTTCCTAGTCGAGGTAGTTAGTGAATAGTATACGCTCGTCGACGACACTCGTTAGTTAGTTACTACACTCGGAAACCTCGTAGTCGTAGAAACCTTATATATATAACTAATCGCTACCTTTCTACCTAAGCCCTTTAATGGACTATATATTATAACCTATAACTATAGCTATAACTATAACGACCGAGCCTACTATAACTATCCCCTTCCCTCTAGTATCTAACCTAGACACGAACGACCTACACGCCTTAGAGTCCTTAACGACGAGCTATACGACGACGACCCTTACTAATAACGAGCTCCTCGCCGAGGCCGGCAGCTCTATCCTCCGCCTTCTTACGCTAATAACGCTATGTCTCTAAATTATTACTAGAAAGACCTTCCTCTTTATCCTCTAATAAATCTATTTTACCCTTATTATTCTCTTCTCTAGAATCTAAATCTACTTCCCCCCCTTCCTTATTAGAACCTATCTCTATATCCTCCTTATCGCCCTCGACTATATTAGGATTAGGATTATCCTTTATAGTAGGGACTAGGCCCTCCTCGGCATAATAGAAGAAAGAACGAGTACTAATAAAGTAAGCCTTCTTATACTACTAGACCTTAACCTAAGCCTTCTCTATAGCTATAGCAATCTCCGTATAAATCTCTCTAATACAATCCTTAGTAGCTTAGAGATCGTTACCTAATAGGATATCTCTTTCCTCGACGATAGTAGGATCGTCCTAACGAATATAGCTAACTAGAGCGTTACTAATAGGACTATCGATTTATAGAGTAATAGCGGCGGGGAAAGTAGAGTATATACTTCCGTATATATTTAGCTTACTAGAAGGAGTCCTAGGACTAGAGCGCTTTTATATATAAGCGAGAGTAAGCTCGCTATACGAACTACCCTCGAATTATTCTAGAGTCTTATAATCGGCACTAATCCTATAGAACTAAGGGAGTATAGTACGACGAATAGAATCGGTAGGACTAGTCGAACTATACGGGGTATAAGGTATAGTAATACGAACGTTACTAGCCTTATAAATTATTAACTCCTAGTTAGCCTTATACTTCTTAATATCGTCCTACGTAAAGTGCTTATCGGTGATATTAATAACTAGGGCGTCGGTAAGAACCTTACGAGCCTTTATATCCTAAACCTACTCCTTTATATAGTAATACATCTTAGATACAACGATAGTGTAATTCTTTAGCGTCTTATCGTTAAGGCTAATAGAACCTTAGACAGTATCGCTTCTATACCTATTAGTAAGGCAGCTAGGGTTAACGTTAATATAGTAGAACTACGTATAATCTCTAGGGACGGTGTATTTAGCGTAGTAAGGGTAGGAAATTAACTAAGTAAGCTTATCGGGACAACTAGTAACATATACTCGATAGTATTTAGGATCTATACGTATAGCCTACTATCCGAGAGAGTGAAACATATTACGTAACTACCCTAGCTAGTTCTTGCCCTTAGGATAACCGAAATAGTAAAGATATATATCTATCTCGGTGTAGAAGATATCTATAAGAGGAGAATCCCCTTCGGCCTACTATTTAAAAATGTTAATGACTATATTACCGTCGGTAACCTATTCGTCGTAAAGCCCCTTACGGAAACTATCGAGGATAAGCTTCCTCGTATCCTTAGAGACGTAACAATCTATAACTATAGACTTATACTTAAAAACACTACGCTTAGTAGACTCGCGAGCGACACGGAAAGTTAGAATAAGCTACTTAGCTATCTCTTTCTATATACGTATTAAGTCTAGAGTGCTACCGTAGTAGGCGTTATACTAATAGCGAATACGCCTAGCTAAAACTTCGTACTTAAGGTTAGTAAGTAGGTATAGACGACGAGCTAGAAGACGAGTATATAAGTAATAGACGGTCGTATTAGTAGCTAAATCCTTACGTATCTAAGTGTTTATAATAACGGCGAGTTCGGAATTAGAGAGTAGCTCCTTCGAGGTAAACTCGGCCTTAACCCTTAGAGAGACACTAGTGTAGTTATACTCCTTCTTAGTCGATAAAGTAATAGCCTTACCCTTACCCTTGTCCTATAGAGTAACTAATATAGAAATAGAGCGATCGAGTATCTCGTACTATCTATTACTATTATCGAATTCGTTAAAGCGACGCTTCTTAGAAGGAGAACCTTTACGACTAGTCTCTACTAATAGAATAGCCTCTTATTCGACTAGCTCTTCTTTATCCTCTTCTTCTTCTAAGCGACTAAGACGGAGACGTGTAGAACGACGTAAGCGGCTTAAAACCTATATAGGAGTAGCCGCTCCTAAGCCCGGCTTAGGTCTAGTACTACCGAGGTTTACCCGAGAACTTTCTCCTACGAACATTATAGCTTTAGTAATACGCACCGCGTTAGTGTTAGAGACACTAGGATAACTAGAAACTAAAGCTTAACGAATTCCGAACGTAGTAGTAGACGAGGTAGTAGGGGTGCCACTAGTAATCTAGGACGGAGCGGGAACCTTATATAAGAAACCGAGCTTATTCTAGGCGAAATACTTAGTGAATTACCTATTACGGATAACACGAAGCTCCTTTACGTTAAGTTCCTTAACGCTTAGCTACTTCGAGGATTCGACTAATTTAGCTATAGTAGTAATGTCTTATAGGCGGACGTCGTAACTAATAATACTCTTCGGGGTGCTAATACGCTTAATAGTTACGCGAACTACTATATTAATAGTCTAATAGAAAGTCTTCCCCCTAGAGATATAGTTAAACTACTAACGAGAACGATCCCCTAGACTAGAGTACTAATCCTTATAGAGCTCGTAAGACTACTCGTAGTCCGAAACGCTACGCTAGAGAGCGCTATAATGTTCTAAACTCTTATTCCTATTCTCCTTAACTCTCTCGTATATACTATAAGCCTTAGGAAACATTTCCTCCTAATCCTTCTTACTTAAGGCGATAATATTACCCTCGAGGAGACTATAGATAATGTCGTAGGTAAGTATCTCGACTAGGCTGGTCGTTAGGTAGGTATTAACCCAACTTGGGTAGGGGTTGGGTTCTGGGTCGTATAGGCTTAGGGTTGGGGGGGTGTTAGGTCGCACGGACCCTGGGTTAGGGGGGTATTAGGTTCTGGGTGGGTTGTACTAGCCTATACCTAACCCAATACAACCCATTACAACCTAAACGGGTTGTATTGGGTCATACCCCGCATCATGAACCTTAATTACAACATATTTATCTATGTATACATTAGAACATTAGTATTATTATTAAAAACTAAAAGTCAGAAGTATATTCACGTATTATCACAGTAAATAATTATAGGTCTAGGAGGATAGGTTGAATTCGAGCTAACTCTTATCATGAACGCGACGCCGCTTTAGATACCTTCTGCCAACTTCATTATTACTATTGTAGTCCTTATCTTCTTCTAAAGTATCCTCGCTCATGTCAGAGACATATACTGTTATAGGGAGGTTAAATAAGTCGTCTACTTCGTTAAAGGGCTCTTCTTCGTCTTGCGACAAGTCTAAAGCCTACAAGCTAGTATTATCTAAGCCTCTACTATTTGATATAGTATGCTTCATAATGACGATCTGCCTAATTGCTTGTGCACGAAGATTGTGCCGACGGTCTCTAATCACATCCTTTGTAGTGTTAAAGACACGCTCAACACCCACACCAGCAATTAGAATTGCTAGAATATCCTTAGCTACCTATGCTAGACGAGGATAGGTCTTCTCGTTTATGTACTACTATAGAAGGATGTCGAAGTTGTTAAGCTCGCGGAGTATAGGTGTACTAAGGTAGTCTTCGCCTTCACTTCTCGTAGTGTAAGGAACTTCTTCGTGTGATGTTAAACTACGGCTAGAGAGTACACTAGGTCGAGGAGATAACGAAGGAAAAGCAACCATTGAGACTAGCTTTAAAGCTAGCCTTCGAAACTATGGCTAATTAGTGCTTACTACTAGAGAGCTTATATACTCGCGTTGTATAGTAGGACCTGTTGCTTGCTCATCGTATCGCTCTAGATATTGCAAGAATTGCTCACAGTATGTAATCTTGTCGGAGTGCTCCTAAGTACTATCCTAGGCAAATTGTTAGTACAGAACTGTGATAATCATCCGTGATAAAAACCTCATAAGCCGTAAGCTTTTGTGTTAGATCGAGAATTGTAGCACAGTTGAATAAAAAGCCTCGGTCTTTGTCCGTACGTTGATAGTACTTTAAAAGCTTAGTTCTGCCCTAATCAGTAGCTGCAATAACAATATCAGGCCACGAAGAATTGTCATTAGTGTCGTCGCTATCTTTCTAGTCTGCTGTCATATTATCAAGAAAGTCGAATAGGCGGTTATACATCTACTAGATGTATTAAATAGTTAGCTAATTTGACTCGCTAAGAGCGTTTATTGCTGTCTTGAAATTCTCTAGCATCTTCGTAAGTAGAGAGAGGTGTGACTACTCTATGTAGCTTATTCGGAGTCGCCGAAGGTCCCGCTAATCGACATCTTCGTAATCCTTATTGGTGGTTAAAGCCTTCGGGCCCCACTGAGCAATTTCCTAATCTAGCTACGTATCAATATATTGTTGTAGCTTAAGAGCTCGCTTGCATATATCGAATGTTAAGTTCTATCTTGTCTTCACATCACGAATGACGTTTAGTCGTTGCCTTAGCGGTAGCTCTTTTTAAAGTGCCTAAAATCGTTTAAATCGCTGTGGAGATCGGTCAATCGCAATACAGATCGCTCGGAGCTATTCGATGTCTTAGTCTATGATAATATACTGTGATTATATACTGTAATTATATTAACGTACCTTTCGTAATGAGTTTAGCACAGAAATTGTTGACTAGATTGCTCTCATATGGCGCTTCTATAGCTTTAGAGCTAGCTCGTCATTCTCTGTTATAGCAAGTCGGAGGTGCTTAATGATGTCCTGCACTATAAGGTTGATAATATGTGCAAGACATGGAACTACGTTTTCGTGTGCTTTCTAGGATATCTTCTTATCCTGTAGTCCTCTTTATACAGCACTACGAAGCGTGTTGTTATTAGCAGCATTATCGGCAGTAATAGCAAGTAATTGTGCTTTAAGCTTTCTTTCTTGTAATATACGTAGTAACTTAGTACCTAGTGCTTCTCTAGTATACTAACCTCTAACTGGTACAAAGTCAAGCAGAATCTCCCGCAGTTGCTATTGGTTATTAACATAGTATGCCTTGATCCTAATGAAGCTAAGGTGGTTGTTTGCTGTCTAACCATTAAGAGCTATTGAAACCTTTATACTGCGAGGGAGATCTTCGTATAGATTCCGCTAGATAGCATTAAATTGCTCTTAGAAGATCTGTGAAAACATCGTTCGACCAGGAATGGATATACCTTGACGGAGGAAGTGTAGAAACCTTTAAAAAGACTTACGTTTAACTGTACGGAAGGACTAATTGCAATCAATGAACACCCTAATAAGCTCAGCCTTAAAGCGACTACTTAAGTAGGTAGGAGCAATTGCATCTTAAGTAGCATGAGACTTGAGTTACGCGAGTAAGGTTTAAGCAATTAAGCGTTAGTGCTTAAAAGCTATTGTGTTCTTACATCGCCTCGAGGCATAGTGATTTGACAGATGCTTATTACTAATACTACTAGGAGTAGGATGAGCAAGAGCATCGCTATAGCGTAGGCAGTATATAAATGGCTAACTAGTAGAAAGCCGAGCAGCTTCTCCAAACTGTGACTAGACAATACCAGTTCGAGCTTCGGAATTCTAGCTTAGAGCATTGTAAGCTTTATTAAAGCTAGAGGTAGTTGCCTACAAGGTTTTGGTCCACCAATTGTACTATGCTTAAGCTATAGGTTGGTCCTTAGTTCTTTACTTAGAGTTAAACGGTGGACATTTAACTAAGTGGAGTACTTCGCGGGACTTTGTTGATATTGTATAAGTAGCTGTGAATTGGAAAGGTTCGAGTAGAGGAGGAAGGCGGCCTAAAGTTATCTCAGGGGTCGGAGTAGGTCGTAGCTCTAAATTAAGCAAGTCTTCGTTGAAGTCTAACATTTTGAATGAAGTAGTGGGTTACACGCTGTGATTATGCGCTGTGATTATGTGACGTAAAGATAGCAGAATTTTCGTTATGTGTAGAATCTAGCGATTGCCTATTGTCTTTTTGAAATCTCTACTACTCTTAGTTACCTTAGCTACTTTTGATTAGTAGGATAGGCACTAGCGTTTAATCGTCAATGTTATTAGTCAATTTGGTGACGAATCAGAATCTAAAATACAGTATAGTGAAAATTTCCACCTCTACTTAGCATCGTCCATTTCCTCATCCTCGTCCTTATCCTCTATTTCCTCGTCCTTATCCTCCATTTCCTTATTATTATCATTATTATTATCATCATCATTATTATCCTTAATAACCTCACTAATATCCTCTTTAGAGTCACCATCTAACTCTTCCTACTTATCGCCCTTAGCTTTAACCTTATATTCATCGACCCCTGCTGCATCCTATGCTTCCTTAACTTTATTATTATCGAATTCGACCTCCTCCTTACACTCGTCATCGTTGTCGCCTTTAATGTAGGGGACGTATCCTTTAACTTTAAGATCGACGTTCCCTAAATACTCCGGCGGAGGCGTCGGATCGCGTTGTCTAGCATTTATCAGCAGAGGTCTATGATTATACACTGTGATTAACATACTGCCATGCTGGATCTTAGACCATTGCTAGCTCCTTAGGAGTCATTCCCTGGACGAAATCGACCTATTCCTTCTTAGCTGTCTCGCTGTTTCCCTCGTCTACTATAAGCTTAGTATAGCCTTGCTTATAAATATCGCGCTGGAGCTTCTTAACAACGCCTCCTTCACTATAGAGCCATTTAGTAGATCTTGTAGGGAAGTGAAATCCCTCGTCTTTCTTAGCAGCTTCTTTGCGCATTTTGCTAATAGCATCTTAATGCTGCTGTCTATTGTTGGCCTTGCGGATCCTTTGCCACTTTTTGTAGACTTCTATGAGTTTAGATTTAAGCTATTCACCTAGTCCCTGTTAGTGTTATGTGATAATACTCTGTGATAATATATACTGCTCTACTGGCCTTTAAAGCGCTTCTATATCATCTCCTCCATTCTCTCCTACTTTATTGCCTCTTCGGCTATTCCCTCTATAGCTAGCTTCTTAAGCAGAGTTAATTTCGCTTTACGATCTGCATTTCCAGTAGCCATAATAGCCTTCTCTTTAGCGGATTGCTAAGCTGCTATATCTCTCTGCTAAATAGCACGGCGGCTGTTGCTAAGCCCACTAGAGAATCTAGCTTAAAATCTAGTAGGGCAGCCTCTGTGAGTTTGTCCTTGTCCGCGCTATGAAATCCAGAAAGTGACTTCTTGTAGCTTAGTCTCAAATCCCTAGCCTTGTCAGATGATGTCTGTAATAATACACTATGATAAATACCTCTCCAGGATCTAAAGAATTGTCAATGTTAAGATCTAACTCGACCTTGATAATTAGAGAAGAACTTAATGCTATAGTAGGAACCAAATTTAGATATTGCTAAGTGATATCTGACTTAGTGGAGCAAAAGAGGTTGGATAGAATAAAGGAGCAGGAGGATGTAAGGTAAAGTAAATTCCACGAGGTTATAAGTATAGAATGTGAAATGTGAATTTGTTATTATTATTATCATGAATAACTTCTATTGTTGTCAATAGTTACTTATGCCATGAATACATATTATCGTTATAAAGTATTAGTAATTGTCATATTATTGACAATAATAATAACAATTTCACATTTCACATTTCATATGTCACTTTAGCTCCTAATTGATATTTACATCTATCTACTCACCTCTTTTATAATCATACCTTCACTAATCAACAACACTGCTATATCACTAATATAGCTCGCACTAAGCCAGCCAACCCTCGCTAGAATAAGCCTAGGGGGAAAGGCAAGACTAAGCCTAGGTTAAAAGGCCCTAGAAAGACAGTTAGTCCTAAAGACATTGTGAAGAGAAGATACAAGCCAGGCAGTATGTTATTACAGTCTATTATTACAGTACATGGCTAATGGTTGTTAGCTGTCGCTCTCCGTGAGATCCGCCGCTACTAGAAAAGTGCCGACCTCCTTATCCGTAAGCTTCTATTCTCTCGTCTTGTTCGTGAGATTATAGAAGACATCCTGCCGTTTAGAAGTCTTAGCCGTAGTGAGCTACGCTTCTAGGCATCTGCTATAGGTGCAATTTAGGAGGTGGCTAAGGCATACCTTGTAGGCATTTTAGAAGGTAGTGAGAAAACTTAACATACATTTAACTCTATGCTAATATACTATATAGATTGCAATCTGAATGCTATTCATGCTAAGAGGGTCACTATCCAGAATAAGGACATGTACCTGGCAAAGCATTACTATGCCAAATTCATGGCTAGTAATGTTAACAGATCTAGGACGTACGATGTAGGCATGTAGATAGAGTCTCTAGGTCAATGCAACCTCTCTTCTGTGATAATAATCTGTAATAATGCCATGTGAAATTTTAGGTAGATAAAAAAATATGTGACAATGTGACAATATGACAATGTGACAATATGACCCTAGGACAATAGGACAATAGGACAATAGGAAAATAGGACAATAGGACAATAGGACAATAGGACAATATAGTAGCCTCTAATATATCTACATTATGTCTAATCCTCTACTCTAATCTAGTTCTACACCTTACAACATCTCGCTATTACTATGTCATCTTCAACTAGCAATACCACCTTCAGAATTAACCTAAGTATCGATGCAACGCTAAATAGTCGTACACGTAATCTCAATAGTGTACGCAGCGGCTGGGTTAGCACGACTAATATGCCTGCCTTACACAATTCGAATGGCTAGCTTCTAGTATAAGGACATAATCAGGATATGTGCAAGCGCTGTACAGACCTTGCACGCCGCTATGCTCTTAGCGACTAGCCTAATACAACATAGGACCCTCACTGTATTCGCTATCTTAAGGTCTACATAGACTACTAGGTCTACACTCGTATTGGGGAGAAATGCGATTATATACGTATTGTGCCTATACTAATAATAAGTACTAATAAGTCTAGTATCCTCCTAAGAAGGAACACCTAATCCTAGCTGCAAATGACGCCCGCTATGAGGTTTACGGCCTACGCGACTCCTTCTTCCTAGAAGACTATCCGGATATAAAGGAGGCAAAGAGGGATGTAACAATTGCTTACGCTCTACTGAATATAGAGATTCCTTGCAATCTAGAGGTTTAGGAGATGACGGAGGATACCGATGGAGGGAGTTCTACACCTCTTCTAATCAAGGAGACTACTGTTATTGGCTAAATTTAGCTTAAATAGGCAACAAAAGCCTTAGATAGCTACTATGACCTTACGACATATAAACTAAATATTGATCTGTTTTGCAAAATTACTCTATGATTATGCGCTGTGATAATAATACGTAGGGAGGACACTTATTCTATTTGTGTAGGGAAGATTTATACTAACTAAGACCTAATTACAACCCAGCGAGTACCCACGACACTACCTCGACACTAACCTCTACCTAATGCGGGGTAACACCCCCACAACCTAATATGCTAAGCGATTATGTTGGGTAGGCTCCGGGGGGGTGTCGGTGTTAGGTCTAGTGTCGACTAGGGACGACCTAACACCTACCCAACGACTAGTCTAATCTCGACGTAGTTCTAAGCCTTTATAGCGATACCGAGGACCTACGCAATGAAATCTATACGGATATTATCGTTATACTTATAGGCGTATTTTAAGACCTCCTTAGTATTCGTAAAGCTCTTATCCTTATACGTAAAGACTCTAACTCCTCCGTTCTAACTACTACCTCCGTTTATTACCTTAGAATCGCCAGATAGGATTATTATACTTAAGGTAGGATTAGCCTTAGACTAACCTCTATCTCCCTATATAGCGTAAAAGCTATAAGGCTATAAAACCCGTAGCTATCGATAGAGTATTACGATTAAATAGCGTAACTATTGTCTAATAACGCTATAGCCTCGTCTTACTACGAAAAGGAGACCTTCTAAGAGCTTCGTTAGATATATTATCTTACGGAAATAAAAGGTAGATTTCTATAAGGTGTAGGAGATCGAGGGGTTATATTAGAAAATTTTCGCGCGGCAACACTAGCTCTACTATAGTAATATCTATATGTAGGTGCATCTAGTAAGCGCTACACCTCTTATAATTCGCTATATATAGCGGCACTATATGTTTATATAGCACCTTTATACCTTCTTCCTCTTTATCCTTTTACTATACTATTTACTATATAGAACCTCCGTAAATATACATAAAGAAATCGAATTCGGAACTAAGGAAATATAGAAGTGCTTCGAGGAAGCAATCTAGGTACTATAAATAGAAAAAAAATAAAGGAAACCTTTCACCTTACCGTTTATCCGTTCTAATACCTCGTTAGATCTACTACCCTTAACGGCGGCGACGTAATATATATATAATAGTTGTAACCGACTATATATATAATAAAAATCCCCCTTTTATTAACCCTACCCTCTCCCCCTAGTGTCTAACCTAGACACTAAACCTAATCTATAATCTCGTACTCGTCGCGATTAAAGCCCTCTAGACGTATAATCTCGACGATAGGTTCTTATTCTAATACGTAACGAAGTGCTACTATATGTACTTACTCCTTATCTACTAATAAGTACTTCTTTAATCTCCGACGTATATATATACTACGAACCTCGACGCTATCTAGCTCGGCAATTTTATATAAGCCTAAATCGTGAACTTTAATAATATAATACGGGCCCTACTATCTATTCTTAAGCTTATCTTGTCGAATCTTCTTATAATAAGTGTTATAGATAAGGACGATATCGTTAATATTAAGCTTATTATATTAAATCCTACGACGTAGATCCTATACCTCTTTATATTCTTAACGAAGACGATATATACGATCCTACGTCTCCTAAAGATCCTCGTCTCTCTATTTAAGTTATCGAGTACGAGTAGTAATAAGCTCTTCTATAGTGCGAACCTACGACTAATCCTATATTCGCTAACTATAAATATCGAATTCTACTAGAAGGATAGTGTCGGTCCTAAATATAAGTAACGAAGGTATTTAACTAGTGATCCTATTAACGGTTAACTATTTAGCCTATAGGACGTAAGTAAGATATTAAACCTACTAGCGATTGTCCTTACCTATAATCTTCGAAAGACTATCTATAATATTCGGATGCCCTCGTTTAGCCTTATTAGATTATAGATTATAGGCTAAAGTAACGACGTAGTCTATGCTAAACTACTTAGCGAGAGAGTAGACTAACCCTTTAAACTCGGAACCTCTATCTACTACTAGTGTTTTAATGGCGCTAAACCTATATATAACCTCTTCGTATAGGAATTTCGTAGCGGACTTACTATCGGAATTATGTAGTGCCTTAGCCTCTAGCTATAAACTAATAGCCTCTCGAGCAATAATAAGATATTAATATCCTTCCGATATAGGTATATAAACGACATTAATATACTACTTCGTATAAAGGGTAGAGACGCTACTCGGATATAGCTCCTCTATTTCTCGTAAAAGCGCTCTTCTTTAACATTCGTCGTACGTAGCTACGTAGTAACAAACATCGGCATATAGCGTCTTCTACTAGTACTAGTCGGTAATCTTCCTCTAAGTACCCTTACGACCCTTATAACTACTTCCGTTATAAAGCTCCCTAATGATCTTATCTTTATAGTCCTCTATATCGACGACGCGACGTAACAGCATTAACCTCTAACTACGTCTAAAAAGGTAACTATTATTAATAAGGAACATCGACGTATACCTCTTAAATTTAATAAATTCGGATGTATCTAAATGTAGTAGTCGTCGTAACGTTATAAGATAGTCGGCAATGTCTTACGATTCTACTAAATATTCCTCGCGAACTAGAGTAGTTCGCTTATTACTCCTATCTACCTAGAGAGAGCGAATAGACACATAAAATAGCTCTAAATCGATTAATTCGTCTACGTCTACATTATATGCCTTATTATTATTGTCTAACGGACCTCGTAGGCGACGAGAAAGCCTATTAGTAGCTCCGTTCTTCTTGCTAGGAACATGTCGAACGTCGAAAGCGAATAAGCGTATCTACGTAATCTACTAAGTAGTAACCGAACTAGGAAGATTAGTAGCGGATTAATTAAGTTATACTACTAAGGTATTAGCGTTAGTCTCGATAATAAATAGAACCCTATAAAGATACGAACGGACCTTCTATAGTGCTTTAAGTACACTACGATACTCCCTCTTACTAGTATTATACTTCTTTTTAGCTTTAGACTATATACTAGATTCGAAACGAACGATATAACGTTTCTTCTTAGCCTCCGAATTCTCCTATATAAGGATTACACCCTAACCTATTAAACTAGCGTCTATAGCTAAGATAATCGATCCGGCTTATTTACTATAATTAATCGACGTAAGTACGGGTATAGAAGTTAGTGCTTATTTAAGTACGTTTATAGAGGATTATACCTCCTCGGTCTATTCGAAAACGATACTAGCCCGAAGTAGCTAATATAACGGCCTAGCGACGATAGTAAAATCCTTAACCTATATTCGGTAATATATATAGATACTAAGGAAAGCGCGTACCTTAGTACCGTTCTTATACAGCGGCTACTCTATAATCTTAACGATCTTAGACTAGTCTAGATAACGCCCTCTAGAATTATAGACAAACCCTACTACCTTAAGACCTAACTATAAAAACTAGGACTTTCTACTAGAAATAGTAACTCTAGCTCTCTCTATGTCGGTAAGCGTATAGTCTAACGTCTATATATATTCGAGTATAAAACGTCTAATACTAGGAAAAGACTCCTCTCTACTATAATCCGTACGAGGTCCCTTAATACTATTATCGTCTACGAAAGGTTATATATTATAAGGTATCCGATCCCGTAGAATCGTGTTATTAATCCTATAGAACTACGTAACTAAATTCGTAGCTCCCTAAGGAAGTCTTATCTATCGGACGAGTCTAATAGGTGTTATAAATAAGGTAATATTGCGGCTCTCCTCCGTAAGGGGGACTTAGTCGTATCCGGAAAAGTAATCCACGAGTAAGGCGATATATATACTAGTAAAAGACTCCGAGAATTTATCTACGGAAGGAGGGAGGTTAGTATCTCTAATCGTTACGCGATTAATACTTATCGCCGCATTAACTAGCCGATACTTATTCGTATCCTTCTTCTTAACTAGGAAATAGGGATTCCTATACAGTGCGTAACTTAGCTTAAGGAGCCCGTTCGTAATCCTCTCTTTTACTATATCTACTATAATACCTATTAAAGATCGCGGAATAGGGAAACTAGGTTCTTACTACGGCGTATAGTCTATAGTCCTAATAGACTACGCCGGCGTAACGTCACTTTTTACCGTACTAATCTTAGAGAAGTCCTAAGCTAGGACGGCTTCTCGGTTTAGGAGTACTTATATTAATACCTCCCGTTTAGCTAGCGTAACTTCGTAACTAATAATAAGCTTACACTCTCTCTCGGGTGTAAGTCGCGATCGCTCCTTAATATCGGAAAACTTAGTAATAAGTAGGTAACCGTATAGCGCTAATCGGAAAGGTCGTAATACTTTACGAGCTAAGTACTATTCTCGCTACGTATTTACCCCTCTAGGTGTAGAACCGTCTAAGATCGAAGTATCTACTAGCCGAACCTTCTTATTCTTCCTTTTATATAAGGTATTTACCCCTACCCTTAGTACTCTACGGGAGGCTCGACGTATTCTAAGCCGTATAGCCGTAAGTATCGATTATATATTATTCTTTCGAGAGATCCGAGGTACACTATTATCCTCTAATAATAGTATAAACTAAAAACATCTATATACGGGGTTAGCTAGCTATTCCCCTCTAGAGGGTAGAATATTAGCTATATAGCGAATTCGGTAAATCTCCGGCAATACTAGTTCTAAGCCTAGCTTAGAACTAGGAATTTTTACGCTATTCCTAAAAAGGAAATCCTCCCGTTCTCCTATACCCTTCTCCTTATCCTAAGTAACCTATAAAAGTAGAGAATTGTTTTTATCGTTTTCTAGTAGTTTATAAAGAATTAAATCCGTGTACGTATTATTAATATAAGAAATAGGGAGATCCGAACTATAAGTAACCTATAAAGAAGAAATAGAAACCGAAACTCCTAGTCGATATCCCGGCTCTCCTCGCGCGACATTATAGCCGGGACTAATGCCGCCTAATCGTTTAAAGACCTCGATAACCTCGTTAACTCGTAGAAAGATCTATTCTTCGGTCCGCTCGATTTCGCACCCTAAAAGGTGACCTTTTACGAACTATTAGCCGACTAGATCGTCCTATACTAGGAACTATCGTCTATATTATAAGAAATAAGACGAGACTTACGTTCGAAAGGCCTTCCTAGAATAACGTATTCTAACCTCTTCCTAGTTAATAAGAAATACGTATAGATTACGACACCTCTAATGTTAATAGGTATATTAATATAAGCCCTAGAGAAAGAGCCTATACCTATTACACTATCTATAATAATCTTAACATCTCGCTAAATTAGCAAACCTAGTTCCTTAGCTAACCTTAGCGATATAAGGTTACATTTAGTACCGCTATTAAGAAGCGTACGAACTGTAGTCGTATTATACCTAAGACTAGTAATTAACCTTAGACTAGCGATAGTTATTAAATCAGCAGAAGCTCCCTTCTAATCTATATACGGATCGGGATTAAGGTTCACGAATTCCTCTAGTTATTAGACTAGATTTACCTTAGTACGAGAGTAGAAGAGCTCGGGAATATTATTACTAGGAAGATTAGGGTTATCGAACCTTCGATAAAAGATCTTAGATAACGGTTATAATATTCCGAGGAGAGACTCTATCCTTATTATAATATTAGAGTTTAATAAGGATTATATAGCTTACTACGGATTAGTAACCTATTATAGAACCTTGTCGAAGCGCTTAGTGCGAGGAATACGCTTTATAGGTCGTAGAGCCTCCTTAGCGACTAGATCCTCTATGTCGGCGTCTTCCTCCTTAGTCTTAGTAACGGCTTTAATAGTGGCCGAACGAGTCCTAGTAATAGTTATACCTTCCGGAATATTAGTAGTAGCTACTAGACGATAAGTACTAGTACGAAGGGACTTAGTAATGCCGTAGGATAGTTTAGAAGGACCTACCTTTATAACTCTATTAGTAGGACCCTTACCTTTATCTGTTTAAGTATTACGAGGTATAGTACTCGGCTAAGTAGTAGCTATAACTAGAACTTCCTTAACGAAGTCGTTATTATCGTTATTATCCCTCCTAACTAGATCCTCTAGGTAGAAATCCTTACACTAAATAGACTTAGACGCTTTATCCTTAGAATTATCGTCGACAGTTAGTATCTTATAGTCTAGGTTATTAACCGCTAACTTCCTAGTAGCTTAGAGTCTAGCCTTAACTTGTTCTTATTATAACTAAGTAGCTCCCTTATTACGTCTTACTAGACGACTAACTAGACGCTATAGGTTCTCCGTAGTTCCCTAAACTAAGCTATTATCTTCTAAATAAAGGAGACTAAGATTAATAAGCTTTCGAAGCTCTAGGTAATTAGGTCGAGAGTAACCTTCCTTTTTATAGTACTAGTACCTACGAGGACCGAGAGGAATAGTATTCGAACTAGTAGCTAGTGTAAATCTAGACGGTTAATACGAAACTAGGGCTAGACGAGGTAGTCCTATAGGAAGAGACTAGCCGTTTATTACTTATACGACTTAGACTAATAGCTTATCTATTCTCTTATAAAGAGTCTATATACTCGAATCTAAAGGAGAGGTAGCTATAGGAGTATTCGTTTAAGTCTTAGTAGAAACGTCGGGGACACGAGGCTAAGTAGTGCTTTCCTTAGTAATAACCGAGGTAACCTTCTCGCGCTCCTTACGAACCGACTAGAAGGATTCGAGTCGTCGTATCTTAGAGATCTTCTCTTTAGCTAAATAGTAGATCCTCGGAAAATCCTTAAAGGTATTAGAGTGCTTTATATCTATACTACTCTTTACTCTAACGTAACTACGAATATTAGCTAGAAGATCTTCGGTGAACTACGTACCCCTCGTAATAATATTAAGTCGAGTCTTACCTAGAGCGTTAGTAGTCTTTCTAAACATCCTATAGTACTAAAGTATGTTAGAGAAGGTCTCCCTTAGTATATCCCTTAATTGTTCGAGGTAAGTACGAGACGTTATTAGATAATTAGAGTCCTTATCCTCGAAACTAAGCTTTATCTCCTTCTTAAGGCTAACCTAGTCTCTCGAAGCCTAACTAAGATAGGATTTTACTTATCTACGGATCTTAATACTATAATACTAAGGTAACCTTCGAATAGTAACCTCCTTAGAAAGGTTATAGGATTAAATAAAGGTCTCCTATTCTTCTATAAACTCTATAACGTTATAGCTATCGAAGTAAGGAGTACCTTATTGTCTAGGACTAGGAGCTAGTAGTGTTATCTACACTATAAAAGGCTACCCTCCCTATTATATCGATGCTAAACCTTTAGCTATTAGAGGAGTTCGTACCTTATTCTTTAGTAGGTTCGAAGGGGTTATATACTCCTCTATAGAAGGAGGTATTAGCTAAGGGGAAGGGGTGCTCTCCGGATTAAGGCCGGCATTTATTGTAACGTTTCCTTTGTCTTTAGACTCGTTACTTACGACTAAATAAGTAGCTTTACAGAATTTAGAAAATCCTTATCTAGTACTAAACTTTTCCGGCAACCTCGATATCCTCTTAGAATAAAGAACTAGTCCTACTAGGATATTCTCGAATAGTAGTAGGATTAGCCTTAGTATTCGAATAAACTATTAGTAAACTCTATACTACTATATAGTATCTAGACTAAATCTAGATAACCCTTATACGCTATATCGTATACTTTTAGCCCCTTTATCTATAAAGGCTTAGGCCTTCCGTATTAGTCGTCGTCTCCGTTTACTTCTACTACTTCTAAACCTAGGTCTATTCTAGGTCTAGGGTTACTATATTCTCCGTCTATATAGATAACTCTTACGAGTTAGAGACTCCTAATTAATACTCGTGTCGAACATCGTTTAAATCGACTAGCTATAGCCGCTCCTATTAGAGTCTTCTAGATGCCTAACTAATTCTCTATTACGAAACTCGTCGTGCTCTGTATATACTAGAAATCGTCCTCGGAGGTATAAAAAACTTTAAATCCTAAGAGATAGTAGCGGTCTTATCCTAGTGTCCTCGTATAGTGCTATAATAACGGCTATAGAACACTAAAGAAACCTAATAAACCTAATAAGCCTAATAAACCTAATATAACTAATAACGAGCTACTCGTTTAATAGCTACTATAACACTACTCGATAACAATAGTAAGGCACTACCCCTAGCACTAAATTACTATTATTACGGTGTAGGTGTCTTCCTAGTTAAGGTAGTTAGTGAACAGTATATACTCGTCGACGACACTCGTTAGTTAGTTACTACCCTCGGAAACCTCGTAGTCGTAGAAACCTTATATACATAACTAATCGCTACCTTTCTACCTAAGCCCTTTAATAGACTATATATTATAACCTATAACTGTAGCTATAACTATAACGACCGAGCCTACTACACTACTTAGTTATAATAAGAACAAGTTAAGGCTAGACTCCGAGCTACTAGGAAGTTAGCGGTTAATAACCTAGACTATAAGATGCTAACTATCGACGATAATTCTAAGGATAAAGCGTCTAAGTCTATTTAGTGTAAGGATTTCTACCTAGAGGATCTAGTTAGGAGGGATAATAACGATAATAACGACTTTATTAAGGAAGTTCTAGTTATAGCTACTACTTAGCCGAGTACTATACCTCGTAATGCTCGAATAGATAAAGGTAAGAGTCCTACTAATAGAGTTATAAAGGTAGGTCCTTCTAAACCGTCCTACGGCGTTACTAAGTCCCTTCGTACTAGTACTTATCGTCTAGTAGCTACTACTAATGTTCCGGAAGGTATAACTATTACTAGGACTCGTTCGGCCACTATTAAAGCTATTACTAAGACTAAGGAGGAAGACGCCGACATAGAGGATCTAGTCGCTAAGGAGGCTCTACGACCTATAAAGCGTATTCCTCGCACTAAGCGCTTCGATAAGGTTCTATAATAGGTCACTAATCCGTAGTAAGCTATATAATCCTTATTAAACTCTAATATTATAATAAGGATAGGGTCTCTCCTCGGAATATTATAACTATTATCTAAGATCTTTTATCGAAGGTTTAATAACCCTAATCTTCCTAGTAATAATATTCCCGAGCTCTTCTACCCTCGTGCCGAGGTGAATCTAGTCTAATAACCGGAGGAATTCGTGAACCTTAATCTCGATCCGTATATAGATTAGAAGGGAGCTTCTACCGATTTAATAACTGTCGCTAGTCTAAGGTTAATTACTAGTCTTAGGTATAATACGACTACGGTTCGTATGCTTCTTAATAGCGGTACTAAATATAACCTTATATCGCTAAGGTTAGCTAAGGAACTAGGTTTGCCGATTTAGCGAGATATTAAGATTATTATAGACAGTGTAATAGGTATAGGCTCTTTCTCTAGGGCTTATATTAATATACCTATTAACATTAGAGGTGTCGTAATCTATACGTATTTCTTATTAACTAGGAAGAGGTTAGAATACGTTATTCTAGGAAGGCCTTTCGAACGTAAGTCTCGTCTTATTTCTTATAATATAGACGATAGTTCCTAGCATAGGACGATCTAGTCGGCTAATGGTTCGTAAAAGGTTACCTTTTAGGGTGCGAAATCGAGCGGACTAAAGAATAGATCTTTCTACGAGTTAACGAGGTTATCGAGGTCTTTAAACGATTAGGCGGCATTAGTCCCGGCTATAATGTCGCGCGAGGAGAGCCGGGATATCGACTAGGAGTTTCGGTTTCTATTTCTTCTTTATAGATTACTTATAGTTCGGATCTCCCTATTTCTTATATTAATAATACGTACACGGATTTAATTCTTTATAAACTACTAGAAAACGACAAAAATAATTCTCTACTTTTATAGGTTACTTAGGATAAGGAGAAGAGTATAGGAGAACGGGAGGATTTCCTTTTTAGGAATAGCGTAAAAATTCCTAGTTCTAAGCCGGGCTTAGAACTAGCATTGCCGGAGATTTACCGAATTCGCTATATAGCTAATATTCTACCCTCTAGAGGGGAACGGCTAGCTAACCCTATATATAGATGTTTTTAGTTTATACCGTTATTAGAGGACAATAGTGTGCCTCGGATCTCTCGAAAGAATAATATATAATCGATGCTTACGGCTATACGGCTTAGAATACGTCGAGCCTCCTACGGAGTGCCGAGGGTAGGAGTGAATACCTTATATAAAAGGAAGGATAAGAAGGTTCGGCTAGTAGATACTTCGATCTTAGATAGTTCTACACCTAGAGGGGTAAATATATAGCGAGAATAGTGCTTAGCTTATAAAGTATTACGACCTTTCCGGTTAGCGCTATATAGTTACCTACTTATTACTAAGTTTTCCGATATTAAGGAGCGATCGCGACTTATACCCGAGAGAGAGCGTAAGCTTATTATTAGTTACGAAGTTACGCTAGCTAAACGGGAGGTATTAATATAAGTACTCCTAAACCGAGAAGCTGTCCTAGCTTAGGACTTCTCTAAGATTAGTATAGTAAAAAGTGACGTTACGCCGGCGTAGTCTATTAGGACTATAGACTACACGCCGTAGTAAGAACCTAGTTTCCCTATTCCGCGATCTTTAATAGGTATCGTAGTAGACATAGTAAAAGAGAGGATTACGAACGGGCTCCTTAAGCTAAGTTACGTACCGTATAGGAATCCCTATTTCCTAGTTAAGAAGAAGAATACGAATAAGTATCGGCTA
This sequence comes from Elsinoe necatrix, assembly GCA_033846785.1. Lineage (NCBI taxonomy): Eukaryota > Fungi > Ascomycota > Dothideomycetes > Myriangiales > Elsinoaceae > Elsinoe > Elsinoe necatrix. The sequence continues at coordinate 341,194 of JANZYI010000008.1, forward strand.
GTTAATGCGGCGATAAGTATTAATCGCGTAACGATTAGAGATACTAACCTCCCTCCTTCTATAGATAAATTCTCGGAGTCTTTTACTAGTATATATATCGCCTTACTCGTAGATTACTTTTCCGGATACGACTAAGTCCCTCTTACGGAGGAGAGCTATAATATTACCTTATTTATAACACCTATTAGACTCGTCCGATAGATAAGACTTCCTTAGGGAGCTACGAATTTAGTTACGTAGTTCTATAGGATTAATAATACGATTCTACGGGATCGGATACCTTATAATATATAACCTTTCGTAGACGATAATAGTATTAAGGGACCTAGTACGGATTATAGTAGAGAGGAGTCTTTTCCTAGTGTTAGACGTTTTATGCTCGAATATATATAGACGTTAGACTATACGCTTACCGACATAGAGAGAGCTAGAGTTACTATTTCTAGTAGAAAGTCCTAGTTTTTATAGTTAGGTCTTAAGGTAGTAGGGTTTATCTATAATTCTAGAGGGCGTTATCTAGACTAGTCTAAGATCGTTAAGATTATAGAGTAGCCGCTGTATAAGAACAGTACTAAGGTACGCGCTTTCCTTAGTATCTATATATATTACCGAATATAGGTTAAGGATTTTACTGTCGTCGCTAGGCCGTTATATTAGCTACTTCGGGCTAGTATCGTTTTCGAATAGACCGAGGAGGTATAATCCTCTATAAACGTACTTAAATAAGCACTAACTTCTACACCCGTACTTACGTCGATTAATTATAGTAAATAAGCCGGATCGATTATCTTAGCTATAGACGCTAGTTTAATAGGTTAGGGTGTAATCCTTATATAGGAGAATTCGGAGGCTAAGAAGAAACGTTATATCGTTCGTTTCGAATCTAGTATATAGTCTAAAGCTAAAAAGAAGTATAATACTAGTAAGAGAGAGTATCGTAGTGTGCTTAAAGCACTATAGAAGGTCCGTTCGTATCTTTATAGAGTTCTATTCATTATCGAGACTAACGCTAATACCTTAGTAGTATAACTTAATCGATCTACTACTAATCTTCCTAGTTCGGTTACTACTTAGTAGATTACGTAGATACGCTTATTCGCTTTCGACGTTCGACATGTTCCTAGCAAGAAGAATAGAGCTACTAATAGGCTTTCTTATCGCCTACGAGGTCCGTTAGATAATAATAATAAGGCATATAATGTAGACGTAGACGAATTAATCGATTTAGAGCTATTTTACGTATCTATTCGCCCTCTCTAGGTAGATAGGAGTAATAAGCGAACTACTCTAGTTCGCGAGGAATATTTAGTAGAATCGTAAGACATTACCGACTATCTTATAACGTTACGACGACTACTATATTTAGACACATCCGAATTTATTAAATTTAAGAGGTATACGTCGATGTTCCTTATTAATAATAGTTACCTTTTTAGACGTAGTTAGAGGTTAATGCCGTTACGTCGCGTCGTCGATATAGAGGACTATAAAGATAAGATTATTAGAGAGCTTTATAACGGAAGTAGTTATAAGGGTCGTAAGGGTACTTAGAGGAAGATTGCCGACTAGTACTAGTAGAAGACGCTATATGCCGATATTCGTTACTACGTAGCTACGTACGACGAATGTTAAAGAAGAGCGCTTTTACGAGAAATAGAGGAGCTATATCCGAGCGGTGTCTCTACTCTTTATATAAAGTAGTACGTCGATGTCGTTTATATACCTATATCGGAAGGATATTAATATCTTATTATTGCTCGAGAGGCCGTTAGTTTATAGCTAGAGACTAAGGCACTATATAATTCCGATAGTAAGTCCGCTACGAAATTCCTATATAAAGAGGTTATATATAGGTTTAGCGCTATTAAAACACTAGTAGTAGATAGAGGTTCCGAGTTTAAAGGGTTAGTCTACTCTCTCGCTAAGTAGTTTAGCATAGACTACGTCGTTACTTTAGCCTATAATCTATAATCTAATAAGGCTAAACGAGGGTATCCGAATATTATAGATAGTCTTTCGAAGATTACGGGTAAGGACAATCGCTAATAGGTTTAATATCTTACTTACGTCCTATAGGCCGAATAGTTAACTATTAATAGGATTACTAGTTAAATACCTTCGTTACTTATATTTAGGACCGACACTATCCTTCTAGTAGAATTCGATATTTATAGTTAGCGAATATAGGATTAGTCGTAGGTTCGTACTATAGAAGAGCTTATTACCGCTCGTACTCGATAACTTAAATAGAGGGACGAGGATCTTTAGGAGACGTAGGATCGTATATATCGTCTTCGTTAAGAATATAAAGAGGCATAGGATCTACGTCGTAGGATTTAATATAATAAGCTTAATATTAACGATATCGTCCTTATCTATAATACTTATTATAAGAAGATTCGATAAGATAAGCTTAAGAATAGGTAGCGGGGCCTATATCGTATTATTAAAGTTCACGATTTAGGCTTATATAAAATTGCCGAGCTAGATAGCGTCGAGGTTCGTAGTATATATATACGTCGGAGATTAAAGAAGTACTTATTAGTAGATAAGGAGTAAGTGTATATAGTAGTACTTTATTACGTATTAGAATAAGAACCTATCGTCGAGATTACACGTCTAGAGGGCTTTAATCGCGACAAGTACGAGATTATAGATTAGGTTTAGTGTCTAGGTTAGACACTAGGGGGAGGGGGTAGGGTTAATAAAAGGGGGATTTTTATTATATATATAGTCAGTTATAACCATTATATACATATTACGTCGCCGCCGTTAAGGGTAGTAGATCTAACTATTATAGGTATTTTCAGGGATAAGGTATAGGCTTCTAATTAGGTGTAAGGATCTAGGGTCTAGCTAGCTTCGAATGGCCTAAGCGTATAGCCTCTAGTCTAGCTACGCATAGCGTGAGGGATTTTCCCTCCTTAAGTATTATTCGCAATACTAGTCGAGAGCTATCCTTACACTACTATAAGTAGGTTATTATATATACGAACTAGTATTAATATAATCTACCCCTAACATAATAATACTTCCTTACTCTACTTAGGAAGTAGTCTAAGGATAGCTATTATAAGGACATAGTTAGGTTCTATTAGCAATAAAGAAGGATTAGGAACCTCTATAACTACACCGGGAGAACCGCTAGTAGCAATAGCGTCGCTAGAAGAGCGCATCCGCGACGCGGAACAACGAAGGGATTGTCTCCTATAGGAGCGCACCCTTAGGTAGATTAAGGAGCAAATTGCTCTCCTCGAGAAGGGAGCAAATCCGGACCCTTTAGAGATCTAGAGCGATGCGGGAACAAGATTAACAGCGACGAGCCACAAGCGCTACGCTTCTTAAGATGTAGAACTATCGCGTGTAAAGCGTAGTATAAGGCCGAAAGACCCTAGGGAGTATAAAGGAAAACACCTAAGGGAATATAAGGAGTTTACTCGAAGCTATAAAATAGCCTTCTAGCTTACCCTAGAGAACTTCTAGTTAGAATAAGAGAAGGTAACTTAGGTAAGCTAGTATCTTATCGGAGACCTACGCGAAGTATAGTACTCTTATATAGAGCGCGAGCCCCTCGTAAAGATATACACCTAGAGCTAATTTAAGACCTTCCTACTAGATATACTCTCTAATCCTATTAACCGCACCTTAGAAGCAACTACTACGTATACTACTACACTCTAGCTTCCTAGATAGAGCATTAGGGCCTTTACTACCTACTTAGAAACGATTAAGGACTAGCTACCCCTATACTTAGAGGAGTATCGGGTATAACACCTATTCTCTAAACTTCGCCCTAAACTCTAGCGAGTAATCACGAATTACTATACTATGCCCCCTATAAGAGAGGGCCTTATTATCTTAGGATCTACGCTAGAGCGTAACCTACAGGGCGTAGGTAAGCCGTAGAATCTCCGTAATCGCCTAATAGGGCATGGCCGGAAGCTACGATAGGAGGACTAACACAAAGAGGGGTTAGCCCCTAAGAAGGACTCCTCCTATAAGCTAGGAATCGAGTGCTACTTCTATAAGAAGATAGGTCACTACGTAAATAAGTATAAGAAGAAGGCCTAACTCTTAGATGCTAATAAAGAGCCTATTACTCGTATAAGATAGGCCTAGGGAAAAGGCCGAGCCTCGTAGTTACCTCGGGCACTACGAGGCGTAGAGCCGTTAACATCTTACTAGGGATACGTCGCACTTGCATCGCAATAGGAGCGACTAGAGTCGACCGTAAGGTAGGAGTTATCCTAGACTCTTAAGCTAAGGTTAGCCTTATTAGTTAATATATAGCAATCGAAATGAACCTTAACCTAGTCCTAAGTGACCTGCCCTAACTAGCCTAGGTAGGGTTAGAAAGGAAAGCTATATACGCTATATACGAGATATAGGTAGTACTTACCGACGACCGAGGTGCGACCTGCCGGGTTAAAACTATCGCTTATAGAGTGAACAAAGAAGGACTAGAGCTACTTTTAGGCAATCCCTTCTTATAAAGAGAAGCTATATAGCTAGACTATAGACAGTAGACTTAGGCTTAGGGCATTAAAGATGAGTTACGTATCTAAATAGTAACAATCTAGTAGTTAGAGTAAGAGGAGAGTTATATACACTTCTTAGGTGTAGTTCGTAGCGACCCCTAAGGAGAGGAAGTCGTCGCCCGCGTCTAAATCGCCGGTACCTCTTAGGAAAATCGGGTGCTAGACGTATTATTAGACTACTAAGACGTCTTTAACACTAATATAGCTAAAATTCTGCCCACTACTAAAGAGGGAGATCACTAAATTCCTATTATGCTAGGTAAGGAGCCACCTTATAGCCCGCTTTATAACCTCTCTATACGCGAGCTTTAAGTGCTACGAGTATACCTTAAAGATGCCCTTAAGAAAGGGTAGATTCGCCATAGTATAAGCCTAGTAGGAGCACCTATCCTCTTTATGCCTAAAAAGGACGGTACCCTCCGCCTTTATATAGACTATAGGGGTCTTAACTTAGTAACAATTAAGGATCGTTATCCGCTGCCCTTAATCGGGGAGATACTAGATCGCCTATTAGGCGTATATTACTATACGACCTTAGACTTAAAAGATGTATATAATAGGATCCGCATTAGTCTAGGGGATGAGTGGAAGACAGCCTTTAGAACGCGCTATAGCTACTTTAAGTACCTAGTTATGCCCTTTAGACTTATAAATGCGCCTACTACCTTCTAGGCTTACATTAATTAGACCCTAAGAGGGTTAGTAGATTATCTCTATATAGTGTACCTTAATGATATCCTTATCTACACTTATAGCGAGGACCTTAAGACCTACTAGCGAGTAGTTAGCTCTGTTCTTAAACGCCTAAGATAGGCTAAGCTATATACTAACCTATTAAAATGCACTTTTATAGCTAAGTAGGTCTCCTTCTTAGGATTTATTATAGACACGCGAGGTGTCTACGCTAATCTAGCGAGAGTAGTAACTATCTCTAGATAGCCTCGACCGACTAGCGTTAAGGAACTTTAGTCATTTCTTAGCTTTACTAACTTCTATCGTAGATTTATTTAGAATTATACTAAGCTAACTACGCCGATAATAGATCTTCTAAAGAAAGACTAAGGTGCCTTCTCTTAGCTAGAAGCGGCAGAAGCTAGTTTCGCACAGCTTAAAGAGCGCTTTATAGATACGCCGCTCCTACGACATTATAACCCTAAGTTGCCGATACGCCTAGAGATAGATATATCTATATTTATAGTAGTAGGTATACTCTCCTAGCTATATAAGGATAGCAAGTAGCATCTAGTCGCTTTTATCTCTTAGAAGCTATAAGGGGCTAAACGTAATTAGGAGATCTATAACTAAGAACTATACGCAATTATATATTGCTTTAAGTAATGGCGCCACTACCTCGAGGGGGCCTAGTACATAATATAAGTCCTTAGTGACTATAACAACCTACGAGGCATACGCGATGTAGCGAAGCTAAACCCGCGCTAGGCCCGCTAGGCGTCCTACCTAGTAGCCTTTAACTTTAAGGTAGAGTATACACCTAGTAAGTCTAACCTAGTAGACGGGCCCTCGAGGAGGGTAGACTACTTTAAAGAGAACTACGCGCTAATAAGACTACTCCCTACCCTTTAGAACAAACTTAGCTTAGCTAGTGAACTAGGAGTGGATCTAGTCACTACTAGGGTACATCTTGTCGGTGGAATTAGCTCCTACCCCGAGTATAGCTCGGAACTCGTAGGTCGATAGTCTACGGGTTACGAACGCGGATCTAGCCTAACCGCTAGTGCTATAGAATGTATGCTATACGTACCACGCTACGTAGTAAGAGTTCTTATTACTAGCGAACTTATATTAGTAGGAGACACCTCCCTATTATAGACTATCTATGCACTTTAGCAAAAGGACGCTTTTACAATTAAGCGTATAGCCGATCTAGAGTAAGAAGGGCGCACCCGAAGCAGCAAGAAGTCGCTAGTATAGCGTAAACGTGAAGATAGAACCCTTTTATATAAGGGTAGGCTGTATGTTCTAAATAAACCTAGCCTTAGACAAGAAATCTTATACTAGTACTATGACTCTCGTATAGCTAGCTATTATAGCGCAGCAAGAACGCATAATCTAATTAGTAGATACTACTACTAGCCCTTATTAGATCAAGAAGTACGTAAGTATATAAAGAGCTATAGTACCTATTAAAGGTTAAAAGCTCTAAGGCATATACTATATAGTGAGCTATCTTCCCTTCCTATCCCTTCTAATATCTTTAAAGAAGTCACACTAGACTTCATTATAAAGCTACCCCCTGCTATTTACAATAGAAGCGCATATAATACGATCCTCGTAATCTACGATAGATTGTTAAAGATAGCGCTCTATATCCTAGTAAAAGAAACATAGACAGCTAAAGACTTTATAGATGTGTACTTTAAGTATATTATATACAAATATAGGGCGTAGAAAGGGATAGTATTAGACAGAGGGACGCTATTTATAAGCTAGTTCTAGTTAGAGATTTACTACTAGATGCAGGTAAAGCGTAGGTTAAGTATAGCGTTCTATCCGTAAACCGACAGCTAAATAGAGCGCTAGAATTAGACACTTAAGCATTACCTACGTATCTTCACTATAGAATATGCTTAAGACTAGCCTAACCTACTTTATATAGCTAAGTTTATATACAATAATTCAGTACATATAGCTACTAAAGAAACACTATTTTATGCTGTTTTTAGGAAACACCTAATCCTTTATAACCTACCTAAGGATAGGCGGCCAGAGGGGGAGGTACCCGTAGCAGTACGACAAGTGTAGGATATGTACGTATTACGAGTAAAGCTTTAAGAACGCCTATAAGCCGTAGTAGAGTATTAAACCCGGTACTACAACAGAAAGTACACTCTAATAAGGTTTAAGCTAAGAGACCTAGTATAGCTAAATATAAAGAACCTTAAGCTAAAAGCCCTAAGTAGGAAGCTAATAGACAAATTCGTAGGCCCTTTTCGGGTTAAAGAAGCGATTAACTTACAGGTATATCGCCTATAGCTACTAAGCTCCTATCGCATATACGATGTATTCTATGTGTCTCTACTAGAGCCTTTCTACCTAAGGGAAGGAGAAGAACTACTAAATATAAGGGCCCTAGAGTTAGTAGAAGATAGAGAATAAGTTTAGCATGTAGAGAAAATCCTTACTAAGCGCACTATACGCGCGGGAAAGAAAGAGTACTTACTTAAATAGGAAGGGTATAATAAGACTAAGAGCTTATAGACAAAAGAAGAGGACTTTAAGGAAATAGATAACTTACTAAGGGAGTTTAGAGAAAGCGATAAGCATAGCTAGGGATAAGATAAGAGTAAGCGACCTAGCCGTAGACTATAGTTACCTCGCACGAATACCGCTATACGCTCGTAGTAAAATGCTTAGCACTAGAGACTTTAGCTTCACAACTATAATAGGAATATTAGCTTAAGGATTAAGACTGTCTATTTCCATCTATAGGCCTCCTAGCCGGGTATCTTCGCGAGAATCACTCTAAAAACACCTACGCTATGCTAGCTCTATATAGCCGAGTCGCAGTTAATAAGCGCGCCTACTTATCTTACATCTTAATATCTAAATCACCTAAGTTATTAACCTTACTATCCTCCTTACTAAATTCCTTAAACTTATCCTCCCTACTAGCCTTACCCCCTTTAATAGGCTTACTCTCCTTACTAGACTTATCCTAAACGACGATATTAGCTTACGAGTAAACAGCGAGGAAGGTGCGAACTTACGCTACTACTGCTACTAACGTTACTACTGTCGTTACTGCTATTATTACTACTGTCATTACTGCTCTTATTACTGCTACTACTACTACTATTACTATTACTATTACTATCCCTATTAGGACTACTATTTCTATTACTACTACTATCCTGTACTACGATGTTAGCTTACGAGACAATAGCGAGGAAGGCGTAAACTTATAGCTCCGTTCCCGCTACTATTACTACTACTACCTCTATTACTACCTCCTCTACTACTACCCTAACCTCTAGGGCTAGGCCTAAACATAGGGTAGGGGCTACTACTAGGAGTACTACTACTAAAACTAAGGGGTCTAGGCTATCCTAGCTATTAGTATACGATCTAGACGCGATTAAGGTACGAACTTACGTAGCTAAAGGCCTATATAGCTATATACTCTAGAACATTAGCAATCCTCCTCTACTCTAATAGCTATAGCCTCTCTATGTTAGGGCTAGACTTAGGGACTTTAGTAGGCATCTCTAATAGATTGCCTCTAAGAGCTACGATCCTCCTATAATTCTCTAGCTGTTAGGTTAAGGTGCGCTAGGCACGCGTAAGAGCTAATCCTATACGGCGGACAGTAGGATCCTATCCCCTCCTCCTAACAGGAAAGGTGCTAGCAGTGATAGCCCTAGTGTAGGAGTCGTAAAATCTGTAGACGCGCTCGACGTGCCCGTTAAAGACAATAGGAACCTAAAGGTATTAGTAAGGTCGTATACGGGTCTCGTTTTAAGGGTTCCTACTAGTGTGTAAGAGGACCTATTCCTAGAAGTATAGTAGCTACACCTCCTTAGAGTTAGTTTATCATAGACAATGCTATAGCGGGTAATCTCGTATACGTAGCGTATGTAAGTAGCTACGCGGGGCGTAGTTATGTCGCTCGCGACTCGAGCGCTGAAATTATAGTCGGGAGCTGCACTAAGAGCAGTAGTAGTAATGTATTAAGGTCTACTAAAGGCGACTATTATACTAGGCGAGAAAGATGCGGTATACGTAATAGGTGTTATTAATGAAGTTAAGGAGTGTAGGCGCGTCGCAGAAAGATATATTAGCCGTGTTTATTATTATTACCCTGCGTAACAAAGGCAATCCTAGCACTAAGGACCTAGGGGGGGCAAAAATCCTAAATAAAGCCTAAATAAAGCGTACATTACCTACCTTTCTAGAAGCGATAAAGCCGCGATGACCTTACTAATCGTATACGGTTCGCGTAAAAATCACATAAGGGACGTAAGTAGGTGAAGTAGCAATGCTAGACACTCTTTTCCTATAGTAGCTATAAAGGCTAATAGGTTTTTATTAAGGCTAGCTACTAAGGATATTAGCTTAGAGGAGGAGGTAATGTTATAGGTATTTTTAGGGATAAGGTGTAGGCTTCTAATTAGGTGTAAGGATCTAGGGTCTAGCCGGCTTCGGATAGTCTAAGCGTACAGCCTCTAGTCTAGCTACGTATAGCGTGAGGGATTTTCCCTCCTTAAGTATTATTCGTAATACTAGTCGAGAGCCATCCTTACACTACTGTAAGTAGGTTATTATATATACGAACTAGTATTAATATAATCTACCCCTAACACTAACGAGGTATTAGAACGGATAAATAGTAAGGTAAAAGGTTTCCTTTATTTTTTTTCTATTCGTAGTACCTAGATTACTTCCTCGAAGTACTTCTACGTTTCCTTAGTTCCGAATTCGATTTCTTTATATATGTTTATAGAGGTTCTATATAGTAAATAGTATAGTAAAAGGATAAAGAGGAAGAAGGTGTAAAGGTGCTATATAAATATATAGTGCCGCTGTATATAGCGAATTATAAGAGGTATAGCGCTTACTAGATGTACCTACATATAGATGTTACTATAGTAGAGCTAGTGTTGCCGCGCGAAAATTTTCTAATATAACTCCTCGATCTCCTATACCTTATAGAAATCTACCTTTTATTTCTATAAGATAATATATCTAACGAAGCTCTTAGAAGGTCTCCTTTTTGTAGTAAGACGAGGCTATAGCGTTATTAGACAATAGTTACGCTATTTAATCGTAATACCCTATCGATAGCTACGGGTTTTACGGCCTTATAGCTTTTACGCTATATAGGGAGGTAGAGGTTAGTCTAAGGCTAATCCTACCTTAAGTATAATAATCCTATCTAGCGATTCTAAGGTAATAAACGGAGGTAGTAGTTAGAACGGAGGAGTCGGAGTCTTTACGTATAAGGATAAGAGCTTTACGAATACTAAGGAGGTCTTAAAATACGCCCGTAAGTGTAATAATAATATCCGTATAGATTTCATCGCGTAGGTCCTCGGTATCGCTATAAAGGCTTAGAACTACGTCGAGATACTTACCTACGATATTATCTATAGTCTTCTCGAGAGTAATATCGTCGCCTTAAGTAAGAAGGATTAGGAGGAAATATTTCCTAAGGCTTATAGTATATACGAGAGAGTTAAGGAGAATAGGAATAAGAGTTTAGAACATTATAGCGCTCTCTAGCGTAGCGTTTCGGACTACGAGTAGTCTTACGAGCTCTATAAGGATTAGTACTCTAGTCTAGGGAATCGTTCTCGTTAGTAGTTTAACTATATCTCTAGGGGGAAGACTTTCCGTTAGACTATTAATATAGTAGTTCGCGTAACTATTAAGCGTATTAGCACCCCGAAGAGCATTATTAGTTACGACGTCCGCCTATAAGACATTACTACTATAGCTAAATTAGTCGAATCCTCGAAGTAGCCGAGCGTTAAGGAACTTAACGTAAAGGAGCTTCGTGTTGTCTATAATAGGCAATTCACTAAGTATTTCGCCTAGAATAAGCTCGGTTTCTTATATAAGGTTCCTACTCTATCCTAGATTACTAGTGGCACCCCTACTACCTCGTCTACTACTACGTTCGGAATTCGTTAAGCTTCGGTTTCTAGTTATCCTAGTGTCTCTAACACTAACGTAGTGCGTATTACTAAAGCTATAATATTCGTAGGAGGAAGTTCTCGGGTAAACCTCGGTAGTACTAGACCTAAGCCGGGCTTAGGAGTAGCTACTCCTATACAGGTTTTAAGCCGCTTACGTTGTTCTATACGTCTCCGTCTTAGTCGCTTAGAAGAAGAAGAGGATAAAGAAGAGCTAGTCGAATAAGAGGCTATTCCGTTAGTAGAGACTAGTCGTAAAGGTTCTCCTTCTAAGAAGCGTCGCTTTAACGAATTCGATAATAGTAATAGATAGTACGAGATACTCGATCGCTCTATTTCTATATTAGTTACTCTATAGGACAAGGGTAAGAGTAAGGCTATTACTTTATCGACTAAGAAGGAGTATAACTACACTAGTGTCTCTCTAAGGGTTAAGGCCGAGTTTACCTCGAAGGAGCTACTCTCTAATTCCGAACTCGCTATTATTATAAACACTTAGATACGTAAGGATTTAGCTACTAATACGACCGTCTATTACTTATATACTCGTCTTCTAGCTCGTCGTCTATACCTACTTACTAACCTTAAGTACGAAGTTTTAGCTAGGCGTATTCGCTATTAGTATAACGCCTACTACGGTAGTACTCTAGACTTAATACGTATATAGAAAGAGATAGCTAAGTAGCTTATTCTAACTTTCCGTGTCGCTCGCGAGTCTACTAAGCGTAGTGTTTTTAAGTATAAGTCTATAGTTATAGATTATTACGTCTCTAAGGATATAAGGAAGCTTATCCTCGATAGTTTCCGTAAGGGGCTTTACGACGAATAGGTTACCGATAGTAATATAGTTATTGACATTTTTAAATAGTAGGCCGAAGGGGATTCTCCTCTTATAGATATCTTCTACACTAAGATAGATATATATCTTTACTATTTCGGTCATCCTAAGGGTAAGAACTAGCTAGGGTAGTTACGTAATATGTTTCACTCTCTCGGATAGTAGGCTATACGTATAGATCCTAAATACTATCGAGCATATATTACTAGTCGTCCCGATAAGCTTACTTAGTTAATTTCCTACCCTTACTACGCTAAATATACTATCCCTAGAGATTATACGTAGTTCTACTATATTAACGTTAACCCTAGCTGCCTTACTAATAGGTATAGAGGCGATGCCGTCTAAGGTTCTATTAGCCTTAACGATAAGACGCTAAAGAATTATACTATCGTTATACCTAAGATGTATTACTATATAAAGGAGTAGGTTTAGGATATAAAGGCTCGTAAGGTTCTTACCGACGCCCTAGTTATTAATATCACCGATAAGTACTTTACGTAGGACGATATTAAGAAGTATAAGGCCGACTAGGAGTTAATAATTTATAAGGCTAGTAACGTTCGTATTACTATACCTTATACCCTATATAGTTCGACTAGTCCTACCGATTCTATTCGTCGCACTATACTCCCTTAGTTCTATAGGATTAGTGCCGATTATAAGACTCTAGAACAATTCGAGGGTAGTTCGTATAGCGAGCTTACTCTCTCTTATATATAAAAGCGCCCTAGTCCTAGGACTCCTTCTAGTAAGCTAAATATATACGGAAGTATATACTCTACTTTCTCCGCTGCTATTACTCTATAAATCGATAGTCCTATTAGTAACGCTCTAGTTAGCTATATTCGTTAGGACGATCCTACTATCGTCGAGGAAAGAGACATCCTATTAGGTAACAATCTCTAAGCTACCGAGGATCGTATTAGGGAGATTCGTACGAAGATTACTATAGCTATAGAGAAGGCTTAGGTTAAGGTCTAGTAGTATAAGAAGGCTTACTTTATTAGTACTCGTTCTTTCTTCTATTATGCCGAGGAGGGCCTAGTCTCTACCGCGAAGAATAATCCTAATCCTAATATAGTCGAGGGCGATAAGGAGGATATAGAGATAGGTTCTAATAAGGAAGGGGGGGAAGTAGATTTAGATTCTAGAGAAGAGGATAATAAGGGTAAAATAGATTTATTAAAGGATAAAGAGGAAGGTCTTTCTAGTAATAATTTAGAGATATAGCGTCGTTAGCGTAAGGAGGCGGAGGACGGAGCTACTAGCCTCGGCGAGGAGCTCGTTATTAGTAAGAGTCGTCGTCGTATAGCTCGTTGTTAAGGACTCTAAGGCGTGTAGGTCGTTCGTGTCTAGGTTAGACACTAGGGGGAAGAGGACGGTTATAGTAGACTCGGTCGTTATAGTTATAGCTATAGTTATAGGTTATAATATATAGTCTATTAAAGGGCTTAGGTAGAAAGGTAGCGATTAGTTATATATATAAGGTTTCTACGACTACGAGGTTTCTAAGTGTAGTAACTAACTAACGAGTGTCGTCGACGAGCGTATACTATTTACTAACTACCTCGACTAGGAAGACACCTATACTATAACACTACCGGACGATAAGTACTAGTATAAAGGGACTTAGTAACGCCGTAGGACGGTTTAGAAGGACCTACCTTTATAACCCTATTAGTAGGACCCTTACCTTTGTCTATTCGAGTATTACGAGGTGTAGCACTCGGCTAAGTAGTAGCTATAACCGGAACTTCCTTAACGAAGTCGTTATTATCGTTATTATCTCTCCTAACTAGATCCTCTAGGTAGAAATCCTTACACTAAATAGACTTAGACGCTTTATCCTTAGAATTATCGTCGATAGTTAGTATCTTATAGTCTAGGTTATTAACCGCTAACTTCCTAGTAGCTCGGAGTCTAGCCTTAACTTATTCTTGTTATAACTAAGTAGCTCCCTTATTACGTCTTACTAGACGACTAACTAGACGCTATAGGTTCTCTATAGTTCCCTAAACTAAGCTATTGCCTTCTAAATGAAGGAGACTAAGATTAATAAGCTTTCGAAGCTCTAGGTAATTAGGTCGAGAGTAACCTTCCTTTTTATAGTACTAGTATCTACGAGGACCGAGAGGAATAGTATTCGAACTAGTAGCTAGTGTGAATCTAGACGGTTAATACGAAACTAGGGCTAGACGAGGTAGTCCTACAGGAAGAGACTAGCTATTTATTACTTATACGACTTAGACCGATAGCTTATCTATTCTCTTATAAAGAGCCTATATACTCGAATCCGAAGGAGAGGTAGCTATAGGAGTATTCGTTTAAGTCTTAGTAGAAACGTCGGGGATACGAGGCTAAGTAGTGCTTTCCTTAGTAATAACCGAGGTAACCTTCTCGCGCTCCTTACGAACCGACTAGAAGGATTCGAGTCGTCGTATCTTAGAGATCTTCTCTTTAGCTAAATAGTAGATCCTCGGAAAATCCTTAAAGGTATTAGGGTGCTTTATATCTATACTACTCTTTACTCTAACGTAACTACGAACATTAGCTAGAAGACCTTTAGTAAACTACGTACCCCTTATAATAATATTAAGTCGAGTCTTACCTAGAGCGTTAGCGGTCTTCCTAAATATCCTATAGTACTAAAGTATATTAGAGAAGGTCTCCCTTAGTGTATCTCTTAATTATTCGAGGTAAGTACGAGACGTTATTAGGTAATTAGAGTCCTTATCCTCGAAACTAAGCTTTATCTCCTTCTTAAGGCTAACCTAGTCTCTCGAAGCCTAACTAAGATAGGATTTTACTTATCTACGGATCTTAATACTATAATACTAAGGTAACCTTCGAATAGTAACCTCCTTAGAAAGGTTATAGGATCGAATAAAGGTCTCCTATTCTTCTATAAACTCTATAACGTTATAGCTGTCGAAGTAAGGAGTACCTTATTACCTAGGACTAGGAGCTAGTAGTATTATCTACACTATAAAAGGCTACCCTCCCTATTATATCGATACTAAACCTTTAGCTATTAGAGGAGTTCGTACCTTATCCTTTAGTAGGTTCGAAGGGGTCGTACGCTCCTCTATAGAAGGAGGTATTAGCTAAGGGGAAGGAGTGCTCTCTAGATTAAGGCCGGTATTTATTATAACGTTTCCTTTGTCTTTAGACTCGTTACTTACGACTAAATAAGTAGCTTTACGGAATTTAGAAAATCCTTATCTAGTACCGAACTTTTCTAGTAACCTCGATATCCTCTTAGAATAAAGAACTAGTCCTACTAGGATATTCTCGAATAGTAGTAGAATTAGCCTTAGTATTCGAATAAACTATTAGTAAACTCTATACTACTATATAGTATCTAGGCTAAATCTAGATAACCCTTATACGCTATATCGTATACTTTTAGCCCCTTTATCTATAAAGGCTTAGGCCTTCTATATTAGTCGTCGTCTCCGTTTACTTCCGCTACTTCTAAACCTAGGTCTATTCCGGGTCTAGAGTTACTATATTCTCTGTCTATATAGATAACTCTTACGAGTTAGAGACTCCTAATTAATACTCGTGTCGAATATCGTTTAAATCGACTAGCTATAGCCGCTCCTATTAGGGTCTTCTAGATACCTAACTAATTCTCTATTACGAAACTCGTCGTACTCTATATATACTAGAAATCGTCCTCGGAGGTATAAAAAACTTTAAATCCTAAGAGACAGCGGCGGTCTTGTCCTAGTGTCCTCGTATAGTGCTATAATAACGGCTATAGAACACTAAAGAAACCTAATAAACCTAATAAGCCTAATAAACCTAATATAACTAATAACGAGCTACTCGTTCGATAGCTACTATAACACTACTCGATAATAATAGTAAGGTACTACCCCTAGCACTAAATTACTATTGTTATAGTGTAGGTGTCTTCCTAGTCGAGGTAGTTAGTGAATAGTATACGCTTGTCGACGACACTCGTTAGTTAGTTACTACACTCGGAAACCTCGTAGTCGTAGAAACCTTATATATATAACTAATCGCTACCTTTCTACCTAAGCCCTTTAATGGACTATATATTATAACCTATGACTATAGCTATAACTATAACGACCGAGCCTACTACACTAGGATATTCTCGAATAGTAGTAGGATTAGCCTTAGTATTCGAATAAACTATTAGTAAACTCTATACTACTACGTAGTATCTAGACTAAATCTAGATAACCCTTATACGCTATATCGTATACTTTTAGCCCCTTTATCTATAAAGGCTTAGGCCTTCCGCATTAGTCGTCGTCTCCGTTTACTTCTACTACTTCTAAACCTAGGTCTATTCCGGGTCTAGGGTTACTATATTCTCTATCTATATAGATAACTCTTACGAGTTAGAGACTCCTAATTAATACTCGTATCGAACATCGTTTAAATCGACTAGCTATAGCCGCTCCTATTAGGGTCTTCTAGATGCCTAACTAATTCTCTATTACGAAACTCGTCGTGCTCTATATATACTAGAAATTGTCCTCGGAGGTATAAAAAAACTTTAAATCCTAAGAGACAGCGGCGGTCTTGTCCTAGTGTCCTCGTATAGTGCTATAATAACGGCTATAGAACACTAAAGAAACCTAATAAACCTAATAAGCCTAATAAACCTAATATAACTAATAACGAGCTACTCGTTTAATAGCTACTATAACACTACTCGATAACAATAGTAAGGTACTACCCCTAGTACTAAATTACTATTGTTATAGTGTAGGTGTCTTCCTAGTCGAGGTAGTTAGTAAATAGTATACGCTCGTCGACGACACTCGTTAGTTAGTTACTATACTCGGAAACCTCGTAGTCGTAGAAACCTTATATATATAACTAATCGCTACCTTTCTACCTAAGCCCTTTAATAGACTATATATCGTAACCTATAACTATAGCTATAACTATAACGACCGAGCCTACTATAATATAAAGGAGGTAAAGAGGGATATAATAATTGCTTACGCTCTACTAAATATAGAGATTCCTTATAATCTAGAGGTTTAGGAGATAATAGAGGATACCGATAGAGGGAGTTCTATACCTCTTCTAATTAAGGAGACTACTGTTATTAGCTAAATTTAGCTTAAATAGGCAATAAAAGCCTTAGATAGCTACTATAACCTTACGACTTATAAACTAAATATTAATCTATTTTGTAAAATTACTCTATAATTATACGCTATAATAATAATACGTAGGGAGGACACTTATTCTATTTATATAGGGAAGATTTATACTAACTAAGACCTAATTACAACCTAGCGAGTACCTACGACACTACCTCGATACTAACCTCTACCTAATATAGAGTAATACCCCTATAACCTAATATACTAAGCGATTATATTAGGTAGGCTCTAGGGGGGTGTCGGTGTTAGGTCTAGTATCGACTAGGGACGACCTAATACCTACCTAACGACTAGTCTACTCGTTATTAAGGACTCTAAGGTATATAGGTTATTCGTGTCTAGATTAGATACTAAAGGGAAGGGGATAGTTATAGTAGACTTAGTCGTTATAGTTATCGCTACTATTATAGGTTACGATATATAGTCTAGTAAAGGGCTTAGGTAGTAGGTAGTAATCTATTATATATATAAGGTTTCTACGACTACGAGATTTCTAACGGTAGTAACTAACTAACGAGTATCTCTAATAAGCGTATACTATTCACTAACTACCTCGACTAGGAAGACACCTATACTATAATACTAGCTTTCCGAGCTAGATAATATATCGAGCTAGTAACTATTCCTCGGTAGGTAATAGAATCTAATAAGATTCTATAGCTTAACGATGTAATTTACCTTACTATATACAATTTTAAAGTATAGACCTTAGAATTTAAAATACGTTAGTAGCTTACTAAATTAAGAGATATTATTAATTTTAGTAAGCCTTAAAGGCTGCTATAATATCTACTTACGTATACATTAGTCGAATTAATGAATTTTAGTTATTATTACATTATTTAGGAAGAATAGTTACGAATTTACTACGTTAAAATTTTAAAGAGTAGCTAAAATCTAGAGGTAGCTAAAATCTAGAGGAGTTATATTATATATATCTAGATACCTTTTCCGAAAGTAGAAAAGCTAGTTCTTACTAGAAGGTCTTAGTAATACTATTTATAGTTAGTCGTTCTAATTCTAACTTTAATCTTAAATAATCTTACTAATAAGATCTAAAGTAAATACTAGTATTACGGGATATCCTAATTTAGTAAGCTAAATAAGATATTAAGCTAGTATCGTCTCCTTAGCATTTAATAGAATCTATATAGGTTTATTAATTTTATAGCGTAATTAACGTCTATAAATCCGATATTAAAGTATAGAAGGTAGAATCTAAAACGCGTTAGTAGCCTTCTAAATTAAGTTAAATTTGTCGTTCTTATAGGCTTAAATAGCCTCTATAACGTTAGATTCTAACAACATTTCGAAAAATCGAGAATTTCCGTTATTATCGCGTAAAATAGGAAGGTTAGTTACGAAATCCCTAAGTAAAAATTTTAAGGTTATATACTACTTAGGGGTATATACTACTTATAGTAGAGTTACGTTAGTTTAAATTACTCTAAGACTTATTATTATATATTATAATATATAAAGATTCTAGATATAAAGTTAGATTACTAATATCTATTAAGGATATTATAATAACTTAGTTTTTAGTCTCTAAATTAAAGATTTTAAAATTAAAAATAGTTCTATATAGCTAGAAATAGAGGTATTAAATATCTATATATAATATAAATAAGTATACTCTATATTTCTAGCTTTAAAAATAGCCTAATTAGTCTATTAATTCTATTTTAGTAGAACTTTTAGATTAGGGGTTTTTTTTTAATTTTTTAATTAAAAATAGAGCTAACTTATTAAATATTATAGCTAGATATATATTTATATATTAATTATATAGAGTAAAATATAGAGTTTTTAGTATATAGTCTTTTAATAGAAGAAATATATACTATATCTATAATTTAATAAAATTAACTAAAGATCTTAAAAGGAAGAATATAGTAAAATAGGCTTTTAAACTAGGATTATATAAGCTACTAGTCTAGAATTTATAATTTTATAATTTAGATTATTAATCTATCTATTGTTAAAATTCTAAGCTATAATAGTAAGTACTTATAAAGTTAACTATTTTACTATTTCTTAGCACTAGGTGTGTCTTTAATCTAGGTGTGTCTCGGATCTAGGGGAGTTACGTTAATTAAATAAAATTAACTAAAGATCTAAAAAGTAGTATTTATTAAAATAGGCTTTTAAAATAGTACTATATAAGCTACTAGACTATTAATTTAGTATTATAAAACCTAGATTACTAATACATCTACAGTCTAAATTTTAAGCTATTATTAATAGTAAGTAATTATATTACTTATTTTACCGTTTCTTGGCACTAGGTGTGTCTGGGATCTAGGTGTGTCTCGGATCTAGGGGAGTCACGTTATAGGTTGCCTTGAGTTGGAGCCGTGCCCATCGCATTGAGCGAGGGGTGCATCAATGGGACTAGTTGCGGTCATGGAGTTT
The DNA here is from genome assembly GCA_033846785.1 of Elsinoe necatrix. Taxonomy (NCBI): domain Eukaryota; kingdom Fungi; phylum Ascomycota; class Dothideomycetes; order Myriangiales; family Elsinoaceae; genus Elsinoe; species Elsinoe necatrix. The sequence continues at coordinate 360,797 of JANZYI010000008.1, forward strand.
GATAACGAACATATTGAGCTAGAGACTTATCCCGACTCCCAGATCATGCTCTCTGAGATTATGCTGGCTTGCCTCCTTCTGCGACGGCTGCCTATAACGCCTACGTCTGATCCACCAGATCAAGACGCCAATACTCACGAAGATAAAGAGGCCAATGCCTCCACCAAGTCCAGCACTAAGCACGATATAGTTGCCTTCTCCGTTCTCTTGACGGAACGGCGTGTATGTCGCACTTGGCACTGGCCAAACACATCCCATCAACGGCGGGATAACATAGATCATATAATCCAAAGAACAATTCTCATTCAACGGGTATCTAATAGCGACAGACTATCAAAAGCGGAGTGCAAAACTTCATGAGATCGTAACAGCAACATGAAATCGCTCACCATTAATCCCCCTAACTGCCCTAAGCCTGAAAGATGGGTATCAGTGATTTGTGCCAGCAGTCCGTACTGCTTCGTCAAACATTCTCGTGAAAGTGCCGATCAGGGACTGATTTGTCGAATAGTCCAGCAGGTCTCGTTCACATGTTCTCGTAAACTCGAGAGTTGACGACCTGCTGCATTGCATCCCTCTCGGCGTTTGGGTCATCTCCATTTTGCACTGTCGGAAGGGTCATACCACCGGTGGAGTTACCATTGCCAGAGGGTCCAGGCATGAAGATGATCTTGCTATTACCACTCTTCGCCATCGCTTGCATCGCCTCGAGATATCTGATCTGCATGGCAGGAGCAGAGGAGAGAATGTCGGCAGCTTGGCGCATCAACTTGGCAGACTCGACTTCGGCGCGGGCGGCGATGACCTTGGCCTCACCAGTACGCTTTGACTGAGCGGCCATGGAGAGCGAGTCCTGGAGCTCCTGGGAGAAAACGATGTCCTTGATGAGCATAGACTCGACCGCAACACCCCATCCGGCAGCGGTGTCCTCGATGATCTCGCGAATAGACTGCGCGATCTCCTCGCGGCGCTCGATGACATCCTGGAGGACACGAGCACCGATCACGTGGCGAAGAGTGGTCTGGGTTCGCTCGATGAGGGCCTGGCGGATATTGGAGATACCGAAAGCAGCCTTATGTGGCGCAGTGATGTGGTAGTAGATGACAGATGTGATGTGGACGTTCACGTTGTCCTTGGTCATGACGACTTGCTGAGGAACCTCTGTGTAGTGCGTTAGCTCGAGTATCGCCAGTGCGCGCATATTTACATACCAACAATCTGGATCTTGACATCGACTGTGAAGAGCTTTTCACTGAGAGGGTTGATCTTGACAAGACCAGGATCCACTGCACGCGAAAAGCGACCGAACTTGGTGACCAGACCGACGTTGCCTTGTGTGACTGGCTTGTAGGGGTTCGGGCAGATGACACAGCATGGAATGGCACCGAGGGTTCCGACACACGATCCAAGAGTGTTAATCATCGATCCATACCATCCTCCAGCAGACGCATCTTGGCTGTTTGGCTTGATGACTTGAGCATAAGATGGCTGCAAGTCGTCGTGCTTTGGCGGCTGAACCTTGATCATATTGGCCAAAGTTTGGTCATCGTGGGCGCTGTTGCCGTTGACGGGAGCTTTGCCATTGCTATAGCCGGGCTGTTGGGGAAGAGCAGACATGATGATTTGACACGTATGGATGGATGATGTGTATGCGAAAGATGTGTATGCGACAGTTGAGAAACCGAGATTGCAGATAGTTATACCCAACTTCAGGGAATCACGGTCTATTTGTTAAATGCCTGGCATGATGTCGTTGACCTTGCGTCCCCGTGAAGGAAGCGATGATCTAGCTACAATGAGACTAGTGCGCAGTCAAGCTTACCCTTCCCGCTCGATTAGCGACCCACTCTCGCCCGCCCTATCGAGGCGCGCAGTGACGACATGCCCTGGCTGCGTTCACTTCAGCTGAGGCTCTGCCTTGCACGCTGAACCCACAGGTGTCTCTGCCAGGCCTACCAGATCTACAGGCTGTGGATCGGTTCTTGATGCGCAGCTACAATACAGCCAGAGCATATCGCGCAGGAACCATGTTCGGCTTTGGTGTCACATCGCTTTTTCACCGAGTGTCTATGCTCGGCATAGACGGCAGAGGTCTTGTGCGTCCTCTTGGGCGTGTAATGCCTTCCATCACCACTCCAGTGTGGATCGAGCTAAGGGTCTGCTGATCGAACGAGACTTCACGAAACGGCTCACTCTAGCCGTGCGACCAACACAAGTCCAGTCAAAAAGGCAGGGCTCCAAGGTCCGTCATCTCCCCGGAACACTGACTCCGCGAAGGTGTGGACGCAGTCTCGGGACAGCAACGATCCTCTGAACGGTCTTCTGGAAGACTTCTAGCGTCTTGCCTTGTAGAGTAACTGATCGACGGCCTGGATGTGAATTGTCTTTCATTTTGAGGCGAAGCACATCTCGTGACTGTCACTTGACGGCAGATGTGCCTGATCTGCTATCGCTTGACAGTATGCGTGTACAAAGCTACAAGCACCATGACAAGTCGGACCATTCTTCCGCGAACCGCGTAGAAGGATAGCATTTAGGTAAGGGGAGTAGATGTCATGCAGGCAAGCCATTCTACCTTTTCTGCCTATCTCATAGTAATTGTGAACAGCCCTCAAAATAGAAATCCAGACAGAATTGGGAAGAGCACGGGACCAGCATGACAAGCAAGCAGGTGGCCTTCTTTCCGATAGTCCGCTGGGACACACAGGAAAGACTGAATCATGATTATTTGTTCGTATCTGCTAGAACAGCATGTCTACCACTCAAGGCTGCCTGTGCTGTTGTTCCCAGGCAGCAGCGGCGGCAGCAGCAGCTATTCCCTCCTCCTCTGTAGGAGAAACCTCACTGATAGACCGCAGCCCTTCTCTGTACGGCATACCCGTCTCTACATCCATAGTCACGGTTGTGGTATTCGTTTTTATCGTATAGCTACTACCACTCCATTTCCTCTCACTAATTTCATCCCCACTTATGTAAGTGGCGTCAGGCAGCAACCCGATTCCGCGCATGGCACGCGTGTCGAGATTGATAGTCCCTGGCTCGCCTGCAGCACGTGTCAAGCCAGCTTCCGCATCCGGATTGTTTGTTGGCTTTTGCATTCCATAAGAGTCGTTGGTGGAGAGGAAGCAGAATCTCCGGCACAGCCGCCTGCAGGGCCGAAAGAGGGGCTTCATGGTGGCCATGGATACCGCAATAGTACCAATCGCTGTCTCTGTGGACGAAATCAATGAGACACGTAGAGTGCTGTGCCATAACTGGGGGCCGAACTGGTAGTCCTTCGTGTAAGGTATGCGAACTAGTGATACAACGCTGCCAGCCATGGCAAGCATCACTAAAAACCACACTGCTTTTCGAGATCGAGCATGCAGACGTCTGGCTCGTAAGACCATGAATATCGGAATGATGGCGAAAATCCAATCGAGTACAGCATTGAAGGCGCTATTGACCGCCAGGAGTCTTGAGAAGAGCGGACCGTCGACGATGCATTCACTCTTGCTCATGATCAAGAATGGGCTGACTGGTCGTGCACCGCAGCGGAAAACCAGCAGGAATGCCAGAATTGTGTTGTAGATGACAAAGATGACGGTCGGGATGAGTATGACCAGCCTCTGCCATCTTGGTCTGGCCAAGGTGAGGAAGAACAGCCCCATGGACATCTTGAGTGCTACTTGAGATCCGGCATAGCAGAATGTTGCCCAGAACCATAACTCAACAAAGTTAGATGATTGCCAGATATGTCTTTGTAGAACAAGACTCACCACATTGATTTTCTTGAAAAGCTGATCATCAATGTTCAAAGTATGTCGCGGATAGCACGAGCAGACGGCGAAAAATACGGCGAAATGAGCGATCATGCCGGTCTGCGCCACGAGCAATATAGCATCGTCTTGACCCCATGATTTGGTCAGGCCAGATCGAACCCAGAGCCGCAGACCCACGGCTATAGTGGTGAGGATGAGATAGACCACAATCAGTGGCACCCAGTCGATGGGCGTGGTCATGCCGCCGCCGCTCAAAACCAAAGCCGAACCCGACCCTACCAAAGCATGTCGCGATGAAAGTTTATGACCAAAACACGGACTGGGAGATGGAGTATAGATCAATACGGCCTTACCGTGTCACCCCAAACCCCAGGGGGACTCCTTCGACCTCGTTTGGTCATCGAGACTGGTCTGGTCTGACCGTTGGAAGTAGTGCTTGATTGGGAAAACCACACGGTCGTTGACGCTTGTGGTGGCGTGCGTGGTGACAGAAGCTTCGACGCCGCAGAGGGCATACTTTTGAGGGGAACGGCATGTCCAGCGCAAAGTCCTCGGATTGTGAGAAGCTTTCCTGCTCCTTTACTCGACTGTCACAGGCTCTCTTCACTTGTTATAAAGGGATGATGAGATGACCTGTTGTGGATCTTGGGATCGGCGCCATCCGTTGACTAGAATCGTTAGCGCCGTGGCCGAGCCGTCTTTCTTGCGATTACCCGTACCCGAACCCTCATCTCTCTCCTCTCTCCCAGCAGATTTTGTCGCCAGCAACGCACAGAGAGAGATCCTCGTGCAGCATTCCCCCCTCCAGCCTTTTTTTTTGACCATTTTCTGGCACGCGATTTCGTTGCCGCCATTACGGAAAGCAAGCCAAGGATCTGCAATCCAGCCCGATTAAGCTCGCTGTGACCGCTGATTCCTGCTGCCACACGACACACACACACACCCAGTCAAGGGCCCAGCATCCCAGCATCCCACTATCGCCTATTATCGCCCTGTACCAATCACCGAGCTCGCCATGAATCAAATCGAGAGCTTGTACCAACCTTCTTTCCAACATCCGTATGAGATCCACCATCAGACTTCCTACGCCGTACCTCCCTCTCCCCTGTCGCACCAATTCATCCCTCCCCAGTCCCTTGTCGCGTCAGCCCACCGCGGAGGGTACCCTCATGACGTTTCTGGACAGGTTCAGACCAAGGTGCAGAGCCCGAGGAGTATAGGTACAGTCCCTGCGTTGATTTGGTAGACGAACATGCAGCTGAAATATGCACAGCGCCAGTCCACAACCAATCAAACCCTTATACGTCCGCAGCAGCGACCCAAGGCGGCGTGGCCGCACCCGTCTTGTCGCCCACCAAGCAACTGACACCACCTTCGCATACCGGGAGCGCCTCGCCGCAAAAGTACCCAATGGCAGCACCTCCACTACCTGCATCTATTCGCCAGCAGAGTCCAAACTCCAACACGTCACAACCTTCGTCCCCTCAATCCGCGGCGCATGCGGCGCGGGAAAAGGAAAGAGTCGCGCTTCTCCTCGATATAAACTTGGAATTGCTTCAAGAGATGAACAGACTGCAGGCCGAAGGCAAGGGAGGAGCACCGACTCCGCAACTAGCCGCTGCACAGAAGGCTCAAGGCGGGTCGGACAAGCTTGCTTCTGACGAGTATATCCAGTGAGTGTCCATACCACACATTGAAAGCCATGCCATTTCTGACTTGAGCAGGGTCTTTTACCGCGTGTCGTCCAACATCACCTACTTGTACAACCAGCCAGACATGCAACTTCTTGACCCTCGAAATGCCGGTCAAGTACCACAAAAGAAGGGACCCCTTCATCCACCTCAATTCATGTGGGCTCCTCCCCATATGCAATCATTGCACGACAAGTACGCTGCCCTGCGGAACATGTTCCCAGGCTGGCTTGGACGGGATGCGCCAGCAGGAGCGACTGACGGCCAGTAATGGCACATGGGGAAGGCGTCATTGATATTCATACAAGATACCAGCTACGAAGCACACGAACGCGAATGAATGTAATCTCTCCCATCTTGAAAATAAGCTTTCGAACATTCTTCAGCAGCTACCGATTCACTTGACATGTGGGAAATAAAAGTCGGGCCGTGTGTGTGTAGAAGAACCAGTTCAGATGTACTCTCCGTTGAAAAGGAGTGCCCAAAATTGAGCAAACGATTGATTGACCGTTGTGGACGATTCACTTTGACCCGTGTGTCCTGCCATGGCGACCACGAAGCGCAGCAGGCATCATCAAATGAGATGGCAGCGATGAGGGTGTAAGGAATGCAGGGTAGACCAAAGAAGCAGGGGCTTGCGCAGGCGCCAACAAGATCCGAGGGCAGATGAAGCAATCCACGTTTGGAGATGTGCATGAGAATTAAATAAAAATGTATGTAAAAAGAAAAGAAAAAAAGGCAAGCGCGCTGGTACGTGACCGCAAGCAGGAAGCAGTGCTAATAAGGGCAGCGAAAGGCAAAGGGAAGAAAAGGAAGCAATCGAGCCGTGAGCCTGAGCCATGTGCCATGTGGTCGTAGGCAAAGGTAAAATCAAACAAGCAGATAAGCTACCATCTTCATGTACGATTCAGCCGGTCTCGACCTCCGGAGCTGGTACGTGAGTGGTCCTGACTGGTCTTGACGGGTCTACTGCCGATGTGCTGTCCTCCCCCTCCCCACAGTATTGCTTGACGTTGGACCTCTAAACTCTCCACCGCACACTGTTTGCCTTGTCTGCTCGAACAAGACCCTCAACTCACCAAAGTCAAGTCCCCTTCGATCTCGGTCAAGTCACAACACCATCCACCGCGACGCACCGACGGAATGAACAGCATCTCCCCTTCGACATGAGCTGTCACCCAATTACTACTCCACCTCCGCGCTCTTACCCGATTCGGCCGCAACAAGCTTCAGCGCTCGCCGCTCCTTGACCGAGACCGCACATATCGCCCGGTTGGTGATGATTGACAATTGGATGAGGTGGTGAACCATACAGGATGGAGACTGTACGGAAAGGTTCGACCTCTGGATCCGTTGCGGAATCGTGGCGGTCTTCCGAGACGGTCAAGGGAGAAGCCACCAGATTCGCGAGTTTGGAGACACCTCCAAGGTCCAAGAACGCAAGAAAGTCTCCGTATGTACCGCCACACATGAAGAAGATGGACAGAAGAGCTGGCGAGAAGTTGCCATGAGATACAGGAGGACATCGAATGTCGACTAACATACCCATCAGGCTTGACAAGGACCTAGAGATATCCCCTCACACAATCGTCACGCCCGGCGCGCGATACAGTGTCGTCCCTTGGGAAGCAGATGATTTTCCGACCGACCACCGGAAAGAGATGGCACGACTCAACTCAGGCCCGCCAGTACCACCCAAGAATGGCCACTCCCCTTCCAATTCGGCCTCACACTCTCCGGCCGAACCATTCAAAGATCCCACTCCCCAATACAGCCGAGCCAACCGACCTTCCAAGTTGCCGTCAAGCGTCTTCGGCGCTGCTTTCAATCTCGACGACGACCTCGGCGCCATGTCGCCGGGCTTCCACCCGATGAATAGCGGCGACTATCTCATGGAAGAACGGCGACCGTCTGTAGCTAGCTCGACAACGGTATCATCTACAGCTTCCGGGGGTCAACGGCTGGCTCCTCACTTCAAAAAGAAGAAGCTGCAAGGATTCTTCGGTGAAGAATACGCGACCGAGCATGGACCCCGGCAAGGATCAGACGGCAGTTTGCCGCAAAGCATGCAGACGGCCGGAGATGGCATGTCTCTGCTATCTCGACCTTTCGGCGGAAACGAGGATGGCCGGTCAATGAGATCCATAACCATTGGAGGAGATGGAGCTTCGGTCATGTCAAGGCAAGGATCCACATCAGGATACCGGCCAACCAGTCCGAGTGGATCTTCCAAAGCAAAAGGCCCAAAGCCAAGCAGTGAGGTCACCCCATGGGAGTTTCAGGAAACAGATGTAAGTGCAGAAATTATATTCTTGATTGTTTCGCATGAAAAGGGAAGTTGCGCGGGAGTCCAGAACTGATAGACAGCAGGACGTCCCGAAACTACCAGAATCCGGCACCGCAACCCCAAACAAATCAAAAGCTCCAGGTCGATTACACCTTCCGGGTCACCGACACAACAGGAGCCAGGATGAGAAGAAAGGTTCGCAAGACGACGGACGGCCGGCTGGGAGAGAGTACGACCAGAACGGCGTTCGCGGATCTGTGAGCTCAACATCCACATTGAAGGCGAGATCGTCAAGTCCGACACCCAGCATGGGTAGTTTTCAGAGCAGGGACACCACGTACTCCACGCGAACAGCCTCGACTTCACAAGCAGGCGCCAAACGCTCGATATTCTCCAGAGTCACCGGTCGACACAAGGATGGTACGCCGGCCGACCGATCGCTCAAAACGCTCCCATCATCTGCTGGTACATTCCACCCCACCTCCCGACATCCAAGTGTTGTCAGCACTGTCGATTCGTCAAAGAACAACAAGAACAGAAAGCCGACGCTTGCAGATCTTGGAAGACCATTCGGCAGTTCAGACAAGGTAGCTCCAAAAGAGAAGCACCGAATCCCGTTCAAGTCGAAGAAGGCCGATTCAAAAGACGAAGGACCCAGGACGAAAGACCCCAATGGCATCAAGACAGATGGCAATGGCAATGTTGCAGCGCTCTGGCACCTGGACACGGATATGGGTAACATGGAGGGCATCATCGATCTGCAGCAATTACGGCAACCGTCTTTTGTCATGACTCCACCGGTCGGCAAGTTTGAAAATCAGGAAGAAGGCTTTCCCTTTACCATGCCAGAGCCACCGAATCCAGATGCTGCACAAGCTGGCGCTTGGGACGCCCCAGACAGTTGGGCTGTGAAGAGAATACCGGACATGCCGGCCGATATGAACGAAGAGGAAGAAGATGGTCCGCGAGATAAGGACGCTGGACCGATGTTCTTTATGCGCATCTTCAGAGCCGATAGCACATTCGCCGTCATCTCAGCTGGCCTGAACACAACTTCGTCAGAATTGATCCAGACCATGGCAAAGAAGACGTACCTGCAAGACGAAGTGGATACCTACCAGATCGTTATGCGGAAGAGAGGTCTTAGCCGACAACTGACCGGATTTGAGAAGCCACTCCAGATACAAACAGCACTGTTACAAATGGCAGGATATCAAGAAAGCGACAATCTTTCCGATCTCGGTCGCGAGGACCATGGATATCTATGTCGATTCACATTTTTACCGTCGAAAATGACCGGCTATTCGAGTCTAGAGAAGGATCCTGGTTTCAATAAGATGCAAAGGTTCAACCACATCGACCTAGCTGGCCGCAATCTGGTCACCATCCCGATTGCGCTGTACCAGAAGGCAAGCGAGATCATCACCCTCAATCTCTCCCAGAACTTGTCACTTGACATTCCGAAAGATTTCATGCAGGGCTGCATGAACTTACGAGAGGTCAAATATACCAGCAACGAAGCCACGCGAATCCCGTCAAGTTTTGCTCTCGCAGGCAAGCTGACCATGGTCGATTTCTCCAACAATCGTCTCGAGAATCTTGACTATTCAGACCTGGACAGACTTCAGGGTTTGATCAGTCTGAAGCTGTCCAACAACAAGCTCGACAGTCTCCCAGAATATCTTGGTCACTATCAGGCTCTTCGAAGTCTTAATCTGGCTTCCAACAGTCTGAGCGAATTCCCAGATTTCCTCGGTGAGCTGTCTACTCTTGTTGATCTCGATGTATCCTTCAACAACATCTCCTCTTTGCCCAGTGTCGGCAAACTCACGAACCTTGAAAGACTTTTCGCCACGAACAACAAGCTGTCCGGATCCTTCCCCGACAACTTCAAAGACCTCGTCAACCTCAATTCTCTCGACGTACGGTTCAACACAATCGACAACATCGATGTCATGTCTCAACTACCGAAACTCGAACACCTCATGGTTGGCCATAACTCCATCTCTGCATTTGAAGGCACCTTCTCTCGTCTCAAGCTCTTATTCATTGACCACAACCCCGTCACACGCTTCGGCCTCGCCTCGCCTGTACCATCTCTCTCGGTACTCAACATTGCATCTGCCAAATTGGCTCAACTTCCCGATGACTTGTACATGAAGATGTCTGGACTCACAAAACTTGTGCTCAACAAGAACCATCTTGTCAGTGTGTCGCCACAAGTCGGTCGTCTCTCGAAACTCGAACATCTGAGCATTGCAAAGAACGTACTTGATAGCTTACCGCCAGAGATTGGTCACCTACAAAATCTGCGGTACCTGGATGTACGAGAGAACAACCTGAACCGACTGCCTTCGGAAATCTGGTATGCACGGAGACTTGAGGCCTTGAATGTCGCATCGAACGTTTTGGCAGACTTCCCTAAGCCGGGTAACCCTCCGAAAGACATGCCTGGCGACATTTTCGGTGCAACGCCAACAACTACTCCAGGCACACTTTCGTCCAGTCCCGACTTTGACGAGCTAGGTAAGCTCGAAGGCTTCCAAATGCGAAGACCGAGCTATGTCGGAGGACCAATACCCAACGGACAGACGTCGCCAGGACCATCAGGTGCATTGCGAAAAGGTTCTACTGCTTCCGCCTTGAGTTCTGGACGTAACCCGTCCTTGACTGCAAGATCGTCGCAAGAGTCAAATCTGGGCACACCAACCCCAACCAACAGGAAGGATTCGACATTGTCAGGGAAGCTTGCGCAGACCTTCACGTCCAGCCTGCGCACGCTTATTCTTGCCGACAACCGTCTCAACGATGAAGTCTTTGATGAATTGATGCTGCTCACGGAATTGCGACAATTAAATTTATCGTATAATGAGATCTACGACATGCCACCGAGAACGATCAAGCGATGGCCGAACCTGACAGAGTTGTACCTGTCTGGTAACGACCTCACATCTCTTCCAGCAGAAGATCTTGAAGATGGATCATCACTCCGCATTCTTCATCTGAACAGCAACAAGTTCCAGGTACTACCCGCCGAGATTGGCAAGATCCAGAAGCTACAGACACTTGATGTAGCTTCGAACTCTCTCAAGTACAATGTCACCAACTGGCCATATGACTGGAATTGGAATTACAATCCTCAACTCCGCTACCTAAATTTGTCTGGCAACAAGCGTCTCGAGATCCGACCGAATGCCAACGCCATTACGAGAGGCGAGACTAAGGATCTTACTGACTTCTCCACACTGACAAATCTCCGCATTCTTGGTCTTATGGACGTCACCCTCACCATTCCCTCTGTACCTGATGAAGGTCCCGATAGGCGTGTGCGTACAGCTGGCAGTGTCATCGGCACTAGCATTCCATACGGTATGGCCGACACCCTAGGACGGTCAGAGCATCTCAGTACCTTGGATATGGTCATTCCCAACTTTCAAGGTCACGAAGATCAGACGGTCTTTGGTATGTTTGACGGTCAAGCATTATCATCTGGTGGATCGCGAGTCGCTCGCTACCTGCATGAGAAGTTCCGATACCACCTGTCTGATGAGCTCGAGAAGCTCAAAGCCGACAAGGAGACGCCGATCGATGCATTGCGACGAGCCTACCTTGGCTTGAACAAAGAATTAGCGACGGCTGCAACTCAGGCTACGGACAAGCAGGAAGCGGCACCAGGCACAATTCATCGTGCATCAATCGGCGGTCCGGAGCTCGGGAATGATGATATTTCTTCTGGTGCAGTTGCGACAGTCTGCTACCTTAACGGGATGGATCTATACGTGTCCAACGTCGGTGATGCACAGGCTCTGCTCATTTCTTCAGAGGGCTCACATCGCATCATCACGCAGAAGCACGACCCAGCTGAGGCCGGGGAGCGACAGCGCATCAAGACTGCTGGAGGGTTCGTATCACGACAAGGCAAGCTCAACGACGTGCTCGAGGTATCTCGTGCTTTCGGATATGCTCAGTACATGCCTGTGGTCACTGCAGCTCCTCACGTGTCCAAGATCTCTCTGAAGGAGACGGACGAGATGATTCTGCTTGCATCACGGGAACTTTGGGACTACCTGACATTCGACTTTGCAGTGGACATTGCTCGATCAGAGCGGACAGACTTGATGCGAGCTGCCCAGAAGCTCCGTGATCTGGCCATTGCTTTTGGTGCCACCAGCAAGCTCATGGTCATGATGGTCGGCGTCAGCGATCTGCGGAAGAGGGAGAGGGCAAGGTTCCGAACACACTCCATGTCCATGGGCCCTACTGGTATGGCAGACGACTACTTTGCGACAGCCCGCAGAGGCAAGCGTGGTCGAGACAACGTTGGCGACTCCAAGCTCGCTCGTTTGGATCAAGAAGTCGAAGCACCTACTGGCGATGTTTCTCTCGTCTTCACCGATATCAAGAACAGTACCATGCTTTGGGAGACATATCCCATTGCAATGCGAAGTGCCATCAAGATGCACAACGAAGTCATGCGTCGACACTTGCGAATCATTGGCGGTTACGAGGTCAAGACGGAAGGTGACGCCTTCATGGTGGCCTTTCCGACTGTCACATCTGCTCTGCTGTGGTGTTTCACGATCCAGAGCCAGCTGCTGGAAGTCCAATGGCCACAGGAAATCACCAACTCTGCACAAGGTCAAGAAGTTCTTGATGCAGATGACAATGTCATCTTCCGCGGTCTCAGTGTCAGAATGGGGATCCACTGGGGACGACCGGTGTGCGAAATTGATCCCATCACCAAGCGTATGGACTATTTTGGTCCCATGGTGAACAGGGCGGCACGTATCGAGTCTGTGGCCGATGGAGGGCAAATCACCGTGTCGAGCGATTTCATAGCAGAAATCCAACGATTACTAGAGACACATATCGAAAGCGACCGAGCAGGATCAGCAGGCAGCGAAGAGACAATGGCAGACGACCACCTGAATGCAGCCATAAGAAGGGAGCTGAGGAGTTTATCCAGTCAAGGCTTCGAAGTCAAGGATCTCGGTCTCAAGCACCTCAAGGGTCTCGAGAATCCCGAGTATATCTACCTCATGTACCCTCATTCCCTCGCCAGCCGTCTCGTCGTGCAACAGCAGCGCGCCGAAGCCGAAGCAGCGGCCGCAGCAGGTACATCCGAAGGACGACCGCAGAACAGCAGACTCGCCATCGACACGGAAAGCTTGTGGAAACTTAGGGAGGTGAGCTTACGGCTTGAGATGTTGTGCAGCACGCTCGAAACGCCGGGTGTCAAGACGATGAAGACGACCGACGCGGCGCTGACCGATCATTCTTTGAAAGTTGAAGACGGCCAAGTGACGGATCCGTTCGTGGTGGGCTTTGTGGAGCACCAAGTCGCCCGAATCGAGGTATGTTTCTGTCGTTTTTCACTGAACATCATACCCTTACTGACTCTTTCTCTAGACATCAATCACAACCCTCGTCCTCCGCAACGCCCTCCGCCCTTTCCGACCCGGCACCATGTTATCCTCGGCATGTCCCATATCGGATATCCTAGGGGAAGTCCTGGGTCAACTCTCGGAGCTGCAAGATATCAAAGAGTCTCATCCCCATCTCTTGTCCAACCGACCCCATCCCCCTTTCCACAGACCCCAGAGCTACGCCTCAAACCCCCGCTCCTCGGTCCTCTCGGGTGTGTCCGGCACGGGCGGCGGCGCCAATCGCAGCTCTGTCCTCTCCAACGGCGGCGGAACCAGGAACTCTGTGCTCTCGAATCGTCCCGCCAGCGTCGTACGCGCGAGCAGCTACGTGGGAGCAACAGGGCAAGGGGACAGAAGCAGCGTCATGAGCGGTAACGGGGGCAGACCGGCGAGTGTGCTGAGTAACGGCGGACGGCCGGCGAGCGTGGTGAGCAACCGCCCGAACAGCGTGATCAATATCCGCGAACGGCAGGAACGGGAAATGCGGGAGTTGGCGGGACTGAAGGAACGGCAGGGGAGTGTGGTCGGGCCCGGGGGAAGGCGGATGAGCGTCAAGGGACGGGTGGGCGAGTTGAAGGGCGAGAGAGTCGAGGAGTAGACCGCCGCTCTTGTACCATGTCAGTGTTGTACTACTGCTCGGGTATATGGCATGGCAGATGGGATTCGAGAAAAAGAATTGGCGTGAGAGGCGACACACGGGGGAACATGAATGGGGGGGGGCTTTTTGGATCACACGAGAAGTCCTGTCCGTGGGCTGTCAAGCAAGCAAGGACAATGAGTGCGGGACAGGCAAGGGGACTTTCAGACGTGAACCGAGGAGGGTCACGAGGAGGGACATGGGGATCGGACCGGGTGTGGGATGTCACGCTCCCATGTCACATGACAGTGGTGCAAGGCAGGGTTTGGGATTCGGATTGTGATACACCATCCACACTGGATTTACGCCGCACGGAAAGCGAAAGTTCGAACAGGAAGGGGAAGGGGGGGGGGGGGGGAGAGACAAAGGTGTCGGTCACGAAAACGGGTTAATGGTTCTTCTTTCACGTCATCACGGTGGGGAGGGGAACAGAGCAAAGGGAAAGGGCAAAGGGCAAAGCGTGGGCAAAGCGTTGGCAAAGCGTAAAGGGCATCTTATGATTATCGGTTAATCTATTCTGATTTAACAATCCTCCGTGTATTCTCTCCCTCGTCATGTGTGTGTGTGTGTGTGTGTGTGTTTGTGTATATTCAAGTGTCACCTATCGAGACATGGTGGAGAGAGCCATGTATCTTGGGACAGATGCCACAAAGTCCCAGGAATTGCAGGTGCAAGAAGGAATCAAAGTTGTGCAAATTGCAATATATAGTCAAGCAACCAGTGCCCATTGTCTGTATTTTATATCTATGCGAATGACACACACACACACACTCTCTCTCTCTCTCTTCTCTCATATCCAAACATACCACCCCCGCCCGAAACGCTAGACGCACAACAAGACAAGAATGCGCAGTCTATCCGTCCTTTTTGACTAGTTTCAATCACGACGACCTGTCCGTGCAAATTGATCAGTCAAAATTTTATGGCTTGAAGCTCTTGTCATCGGACCTGATACCCTTCATGCTCTTGAAATACTGTGCACCGTCGACCAGACGGCGCTCGCTGTTGACACGGGTGTTGACGTAGTCTGGGCTGTTGATGGTCAATTCGACGGCACCGTTGACAATGTTGTCTGCGGCTTCGACGCCGAGCATAAACGAGTCTGGGAAAATGTGTCAGTAAAAGGATTCTCTGCTAGTCTTTGGGTTCTCTATGACTCACGGTCCTGGTTGCCGACCTCGTACCTCCACGAACCGAAACGGCCACGGGACCAGATATCCTTCGCCTGTAGCTTGGGGAGGAGCTGTTTGAGCACACCCTCGCGCTCGAGGGATGGTGTCGGGTAACCGTGGTCGAAGCGGCGGTGGTAGGTGGAGACGATCTCGTCATCGGGCTTGAGCATCTCGGTGTTGATGAGACCCTGGATGGACTCCTTGAGGAGGTTCTCAGTGTCGACTGGCTTCATGGAAGACTCGGAAACCTCCAACATGATGGACCAGTAAGGACCCTCGGCCTCGATCTCCTCCTTTGGCTTGCGGCCATCGGCGTACTGCATGGTCTTGAGCTTCTTGGTGGCGACTGGCTGGTTGTGTGGGGAGTAGTTGGAAAAGATGGTGGCGCGGTAGAAGGGGCAGTCATCTTCTGGGAAGTAAAGCCAGCACTTGTCGCCGATGCGCTCCGGGCGGTGGCCACGGATACCGACACCGATGACGTGGGTGCTGGAGTAGAAGAGACCCTTGCAAAGATCCTGGCACTCCTTGTCGCCCATGGCATCGGAGAGGTAATCGACAGACATGGTGGAGATGAGCTTCTCGTACTTGATGGTGGTGCCATCCTTGAGAGACACAACCTTCTTGTCGGCATCAACCTTCTCGACAGTACCGTGCGAACCGAATCGGGTATTCTCCTTGGGCAGAGTGTTGGCTACGGCGATCCAGATACCACCAGTGCCACCCTCGGCGGGGAAGCGGAAAGTGGCGTTGGGGCCCCAGTTACCTGCCGTCTTTTGAAGAATGACGTTCTCGGTGACCTTCTTGAGATCGGGAGCAGCGACACGCTCGCCGAGCCACTCGCACTGCATCTGATTGGGATTTAGCAGGGGCTATGTTGAGCTACCCGAGCTTGACTGACCTTTGTGGTTGGCACAGCCCACACCTTGTAGTTGTAGGGCCTCATGAAGAGGTCGGCAATGCCAGTGCCCATCATGCGGACAATCCACTCGTCAAAGTCCTTTGGCTTGCGGTTGGAGACACGGGCCTCGAGAGCAGCATCGATCATGCCATCCATGCACTTGACCTGGTCTTCCTTGGGCAGCATGGAGATGTTGTTCTGGAAGGGGTATGGGACCCAGAGGTTCTTGCAGCGGACATAGGATATGCGCTGGTGAGTGTACCAATCCGTCTCTTTTGGGAGTGCCTCGTTGATGCAGTCGTCAAAGTACTTGTAGTGGCTGAAGATGACGTGACCACCGACATCGTAGAGCTGAGAGAAGAGGTCAGATGAAGCTTTTGGAGCTCGACTTGTGATACTCACGAAACCCTCTGGTGTGACATCTGTCGAGGCGAGACCACCTGGCACCTCGTTGGAGTCGACAATCAGCCACGAGGGGCCATCCTGAGCAGAGTATCAGTATCTTGTATCCATTCTAGACGAGTGCTTGAGCATCTCACGATCTGATTGAGACGCTTTGCAGCTCCCAGACCTGTTGGACCAGCACCGATGACGAGAACGTCGATATCGCTGATGTTTGAGATTAGCTTGGGGGAAAGCTTCCCAAAAAGAAAAAGGGTCGAAGCTGATAGGGGACGTACATGTTCTTGCCAGACATTTTTGTTGAAGTTGATGTGTATATATCTAGAGAGCGACTTGAGATTACAAAGTAGATGGGTGTTCGGATATCGTAAGTAGAGGAAAAAGGTGTTTGATGGATGGGGAAGAAGATGTATTGATGCGGCTCGAAATAATTTTGGTGTACAGAGAGAGAGCCGCACAGCAGCAGGCACAGGGACAGCAATTCAGGAGTTTCAGAGCTAAGCTTGCTACGCCACCAGTTTTTAGTGGTGCATGGACTGCTGATCTCGAATAGCGAATAGTCCGGGTTCCCTCCTTCTCTGTCCCTTTCTGTCCCTGGTAGGCCGAGGATGCATCTGGAAAGGGAAAAAAAAGGGGGGGGGGACGACAGAGGGGAGAGCATCTGGATAAGAGATGCTCTCTCTCTCTCCCTCTCTCTCTCTCTGTCTCTCCCCCCTGCAGTCTAACGGAGCAAGTTTAGGCACACAAAGGATGAACGCCTATCTTGCATATTTGCAGTCCGTGCATAATATCGTAAGGAACGGCATACTGTTCTACTGAGGCCTTACCAACAACACTATCTACTACCACCATGATTAGGAGCAAGGCAAATACTCGGTCGCTTGATTGAACACGACGGATGAGACGTGCCAAATTGCGACGTCTCCCATCACTTGCCCAGAGTGGATATCAGTGTCCATCAGTGTCCACCAGTGGATAGCGACCACAGCCTGCCTGAAATGATTTTTTATGTGACACGCGTTTCAGGGCCTTCGTGCCTCGGGCTCTCTCTCCGATTCGTCCTCAGGTTGCATCTGTCCCAGATGTCGGGTCTGTTAGTTCTCGCCGGCGCAGAAGCCGTGCTTTCAACCTTTTTTCGAGCCTGATCGCCGCACTCTGTCTATCCCTACGGACACGGAAGAGGACATGGAATCGCGCATGGATCGGATGGCGGGGACGCTAGGTTCGTTGTTTCGGGGCCTGGGGATCCATGGGGCTGCCTGCAGACAGACGAGTACAGTATGGCGACTGTCGTGCATGTCGTGTCCTGTCGGGGGGGGACATGCATCCATCGTGTTGGCAGTAAAAATCTGATCTCTGGTACCCAGTCGTCACTCGTATTACGTTGGCCAGCAGGGTAGGTATCCAAGATTGGGCAAATAGCACAAGCATCAGAAACAGAAACAGCGGCCAGTTATTATCAAGGACTCGGATCAGACTCCAGATAGATAGGGCATAGAGTAAGCCAAGAGATGGCATGCGGTGGATACCTTTTTTTTTCTTTGAAATTACTCTTTGACAGGCCCTATGTGTGTGTCTACTGTGTCTGTGCCAAAGAAGGAGCCGAAGTGTGGGAGAAGACGCCTCCGACTTGCCTCCCAGCTCTCCCAGTGTGTCATCTCTGCCCGTTTGGCTATCCCTTTTCATCACAACCGTCGCCTCCCCTGTCGGCGCAATATCTTTTGCCGGCCTACCCCTCCGACTCGCTCCGCTGTCTGTCTCTTTGCTCCTACACCACTTGTAATATCACACACTAGCTCGCGGCTGTTGTCCCTTGAGCTTCTTTGCCTCGCGTCCCCCAGCAAACCCCCTCCCCAGCTTCTGTACACTCGAGCGACGCGAAGCTCCTCCATACTCGGCTATTTCAAGAGCAGCATCTACAATGGAGAAGGAACGCAAGTCTGCAGAGGTCGAGAGGGCTACTCAGACGCCCGTCTTGCCCACAGTCAATCCGGATACCGAGAAGCCAGCTCCTCCTTCGTCATCAATTCATCCAGGCTTCTACATCGCGTATGACCAGACGACTCGACTGTCAGTCTTAGCACCTGTCTAACCATCTGCAGAGCATGGATTGGTCTCAGTTCCAGCGTCATCCTCTTCAACAAGTGGATCCTGAGTAGCGCTGGATTCCGTGAGTACAAGACGGGCTACCTCTGAGACTGCAGCAGACTGACAACAGTACAGACTTCCGTACGCTTCGCGGACAGCTCCTTCTGGCTCAATCCACTGACTTTTCCCAGCAATCGTCCTCACGACATGGCATCTGGGTTTCGCGACCCTCATGACCCAGATCATGGCTCGATTCACCACAACACTCGACTCGAGAAAGAAGGTCCCAATGACTGGACGCATCTACCTCCGCGCCATTGTCCCCATCGGTGTCATGTTCTCCCTGTCGCTCATATGCGGTAACTTGACATATCTCTACCTCTCGGTTTCTTTCATCCAGATGCTCAAGGTACGGAAAGGAAGGAGAAAAGAGCAGCCAACACTTCTGACATCTACCAGGCTACTACACCAGTCGCTGTGCTTCTGGCCACCTGGTCCATGGGTCTCGCTCCACCAAACTTCAAGACTCTCGGCAATGTCTCCTTCATTGTCCTCGGTGTCATCATTGCATCCGTTGGCGAGATCAAATTCGTCCTGATCGGTTTCCTCTTCCAGATTGGAGGTATCATCTTCGAGGCCATCCGTCTCACCATGGTCCAGCGCCTTCTCTCTTCCGCCGAGTTCAAGATGGACCCGCTCGTGTCCCTGTACTACTTTGCTCCAGCCTGCGCTGTTATGAACGGTCTCACTGCCCTGGTCGTCGAAGTCCCAAAGATGACGTTGGCCGATCTTGAAAAGGTCGGATACTTCAACTTGCTCGCCAACGCCTTTGTCGCATTCGCCCTGAACGTGTCTGTCGTGTTCCTGGTAAGATGACTCAAACGCACTGCAGTGAAACCCCCATCTGACAAGATCCAGATTGGCAGGACCTCTTCTCTCGTCTTGACCCTGTCCGGTGTGCTCAAGGATATCCTCCTTGTCCTTGCCTCGATGCTCATCTTCCGCGATCCCGTCTCCGGTCTTCAATTCTTCGGCTACAGCATCGCTCTTGGCGGTCTCGTCTACTACAAGCTCGGCGCCGACAAGCTCAAGGAGTACGCCAGCGAGGGTGGAAGGCAATGGGCCGACTACGGCAACAGGAGCCCCATCATGAGGAAGCTCCTCACCATCTTCATCATCCTCGTCACCTTTATCATCCTGCTCGGCGGTCTCGGAAGCGCCTTCCAGTACGACCCCTCGGACGTCGCCAACAAGCTGAGCGGTATGCTCTCCAACAGCGGCCAGTAAGCGCTGCATCGGTTTAAGAGAAATATGGTGGTTTGGCCAGACGAGGGAAGATGATAATGAAGGAATATAAACGAGTGGAAGGAAGCAACAGGATATTGAAGCATGGAGATCAGCACGAACAGAAGGAGAGGGGAGCGTCAAAAAAGGATAGACAATCTGCCTTGTGTGTTTTGTTTTGTTTTTTCTCCCTCACATTCACATGTAATAATACAGCATGCGCCTTTCAGGCAGAGATCGCTTGCATTATTCAACCCCCGGCGCGAGAGGAGATGATCCGAATTATTAGCCTGCATGTATCATGGGAGAACGAGTTCTTTTTTTTTATGTGTATACCTTTCTTTTCCGACTGCACTAAATCAGATATAGATGGGAGATGGCAGAATCAATCACTTGTGAAATATCAAGCTCGAGTCAAGTGCAAGTGGATGACACAAAAGTAGTGCGGTGGTATCCTGCAATGTTGCAAATCTACCAGCAGATGCATCTCTCTTGCTCTCACAGTTTGGCTTCCGCATACATCTTTGTCCGCCAGAGTCGATTTCAGTCCTGTAAGGCCGCTCAAAGTCTTGTTGTAGCAGTAGGGGAGTCTTGCTCTCCCATGGTCCTCGCCTCTTGGAATATCCTCCCATTTCCCCCCCCTTCTTCATCGCTGGTATATATGCATGCCACCTCCCATGACCATAAGCCAAGCACGAACTTGATTCAAGATGCCCCTCGAGTCAGATACTGTCGCTCGCCCTCTCCACATTCGACTATACCACGTTTCCACAACACCGCCCACCTGTCCCAGCATGTCGGGTTCTCGTTGGGTCCTCCTCCTCCTCCTCCTGTTTTCACCTCGATGTGAGAACGACTTGACGAATCAAGGCACGACCAAAACCCCCATACTCCCCGCTTGGCCCACAATGCTCTTTGCAATCTTCTCCAGACCCAGCCCCTTGAGCCGTGCCTCCTCGCTCTTGATCTGCGCGATGGCGTACACGTGTTTCAGGCTCACCGTCCCCACCGTCCCCAGGTTGGCATTGCCCATCAGATCCTTGCCCGATGCTTTGCCCGTCTTGTCCACCGCGTAGGACGCGCGCGTGTCCTCCCCCTTTGCGGCCTCCGTTGACGCCGCGGCGGCGGCGGCGGCGGCGGGATCCGAGGGGGACGCAGAGCCAGAGGAGGAGGAGGACGACGACGACGACGACGACGACGGCTTGGACGAGGCGGTGGAGACTTGGGACGCGACGGCCGCGCCTAGCGTGCGTGGACCCGCGGTGTTGCCTGCCCCGCGCAGTTTGTTTTTCACGGGGGCCACGCCGGCCGCGGAGAGGAGCAGGGTCGAGGTGGGTGGGGTGCGGATCGAGAAGGTGAAGGAGCGGTCCGGCCGGACTGTCACCAGCGCCGGGATCGGCGTGCCGGGAATGTATTGTGCCGTACGGGCGTTGAATTCCTTGTCGCCGTCAGTGTCTGGCAGGGAGATGGGGGAGGAAAGGCGGAAGGATGATATACCTTGCAGAAATCCATGCTCTTTACACCTTTGCTACCCAGTGCTGGACCGACGGGAGGTGATGGGGATGCTTGGCCTGCTCCTACGAGGAGCTTGACCAGCACATCTTTAGCCATGGCCTTTCTCGCCATGGCGAGGAGTTTCCGAGGCTGTATTCACGTGTGCTGGACGATCGCACAGAAGATGATGTTCCGAGGCAGAGTAGAGAGTGCTTAAAGGAATATGGAGCACTTTAGCTGCTCTGCACTGTGACTAGTCGTGGGAGCCTGGGGTTCTAAGTGTTGGCCGGATGTCGATACAAGTCCTAGAAAGCTATACTCCTGGTACTCTGCAACGAGTCTTGCGGTTGCACAAAATTTGCGCGAGTCATCCATCAACGTTTGGAGAGTCATGCTTGCTTTTGATTTACTAGCAGTCGACGAATAACGACTCTTTACACGTAAGCCGTATATCCTCATGGATCGGTCCTCAGTCCGTCAGACTAGTAATATTATTGATGACTACAAGAGTGAATATCAACGACGAGCTGCTCGGTCGAAGACAGACCGGGTTACCCATACCTGTACAGTGGCCATGGAGACATTATAGGCTGTGTCACGTGTCGGTAGTGACATCTTTGACATCCTCTCATTCTCCAACGACCGGCACATCGCCTTTGTTCATACTCTCGTGTAACAGCATGATAATTTCGTCAAACTTGGCGTCCCCATAGTAGCCGTCTCCCTCTTTTTGCAGTTCCGCCAGATCCCTCGCTGTCAGACCAGCTTCTTCCACCGCATTCTTGTCCGCTCCATTGCCGAGCAGAAACTTCACGGCATCGATACTACCGCTCTCCGCCGCCCAGTGTAGCGGGGTTCTCCCTGTCGCATTGGTGACATTCACATCGACCCCGACTTCAAGCAGTGCCTGGATGCTGCCCACACTGTCACTCACTGCCGCAGAATGTATGGGCTGACTGCCATTGACCAGCCTGGGCCCATGATCCGCGTCATTCTCGAACAGTAGCGCGCGGACATTGGCGTCGTTGCCTGCCTTCGCTGCGCAATGAAGCGCCGACCAACCGTCTTCCACTTGCTCATTCACATCTGCGCCACGCACGCGCAGCATCAAGATTGCCTCTTCTGAACCGCATCGGGCAGCCGTGTGCATAGGGGTCTCACTGTGTCCGTTGACAATGCTGTGCTTATGGACATCTGCGCCAGCTTTCAGAAGCAGCTCGACGAATCCCGGGTCTTCGAGTTTGCATGCCTGTGTCAGCACGCTTGTGCTTTCATAGCTGTACGGTTTCCCGAAAGATTGTGGGTTTGCACCCCAGTCCAAAAGCCTCTCGACTGCCTGGTAGTGATTGGAAGAGATTGCAGCGTGTAGCGGTACGGTGTGTAGTTCGCCACCTGCCGGCATGTTGACGTCTGCACCGGCTTCCATCAGGCTGTCAATGGCCATGACATTATTTCCCTTGGCAGCAGTTATGAGCGGGGAACTGCCGTTCAAGTCGGCTCGGCTATGTTCAGGACTGTTGACGTTGGCGCCATGTTCGATGAGCCACTCTATCATTCTTGTCTGAGACGAGCGGATGGCTTCTTCGAGAGGAGTCCCACGGACAACAATATCGTCATTAATGACACACCATCGAGTTGGAAACATGTCAATGTCGGCACCGGCTGTGATGAGTAAATCCAGGGCATCGATTTGGCCGCCCAGCACGGCTGCTTGGACGGAAACACCGTAATCACAATGAACGGCCTGCGCAATCATTGCTGCATCGATGAGCACTTGCATTGTCTGGATATGACCACCGAGTGCAGCGCACTGTAGTGCTTTTCCATGCCGAATATCAGCCCCGGCGTCAGCTCCATGCTTGAGCAGCGACTTGACAGTTTCGGTATGACCACACCTGGCGGCTTCGCAGACAGCATCCGAGTGCCGATCTTTAGTATCCACCTTTGCGCCGCAGCCGATGAGCCTCTCGACTATCTCAAGATCTCCGAGTTTTGCGGCTTGCACGAGAGCCGAAGCCGGTACGTGCTTCCACAGATGAGCATGTGTGAATTCGCCTCTGATGCCCTCGGCCAACAGTTCGGAAACCAGATCGTCTTGCTTGCATTTTATCGCATGATACAGTACAGCATCAGGGATTCTGGAGCGGAAAAGCTCGAGCATCCCATGGGCATTCTCGCAACGAATGTCCTCCAGTGCATGAATAGCTATCTCATCACGGCAGTGAGGTAGCATGACCGCCACAATTTCTTTGTGATTATTCTTCACCGCAGCCTTGAGGGGGTTGTTCGATTTGCCTTTACTATTGCGCTGATTTGGATCCCCCCCAAGTCGAATCAATCGTTTGACTATATCCGTGTGACCTCCAGCCGCTGCCTTCAGCAATGGGGTCCCTTCCATCGGTCTGACCTCTACGCCGGTCATGATCTGATGATCGGCAAGTGTATCCAGTATAGAAGCATTGCCACGACGTGAGACACAGTCGATAACCCAGGCAATGTTTCTCTCGGAAGGGCCGGCTTCCAGGAGTAGGCTGAATACTTTGACGTTGTTGTGATACGCTGCAGCCAGCAGCGGAGTTCGATGGACGCCTCCTGACACGTCTGGTCCGCCACTCTTCTTCTCTAACATGTAGCGTACAATCTGTGGAAGATCTGAACAAGCAGCGTAGTAGATGGGTTCTGGCATATCCTTGCGTTCCAAGCTTGGTGCTGCCCACGGTCGTTCAGGATCAAAGAGCTTGCACCAATTTCTGTAGGAGGAAGAGATACTTTCATCGCCAGTAAAGAGCCGTAATGCAAGGCCGGTGGCCGAGTCGTTGTCCTCGAACTCGAATGCTGCATAAGACTTGTCAATCTTGACCATATCCTTGGACCTGTTGGACGAATGGTAGAAACGTATCCAATACTCTGCTGCGAATCTCAGCAGTGGTAATTCATGTAAGTGGGTGTCGTTCAAGTCTTGCTTCAAATGCAGCAAATAGACCAGAAGACTTCTTGCAATCATGCGATACAATTCATCTAACGTCAATGGCAGTGCCATCGGTACCCCCCATTGATGCAAAGGGCATAGTCAAGAGGAAATCTTTGACCGTCTCGTGTGCAAGTCGAAGATTGTAAGACTCGTTGACAAGTCCGACGGAGTCCGTGATAGCGATCTTTGTCACGCTGACCAGAGTCGTACAGATGCTCATGAGATCCGTTGGATCAGGAAATCGTAAGTCGATGTCGAACTCTGGACCTGAAACAGCTTCGAGGTCGATAGCCAACATGTCGACTGCCTCCTCCAAAAGAATCGGCCGTGGCGATACAGCAAGCCACATCAGCAATCTGGAGGCATAGGGAAGATGAACCTCATCGATACGTCGCAAAGTTTCCTCGTAAGTCTCTGCGAGCGATTTTGGCAGCATTGCGAGCGTCCTCTTGACGTCTTTCACGGTAAGACATCTGGTAAGAAGCGCAAGAATGCACTCCACCCACCGGAACCTGCGTTCAGTCAGTCGCTGCATGGGAATCAAGGATCTGTGAATTACATCCCGCTTGCTCGATTCTTCAACGTGGTCTGGATGTCTTGTTTCAATGCCGGATCCCATTTGCGGAACTTTGGATGCCTGGCAATTTGGTAGTCCACAACCAGAGCGATATCAGAATCTGTCTCGACTCGCTTCACAGGTACGACGGACTTGACATGGGCTTCAAGAGCTCCGGAAATCCTCGCTTCATATCGGCTTACGAGCAGCAAATGTAAGCCATCACTGCTATTTCGCAGCACTGCCTGCATGAAGGAGAGCACAGCATCAACGTCGTCAGCCTCATCCAAAGCGTCAACGACGAGAAACACTCTGTCGAAGTCATTCCGAATGAGCTGTTGAAGCGTGGCTGATAGTTCTTCAATGGACGGCTGTGCTATACCGTCTTGATACACGCCTCCCGGGCGAGCGTGGGGCGAGCGCTGGAATTGATTCATCACAAACTTCTCCACATCTTTGGATAGTACCTTGGTCTGCTGAGCGAGTTGTGTGAGGAGTGATCTTAGAAGCATGTCGAGTGTAGAGTTACCCCTGTCGCCGAAGTCGAACTGGAAATAGGCAATGGCAGATCGTCCGTCACTGGCAATCAGTCGCAGCATCTCGTCTGCGACTACGGCAGCGATTACCGATTTGCCACATCCTGGTATGCCATGAAGCCAGAGAGAGCTTCCTGATGTGGTCTTCCAGGTCTGGTATTCCGGGTTGTCCAAGAACCAACCTGCCGTACCAGGCTCCCGCTTCGCCAGAAGCTTTGTTCTCTTGACTGTCTGATCAGGAGCAGCAAGCCAGTCCATGATTACAGAGAAGTCGAGCTGTTCTTGTTTCTCCGCTGCTTGGCATTGTGCTTCCACGATGCGCTTGTGGAGATCAGTGGTGGTGGTGCGTATCTCCAATACGGATGTAGCGATATCTGTCAGAAGACTCAGCTCAATGCTGTCCTTGATGCGTGAGATGTTCTGTAGACGTTTGTCGACCTCTTTCTCCACAAGCGGCCAAATTAGTCGTTTACCAAGTCGGCGCCACTGACTGACTGAATCGCCGAGTCGTTCTTCTAGCCACTTGAGATCAGCTTCACACTGATGGAAAACACCGTCTGGAGCTCCCAATTTCCGTAGCAGAGGGAGATACGTGTAACCGTGACCCGCATCGTCATCAATCATCTGTAGTATTCGTTCCGTGATGTCTCTAGCGCTCCGAACTTCATTGAGAGTCTTCTTGACATCTTGTGGGGCATCTTTGATGCCATGACTGTAGTGGTAGCATAACGAGATGACGCTTCCACTAATTTGCACGATCGCTATCAAGCTGGCAGTGACGCGGAGCGGGTCAGCCATTCTGACTTTGCGAGCAGTCGCACAACATCAGGAGCTCGAAGTACTGAGGTGGCCAGCCATATAAAGGCGATGCGGCGATGGACAAGTCTAGGAGGCCTCCAGAGTGGCGCATTTGCCTTGTCGCACCTTGTGGCGCTCTGGTGGTGTTGTCAGCCGCAGCAGCTGAGGTACCGAATGGTCCTCATTGGGTGCAGTGAGAGCGACGCTGCAGTCTTGCAGCATCTACGGATGTCATCCACACGACAACGATGCTCGCCGATTCGTGAGTGTTGGAGATAGCAGAGCTGGGAAAGAGTACGATCCTTCGTTGGAATCATCTTCGTTAAGGTGGCGATCAAGACTGAGTTTTGAATCTAGACATGGCGTTCTCGAGCAGTGAGTTGACCGCAGCATTGCCCTACTCAATTGAGCTCCACTTGAAGTAGGTATGCTGCTGTAAACCTCGAGAAGTATAGTCTACGCATTATCGCATGATTCTGAATTGTTCCGACACAGGTTCCAAACGTCTCAATATAGGTCGTAGTGGATGCAATAGCTACTCGATATACAGCATAGAAAGAGAAATTACGCTGGTCTGCCGTTGACCAACAACATCCTCTTACAACCATAATACAAGTCACGTGTACTTCAATCAGTTGGTTCAAATCATCATCATTCTCGTTCTCGCCACCAAATCCGCAATCTAAAAACTGTGGGTATCATATGGATCATGTCATGAACATCATTTTGCTCCGCCGGGAAATGCAGAGTGCTCCACCTCCAGCCACGGTCAAACCAAGCCATTACTCCTTGTTCGGAGCCTCGCTCCTCCTACGCTTGAGGATACTCCTTGCCTCGGCCTGTACACCTTCCTTCTTCTTGGTCAACATATCCTTCTCAACGTTCTTCAATTTCTCTCTGACCTCGCGCTTGGCGGCTTCCCATTCCTCGCGATCAACACCCTTCTCGGGGCTAGCAAATCCACTTCCTCCGCCCGCAGTAGCAGCTGACGACCCAGCGGGAATCTCTTCGGCAAGGCGGTCTGCCATGTCGGCGTCGTACTCCCGTTCGCTGCGACGGATGGCCTCGGGATCAATCTGTCTGGCAGTAGCCAACAAGTCGAGACTGCCGCTGTCCGACTCCTCATCTTCACCGTCACCGTCCTCATCAGACGAAGACGCATACTCGATCTCGATCCTTTGGGGTGCGGCTGACGGCGGCGGGGCGTCGGCGCTGAGAGGCGACACGCTCATGGCGTCTTCGGCATCGCTGGTCTCGTCATCTTCGGGTGTCGTATCACCGGCTGGCATGAAGCAGGATGCGTCAGGAAGCCTGCTTGGGGCAAGAACCTCGGTTCTCGCGTCGAGCAGCTCCTTGTGATAAGCCATGCGAGCCATGCGACCGGCATCGTCGCTTTGCTGGAGGAGATTGGCGATATTGGTTGGATAGTGGCGAGATGGATAGCTGCGATGCTCAGTCGGCGCCTTGACGTCGTCCACGCGTGCATGGCGGGACTCGACGTTGATGGCAAAATTGTCGGCAGGATAGACGCCACCGAGACCAGACACTTCGAATTGAATTGCTTTAGGGTCCTTCCCTCTCTGCGACGAGAGTGGTGACGCGTTCGGAAACTTGATCTCCTGATCTGCTGGAATAGGATTGTCGTCCAGATCCATTGGTTCCGGCAAGTTCTCGCTACTGGCGAAGGGACCCTTGGTCTCCGAAGTTGGAGAATTGGAGCCGGACACTGCAGTACCCACAGGCTGACTCGCAATGCTATGGTAGAGGAATGCGTTGTACAGCATAGCTTCTTCTGTTTTCGTATCCCCGGACAGATCAGTGCAGAACTTTGCATTGTTGTAGAAGATGATTGGACCATTCTCGCGAGCCTTCTTCCGCTTCGTCGAGGTCGTCTTGATACCGGAGCTGGTCATGCCAGAAGAGTCGCCAGCTTGTGCGATGGGAAAGGCGGACTCTGTTGTGTCTTCTTCTCCGTCTGAAGAGGTGAGGTCGCTATCCTGGCTACTGCGATGGTAGAAGAGAGGCGTATACGCGAGCTTCTGCTCCTGGAGCTCGATTACACTTCTTGAAGGTCGAGATCCAGCGCTGCTACCCTGCTGGGAAACCTTCAGTCTCTTTCGTGGGCTACCTCTCTCTGACGAAACAGCATTGGGACCTGTCGCGCCACCCACGGAAGGCGTAGTGCCACCGTCACTGCTAGTCTTTGTGACGGACCTGCCGCCCTTCCACCTGACCTTTCGTCCATCGGTAGAAAGCTCTAGCTTCTTGGATACATCTTGGATAGCCTTCCTGACGAATTCAGGCGTGACGTTGATAGTGTGCAGCTGAGCCATGTTGGCGAGCAGGTTGAGGTAGATCCAGCCATGACCGTCTTCGGGTGGAGACATGGTCTCTGCGCCAGGTGGAGAGAAGCCAAGATGTCTGATGTATTGCATATTTTCAGATGGAATCTGTGCACGGTAAGGATCGAGATCGAGAGGGCGGGTGGGTCTCTGCTCGTGCGACAGTTTCCTAGTCAACTTGGGCGACTCCCTTGGTTTCTTTCCTTTGTCGTGCTCAGGGCTGTCAGCTGCTTGCTGCGCTTCTCGCTTGGCGATAATCTCCGACATGATCAGAGCTTCTCGCAGACCTTCGACCGGAATCTTCAGCCCGGAACTCTCCATCTCCGACCGGTCCATCTTTGCAGCGAGCTGACTAACTTCCTGTTGCTGTTGTGGTTGGTTGTTGCCGGCTACAGCGCCTTTACCTGCGAAGATCTGTTCAAGACGACGGACAATCATCTTCTTCTTTGCTTTCTCAGTCATGGCAGAAGGGTGTCGTGGGAGGAGACCCTCAGGGATGTCGTGAAGATAAGTCTGGATATTCTGCTGACGATGCCTTGCCGCCGAAGCCGAAGCCGGCTTCTTCTTGGTATCCGACATGGACTGGTTTGAAGATCCTTGACCTGAAGCAGAGGCAGAAGCATACGCAGAGTCTGCGAATGGGTTCGAAGTCAACGATGAGCCCGATTTCTGTGGCGGTAGTGACGATGCCATTGAGTTGAACATGTTGCTTGTCATTTCAGCACCACCAGGCTGGTTGAGGCTGAGTGCGAATTGCCTCAGCATCTCCTCCAATTCCTTCTTTTTCGAGGTCGGCAGGCCATGCACTCTAACCTCGAAGAGTTTCTGATCTTTTAGGTGCGAATCGTGTAGCTTCTCATAGGTCTTCAGCTTCCTCTTTAACTTCTTGTTCTCGATGGTTAGATCGTCGATAACACTTCTGAAGTCCTCAGTACTGCTGTTGTCGGTGCCGAGATGTAATAGACCTGTTCGAAGCGGAAGGGAGCCGGGTGAAGGATCGATGCCAAGGTATTGGTTGCGAGCACGAGCGGCGGCACCCTCCGGAGGTGTCTCATCTGACGAAGAGTTTTGAAGGAAGAATGGAGGCGAATCTGCGTGTGTCAGTATAGAGCACCATCCTCTATGACGATTGCTCTCACTGTCTACAAAGGATGTACTGTTCCTCGATGCATGATTGTTGGACTTTTCGAACCACTTCTCGGCGTTGCTGCTCTCCCCAGAATCATCTTTGCCGACGAGAGGTTTCAGACTTGACGGCGAGCTCGAAGGTCGCTTGACCGGCTCGGGTGGAGCGGCGATGGGACCGACACCAGGTTCATGGCTTCGTGCGCGGACAGCTCTTGGTGAGTGAAGTAGCGAGACTGATTTATGTGCTGGTGGTCGACGAGGATGCAACCCGGCCGAGGATAAGCTGTTGTTGCTAGACGTGTCGACGTCCATGTCGGCGACGAATGTGCCTATGTGTCGAGATTGAAGATGGAAACCTGATCGCCGATAGCATCCATGTGGCGGGGTGTTCCGTGTAAAATGCAGGGTATGGTGTCGTGAGGGGCAAACTTGATATGTCCAGTGCTGACAATTTTTGATATGGGTTGTGGCAAAGACTCGTTCTAGTCAGGACGTTGATGTAGGTGTCTAGGTGAAGGCGAAAGGGTAACTCCTGACAAAGGCGGACAGGTTCTAGGTGACGGGGTCTTGTGGGTAGCGAAAACTCAAGAGCAGAAGGGCAGGTGAATCCAGCCCATCGCAAATCGATCAGGTGTAGCAGTTCTCTCAAGATTCAGCGAACCGTCATGAGCGAACATCGCACGGTCACAGGCGCATCGAAGGGGCCATCGGAGCGGAGAAAGAGACAGGTTGGCGACAGCGTCGATGCACGGTGATGGGGTAGAGTTGGAGATCGAATGCTTTTGCTGCGAACGACGATCGCTAGCCGTACGGCCACATCTTTCGCGGCAATAATGAGGGAGGTCTGTGATGCCTTTCGATCGCGACATGAGGTCGCCAAACCCTGGATCGAAAATTGATTGGTACCAAGGCCAATTGTCTAGACCTTTGGGCTTTACTTGTCCAGACAAGCCATCTGTCGTTCGCGGGCCATCGACCGTGTCCCTTCGTCAGAGCCTTTGTGTCGGCCGCGTTCCGAGCCCATTGATCCAAGCGCGCTTCCACTCCAATCGGACCCTCATCGACGATTTTTAAGCATCGTGAGGTAGTACGGTCATGCATCCGCCGCAAGCTTCTGGAAACACAGACACACCACGTCACGGCCTTGCTAGTAGCTATCTGCGAGAGGAGAGGCCATCCGTGCCGTCGGGTACTCAAACATCGTCGATATACCACGACTGCAGATTGTGAGGTTGTACGAATCCGAACGCTGTTGGCTTCCGCGGAGGATTCGATCGGGGATTTCAGGATTTGTTTTGCCCTCGTATGATGGCGCAGGCTGTCACAGAGCAGACCCTCGACACGATGGCCGGACAAATGCTGACTACCCTGCTGCTGCTGACCAGTGAGATCTCTCGATGCTGTCCCGATTGTTCGTGTCTTGCCCTGAGAAGGCTTGACATGGCTTGACATGGCCGGTGGTGCCCCTGCAAATCAGTGATACGGGTCCAGTAGCAGGTGACGCCAACGGACAACCTGCCTCTAACCTTGGTCAGGGCCCTGCAGCGTATCGCAACCGTCTCGCGTGGCTGTCGTGTCATCGGGCCCTTGCGTCGCTGATATCGCCGATGTATTTTTGTGATCATCGTGCGGCTCTGCGGCACACGCCGAATCGGGCTGCAAAATCTCCGATCGTGCTAGCACGGGTATAGTACTGTAGTGAAGAAGTAGGATGCAGGGTATTCAGGTACGCCATCTCTATTCTCGTCTTTGCTGACGAACTACCTGCTCGCTGACTACACCTGCCGGCCTTGATAGATCTTATTGATTTCACCAAAGGCAGCCATGAAGCGGCTGATCGAGAAATGAGCCGTTACCTTGAGATCGTGGAGCAAACCCCTTTCGACCAGCTTGCTGCCGTCCTCTTTATGCCGTCACTGACCTTGCAGTTGAGAAAAAGGTGCTTCCCCCTTTGCTTGCCTTGTAAAGGCTGGTCTGAGCCGCAAGGTTAAAGACTTCCTCGAGTCATCAAGGCATCAGTCATCTTGGATCTTTTCAAGATGCGATGCTCTCAAAGCTGCTCTCTGTACTGCCGTCTGCCATGCTCAAGCTCCCTCAACGCAAGTCATCGGTCGATTGGCGGAGGATGTTTGCTAAGAATGCTCGTGGTGGGATCACAAGGACACATCCCTCAACGTTTCAGGCTAGTTCGCTGTCCTGGCGTCCCTTTGAGCCTCTCCCGTTGGCATCAGATCGACCTCTCCATCGTCGATACGGCTACACTCAGCGTAAGTCGTATGCAACACGACCTCCCCTCTGATTTTCAGCTGCCATTTTGGTTTCTCCAATGCTTTTCCCGCGGTCGTACCCTCATGCCGCCTCCAGATACCTCACCCCCTCCCTCGCTCTCTCCCCCTTCCCCACCACCGCTCCTATCCCCTCCTTCACCTCCACCAGTCTCCTCGTCCCTTCCTCCCAACTCCGCCGCATATCCCCCACCTTTTCCAACCCCTCCACCTCCACTTTGACCTCGCCCATCTCTCCTTCCCTCCTCTCCTCCCCTTTCCTGATCTTCTCCTCCCACTGCCTCCCCCCTTCCTCCTCTGCGGTAGCCCACCGCCCCGCCATCCGCGCGGGTGCCTCCCTCCTCAAATTCGCCAATTCCAGCGTCAAGTCCTCAATGTCGGCACTCGCGGCCTGTATCCTCCTCGCAAGCTTATGATCAAAAGCCTCCGTCTCCTCCACCTCTCCCTTGGCCCCCAACGTCCGTTCCAAATCCGCCCCGTCGAGGCCATTGATGCTCACGTTGCTCTTGACCCCCGCGAAAGTGCGCGACAGGAAGGCCTGCACTTCCGCTTCGACGAGGCGACGCATGGGGTCTTCTTCGCTGGCGGGCAAAGCGGAGGCCGTGCGCGGGAAGTGTAGATCGATCTTCTGCCGGGCGAGCAGGGAGGCCGTGGAGATGAGGAATTGCAGGTCCGCGGCCGTTTGCAGCTCGATTTTGCGGTGGGTTGTGTCCATTTCCGGGATGGTGGAGGTAGTGTCGCGTACGGGGCTGGTCTGGGAAGCATGCAGAGGTGTATCAACGCGTGCGGGTGGTGTTTAGCTCTAATTTGTAAAAGATGGTTGACGTGCTGGACGTGTTTTGTTTAGACGCGGACTAGGTCCGCTCGCCGGGAACCGGAATGGCGCATGGCTGAGCTAGCGTCATGTGTTGATTGCGGGGAAGCGTTATCGGCTGCTTGGGGTTGCTTATCTGGGGGAGATACAAAAGGACTATGATACGAGTGTATCGGGTGTGTCGAGCATGACTGGAGCTGTACATCACAAGAGTGCTCAGTACGGACAAGAGACAGTGCCGCACGAGCTGGAACAATCACAATGCTGATTTCAGAGGGGAGTATCTACGCTATCCCTCCCTGCTATACTCCGGCATTACTCCACAACCGGTATGATCCGCAGTACGCCCTCAAACCCATCAGGGTCCCACAGAGCCTTGTGAGATGGTACCGTAGAGATCGCCCGTGTATTGAGTAAAAATCCTGTGCTAGAAGAGTCCTGAGAAGTCGTGTACGGTCGTGTGTCTCCTGCAGTGGTTCTCGTTACTTTGGAAGCAGAGCCTCCGCCTCCTCGTCTGTAAGGATGATGTCTTTCACAGGATCCGGCTTGCGTTCGAGGTCGGAAGAATCGTAGTCGATGTACGAGGGTAGAAAAATGTCTTGGTTCCAGTCAAAGCCTTGGGATGACTTGACGCAGGTGACCTGGAATAGAGGTTAGTACACTTTGGAGAGATGAGTCAAATGCTTGTCACTTACCAGCCTTGGAGGACCATCCGGGCCTGCCACATTGATCACAGTGTATTCCGAGTGTGATAGGGATGTACCTGTCCATTGTCAATCATCCGTATACCATAGATGTGTTCAGGCATTCTCACCAAGTAGTGATGGCCTTCTGTCCCATTCCCTGCTCTTTTTGCTTGAGGACGAAGCTTTGGTATTTGGTGATGATGAAGTCATTGTCGGAGAAGCGGCCACTGGTGTGCGTGGAGAGCTTGCAGCTTGGTAGCTTGCAAAGGAGGACGAAGCTGAATCCGAGCTCGAGGCGACTGCTGAGGAGGACGATGACGCTATGCTACTGCCACCGTAGGTGCTATCACGAGGACGACGACGCTTGGGAATTGCAATAGAGGAAGACATGAGCTCAACTATCGGAGTGATCTGATCTGTTCGAATTTTCTCAAGAATAGTAGTGTCTACAATCGTGTTGCAGGTCTAGGCAAGGAAGTAGGTCCAGGTTGACAACATCCATGGTTGTAGGTTAACGCCGAGAACAGCCGAAGGATGATCACATGCCGCATTGACAGGCACGGGGAACATCATTTATTTGCACCAAGTGAGTTCACCTTTTTCGACCGCATATACTAGAAGCTCGATATACTGTTATATGTATGTTGCTGGGTTCATGGCCCTGGGCTGGATTCGCCTGCAGTGGTGAATAGATCGAATGGTCTATTTGGACGCTGTGTCTTTTTTATAGCGCGTAATCGAAGCTCTCAAGGCCACTGTTGGTGCGAAACGGAGTCTTTGGGAACCGCGTGAAAGACAGTATGAATCTTGTGCTTGCACTTGTAAGGAGCAGGAACTGGATGTGGAATGCCGCATATGGCGGAATACATTTAAAAGTTCTACGATGCGGAAGCCTACTTTGCCAGAACATTTACAAAGTCCTCGTTTCCTCCACCAATAAACCAGATTACCAGGGTATCTCAAATCCGACTCAGAATAGAAGGGTAAGGATAAGTACGAGGTCGTCCGTCAAGAAAGCTTTGCGCTGGGTAAAAGGCTGTGTCCAGTCTAGGGTCGTTGTCGTAAGAATGCTGCGTGATTGTTATAGTACAAGTGGTAGTCGTGTCCAAGTCGAGTTATTTTCCAATTACCAGCCTCGCTTGCGGGCGAACTTCTTGTTGAGAAGATTCAGGAGTCGTGGCACATGCAATGTGATATAGTCGAGGTCGAGCTCATCATTACCGTCCTTTTGCATCTCGAGGAGATCGTCGAGCTTGAGATCGAGCTCAAAGATACCCCGGTTGCGGCCCTTGTACCATAACGAGATGATGAAAGTTCCCGGGCTTGGACTGGTCATGTTGAAGTAGGTGCCGCCCTTTCTATTCTCAGGGATGTTCGATCGGACAAGCACACCATCCTTCTCCGCTTGTCCATGGGTGAGCTTGTATGGACCAAGCACCTTTTGTGCGCCTGATCGCTTTCCTTGACTCTCTGCCTGACCACGTACATTATGCAGGTACGACTTGTATGTTTCGAGCTGGCCGTTGAGGTAGTTGTTGTGCTCGATGATAGTTGAATAGACCTCGTCGAGTTTCTGTGTCTCGATGATGACTTTGTCCTTGAGCGAGCCAAGATGGTGGAGCTCTTGCTCGATTTCGTCGCGCAGTGCGGCAAACCCATCGGCCTTCTCGATAGCACCCATCTCTTGCAGCTGGTTGAGCAATTCCATGGCCCTGATACCCTTTCGCACCATGACCGAGTCATTCTTCGTCGTGGCTGCAGCTTCGGCAATTCTGTCCAATCGAAGTGGTCTTCGGGTGACGACCGCATTCCTGGGCAGAGTTCTGAGGATCATGACAAAAGTCGACTTTGCTTCCATGAAGTAGACTTCTTCCTCGGTGATATCCAGGGCAGCAGTCAGATCGTCAAGCGCAGTCTCCCATCTGCTGAAGAGAGGAAGGTTGATGGCACGATTCTCCTTTCGAGGTAATTGTGAAGGGGCATGTCCCAGCTCTTGTAGTAGCTGTGCCAGATGCGAGCTCTCATCTTTGGTGAGGATGGTCTGATGCTTCTCGAGGAGGGCGTGAATTGCATAGACTTCGTTCAAGGAGATGGACAATTCGAGATCCTTCTTCGACAACGCAACGTAGTTATCCATCTCCAAAGACTCGTAGAAATCCTGGACTTCGCACAGGTTGAGCAAAAAGCGGTTCATGCGCTCTTTGTTGTCATAGACGAACGGCTGAAGTGAGGCCATGTATGGTTCTTTGGCGTACGAAGGCTTATTGGCCAAGTTCTGCAACATCTTTGCAATCTGTCATACGATCAGCATGGGTTCAACTTTCGTGTGGCAAGCTTCACATACGTATGTGAGAGTCCTCTTGGGGTTCTCGGAAGGAAGCTGCTCAATCAACATATACGATCTGGGTGTCACGATCGCTGGGTTCAGGAAGCGGAGGAAGAAGAATCCACCGATCAGGGTACAAATGGTCGTGTCGTGCGCATCTGGGTACTTTCGCCTTGACAAGCTGCGAATCTGCTTGCAGATCCAGCGAATACCGTAAGGCACCTCATCAATGTTCTGAATGATGGTGTCCAAGAATTGGTTGGCGAGTCTGGTCAATGTCTCAACTCTTGGCTGGATGACTTTTTGCACTTCTCTGTTCGAGGCAGCTTGCTCCGCGGTGACACCCTTTGGCAGGTATGCAGGTAAAGGATTGCCACTGCCTTCGATCTGAGCGACCATGTGTTCGTACACCTTCAGCGGGTTGATTTCACAATCGAGATCCCGCACGGAGCAGAGAGAATTGATCTCTTCGGACAGAACCTTCTGGAGGTAACTCTGACCTGGACCTCGTCGGGTGTAGGTAGTCATCATGCGGGAAACGGGTGTGTTTGCTCGGAGCAAGGACGAGTAATCAGTTGTGTTATCGAATTGATATGTCAGGACGGACTGGAGCCTCTGTCAGTTGCGCTCTCGAGCAAACAGGACCGAGCACAAACCTGAAACATGGTAAGAAGGAGATATTCTTCGCGACTGTCATATTGGTTTCCGTAGATCGTGAACATGACCGTCTGAAGCAGCTGATCGATCTCTGCCATTGTGACAAGTCTGCAAAGATGTGCTATGTGGCGAGGTTCCGATTGCAGGAGGAAGAGCAAGTTGCCGTAACGTTGGGTCTTCTCGTCGTTGGGAAAGGAACCCTCTGCCAACTCGACTGCATCGTCAAGCGTCTCGGCGACTTCGTTACGCTGCAAATCAGTCAGTTCGTATCGTATGTATACGCCGTGGTTTGTCATACCTCTTCCTGAGCCATGCGATTCTGTACCAGCAGTGCAATCCTAGAATCCAGGTACCGAACATCCTTTTCGAGCACAAAATTCTTCTTTGATTGTGAGGAGATCTTGCTCTTGAGCTCTCGAAGTACTTTCTGGGCTGTACGAAACATCTTAGCTGGAGTTCTCCTGTCAAAGTAGTGTATCCTTACCTTTTGCCAGGTCATCCTCGATTTCGAGATCCCTTTGATTTGCATTCATAGACAAGTACAAAGCGGTCACGGAGTACCGCTTTGACTGTCTGGACTGCCTAGCGCCATCACGAGATACCCTTGAGTCACCTCGGTTCAGAGCTGGTAGGTAGGAATTGGACGAGCCGCTCGACGTCCTCGTCGGCGCATGGAGCGCCGCGATCGACATTTTGTGGGCTTATCGTCTTGGTGTATTGCTCTGCTCTTTCAATGGCCGCACTTGTGCACGCCGCACATGCGAGGGGTCGTACAGGCGCTCAATTGGTAGAGGGGTCCGCAGTGTGCCTCGCGAGCTGATGAGAAGCAATTCCAATTTGAAGGAATTCGGAGCGACCGAGCTGAATATTCAAGGTCGAGCGACGAGTGTGGTGTGGTTGACGACAATCCTGTGTTTGAGGTGCCTTGCTCAGAGTGCCAGTCCGAATCGGTGAGCGCAACGTGGGTTACGAGCTCAGGAGTGAACTGAACAGTAGAGGAAGGTGTGGACGCCGCAGACGAAAGGTGGGAGCAGAGCCCGAACGGTTGGGTGACGACGAGCAACCCTTGGAATGCAAAAGAGAATTGGCTGAAGGATGAAGAAAGGAGATGCTGTATTCGTGCTGGAGAGGGGCCTGGGGATCTGAAACGACTCCTGTAAGTACCCAAAGTGGCCAAAGCTCACCCGTTCTGTCTCAGTGGTTGTGGTCGTCCATCTTCTCCTATTGGTCAAAGGGAGCTTTCATTGTTCCTGTGCCTTCTTTCTATTGATTCGGTTACGGCAATGCTCGCCTCTTTTGCCAGGTATTCATTCGCAGCTGTGCGGACAAGATTTCATCAAGCGTATACGACGAAACACAACACGAGGAATGTAATGGTGCCCAAGTGGTATGGCAACCAACGGAGTGCCCGACGACATGCCCAATAACTGCATGATCGTTTTACGAACGCGCCGTTGATCAGGTCTCCCGGAGCTGCAGAGAGCGGAGTCTCCGGTGATGCCTACTCATCTAAATTTGTTGCTTTCACAAGGGATGATCAATGCTTGCCGAGATGTTCATTCGACTCTAGCATTGCTAGTTGCAAATGTAATTTATTATGTCGTGGGTTGACATTCGTCGGGCGAGGTGACATCGCAAGAGATGCATCCATCCCATCCAGAGAGCAACCTCTAGCTTCAACGGGCGGCCAAAGACGTCCGGCTTGGAGAATCTTTTTGTCATGGTATTCTTTTATCTAACAGCTCTAGCGGCGAATTGATCTTTATACTCGTACTGGGTATAGGATCTCGAGCTGCGACAGGCTGTGGCAAAAGGTTCGCTGCAACACCGCAACCTTGATCTGTACTTCTTAAAAGTAGTTCGATATATTGGTAGAGCCTTATACTGTTGCTAGTGCCGAGTTAAAGCTCTGCTGAGCTATGACCACGAAGTTCTTGTACCTGTTCGAGAAGCCCGAGAATGTTGCTCCACATAGATGAACCTCATCTATAGCTGAGGCAAGCTTTCCCGCCGCTAGCTTTGAGGTCCGCCCGAGGTATCATCGTATCTCGAGTCGCTATCGCAAGCTCGATTGTTTGCTTGTAGGGCGAGGACCGATGTTAAGATGCTCGTGTTGCTGGTTTTCCGGGGGGGCACGCACTTATAACAATCCGGCTTTCTTCTTTTCAATGAATTCTTTCAATGGCCGAAGATGCAGGGGATACTCCTTGCCTAGCCACGTTGCCCTCTGCGTATGGTCCCGGTAATCGTCTCCAGTATTCGGGTGCAGCAAAGCTGACAGTGGGCCTCGGTGTATCACCAGCCACGGTATAAAGGCACCAAATTGCGCAGGGGTGAAGATATTGACCTCAAACATGCCAATTGGATGAGGTCCGATGGGCTTATCCCACACCTTGTATATTCTCAGCTCCGGGAATTCTCGTCGTATTCTCTCCCAAAGCTCAGTCGCAAATTTGCACTCGTATTCCGAGTTCTGCTGGAAATAGATGTGAACGTCGAATCCTCCACGTCTGTCATTGGAGATTGGGCCGATAAAGCTATTGTAAGCTTCACTTTGATTGGCGGCGGGCGGATTGACATATGACTTGCCATCCTCAGCGAAATCGCTTGGTGGAGATTAGCATGATATTGTCCAGTCATGGTATCCCTTACTTTGGGAGGGGTTCCAAGCCCTCGTAACCCTTCAGAGGAGATTCGTAAGAATAGAGGAGTGGATCGGCCATCTGTCAATGTCTTGGAGAAATGCCTCTTGATGAGTGTTGGGAAGTTAGTATCAAATATGTTGGATGTAAGGAGATCCGGGAACGAATTGAGCAAATATATACTTACTGGTCCCCATAAGCTTTGCTGTTTCTAAGCAGTGCGGAATCGCAGCGCAGGGGAATGTCACGCAGTTGGCAGCGCAAGGCACGATCTTGACTTCTTGCCCGCGAGACCAGTACTCTCCATGACCAGTCGCATACAATATCATCAGCTCAAAAAGATGCTCCAAGCAAAAGATCGACCTTGTCATAGGAATATGGGAAGATAAATTCGGTTGTCTGAGTGTACATGGTCGTGCTTTGACGTCACCCACGAACCTTAGTCGCGTGTTGAGTCGCGTCGCGGCTAAATTGTTTTGCTTAATATTTGACTTCCGCTTCCACCATGTGCACCTTACCACATTATTCTTATGGCCGATTCCACAAAAGCAGACATTAGGCGACTCAAGTATGAGCTCAAAACATGGGAGCGCTCGTTTGCTGCTGCTCATGGGGGACGAAAGGCCACGAAAGCAGATATCAA
Source organism: Elsinoe necatrix (assembly GCA_033846785.1). Taxonomy (NCBI): domain Eukaryota; kingdom Fungi; phylum Ascomycota; class Dothideomycetes; order Myriangiales; family Elsinoaceae; genus Elsinoe; species Elsinoe necatrix. The sequence goes on from JANZYI010000008.1 coordinate 400,321, forward strand.
GGCCGACCCCGCTATAGGTACGCGTTTTGTGCGATTTGACTTGGTTGAAGAGTCTGACCGCGTGCATAGCTAGCAAGTATCGACAATACAGCCAGCTGTGCCGACCGAGTAACAAAGAAGACGAGGCACCGACGAGAGAGCCACAAAATGTACTCGAAACACAGCAAGAGGAACCTGCTCATCTCGCTCCGGCCGGGACTCCAAGCAAGTCGAAGATGATTACAGCTTCACCACGAAAGACACCCGGTAAACCTGAAAGACTGGTGGTCATGTCGCCAACGCCCCAGGCGATCCGCATGCGATTAGGACCTACTCCGCAGAAAGATGGTCAAATCCTGTCCCTGTTCGACACAACTTGTGCCGCTACATCGCCATCAAGACCAAAGACAGCTTTTCTAGACGCGGACATAAATGTAGCTGCGACACCCAGTAGAGGAAATTCAATCTCGATCTTCACATCTGAGGACATGGAGAATGCTAGGCCGAGCAGGACGCCGACTTCGAGTGGGAAGAGATACATGCTCGACACATTTGCGACGCCCATGAAGAGAAAGAGAGAGGAGACTGCTCAGACGCCATCGAGTTCCCGAGGCATGCACGCAACTCCTCAGTTCCTTCGAAGGACAAATGTACTGTTCAGCAGGACTCTTGATACATTGGACGAGACTGCCGAAGACGGCCCCGACAGAAAGCAGCCTCCATTCAAGAAGCGTAGCCTTGCCAGAAGCCTGAGCAGCATTATACGTGGCCTGAGAGCCCAAGAAGATGAGAAGGCAGACGAAAATTTGGATCTGCTGAGAGAGCTTGAAGGAGACATGTTTGAGTCCGTCGCAAAGCCGAGCGATACCGCAGAGAACAAGAAGCAGGCCTGTGCACCGGTGGAAGATGTGCCAGAGACGCAAGTGGAGATGCCTTTGGGGCCGGACACAATACCAGTCAGTGACAATGTGGAGAGTGATCAAGGCACCTTCGACACCAATGGACAGCCTCGCAAGGTTTGGAAAAAGAAAGGTCTCAAAAGACAAACCAAACGCGTGATCAGTGAGTATTGACAATCCTTCTCTCAATGTTCTCGCTAATGTAAGCAGTGCGACCACGACCCCAACCAGCGAAACCGGAAACAGCTTCGGCTACTGATCTCATGGAGTTCAGCTCGGTCAAAGATGATCATTCGGAGCATGAAGAGCCTCGTGCCGGTAGCGAATCAGACTTCAGTGAAGCGGAAGTGAAAAAGACCTCCAAAGCCGCCAAGAGCAACAGCGTTGAAAATGACAAGGCTACAGATGCGAATGAGCCCAAGAAGAAAAAGGTCAACGCCACGGCACATGCCAACTTTTGCCGTTTAAAGATCAAGAACAAGAACTCCAAAGCCAAGGGCCGCGGCCGCTTCGGCAGGAGATGAATGTATTCGTCATATCTCATGATTCACTTTTCCTCCTGCTCTCATTGTGGCGTTTCGGACATCACCGTGCAGACTCTAGCTGTATCGAATTCGGCCTGACCTTGCAGGGTTAGTTGTCCGCTATTCTGGGAATGTCGCTCCTCCGCTGGATCAGGCTCCATATCACCAACCTGGCGACATTTGCTTGCTCGTTTTACTAGCTAGGAGCCAACCGTGATTCGTGACCACCCACAAGATCAACTGTGAACGAATCCCTCTGATTGTAGCATCACTTCTTCTCCGCCTTGCCCTTCTTCGTCTTCTTCCTCTTACTCCTATCTCTCTTCTTCAGTGCCGTCATGCCCGCCTTGCACGTCTCCGCATATCTTGCATAGAACGTATCCAGATCATTTGGTTGCACAATCGTGCTTAATTTCACTTTATCCTTGTTCTTCTTCTTGCTCTCCTTGTCGGTCGTGCTTTTACCGTCCGTGGCTCGTATTAAGATTGGGAGTGGGTTCGGTGGATGAGTGTCCCAAAGCGGATCATCTGCGACTTTGACCGCATCTGGCTGCTCCAGAGTGTCATGCGATACTTGACGTCCGGTCAGTTTAGAGCAGATGAACGACTCAAGAGGTCCGTACATCGTTTCTGCGTCAGCCATATACTACCGTGTCCTTCTTGTGCGCGAGATGCGAGAAGTTCGGAGAGCTTGGAGAAGAACTGGACCGGTCAGGCATTGAGGGATGTTATGCAGCGGCCGTGGCAAGTGCGTACCTCCTCATGGCTCGAGTGACTTTGCGCCATGTTCTTGTATTCGTTCGCGGCGCTTCTGTAGAGAGCGGCGCAAGTGCTGTGCAATAGTAGATGGGCATGAAGTCAGTGGTCGTTAGTGGGGCCAAGATTTCGCGTGCGATTGGAAATCCAGAGGCAGGTTTTGCCGACCACTTTTGCTCATTTGAATAGACGCATTGCTAGACTCGAGCACATATCTACTTTGCTGGGAGCTAGATCTCCATCAAATTCGCGGCACTTCAGCATGAGCGGTACAAGGTAGGTAATTCTGTATCAATAAATACTGCTCTTCCATCAAGCCGCGCTTCGCGCCTCTCAGACCCCAACCCAAGCGGAAGAGGCAGGACCCCCTCGATGCCCCGCTATCGGACCCCGCCGATGTGTTGATCTCTCACGTGCTCAAAGCGAAATACCTAGTTTCGTGACTCTTCCGTTTCTGCAATTGCCCTGCTATCACCTCTCCTAAAGCCTCCAGATACAGCAGATAGGACAATGGCAGTCCCCATCATCTCCTCCGACCCGATCGTCCCTTCCGACACCTCCCTCATCACCTCCCCCGTCTCAGTACCTGTCGACCAAATCTCGACCATCTTTGGCAGCGATAGTATCGGTGAGCACCCCTTGCCTCTCTTCTTGCCTTCCTTCCCCTCTCCCCTCTCCCCCTTTCTCCTCCTATTCCTCTCTGCTCTAATCGGCACCTCCATCCTCCTCTGTCCTCCCTCCCGCCACCAACTAATCCCACCAGACCTCATCTCCACCCCGCTTGGCTCCCGCATCCTCGGTTTCTCAGACGAATGGTTCGCCGCCGCCTCCAACCTCACCACTCCGACAGCCCCAATCCGCAAGCCCGGCGTCTTCACCTACGCCGGCGCATGGTACGACGGCTGGGAAACGCGGCGCCACAACACCGCGCCCTTCGACTGGGTCATCTTCCGCCTCGGCGTGTCCTCGGGCCGCGTCAAGGGCGTGGAAATCGACACGGCCTTCTTCAATGGGAACCATGCGCCCGAAGTCGCCGTGGAGGGGTGTTTCATTTCTGACGAGGAGGAGGGGAAATTGCTCGACAAGGACTTCAAGGGATGGAAGACGGTGCTGGAGAAGCAGGAGTGTGGGCCGAGTAGGAGGCATGCGTGGCTCGTCCCGCGGGTGGAGGGAGAGCAGGTCACGCATGTCAGACTGTGCATGTTCCCTGATGGAGGGATAGCCAGGTTCAGGTTATTCGGGACCGTGGTGCCCGTCTTGCCGCAGGATGTCGGGGAGGTGTTCGATCTCGCGGCGACGGTGAATGGGGGTGTAGCTGTCAAGTGCTCGGATCAGCATTTCGGGACAAAAGATAATCTGCTACTACCCGGACGAGGAGTGGATATGGGGGACGGATGGGAGACAAAGCGGAGTAGAGGGGTACATATCGACTGGGTGATCATCAAGCTGGGCACCGCGGGAGTGATTGAGAAAGTAGTGGTGGATACGGCGCATTTCAGGGGGAATTTCCCGCAAAAGGTGCAGGTGTTTGCCGCGGAGCAGACAAAGGATGGGAAAGCGCCAGAGCACGAGGAGCATGATAAGTGGGTGCAGATTCTTGCGCCGAGTAAGACGGGTCCGGATAAAGAGCACGAGTACGTGGGCGAGCTGGATCAGGTCAAGGAGAAGACATATGCATACGTGAAGCTGGTGATTATACCCGATGGAGGCGTCAAGCGGATAAGAGTGTTTGGACGGAGAGGCTAGATTTAGACACGAACATAGATCCAAGACAACTTTCAACAGCAATCAGACAAACATCGTGCACAACAAATTCAATAAGCCCGGGAAAAGAATTGCATTGCAGGCGACTGTCTAGGTAAGGACTGTCGATGTCGACAACGAAGACAAAATGTATAAGGGAAAATCATTGAGCTGAGAGCCAGGCGCGACTCTGTGCCGTCATTGGTTCAGTTGGCCGTGTAACCGTAGCTGGCGGTGGGCAGGTATTGATCGTCACCGCGCCACTGACCGACGTTGGTAGCGAAGCTCGCGTCCAGTTCGCGATCGTACATGGCGCAGACAATGGTGTCGATCCTGTCGCCGGGCACGATGTACTGGTAGTAGACATTGAAGAACTTGCAAGCCTTCTCGCTGGGCTTGTCGGCGGCCCAGTCGGTGTGGCCTTTGCAGGTCTGAGCGCATACGGCTGCATCCAAGGTACCTTGGGTGTAGGTGTAGCCGACAGCGAACTGGTTGGCGTCGATCGCCTTGTTGCCAAAGTACTGGCGTTTGTCGAAGCCAGTTGGGGAAACAATGTTTTGCTTCACGTAACCGTTGGAGCCGGCATAGACCTGAGAGAATTGGTTGTTCATGCCGCCTACATTGTTCGCGTTGCCTTCATCCACTGGACCCCCCCAGAGGACACACTTGATGAAAACACTGGAGGCAGGATTTTCGCATCCGGCTCCGGTCTCAACCGACGGGTCTCGGGAGAAGTAGATGTTGAATGCCTGGCACTTGAAGTTGTTGGTGCACCTGGCTGCGCACTCGGAAACGTTGTAGTCTTCCATGACAGAGTGACCAAGGTAATCATTGGCACTAATCACGTCAGCTTTTGTGAGAAGAGGTAACATATCTCGACGTACTTGTTCGAAGCTTGAAGATTGCCGAATGTCTTGACATAACCAGTCGGATCGGTGGCGGCATTGGCTGCTGTACTGAAGCGGCCGTCGGAGGTGAATGCCTCGGGAGTGTCGGGATCAGAAGGGGTGAGAGGTGAGGCGCCCCCAACAGGCTGGCAAGCGTCGCGTTTCATGAGCGGGCTGGCAAGGGAGAGGCCTGCAAGGGCTGGAAGGACTTGGACAAAGTGCATGATGATTGTAAGAGAAGTGAAGAGTCTTCTGAAGAAAGTGTCTTGGTCGTTTGAATGCGAGAGTTGTGAGCTGATGATCTTTCCTGGTCGAGGTGGGAAGGACAGCCCTTCTTATAGACGACGAGCTGCCTCGCAAGGACCAGGACCGACACCTCTGGTATCACGAGGCATATCAAGCCCCCTAATGCCACAATAGCCACCATTATCCAGAAACAGATCGAGGAGTATAGTTTTTGCCCGAGGCGTTTGGATCATTGTCGCCCGATCATGCAGAGTCGCCAACGACGGACTTATCGAGAGTAGTGTATTGGCACTGACGGTGGTGAAGCTGAGATGGCTGCATGAGAAAGCCAGAGCAATCCTTGTTGGCGGCAGCCATGAGACGCGTTGAACACGAGAAATCACGATTCCTCGTCCGTAGGTTGAAGCCTTGCGCCGCATGGCTTTTGGCCAGACCCCACAGAAATATCTGTACGTTAAGCTGATATGCAGCGATGTTTATCGCGCATGAATGTCGAGGGTGTGAGACACAACCATAGGTTCTGCTCGAGGCTCGACTATCTGGCTAGCATTTCGAATGATTAGTGCTTCAGTCGAGACCTTGGTGTATTAGCAAACGTTAATGGAGAAGTAGGGAAGAAGTTCAAACTGTAGTAGTCCTCCATCATGGCATGTCGACGTCAGTGATTCTTCGGTGCGCGGTTGCCAGGAACGCGTTGCCGAGAAGCTTGACCATGGCGCTCAACTCACACAAGACAGCTTTCAGGCAAGAGCCAGGGGGCTAGAACGTTTTGTCGGCTTGCAGGAAGGTGTTGAAATGAATGATTGAACAAAGAGACGTTCTGGCCATGCTGTGCACGTCCAGCGGGAAAGGATGGCGGATGGACGTTGCCGCGTGCCACGAGCCTTACTGCTTGCGGCTCAAGCGTGCTTTCATCGTTACCAGGCGGGGAGCAGTCCGTGTCATTGTAGACCGTGCAGCGAGACCGGAGAATGAGTGGTGGACGCATGACCAGGAGTCCTTGGCAGCGTAGGTGTCGAGGTTCCGGCACCTTCGTGGAGTCCAGACTGCTGTTCGTGGGTCAGGTAGTATATCCTGCTTGGGAATGCAGCTCCACACGAGCTTCACTCGTAGCCGTGCTCGCACTGTGAGAAGTCTCGTGTGGATCGAAATATCCATGGAGTACCGAGGAGTTCAGCCCTGGGGCGGCCGAAGGTCAATGCTCCCCACGCTCGGCCTGAAGATCGCGACCCGGGATCCTGGTAGTTGCAGATTTCGGCGTTGCACAAGATGCACCTGGCACACATTCTAGACCAATAGGTGGGCCGGAAGCCTATGTTGATCCTGTTTGCTTAGGCAAGGTGTATGTTGCCAAGGTGGTTAGGCGACAAGGCGTTACCCTTTCATCTTGGGGTGATCGCGACGTGGTGTAAGGATTGAAACGATGGAGACACCGCTTTGGGGTCCAGGAATGTGAGCCCCCATTTAAGAAGATGCAAAAGCAATATGAGCCTCAAATAATTCGTCGGGTCGTATTGAGGGAGTGTGGCAGATGTGATGCATCCGAACCGGTGTCCCCGCGACGCGACTGGATCACATCGACTGATCCTGGTGGGTGTGTCTGTGCTTGTCTGTTATGGCGAAGATAGTCTCAACATGACTTCGAACCTCTCTCGCTATGCCGCTGTGTGCGATGAAGCTCATGATGATGCGCGGTCATGAAAGGCGAAACGAAGATGAGTCGTGGGACGGGGAGGAAGCCGGCAGTCTGGCTCGGTCCGTGCGCACCCTCCGGAATTTGCGGGGAAATCTCCTGCTTCCGGTGTTGTCGACCTATCCTCCTCCCCGCTCCTTCGTCGAAGATCCTGTCGTATCACGTCTTGCTAGATGTGAGACACTCTGGAGCTGGCAAGTCTGGAGGTGGTGTCATCACGATGATCGGTGCCCGATTCGCACAGTGGTCTACAGAAACAGTCAATTCGATTCTTCTCGTGGGTCAAAGCTGTATTATTCCCCACTGAGTACAGTATTACGATCACAGCTCTCGACTTGATCTCGCGCATCGTCTTGTCTTACTCTTCACATTGTTTCCAGTCGTGCTGCTTCTTGACAATCGTAGGTAGAGTCAGAAAAAGTCCTCAAATTCCTTGATAGCAGCAGCATCAAAGGCTGGCATCAGCGGCGCGATGAGATTCTGCGCAATAGACTGCAACCCAGGCGGAATCTTCGCCACGACCGCTTTGCCAAAGTCCTCACTTGCACTCTTTTCCGCCTTGAGGTTGACGAGCGCCACGGCCTGCGTCAACGTCCTCTGGAACACGGATTTCTTCCCTACTACAGTAGTGAGTGTGCTCTGCACTGTGGCGACGAGACTCTGAGTTGGACCTGCCAAGGCTAGAGCTTCGGCGTCGGTAAGGTTTGCGGATTTCATCGCTGTTGCGGTGCCGCGCTTGATGTCGACAAGGAGGTCGGTGGATTGGCCCAGAATCTTGAGGACGGTGAGCAAGTCGCCGTCGAAGGAAGCAACGGTAGTGTTGAAGGTAACAGCGGAGCGGGTGACTTCTTGTGTGGCGGCCTCAATGGCGGCGCCGTCCGCAGAGATAATAGGGATGGCAGCAAGGAGGGAGAGGACTGGCAGTGTAAGGAACCTCATTCTGTACTGAATTGGCCGAACGATCTTCCAAGTGGATATAGTACTGCAGGGAGGGGTTATGACGGTTCCAATCCATGGATGGCGACGTTGAGAGTAGCTTTATACTCGTCGTGTCAGTAAGGTTGCATCTTCGGAAATTTCGTGCAAAGTGCATGGAGCGAGATCTACTACCACGTCCACTCGGGTTGAATGTCAATCGTCGTTCACATGCCACTTCGGCCCTGCGCAAATATCCAATTACTTTTGATGCATGCTAGCCATGCCGAATGACCATACCAGAATCAGAGATGATCAGTGGTGTTGACGTACGGTGTGCCTGAGCAGCTAAACTTTAATGAACATAGTCCTTTACATGCATGCTATTTCCCCGCATTGAAGTGGGACAGGCTTTCGGGCCCGACCATTAGACTTTGTGGTATAGTGCTCGGTCAACCTCATGAGCCTCGGTAAGCAATGTGGCTTGTAGTCGATTACATTCCAGGATCAAAGTAGGCATTTCGGAAGATTGGCACTCTGGAGGGATCCGACAGAGCACAAGACATGACGCAAAAGATGGGTCGACGTCGTGCTTGCCATTTGCAGACAGCCAGGAGATTGGGGACTCGAGGGTGATAGACAATTGACATGATTGCATTGTCATTAGACAACTTTTGATACATGACTTCTCTCCACCCGACGCCAAAATGGGACCCCCACAATTAGAATCGACAGGCACTCGCCTCCCACTGTAGCTAACAGATAGACCATGCTCAGATTGGTGGCCTAGAGCAAGACAGCTTCCTGGGATGGCAACAAGCTCAATCACCTCGCAACTGTACTGGCCGACCGTGCCGGTGGTAACTTGGAGAGGAGTGTCGTCCCCCCTCACAGCAGGGCAATTGACCAGATCGATAGTAGCACCATTGTCGGCTTGATGATAGGACAACTTGTCCACAGCGTTCGGGAAGGAGGTACCGCCGTTACTGACGGAGCATAGTACATGTTTAATCCTATACTGGCTCTGGGACTGATCCGTCATTTGCAGAAGATAGTAGGCGTTACCCCGGGCGTCCACGCGTAGACATTATTGCCATAGTTGAATATACTAGGGTCAACGTTTTCGCCACTGATATACTGGTCAGCTCGAGATCGGCCTACGACTGCAAATCTGTAGGCATTGCATGTCGTGGTAGCCGTGACAGTAATGCTGGTTGTGGTGGCGACAAAGGACGGCACGAGGCTTGTCAACGTGGTCACATTGTAGTTTACAATGAATGTTGACAAAGGTGTTGTAGTAGTTGTGGTTGTGGACGTGATTGTAATTGCGACCGCCGCAATCGTTATTGTTGTCTGAGTAATGCCCGCACATGAGTATGCTGATTAGTAGCGAACGGGGCCGGAACAAGCAGATGCGTAGGGAGCGCATGCGGCGATAGCGGAGCGCTTTTTGCAAATGACCGTGAACTATGAAGACTTCCGGCAATGGTCTAACATCGCCAGTGTTGGCATCTTATTTGGTAAGCGTACTTGTCTCTTCTGTTGTCGTTATGATGGTGTTTGCCAGGGTTGTAATATACAGTGTGATGATGGCCAGCGCACTCCCGTTGAGGGCCACAGTAGAAGTGACCGTGACACCGGTCTCTAGAACAGTCGCCGCACGTAATGGTCGAAACCAGAGCAGTGACGAAGGATGCCATATCGTTTGCTGATTTGTATCCTTGCCGATAGACTTTGATGAGTCGAACCATGCTCGCACAAGTAGCTGACGACGTAGCGGAGAGCTCGTGTTAACCTAGCGAAAGTTGGATTCCTCGATACTTGAGGAGAGGCGCGACTGTCACTGTAAAGGCACAGGAGATCGTAGCTAGTGCGTTGTCGCGTGAAGTAGCAAATCAGGCCTAATAGTGTGCCTGCTGAGGTATTGCTCCTCACGAGCGATGGTAATTCCTGAGGAAGGTGGCTCTCGTCGCGAGAATGGAGACCTCCGGCAACAATTCAGAGCTAATCGTTATGCACGGTAGCTCTGCTAGATTACAGAAAATTCGGCAGCTCCACAGATAGGTCCATTGTCAGCAAGCAGGTGAATTGTGCAACTTTCTTCTCACTTGGACTCGGTCTCACCCATCAATCGTTGTGTCAGAACAGCATGAGATGCGTTGAGCTGCTTCTTGACGAATGCTACAAGAAGTATATTGCAAGTCATGTCGACATCCTCACAGAGGACAAGACCGTGATGGCCATGTTTGGAGTCATCACTCCTGCTCTGAGCCGGGTCGGCAGTATTGGACTTGGTCGCAGCTTCACTGCCATCACAAACGGACCAGCGCTCGCGGATCTCCAAGCCAGCAGGTGCATATACATGGGTCGTGACTCCCCCTGGCATATCTAGAAAGGCACCGCGGTATGTCACGTCCCGCGTGAAGCCAGGCAGATATGTGATCTTGTCAGTGAGCTCGTACCACGTGTAATGTGACTCGTCATCTGGAGCTTCATCTGGCTTGGGTATCTGCTTGAAATCAATCACGAGAGGATTTAATCGTATAATCTAACCGAGTTAGAGGATGACAGGTGATATATTGTGGCAGTTTGGTACCTCGGCGTGGTTGTGCAAGAGATCTACCGCATCAGCCCTGCTGAGGGCGGGTGGCAAGGGTGTGATTATTGTGAAATGTGAGCGCCGAGACAGATACGACGACACGCCCTCGAGCATGATTGTGTTTGTCTTGGTGCAGGACGGTAATGTGCGAACGAGTCGCTAGAGACGAAGGCGAGGAGTCGTCGGCAGATGATGCAAACATCTCCGCTTTCCAACCACGTGCTGTCCCGCCGATCACTCGAGTCAGACATGACTTCCATTCCTCTGTGTCACGCATATCTACTACCATTGGACCTTCTCTGGCGACAAAGTCATTGCCGTGGTAATTTCCCTGACCAGAATATTCACTCAAACACCGTAACTTGTTGATGCTAAGAGAAGGGCATGGCCAGCCAAGAGGTAAGGGACAAGGACACGATCACCCACCATTGTCTTGGACAAGCCCGAGATTCGGCTCGAGTAGAACTGGAGTCCGGGATGTCTTGGACACTGCCTACGCTTGAGGTGCTGCGCCCAAAGTCTATCATGCGAGTGCATCGCCGTTCACATGGAATTGAGCCGCATTGCAACAAAGTGATGGCGGCACGGCAGGATTCCGCCAGACAGTAATATATCAGCTTCCGGTCCAGAACCAAGATCGAATTTGCACTAATCCACGCTTCTCACCAACCAGATGATGCTCCCTCGATGAATTACCGAAACACCGGCGACGTAGCGGGCAATATACTGTCAGATACATAATCTACCGCGCAGATCCAGGCCTGTCAAACCTGTCGATCACTGGAGCAACTCCGAACATCAACAACTTGATGCTTTTCGGACCTCAACATGCTTTTCGTGTTCTATTTCTCAGCTTTCAATCATAAGATCGCGAAACATTATCGAGGCAACTCATGCTAGGGCAGGTTGCTTGGCAGGAAAAGTCTGTGAACAGCCTTATTCTCACACCCAGAACAACAACGGTATGGCAGCGATGTCTCACACCTGATCTACTCTGTGTCACGAGGTAGCACACGTACAAGTATGAAACCCACACGAGCCTAGCGACCTCGCAACAAATATTCGAGTACAATCTTCATGTCTGTGTGATCCAGGCCTGTGGCATTCTCAGGCCAACTTTCGAGCCCACTCAAGATCGTCCAAGCATCCCCTTGATCGATCGAGGAAGCATTCTGGCCTTCAATCCCTGCTTTCATATCAAGCGAGACTCTTCGTAAGCCCTAAATTTTGCCCTGAGCGACGCCGCCGAGTGTACGCTTGCACTCTGCCACGCCCTTGGCACTACTCTACTCAATGACCACATGTCAACCCGTACCTGGTTGAGTACCCCGCCAGAACATGCCCAGCAATCAAATATCGCCGAAACTTCAACACCATCCCGCCAAGTACCCCTTGTACGCCACCACAAATCTTCCTCCGCCTGCGAGACACTACCGACTTCTCGCCCCGATACCTTGCTGTGATCACTGCCCACTGCCAGACACTAGCCAGGGCAGTGACGAACCGCAGCATGCCAGGACGGCGCCAAACCTGATCAAGGCATGACTATTCGCTTGAGTATGCCGTGCATGCTCCTCCTGTCATGGGGTTTGCAATTTGCATCCACGTTGTTCGCAGAGGACATGAGTATAAGGTCTGCCCTGCTTCCTCGTAAGTTTTCTCCTTCCAGCGCGAGTGAACCTGTTCCCTTCCACACCTTCTCTGCCCTCATATCCATTCGACCAATCACCACCATGTACTCACTCACCACCCTCGCGGCCCTGCTGCCCGCCGTCCTTGCCTGCTCCGACCACCTCAACTTCCAACGCATGCCCAAGCTCGTCGGCCGCCAAGTACCCTACAACCGCACCACCCGGGTCCCCCAGGATACCGACTGGGCCTACGAAGCGTCCTTTAACTGGGGACGTGTCAACCCCGAGTACGAGCTCTGCCAAACCGGCACGCAGCAATCCCCCATCGGGTTCTCCCTCAACCAAGGCCTCAGCACCAACCACATCCCCGACTTCTCCAACATCTCGGGCCAGTACACGGGCAACTTCTACAACTGGGGCTACGGCGTGGCCTTTACGCTCCTGCGCGAGGGCGGCGGCGGCGGCGGGTACGAAGCCCTCCCGTCCCTCTCCTTCGACAACGAAACCGACTACCTCGCCGGGTGGCACGTGCACACGCCCGCGGACCACAGCGTCGGCGGCGACAGGAGCAAAGCCGAGCTGCACTACGTCTTCACCGACACGGCGGGGGACTACCGGGCCGTGGCGGCCATCCGCCTCGACCCCGGCGGACACAACAGCTCCTTCTTCGACGCCCTGCCCAAGCCGTTCCTCGGCTTCAACGAGACCGATCAGCAGTTCGAGATCGATCTGCCGTTGAGACTCCCCGTCGATGCCGTCGGTGGCTTCGCCGAGTTCTGGACGTACAGGGGTAGTTTGACTTCCCCGCCGTGCACCGAGGGTGTGAGGTTCTTCATGGCGCGGAACATCATGTTCGTCAGCGATGATCAGATGAGGGAGATTTTGCGCGTCGGTGCGTATAGTGCGAGGCAGGAACAGGAGATTTGGAGACATGGGGTAAATGAGTAGATGTTCTGTCCGGGCGATGGGGCATGGCGTTGCTTGGGTGTATATAGGGGAGGGATGGGGGAAGGCTTGGTGTGCTTGTTCTCGACAAGGGGAATATATGATAAGACGAAAGATGATAGAAATGTATAGCTTTGTGTCGCATGAGAGTAACAATAGCCACCGCAAAAGCCTGCTTTCGTTGACCTTGAAGCTCGAAGATTCTTCAAAGCTCCAACATGACCTTCGCCTAGCCGTATAATACAGGGAATGTTAGCTGTGAGACCGTCGAGCTGAGGAATAGGAGAGCATGGTGAAGCGAATTCCTAGAGCAAATTACAACGTTCTTGTGTCAAGGTCAACGAGAGTCCAGTCAATGATCATCTTCTCACCATTGTGATCAATCACAAGCCAGACATGGACATCCATTACCTGATCGATTGTCATAATATCGTGTACTCGTCTATGACCTATAGTAGAGCTCACAGCTTAATCCCGTACCAGCAGGATCTAGCTCTTCTCCAAGAAGTCTGACATCATTTCAAAGGCCTCTATTTGAGCCATCTTGACCTTTTGATCGGCGTACTCGCCGACCACAGCGAAGCCTGTCTTGTGTCAGTACCACTCTTCTACACCAAGCCAGGCACACTTACCATGCGGCACGCCCTCCCACACCTTCTCCTCCACATGCACACCCTTTTCTTTGGCCAGCCCGATCCCATAATCCCTGACCTCATCCGTGAACAAGCCATCGTCTTTAATGGCCACAATGCCCAACTTCCCTCCCTCCCTCAAACCCGCAAAGTCGTCCTTCCCAACGGCAGTCCCATGCGCCAACACGCCTGCCTTAATCCACGGCCCTCTGCCCAGCATTCCCTCTTCAGTCTTGACTGCCGCCTCAAACCCTTCCTCTCCCTGCTTCTTCCCAGGACTAGGCAACGCAGCACCCACATCCCTCGTCCCCTTGACCACATCATCCGGCAACTCACTCAGCAAAAGCAAGATGTACCGTCCGCCGAAACAGTACCCGGCGCCGTAGACTCCGCCTCCATAAGCCACGGCGTCGGCGAACATCTCCCTCGCGCCGTCCACGGCTTTGATCAATCGCGGCAGCACGGTCGCGGGGGTGTGTCTCGCCAACCACATATCGATCCTGAAACTCTTCGCCGTCTCCACGAAGCCGAGCTTGAGTCGCTCGATGAAGCTCGGGTTGGCAGCCGCGCCGGGCTCGCCTCCATCGGGCTGCAGGTCAGCGGTGTCAATTTTGGGGGCGGGATCGTTGTCGAATTGGTCCGGCATGATGACTACATAGCCCTTTGCTGCCCAGGCGTCGGCTTGGAGTTGGTTGTTGGTGGACTGGATGCCGGTGCCGGGGGAGAGGAGGAGTAAGAGTTTGGCAGGCTGGGAGGGGTAGAATTGGGGACGAGAGATGTAGGTTGATATGCCGGCCAGTGAGGTGAGTTCCTGAATACATTAGATGGGCCAGTGGAAGGAGGGGAGGGGGGGGGGAGAGCGGACGCCTTGGGGTGTTTGGCCTGGTGCTTGAACATGTCAACACAGCTTTGCAGGTAGAGTAACGTAGGAGGACTTACGGCTTGGTCGATCGGAGACGCAATGCTCCTGCAGAAAAATCAGGATTATTCCCTCTGCAGCCTGGACTGTGGACTTACACCGAGAGCTGGCTTCTGCTCATCTCCTGACGGATTGGGTGCTTCTGAGGACTTTGGTTCCTCAGCATCGCTCTCTGGTGCCTTGGTCGCGACGTCGACGTCTTCGAGATCGTCTGCTGCCATTGTCGTGTTTGTTGTCTGGTTTGCAGGTTGGTGAGGTTGAGTTACGAGGTGGGAGGTGGACAGGCTGCGGGGCTGTGACAGACACGCGTCTGCTCGAACACACTCGTCTTGAGCTTGAGCTTGAGCTTCAATTTACACAATTTGTTCTGCAGATAATTGGGGGGGGGGATTCATTAAAGCTGCAATTGGTGGTCCCTGCCTGGTCTAAAGTACATCATGGACGTAATGGTATGAAAAAGTTGGAAGCCACAGAGAAAGTCATTGCCGACCGTCATCATCTACTGCTTTTTCAGTCCATCGAGGTCATGAGAAAGCAGAAGCGTCAATCACCCTTGGTGTCCACCTTGGTGTCCACCTTGATCTCTTCAGCGCCGTCTTCCGAAAGTGTCAGTGGTGAGAAAGGGTTCTACTCTTTGTGCTGAAGCTTCTGAGAGTATGTCTCCTTCTTCTGCTTGGCCTGGTTGACAAACTCGTCCTTCTTCTGGGCAGCCTCCTCCTTCTTTGGTCCGAGCCAGTCAGCGGCAATCTGAAGAGCATCACTGGCGATCCTCATTTCGGTGCTGACCACAGACAAGCTGAAGGACCACACACCAGGACCACGGTTATTGCGCTTGACAGTCTTGTTGTACTCATCCTGCCAGGTAGTAAGGACGTAGTCCTTGCCCTCGAACGCGAGCTGAACAGGCCAGAATGCGTAACCCTTGGCGGTACTGAAGATAGTGTTGGTGTCTTCTTTGACGATGGGGAAACGGTTGTCGACGCTGGTCAGTACATTGTCGGCGAGGGAGTCTGCCTTTTCGACGTATGGCTTGGCGTAGCTGTATGGTGTGCGAAGGTGAGGCTCGATGGGCTTGCCAATCTTGGTGTAGGCAGCGTCGGCGATTTCGATCGACTTGGCGCCGTACTGGTTGGATTTGACAGTATCAATGCCGTCCGAGACAATGGGATAGGACTTGAGATGCTGAGAGAATGGTCAGTATCAATCATTGAAGGTCGTGATATCACCTACGTTGATGAATTGGCTTTTGGTGTGATCACCATTGGTGAGCACTTGAGTTTGGCTCATGTTGGTCTCAGCGTGCGGCATGTGTCTGGGTGGATGTTGGCAGGGATTACGACTGGAGGATCGTTGTGTAGCTGACCTGTTGAGGTGTGGAATGAGCTATGGGTGTAGCTGAGGAGAGCTCGTCACGGCGATAGCAAAAGAAGCCCGAAGCACGTTGTTCAAGTTTGTTGACGTTGGGTGATCAGGGCAGCTGCAGGATGGTTGCAGCAGGATAGGAGGAGGAGGAGGAGGAGGAGGAAAAAGCAACGGATGTGGGAGTGCGGCGGTCAAGATAAAAAAAGTGAGCTGGAGTAGGTACAGTAGGTACGCTGGAGGGGTGAAAGGCTTATCACGTGTGAGAACTGACAGTCCGTTACGCGCCATCGTTCCTTCCACTCTACACAAGACGAGCACATGTCAAATGAGCCCTCCGGACGGCAGTGCCACTCTCGCAGGCTGTCACTTTTTTTTTCTGATCCTTAGCGGTGCGACACAAATCAGGGAAGCTTGGAAGCTTTCTGGAGGCATTCAGAGACGCGAGATTGACATGTGAAAGGCCAAGACTCCACAGCCGTGACGTTTCTGAACCAAGATGGAGCGCGATCATTGGACATCCGGTCTGACGGGACGGGCATGGGGCGGGAATCACCGCCGTCTTTCCCTTTCCGGACGACGACTGCATCTCAACATCTGCATGCCGTCTAAGCCCATCTACATCGACGACGACACGTCTGTGTCGCAGAATCGGTGCGATCGTGGCCGTATAAGAGCCATTTTAGACTGAGACAATCAAAACCACGATTGCAATGACTCGAGGGTTAAGCATGTGAAGGTCAGCCTGAAATGACGGCGGAGACAAGCGTCGATATCCGCGTCAGAAGTGTATCCCACGCCTGCGCCCCTGGAAGCACGTTGCCGATCCTTTCAACGCGTAGTCTGCAGCATGCTGTCCTCCCTCTTGCAAAATGCCGAGGAGGAATGACGGCCATGCGAAATCGTGTGGGTTTGATGGTGGTCATCTCGGCGATGGATGATTCTATCGAATCCTTATGCTATCCAGAGCGTTTCGCGAGGGGTTGCAACAACAACAACAACACGCCTCGTGCGACAGCGGGAGGGTCTTTCTTCACATGCCATGTAGTGAAGTAGTTCACGCAATTATTGTGGATCCCGAGATTATGGTTGACCTGCAGCTGTGGAGCTTATTTATCTGGGTTGTATGTACAAGTACTAGGACACGGAACGTCAAGGGGGACCCTGTCCCGAAACTCTCGCCATCTCGCTTAGATGCGACAGCAGCGATATATGATTACCTGATCACTGCAGCCACCAGAGACGGCAGCTCCAGCTTTGCAGACGGGGTATATTGTGGGACGCATCCCCGTCATTGATTATGCAAGTCGAGGCCTATGCTACACATCCTCATCCTTTCTGCACGCCCAGGGGTCTGTCTGCCCATGGGGAACGATCTGGAGGCCCAATCCGATGCCGCTGTTTCCTGATGATGCCCAGATGCCGTCTATACAATTCAGTTGCCATCCTTTTCCTTTGCTTGTTGACTCCTCTCCCAGAATTCCAAGCCTGCCGCAGCCAAGAAGCACGGCACTTCTCCACGCCCTTCTATCCAGAATTCGACCATATCTCTTATCTCTTGGGCGAATCTGGATCGTTCACCACCGGACACCTTCATGGTGCCCTTCTCACTGTCAAAGAGGATGAAGTTCTCCTCCTCTTCTCCAGTTTCTGGATTTAGCCCTGTCGGATAGTAAACCGAAGACAGTTGGAGCTTGCCATGTGGAAGGAACTTGACCGTCCAGCCCAAGGTTGCTGATACGGCTTCCTGGAACTCCACTACCTTTCCGGACCAAATCTGTCGCAATCGAAGCGTCTTCTTGTCTCGCTGAGCCAGCTCGGCATCCTTCTCCTCCAGCTGCAGCTTCAACGCCTCCACTACGGCGGCAGGTACGGATGCTGGCGGGGGTGATCGCCCCTCGATTTGAGCCAGTAGAGCATCATTTTCAGACCTCAAAATCTTTAGTGTTGCCGTCTTGACAGCTTCGTATTGCGCCGTTGGGTTGTTGTTAAGCTCGAGGACTCTTGTCCTTGACGACTCCCGCAGCGCTGCCAATTGAGCATTACTGGCCTTCAAGTCGTTCTTTAGTGTCGCGTTCTTGGAATCGAGCGATACGACAGTGCTTTGTAGCTTCCTGAGCTTCCGCTGCAGAGTACCCATCGCTTCATTCTCGTCCGACTCAGGCGCAGATCGCTTCAGTGATGCCGGTGCAGGCGCTGGCGGTTGCGCCTCTAGCTTGCTCAGCTGAGAGTGCAGATCTGCCATCTCCTTCTTGTACTGATCCACCAGAGCCTCAAGCTCAGCGGTCTTGGATGCTGTGTTCTGGTCCGATTTTTCGGGGTCAAATTCTGTGGTCTCATCCTCAAGCGATTTGAGTTGAGCTCGTAAGTACTCCACCTCTTTTACCGCCAGTGTTCGTTGCCTCTCCAGCCTAGCAAGTGCTTTCGAGTCAGCGCCTGATCCTCCTCCTCCTCCTCCTCCACCACCACCACCCATAGTCTTCAGTCTCTTCAACTCTGCCTGTAATGCCGATCTCTCCTGCTCCAAAGAACTGATCGCTTCGTCCTTGACCGTCAACTCTGGCTGTACCTGTCCCAGCTGTTCCACCAGTTGCAGCCTCTCGATTCGCTCTTGCACAAATGCTCGTGCCATCTCTTCGGGACTTTCGAATGCCGCCTCGCCGTCTTGATTCTCCAGGTATGCAGTCCACGCTCGTCTCTCATCCTCCAACATCCTCCTCTTAATCTCGCTCTCTCCGAGTTCCCTTCTCACATCATCCAAGAGCCCGAGCTTGCTCTCCAACGTCCTCTTCTCCTCTTCAACCACTTCCACCGCCTTCCATTCTCTCCTCAACCTCTTCACCTCCGCACTCATCTCAGCATTCATCTTTTCCAACCTCTTGATATGCCCAACCTGCTCTCCCAATTCCCGCTTCACCACACCCAACGTCTCCTGATCTCCCGTCGCGGCTCTCAACCTCAAAACCTCCTGCTCCAACTCCCCCACCTTCTTATCCTTATTTCCGACCTCCTCTTTCAGCCCCCTCACCACACCCTCCAA
This sequence comes from Elsinoe necatrix, assembly GCA_033846785.1. NCBI lineage: Eukaryota > Fungi > Ascomycota > Dothideomycetes > Myriangiales > Elsinoaceae > Elsinoe > Elsinoe necatrix. Next base: position 419,088 of record JANZYI010000008.1, read on the forward strand.
CGCCTCCCTCTCCTCCTCCACTCTCCTCTTCTGCTGTTCCAGCGCATCACATCGTCCTTCCAGCTCCCTCAACCCCCTCACTCCCTCCCGACGCATCATCTCAACCTCACTCCTCCCTTCCTCCACATCTTCTTTCAGTCCCCTAATCTCTTCCCCCCTCTCCCTCAACCGTCTCTCCAACTCGGCCCGCTCATTCTCCCCCCTCGTGCCCTTCTCCAACATGTCCCTCCTAGCATCCTCCAGCCGCCGCTCAGCCTGCGCCTTGGCCCTCTCCGCCTCGCTCGCCCGCCTCCCCTCCCCCTCCACGCGCCGTTCCGCCTCCCGTATCTCGGAATTCAGTCCCTCGATCTGCACGGCCCTATCCTGCTTCAGCGCGTCCAGCTCGTACTGCAACGTGTTGAGTTGGGCGCGGAGGGTCTCGTTGTCGATGGTGCAGCGCGCGGGCACGTTGGAGGGGACGCCGGAGAGGGATTGGCGCGGTTTCTGCGACGCGGGGCCATGTTGCGCGGTGAGGGAGCCGCGGCGGGCGGATGCGGCGAGGGGCAGGCGGGATCCCGGCTGCGATTGTGGCTGCGACTGCGATTGGGAGGGGGTTTGTTGCGCGCCGGTTATGAGGTCGTAGGTCGGGGCTGTTGTGCGGGTTGCTGCCATGTTGGAAATTCCTTGGAAGTGTATCGCGCGTTTATAAGTCGGGGAGTCATGTAGCGGTAGGCACATGGAGATCAAGGATCGGTGCGTGATGGAGACATTCTTCTCGTGCGCCGGTCGTGGAAGAAGGTGAGGTGGGATTGTTTGTTGATGCTCGCGAAGAAGCTCCAGATTTTGCGGCGGAAGGGCGGAGGTGCAGAGCCGCATGGGATAGCAGGAGGTCTTACTGCACATAACAGAAATTGATGACGACACGAAAATGAGATAAATTTAAGGATACATCAAGAGATCGGACTGATTATGATTAAATTATCATTAGGTTCATCTCTGGGTTAAGACAACCGGGTCTTGTCACTGCTTTATTATCGAAGCATCAACAGGGCGTTGACCAGGCCAACCCCAATGTGTATTACACCTCCATGGAAGCCAAACATTGCCATCTCGCGTCTATACTGATCGTCATAATCACCGTTAAACCTTTCAATGTACATCTCCACTAGCTATCATCTCATTCAGCCACATGTCGTCTAATGGGTGGATCATACCTAAGCAGCACTATCCCTCCACACCTCTCCAATCTCCACCCTCCCCACAGACCACACCTCCCTCTCATCCTCCTCCTCGTCTGCACTCAACCAACTCTCCCCCGGCCCGGCCTTACCTGTCCGACCCTCCGCATCTCTCCTTTCCCTCGCCTGCGCGCCCAGCCGCATCGCCACTCTCTTGAAGTAATCGCCCATACTCCGCTTCGTGTTCGCCGGCAACTCCTTGCCCTCTTTCTCGAGATACTGCTCAAAGTCCTCCGCTTCATTGTCCACCACGTCGAAGATGGCAAGGAAAGCTTGCTCCGCCGCGAGTTTGACAGGGATAAGCGGGTCCCGAACGACCCCAAAGACGGGCGGGACTAGGATGGAGAGGTACGGCGCGATGAGGTCGACGTGGTTGTGCCGCGCGATGGTGCGGATTACGACGAGGGCGAGACGTCGAGTGTCGACGGATGCGCCTGCCGTGGGGGGCAGGACGGATGTGAGGGCTGTGAGGATGGGGTCGACGTGCGCTGCGTCTTTAAGGGAGGTAGGAGAGAGGAAGTATTTGCCGGAGCCGATGATGAAGTTCTCCGATAGCTGAGGGTTCTGGGAAGTGTTAGAGATGAGTGCTGGAAAGGGCGACATGGCAACTCACAGAGTTCTTGATGCCTTGAGACAAAAGATTGACAAGGACATCGGCATAATTGGCTGTCAGAGCTTCGGGCGCTTCTAGGAGGATGGCATTCAGTGCGAGCACCGATGAGTATGTTGGATGCGGTGTCAGTACACGGTTCTTGATGAGGCCGGCTGCTGCATCTGCTGGCAAGACCTTCACAAGCGCTCCGAGGAGTCTGGCATTGGTGATGATCATGCCTGGATCGCCCTCTCCGGATTCCGCATCTATGAGACCCAAGATGGCGTTCTTGCTCGCTTCATTCATGGCAGATCCTGCTTTGCTAACGACTTCAAATAGTGCTTTCAGCATAGCAGATCGGACGCCTGCATCGGGAGTCTTGGAGCCAGTAACTAGCTCAGTGATCAATGGATCGATGCGAGGTGTTAGGGTGATGAGAGTACCGAGTGCCTTTGCGGCTCTTGTACGGAGGATCTCCGAGGATGGATCAGCAAGTGACTTTGCAAAAGTACGCTGCAACTGTGGCAAGAATGGTTTGAGGAATGTCGGGATCTTTTCAAGCAAGTTGTTGAGGGTAAGCAAGATGGCTGATTTGACATCGACAGACCGTTCTGATACAACACGAATCAACGGTCCAGTGATTTGCGTAACGAATGGCTTCAATCCATCCGCACTTGTCCTGTCGATAATGTCGGAAATAGCCAAGGCGGCCTGTGTCCTCTGCTCTGCAGTACCGTTCATCAGACCTTGCAAGAAGATTGGCAGGATCGCGTTGATGCCTTTTGGCAATGAGAAGCCTGGTAAGTTGTGACCGCCAACCCCAACCTGGTTGAGAGTCTGTCTGGTAGAGATGACAAGTCCTTCCATCTCTTCTTTTCTGAGACGAGCAGTCAGAGCGCTCAAAGCAGTCCAGGCTGCCTTGACGACGGTAGAATCACTGTCGTCAAAAGCGAGCAGCAGCGCCCGAATGAGGTCAGGATAGTATCTCGAGAAGTCCATCTCGGCCGATTGGAAGAATTTGGCAAGATGGTGATCAGCCGTAGCTCGTTTTCTGTGGTCATCGTGCTTCACAAGAGCTAGCATCACGCTCATTGCAGTGTTCAGACCATCGTACTCATCCACTGATTGTAGAACAGTGTCGAAGGATGTCTCAAGCTCGACCTTGAGCTCCTCGTCCTTGCAAGAGATGATAGCATCCATAAGGGAGTTCAAGATGTTTGGAAGCCTCCTGGTCATGCTTGAGCTAGCCACCTCGGCAAGAGAAGCCAAAGCTCGCGCATTGAACGCGCTGATCGGGGGAGTGAGAAGTGTCGGTAGCAGGTTTGGTAAGATGATATTAGCACGAGTCTGCTCAGTAAGAAGCGTGAGAAGGGCGGACAAAGCATTGTCAGCACCTTCTTCGGATCGCAGTAGACTGAGAAGATGTGGGAGAACTTGGTCGACAGCTCTCTTACCGAGAATCTTCTGCAGAGAGTCAAAAGCTTCTGCAGCCGCCTCACGCACATCAGCATCAGAGTCAACGAGCGCAGTCCTGACCACAGAGATGAGTGTCTTCTCATATTCTTCAAGTGTGTCGGGCGACGCGGACGAGATGAGTTCTCGCAAGGCGATGCAAATACCCTGTCGCGAATCTGGGTCTGTCGAAGTCTGCAAGCCTTCTTCGAGTGTCGGTAGGAGAGTGGAGAGCACGCTTTCGCCAGCCTTCCTGATAAGTTCTCCGAGAGCGTTGCCAGCAATGACCTTCTGCTCCATGTTTGAGCTGGCCAGTCGTCGAATGAGAAGTTGAGTAAGCGTTGGTACAAGCTCGCGCAGGGTCCTTGGTGTCGAGACCAGTGCTTTCCAAACATTGATAGCAGCAGCTCGGACCAAGCCAGATGTATCGTTGCGGCAAATATACAGTGCAGAGAGCACCTTATTACGCTTCTCCTCTCCGAGGACTTCCAGGAGTGATGCACCGGCCTCGTTGGCGTCCTCTTCGTCCTCTTCTGCTTCTGTCTTTCCACTGATACCAGTAAGGTTGAAGAGCAAATCTCCAACGAGCTCGACGGAGCTGAGACGGATACGATAGCTGTCGTCCGCGAGACCACGTTCAAGCTCTGGTAGCAACAGATCAATTGCTCTAGTCGCAAAGTTCTTGACAAGAAGACGGCCTGCGCGCAACGACGTCTCTCTGATAGATTCAATCTCATCCGCCAGACCTGCAAGAATAGGCGGGATGATCTTGCTGAGATAATTGGCGAAGCTGTTACCGAAGGTAGCTGGCAAGAAGATGAAGAGAGACATGAAACCTTCTCTGATAGAAGGTCTTGAACTGGAAACATTCTGTAAAATGGTAGGGAGTGTTTCTTCCAGTCGACTTGTGCCAAGACCAGCGAGTACTTCACTGAGTGCCTGTGCTGATCCGAGACGGTCTCCTGCGCCAGTATCTGCTTTTAATGCTGTCATCAAACTCGGGATAAGATCCGGTAGAGCATCCTCGCCGAGCTTTTCAACTGTCGATCCAAGCGCTTTTGATGCCGTAGCTCTTGTGGCTGGCACTGGGTCGACCACAGCGGTTCGTAGTCCGGCCACAAGAATTGGAAGATGACTGATAAGGTCCTTTCTGTCTGTCAAGTGGGCAAGAGAACCAATGATCTGAGATGCTTTGCGCTTTGTAGCAGATCGATCCCCAAGACCACGTTCGAGAATGCGGACGACCAGAGCCAGTGAAGGAGCATCGAGGTAGTGGATGAAGTTGACTTTGATGAGCGCATCAAGAGCTTCACCCGTGAATTTGGTGGGGTCGCTGAGGGCCTTGAGCAGGATGTTGACTTGACTCTTGATCTCAGGGTTGCTGATGACATCGCCGAAGCGTTGCAGACTACGATTAGCAGATGCACGCACTTCTTTGTGACTGTCATTGAGCACCTCCGTGAGAGGTGGAATGATCTCTGGTAAGCTGACAGCAAGTTGTTGTGGATCAAGGTACGCCATCGCTCCCAGCGAATCGCACGCGCCCTTCTTGCTTCGCCATTGTGATTCGTCAAGACCCTCAAGCAACATTGGCAGTACTTGCTTGACGCCGAAGGAGCTGAGAGTTGAGAAACAAGTCTTTGCTGCGTCTAGACAAGCATCTCGAACATCAGCGCTTGGATCGGCGAAGCCGCCCAGCAGTTGAGGTACAATCTGCACAACATATGGCTCGAATATCCTTCCTAGGATAAGCGACAGCAATTCATATGCAAGGAAAGCACCTTGTCTCTGATTCGTATCCTTCTTAGCTTCAGCGGCTGCTTTGAGATTGGACATGATCCTGAACTCGCGCAAGGCGGCAACTCCACGACCTTTGACGATACCAGCCAGACCATATGCAGCACCTCGGCGCACAGCATACTTCTTGCCGCCGGTGAGGTCGTCCATCATCTTCGATACGTATTGACCAGCTTCTTGACTTGATGCTTGCACGAGAGGCGGCAAGCACTGGGCCACAGCATATTGCACAGACTCTGACGGAGTGCTTAGCGTCTGCAGCAACCTCTGCACGACCTTCGGGACACGCTTATCACCAGACTTCAAGTGTCTGGCGAGAGCGCCATACAGGATGACGACAGCTTCGTTGACCAGATCCTTGCTCTGCGATCCGGAATCTGGCCCGTCGAGACTCTTCTCGAACAAAGACATGAGGTCTTCCACCTTCAGGTTACCACGTTCTGAGACGACAGCTGTTGCTGCATCAAGCATGGTTTCTCGGACGGCACCGTGGTTGTCACCAAGAGGTCCGCTGTAGACCATGAATTCGAAGAAAGGTACAAGATCCTTGTCGGTGAAAGAAGTGGCTAGCTCTTGGAAGGCCAGGGCGATACCTTGTCTCGCTGGCCATGGATCATCCTGATCTATCTTAATTGGCATCCCATATTTATCTCTTTGGGGTATTCGGGGTTTAGCTCGCTCAAGGTACATATCCCTGAGCTGTTGCAAGAGGCTTTGCAAAGTCTCAGGATACTCCGCAACAAGTGCGGCGATCGCTCGAGCGGCAGCACGCCGTAATTGGATGTCCTTGGATTCAAGGTAATTTACGAGTGATGGCACGTCTTCGGGATGTGTCTTGAGGTCGTTCTCTTCCCAGATTTCTCTCGCAAGCTCGGTGTTCTCCTGCACATCATCATATGAGGCTGTCCAGATCTCTTTGGAGAAGGTGTGCTCAGGAAGGTCAAGTTCCGCACTTATTGCTTGCAGTGAGGCAGTGCGGACAGCTGCTTCAGGCACGATCGTTGCTCTGACGATCACGTCGGTTTCCTCTAGCGAAAGCGTCGCAGCTATACCTCGGCTGAAGTCGTTCAAACAGTCTTTGAACAAACGGAAGTGCTGAGTGTATGCCTGGAGAGCCTTGATGATGGTGGCAAGGATGCGGCCTCGTGGTAAACGAGTGTCGCTGCACACGTCAGTGTGGAAGGTGAGGATCTCGCCAGCCAGAATGAGCTGCTCGTCTGCTTCTTCGCCTGATTTCTCGATGGAACCTTGTTCCAGTACGATGAAGACAAGATGAAGTGCATAAGCGAGTGTCGCCGGGTCGAACGGTCTCTGCTCACTCAAAAATCGTAGGCGGTAAAGAATTCTGGTGACCGCTTCGCCTAAAGGCTCCTCTTTGACGTACTCAGGAATCGCGACCACCCCAGCAGCACGTAGTGCGACCGCTCCAAGGAAAGGCCTGTTCGCGCCCAAACGTGGCGATATCTTGGTCGAGCACTGCATATAGATATCTGCAAGTGACTCGCCCAGCAAAAGACCTGCACCTGCAACAATGATATCGAACAGCTGCTGCGTACATTTTCCGAACCAAGCTTCCGTCTCGGTCGGGGGTCCTCGTACGAGAGCTTGTATGATGCCGGCGCCTCTTTGTATTCGTGCCACAACACCTGTGACCTGCTTGCGGACTTCTACTTCTTTGGCAAGCTGGGCATTGACCTTCGCTTGCTCCTCCTTTGTAAGCTTCTTGGCGGCACCTTTCTTCTTGGCGAGTTGTCCTCTTAACTCCGCCTCCCATTGCAGCGTATCGTAATCTTTCGAATTCTTGCTGGGTGGCTGTGGAGGCGCTTGTGTTGCCAGGACATCGATGAATGCACTGCCTTCTGGAGTGCGGTAGATGGCCGCCTCGGTCGGTCCAAGATCATGCAAGAGGCTTGGGTCGAGATCGCTGCATACTTCTTCAATGACACGCGGGAGTAGTGTGTTGGGCGAGACGAATGCTAGATCTGCAGCGGCAGCAAAGGCAGCTTCCTGGAACGCTGGTAGACTGGAGAAGCGGGCATCTTCTGTCCATACCTTGATCTGCTGAATACACGCGTCCGCATTGCGCTCGGCAAATTGACCAGGATCAATGCCAATTTTGATAATCGTCTCAATCCAATTGCCACGAGGCATGAATTGCGGACGTGTGATGATCAAAAGTGCCAGGGCTTGCTTGTCCAAAGTCAGCGGATCCTGTACGTCTTGATCCGTCTTAACAGAGACGCAGCGGATCACTTTGTAGAGGCTATCAAGTCCTGTATGAGACGCGGCTGCGTAGCTATCCTTGTTCTCGCGAGCGACATCGATAGCCCATTGTGTCAGGCCCAGAATCATGATATCAGTGGTCTTGATGGAATCCCTCTTATAGATTGACTGGAGTGTCTGATTCGCGGCTGACTTGACTGGAGAAGGAGACAAGTCTGCCACAAGGATGTAGGTCATGGCTTGCGCCCACGCACTTTGCACGGACTCCGACATGCTCTCTGCGAGCAATGTATTGGAAAGTGCCTCGAGTGCTCTCAAGCACCAGATGAGATCATCCGCAGACGTAAGCTTGGTGAACACCTTCGTATTCAACAGAAAAGATGGTTTTGGATCTGCTACGAGCGTCTTCTCTGCAACAGATGCTTTCTTCGCGATGGAAGCATTCTTGAGCTCCGCTTGTATAGGTTGGAACTTGCCGACTAATAGAGCTGTCGTGGCTGCTGCAGCGGATGCCAGTCCGGATTGCACGGCTGGCAAAGGATTGTTCTGTACCTCCGACCAGATATCGATGAGCTTGCCCACGCTGGCATCAATCAATTTGATGGCAGCTTCCGACTTGAGAACGTCGTTCGGCAGGTTCCAGAAGAGCTGAGCTAATTTTAAAGTCCATGTTCTCCTTGTTTGGGGTTTCTTGTCTGCCAATCCCTTGACCACAGCGTCTGCCACGGCATTGTCCGGATTGACACCTGATCTGATGCCGTGCTCGACATGCACCGTGAAAGCAGTGACCTCAGCAGTCGCAGCAACGTCATTCGCTTCCTTGGCGACAATGGGGGCCAGACCCGTTGGAATCTTCTTGGAAAGCGCAGACGTGGAAGGGATGACGGCGAGAAGCTGAGCATGAGATGCGCGGTGATCAGCGGATGCCAACTTGCCGCCTTTGAGTGGTGTAAGCACAGCATCTGCAGCTTTTTCCAGGCTAGCTTCATCTTTACTCCGCTGACTCAGTGCTTCGAAGCTCTGGACTGCACCAATTCGTATGCTAGCGTTGGAGGACGTGACGTTCTTAAGTAGAGGCGCGGCTAGCTTTGTAGCCAATAGGTTTCCAAGATCGATCGAGGACGGCAGAGATCGAACTACCGAGGGGAGGATATTGACAAGCACCACTTCAGGAGCTCTCAGCAGGGCTTTCTCGATAGCAGTTACCAACGTCTTCTCCAGGTCGTCCAGAGTCACGTATGATTCGAAGTATGGTGACAAGGACTGAGCTATGCGGTCCGGTAGCACAGTGCGTGATCCTAGCACTTCCCGAATGAAGAAATCGTTGTAGGAGACCTTGAACTTCCCAAAGTCTATGCTGATAGCTTTGTAGCGGTTGCAAACACCTGCAATGATGCCGAGCAGAATGCCATTTTGGGCAGTTGGTGTGACAGCTTTCGACGCAAGAAAGCCCACACAATCCTCTAGCAGTTTTTGTCCTTTGTCTGGTATTACCAGCAGCCACCTGAAAGTCCTTCTCGTAACCCTGAACACCGTCGCATCTGTACTCTCCCTTGGGTTCGAGGCCAGGAAAGTGTTCATCGACCGTACCAGGGCATGTATCGTCTTGTTTCCCCATTTCGACCAAGCCTTGTCCGACTTGCCAATCGCAGGTATTATATGATGCAGCCAGCGGACCAGTATGAATGCATTCCCCGGTGAGAAACTCTTCTTCTCCGACTCATTCACTACCAAGTCAACGAAATAGTCTGCAGGGGTATCCTCGACTCCGCGCTTTAGAATAGCAGATATGCAGTCCTCCGTTGCATGTCGAGATTTCATGTCCACGTAAACCGGGAGTGTATCGAAGAGATTGCGGACCACCTGAGGCCATTGCTCGTCCTGGACCTCTGCGCAGGGTCAGCAGTGCTCAAGAAGCGGGCCGTCATACGTACCATCTTTTTTTATTAGCTCGTGAAGAGCTTGAAGCTGCGCTGTGCGCTTCTTGACCGCATTGGACAGCAGCACGAGGCGAGCGCCGTCCAAGTCCGGCCCTATTGACCCATTGACAGGCTGTTCGGCCATGGCAGCATTGTGTTCAGGAGTTGCGACTGTCTCCCACTCGAGGTCGTGGAGATGAGGTTGTCGATGAGTGATGATGGCTCATCCGGGTAGGGAAGCTTTACGCGAGCGCACATGGGTTTTAATAACAGCCTCATTTTTGGGGGAGACGAGAACCCGGCGGAATGGACATCATCTATTCTACTGAGAAGGAATCTTACAAGACTGTTGCGTAGCACACCTGGATTTTCTCTTTCGCATCCGTTACTCTTTTCGATCAAGACTTGGTCGACGCCTGCTTCAGCCTCCACAGTCCCTAATGTAAGACAACACTGCAAGTTAGGAATGAGGTTAGACCGCTAAGCCAACATTGCGACCATATGCAGGGGCTCAAGCCAACCAGACTGATTAACGCAGGCTGCAGCACCAATGTCGCGTAGTCATCTTCGCAGACGCCTCAGGAATCGGCTGTGTTTTTCGCATAACCAGAGACTAACAAGGCGCGAACCAGACCCAAGTACTATGCTTGCGCAATGGGGGTTCTGCTGTACCCATGGTATCACTGATATCAAGAGAGGAGGAAAGTAGCCGAGTGTCAACGCATAGCAGCCGGCGGGCACATGCATCGGTCGAATCATGGCTCACTCCTCCGGCGTAATCTCGCTCGCCAAGTAGGACTCGCGCTCACAGGGTGATGGGAGGTCCAGATAAAAAGTCGGCTTCCACTTGCAGATAAGCAACGTACCAAACGAGAAGATCAAGGCGGCAGCACCGTTCGGTAGTACGGATTGATCTCTGTGCGCCAGGAATAGCGCTGTTGTGAGGGTTATGCCGGGGACTATGAAGATGACATGCAGGCTGTGTTGCCTATCTGGAAAGCGGCTCAAACTTGCCGCAATTGCGGAACGTGTGGTCGTGGCAACGGTACAGTAGAGATTATTTGCTGGTAATGGTGGCAGTAGAACGAGGCACAACTAGCCTGTCATACTAGCAAAAAGAACCTGCAGAGAGCGGCTGCTATCAGCAGTTGCACAACGTTCTCAGAGAAGGTGGTCCATTCAGTGTCACAGTCGTCGCTTGTTGTAGCAGCTGCTATATCTCGGTCTGGAGTGAGTGGTCCTACACTTTGATCAGATCGGGACGATTTCGTGTCCACGGGCGAGCGTACCTCATCAGGTGCTGTAGCCGCGTCTTCGATAATTTCCACATATCGCACCTTTGCTTCTTCGTCGCTGCCGCCGAGCTCCTCAGGTTGTTTGTGCACCTGGGTGTCTGTCTTAGATGGCAAGCCATTTTCATCTTCTCCAGAGACCGCTTCCTCCGAGTCAGATGGTGCTGCGGTTGTGCCGCCAACACTTTGCCATAGCATCCGATGAGCAGACCTGATACCGCATGCAAGTGTCCATGGCATAGTCGCGAATGGCATGATGAGAAAGCGTATCACGGAAGGTGACCATGAAGTAAGCACAGACGATGGGCCTAACAGGAACCCCCGTAGACACTTCGGTCCATGGTCTGCCAGCGCGTGTTTCCCACCATCGCCCGTGTGACTGACCGGAAGCATTTTGAGATGCATGCCGGGTCCGATGAAGGCAAGGCCAAGGGCGATGTTGCTGTAGATCTTGAGGTTAGGGCAGTAGATCTTGATTGCAAGAGCGACGATCAGCAATACGGCGGAGAAAGCTAGAACGAAAAGGTTCAACGCCATAAGAGGAGCATCAGTCGGCGAGTCTGAAATGCTGCCCCTTTTGTCGCTGTCTTCAACGTCCAGATCAGTACGACTCGCTTCTGCCGTGGGACCACCAGCACTGGACTCTGCAGATGAGTCCTCTGAGTGCTCGTCATGGGAATTCCGCGTAGAGAGATCCGTTCTATGCCCAGCCACAAAAACATCATCAGCTGAGCCCAACCCCATTGGAGTTCGTTCAGAAGTTCGAGACCTATGAAGCGCTGTATCCGACCTCGCCAAGGCGATAGCAGCATGATACTGCTCCAGCTTTTGAAACACGTTCGTGAGGATGTGACGTCGACGGTCCTGGAGTGCCTGCAAGTAGCCCATATCAGGTCCTGGGTAGCTCTTGATACGCTCTTCGAGATTGATAAGTTGCGACTCGTACGTTGCAAGATCAGACTGGATCTGCGAAATTATTCGATGGTGTAGAGACATGAAACGGCGGAAGACTATTGGTGGAGGGTGACTTGCGTCGCGTATAATGGTTGAAGCAATGGTAATATCTCCGGTACCACCGATTCTATGAATTGTGTCACCTGATTCTGAATGTGGTTGTTCTCCAGTGTGGAAGTCGTGATCTTGGGAGAGGTTGTAAGCGGAGGATGACAGACCATGTGACTGAAGTCGTCGATGGTCTGAAGGGGGTCGTGGTTGAGCTGCATGTGCATTGGCAGGTGGAAGATCGATTTTTGCTAGCCCGTCGTAAGGGCCTTGGGGCCGACATGCGAAACCGTCGTGATCACGCAAGTCAGCTTGGCCTGGTCTGTGTGAGTCCTCCACGGCAGTGGTGTCCTCCGCATTGGTGTACGATCCTTTGTAGCCCGATTGCAATTGGCTTGACCGAATTAAGCTTACAGCAGGAGTGTACTGGCGAGCCCGGGTGCCTCGTTCGGAGCTGGCAGAGGCTGGACGAGACTTGAGGTCTGAGGCATTGAACGCCGAAGTCATGACAGGATACGTCCTGGAAGGCTGCATGTTTCGGGACGAGCCTGCAGTGTCTCGCACCTTACCAACCTCTCGATCGTATTTCTTCTGGGTCATGGTAGAATTCGTGGAAGCAGAAGCCTTTGAGAGAGAGGTCAAGCCGGATAAGACAGAGAGTACTGATGGGTGCAGGGTAAGATATGGTCCTCTCCTTGTTGTACGAACTCTGCGGACTGGTAACCTTTTGAGATGATGAGCATGTTTCGATCGACTACGACGAGGTGGAGAAGTAGATGATTCATATCTCGCTCGTGTACTGTCAGTTCTGCGGCTGTGTCGTTCTTCACCATGGACCTTTCTGCCCCGATCAAACTTCTTACCTACTACTCCTTGCTTTGACTGAAAGCCGGTGAAGCTGTGCCGTCGTTTCTCATTGGTCGCATGCGAAGCAAGGAAATTTGCCTGGCTGTTACTCTTATGTATGCTGCTTCGGTTCTGTCGCTGTTCTCCAGTGAATAGCTCGTCCTTGAGTTTGACACGGTCTACTCCCATAGATGCCATAGTCCAGCCTCACAACAAGATGCAAGCCTCTCATTCATGGTATGAATATGCAAAGGAAGACAATTACGGGCTGAAGAGACAAGTAAAGACATGGTAGTATGGTCGCGACGGTCACACAAACGCTGGCAGCAGCATCGATGTGCTCATCCCCGTGCAGGACAAGGCAGCGTCACGCATTGGCTGCAGATAGCGGGCAAAGGCCCAAAACAGCATCCTGCCTGCATGTGCTGAGCTGGCAAGTCCAGCGTGCAGCGGCGGGATTTCCGGGTGTGCGAGGTCTGGTGGATCATGGAATGGATGGTCCCCGCGGGAGCTGGAGGTGACATTGGACGCTTTTCGATCGTCCGTGCTATGTAGATTGATGTATGGACACTGCGAAGTGATGCCCGCGGTGGGAGGCAGAAGCATGAAAGCGGCAAGTGGGTCGGTTGGAGGCATAGCCGAGGTTGTCTTCTGGATCTGACTCAAGGACTTCTCATCACAGAACTCTCTTCTCAGAAGACCATCCATCTCGAAGCAGCCTCTGGTCAAGACAATCTCAGCCATCAGCATCCTTCCGCGAAGCTACCGCGCAGTGCGATTCTCGCGATGATATGACGACGACGTGTTCACGGTTGAGGAGGGGTCACCAGCCACAAGACTTTGGGCAGTCTACTCATTCCGAAGCACCTACCGTCATTTCATCATCTATATTTCTTTTTGGTGCATCCAGAAAAACTGGAGGCTGGATTCTGGCACCAGTAAGAACTGCTCGTACTCTTTGGAAGGAATAGGCAGGGCTGGAAATGCCCGTTGAAATACACAAAACGGCCTGCAGTCATGCCCATGCGTGATCTACCTCATAGGGTCTGCAGGGCTGAACATGATTGACCTCGCGGTATGTACTAGATTCTTCCCAGTCTCTCGGTCTCGGAGGAGCATGAGTCGACGTGGATGTTGTGGCTAGTAGGTATGCTTTTCTGATTCTCTACCGCCTCATCCCCGCATTCCTCTTCATAGCCCCATGAACCATACAAAATCAGAAAGGAAGAATCGATTACAACGGTATCAACTGCCTCTAGCGATTAGATAGTGATACAATTTTCAACGGTCAGAAATTGATATTCGGAGCTCTCTAGATATATGAAACATCACCATGGACCTGTCGATCTTACCACCTGGTCACGACACTTGCTTGCTGTCAGTACAATCCTTACACCGACAAACATGGGCTTCCAACAGACACTGCGTTTGGTCCAGATGACCAGGGCCATCACGATTGTTTCATCATGCGTGTCAGTCATCATGTTCGCCGCCATTGTCGACATGAGGTATGGCGCAAGGAAGAACTTTGCGCACCAGGTTCAACAGGCGCTTCCAGGTATCTTCGAGTCGAAGACACCTACCAGGAGCGCATTTGGCAGTCTCGCTCTTCTTGGGGTATGTGCTTGAGCCAATGATATTTCCGCACCTTCCTAACATCTTCAGCTTGCCATGTCACTCATCTGGAACGGCCTCTGCATGTTCGACCTGTGTGTCAAGAAGCACTACCGCTTCGACCGCAGGATCTGCATCTTCATTGACATCTTTGTCGCCATTTCTCTTCTCATCACCGGTTTCCTCAACTTTGGCTTCGACTGCATCCTCTACTTTGCTCTCGACATCGCGCCAAAGTCGCAGATGCGTCTTGAGATTGCCGCCGTCATCTTCCTTGCGGCAGCATGGTAAGCTTCACCGGAACGCGGCGTACCGATTCTCGCTAATCGTTGTAGTCTTCTCCATTTCGGCTTCTTCTGCTACGGATGCAAGGACCCAGCCGCCCACGCTCTCGAGTTTGAGCACGTGCCTCTTGAGCCTACTTCTCCCATGATGCTCAACCGCGACTTCGACGCCAATTCCATGCGCAGCCGCGGCAACACCCTCGAGAGACAAGCTAATGGTCTCGTCGAGATTGACCTTGGAAAGAAAGTGCAGATCATCAAGGTGCAGCAAAAGATGGACTCGGCACGGACACCACCCAGGACTCCTCGCGAGGATGACAACAAGCGTTCAGGATTTGTTGGTACTCCTGCGCAGATCTCCCACGGCCATCCTCAGGAGGCATCTCCGTTCCTCGACGAGCGTGATCAGCATGGTCAGGAGTGGATTTAGGAGTGGGAAAGTCTTTGGCGTTGGGGACAAGCATTATACCATAGCAGGGAGTCGTATTTTTATTCACTTCGGAAGTCGCTGTTCTGGACCGAGAGACATTCTGGAGGATCGCCAGGCGGGACGACCCCCGAATCTTGTCACTCTTGACCCTGGGTTGAGAAGGTCTGCGTTGTGCGACCGATTGTACAAATCCAATTCAACTGTAATCCTTATTGACTTGTACCGTCATCAGCCATGTCCAAAATAGATTGTGACCCATGTAAAACGCTTTCATATGGCTGGACAACGGGCTGGTTGGCGCGTGGAATGTTGCCATGACTCGTACTGGGACCAGTAAGAATGCTTGGATCGGACCCCGCCAGGGCAATCACTTTGTCAGAGCACCTCCACGCACACTTCCACTACCACCATTTGATGCCCGTTGATTTCTGAATCACTCTCACCGTCACGTCAAAACGTTATCTATCAGCTACTTCTACCTTTTTCCTCAGCTTCGTCTTCGCTCTCCCGTCTCAATCCTTTCAATTGCTCCCTGAAACAGATCAGACAGCTGGCCTGTTGCAAGCGCCCTTGAAGCAACCCGCACTGACCGCCTGCATCTGACAAGGAACTCCTCCCCCCTAGTCTTTCCCGCCAATTCACCGTCAATCACCGCCTCTCTGCCGTGAGGTCCTGTATCCGAAGGAGCGACCAACCCTCATTCTTGGGTCCATTCAGGTACGTGTCTCGTGTCCCCTCCAGGAGACGGTTCCTGCATGAGATCGCCCTTCAGGGCGGCTATCTAAAGAAGCTATCCGCCCAGCTTCCATCTGCACCTGACATGGCTTCATTATGGAACAAAGACTAATTGTGCATGGTACAGGTCTGCAGTGGGCGCAAGCTTGTACTTCTTTGTCCCCCGCCCTTTCGAAACAGCATTGTCAGATCCTCTACCTCTGCCTCCAACCATTAGGCTTTACTTCTCCGTTACTACAATCAGCATACTCAGCAGTCTCGAGCTATTGGTCCTCACCAACAACAGCAATGTCTCGTGCGCCGCCTTCCAGCGGGTCCCGGAAGATCTCCTTCAATGTGTCGGAGCAATATGATATTCAAGACGTGGTAGGAGAGGGTGCATATGGTGTCGTATGGTATGTTGGTAGTCCCATAAGCGAAGATCTCAGCTTACATGGGCAGCTCGGCGTTCCACAAGCCTTCCGGCCAAAAAGTCGCCATCAAGAAGATCACCCCATTCGATCACAGCATGTTCTGCTTGCGCACTCTACGAGAGATGAAGTTGCTCCGCTACTTCAACCATGAGAACATCATTTCCATACTGGATATCCAGAGACCGAGGAATTACGACAGCTTCACTGAAGTTTACCTCATTCAAGAGCTGATGGAAACGGACATGCACAGGGTCATTCGCACGCAAGAGCTTTCCGACGACCACTGCCAATACTTCATCTACCAGACACTTCGAGCGCTCAAGGCTATGCATTCGGCGAACGTCCTGCACCGAGATCTCAAGCCATCCAACTTGCTTCTGAACGCGAACTGCGATCTCAAGGTCTGCGATTTTGGCCTCGCCCGTTCTGCGGCTTCCACCGAGGACAATCAGGGTTTCATGACTGAATACGTTGCCACGAGATGGTATCGTGCACCTGAAATTATGTTGACCTTCAAGGAGTACACCAAGGCGATCGATGTGTGGTCGGTGGGCTGTATCCTGGCGGAGATGCTCAGCGGCAAGCCATTATTCCCCGGCAAGGACTACCACCACCAGCTGACTTTGATTCTCGACGTGCTTGGTACGCCTACGATGGAGGATTATTACGGTATCAAGAGTCGTCGTGCGAGGGAATATATCCGGAGCTTGCCTTTCAAAAAGAAGATCCCGTGGAAGGCCATGTTCCCCAAGACCTCGGACCTCGCCCTGGATCTGCTCGACAAGCTACTTGCTTTTAACCCGGTCAAACGTATCACTGTCGAGGAGGCCCTCAAGCACCCCTACCTCGAGCCGTACCACGACCCAGAAGATGAACCAACCGCTGAGGCCATCCCGGAAGAGTTCTTTGACTTTGACAAGAACAAAGACAATCTCAGCAAAGAGCAATTGAAGCGTAAGTCCACGATCCATGGACCGAGAGATCCATACTGACAGCATACATAGAACTCATCTTTGACGAGATCATGCGCTCCTAGTCACGGCAGCATAGATCTTCAAAAGGCGCAGGAGGCAGTCATGTCCACAGTAGCGGACCCTCATGCGGCCGCTCAAAGACTTCTCTTTCTCACGACAGCTTCAAAACACACATTCCCCTTGATCATACCTTGTGTAGCATAGTGCTTGGCGTTGGAACATCTGGATGTCAACAAGACGGCGGCGGCAGACATTGGTCACTGCGACCGCACAAATGCAGGTAGCAGCTAGCAATGCCTAGATAACTCGACTGCGCTCCACCGCGCAGGTCAACATCTATGACCCAGCGCCCCAGAACAGTGATGATAATTGACTGGTTGAGTTTGCCACTATTGAGTCTACCTTGCTCTACATAATCCAAGTTTGTGTTACCTCAGCCTAATTGATCGGATGTGTTGATTAAACAGGTAGCGGGGCCACTGCTTGCTAATCTGCGTGAGCTAACGAGCTGCCCCTAAGGTGTAGTAGTAACCTTCTACTTACTCTACTAGATCTATTTATAAGCCTAGGCCTACATATTATCTAGCGTGTTTGCTTCGATCAGGTGGAAAAAGCTATCCCTTTATACACTATTTCTGTAGTGTGACTGCTTTAAAAAAAAAACACCCAAAAGCTTCTCATCTCTCGGTATCTTTTGATATCTTTATAAACCGGTGTAGATGTTAAATCTATTGGTATTCTTCTCTTCGGATCTTGCTCGTCTTATTCTTAATCGTACGGATTTTAGCTGCTCTAGTCGAGGTCGTATTGACACGTGTTCGAAGGAGGCGTAAATAGGTAGAGTCGTCTGTTAGATACGTCGTAATAGATCGGGTCGAAAGCTCAAGAATAAGACAAAGGAGATTCCTCATCTCCCTGTAGGACTTAAACCTACAAGCTCCGCGATTTACCCAACTCTTCGGCCAACATCACGAAACTTCTTTTGAAAAATATCTGCAACCTCAAAGTTGAACCGTCCACTCTCGGCATGTCATGAATCGGGAAATACCACGCTTCGCAACTTGTTCTTTCGATGAGTGCGATCGGCCTGGGGTACGTCGTCGCAGTTGCGTTTTGTGCCGCAGGCATCTATGTGTTGTTCATTTGCACCCATCCGTACACGTCTGCACAGCCGAGGTCAGTTGATGAGGTAGCAAGCCTTCTCCGCTGTACTCATGGACCACAGGTGATTGACGACGAGACATGGGCACGACGACTGGACCTCGAGATCGAGCAATTGATAGTCAACAGCAACATCGACGGACTTGTGGCCCATGCTACGGATTTGAGAGACGGTATCCCATGCACGTTCAAACCCAGCAAAGAAGTACAAGGTCGCCATCTGTTGGGCTGCGCGAATTATCACGCCTTTATTGTCTTTGATGATCAGGAAGAATGGCTCGTCCGCATCCCACGAGACGACTTCTCCGACTTTCCCGAAGACCTCGTTGCATACCTAGTGGAGAGCGAGTACGCAACATTGAAATTTCTCGAGAGCATTGGTATACCAGTCCCGACGGTCCATGGCTACAATGCGGCCTATGGTGGAGCAAAGAGGGCTAGTACCAACTACATCTTCATGGACAGAGTACCGGGCGTTACGTATAATTCATGGAGCGCTACGCCAGAAGTTCGTCGTCGTGTAGAGCAAGGTGTGGCGGACATTCTGATCAAGCTCTTCGAGCATCCTCTGCCCGCAGGGGGTTCTCTCGTCCAAAATGGCGGCAAAGGATTCGCTATCGACGGTTGTGCCAGCACTCGCTTTGTCAACGTCGGCAAGCTGGGACCATTCAAGTCAGACGAAGAATACTATGCTACTTTTGCACAGCATTACATGGATCTTATCGCGGACGGGCAGCTGTACGTGAAGTATCCCGATATCGCTTTTCGGTTCTATCATATCATGGCGGCGTGTGTACCTATGTTATGCTCGACTGTCCGATCGGACAAATTTTACATCAAACACGTGGACGACAAAGGCGACCACATCATGGTCGACAAAGAGGGAAATATCACTGGCATCATCGACTGGCAATTCGCACGTTGTGTGCCGGCGTCTGAGGCCTTCGGACCATCCTATTTTACTGCAGACATGGACGCTGTCTATTCTGGCGGAATCGAACATTCCGATGGCGATCGCACACTCGCCAGCGCTGTCAGGGAGAGAGGCAATCCTGACTTGGCAGACCTTCTCGAAGATCTTCCCCTAGCCAGGGTATTCACGCACGGCATGCTTGATCGCGCTAGCAGGGAAGAAGCTGAACTGTTCCTGCAGAACGTTGAGGCATCTTTGAACTCTCGGGGCAGTCAGTATATGGCTGATATACAACCTCACGAGTCGGATAGTCGATGGCCAGCGGTATGTCGAGTTCGTTCTATAACTGATTCGAAGTGATTCAGATTCACATACATCGTTGCTATTCACAATATGAAGCGATCAAGGGCACCGAATGTTCATCTACGTTGTGGAGAACTATCTACTACAAGCGAATGCAACGAGTTAGACCTCCATCAGACCCCTTCCAGCTTCCCCACCTTGGTTGCACAATGGCCACTCGGATCAAGCAACACTTGGTACTAGCGCTGATCTGCAGAAGAGATTAGTCGTATTACCGGGTAGGCCATGTGGATTGCTCACGGTTTACGCAAAAGCGAGATCCTGCAACAGCCCAGCTGCCACATCCAGGAGCTACGCATCTCTGGCTTGTGGCGAGTTCGTTGACGGGGACGGCCGTGGTCGGTGTCTTCTGCTCGACGATTGGCTTGATAACCTGAGCTGGAGACATCTTCGAGTGATGAAATAGTCGAGAGATTTCTTTGAAGGGCTTGGATGATTGGAAGATGTGTCGATTGCGTTGCTGTTGTGTTCAAATTCAGCGCGATGCGTCAGTCTACGGACGATCGTTATGTTCAGGAATCTTTCAAGACACCGTAAGGCGCCCATGGCATCGCATATTCACACTCAAGTTCTCAGCATCTTCTGACGCCCAATGAATGCGCACGAAATTTTGCAATGTGACAAAGGAGGCGGCGTAGTATGAAGCTCGACACAAGGGAAGCACTCTATCTACCAATACGGCGAATACGCGTCGTAAGTGTGGCACAACTAAGGCAGGCATACGGCTGAATTTGATACATAAATGCTGGACGGAAGGCAGCGCCAGCTCTAATCGTTGGTCAACGATCCACGACATGGATTGTCAACGATGCAGCATGAGTCAATGCTTTGCTGGCGGCATGCTCCAAGCACACTAACGACGAGGCAGTGCTGATCAGTGGAGCCATGTGAGCACGTCGATTGGGTGTGAAATACGCGATAAGGTCGACCACGCTGCCGACGGCACAGAAATCTTACAGCGCGCTTATTGAAGCACAGTTCGGTCAGGCGCCACGGCGCTTCTCTACGGTATGCGCCAACGACACGATAGCTTGTGAGCATCGGCGTTTCCGTTTCCCGCCGACCTCAGCTCCGCAGGGATCTGGAGATCTCGCTTCGCCATGTCGCTGCGCAAACGAGTGAGGTTTCAAACGAGTAGTAGGAAATCTGTCTCCAGGAGACGTTCAATTATGGTCTGACTATGATTTCTCCTTTTTCTCGCTACGTCCGACCTCCTGATTCTAAAATCACCGTAATTCAGTGACAGAAAGTAGCCACTATGGCTTCAGGTACCCATCGATATTGGACTTGCGATTTCCCCTCCTGTACAAGAGCAAGCGTATTGGGATTGGGCGAATGCGAGAAATGCTGCAGACATCACTGTATCTCCCATGTTGTGCGACCGTACCACACATGTACAGTGAGTTGCGAGTCCCTGATTTTGGTGCATGACGTTGACGTGCCTAGGACGATTTTGTCGACGAAGATTCGTGGAAGTCACAACGCAGTCAAGAAGTGCAGAGGACGCTCGACATGATTGACAAACCGGCACTCATGGAGCTTGCGTCTAGGTTGGGCGGACATGATTGCGACTTGGACGAGTCAGGAGATCTTAGTGGAGGGTTGATGGGCGGTATGAATCTTCATATCCCGCTTCGCTTCTCGAATGGAGTACGATGGCTACTTCGTATTCCGCGTCGAACGTTCTCTGCCTTTCCGGACAATACAACGAACTCTATGCTTGAAAGCGAAGTGGCCACCATGGACTGGTTGCGAAAGAACACTTCTGCTCCCGTGCCGACAGTCCACTCCTACGGCTTGTGTAGTGCTTCTGATAATAAGATTGGTGTACCTTACATGCTCATCGAGGAGATGAAGGGAAGACCACTCATGCTGTTGAACCCTGACGAAGGGCAGAAAGCAAAGGTCTATAAGCAGATGACAAAGCTGATGTTACAGCTTTGGCAGAAGCCCTTCTTTCAGGCCGGTTGCTTGTCTTTCCACGAGACCGACAAAACTGAAATCGGCCCAATCGTCGGCGATCGCACAGGTACTTTGCACCCGATAGGTCCCTTCAACAACATCGAACGACTTTACCTGGCATGGATTGAGCAGCACCTTGAGCTTATCGCCGACAGACAGCTACACACGCGATTTTCAGAATCAGCATACTTGGTATATGACCAACTGCGTGAGGCCATACAGCTTTGTCAAAAGGACAACCAGATTTGTGATTCCCTATCAAGCAAGGATCATGCAAAGTTCTATCTGAAGCACACCGACGACAAAGGAGATCATATTCTGGTGGATCCTGAGACTTTCGATATAACCGGAATAATCGACTGGACATTCGCCAGGGCTGTTCCATTCGAAGAAGCATTCGGCCCTTCCCTATGGACTGCTGATATGAATGCTCTGTACAGTGGTCGACCAGGCTTATCAGAAGAGGACAAGAAAGTAAGCAGTATTCTTCAAGATTTTTGCGAGGACAAGGACTTCTTGAGATTATATCAGCGTCACATCGGCAGCGACCGGGCTCGGAGACTCATATTTGGTTTGGCCACCGGGGTCGACATCTCTGAAGAGGAGGCGGAACCAATCGCACGAGCGCTTCTGCAGGCATTTGGGATCAATCTGGACGAACGGGGAGGATGGGAAGCATGGGAGCAAAGTCGGCGAAGGGGCTGTCTGGAAGGGGATGCACGATTCCGGAGGCTGACCACGACAGAGTGATTGGAACCTCAGTCTTGAGTGGTCTGGTATCATTGACGGTCATGCCAGTGATGTGAGCGCGAATATATCTCTATTGGCTACCGACTATCTTTTGGCTCCGCCAGCACGGCATGCTTCCCTGGCTGGCACGTGGCATTTCGTCACTTCCTTTTATGGCGCCTCCTCACCTCACCCCAAGCTATTGGCCTTCTTCTCCAGCGAGGATACCTCTATCATATCCGCCTGTACCCATACACCATGCTCACCATGGTTAGAGAGTCGCAGGCTATACTGCGATCTAGACCTTCGCGTCGTCCAAAATCCGATGATTCATATCAGGCTCCATCGCCTCCGGTTTGTGACTTGGAAACCTTGTGATCTGGGCTGACACTCGAGGGAGACCATTAGCGCTGCCATGATACCTCCAACCATAACGACAGACTCATTCGTAGGGGCCATGCAGAAACTGGTTGGATCAGCAAAGCATTCCTCTGCAGCAGAGTTGACGATCTTGCAGACCGTCCAGCGGCAAGCCTCTGGAACGGTATGCGATGGAAGGACTTGCAGCGTTTTTGTACTTACTTTCACCAGATGCGAGCCGCCACTAGCACGCCCCGCTACTCACCAGCCAGGAAAATTGCCCCTTCTTTATCTCCAGAGCAGCCAGAGTATCTCCCAGACTGGTTTCCAAAGTTCACTTCCCTGCCAACCGAAATCCGCCTCCAGATCTACTATCACGCGGTTCCATCTCCCGTGAAAGTCATCAGCATTCTCGATCCACACGATCCAACCAGAGTCAGCATTCAAACCACCAAAAACGCCTTGTCCCTCCTCTCCGTCTGCCCGTTCCTCTACTGGGACGCCCGCACCACCGTGCACCGCAGAATCCACTACGTCTTCGACAACACCGACACAGCCGTCAACTTCTTCTCCAAGATCGGCCACAACCTGAGACTCATCCGACGCATCACAGTGAGCGAGAACAAGCTCGCTAGCAGCCATCTTTTCTTCCGGTGTCTCTACCAGATGAAGGATCTGGGGGCACTGCATATCAGCGATCTGCTCTGCTATCCACCGTTGAAAGGGTGGCCATTGCATATTTCTGTCTTGACAATGGCAATGTACCTCCCCGTGTTGGGACAGGATGGAGATAGCAGGGAGGAAACGATGGAGCGATGGCTGACGCTGTTGAAGGCGGGACAGTGTCCCAGACATCTCGGCTTCAAGGAGCACGTTGTGCCTGTCATTGGAGAAGGAATTGCAGGGAGGATGAAGTGCTCGTGTCTGAGCCGGCAGAGACAGGGGGAGATGGATGTGCTAGAGGAGGTGCTGATGGATGAGAACATCATTCAGACTCTTTCTGGGTGAGGAATATAGCGGCAGCGGAGGACGACAAGGGATATGCACCAAACAGATCGTACAAACATACCATGTACAGCTGTGAAACTATGTGCGCGCTGGTGGGCCATCCCGACTCGCACTCCCCTCACTCCTCACCTCATCCACATCCACCCTGTCCCTCGCGCCCGCAATGACAAGCTTATCCTCCTCCCCGTCCTCTCCCGTCAACGGCCTCTGCTCCTCGCTCCCCTCATCCCCTTCCTCGGAGTTCACCGACTCGTAGCCCTCCCGCCCCTCCTTATCCATAATGAAGGCATCAATGATGTAATACTGAATCGCATTCATTGCCAGCGGGAAAAGGAACATGACGAACGCAATCTGCAGGCTCTCGTTCCCCTCGGTCCAGCGCAGAGCCCAGTCGCCTATCCACGGCAGCCAGGGGAGGGCGGAGAACATGAAGAGCACAAAGAGCTTCATCCCGAACAGGCCGAGGAAGTAGATGAAGCATTGCTTCACCCACCACGAGGCGCGGGGAGGGGTGCCGTAGTGGCCTGATTTGAGGGATTCGGGGGGGTTGGCGAGCGGGGTGCGCAGGAAGAGGGAGGACAGGATTTTGAGAAGGACGACGAGGATGGGGATGCCGATCGTTGTCTATAAGTGGACAGGTCAGTATCTTGCGTGACGTTGGGTTTCAGAGGGGAGGAAAGAGGCTTACGTCGATGGCTAGGTTGAGAAGGTAAAAGGAGCACGGGTTGGGCATGCGGTCGCCGTCGTCGGCGGCGCCTTGCTCGGCCAGCGCTTTGGCTTTGCGTTGCGGGTCGACGTCGGCGCTGCCGAGCATGCTCATGGCGAGATTGGCCATGTGGAGGAGCGCGGTGCCGACGACTTGCTTGGAGGCGTCGAAGAGCCAGATTTTCATTGGTCGTCGCGGCTTTTCGCGCCATCGCTTGAAGACGAGAGAGCTGAGAGCGAGGATGCCGAGGGCGCCTTGCACGACGATGGCAAAGGGGCCGAGGAGGTGGCACTCCCCGCTTTGCGCTTCGGAGGCCTGTGGGCCGTCTTTGCTGCCCTGTCCGGCGGTAGCTTCTGGGGTAGGTGGTGGTGGAGCAGGCTTGCTTTCGCCGACCATGGGCATGCCGTGCTCGTCCTTTTCAGGTTCTTTGCCTTCAGTTTCGTCCTTCTTGGGTCCTCGAATCTCCATAATTTGCGTATCGAATAATAAGACGCTGTTCGGCGGTATGATTCCAGATCCTCTGCTCCCGTACGCCATGTCAGGCGGTATCACCAGCTTTCTCCGCGAACCAACGCATAGTCCTACAAGTCCTTCATCCCAGCCGGAGATGACTTCCCGTGCGCCGAGCTTGAACACAAATGGTTGCCCTCGATCCCATGATTCGTCAAATTGTAGACCATCGACGAGGGTGCCCCGGTAGTGCACGGCTATTGTGTCTCCTTTCCGGGTTGGGCGAGAGCAGGTGAGTGCTCTCGTGTCTTCGTATCTGAGACCGGAAGGTAGAGTGGTGAGTTCGGCGTAGGAGAATGGGAGGAGTGAGAGAAGGGATGTAGGGAGGAGACGCATGATAGATGTTACGTGACGGAGGCTGGCGTGGTCGTGTGAGGTGTTGCTCGGTCGTTTGAGCAGCGGGACCTCTGCAGCGAAGAGGCGCAAATGAGGTAAGGGGTTTGTCCGTTTGCCGTCTCCTAGGTGGTCATTCTCGTAGTTCTCGTAGTCGGTGTTGTGAAGATGCCCGGTGAGCAGGCGGTAGAGACCTCAGATCGTCGTTCAGTGGAGTATCAAAGTCCAGGCGGGGACGATATGATAAGAGGTAAAGTCGACGTTGAAAGGCTAATGCAGGATGAGGCAGACGTGACTTGGCCGCTGATCATCTGCAGCCAATCACACCGCCTCGGAACTTTCGCCGGCCATGGACGATCATTTCTTCAGAACATCGCCCCGCAGAAAGAATCGACATTAGATTTGGATAATCCCTGATCAGCTTCAGACTCTGCTTCTCTCCATCATGTTTCTCTAAATTCTGACGCTAGAGGTGGACGTTTTGGGGTGATGAGCTTCGATGAGTCCAGGCACTCCGGATTGGCGAAGCTCGTTAAGCTTTAGCGAGAGATTGCAGTCGATCCTTCGAGTGTAAGTTACAAGTTCAAGTCTCCCATGTCGTATACTGATTCGTAGCCAAATTGCACAAGGCCAACGCGACAAGACACCTGCTATCGAAGCTCAAGCGCGAGCTAAAGCTGTAGAGAATGAGATATTCAAGACTGCCACCTCACGAGTATGACGCCACTCTGAGATCACAGGTAATATCAGAATCGTTGATACGTTCACCCAGGATCTATACGAGCTACTCATTGGCAACCACATCCGCAACCTCGAGAGTGTCGCGGTGACGGGAGAAGCACTCCTAGACGCGCACCTCAGCGATGACGTCGATCAGATGCTTTCAGGGGGGGTGACCATTGGCGACTACATCAATGCACAGCACTACAAGGATGGCCAGTCATCCCTGATATACAAAGCCAAATCGCTCAAGTACTGCCCTTCAAGGGAAAATGTATGGAAAGGGGGGTTTGTCGCCCTCAAAGCAACACACCCCTCGACGATGACACCGCCGCACGACTCGAAGCGAGAAGCGAGGTTACTGGCCTTGGCTGCATCGAAGAATGTTGTTCCCTTGTTGGACACCTTCGATGCCAAGGGCGGACAGTTTGTGTTGGTGTTTCCTTTCCTCCCACTTGATCTGGACGAGCTCCTACGCCAGGGTATGATACCAGAAGCACGTGGAAAGGCAATAATCAGGGACACTCTTTCGGCATTGGTGTATGTCCATGGTATGGGCATGATCCACCGAGATATCAAACCCTCGAACATACTTCTCAAGCATCCGAACGGCCAAGCTTGGTTAGCGGACTTTGGCATCGCCTGGTCGAGGGATGACCCGGTTTCCGAATCTGCGGATCGTAAAATACTCGATGTGGGAACGACTTGCTATAGACCGCCAGAGCTCACGTTCGGGAACGAAAAGTATGGTCCGAGCTTGGACATGTGGGCGCTAGGATGTGTTGCCGCACAGGTCTTTGATCTTGGATCGCGTACGCTTTTTGATTCAGGAGAGCTAGGAAGTGATCTGGCATTGATCAAGAGTATTTTCGAGACCTTGGGCACTCCAAATCTGGAAGTGTGGCCCGTAAGTAGTTTCAAGCTCTAGGGTCGTCGGTAGTACTGATTCAGATACAGGAAGCTGCAGGCTACCCGGATTGGGGAAAGATGGCCTTCAAGGAGTATCCTGCAAAGGCATGGAAGGCCATTCTTCCAAAGGCATCTGTTGAAGCTCGAGATTTTGTTTCTCAGCTTGTTCGTTACGAGAGCCGGTCACGTTTGATTGCGGCTCATGTAAGTGTGCTTGATGTCTTGCTTGACAGCGGCTACTGATCAAAGCAGGCATTGGAACACTCGCTATTGAAATGACGACGATGATGATGATTTGACTACTAGACAACGCGGGCAGACCGCACTTGAGCATGGCGTCGGGAAAAAGAGGCGTAGCCATGATATCTGGTTACAATATAAAAAGTGTTGTTCTGTTGCTCATATCCGCGACTAAAACGAAATGTGATAACTATGGGACATCTCCACAAGAGTTGAAGTGCCAGGTGGGGTCGAAGACGATCTTCGTCGGCCCGCAGATCCGCGTCTTGTGCCTCAGGGACTCTATTTGTTGATGACCGCCATTGATTGTGGGGTTATCGAAACTTGCAACATTTTTAAAGCCTTACCCTCAAAGCCTCACCTTTGAGATCTCATGGTCGCGCTATTACGAGCTCGCGCACACAGTGGCGCTTCCGATTAGAAGTTTAGTAGACGAGATTCGATGGCTTTCCTCTTTGGACGAGCTCGTGGAAAGTCGACCACGGAGCTCGTCCGAACGACCCAGGACCTGGTCCTGAAGTCGATCGCCGAGGACAAGCCAAATGCAAAGGTAGCCTCAGCGCACTGATAGAGAGTCTGCCACTCACGATCTGTAGACCGATGAAGAGATTGGAAGGAATTTGGCTTCCATGAAGGTCATGCTACAAGGAACACCAGGTACGCGACCACGGCACCGCAAACGAACAGCGCAAGCCTCTAACACTGACCAGACCAAGAAGTGAGCCCCGATCAAGTGTTTCAACTCTGCAATCTTCTCGTGAAAGAAGATCTGCTACGATTACTCACCGAGAACATTCACCGACTACCCTTTGAAGCACGAAAGGACACACAAGCTATCGTCTCGAACGTCTTCAGATTCAAGCAACCAGGAGACACTTCGACAGAGCCAGTAGCTCTACAATACGTCATTGCAAATCGGCCAGAGATTATCATTGCTCTATGCCAAGGATACGAGAGGAGAGAGAGTGCGATGCCGTGCGGTGGTATTCTGAAAGAAGCGTTGAAACATGACGCGGTCACAGCATTGATATTATACCACGAACCCAGTGACGATGGCAAGCCAATTGATCTCTCCACCATCGATACATCACAACCGGCATCAGGGAAGGGCGTGTTCTGGAGATTTTTCGACTGGATTGACAAGAGCTTGTTCGAAGTCAGTACGGATGCCTTTGATACATTCCGAGTGAGTATTGCGCGGCCTTCCTTGAGACACTGGTGTTGACGGGCTACAGAACTTGATGATCAAGCACAAATCCATGGTGGCCAAGTACATCGACACCAACTTCGATATGTTTTTCGACAAGTACAACAATACACTGATCAAGTCCGAGTCGTACGTAACCAAACGCCAGTCGATAAAACTGCTGGGAGAGATCTTACTGGACCGACAGTTTTATGAGATCATGACGAGATACGTAGAGTCTGGGGAGAATTTGAAATTGATCATGTGGCAACTCAAAGACGACCGGAAAATGGTACAGTACGAAGGCTTCCACGTTTTCAAGGTAGTTATTCCCGGCCCAGTAGATCTGATCCACTTGTGCTAACGAAGCCAGATCTTTGCCGCCAACCCTAACAAATCTCCGGAAGTACGCCGGCTACTCATCATGAACAGACAGAGGTTGCTGGACTTCCTGCCCAACTTCCTTTCAGACCGACAAGAGGACGACCAATTCAACGACGAAAAGTCGTATCTCATCAAGCAAATAACACTCCTTCCAACGACACCAGGACCAGGACAGAACGGAAGTGCTCCGAACAAATAAAGTGAAGATGAAAGCCGGTGGAGATTGTTCCCATCCACGGATTCAGAACATGAGGTCCACACACGCCTCTCAAAACGCCTCACCTTCCGATTTGGCGACAGGCGAGATGCTGTTTGCAGCACGCTAAGGAAACACATAGTCACAGCGGCTGACATGACCGACGGTCGACGGCACTGGTCGAGTCAGGATTGTTGAGAGACCGAAACTCGTCCGATGTCTGCGGTCGGGCAGCATTGCTGTACATCAGAATTTTTTTTATTACTTGGATACGAGGCATGAAAATATGTACAAGACGAGAGCGTATGGATACCAAGATTGAAAGTATGCAACATGCATTCCTGTTGACCACCCATCAGCGATGTGAAACCGTTTCTGCAAGCAAGCGACGTTTGTCGGGATGAGATGCAAGATGCACATGTCCTCAAGGTCCAGACTGCGGCTCCTGGACCTCCAAGACCACTAGGCACTCCCCCGTTGGTGGCCTCCCGCCGTTCTAGAAGATCATCTGCAGGTTGCGACCCCAAGACGCCGGACCTGTGCTCTGTTGATCGGTCGCCGTACGTGCATATCCAAGGCCGATTATACACGGTCCAGAAACAGTCGACTTGACGCGCCCAAACTGCTCTAGGAAAATAGAGTGACTCGTGCACGGAGGATGGCAAGAATTGAACAACCCAGCTTTCCGGTAGTCTCTGATTGCCCGCGGTCTGCGCACCGAAGGATTGTCTCGGAGCATATCAAAACAGAAGCAACGACTGCAGATACACAAGGAGAGTGTCGCATCCAAGGCTCTCAGTCCATGTGCCATACTAATCTCACTTGGAATTTCTTTGTGCCGCCGGACAAATTTGCTGCCTTATTATTTTGCTGCTCACGGCAGTGGCCTCTCTCCCGAAGCTGCACTACGTCACTGCAAAAGAGCGCCAGTTCCACACCTTAGCCCGGTGCTCCTGACCTGTCACGGGCTTTTTACCTGTAGCTACCTACCGTCTTGCCTCTGATCCCCTCTGCTACCCGCCATCTGTAACCCACATCATCCTAGGGCAACTACCACAATATACCGACACCCATCTCACGACACTCCCGGCTACACACACTCATGCGACTCCTATCCTCAACATCTCACGCGCGCTCGAGTTGGTCATCCACCACTGAGCTTCTCACGCGCCCTCACATCCAGCTGTGTCGGCAGCAATGAAATCGTCCTCTAAACATCCGGCTTCACAGAGCAGCAGACTTACGAGGACTTCTAGTGAAGAGACGGCGATAAAGACTGGTTCAAAGTCGCTGCCACGGCCTCTGCTCAAGCGGGCCACCGCGACGTCACCGGATGATAAAACTTCACATTCGAGACAGAGTTCCCTAACAAGTACAGAAGAATCTTCTGGTGATGATAGTCAAGACGGTTCGGGGGGGGACAGTGACCGGACTACACCTCTAGCGGACCCGGAAAGAAGAGTTACCAGTGGAGCATCGAAACCCCGGGATGGCCAGTCGCCAAGTGAGCAAGAGCTCGCAAAGCTCAGAGCTGCTGTGAACAAGAGATTGATGTCAGATGCACAACGAGCAGCAATGGCTGGCAAGACCCCATCACCAGGGACAGTACCGAGGACAATTAGTGGTTCGTCACTCAAGCAAGTTCGTGGTCCTTCACCTATCACAGAAGAATCTCCAACAACAGCGTCATCCAGCCAGCCGACTTCAACAGACTCGAGCCGCACAGTCCGTGGCGTTGGCGCAACTCCCGGCGCACAGCCTGTACGAACACCATCCTATCCGTTCCCACATATGAATTCGCCCCGTGTGTGGTCGCCTGCCTTTCATCAGCCCTTCACCATACTATCTCCTACGACCTCTGCGGAACCATCTTCGACACCAGGAGACAGCACTATATCTACGGCGAGCACTCCAGGGAACACATACGCCGCCTTTGCCCCGCTCGGAGCTGTCGAAAGCGAACCTAGCGATCCGAGATACCCCAACCCCAACCTCTACGACATAGTCCTTCAGCTTACGGCAGAACCTGGTTTAGACACATGGTGGAATACGGTGACTAAGATTCTCCACGACTCATACCTCGCAGATCGAGTCAGTCTGGCTCTGCCCGCCGATGCCAACGATATCGAGAACGTCCCTTGGGGTCAGAAGGCGACATTCAATGTATCAGGACGAGATGAAGAGACCGAACCCTCCAGTACTTCTGCATCCCAGCGCCCTCAGCTCGCAACTCCAGGCGATATGCGCACACCGCGACCACACATACTCAACGCAAGACCTGGTCTCGAATCGAGGCATTCATACGCAGGTGTTGGACTGACATTGAAAGACCAAAATCAGAAGCGGGAAAATGCCGGAACACCAGCACGCCCGGCGGGTCCTTTGCGTACAGTCAGCCATATGCCCAGCATGCTTCGACACCAATCTTCCTACAGTAACACCGGCTTCACACCGCTTAGTGAAGCCCGCCACACTTCCCTCAGTGATCCCGATTTCAGCAGTATCGGAGGTGATCGGCAATTCATACCACACGTATCCATGTTCCCGGTGTTAAGAGGCCTCGGGGCAGAGGTGGATAACCTGATCGACGCAAGTGGGGTGAACAAAGTGTTGGAGAGAGGGAACATGGTCACATTGACAAGGGACTATTCACTTGAGCAAGTCAAAGGCTACTCGGAAGGTAAAGATCTCCCTACCCCCAAGATAGCCCCTGCCGCTGCCGAAAAGTCGCCTGCCAAGTCGTCGCTGCCATACCGAAACATCTTCTCTGCCACGGATCCTGGAAATCAACGGCGAGGCTCTGCTGCGTACGAAGAGTACGAGCAACAACCTCCTTCACCATGGTCGCAGTCGCCAGCACCCTCGCCCGCTATCCAAGCTGATCCGGATGAGAACCCCTTCTTCTCTGGAGGTGATTCTGTTGAGGACACTTTTGACCCTCCAGCGGCTTCTCCAGATTATTCAAATCTGCAAGCCATCGAAGCGATTGGTGTTGATAAAGCTAACACAGTAATACACTTACCCTTAATTCACCCCACTTTGTCAGGCACGATGTCATCTCGTGGTGACGAATCACAAGTACACAGCGCGCAATCGACACCAGACCCTCGAAATGACCCAATTGGCAGACGGGAACGCAAGGCGCCGATAGCAATCATATCCATCCTTAGTCCGGCTGTACCGTACCCTCAGAACCTGACTCAATCGCTGAAAATGCTTGGTCCGCACTTGGCCGCTTCGTACTCTATCGCGCAGCAACTATCAGCTATGCAGTCCCAAGCATGGTCAAACAGACACAAGAGAGGAGCTTCAGGCAAAGTTCCTGCACCACTGCCGCTTCATGCTTCTAATCTCGACCACCTCATACGAGGCGATTACGACGATTCGAATGTGTCAACGTCAGGTAGCATCACGAGTCCTTCTGATTACTCTGGTCGCTCCAGGCACAGCCCCGGTAGCTCGATTGCAGGCACACCTGGATGGGATACCATAATGGGGAGCAACAGATCGGTAGCTGGAACTCCGGGACACACGCACGAATCAAACGAAGGATACTTTGAAAAGCGCAGGGGAAATATGGCAAGGTCGACCAGTATTACTAGTGGCGGTATGTCGCCCGGCACGCCGATCAAGGGAGGCCGCAAATCGCCAAATCCAGAGGCGAAATCATCTGCTAAAAAAGAAGACGACCGAGAACGTCGCCTGAAAGCTGCATCTTCAAGCAAACCCGAGAAGTCACCTTTGCGCGTCATTGCACCGCGCGACCACAGTCCGCCCAGATCTGTCGATACCTCTTCTCCTCGAAGACCGAACTTTCGCCATTCTGCGTCCATTGACATGAATGCGGACAATGCCGATCGTTTGCACTCTGTCCTACACTCTTACGGCGCAGATTTTGCTTCGTCTTTCCAATCGCTTCCAGCGGCAGCAATACCCAAAACACCATCAGGAAGCAGCGGATCTTCGCAAAATCGCGAAGCGTATATAGCAGAATCGCAAGACATGCCTCCACCATCGGAACGCTTGTTAAGGACCATCATTGATTCACTTCCTGTACAAATCTTCACAGCAGCACCTGTCACTGGCGAGCTCACCTGGGTCAATTCCAAGTTTCTGGTTTACCGCGGGCAGAATTCCAGGCAAGTATTGAAACAGCCGTGGGAATCGATCCATCCCGAGGACCGTCAACTTTACATGGAGCAGTGGAACAAGTCGCTCCGCACTGGTCAGCAGCTACAACTGAAAGCACGCTTACAGAGATTCGATGGCAATTATCGATGGTTTTACGTCCGAGCTGCACCTCTCAAAGACAAGCGTCAAAGCATTGTCCACTGGATCGGCACCAACATGGATTTTCATGAGCAGCATCTAGCAGAATTGAACGCTGCACGACAGCAAGAAACGGCAGCATCAGAAGCCAAATACCGTGCTCTTGCTAACAGCAGCCCGCAAGTCGTCTTCACAGTCAATCGCACAAAGGGCATTACGTTCTGCAATTCTCAGTGGATGAACTATGCTGGACAACCCGAAGCACATGCCCTTGGTCTTGGTTTTATGGAACACGTCCACCCGGAAGACATCGTGAAATGCCGTCTCCCAACCTTTGACGATGGCACACAGATCGCTACAAACGTCCCAACATCAGTGCCTGCAGGACCGCAACGCACCTTTTCATCCTCTCAAAACTCCTCAAGCGGATCTTCGGATACGGAGAAGGCTCCAACTAGCCCTTTGCAGTCTCCACCCTCGAATCAGCTGCCGCAACGTAAATTGTCAGAGCTCGCGTCAACAGGCATACTCAAAGTCAGCAGAGATGCGGATGGGAAAGCATCGTACTCTACTGAAGTTCGCCTGCGATCCAAAGATGGTGAATACCGCTGGCACTTGGTACGCGTAGTCATCGCGGATTCGGCGTTCCATATGGAGGGTGGCGAGGAGACTTGGTATGGTACGTGCACAGACATCAACGACCACAAGGCGCTCGAACGAGATCTCAAGGAGACCATGGACGAGAAGTCGCGTTTCCTGTCCAACATGTCTCACGAGATCCGTACACCCCTGAACGGCATTACTGGCATGGTCAACTTCCTGATCGACTCGAATTTGTCCGATGAGCAAATGGAGCATGTCAACATCATTCGTGCATCTACCGAAGGACTACGCGGCTTGATCAACGACATTCTCGACCTGTCCAAGGCCGAAGCGGGTATGATCACACTCAGCATGGACTGGGTTCATGTCCGTTCACTTATTGAGGAAGTCAACGATCTTACCTCCGCGATGGCGATCGACAAGGGTATCGAGTTGAACTACATCGTCGAGCAAGAAGTGCCCGCTCAGATCAAGGGTGACCGATTCCGCATCAGACAGATTCTGCTCAACATCATTGGCAACGCTATCAAGTTCACTCAGGTGGGAGAAGTCTTCGTTAGCTGCTCGGTATTACACAATACGGACAATAACGAGCACCCCACCAAGGAAGGCGAGAAGCTGATACAATTCGAAATCATCGACACAGGTCAGGGTTTTACCGAGAAAGAGGCACAATACCTCTTCAAGCGCTTCAGTCAGATCGATGGCAGTAGTACAAGACAGCACGGCGGTACAGGTCTAGGCTTGGTAATCTCACGCCAGTTGGCTCAATTGCACGGCGGTGATATGAGTGCAAGGGGTTTCCCTGGCAAGGGTGCAACATTCATCTTCTACATCAAGGGTACACTACCGAGCGAAAGCGACCAGCCTCCGCCGGATCCTCTGACACCTGGCCCGCGATCAATGTCATCCTTGCCTAGCCTGGCTAAGCACCTCACTTCTGCGACGCAGAAAATCCTGCCCAACCTCACTGGAAAGATGCTCCAGGCGTCTCCCTTGTCACAAGAAGTCGCGCAGACGAGTCCGCAGCAGCAGTCACCTGATCCGACACGACCATCACCTAGCATCAGCATCTCGTCGTCAAGTTCCGGACCTTCGACCAGGGCTTCACGTACGAGTATCCGATCTGAGCGCTCATCAGCTTCGTCAGTCTACCCAATGGATGCTCAAATTCCAGCTCGTGCCCCACTGGATCTTGCTCTGCCCAGTCCTGATAAGTCTATTCGAAGTGAGAGCGTGAGCTCGGACACGTCCGAAGGAAGCGGCCCTTCACTCAGCCCCGGTGGGACTCCTCTCACGCCTCCAATGTTCTCAATCCTAGTCGTCTGTCCACTCAAGCACAGTCGCGAAGCCACTGTACAACACATGGACATGACCCTGCCACGCAACATCCCGCATCAAATCACGGCTCGCGAGTCCCTACTCGAGTGTCAAAAGATGATTGGTGGCGACGGAGGGGACGAGACTATGAAGTTTACTCACGTCGTGCTAGTCCTGCAATCCATCCCTGAGATCATCGCCTTCATGGACCAGCTGCTCACTTCGACCCATCATTCAAGCACTCAGCTGATCATCATCACTGATCTGAACCAACGACGCAAAATCATGGAGGCCGCTCCAAGTTACAACTACGACCAGCTGACGACAGACCGCCGTCTGCAATTTATCTTCAAGCCGCTCAAGCCAAGCAAGTTTGCATTCATTTTCGATCCGCAAAAGTCGCGAGAGATGAGCACAGACAGGAACCAGGACTCGGCCCATCAGGTCGCGCTAACGCAGAAACAACTTTACGATGAAATGACAAAGAGGTTGGGGAACAGAGGCAAGAGGGTACTTCTCGTGGAGGACAACAAGGTCAATCAGATGGTGAGCTTAACCTTTTCCTGGGCACAAATCATAGCTGACAATATCTCCAGGTCCTCCTCAAATTCCTCAGCAAAGTCGCCGTCCAAGTCGATACAGTGCTGGACGGACAACAATGTACGGAACGAGTCTTTGCCAAGCCCCACGGGTACTACTCTATCATCTTGGTACGTCTTCCCCCCCTTCGCCATCTTCTCCTTCCGTGAGCTGACATGTCAAAGTGCGATCTCCACATGCCCAACAAAGACGGCTACCAAACCTGCCGCGAGATCCGCAAATGGGAAAAGAGTAACAAGTACCTATATCTCCCCATCATCGCGTTGAGCGCCAATGTTCTGGGCGACGTGTACGCGAAATGCGTCGACGCTGGTTTCAACAGCTACGTCACGAAGCCAGTCGATTTCAAGGAGTTGAGTAATGTCTTGTTGACGTTCTTGGACCCGAGTGAACCGGGCAAACCGATTGAGTTTATGAAGGCCAGGAAGAAGTAGGATTTCCGTCGCCTCTCCATCGGGGTAGGGGTGTAGTGATGATTCGTGGTGAAGTGGCTGGACGACGAGGACGCGGTTGTTGGAGAAACAGGACGATAATGGAGAGGGGATAGTTCCTTTTTGTTCGAGGGCACAGCATGGCATGGGAGGATAAGGCGTTGCATCGGCCGTTTAGGGAACAGCATTGCATTGCGCGGAGACGTCCACTCCTTTTTTTTTCAGCGATACGGATCCTTTCAGGGATCTGGGATTGAGGCCGTAAGCGGACGCAGTGGTGAGGTTACGGGTATGCATGAGCTGCGATGAGGCATGACGGATGTACAATACTGCCGGTATGGGCTTTTAGGCCCATGCCGAGCTGGGGGAGGGATGGTAATGCATCGAATAAACATGGTGCATATGTGGCACAATGCCACATGATGAACCGGTGGTACACTACTAGGTCTACACCTGGGAATGAACAAATTTTCAAGACAGTCTCGTGCTTGTCCGCACTGGATTTGTGGCAACACGTCTAGTCATGCCTGTTGCTGAATGATACCGATGTTCGTGTCACAATTGTGGGTGTAACGCCCATGGCAGTAGTCACGTCACATCATGGAGAAGAAGAAGAAGAAGACGAAGAAGATATCTCAGCTTGTTCTTGTCTCGCCATCACATGGTAACATGGGGAGGGGCAAATTCGAGCATGGTCGTGGCGTGGTGGAAACTGTGTTTGGTGGTATTCAATGGTATCATTCAGGGGTATCCTAATCTATCAAGCGCGAGAGCTGGCTCGGCGCGGGCTTCGCGAGCGTGATCTATGCGTACGGGAATGGCGTTCATGTTGGTCGTATCTCTCGTGTTTGACCTGACGGTCATGTCTATCGTGACGTTCGTGTTGATCGTGGCGGTCATGTCGATCGGGGAGTCCATCTCCCTTGTTTCCCGGATTGTCAAGGGTGAAGCCCTCCGAACCATCCCGACTCTTTCTTCTCTTCTTCATCCAGTCTTTGGCTTTCCCGTGCGGATCTCCACCACGATTCCTCTCCCTAGGCCTTTGCCCGTGTCGAGGCCGATGGTGCTCATCTCTCTGCTCCCTTTGACTTCTCTCCCTTCTCTCCCGCTTCCTCTCTCTCCGCTCCTCGTCCATCTTCTCCAGCTCCTCTCTTTTCTTCGCCTCATACTCCCCTCTCTCCTTCTCTGATCTTTTCAACGATACCTGCGCCCTAGCCATCATCGCCATGGGATCATTGCCCGCCATTCGAGAAGCGTCGCGCTCCTTCCTTTTCGGGTCCGGCCGACCAAATGCGTCCCTGCCTTCCTGTTCTGCTTCCACGCCTACTCTTCTCGCCATATCTGCACCAGTGCGAGTCAAGGATTGAGCATACCATGGCCCAGTCTTCGAAGCATTGTAGCCCGCTGCATCTTGAAGTCGTACGCCTTCGTCCTTCTCTTCGGGTTTGGACTTTGCTGGCTTTTTGGACTTTGTTTCTGCGGATGGAGGGGAGAACAGGGAGATATGGCCCTTGTCATCTACCAGACTGATGTCGCTCTTGTTGGTCGCGGACTTGGTTGGGTGTGTGCCCGAAGAGAGTCGCGCACGTGCTGCTTCTCCCTCTTCCTGGTCGAGTCGAGCAAGGCGGATAGCGTGGTCGGTGTCGTCTTCACCCTTCAGCTTCCTGCGTTTCTTGCGCTCGGCTCTCGTCCAGGGGTTATCGACGCTTCGTGAGGTGTCCGAGGTGAGCGCAGAGGAAGCTGCAGGGTCGGAGGCTGAGGGTAGCAATTCGTCCTCTGGGATGGGCGGGGGTGTCTCCCCTCGTAGTACAGCTGTACGGCGCGCGGCATCGAGCTCTTGCATGCGCTCCTCTGCTGCTTCCTCGGCCGCGGCTGCGAGCGCTTCGTCCCGCTTGACGCGGGCGATGTTCTCGGTGTTGTAGAGGTGCCATGATTTCTTCGGGAGGAGATGAAGTGGCATGGTGAAGACACTTGGATGGGGGAAAAAAGTTGAAGCCCCGAACAGCCGGGTTTGGGGAGCTCGGACCCACTGTGCTGGGAAAAGCTTGGTGGTGATCTGCTGATTTGGGACATCATGTCATCTTTTCCATCCTTGTCTTTCTCAACTCGACATTGATCTATGTTCATAATGTGATCATCCTCATCGCCATGACGCATGATGCTACGGAAGCGGACTGCAACCCGACAATTGTGATAAGGGAATGATCGAAGCTGTGAGTCACGAGTTCTGCAGTATCACCAGAAGTTCAATGCCTCTCCAACATATCACATGCACAGGCCAATCGCCTTGAGATCCGGTTACGGGCGTGGATAGCATCAAAAGTTGCAACGAGATTGGGAGCGGCTGTGAGCCAAGTTAGAGGATTACTACAGCTGCGGTCAGAAACACCAGCATTGTTCAGTTGTCCATGACACGACGAACGAGATGGTCGTGCATATGGTCAGTATGAGTAACAAGAGGAGAGACCTGGTCAGAAGCAACCTTAATAGATAGGCCTGATTTGCCCTGTCAAGGTTCACTCCAGACGCCACCAACCCAATTCAGGTTTAATGCCCATGCAGGTGGTTGAGAATTGACCGGGAGCGGCGGAACGTGATCCGAAATGGAGCGGAGTTGCCAGCCACAGATTCATTTCATAGTGGAGAGATCCAAAAGTTCTAGCTTCAATTTTGACTTGCATCTTCTCATTTCCCTTGCGACCATTCAAGTTCACGCATTGATCTAGCAAGATTACGAGTCGCCACTTCCCAGGATCTTCCATTACGATCCAGCTGATTTACCCGACCATCGTACAACCTGACTGGGTCGCGGCACAGAGTCCACCCCGCCTTCAGCTCGATTGACCACAAATTGATTCTTCTGCCGCTCTTGTGCAACACCTCAAGAACCCGGATCACTGTACTAATCCAGTCGCATGGACGTGGCTCGACTCCATTAGCAGCCTTCTTCGCGTTCCGCCAACGTTTCGTGCGACCGTTGACGCCGTCATCCGCCTTGAAAGGAAACCCTCCACGCCTTACTCCATTCCGCTCGTCACTCCCGCGCTCCCCATGTCTCAATCATAACCCACCTCCAGAGCTTGCGACCGACCTTTACGAGATCTCTATTCCGTCCTGCATGTGAGGTACTCATATTCGGTGTCAAATCCTCAGCAATCACACAGCGAGGCCTCTTCGATGCCCGTCTACCTACTTCACGGCTTTCGCTGGCCACGTCCGCTCATACGAATCCATGTCATCCTGCAAAATCTCGACGACGTTGCAGCAGAATGGTTGGTCGCACCTACCACGACTGAATCCCTCCTCGAGAACTTCACCGAGCTGTATCCACAACTGATGGAGAATCTACCCAACCTCCGTTTTGTCGAACAACACGATCCAGACGATATTGGCCCGCATGCCGGGTCACAGCCCTACGCGTACATTGCAGATGTCTGCCACGAGATCAAGCTGGGTATCGACGTTGACGAAATGCGCGGCAAGGGTGTGTCCAACGAACAATGGGCAGCGTTGCTGGAGCTGAGGGACAAGCTGGCGCATGAAGAGAAGGTCGGCTGGTTCATTGTCGTGTGCGGAGATGAGGAGAGGCTCGCACCAGAGGAAGAAGACGAGGAGGTGGAAGATGAATCTGCACTCCCACAGATACCTGTCAGTATTGGGCCACCTCTGGTGTCGATGCCCACGGCCACCAATGGATACAACCAAAGATTGGAGACGTACCGGAACGGTGGAGTAGTCCAGCGTACCTGGCAGGCAAATGGACACATGCGCGCCGATGTGAACCAGTATGATATTGCTCATAGGCCTAGGACGGCTGGTAGCTCATTCACGTCGAAGAGCTCAGCAACGACCGTCAGTATTTCGAGCGGTTCGTGCAAATACCATACTGACTCTTCTTAGCGCAAGGATTACAGTAGTCCTGAAATGTCTCGCAAGTCATTCAGCAGCCCAGAGACCGATCGAAAAGGATTCCGCAATCCTGATGCGCCACCCAAAGGGCTCAAGAAACTACTTGGAGCCTTGTCGAGAAGGAAGAGGTTTGTCACTCATCATCATAATCGCTCCTGTGAACTAACCAAATTCAGCCGCTCTAGCATGAAAGACATGTCTTCTCCGGCCTCGACACATTCCCAATTCACTGCGCCTCCAGTCCCGCCTCTCCCAAGACAGGCAGTATGATCACGATACGCAAACACCAGGACGGCTTATGAACTTATGCGAAACGGCCGAGATGAGCCCCGAAAGGCGCAGGTGGGAGCATCAAGTGTTATTTTGGCATTGCTACCTTGTGGTCAAGACGACAGCTCTTGCCGGGACTGCTGGTACTCTATTAACGGGTGGCTCATCATGAATCTGAAGTAATGATAATCTCGCTTGCTCTCTGACTTTTATATCTCGATACTTCAAGTGATCGACTTCATGTTCCATGGTTCGTTTGCTCTCATCGATCTTGCCCCGCACTTTTTGCTAGCCCCACGTTGACGTCGCAGCCGAGACCGAGAGGTAATAACTTGGTGCCTCACGTTAGACTATCGCTTTTGCAACTTCACTACCTGTACATTCGTCGCGTGGGGCGTAATATCAGCAAACATGCCTGCAACATCATCGTTAATAGTACGCGCACCTGCCAGCTTTCAATGCTTCTACCTTGCTGACTGAAACCCCTTAGAACAAGCTCAAAGTGCAGCTCAAGCTGTCCATCTCCCGCCTACGGATGGTGCAACAAAAAGACACGGCCGTAGCCAAACAACAACGACGAGGCATGGCACAGCTCCTCGAGGTCCGTGTCGTCTCTTGTTCCCTTTCCCCTTGCCTGTTTCCCCCTCCCCCCTTCTCCCTCCTCTGTCTCCCCCACCGCCCCTGACCCCTCCCAGCAAGGCAAACTCGAATCAGCCCGCATCCGCGTCGAAAACATCATCCGCTCCGACCTGACCACCGAGCTCCTCGAAATCCTCGAACTCTACTGCGAGTTGCTGATCGCGCGCGCCGGCCTGCTCGAAGCCAAAGAGTGCGACCCGGGCTTGGAAGAAGCGGTGCAATCGCTCATCTACGCAGCGCCCCGGACGGAAGTCAAGGAACTGCAGACCGTGCGCCAGCTGCTGGGAGAAAAGTTTGGGAAAGAGTTCGCTCTGGCGGCGTCGGAGAATAGCGATGGGAAAGTGGCTGCGCGGGTGCTGGAGAGATTGAGGGTGGAGCCCCCGAAGAAGGAGCTGGTGGAGGCATATTTGAGTACGATCGCTGAGGCGTATGGGGTCGATTATCCACCTGGATCTAAGCCAAGGAAGGAGCAAGAGGGGGAGGAAGGGAGTGATGACGAGCCTGGCGATGGGGAGAAGGTGAAGGCGCTAGAGGCGCCGGTGGAGGCGGAGGAGTTGAGCAAGGCAACGCCGCCGAGAGAGGTAGGACCGAAGAGTCCTGTCAGTGTGAATCCGCCTAAACCTAGTACGGAGAACCCGAAGCCAGAGGTCAAGGCAGGGTCGTTGGAGTTGAAGCCGGGGGCGAAGATGCAGAAGGCGAACGGCAAGAAGGAGGGGCCGGGGGGGAAGATACCGGATGTGGATGAGTTGGCAAAGAGATTTGCTCAGTTGAAGCGGTGATGAGGATGGTCAGGAGGGTGAAGAAGATATTACAGGGCACGGTACTTGCTTGAGTGCTTAGGGCGAGCACCAACACACGTCTACAGTAAGTGGCCACCTGATACTGGAACGGCTGGCGGGGGGAGAATGATGCGCCTGAACAGGGACAGCTACAGGCCGGGTGAGAAGATGACTGCATGGCCGACCACGTTGCACTGTAGCTATTTACGCATAGAGCGTAGCATTGTCGAGCAATACGCGTGGTGTAGCTATCCTCTGCAGGCAGTAGACACGTGCAAATATGTACAAGCAGTTCAAGTCAGGTACAATCCAACAAGCTAGCCAGGGAGACTCGGCACGACAGGTGTAGCCAGGAACGGATCGACAAAAGTCTTTCACCCGGGCGGCAACGCGATTCGTGGAAGTAGGGTCATGCAATCTATGTGAGGAAAAACGTCGTCATACATGATCAGATCCTCGACTGTCAGATTTGATGGTTGTGCTGGAATTGATGAGTGAAGGACGGCTTGCAATCGCAGATGCATGGAAGCCATCGACGCGGAGAAGCACTTCTGCAGTGGAGAACCCGAGTCGTCCACAAACTGGGAAGATGTGGGACAGAGTCAATGACATGGTGTTGGTGATCGACAGGCGTGCGTCAACTACTAGAGACTGTGGCTGGCTTGCGGGAACATGCTCTCCTTGATCTTCAGGAATAGCAGAGCTGAGGCAGATGGTGGTCGCAATGTCTCAGATCCACATGGTGTCAATCGGCGAAGAGGATGAAGCCATACCTGCTGATTGTTGCTATCGTGGCCACTAAGAACAGCATACAGTATCCTCCCCAGGATCAGCAATTCCCAGAGGAGATGGCTCGTGGCCTTCGCGTGGCCCGCGGATGCAACCGAGAACAGAAATGACCCGAAAGTGATCCCGGCTCTCGATAGGCTTGCAGATCTTTCTCTCCACTTTGGACATGCACGCACTTTGCAACTGCCACCACTCGAATGATTTAATTTTTGACTCGTGTTGGCTTTCTGGCTTGCAGCTTCTTCTTCTACTCATCCTCTTCTCGTGTCTGTCGCATCGTTCTGTTCTTGTACTGCTTCAACTTGAACCATAGCTGTCGCATACAACCGCCCTGTCTGTCACGTCGCCACCGTCGACGCGTACCCAATCTACTGGAATTGCATCCTCTCGGCCCGCTGCCGTGACCCTAGTTGCTTCACATTGAGTCGCAAACGAACGTCTCAGCGTCATACCCATTGACAATTCCTTGGACCCCGACGCGCGAGAGCCCGTCTCAACCACAATACCGTCATACTCCCCTGATGCGAGTTTCTTCAATCCTGGTTCCTGCGTTTTTCTGGACTTTTTCTTCACCCTCTGCGCGAGCGTCTGCGATGCCGTGCAATGTATCAGTCCAGTTCTTCACCCCTACACGATCAACTGTTACGCGACAAGTTACCAAGAAAGCCCTTGCCTGTACAGAAAGATGCAGTATTTGAGACTCTGCGACAAGGTCCGGGATCACAAAATGCGATCAGTCCTCCAAGACCGCACACCGCACGAGGCCCGAGACGACCGTCCGATGCAGCAATGTCAAGTACAGAAAGACACTTTGCCGTAGCGAACGTGGGAGACGACGGCACCATCTATCTCAGGTACGATCAACACGAGGAGGGCCCGGACACATACAAACAGGTGTTTAATGAACCCAGACCTTCGGACAGAGTTTCTCCTGCTTTTGGAGCACATCCGCCCGCTTTTGGATTACCGCCCTCACCACCCAAGTCCCCTTCAGAGCTGGAGATGGAGTCGCCGAATTACTGGCACGATGGCTTGCACGAGAGCGCTGCAGCGGCCACGAGCCTGTCTGTCCCATATCATACAGCAGTCCCAGGCGTGCATGACCCGCGCGCATCCAGTACAGGATCATCCATCAAAAAAGATATTGGACGGAGAAGCTCTCTGACTAACCCTCACTATCCCGTGCGCGCACCTCCCAATGCGCTACAGCAGAACCCGCCGGCTCGGCCTGCACCGCGAGAGCGCACAGAGCGCAATCCAGCGTACGATACAAACAGGTTGCATCCTGGTATGGCTCGGCGACACTCTGTCGACCGACCGACGACCCCTGTCGATTCGCCAATGATCCTTCAAGTCCCCATCCCAACTTACCGCATAGGCACGCCGAGGATTGGCGAACGAGGAACGGTATACCTCCATGACTCCTTCTATAGCGCCGGATCAGAAAGCGAGGACAACAGGGCCTCCAATTTCTCTCATCTCGAACTCGACGATGTCTTCCCTGCACCACCTGGCATGCAGACACCTACTGCTTTTCTCAATCACGACCCTTCACGAGCACTAACGGCCGCACCGAATCCGCCTGAAGCTACACAAGGAATAGATCCGAATATATACAATGCCTTTGTCTTTGACTCGGAAAATCCTCGCTACATACGATACATGGCCAACGGGCAGATCTTGGCCGCAACTCCTGCCCGTTTGATAGCACAAATCACACACGTCAAAATCCTCGACTACGATCTCCTTTCCGACTTCTTCCTCACGTACCGATCATTCCTCTCATCAAAAGACCTCCTCCGCTATCTGATCGCACGACTCCGTTGGGCGGTGTTCTGCGGCGGGTCCGGTCGCGTCGTTCGCGTGCGTGCATTTGTCGCCACAAGACATTGGATACTCAACTACTTTATGGATGACTTCGAGCCTGATTACGACTTACGATTTCTCTTTTGCACCCTTGTTAACAACCTATCCAAAGACCTGTACACTAGACTCGA
Source organism: Elsinoe necatrix (assembly GCA_033846785.1). Lineage (NCBI taxonomy): Eukaryota > Fungi > Ascomycota > Dothideomycetes > Myriangiales > Elsinoaceae > Elsinoe > Elsinoe necatrix. Next base: position 463,164 of record JANZYI010000008.1, read on the forward strand.
TCAAGGAGGCGGAGACCTGCAAGTAGTCGGCGAACTGAAAAAGTGTTGGAGGAGAGTCTGCGACGTCATCTGGGGGACAAACGATGGCGGGCATCCCTTCCCAGCAACGCACGACATCTCTCCTGGCGGCGTGGGGGGCAACAAACTCCTCATGAATGGCATAGATGAGCAAGATTACGCACGGAGACAACAGGAAGTCCAAGAGGACTTCTTCAATCAGCCGAGCTTTCAGCAGAAGCACGCACGCATTGTGTCTTACGATCCAATAGACATGGCGAACATGGTTACGAGTCCAACTTCCCCTTGGCGACCAAGACAGGACAGTATGGACGTCACTTCCTGCTCCATACCAATGTGGCGGCGGTTCGGCAAGGCATCGCCTTCATTCAGGCCTCGAGCTCTCATGCCAGTGACAGAAATCTCACGGCCGCTTGGAGAAGTATCGAAACTGCCTTCCAGCGCTCACCGCCACAAGAAGAGCAAGGGATCCAAGAGTAGCACTGAGACTGCCATTGTCATCAGTCCGCCCCAGGAAGATCCTGTGATATTCCACCCAAGAAACGAAGTCGGACCATTCAATAGCGGTGATCTCATCCGAGGTATCCTCGTCCCTCCACCCCTCCCACAGGTCACTAAGCAGGTCCGTGTGGGTACGGAGGTTGGCTTCAATAGCGACGCCGAGGATAGCGAGCGCGACGGGAAGAAGACCAATGTGGTCGGTCAGGTCAAGCGGAAGCTCAGCAGTCGGAACGGCACATTTGGATCACGAGACGGATCGGTAATTTCATCTCCAAAGAGGCAAGATACTGGGATAAAACGAGCAAAGATGCCGAGCAAGACGGTTCTGGTCAGCAGGTCTGACTTTCTCGCTTCGAGGGTCGCGGAAGCGTACGAGAAGCTCATCCGTGAAGATCAGGACGAGAATAGGAACACGCCGAAACCTGGCCTCCAGAATGGACACAGCAGAGATTCTAGCGATGCAGGAGCCGACTTCAGTGGTCAACACGAGCGCAATGCGTCTATAGTGGACATTGATAAGGATCTTCCGCCACCACCAAAGAGATCAGACCGTCTGAACAGCCACATGACGACCAGCAGTCGATCTATCATGATTATCAACGACATCGAAAATCCTGTGCCAGCCATGCCGAACTTTGACCTTCACGACAAGATCACCCCTGCAGACACCAGGGTATGGCAACGCTCCCCCCGAAGGATCCAAGACGCATATGAGATGCAACATAATGGCGACCTGCCTCTCGGCTTCCCGCAACGCGACGGTGCGCTTTCGCCAGCCTCTCCCAACAGCTTGCAACCGAGCGTCACTTCACTCAAGATTGAAGGTGCCTCACAACGAGTGCAGTACAGTGCTTCCACCTCAGTAAGGTCTGAGAGTCCACTGCAAGGACTCGGTCTGCTAATGCCAGACGCTTCTCATGGATCGTACGACGATCGATACGAAAAAAATGATTACCGTCAGTCATCAACCTTGGAGCCTTTCGACGCCGTGTCAGACATTGGCCCGGCATATCAGAAGCAGCTGCGGCGGAGACCGGGTGGTGATCTGCGCGCTGCAGAGAGCGTCGATGAGCTAGCGCATGCTCGACCACGGCGCAACTCGACCGGCTCCATCGCTTTGAACAGAATGTCACGCACCACTTCTGCGACACTGTCGACGGAGATTGTGGATGCTCAACTCGGTTCAAAACTTACTCGAGCCCGTCTAGTCAGTCACCACACCAATGAAAGGGACTCTGGCGTTCCCCGTCGACAGTCGCTACAGCTACTCAGCACGCACTCTTCCCGACCTAATCTCCGGCCCTCCTTCCAGGTCGAAGTCGACAAGCTTGCTAAGCTTCCAAACGATGAAGAAGATGACGGTGGATTAGAGTCGACTCTTGCCAAACTCGAAGGACGATCACCTCTGGCATCACCTACAGAGGCGTCTCTGTCAATCAAGTCGCCTGTTGCACCTCCAGCATCACCCAACGGTCAAGAGCTGATCGCGGCTGCACCAGCTCCTACAACAACCCCTGAGCAGTTCCCAAGCCCTCCACCTACCAAGCCGAAGCGCCGCAGCAGAGTCCAAGTTATCGGTCATCCTGATCATCCTGAGACCAGTCGATTGATCCTTGATGACCAGCACAGTCCACTCACTGAAACAATGGGTGCGAGCATCTATAATCCTTCGAGGACGTCCCGGGGCACGCCGGATGCACGATTATGCGATTCCGCCATGTCTGAGGATCCGTGCATGATCAATGGCGATCGCGTCGTTTCGTCCAACGGTGGTCGCTGGTCCCAAGTAGCCGCACCAACTCCGAGGCGATCCAATTCGGTCTGCAAAGGCAACTGGCCGCTCGCTGGTGGCAAGGACTCTATACATGACCAGCCTAGATCTTCGACACGTGCTTCCTCCAATACACCCAAGTCTTCGTTCTTTCTGAATGATGATGAATCGCTGAGCTCCGGTGATGGGCACGACGATGACGTACAGCGGAACACGTCTCGTGCGTCTGGCCGACAGTCGCGAGGTGATCAGAGCTTCTTCTTTGATGAAGATGGTGACGAGAATATCAGGGCAAGGACACCGACTTTCGGCGCCTTCGAGCCACCTCTCAGTCCTCCACCATCCACCCCACTACCGGCTCTACCCTTCGCTGCGCCTCCTTTGTATGATCCGATGCCTGGCAAAGCTGCGACCCGGCTACGTACGCCGGGACCGGATCCTACGGAGGAAAAGCATTCACTCAAGGACGCATCGTCCTTTCCCTTTCCTCCTGCAGTCAGACCAACAATTCCTACATGGAGGAGCAACCCCAACTTTAGCTTGAATCAGCTTCCTGCAAAGTCTGCCATAAAGGCGAAACACATCCCTCTGGATGCAAGTCAAGCCAGCACACAGATCTCTCGCTCACTGCACTCATCCCACACGCCCTTCGTCCTCGCGTTTCCATCGTCTCTGCTCGCCTCCCAGCTCACAATCATCGAGCGCGATGCCCTGTCCGAGATCGATTGGCAAGAACTAGTCTCCCTCAAGTGGTCCACCGTCCCGCCAACTGTCCACAATTGGGCCGAGTACATGCGTCTCCCTTCCCAATCAGGCGTCGACATCGTCATCGCCCGCTTCAACCTCGTCGTGAAGTGGGCCGTCAGCGAGATCCTGCTCACAAACGACGTGCACGACCGCGCCCGCACAATCAGCAAATTCATCCATGTAGCCGCGCACTCGCGCCGTCTCCGCAACTTTGCGACCATGTACCAGCTCACCGTCGCGCTATGCAGCGAGAAAGTCGTCCGACTGAAACGCACCTGGCTACTTGTCAGCGCGGCAGAGAAGGAAGTCCTCAAAGCCCTTGAGACCATCGTCCAGCCCATGCGCAATTTCGCTCGCATGCGTGGCGAAATGGAAGCCGCGTTGCTCGCGCCGGCACTGACGCCCGAAGAAGCCCTCACTCCACCGGAGCATAGTCGCTCGAACAGCCGCGCGGGGCTACGCACCGCTACGTCACACGGCAGTATGGACATGGCGAAGACGGATATTGTCGTGCAAGCTGGCGCCTGTGTCCCGTTCATAGGCATCTACACGCACGATCTGGCGTTCAACGCGCAGAAGCCTGCATTCGTGGACGCGGACTCTGGGAGCGGGGGGAGCGAGACCAGTCTGCCGTCTGCAAAAGGGGCGTTCAGCGCGAATACGACGCCGAAGACGGGGCTTGAGACGTCGCCTGCGCCCAGTCCTTGGCCTGTACACTCGCAACAGAAGCTCAATGTCACTACGAATGGAATTGGAAACGGAACAGGGGCAGGAAAGAAGGATAAAGGCTCCACGCCCCTCAATGGGACGATAGCTGCGGATCCCACGGCTATGGTCAATTTTGAAAGATTCCAGACTAAAGCTGGGATTGTCAAGAATTTGTTGCGGTTGTTGGAGGCGAGTGCCCGGTATGCTGTGAGACCGAATAAGGAGGTGGTGGCCAGGTGTTTGTGGCTTGCTGCACTGGAGGAGGGCGAGCTGGAGAGCAGGAGTAAGGCTTTGGAGCCTAGTACGGCGGGGACGGGAAGGAGTGGTGGGAGTCGGGGTAGTGGGCGGTGATCGATATCGTATGGAGAGGAGTGTGATAATAATGGTGACGTGGGAGAGGAGCTTGGGAATAGTAATGGGGTTGGAGGGTTTGACACCAAGGGGTTTTAAGGGATACGCATGAAGCTATGAGGGTATGGTAAGGGGAAATGGACGATTGACGATGTGATTGTAAATAGAGATGATTTTATGAATGATGATCATGTTCACAATACTGCTCACTGCCTGGCTGTTCTGATTGTGTTCGCCGAAGACCCGCATACTGCTTCCTGGAGCCAGGGTTTCACTAGCGAGGGAAGCCATCGACATGCACTTGCTAAGGGAAGTTGCATGGATATCACTGCAGCAGACGAGGACTCACACGTGGGATACGTCAAGGCTCAAGAGAGTGAGGCACAAGTGATTCGTGTATAACAACATCTCACTACCACCGTTCCGGACCACATGACCCGGTTCTTCTTTGCCATCCCTTCCTTTCTCCGTCTGAACAGCATTCCCAAACTGCGGCGCATTGATCACAAAAGCCATCAAACGCCCCGCGATCAGGGCCGTGCCGGGCAGCGTGACGAACCAACCGCTATACGCCCAAACGACCATGCGCCAATTGATCGCGCGCCAGTCGCCCGCACACAGCCCGACACCGACCGTGGCACCGATGATGCACCGCGTGGTGCTCACGGGCAAGGCCAACCGCGTGGCCATGACCACGGTCAAGGCGGCGCCGAGCTCCATGCAGAACCCCCTGCAGGGCGAGTGCAGCGTGATGCGATTCCCCAGGTTGCGGATGAGGTTGTACCCGTACGTCCAGCAGCCGATACTGATGGCCGCGCCGCCGTACACGAGGACCCAGATGGGGCCGTTGCTGTCCTCTTCCACGACGCCGGAGCGCCAGATGGAGTAGATGGCGGACATGGGGCCCATGGCGTTGGCCACGTCGTTGGCGCCGTGCGCGAAACTCGCCATGGCCGCCGTCATGACTTGCAGGAAGGAGAAGAGGTGCTCGACTTTGGGGTCGTAGTGCGTCACCCGGGCGTGCTTGTCGGCGAGGTTCTTCCCGACCAGGATCCGTTGGATGAGTTTCACTTCGTTGGTGTTGGTTTGTTCGCCTACGACGTCGACGGAGACGCCCCGCCAGAAGGCCCAGTTGAGCACGCGCAGCCAGTGCATAGGGGAGGTCCAGGAGCCTTTGGGACGGGTGATGGCTTTGCCGGCGGGGGTCTTGGGAAGACGGGGCTTGAGGACCGCGGCGGGTATCTTTTCGTTGGAAGTGGTGTTGGCGGCGGTGATGGAGTCTTCATCGCTGGTCACGTCCGTGGAGGGTTGGGTGACGTTCTCTCCATTGTCGAGCTCTTCACGGGTCAAGTGGCCCTTATAGTAGTCGGGGACGAGCTCGGTGCCTTCTGGCATGGGAGGGGGAGGAGGGCGGCGGAGGAGGAAGGGGCCTTTGACGATCTCCCACTGCTTGAGGGTCCAGTCTTCTTTGACGAGGCGGACGTGAATATAGGGGAGGAGGAAGAGGACGGAGAGAATACCGACGCCACCTGCAACACCGAAGATAGTGCCAACAGTGGGAGCAGTCCCCCAATCGTCCAGGTCGAGGGAAGCAGCGCCCTTCCACACGATAAGCATGGTGAGGATACCGCTGGTGAGACCAAAGTAGAAAGGTACGGTAATCATACCGACCTTGAGCGGATTCTTCGACTGGAGGACGCCATGTTTGGTGAAGAGGAAGAGAAGGGCGCCAAAAGCCGCTGCTACGCAAGGTGCAATGCCCCAAGCAGCGAAGACCTGAGATACGCCCTCCCAGGACCAGTCAACACCTCGGGCGCCGACAGTGGCGAAGCCGACACCGATGATACCGCCAATTATACAGTGTGTAGTCGAGACGGGGAGACCGATCTTGGTTGCGAGGGTGAGGAAGAGGGAAGAGCCGACCAAGGCACAGAACATGCCAAGCATGAGAACGCTAGGAGCATCCACGAAGGCATCGACATCAATAATGTCGTTGCGAATGGTACCCGCAACACGGGATCTGCTCGTCGTCAGCTCTGCAAAACAACATCTTCATATTTCGACTCACCCTGCAAGAACAGCTCCCGCAAACTCCATCACCGCGGCAATACCCATTGCCTGAGGCATGGTAAGGGACCTTGAGGATACCGAGGTAGCGAATGCGTTGGCGACATCATTAGCACCAATGTTCCATGCATCGAGGAAAGCAAACACCAGGCCGAGGCCGAAGATGTAGGAGTATTGAGGAAGAGCAGCCATCTCTGTGACAAGAACGCAGTCGTAGCGACTGTCGGAGAAAACAGTAATGGAGGTTTACTGATAGAAGCGAAAAGATCCCCTACCTGTTGTCATATATGCCAGGCAAAGCAATGTACCCGTGGCTCTTCGCCGTCTTATGGTCGATTACCCAGGAGTCGTCGACTCGGCAATGTTCTTGATTACAAGCGTATTGGTCTGGTTGGATGCTTGTGACATGCTTGACAAACAACATCATTGGATGATGGCGTAATACTCGGAGGCCAGGACTTGGCGGACCAGGAAAAAGTCCATGGATGGGGAGGGCGGAGTGCTTGACAAGGCCAGCGGAAGTTACATGGGCGAACCAGGGCCCCCCTATGTAATACACGTGGGTGCTCTTCCACTTCAAACGCGGCTCTGAGAATTATCTGTCCCACACTCGCCTTCGATCCCATTGTGCCATTGCCGGCCTTTGCTGGAGTTGATGCTTCCGCAGCTGAGCGGTGCCACTGCTTGAGTGCTTGAATCATTACTCAGACACGAGATTCCAATGGCCTGGTTGATGAGAGGATGCAATGGCTGCAGTCCAAATATGCACGTGGTCGATCAAGGTGAAAAGCAGACAATCTCGTTTGCGAAGATGAGAAAAGAGCAATCTTCTTCTCAAAGCAGGCTGGCCTTGGCGTTCCGCCCCTCCTTCCAGACACCGAGATCAAAAATTCTGCCCTCGTGTCGTGCAAAGTTTTGCCCGAGCTGCATAATCGACGCCAAAAGATTGTGAAGACACAATGGTTATGACTCTCCATCGACTTCCCTTGTTGACGATATCAGACGACGGCACGGTTGTTCGCAACGAACATGCTCTGCCGTATGATCCGCCGCTTGGCTATTGCTCGAGTCTGACCCAAGATCACCAAGCAAAGTCAGCCGTGCCGACAACCGCAGCTTCTCACCATCTACGCCTGAAGTGGGAAGCTTTGTCCAATTGGTTGATCGTTCTCTGCTCTGTCTGCGAGCAGAGTCCATTGGCTTGAATGCGCCAAAAACTGATTACGGAAGCGTGGCAGGTGGTGGAGAATAGAGGCTATCTTGAACGTCAAGTCTACCTTCGAGTGGTGTACTGTCTCGGCTTTCATTCTACGAACGCCAATGGCAGCTAAGAACTTCCAGCACAAGTGTCGTTCGAGGCGGAAAGTGCCAAGAGCAACTCAATCGATTCGTATTTGGGTCTCGATCTGTTCGCCTTAGTTTGCACCCTCATCACAACGTTGGAACAGGGGTACCGAGTCGGTTATTCGCCACGGTCAATGAATGTACGGTCAATGAATGTACGGTCGTGGCATTGATGATCCTTGCGGGAATAACCGATGCGGACTCATGACACCCCAAAGGTAAGGATGGCGACGACATCAAGATGTATACTTGGTGTACCTTCCGTGCCCAGATCTCGTTCGACCGGACAATCCTCGCGAAAGATCTGAGACTCGCCTCTTGTGTGGGAGCTGTTGCTACGGGATCAGCGCGGCCGCGCCTCGGGTATTTCAAACATGTTTAGGTGGTGCCGTCAATCCAAACACTTGATGACTTGTCAGCTGCCTAAAGCAACGCAGAGAACAGGCCCCCGAATGACCTGGACACATGAGCTGAGTTCCTATATGCAGTAGGTACATTGTACGTTCCCTGCCTGGGTGCATGAGCTGGGCGAAAGTATGAGTTTTGGTTACTTGGTGAGGCTCTCTGCTCCAATCAATGGAAGCGGTACAAGGAATTTCCATGTGATCGTGCGGATCGAGGGGGATGAGGAAATGGTACCCCCATCACCCTCCGTGCTCCATTCGCTAGCAAGCCTTTTCCGCGATCTTGTGAGACAAAAATGTAGAAAGTAAACGTTGACTCACGCGACAATGTATCAATAATGAAGTGGTGATACGCTCTGTGGAGAAAGGAAAGAGAAAGGAAAGGAAAGGATCGTCATTGATTTGAAGGAAGACCAAGTAGCTAGGAGAATGACATACTTCTGGCAGTACTCTCAGTCTTGCAATTCTTCCGAGCGTGTCTTGCCCGTCGTGTATTTCAGAAGTCGTACCTAGACCTTTCCTGAGAACCCCAGGAAGCAGGCATGCTGATCATCCACTGCTTACATCGCTTTGAGACTGTCAGTCTCCTTATCTTTGTCTCCTTCGGTCGAGCTGGATTTCACTGTCTGCCCTGCCCTTTGTAGATACCTCCTTCTTCCAGGAACCATTCCTTCATATGACGCCGGAAACACTTCCTGGCATCCTCGACGAAACGGCAGGTACAAAAGTGACTCCACCCCTTGACGTACTCCCGATCGCCGAGTTTGGTGTTTTCGCATATGTAGCAGCGCCAAAGAACAATAGTGTCCATGACATTGTCGAAGACTTCTTGTGTGACACCCATGTACCCAATCACCTTCCTGATGGACCGCGTGAGATCAGGATCGATCTCGCGGGCTGGAAACGCCATGATTCTGCCCTCTTCTTTGGTGGCAAGCATCTCTAGCAACTTGTGGCCGGAATTGTAAGACCAGCGTAGCACACTGATAGTGCGGATGTGAACGTCGTATGGCTGCGCGACAAGCATAAAATCGTACGCGACCTGAGTGTCCTCGAAGCGGAACGCGTTGCAGCCGTACCATATTGGAGCGGCAATGCTTCGCAAGGCCGTGTTCCCGATCGCAAGTATGGCGTTGTCGAGTCCTCTAGGGTTTCGTGCTTGGTCAAATGTGGAAATCTTGATCTGCATCTGACCGCTGAGGACGAGCCTTAGAATCCTGTTCATGATCTCCAGGGGCAGTTTCATGAAAGGGACACTGCTGTGATTGTCCACACTTGACTTCCCCGTGCAGACGACCTTCTTCGATAGCTGTTTAGTCTGCCTACTCCGCTGCTGACTACCAGCTTTCTCATCCTCGTGATTACTAGCCTTGTGCTGCTGGCGAATAGCAACACTCTTTCGCTGCCCACTACCAGTTTGGTCGTGCTGCTGAGCACCAACTTTCCTGTGCTTCAAAACGCCAGATCTGTTTTGTACCTGGCTATCAGCTTTGCGGTGAAGCTTACTGCCAGCTGTTTTGTGAGGTGGCGCCATGTTGGATTGTGAAAGGGTGATGTGTGCTTGTAGAAGGAGAACTTCCCAAGCAATCACATATGATAATTCCGAGTCTCCTGGTCGATCGTGGGAAGGTGGGAGCCAGAATGATGTCGCGGCAACAGCCGCGCGGCTCACGCTGGTAGATATCCTCAGTGCAAACACCTCACCTGCTACACCTTGGTGGTAATCCTCTTCATAATCCGGCTCGCATACCACAACGTGGTAGTTATCCTCTACCAAGCCAGCTCTCGCCCACCACAACGTGGTAGTTATCCTCCTCATCAGCCAGCACACCAAACACACACTCTGATAGCTACCGTTCTACAAGCAGTTGCTGTAAGTTCTCACCTCTAATGGCTACTTGAACTACCACTAATTCTGGTAGTCATATCATGTCCACATTCCCCTTCCTGAGCCTCCCCAACGAGCTTCAAAACGAAATCCTCAAAGAGGTCCTCATCCGCGATGGGCAGCAGCCATTACTCCGAGAGGACGACGAGATCAAAATCACCACTAGGAGAGCTCCCGGCAAAGCTCGGAGGAAGCTGAAGAAGCTCGACGTCGCCATCCTCGGCGTCAACAAGGAGCTCCGCGCCAGAACGGCGCCAATCTTTTACGGAGGCAACTCCTTCACATTCGACGACCTCTCCACCGCCAATTCCTTCATCAACACAGCATCATACGCACTATCGGATGACAAGAAGCTCATCCGCGCGATCACGGTCACGCGGTGCGACACCAGAGAGCTCGCTGAGCTACTCCTCAAGGTAGTCGACATGCCAGGCGTTACGCTGGTCGTCGACGACGGCCGTAGCTACTTGCGTGCGCGGGCCGCGCTGCTACGCGCGCAGGTAGCAGTGCTGCGAAAGATTGGGCGAAGTGCCCAGAATATAGACATGCTTCTGGCAAGGGTGAAATTTGGGCGGTGTTGGAGGTGCGAGCAGATTGCAGAGCAGGCCGGGTGCGAGCGGGTGGAGTGCGTGGGTCTCTGTGTCGACAATATGACGAGAGACAGGATGGGCCACGAGAGGGCACTCAGAGCTCATAGTGAGCCTGATACACAGGCGTTCCTCAGGTCAAGGGCTGGTAGGAGCCTCAGGATAGACATGAAATGGTGAGACAACCAGAGAGGTTTACAATACTGTAAACTAGCGTAATCTGGTCTGGTGGTGCAAGGACGAGAAGGCAAATCGTAACGATCAGGCTTTTGATATCCCTCTTTCATCATGACGCGAGTCCTAGTAGCTACAGGTGTGATCCGTTCGAGGTGACTATCAGGACGCAATGTTTGTGAGTAATAGATCTCCTTAGTCCTGGTAGCACCACAGCCCATGAGGGCATCATATTGGTTGGTTGCACAGATGCCTTTGTAATCGTGCCTGATATCTGGTAGCTTGACAATGGGTAGTCACTAAGACTACCAGGCGGGTGGATAGATCAGGATGCATATTAGTTCCTTTGATCTGGTAGTTCTGGTAGTTCGGTTGGATGGAAACGAACACGAACTACTAGGACTGTAGAAAACCTGGACACGTTCTGGTTCATGAGTCCTGGTTGTTCTCGAGAGTGCTGGGCCAGAACCCCTGAAATGATGCATGGCCGGCTACTCCCGCGTTTGACGCCAAGGCACTCACCCGCGCTGCAAGCTATGTAGCCTCTCTTTGATACAAAGAAGCCAGCACTTCTTTCTAAAATCACAAAACCAGTGTTCGGCTGTCGACCAACCATGCCGCCAGAGTCAATCTTGCCATATCTGGTGCACAAGCAGCCCATGAGGGCCTATAATAAGCCGAAGGGCAGGTTCAAGGGTGCCGATGGTGAGCTTGCAGGGCATGATGGGCCTCAGCCTCTGCGTATCAAGATGCTCGGAGGCAGAGTCAATGCTCAGGTACGTCGGTCCATAGGCTTTGTCGTGGCTGAGCATTCTAACCATCAGTCTAGCCTCGCGTCGGTCGCCCAGGCTTTCTTCAAGTCATCACGATCATTTCCGACGAACCCTTCATGGTTGTCCCAGTGAGTATGTACTACCAGAACGCAATCACACAGCTAAACGGATGAACAGCAACCCGACCCATCGCGTTCCATCAGCGACGGTTTCTCCTTCGTGGTGCAAAAAGACACAACGTTTCGTTTCATGGACCTGCCAGAGGAAGTCAAGCTTATGATCTTGAAGATGCTCCTACCCAAGAAGTACGAGATCATTCTTCGCGTCAACAATCCTTCTGTGCCTTCCAGCGTCGAAAGATTCGAGATTGGTCTGCTTCGCGTAAACAAACACATCCGCAATCTCGGAGCGCCTATATTCTACAGCCGCAACACTTTCGTCCTTCAGGATACAGCTGCCGCTTCAGCCTTCATTGATAGCGCTCGTCCATATCATGGCTACGTTCGGGGCTTGACCGTCACTGGTTGGGATCCGGACGTGGACCATCAACTTTTCACGCAGCTGCTGGCCATAGACGACGTCAAGCTTCTACTCGACGAGACCCAGCACGAACCCGGAAGTCTGTTGACCATGGCCGAAGGCGCGATGAGGAGATTTCTCCACTTCTCAAACAGCGGGCAGGACGATTTGGACAATCTACTGACGAAGATCATGCGTCGCTGTCGTAAATGCGAGAGACGGGGTTTGCGCGGAGGGGAGCAGAGGAAGAGCGGCTTTCTGGGGTGGTGCAAGTGCTCGAATGTTCAGGTCCATGACCACATCAAAGAGAGACTGAGCACATGGTTCGCGCCTACGGCTGCCGAGAGGGCGTTTAGGAAGACCAGGCTGGGGAAACAGCTTCTCATTGACATGAAGTTCTGAAATAGCCATAGAGTAGGTGGCACATGAGGAAGCATGGCATGTCGCGGGCATTGCATTTCACTCCAGGTTCGCAGGAACTCGAGGTCTAGAGGGTTTCTAGAGGGTTTCCTGGTAGTCTGTAACAGTTCAACGCAAGTTTTGACGTTGAGAATGGTTGTGATGTGCTCGTATCTCCCCGTCGTGTCAGATTCAACTTTGATGGAGCATTCGTCTGTTCTTGCGTGCGAGTATTGTTATAGCAGCTTCTGGTCGGGACGATCAGGTGCAAGTGATCACCACTTGGACAGTGTTGCCAATCGTTATCAGATAGTCCCGGAGATCGGGTTCTTTGGCAGTGCTGAAGCTTTCCCGCGGTCTGCTTTGCCTCCAACGACTTGAAACAACTCAACACAGCACACCACAATTCCCAGGATTTTCCCAGACTAACACATCCGTTATCGATCGATTACAATTCCTCTGCAATCGCGATACAGGTCGATTGCGAGCATAATGTCGTCTCAGGATTCTGGTGACGGAGATTTCGGAAAAGAAGAGCGGACCCGCCTCAGCACCATCCTCGTGAGTCGAGAGATGGCTTGAATATATGAGTACGAGAATCGCTAACCAGTACAGGGCAAGCTGCATGCTCGACAGAGACCTGGCGGTTCCATGGTCAAGCATGTAGGCGAGAATAAGACGAAATTCAAGACGTCCGGCAGCAACCACGACCAGAAGCGCAGCAGCACAATGAGCCTTCAGCCAGCCCGCTCTATAATGAGTCACAACAGGGCCGGGATGATAGGAGTGACCGGAGAAGAGACCTCGACAAGCTCTAGTAGTGGAAGTTCAAAACCAGCTCCGTTCAGAATTACCGTGGGTGAACCGCGCGACCACTTCACGCGGAAGTCGCTGACCTGAAGCAGAATCCCGCCGAGGACAAAGAAGGCCGACATGGCACTCATAGTGCAGACCAAGCGAAGCTGCACCTCCTCAAACTACCAGCTGAGATACAGAACAAGATCCTGGAATTCGTTCTCGTGCGCGAAACCAGTCAGGTGGACGTCTACTTGAGGATCTTCCCAGTCAAGAAGCCCATCCTATCCAAGCCGAATTGGGAGGTCGACCATCGAGCTGTCCTCCAGGTCTGCCGCGCCCTGAGATCCGCTGGCACGAAGATGTACTACCAGGGCAACATCATCGCATTCGAAGACACGGATGCCGCTCTCTCGTACTTCAAGTCGGCCAAGGATATTGGTAGTGATGGAATCAGGAAGATGTCCATCGAGCACTGGTTCGCCGACTCGGGTGTCGAACTGGTAGAAGAGCTCATCGAGGTCGAGAAAGAAGAGGCCCGAGGGGAGGAAGAGGCGGTGGCTACCACAGAACCCGCCAGATGTCTCAGCAAAGTAGACACGATCTATTACGGGCGATCAGCCAATACCTGGCAACCCTTCATGGCCACGATGAAGGCCTGGATAGAGCGGCTCGGAGGGGGAGAAGCCTCGCTCGACGAAGTGGTAGGCAAATTGCTCGGGACTCGCTGCAAGGAGTGCGAACAGCCAAAGGTAGAGGTAGAGGCCGGGGTAGAGCAAGTTGGAAACAATAATGCTTCCGACCAAGAAGAATCGGAAGATGACGACAACGATTCAGCAAGCGATGAGCAATCTGATGACGAGAACGAGTCTGATGATGAAGATTCCAACGGTGAGAGCCACGAGGATACCAGCGAGGAGGTCACCGACGACCAGTCCGTGCTACCTTGCACCCAGGTCAAGGTCGAGTCCATACAGGACTACTGGGGTCGCTGCACTTGCTTGCCCGGCCTCTCGGTACGCAAGAGCTTGAGCGACAAACTCAGGCAGGATCTCGCCAGTAATGGACCAATAAACGTAATAGGAGGGATGAGACTACCTGACGGAACCTAGGCCTGCTGATACTACCGCACAATGTTGCGGCATGGCTTCCAAGCATTTTCCTGTCCTAGCCGCGAGAGCATGGCATCGGCGCTCTGTGGTGTCACATTCGAACACGAAAATCTGGTAGTATTGCTGCAGTAAGGGCTGGGTTCACTTCCAGCTGCGTAGATGACCTGTTCATCTCATGTGGCCGCTTCACCTCTGGCTGGCCCGGTTACGGAACGATGCTACCAGCTTCCCTTTCTCCTTCATTCGCTTGCATCATCCATAGAAAGTGTCTGGTATTTATCCAGCCTTCTCATGGCTTTCTTTTGCTTCTTCTTCACGTCCCCACGGCGGTTCTGGTAGCCATGCTTGCTGCTGGTCGATACCTTGACCCAAGCTTCGAGGGATCAGGCAGGCGAGTTTCGGGGTTGCAAGACGTCCTTGCTGGATGAGGACATTATCTCAGGGTTTCTGCGTCCAGTCATGCGTTGTGTGTCATTCCACTCTTTCTTTGAGGACCGCAGAGGGTCTAGGCAGATGGTGCTGATCGAGGGAGCGGGTTGCTCACTTCGCTGGAAGGAGACCGAGACAGTCTTGACGAGACGATAATTCGACAGAGTCCACAGGTGATCAATCCTTCAGCGATTTCAGTTTCGTCGTTGCTTGAAAGAGATCGCTTTGTTCTTTGTCTGCTGACGATGGAATGGACACGAAGTTGGGACGTGAGGAATGTTGGTTGCCGATGTCGGAGGAGGCTCAAGCGGACCTCCTTCCTTCCGCACACATTTGCTTCGTCCTTTGCACGACTCTCTCGAGATATGATAGTACAGACGATCATGGTATTCTAGCGGTCACTGCATAGAATTCCCGATTTGGACTGCGAGACGGTGATACTAAGGTGCTCATCCAGCCAGTGCGCGACTTTAGATTTCACAGCCTGTGGAACAAACAACAGATAACCAGGTCCAATCTGTTCATTGCTAGTGCTCTTGGAACGGCACCACATACGGCTCTCAGTGTTCCTCGTGACACGGTATGCTTACAGCCTGATGAAGCACGTTATTTTGGTCTCGCCCTGTGGCTGGCTTATGTGTCTCCTGATCACCTGCCAGGCGTTTTAATTGCGCTACGACGTTATCATTGCACTGTTATCTGCAGCTTCTACATACTTGAGTATATCACCCTTACCTGTACAGGCCGATCTTTCCAGCGCTCCTGCAAAGATCTGCTTGAAGGACCGAAGACGAACCTGGCAAATCATCGACGACATGAGGGTGGAACAGCCGTTCTCGAAGAAGCCATATGTCTTCATGCCGGCCAGGTCAGGGTGAGCGACTCATTATGCGTACCATGCTGTTATATGAATAGGTAATTCACCAATTTCGCCCGACACCGCTTGCACAAGTACTGTGAACCGGCACATTTGCCAGGATTAAGTAAGATGGACACATAGTTTGCCAGCACAACGATGACATGCACACTAGACCAATGCATTCAGGGCATCAGTCACATGAAGTATCATGATTTCATTAAGCTTTGATGAGAACGCTTACTCGAAGATTCTTCCAAGCTCCGCAGATGATCTCGGGCTGCCGATCATCCATGCAAGATATATATCTCGTCGCGAACATACACCCCAGACTCGCTCATCACTAGAAGGACCCCATTTGCTCACGAAAAGACCCATACCTCTCGGCGTTTCGGTACCAAAGTCACTCATCCATCAAGCTCTGTCTTCGCGAATATCTGTGCGACACGTTCGCGAAGCTTGAGCCAGATTGAGCAGCTATGGCAAGTAGAATACCCCTGCGCCGTCCAAAAATCCGCTGCATTGCATCCTGCACTCCCGCACCCAAGGATCTTGATAGATGCCATGGTGGATTGTAGCCCCTGTTTCTCCATAGCTCTGCTCTCGAAGAAGCGATACAGGCCTTTGACAAGGCTGGAGACCAGTGGGACACTCTGATCAAGGTCTGCCGTGCTGCAGGCAAGATCGACTGTCTGAAGCAAAGGGCAATGGGCCAGGCATGCGAATGCTGAAGGTCCTGTACCTTTGGTCCAATTCAGAACTCTGACGTTGCGGACAAGGACTCCGTGCTGCCTTGTGGTGTGCATGAAGCGCTTGAAGACGGTAGTCGTGCTGAACTCGAAATAGTTGCTTCCGTAAAGCATATCGGCGGTCTCTTCATGTATCGATTTGTTCAGGCGGAGCACGGCGGTCTCAATGGTCCGTTTGGATTTGATAGGCTTCGGACTCCTGTTAGTGCGGTGATCGAAGTCGAAGCGCACCAAACCGTTCCTGGGAATGATGTACCGCAGGATCATATCCCTGATCTCGGATGGAAGATCGGCGAAGCGGAAGATGTCGCGATGGGAAGGAAGTAGGCGGATGGCCGCGAAGAGCTTGTCGCTGTCTGCAAAATCCTGCTGCAGCTCCTGGTCCACTATCAGTTCGGAAAGATGCGACGGCCATCGTCCACGTACCGACTGGATCTTGAAGGGTATGCTGGACTCAATCATGACATACTGGCGATAGACATGACGCTTCTCGTCATACTGCGAGACATATCAGTGGCATACCACTATCATTCTAGAGCGCTTCGTACCTCAAATTCCCGGCCCAACGGTTTGACATTGGTGTAGGAGCCTTTCAATAGACCATATGGAGTCATAGTACTCGGGAATCTGTGCTTAGCTGAATGAAATGTAGCCTGCAGCTTGGTCAGCCGCCTGACGTCCTAGCTCATTCACATTGACTTGGATGACGACTGACTTGCTCATCTGGAGTAGCTTTGTTCTGAGATGGAGCCATGTTGGTTCTCGTTGGCTCGTGATCAAGAAGAGATTGCGTGTTCCAAACTTGGATGAAGGTATACAAAGTCCTTGCGAGCAGGATTTATGTGTCAGAGCTGAAAGATGATCAGAGAGTGAGGTTGATTTGCTCGGGATCCAGTGAATAACGATGTTGAAAGTGAATAGCTTGTGCTGCTATCAAAGGACAAGGCATAAAGTCATGTTCCCAATTCGCAAGGTAAGGTCGATTAGAGGGATGAAGAGGGGCAGGAGTCGATGCAAGAACAAGGAGATGAATGAAGTGTCGGAAGAGATGTCTCTTACCACGGGGAAGTAAGCGATAGGAGCGACAAGCACCGACATCTGGATACAATCCATAAGAAGAGCGGAGGAGCAGTCCGGCTGCTGAAGGCTTGCCGCATCTGCTTCTAGCTGAAGACTCAGCTTGCTACCACGACCCATCTGTCTCTTTTCTACTCATCACTCCCATCCTCGATCTCCTCAAATCTCCTCAGACGCCATGACCCGTCGCCCTCACCTTCCCTCACCAGGAACCCGATCTCCACCTCATCCACCCAGCACATCTCCCACAGTAGTCCAAACAACTGCCCGTAAGCTTTGCCTCCACGACATTGGCAGTTTCTGTGGCCCTTCTGGCACTTGAACTTAGACTTCTCCTTATGACCAGGACAAATGCCAAGAACGAACTTCTGAATAAAGCTCAACAACAAGTAGCCGTCATCCTGGCATCCTCTGTGGAGGCCTAAAGACAGCAAGAACTTAGCTACTTCGGAGGTCTGGTCAGACTTGGTGGTCATTAGGTAGTCAAGGTTGAGCTGAATAGTCGTCACGGATGGAAATATCTGAATGATATCTGGTCTGAAGTAATCTGATCGGAAATCCCACGTTTCCAGAGTGGCGACGTGGCGGATTAGCATGCAGGTGGGACCAACGGCGTTGAAGAAGGGGACCACCGCGTGCTCGCCGCAGAAGCGGAAGATGTTGTTGCTGTAGAAAAGCGCAGTGCTTTCGATGTAGGTGGCGGGGCAGGCACGCATGATGGCGGTTCCCGAGTAATGGTTACTGCCGTGGGGATATGAGACGAGATACAGTGTCATGTGGCCCATTCGGCGCACGAAATCGATGTCTATGATATTGTCGAACTCGAGCAGCTTGGCATAGATCATCATGCGGATCTCCGGTGGTAGGCGGAAGAAGAAGAAGTTCGTATCGTCAAGCGTAAGAGCTCTCAACATCTTGACGAGCAATTCGGACATGGTGGCGGGGTAAAAGACAGGTGCTACTCAGGATTCAAGATGCATAGAGAAGAGATATTTCTACTCACCAAGGGAGGCTGCCAGAGGAGTTTATATTTGAGTCTTTTTCGAAGCTCAAGAACGATGGCTTTCAATAGGCTGCAGCAGAGTATTTTTTGTTGTTATGCAGGTCTACCTTTACCCTCTGCCATGCCGCTTTGTCTTACCGTTCTGGGTGATCACTCCAAAGACCTGATCAATGGACCCCGAGACAGCGAAGGAAACACTGGCCAGTTATCATGATCGTGTGCAATGTGAGTGCTGTATGATGTGAGAGATATCACAAGTAGGACCACACTCAACGCTCTTGGTAACATTCGCGTCCGCGTGTCCCCATCGATCTCCTCCCATAGCTCCCTTGCTTCTGGTGGCATCTTGACAATGCAGGTGACGAGTTGAGCAAGAAGCATGACATTGAACCCCACCCGGCATTTCCTCTGCAAACGGCTGTAATGATTATTGCAAGAGCAAATATTCTTCGCCGATTAGTGGACACGAATGTACTCGCAACCTTGACTGCAAGTAGTATGGGACTCCACAGATTAACAATCCTGCGGTTGGGTGGCAACCAACTCTCAACTTTGGTTTGAAAGAACAGGGGGATCGAAGCCCATGATGTCTCGACTCGGATTTGACCTGATGCTGAGAGATAGTTTCTCATTTCCAGTCAGAGTATCATACTGCCGGCAGACTATTGATCTCGCTGGTGTGACCAGAATAGCCAAGGAAAGGGGCTCGATCGGGATGCTCTATGATTCTGATTACGAGATGATACCGTACCTCAGACTGCCAGAGCAGCGATACTTATCGTTTTCGACATTTTCGATTGTCCCGGGACCTGCACTGGTGCCTAATTGATGCCTGTTTCGTTGCAACAATTCCTTCGTCTAGGCATGGAGGACGAAGCAAGGGGTGGTGACCAAGGCAGCCATGGCGGAGCCATTAGCGCGACAAGAGAAGATTGATGTCGTATTCACGCACTGGTATGATCAAGCTTCCGATTTAGCCAGACACCGAACAGTTTGCGCATGAGGAGACGCTGATGTTGGTGTGATGTGATGAATTTTGCTAGATGCGGCTCAAGACAGCGAATTGCTTACATCAGCATGAAGAGCCGACAGCTTTACAGCCATCTCCTCACCTCTTTGCTGAAAGCCATCACAAGCATCCATGATTATAATGCCAGCGAGGAAAGCGACTTGTATCAGTGCTAGCATTGCTGAGACAGTGACCATCGAGATGTGTGTGCCGGACCCACGGCAGACAGACTCTTCGAAGAGCGCTTCAACATAACGTCAATAGTCTGATACCTGGGATTGCACCGGATACACAGTCCCGGTTGCAGACTAATACTTTCCACACTGCTCCTACGAAGAATATTGAGAGGTCGTTGAGACTGCAGTGCATGCGTTTCGTGTTCTAGGTTGGTATCTTTACGTCTTATCCTCACAACCTTGTTCTAGCCATGCAATCTTTTCTTCAGTATCATCAGTGTCGAAGAGTGGTGAAGGAACAGCAAAGTCGTACGCAAGAGAAGCTCTATGCAACGAGTCGGGAACACCAAAATCATAACTGGAGACACCCATCTGCCACAGAACCCTCTTCGGACGCAGACAGCAAGAAGACAGAGGAGGTCGGGCCATCTTCCCGTCTTCTAAACACCGCCGCTGGTGTCGACTCGCAACGACCGATAGGTACATTTTCGGATGACCATGCAGCGACACGACAACCGTCCAACATTCGAGAAGCAGTGGAACCGCATGAAGAGGAGGAAAGCGATGAACAACCAGATGACCAAGACCAAGACATGCGAAGACATCTTTCTCGCCTGTCAACGCAGGAATCCGTAGGAGGCCGACTGGGACAGGCGATGACAGGCATTCAAGTGCGCAAACGCAAGACGAGAGAAGGCGGCAAAGGCAACGTCTTCATTGTTGGATATCATGACGAGCATGATCCTACGAACCCACACAACTGGACCTACTTGAGAAGAATATGGATAACGACAATGATCGCTTCGATCGGCTTTGTTGTTGGATTTGCCAGCTCCATCGACAGTATGGCGCTACCTCAGGCAGCAGAAGAGTTTGGCGTCTCTGAGGTGGTCGAGTCCATGGCCACAGGTCTTTACTTAGTTGGATTTGGGTGCGGCGCTCTGTTCGCCGGGCCAATTTCCGAGACTGTTGGACGCAATCCGGTCTACATCGTCACACTCTCGCTCTACATGATATTCATAATGGCGTCCGCACTAGCTCCAAATATTGGTGCACAACTCACTTTCCGCTTTCTCGCTGGCTTCTTCGGTTCGACGCCGTTGACCTGCGCTGGCGGCTCTATTTCTGATATCTGGGACCCTTTCGAAAGAGTGTACGCGTTTCCAGTATTTGCCAACGCAGCATTCACCGGCCCTGTGCTTGGACCAGTCATCGGTGGCTACATTTCGCAAGGACCCTCAAGACTGCCTGCCCCGCAGTGGCGATGGTGTGAATGGATTACTCTTATAATATCTGGGCTGGTGCTCATCCTTGTCGCACTTTTCGTGCCGGAGACGTTCTCGCCTATCTTGCTCAAGTGGAAAGCCTCCCACCTTCGCAGCATTACTGGCGATGATCGCTACCGTGCCGAGGTGGAAGTTCGGCAAGAGCCCTTCCTGATCCGCTTGCGCCGCGCTCTGTACCGCCCTTTCCTCCTGACATCAACCGAGCCAATCATCATGCTCGTAGCACTGTACCTCACGGTCATCTACATCGTTCTTTTCACATTCCTCGACGGCTACACGTACATCTTCCAAGACATTCACGGCACTTCGCAAGGTGTGACTGGGCTGTGCTTCCTCGGCATCGCAATTGGACTTTTTGGTGCCTCAGCCTTGGTACCTTACATCGGACACCAAGCTAAGAAGGAGCTTCATGCTGTTCAGGAGAAAGGTGGCACGCATCTACCGCCAGAGTTCAGGCTCAGGTTCGCGATGTACGGATCGCCAGCTATTCCTCTTAGCATCTTCTGGATGGGATGGACGAGCAACGAGAACATCAGTATCTGGTCACCACTTGCCGCATCTGTGCTCTTCGGCTTCGGCATCCTCTGCGTATTCATCAGCAGCTATCAGTATATCATCGATTCATACGAGATCTATGCTGCAAGCGCTCTGGCGAGTGTGACGCTCATCAGATACGTAGTCGCAGGTGGTATGACCGTGGTCGGGGTATGTAGAAGCCATCCAGACGGTGAAAGGTGAGACGCTGACATTCATCATAGACCCCCTTCTATGAGAACCTTGGCGTGCATTACACCCTCACTATTCTAGGTTGTATTAGCTGCATCTGCGTACCGGTCCCATATGTTTTTCACAAATACGGGCCTGCTATCAGGCGCAGGAGTCGTTACGCTCCAACGGATTGAAGCCAATCATATCAGTATCCTGATATCGATGGGTGTTCCGCACCCGGACAGCCAGAGAGTGCTTCGAGTGCCACCTATCAGGGCACATCCGGAGCCAGTAGCTGAACAACTTCACACGCCATGGCTGCATACAGATCCTTCCTTCCTTATATTACTTCTAGACCGTTAACGAAGACTAGTAGGGACAATCGGGGAACGCTCTTCTATTCACTGCTTAGGCCCCTAGAAGAAGCCTACAGAATTTCTCAGTACCTTGCTTGTCTCCTGCAATAGTCTCTTGAAGCGCTTCGTCAACCCAGCCCTCTGACCAACCACCACCAAAGTCAATCAACGAAGCGTGACCGTCGGCGCTGATCAGTATGTTGCCTGGTTTCGCATCCCCCCACACTATACCCTCTCGATGCAGATGCTGCAGCGCAGTAGAGATCTGCCCGGCCCACTGCGTGCGACTGTCCATAGACACATCCTCAAATCCACTGTCGGCAAGCTCAGCTAGACTTGCCTTGCTCTCGACCCATTCTCTCAAGAAGCCTAGAATGGTGCCGGATTTTGGGTGCGCGACATAACCCAGAAGTCTAGGAACACCTGCCTCAGACTCGGAGAATGTCATACAGCGGAGGCGCGTCAGCATGGCGGCCTCTCTTTCTATATTGGGGTCATTAAGGCCGTCATGTTTGACTTTACAGAGCATGTCTTGTCCGTTGAGCCGAACCTGGCAGACGAGAGTACCTCCATGTACGATCTGGTCGACGACCTCGATGATCGTTGTTGCGTAACGCGGTATGTTCTCGTCGATGATCGCTTCCAGACTGTGTTTAGGCGAGTCGCAAGAAATATCTTCGCTGTGTTGAGATTGCGAATATGGCTCATCTTCGGCATCTGCATAGCTTCTGCCGTATGACTCTCTTGCAGGGATTCTCACTAGGCAACATGTCGCGCCCCTGGCTTCTAGCCGCCAATGCGTTGTAATGGGAAACAAGACTTGATGCAGGTTCTGCGGGATTTCTTCGGTCAAGTCGCGGGTCTCCGCCCGAGTATCCTCACTAGGGACGGGCTCGTTTGACTTCAACACAGACCTGAACAATTCGTCCGTTCCTGACTCAGATTTGGCTGTTTCGTACGCGGATAGTATGGGGCCAAGAGCAGCATCTTCCAATTCTTGCTGGAGATCGTAATCATCTGTGGCCAAAGACTGACAGAGGAGACGAATGACACGATTCTGTATGTCAGACGTGTTTGGAGTTGTTACGCAGTGTTGTATCTCCTCCACGCGGAATATGCTAATAGCTAAACGTTCGCCATTGAGCAGGAGAGTCACCTGAGCGCCATCCTCGTCCTCATGTCCTGCAAAGACCTCTATAACGCTCAAAGAGGTGATCGACGAGCCTGATGACATGTCGACTGAAGGAGTTGTCAAATATCAACCTTGTATGAAAATACCTCGAGAAAATTACAGGTGTTGACCTAGAAAAATGGGCCGAATGACCCACTTCCCCAGAAGGAAGGCCCTCCTTGATTGGGTGGGATTTTATTGTTCAGCAACAGGGTCCAGTCACGTGCGCACCTTATGAATTTTCTACAGACACAAAGGCAGGTGCTATCATTTCTTGTTTACATCTTTCATTATCCTGAAACAAGAGCCGCATGCTGCACTACGAACAGGAGACCTAACACATCGAAATCATCCGTAATCCTGCCTAAATTTTGGCTTTCGAACATGATACTCGCTAAGATGTAGGATATCCATGTGATCTGTGGCCCTCATCAATCGCTTGTTACTGATGCCGAAACGTCGTGAACTTACACTTTGCATTCCGTCCCTAAATCATGAACGACGATACCTCGCGCATTCGTCGCAAATTCGGTGCCTGTCACCGAACACGCATCGACCGTATCGGTTCGGCCCATTCTCGCAGAGGCAGCACGTCCACACCCCTCCGAGTTGATTGTGGCGGCAGTCGCGGCGGCCGCAGGCTGCAGTTCAGCCGGCGTGGCCAAACAGCTCAGCCGGCGTGGGGCTCCTTGGCATTCGCCGGCTGAGCTTTCTTTACGCCCGCCGACCTTTTTCCGTAAATTATTCTACTCTTAGCTTATTTTAAAACTAGTTGATAATATGTTTTTAATAATATGTTTTTAATAAATTAGCAATAGAGAGGTTAGGGTCAGGATCGCTGAAAGACACATCGCTCCATATATGATAGCCAGATGGACTTATCTGAGGATGTGGCGAGTTCGCCTAGGAAAAGCTCACCCACTCGGTTTTCAGCTTGCCGCTGAACTCCAATACTGTCTTCAAATATCATGGCGGCTGCGGTGCTTGGCCTGATTAGCCGTTTGAGGATGGTCTGCATACGCAACATGTTCTTGAAATATGAAAGGTAGGGTGCCTGTCTGTCGCTGGACACTCAGTCTGCTTGAACACCCCTGCTGTGCGCTTTTCGACAACATCAATTTTTACTACCCCATCTCCTTCTCCCATACTTCTGCGTTACTTTCGCCGCCATGGACTGTGCAAGTTCGACTCCGGTTGAACCATTGGTAGGGAGAAACGCAATAGTTCAAGCTGTGAGTGCCCACCGGATACATAGCACATCGCGTGTTGCTAAGACATCCTGGACAGGAGCCCGAAATGTACAGGGTGCACCATTCTGATCTTGGTCCTGGCTTGCTCACATATCGTCGATCAGAGCTACAGCGAAACCTGAATGATGCACCAGGCCCAGAGTCGAATCCGACAAACATTAAAAAGTATCCCCATCGATACAAAGACACTTTACGGCACGAACACGAGCTTGTATGAGTGGCCCTCTCAACCCTTGCCGTACGAGAGACAGAACCGCTATGGCAACGTGGAGAATCCGAGGGTGGAGAAGGGGCACATGCGAACCATAGCCACCCGAAGCAAATACGTACGGGGTGCCAATTATCATCCCCTAGAGAACCGGAAAATCTTCGAACGTGCAGACGAAATCTTACCAGAATGTGCTCCCGGGACGAGATTCGTCACAAAGTACCAAAGGCAAGAGACGACGAGGGGCAAGGATGCTACTCCAAAGGTCAGGAACGTCGGTGTAAGGAAGCCGGAGTATTTCGGGTCAATCCCGATGCAAGAGAAGCGACCGTCAAGATGATAGCCAGGCGCAACATCATGATCATGATGCTCAGAGGGTAGTGTAGCGACCTCGAGCAATACATGAGAACACAACAGAAATGAAGAGGAAGAATCCAACACTGCTGGATCCGGTTATTTGGTTCTGTCGTCTATAACTGTGACTAATTCGAAATAGTGCTCGTGCCACCCGCAGAGCCCTCACTGAACACTCTCGCCTTGACCACTGCATCATTCGCATCGACATAGATCCAGCTGACAATGTTGAGGCCGACGAAGGGTTTATAGGTATACTCCCTAGCCCGCACCGTCTCCCCATTGACCACCGCTTCGTTCTCCTGGCCGGTGAAGCTGAACTCTGTTTCAAAGGAACCGATTCTGGTCTGACTTCTGACCCTGCCGTCGTTGTCGAGGAACTGGTCCACGATGTCGCCATTGTTTTCCAGCTTTCGATTTCTGTGCGTGTCACCAGAATAGTCGTTGACCGAGTACAATATGTTGTCCGGCTCGTCCAGCACGGATCGAGCAGTCAAATTGGAGCCGCCGGTGCCTGTGCCTCCCGATTCACCACCCAGTGCTCCGCCGAGGGCGTCGCCAACGCCGTCTGCTACGTTCTCGACCGTGCTGCCGAGCGAAACGATCAGTGGGTTGAGGTCGATCGAGTCCAGCACGCTCTCGATCATGGTTACCAGATTACTCAGGCGAGCCTCGAGAAGCACTCGCGCACTGATGTTCTGGATGACGAGATCTACTCTGTTGATGGACAGGTCGACTCCAGCACCAAAGTCCAGTAGACTAAGTACTTGAGCATCGACATTGATCTTTGCTGAGAGGTTCTGTACGCCTACGCTGATCTCGCCGACGTTGACAGTGGCATTGAGGAAGACGTCCGGTGGCGCGAGTGCAGTGCCATTGGTTGTGTCTGTGTTCGCGGTTTCGTAACCGGCTGATTCACCATCTCCAGTCACCTCGAGGTTGTAGCCCACGTATCCATCAGGAGAAGTCAGACTCTGCGCCGACACAAGCGCCAGACATGGCAGCAGTAACGATAAAGACTTCATTCCGTTGAGTCTGGAGATGCTGTGCACTCTCCTACGACCAAAAAGCAGAATGAATGAACAAGAAAATCAGAAACTGGCGAGAAGCATCAACCCACCAGGCATGATTGCATGAATATGATCACGATCCCCTCGTCACCCGGAAACAGACACACGGAAATAGCCACAATCTACTAGCGACGCCATCACACGTCCCCCAAGCAGTATGGTGCGTTTCGCCATGCGCGATCTGCCAGGTTTATTGGAGCTGTCAAAGACGCGTGGGCTATAGCAGGAGCAATTAGCGATTAATTTGAGCAGGGTCGATCAAGTGGATCAGCAAGCCACAGGTCAATTTGCGAGGATCTGCCAATCACATGGCGCTGGTACCTGTGACTTGGTCTTTGCTTTTGACGGCCGATCAAGGCACGAACCTGGCGGCGACGGGATCCTGGCATATGAGAAGACCGTGGAGAGTTTGACTGCGTATGGGGCGTCGATGAGTTGTGGATATTAGCCGTCCGGCTTGGGACATGGACGAAGAGAGGTCGCTCGATGTGATCGTGACCGGGTATTCGAGCATTCCTGTTCACCATCTTTCCCTTTCTCTCAGTCGTCCGTTTGCTCATCATCTTCGAAGAACAGCAGAAGATGAAGTTCTCATTGAGATCAGTCCTTGCTGGCTTGCTGCTTGCTCCGACTGCATTGTCGCAGACTGTACCACCGACGACACCGAGTCCGACAATCACAACGACACCTGCTCCAACGGGTGGGAATAGCACATCTACACCTCCCAGGACGACGACTTCGAGATCGGGTGCTGATGCCAGCGCACCTCCGGACGTGTACTTGAACGTGCCAGAGCTCTCAGTTGGCAGGATTGAATTGAACGTAGATGATCTCAAGGCCGACAGTGAGGACTATACCACTTCTGTGGGTTCGCAGATGCTAACATGCCACAGTCAACTTGAATGCTCGAGTCGCGTCCCTCGTCACGCTGAACGCCGGTGTGCAGCTCTCGGTACAGAACATCAACTTGACCATCGTAGACGTCAATGTCGAGCTCGAATTAGTGGTCCGCCTTGGCCACTTGGTCGACATTGTCAACCGCGTGTTCGAGTCCGTTGACCTCAACCCTCTGATCGTCAGCGTCGGCAACGCTACAGAGAGCCTGGTCGGTTCCGTCGTCAGCGAAGTAGATGGCCTGCTCGGCACCATTACTCAGGGCGGTACCACTCTTTCGTTCATTGTCGACAGTCTCGGCAACATCGTCCAGCAAGTCACCGGCACTGCAACTGGGACCCTGGACCGGATTGTTGGGAACTTCCAGCAGAACATGACACTAACTGGCCCCCTTACTCAGCTTGGAAACGGTCTCAGCAAGGGCACGTACTCGTACTCACCGCTCAACGCGCTTGTAGACATCGTCACCAACACGGCCGGACAGGTCGTGAGTGCTGTTGTGCAGAAGACGAAGACAGGCTCAGGAAGCTCCACTAGCTCTGCTGCTCCGGCACCGACATCATCGGCGGCACCTTCGGGCACATAAAAGTCCATGACGGGGATGTACAGAAACCCAAGTATATACGACAGCTATCCAAATACAGAAGCCCATGAACAGTCCGATCTGCATTCACTTTTCTTCTGCACACCGCGTCATCACTCCCCCTCCGCAATTTTCCTCTCATGCCTAGTCATTACCTTCTCCGCAGAAGCAGCAACACCCCTACACTCCTCGCCATACCTCTCACACCTTCCAGCCGCCACGAAGCTCCTCCGTACAAAATCCCAATCATCCATCCCCTCGATCCCAAACTCCTCCAACTCCCCCCTCAACGGCCTCTGCCCTCCCATCCGCGGCAACGCCAATCCCCACAACCCTCTTGCCCCCCTCGACCGGCTCGGCACCCGTCGTAACATCCTTTGCCACAGTCCCTGCTTATCTCCTGTCCCTAGTCCAGTAGCGGGAGACTGCGTCGTCACCAGTGCCAACAAGTACGTCCCCCCCTTGAGCCGTCCCCACATCCCGTCCGTGTCCCAAATGGCCCACTGCGCAGCGCCCATGATCTGTTTCTCTCGCGTGACTTGCATCTCCTCGCGCGTACGGGAGGTGATGAACGCTTCCCTGAGGGCGTACGTCTCGAAGGACTTTAGCGGGAAGCCGAGGTGCGTGAGACTGGCGAGGAAGGTTTGGTGTCGGACGTATTCTGTTATCAGCTTCGATTCGCGGGGCAGGTCGTCGCTGAGGCCCGAGATGGTGGCTTCGAAGCGGGAGAAGTTGTGCTCTTCCAAGCGAAGGAGAAGGGGGGACTTGAGGGGTCAGTATGGGTACGGGAAATGGCTGGAGGACGGACGAGTGGTGGGCCCATGAGAGAGATGGCTTTCAGGAGTTTGGCGAGGCGGGTGTGCGCGGGATGGTCGTAGGGGATTTGCAAGGCGAGGTCGGCGCAGGTGTCGTTGAAGAGCCAGGCGGAGAAGCCGACTCCGACGGAGCATTCGAGGAGCTTGTCGATGGTCTCGGGGAGGGTGACAGAGCCTTTGTCTTGGACGTACTCTGCTAGGATATTAAAGATATGGATCGAGAGGAGCATGCGCGGGCCATCTCGTTCGGCATCAAAGGAAATGGGCCGCTCGTCTTTCGGGTACATGTAGAGATACTCGAGAGAGCTGAAAAGACAGACAAACGATGCTTCAAGAGCACGAGAAGATATTCAAGCCAGACTCACAGCTTAATGAAGCAAAACACCATAGTCATACTGGTTTCTTGGTGGGGCCTTGTGCCACGCTCAGGAGCACAGAAGCATTCATCCACGGAGGTTCTGGTAGCCATGCTGGTCCAATAGTTCTGTTCGTGATACAAAGGACATCACAAGCGGTAATAGGTGTCACCAAAGGCCTCTTAGGACTTGTGATATGTGTCGCAAATTCGGCGATGTAGATGAGGGAAGGCAGTTGGCACCTGAGGTTGAAGTTTGACTTTACTGTGACTTCGAACGTCATCCCACTTCCCAGTTCTTCTTTCTGCCTTCGCAATCCCCTCCATACCCACTACGTGGATACCATGTCGGCAAAGATCCAGAAGACGATTGCTCGTCAACAACAAAAGTCAGTCCTGTCGCCGACAAATCGCTTTCAAGCTAACCTGTCGCAGAGTTGAGGAAGGTCAGTACTACGAAGCCCACCAGCAGCTCCGAGTAATCGCAAATCGCTATGTCAAGACCTCCGACTGGGAGTCCGCCGTGGACATTCTATGCCAAGGTGCGACCATGCTCCTGAAGGCAGATCAAGGTGGCAGTGGTGGTGATCTCTGCATGTTTCTCATGGACGTATACAACAAGGGAGAGCTTGAAGCGGACATCAGGAACAAAGCTCGATTGCTATACCTGCTCAGAGTATTTCCGAAGGGAGAGCCGACAAAGAAGAGATTTGTCGGCGAAATGATTGCATGGTCGAGCAAGAATTCACCGTACCCAGCAGGTGATCCAGAGCTACACCATGTTGCGGGGAGCATATTCGCAGAAGGTTCGTTCGCAGTTGGATCCTGGCTAGATCTGTCCTAATAAGATACAGAGGGAGAAGCACTTGATGCTGAGCGACATCTCGTGCTCGGGACAAATGACTCGCCTGCCATCTTTGCAAACTTGGAGTACGAATGGTACAAGTCAGATGAGCCGTCCACTGCACCACTGTATGTCGCACGAGCAGTAATACCGTACCTTCTTGTTGGCAATCTCAGAGCAGCAAACAAGGTCTGGCTCCTCTTTACCTCGAAGCTCGCCTCGACCCCGGGCCTCAATGTACAAGAAGTCGGATCCTCATCGTCAGATCTTCGCGTCTATCCTAGTCTGCCACTGATGAACTTTCTCGGACTGCTCCTGCTTTCGATACAGCGAAGCTCGGCGGATCTCTTCAAGCAGCTCAAAGCACAATACGCATCACAAATCAAGGAGGTCGGGTCATGGGACGAGGCTTTGGCACAGCTCGGAGAGATGTATTTCCAGATCAAGATACCAAGTCAGAGCAACCCACTGATGGACATGATGGGAAGCTTCCTCATGGGTGGAGGCATGGGTGGAGGAGGACAGAAGAAACCTCCGTCAAGCAGAGGTGGTGGACCAGCCCCTGCGCCTGCACTAGACTAGTCGCACGGCCCCAGGCACGCTTTGACGAAGATGATGAGCCATGTACAGCGCTTCAATACGCCAGTCTATCATACCGATAAACTTGTAAACTGGCTCTTCCGGCCACTTAAGCAGACCCATTCCCCGTGCCAGTGTGCCCACAACGCCTCGCTAGACGCCATCCAATGCTTGACCCTACTCCTATGCCTTCTTCTCCATCCTCGCCTCAACATCTCTCTCCAACGCCTCCAAATCCTTCACACCCTCCTTCTCCGGCCCTACCGACTCAAACTCCCTGCCCTCTCTCAACCACTCCCTCGCCTCCTCCAACCTTCCCATCTCTTTGAGACACGTCCCCCGTCTCCACCACCCCTTGACATTCCCCACCTTCTTCAACTCAACACTGCACTCGGCGTCGACGGCCGCACCGGCCCAATCCTTCTCACCCATCCTAGCTTGCGCCCTGTTGCCGTACAGAGCGGACAGCTCCTCCCTCACCAGGCCAGATGGCTCCCATACAGGACGCTGGATCGCCATGTCGATCGCCAAACTGTACATCCTGATCGCGTCGCCGAAGGCGCCCTTCTTGAAGCTCCCATTGCCGGCTTCGCGGAGCTTGGTGATCTGCGCGGAACGCTTTGGGTTGACGGGGACCGGGGGAGGGGGGACGCCGTTGGGCGCGACGGTCGCGTCGAGGTCCTTGGTCAGTGAGCGGTGGAGGGTGTTGAGGGCGGAAAGCTCGGTGGTGATTGTGGTTGTTGGGTAAGGCGTGGAGACGGAGTTGGTGGAGGGGTCGATGTGGATGGCGAGTTGGGTGAAGGTGTCGGGGCCTTCCATCTTGGGTGTCCTTGAGATGACTGTGTGTGGGCTTCCAAAAAGATCGTGCGCGTCCTACGGACTTGTAGTTGCGAGTTGGTGAGAGGCTGTAATGGGGGAGATTTCTTGGAGGACACATGTTCCGCTTCACTTTCGGAGCCGAAGTTTCCCCGAGTAGGGTCCAAAGGGGTAGTCACGTCATGAGGGCAGTAGGTCATAATATTCTGTGCATTACTGTCGTCGATGCTGGATCTCGATGTTGGCATCTATGGTCATCTCCGCCGGGTATCACATGTTCTATACTGTAAAAAACCGCTATGCTCGTAATTGGTGGCGCAAGAAAAGAAACCCATGCTCGCTTTGATGCTGAGAAAAGTAGAGGCATTGCTGCAATCACTCGTTGTGATGCTGGAGCTTCGTGAGAAGATGACTGTCAACTTGCTAGAATGTGTCTTCTTTGCCCCAGAAAGCCTAGCTAATCGTCGTCCTTATCGTGATCCGGGCTGAAAAATCGTGGCAGGTAGAACTTGGTGTTTTCATAAACCAAGAAGGTAACGCAGGTCGATGGTAGCACCCTGACAAGATTCGGCCCCAGCCTTGAAAGGTAAGTGCATGATCAGAGAAAATGCTTATTAGACTCACCCGCGGTAGAAGCCACGAAGGCCTTCCTTTAAGAAAACCTGCTTGACCACGTCTCTAGCGCCGTCGTATGTCTTGCCTGCATCATAGATCTGTAGCCTTGCTCTCACGACTTGGTAGGGATAGGTCACACTTCCCGCAAACATCTTACTCACGGCGCTAAGCAGGAGGTAGTCAGGGTTTGTGAGCTTGTCCTTGCCACCACGAGTCTCTGCCCAAGAGTTCTTGAGCTGCTCATAGGCCATGAACTGAATGGCACCGTGCGACACCCCGAAGAGGGATGGAATGAGTCCACGGTAGAACCCCTTGACACCTTCGGCTTTCCAGAGTTCCTTTGTCCCATGGGCAATCGATTGGTAGGCTCCGGGTGCGTTCCTTCCGGTAGAGAGCATCCGTGTCTTGATCACCCAGATGGGATTGGTGAAGACAGCCGTAAGAATACCTGACGCTCCAGATGCCAGGAAGTAATCGGCAGACGTCAAGCGATCACCCTCTCCACGCACATTTCTTACCAGGTCTTTGATATTCCCATACCTAAGCATATCGTTAGTGGCTATTGTGAAAAGGGCGGGGATCGACTGACCACATGAAGTAAAGCGCCCAACTGACAGAGTTGCCTACCATGTTTGGCATAAGGCCTCTGTACAGGGCTTTGTAAGAACCTTCATTGTTGACGATGTCCTTGACGAGGCGAATGGTGTCGCCAAATCGAGCCTTGGAATTCAGGTTGACTGTCGTGTCAGCACATTGTGGCGCAATTTCGATTTTTCCATACTTTGTAGTCTAGTCTTGACGACATCGAAAGGATGAACAGCGAGCGTCGAGACTACTCCTGCCGAAAAGCCGGCGACGCTCTCTACAATAGATGGTGGGATGCTTGGATTATTGGATTGACGTCCATCGATAGGTGGGTAGACTCTGGGCATCGTGGCGATACGATGTAGAGTCTCGCAAATACTTGTGTATCATACTGAGGTGACGGTACGATATGTTGAGTATGAATGCTGCATCGGTGAAAAATGCGCAAAACGAGATCTAAATGCTGGTTGCGAATTCATTGTTCCGAAGCAAACGAGAGCTTGATGGCGATGGCGTAAGCGGGGCAACATTTTGGCAATTGGCCAATCATTGCTTTCACATAGCGGCAAGCCAAATTAAGCGCTCCGGCCGCTGCGAGCGCGTAGCTGAGCAGTCTACAACATAAGGTATATCAGAGTGTATATAGGATGGGAGCAATCGGGTTGGTCACGGTAGCATAAATATGTCTACAGGACGTTACAAAATCTCTTTGATATTTGTACATGAGGTCTTCGACGTGACTCCATACCATAATATGCGCTATGGCCATTACCATTTCGATCACATTGTGGCACTAATCTCGCTCAGGGTCTTAATGCGCTTCTCAAGCGTCCTTCTCCACCTAATACGCAAGTGTATTCCCCGGACCCTCTAGCGCACTCATATGAATCTAGATCTCTTCCTCATCTTCCTTAATAGGTTGTCCAACCGGCTTTCAATGATGATCACTGCCATGTCCATCTCCATGGCCGTGAGCATGGTCGTCTTTCAGAAACACTTGCTCATACGCAAGATATCCTGCAAATGCCACTGTCGCAATGCCGAGTCCTGGGAAGGCACCTCGAAATCGTTGGAATCGAGTGAAGGGGCCTGTGTACCGCCATGCTTCTCTGTACCATATCAGTCTTCGCGAGACTTGCTATAATTGTCGTACGTACGCTCGCTTCCAGGGATCGTTGGCCGGTTGTCCCGATGATGCTGCAAACTTTTGGGGATTGAAACCCGTCAGATCTGGTCGTTTTGACATGGTGACCTGCCATTGATCAGCGTACATTGACGTAATCAGCTCAACGGGGTGTACTGACAGCAGCGAGCTGGGTAAGTAAGCTCAACTGGTGTGATGCGTGTATATCAAAAACGACAAGATGGTAGGTGAAGTCGCTATGAATTGCGGGCTCGGCAACTTCCGTCAAAGCTTCGCAACATCGACTTGCAGCTGCCAGCGAAAGAACCCGAACGACTCGCTGATTCTTACCCGCACCTCTCGCGACTATCAGTGCGATTCTCAATTCTCATCAATATCATCGCCGAGGGTTTGGAGCTTACACTGCCCAATCTCTCCTGGTCACGCCAGCCCTTGCAATCAGACACCACTGTGCGGCCATGAGGCTGGTTCGGTAGTAGACACGAATCTCCTTCTCTTTTACGCCCAAATATCTCAGAACCATCCAAGATGCCTCCGACCGTAGGGAGAATGCCCGGCCACCAGAGCAACCCTTCGAACCCCTATGCACACCTTGCTCCCGCGCACAATCTTCCACACTACCAATCATTACAAAGTATACCACAAGCGTCCGGCGGACACTCCAGCTTCGGATCTGTCAATTTTCCTGGCGGTATCAGTCCATTCTCTCCGGCAGCAGGGTCGATGGGAGGTCTTCAAGGGGGAGGTTATGGAGGTGCGGGCCTCGGAAGCGGCTCAGGACTTGGGAGCGAAGAGGCATATCGAGGGTTTGCGAGAGGGGCCGCAATGCAACAGCAGCAGGCGCAGCACGCAGAGGCTGGCCAGTTCGGGCTCAAGAGCGGTGCAGCTGGACGAATAAGAGAGGTCTGGGCGAACAATCTCGAGCAGGAGATGGTGATCTTGCGACAACTTGTTCAGAAATATCCATTCGTCAGTATGGATGCTGAGTTTCCAGGTATTGTCGCGAGGCCTATCGGAAATTTCGAAAGCAAAGCTGCATATCATTATCAGACACTTCGGTGCAACGTCGATCTTCTCAAGCCGATTCAACTTGGAATTACTTTATGGTCTGTCGACGGAGAACTCCCACCTTCGCAGCCAGACCGGACAGTGCTTCCCAAAATGCCATACACGAACAACTTGATGGTCTGCCCATGTACCTGGTCGTTCAACTTTCAATTCTCGCTCGACGATGACATGTATGCCGAGGGCTCAATTGACATGCTCAAGCAAGCTGGACTGGATTTCAACAGGCACCAGACCATGGGCATCGACCCTAGAGCATTTGGCGCAACGTTAATGACATCAGGGCTGGCTTTCATGGAGGATGTCAACTGGCTGTCATTCCATTCGGGGTACGACTTCGGCTACTTGGTGAAATTGCTGACAGACTCTGCTCTGCCGCCTGAAGAGGACGGGTTCAGAGACCTCGTGAAAATCTACTTTCCCAAACTATGGGACATCAAGTTTTTGTTGCGCCATGCGCAAAGGACTATGGCAACTCAGAATCGTCTCACGCCCACGGCATCGACGATCTTGAATACACTTGGTACAAAATCGGGTCTCGCAGATCTAGCAAATGAGCTAAGCTGTCAGAGAGTCGGGACAGCACACACGGGTGCCTCGGACTCGTGGCTCACTGGACAAGTCTTTTGGGCGATGCGATCCAAGATATTCGACAACCAGCTACCTGACGAGCTATCGGACCAAATCTATGGATTGCACGGAATTGGTCCGCCTGCTTCCGCTCAAGCACGAGACGAGTTCCTGAATAACCAAGGCCATCAGACACCTCAGACAAACGGCGCAAGCCTGTCTTTCCATACCGGACATACACCTTCTACCCACCAAGGACCCAGCACACCAACAAGTTCCCACGCAGGCATAGCTGGCACTCCAGGACCTTCCCAATATTCTCAGCATAATCTAGGTCACGGTGGCTTTGGCAACTTCAGCATGAGCAATCGATAGGAACAGCTCCACAAGACTGCACCACCAGGAACTCGATATGGACGACATGAACGATCGACCATTATGAACGGTTTCAAAGAACTTCCAGATACCCCGACACCCTTGTCGCGCAAACATGACCGCAGACCAGGCGTGATCTCGGTTGAGAATCGTTCGCCGAGTGTAAACTTCAATCCTCGAGCACCGAATTGGACGGGTCTGGCCAGTAGACATGGGAGATCTCTGTCGTATCAAGGACGGTACTGAGTTGGACCAGTAACATGTAGCGTGACGGCTGTCGTCGTTGGTGCTGGCGTTTAGGTGTGAAGCGGGAAAAGACCTACGAGGTCAGCCTTTGACATAGTAGTCATGTAAATGACACACCCTCCCTTCGACGTTCCTGTATCGCGTTGGCGGCCATGCATAGTCTCGTGAATGCTTCATCTGCTCGGCCCGGGTTGCGGGACGCCGAACAGTGATCCATCTTAGACTCGCCTTTAGTCCAGTCCTTTCCAGGGATCTTCCAAGAAACTGGGCAAGAAGTAAGCCATGTTGCCCTGCTCATTCCTCACACCGTGCCTGAGTTGCTGCAAGCTATACGTCTCCATATCCAGGGGTGCTGCTTCGAGTCTCGCAGCCTCTAGCTGCTTCGTTGCTCCTTGATCATTCGCAGCGGCCTCACTCGGCCGTGCAGGTAGTGTCTGACCATAGCTCAGGAAAGCAGCCAGTCCACCGGCCTGCAGATCTTTATCCTTGCCCTTCACCTTGCCTTTCTTCCCAGCCGCTGAGGCGCTTTCGTCTGCCATGCCGGTAGCATCAGAACTTGTACCTGCGGTGACGTGCGATTCAGGCGCAGCATCACGGGGCCTACGCTCACCCAACGCGACAGCGTTAGCACTAGTACCGCGTCGTTGCTTCTCCTCCACTGACTTTTGCCCGTCGACGAAGCTGTTGTCGTGAATTTTTCGCTTCTTTGTTGCGGGAGCGCCGCCAAAGGAAGCGAAGCCCATCGCAGCTGCGATAGCTGGGTCGAGCCCTTCTTCGGTGTCTGACATGCTTTTGAAGTATCTCAATGAGGTCTGCTTTGGGTTATATAGATCGCGATTCGTGGATGAGGAAGTGAAGTGCAGATGGGTCAGTGGTGGTTGTGTGGGGAAGGCAGATTTCACATCCCCAGTGTACCTTGAAGTTGAACAAAAGATCACACGCAGAGGATGAATACATTTTAGTACCGATCTACTCGATCCTCATGCTCTGAGCTAGAGTCCACATGTTCTCCATCTTCATCCTTGCCAGTGCGTCTTTAGCCTCGCCATCCGTTTCGCAGACTCTGCTTCCCCATTTCTTGAATGCTCTCTGCTTCTCCTCTCCCTCCCAGACAAGCGTGCACCTGTTATAGCTGAGATCCTTGATCCGTCCATGATCGTCAAGAGGCTGCAGCCAGTCTCTCTCTTCGCCCTCCTTGACACGCTCGCCACCCACTGGTGCGGCATTCTCTTCCCACTTAATGCGTCTCGTCATAAGCTTTTTGTAGGCTTCTACACCGTGCCGTCCGCCCTCCACAATGACCAGGTTCATCTTCGGATGCAAGACCACCATGCCTGTTAGATCCTGCTGCTTGGCGTTGATGTCGACCTGGTATCTGTGCTTGCCGTAACTCAGCGTCTCCACCCTGAAGACCGCGACTCGGATACCCCTCTGTGCATCGGCTTCTTGCTGCTTGGCTAGTTTCTCATGCCGTTGCTCTTTGGTTAGCTTCCTCTCTTCATTCATCTGCTCGTGCGTGTCTGCGCGCTCCTCGATCTGTCGATTGACCCTTGCTTCAACTGCCGTTGGGTCCTTGACCGCTTCCGATCCCAGCACTCTCATCAAATTGCTCTTCTTGACCTTCGGCTCCGGTACAGGCACCATTCCAAGCCGAATCTTCATCTGCTGATCCTTGTGCTCCTCCATTCTCCTCTGTCTTCGCATCTTCTTTTGCTCGTGCTTGGTGAGATACATCGGCTTGGCAGTCGGTTGCAGCTTCTCCTGTGGCGGCTCTAGCAACACTGGGTGCTGCACGTATTGCGTGACCACATCCATCTTGAGTCCTTCTGGCTTGTCCAAATCCGCGTAGCTCTCCCCGTTTACCAGGCCCTCATCCCACCATTCCACCCCTGGTGGCTTCTGCACCAGGTACGACCTCTCTGTCGCCTCCTCAATCGCCTTCTTCCGCTCCCTAGCCTGTATCTCCTGCTTCATCTTCTCCAGCCTCTCCTGTGCCCTCAACGCCTCCGCTTGCGCGATGAACTTTCCCTTCTCATTGAAAACCATCTCCCTTGTCTTCCTGTCGATCCTCGCCCTCCCTAGCCGCGGATCGTATACTGCCGAATCTCTCTCATCCTGATTCAAAGGTCCAGATTCAAGGTATGGATTTACCTTCACGGCCGTCCTCTTCTCCCTCTGCTCTCCCGCCTGATCCTTCCTCTCCCCCAACAGCGCAGGGTGCAGCCCAATTCCCAATCCTCCTCGTCCCTTCGTCCCGCTGTCCTCCCTTGCAGGCGGCGGAGGAGCCTGCTGTCCCCTCCGTTGCGCCGTCTTGGCCTGTAGCGCCGCAAGCTGCGCGCGGACTCGTTCTTGCGTCTCATTACCATTCGCAGGGGAAGTGCTTTTCGGCGGGGCGGGGGGCGCAGGGGAACCAGGACCAGGCGAGGGTGATGCGCCGCTTTTGGCGAAGCGTGCCTTCATGGCGGCGATCTTGGCTTGGACATCTTCCTTCACTGCTGGCGGGCCTGCGATAACAGGTGCAGCGGGTACGGAAGGTCTGGCTTTGGCTTTCAGAGCGGCGATACGTGCTGCTACATCGGCTTTGCGGCGCTCTTCGTCGGTCATGGGTGCTGGTGAGCCATTCGTGGAGCGGGGACGTTTGGGATCGGAAGTAAGGTCAGTTGGAGGTGGTCGCTTCTCTGGCATCTTGTAGGTGACTGCCAGGAGAAGACCGGCGAAGGGACTTTTGGAATAGGTGATGAGCGCGAAGAGTCACGTGGCGGAGATGAGATGAGCTTGAAGAAGTGTTTATCTAGGGTTAGGGTTGTGATGAGCTTCATAAATTTTTTTGATAGCGGCAAGTTTTTGACTATAATTTGTCTAAGTTTGTGTGGACTGGAAATAGCTGTGGACATCTGCTGGACCGAGAACTGGGCCTCTTCGCCATCATGAACGTCTCTCAGCCCGTGGTGTCCACCATCAAGGGTGTTGAGTTCGGGTTCCTCAGCTCAGAGGACATTCGTGCTTTGTCTGTAAAGCGGGTCACGAATCCGACCACTTTTGATACACTCCTGAACCCGGTTCCTGGAGGTTTATACGATGCCGCCTATGGCCCATTCGGCGACAATGCATGCTCAACATGCAATCTCAAAAATGGATGCCCCGGGCACTGTGGCCATGTCGAATTGCCGGTTCATGTCTACCATCCCACATTCATGGATCAGTGTCTCAAATTGCTCAGAGCGAAATGCGTCTACTGTCACGGACTGAAGATGCCACGAGCAGAAGTCAATCGCTTTGCATGTAAATTACGACTGATTCGCCACGGTCTTGTAGAAGAGTGCTACGAGCTCGACAAGATTCGAGCCGATAAATCGAAACGTGTGACCCTTACAAACGGAGCTGATTCTGAAAACGAGTCTGACCAGGCCAACGAGGACATTCGGGAACTCACAGAAAGGAGGAGCAAATTCGTGAAGCGGGCAATCCGTAGTGCAGAGAAGCGCAGCGAGTGGGCCGCAGGCAAGCTCGAAGCCGCAGTGGACGAGCGGCGGTCACTCATCAAGGAATTCATGGCGGCTCTTACCAAGTACAGAAGGTGTGCAGCCTGCAGCGGTATCTCTCCAGGCTACCGAAAGGA
This sequence comes from Elsinoe necatrix, assembly GCA_033846785.1. Classification (NCBI taxonomy): domain Eukaryota; kingdom Fungi; phylum Ascomycota; class Dothideomycetes; order Myriangiales; family Elsinoaceae; genus Elsinoe; species Elsinoe necatrix. The sequence goes on from JANZYI010000008.1 coordinate 502,129, forward strand.
TCGATTCACCAAGATCTTCAAGAAGTCCCTGAGCGATCGTGACAAGGCGGCCATGATCCAGGCCGGTCTCAAGGAGCAGGATCCCTTGGTCTTGCTCCGAAAGAAGCGCATGGCCGAGGCTGCTGCTGAGAAGAAGCGAGCCCTGGCTTCGGATGAGGGCGTGGCGGATCTCGAAGACTCATCAATGGAGTCGGAAGGTGAAGGGGACGACATTGAAATGCTGGACATCGAAGAGGAAGTGGCTGGCGGAACTACCGTCGAGCTTGCAACACAAGCTGGGCAGAAGAAACAAGCGCCTGATACTACGGATGGCTTCTTGAATGCTGGACAAGTACATGCAGCACTCGTACAACTATTCGAAAAGGAGTCCGAGATACTTCAGCTTGTATATCAACCTTCCCAGCGAAAGGGATCGAAGCCACCAAGCGCGGACATGTTCTTCATCAAGGATGTCCTGATACCGCCCAACAAATACCGCCCAGAAGCCAGGACTGGGAACGACTCTATTGCCGAGTCGCCAGATAATACGCACTACAAAAATATCATCAACATCTGCGATGACATGGCAGCAATACACCGACAAATCAATGGACTGGAGGATCCGGTTGATAACAGACGGCGGCGGACTTACGGTGATTTCCAAGAAGCCTGGATTCGATTACAAGATGCTGTCAACTCCATGCTGGACCGAGATCGGAACCCTTTGCAGGGGGGTGCTGGGCGCGCAAGAGTAGAGGACGGTATCAAGCAGAGACTTGAGAAGAAAGAGGGTCTCTTCAGGAAGAATATGATGGGAAAGCGTGTCAACTTCGCTGCACGTACTGTCATTTCTCCAGACCCGAACATCGAGACGAATGAGATCGGAGTACCTCCTGTTTTCGCCATCAAGCTTACATACCCGGAGCCGGTGACCGATCATAACTTTCAAGAACTGAAGGAGGCGGTCATGAACGGACCGTTTGTCTGGCCGGGGGCTGTGGCAATCGAGAATGAGAACGGACAGGTCATCAATCTACAGCTCAAGAACGCAGAGGAGAGGACTGCATTGGCAAATCAGCTGCAAGCTCCTTCGAGTACCAACTTCAATGGCGCTCGCCCAAAGAAGGTGCATCGACATCTGAACAACGGAGACATTGTCATCATGAATCGACAGCCGACTTTGCATAAACCGTCGATGATGTGTCATCGGGCTCGAGTGTTACCTGGCGAGAAGACACTCCGCATGCATTACGCCAATTGTAACACGTACAATGCCGATTTCGATGGAGACGAGATGAACATGCACTTTCCGCAGAATGAGCTGGCTCGGTCAGAAGCAATCAATATAGCAGATACCGACCATCAGTATCTGTCCGCCACCGCAGCCAAGCCATTGCGCGGTCTGATCCAAGATCACATCTCCATGGGTGTCGCCTTGACGAATCGGGACACATTTTTTGACCGAGATGAGTACCAGCAGTTGATCTACGCTGCGGTCCGGCCGGAGAACAATCATACCTCAACTGGGAGAATCGAGACTGTCCCACCAGCTGTTTGGAAGCCGAAGTCTTTGTGGACCGGCAAGCAAGTCATCAGCACCATTCTGAAAAATGTAAAGCCATCAGGCTATCCTGGTCTTACTTTGACATCAAAATCATCCACTAAATCCACTCTGTGGGGCCAGGACTCTGATGAAGACAACGTCATTTTCAAGGATGGAGAATTGGTGTGTGGTATAATCGATAAAGCGCAAATCGGTCCTACGGCGGGAGGATTGGTCAATTCTGTGTATGAAGTGTACGGGCATGTCGTTGCTGGCAGGCTTCTCAGTGTACTTGGCCGATTGCTCACGAAATTGCTCCACATGCGAGCTTTCTCCTGTGGCGTTGAAGATCTCGTCTTTACTCCCGATGGTGACAGGCAAAGAAAAGAAGCACTCAAAAGTGCCGATGACTTCGGTCTCCAGGTCGCAGCTGAATATGTCTCTTTACAAGATCAGAAGCCGGATACGAACGATCCAGAGCTCCGCAGACGACTCGAAGAAGTCTTGCGAGACATGGAGAAGCAGCAAGGTCTCGATGGCATGATGAAGATTGCGGCGAACAAAGTCACATCTAATGTCACGAACACGTGTCTGCCGGAAGCACTTGTGAAGCCATTCCCAAAGAACCAAATGCAAGCAATGACTGGCTCTGGTGCCAAAGGATCAGGAGTGAATGCCAACCAGATCTCTTGCAACTTAGGACAACAAGTTCTGGAGGGTAATCGTGTGCCAGTCATGGTCAGCGGAAAGACTTTGCCGTGCTTTAAGCCTTTCGAGACGAGTGCACGAGCAGGAGGATACATTGTGGATCGATTCTTGACCGGTGTCCGCCCTCAGGAATACTTCTTCCACGCCATGGCTGGTCGGGAAGGTCTTATCGATACTGCTGTCAAGACTTCTAGATCTGGATATCTCCAGCGTTGCTTAGTCAAAGGTCTGGAAGGACTACGAGTTGAGCACGATACATCTGTCAGAAATTCGGATGGCTCCGTCGTCCAATTTCTGTATGGAGATGATGGCCTGGAAATTACCAAGTCGAAATACACGTCAGAGTTCAAGTTCATCGGAGAGAACTATCTATCCTTCTTTCACGGGCTGAACGTCAGGACCGAATTCGAACAAGTCGGCAACGAAGATGCTCAAGAGCATGTCAAGAAAGCGGAGAAGTTTTACAGAAGGACCGGCGATCTTGGTTGCATCGATCCTGCGCTGTCGCTGTACCCGCCCGCGGCCAACGCTGGTAGCATCTCGGAGAAGCTCTACCGGGATGCACGAGAATATATGGACGGGAACGCCGACAGGGTGATCACTGACAAAAAGAAGAGTATCGAAGGTATTAGCAAGAAGACATTCCAGCGTCTCATCGAAATGCGGTATCTCAAATCTGTTGTCGAAGCCGGGGAGGCGGTAGGTGTAGTGGCAGGGCAGTCTGTTGGTGAGCCATCTACGCAAATGACGCTGAACACTTTCCATTTGGCCGGTCACTCTGCGAAGAACGTGACCCTCGGTATCCCCCGTCTGCGAGAAATTGTCATGACCGCCAGCATGAGCATCCCGACACCTACAATGGCTCTGTACTTGAATGAGGAAATTAGTGAGGAGGATGCACGAAAGTTTGCAAAGGGCATCAGTAGGCTCAGTCTCGCTGAGGTCACTGACAATGCCACCGTCACCGAGACGGTCGGCCGTGGTGTGGCATACGACCATGCCAGGATATATCAGGTCAATCTCGAGCTCTTCCCGTCCGAAGAGTACTGTGAAGAGTACGCCATCAAGGTCGACGATGTCTTGAGATGCCTCGAAAAGAAATTTCTACCTCGACTGCAAGCTTCTGTTCGCAAGGAGATGAAGAAAAATAACGAGGCCAAGCTCATGAAGGGCAAGACAGATGCCCAGCCCGAGATCGGCAAGTCATCAGGCACAATCGAGCAACAGAATTCCCGGCCTGATGCAGACGCGGAGGGTGGTGATGACGACTCTGACAACGAGGGTGATGACGATGCCACCAAGGACAAAGCCCGCAACAACAGGAATCAGGGTGGCTACGATGACCCGGACGACGAGGAAGCAGACATCGCTGCCGCCAATCGCCGTGACGCGACGCCAGAACCTGCCGACGTCGAAGATTCCGAGGACGAAGGCTACGGTGGTAGCCAGCGTTCCTCTCCTGAACCCGCGGCACCCCGAGATCTCTCCGACGAAGTTCTCTCCCGTATCGTCGCGGCCAAAGAGACCAACGACGTGACTGGCTTCGAATTCGCCCCTTCCAGCGTCACATTCACCCTCGAATACCCCTCCTCAGCCAGCAAGCTCCTCATGCTGACCCACGTCGAAGGCGCCCTGCACCGCGCGGTCATCCAATCCATTCCCGGCGTGCGTAGCGCCACTTACATCTACACAAAAGAAGACAAGCAAGCCAACCGCCCGCCAACCATCCAAACAGACGGTGCCAATCTGCTTGCCATGCGCGAGTACCAGTCCGTCATCAACCCGCACAAGATGCGCACCAACGACATCGGAGCCATGTTGATGCTGTACGGTGTGGAAGCTTGCCGAGCCAGTATCGTGGACGAGATCAGCGCTGTTTTCAGCGGTCACGGTATCAGTGTCAACTACAGGCATTTGAGTCTGATAGCGGACTTCATGACGAGGTCGGGTGGGTATAAGGCGTTTTCAAGAGGTGGATTGGCCGCGAACACGAGTCCGTTTGCGAAGATGAGTTTCGAGACCACGGTGGGGTTCTTGCGTGATGCTGTGCTAGAGGGGGATCGGGATGAGTTGGTGCATCCCTCTGCTAGGGGTGTAATTGGGAGGGTTGGCAGGATGGGAACGGGAGGGTTTGAGGTTCTGGCTGGGGTCAGACCTTGGGGAAGGAAAGGAGACGGTGAAGGGGTTGAGATCCTGGCAAATGGGGTCGAGGAGGACGAGGAGGGAGAGGACGAGGATTAAGGGACTATGGTCATCAGGGTCGTGCATTCAAAGCTAGCCGGTACAGGCGTCCAGAGGAAGTGGTGCTCATAGATAGTTGTGGTATTCAACGCAGTCATCAAAACTTAGTTCATGCGACTTTGTAGTCCTGCTTCCTTGAGTGGGGGGACTATTGAGGACTACTGCTGACCCTGTCCCCGTCGCGACCTTTCCCTTATTCTGCTTTGCGCCGTCTTTCAAACATTGCGAGGGCTCGGGAATCTTCCACCTTCTCGAAAGTCTTTTGGTACCCCGTGTCTTACGAGCGCTGCGTAGAACCGACAAGAACAGTGGCATCGATACCGGTGAAAGGGAATCCTGTCACAGGGAGCTGAAGCAAGCGTGTCTCTATTGGAGTGGGGAGGGCGGAGTCCAGGGTCTGTGTAGTCCATTACGGCGCCGTGGAGGCTTTCTGATAGGTCACCATGAGCCTCCTCCCACATGTGGCGCGTTACTTAGCACCCATCTTCACCAGATCATCTTCATCGCGGCCAACTTCATGGATCTGATTAGCTGGGCTTACCGTTGGAGTTGTAATTACAGGGGATGTTGCTCACCAAACTAATGCAGACCTTACGGTTGGATTTGCGAATCGTCGCCAGTTTGGTTGGTCTCTGTGCAATCAATGCCTTTGCCCCGACCAGCAAAGAACTCACCCGTCAGACCTTGCGGCTGGTCTCTCGTGCGGATCAAGCTTTCCAGCTGAGGAAGCACCTTATCACTTGCAAGGGAAGGGGTTTTGTCAACATTGGACCTTGCAGGCACGAGTCTGTCATGCTATTGACCGAGACCAAGCCACTCCGACCGCAGACTGATACTAGTGGATCTCCAAACGCTCTAAACCAATCTTGACTTATACTCAGCCCAAGTCGACCGCTCTCAGCTGCTCTGCAATAACCTGGCGTACCGCCCGGATACTTCAGTTGGCCATCGGTACTGACTTTAGTTGCTGACCACGCTCTTCAATCGGACAGCTTGTGCGCTTTGCGGGTGTGCGAACCGGTGTGGACGTAAAGTCATACGAGTTGGTATTCAGCTTGCCTATCCTGCTGCAATATCAATTATCTGCAACGCGGCAGTCATCCGTGAGTATAGGTGAGGGTCATTTTAGTATAAAGGCATACATCCTGTCCAACTTGTAGTTTCTTGTACCACACTATACCAGTACTCCAAGCCAGGCATTCTACTTCAAGCTCTCATTCCTCTCGTACTTTAGTTGACTCTGCCATCTCATTCATTCAAGATGCATTTCTTCGGAAAGGTTGGCGCGATCGCTGCCTCCCTCTACGCCATCGCAGCGGCCATACCGGTACCCAGAGACGGTAACCTCGACACTGCTGATCGCTATATCGTCAAACTCAAATCTGATGTCAGCGTGGCCAGCCATGTTGCGTCTCTTCAAGATATCCAAACCAGCAATCTCGCGAAGCGTGACGATAACGCTCAATTTGCCGGCATCGTCCACGAGTACGACTTGGGCAGTTTCAAAGGCTATGCAGGTCATTTCGATCCAGCTACAGTCGCTGAGATCAAAGCCCGTAGCGACGTCGAATCTGTGCAACCCGAGAAAATCATGTATACATCTGGAAAGGTCACTCAAGCTAATGCACCCAAAAGCCTAGCCAGTCTTGCAAACCGGGATCCTGCCGGTACCAACTACTACTACGACGACTCTGCGGGCGTGAACACTTGGGCCTACGTTGTGGATACCGGCATCAACATCGGCCATGTGGAGTTTGGCGGCCGTGCCTACAACGGCATTGTCACGGCCACTGGTATCACTTCAGGGTTCGACGATATACAGGGTCACGGCACCTGGGTGGCTGGCATTATCGGTTCTGCTACGTACGGTGCCGCTAAGAGGACTAATTTGATCTCTGTCAAAGTCTTTCAAGACCAGGGAGGCGCCTACAATAGTGATATCATTGCAGGTTTCAATTGGGCAGTTCACGATATTATCAACAATGGCCGCGCCAGCAAAGCCGTCATCAACATGTCGCTCGGGGGCGGCTTTGATCAATTGACAAACGATCTCATCACAATAGCATACAACTACGGCATCACGGTTACAGTAGCTGCCGGCAACGATAATCAGCCTGCGAATGGTTCTCCGTGTTCGGCTCCTAATGCTATCTGTGTCGGCGCCACCAATGGTCGCTCTCGCGCTCCCTACTCCAACTACGGACCGAACGTCGACATATTCGCCGAAGGTACTAATGTCCAATCGACCTCTCATGATTCCTCCACATCTACCACCGTAGCTTCAGGTACTTCCGGATCCTCTCCCTTTGTGGCCGGGCTTGTTGTCTACCTCAAGGCTCTACCTCAAAACCCCAATGGTCTTCCGGTACAACAGACAGCTGACTTGATCCAATATCTCGCCACCCAGAATGCCATTTACGCTGTTGGTGACGGCTCGCCAAACCGTCTGGCCTGGAACGGCGGCTCAGCCATTGTGTGAGACCTCTAGCAGATGCTTGCAACTCAACTTGTGCGGATGACATGAATGATGTGGTATCGGGATACGCGATTTTCTTTCCAGCTCTATCAATTAAACAGACTCTAAATGCAATTTGCTCCAATATTCAAGACAAGAGAATCACTAGGTGTACATGACTTGGTTGGTCGTCCAGCATCATGTGACCGCCGCAATCACCAACATACAACCGCGAGCCTCCCGTAGTCGCTATGGTAGGCCTTTCAAGGGCAGCTATGCAGCGCAAAAGCACCGCTCTGATCAGCGCTGGCGGTCATTGTGCGTGCCAAAAAGATACGGCACACAGGATTCTCGTGTGGTCTCCCACCACAATACTAGCTGCGCGATCAATTGCTTAAATAGGACAGATCTGACGGGATGTCTTGCTTTCAACTGTCTTTGGCTGTATCTGCTGGTCGAGTTAGATCAAATCTATATATACCTAAATCGTATGGTCGGGCCAGAGCACTAAGAGTCTTCCCTCCCATGCGCTATGCGGACCACCATCACCCGGTCTGCCTCGCTATACCTGCTTCCACGTAAAAGCCTCAAGTCACTTCTTTGAGCCGGCCTGACCCGGGCCTCCACACCGGAACCCAAATCGTGTGGTTACAACAGTCAGCAGCATAGCGGTGGAGTACCGGTCAGTCGGAGCCGAGGGTGCGCCAGGCTATTCCATGGGCTTTCGGTGTAACCTCTCTACTTGTACTCATTTGACTCTGCAAATACGGCCCCACAGGCAACCCCATCCCTACAACCCAACCCAACCCAACCCGGCATCATCAATGCACCAAATACGCCCCCTTCCGACCCCCGCGGCTCCTGCTCCATCTTCGCCCAACGCATCGGTATCTCCCTTGCCCAACTCTACGCCAGGAACTCCGTCCCGGGCTACCGCGGGGAGAACGGCGTCCAGGACTTCCTTGCGGATACGTACTACTGTACGGTGGACTCGGGGCCTTTACCCGCGCCGGGAGCATCACAGCGATGGCGAATCCTGGCGGAACGTGCCCTGTCTTTGCGAATAGGGTCGTTCTGGAGTTGGCTTGGCGGAGTAGGGCGGCTGAGCATTGGAGAGGCCAACGTATTTAGCATTGCCGGCCTTGCGGAGCTTGTCGAGAGTGGGGAAAGATTGCTCCAGCGGTGTGCCTGGCTGTGTTGACTAGACTCCTTGGTGGATGCTGAGCAGAACGTACTTGGATCGACCGGAGCGAAGCGTGGTGACTGGGGTTTGAGATGTAGTTTAGAAAACTGCGCACTTACTGAAGATCCTGTCCCGCGTATTGTGGCTTCTGATACAGTCACCAAGCAAGTTTTCGTGAACGCCGGCTTGGTAGATGACCTTGCAAAGAGTATGCCAACGCTCGCCCGGTTTTCACCATTGGCGGCAAACTGCTGTATCCCAGGAGGTGCATCCCAGCTCGATAGCCTTCAGCAGCGCCGCCTCAGCTTACTCAAACGTCAAATTAAATCCGAGTCCAAAGAACAGTCCCTTAGCTCCATAGCCGGGAATAGGGACCTCAAGGGCAGAGTCTTCACTGCAACCATTTTGGCTTGAAAACATTGTTGAACGATGATGATGACTTAGAGCAACTGCACACTCATCTCTGATTTGCATCCTGGCAATCAAGTTGTTCCAATATACAGACGACTACGGTGATGACCGCAACGACCGACTGGACGACATGGGTGGCAAACATGCGAACGGAGTTGTTGATATAGGTGAAGTTGCAACATAGGTTAAACATTCTTCCGTGCACGCAAAGCCTGCAACAGAGAAGCAAAGGCCTTTTTAGATAGCAGAAGGTACTGTAGAAGACGGCAGGACGCGGACTGTTACTGCACGGAAGTTCAAGGAAGCACCAAGGATATGTCCATATTTGGAAACAGTCATGAAGATCAGAGCCACGCAGGCTTGGGAAAAGAGATTTGGACAATCAGATTCCAGATTGGATCGAATGCTGCTTGCTTGTCAACAAGATCTCGTAGTATCTTGACCAGAGTCCTTGGTTTTCCAGAAAATGTTTCAGAGCTCATCACAAGCCACGATCTCCCATATTAGAGTGTGACGTCGTCTCATCTCCCTCGTCAACCACAGATGTACATGCTTATTCAGATTGTCCATCTCGTATCACATCTCGCCGGCTCGCCCACCGTTTCAATTACCAGTATTTCCCCCTACCCTACCATCCGCCACCCACGCGTCGCGACCGCTGCATCACAACATCAAAAGTCTGGGGTAGGCAAATGAACGTTGGATCTGCCCCTATCCGTTTGGCTGAAATAGAATCGGCGGATCATTGCCCACCCTAAACGCTGCCACCTGTCCACCGTTTCAGACCAAATCTCCCACGTCGCCGCATAAGCCGCGTGACATATATTCTACCGCCCTTCCCGGTACCGTGGATTGTGATGATCGACTTTGAGGTGTAATTACGCTTTTGCAGATTGAAATTGTACCTGATCGACAGGAGCCGCTGACGTCGACGTCATGCATAAGGTTTGTGTAGAATGATGGGAGGGAAGGTGCTATTTTCGGCTGTTGATGCTCCAGCTGGTCCATTCTGTGAAGGCTGCGGCAGGGACCCTACTACTTGGGTCGGCGTACCATGACTTCTGGAGGGCCGAGTACATGTCCGCGGCGCGGGCGTAATTTGCCCGGTCTTGCACGACGGCAGCCTTGACGAGGAATAGCGAGGAGCGACTGGTGGCGCTTGCGTGTACCTTTGAATTGCTTTGAGTGAGCTCTTGGTGGACGCTGGAGAGAGTGGCGAACAGATCGTCCGCAGAGCTGTTCGGAAATAGTTTGTACTTGCCACATGTGTCGAAGAGCGTCTTCAGCGTGCTGAACGACCGAGATGACAAGTCTTTGTTGGTCGTTGTCCGTATAAGCTGAAGGAGAGGAATGATGGTGACGAGCACCACGGATCGAGAATAGCACTGCTTGACGAAGACAGCGAGGAGATCCAGCACTCTGCTTTTGAAGTTGATAACGTTACCTTTGGCATCCTTGTTGTCTTTCTTCTTACTCGACTCTTTGGTACGCTCCTGGAAGATCTTGGTCAGGTGTCCGTCCAGCTCCATCATTTGATCGTCGTCCATGTCGGACTCGTCAGAGGTCTCATCATCGACATGTCCATTGGTGGCAACCTTGCTGGTTCCAAGAGTCTGCGCCAACTTGGATTCAAAGGCAGTAAGCTCGTCGTCTGGCTGCGAAGCTGTTTCGCTTTCTGAATCTTTGGAGGAGGAGTCGTCTTCTTGAGTTCCGTCTTCGGTGTCGGGCGAGTCATCGGCTTCTTCATCACCATTGACGTCGACCATCTCGACATCCGAGGCCTCGAGGTCATCAGATGAATCTCCGGAAGACTCCTCCGGACCATCAGCGGCCATATCTGCTAACTCATCTGCATTCTCAAATAGCTCTTGTTGCCCGGACATGTTCTCGGGCTTTTCCAGAATTTCGAACAAAGAGTTTAGCCCATCCTCATCGACTTGAGATGAGATGGCTGCGAAAACTTGCTCAGCCAACTTGCGGAAGAGAGCTGAAGGTCGTGACAGGAAGCCAAGTAGAATTTCGACAAGTAGGCTGACAGCATTCTCACTCTTGGTGAGGGTGTCGTAGCATTCCTGTAATTCCTCGAGAATGGACACAGCATCGGCATCCCCATTATATACTTGGAGGATCGACAGCGAGAACAAGAGCTTAAAGGCTTGCAGAGTAGGACGCTCTTTGGCGGACGCATTCTTCAAAGACTTCCTGATAGCGTGCAGTTTTGAGGAGGCGTTGGCAAGGATACCGACGATAGTGGGGTCAGCTTTGAGCACAAGATCATGCTTGCCTGCTTTTGTGAGCTTGTTGATAGTGGTGACAACATGAGTGGCGTGGTCAAAGTCTGGATCTAGACCAGCGTCCAAGGTGTGCGTAAGACATGACATGGTCCTGGCTTGGTAGACTTCTTGCAATGCGGAAGGGAAAGACTCGGTGCCCTTTTTGACCATATAGGCGTGCTGTGCCAGTATGCTGAACAGCTTCGTCCAGGGAAATGCTGTGGTAGCGATGTCTGAATTAGCGGCATTGAATTCTACTGCATCGTGTGTCTTTTTCGTGGGGGCTAGATGTTGTTTTCTTACTAACGCCAACAAAAGGTCGGCACAGCTTCGCTGACTGACTTCAGTGTCAGCGTGCTCGGATATCATTGGGTGAGAGATGGTGTTGTCGATCATGTCAAGGACGTGTTCGGAATCTTCGACAGCAACATGAGACAACAGCTCGTCGACCGTTTTGCTCTTTGTCAGTCTGTCGAAATTTGGTAGTCCGAGTCTGACAACGATGACACGCAGGATGACGGTGGCGAGCTCGGGCTGTTGCTTCGATCTTTGACATAGTGCTTTGAGAGGAACATCGACTGCAGAATGTAGGCTATTGTTAGGCGATGATCTCTGGTTGACGATACACCGGACAACATGTGGCGACAAAACTTCTCCAACCAAAGTCGTGTCTAGTCTGGCAATGGCAAGACGGACGATCTGTAATCCGATGGCCTTTCTCTCACTACTCGCTTTGGCAGAGAAAAAAGCATCTGCTGTGTGTCAGCGACATGTATCGCAAGGGAACCGGGTACCTACCATCCACAGCCTCTTTCCAAAACTGTACAAAGAATGCCGTGTCGTTTTCATCCGTACCAGACCGCTCCGTTCGATCAGCGACAACTTTCAGCACGGGGATCCAAGCGGTACAAGGTGTCTTCTGTGCCTGGCCCGTTGACGAGGGGATTGGTGCAGTCTCGCTTTCAGTCTCATTGAGATTGTCTCGAAGGATTTTGACGAGGGTAGATCTCTCTTGTGGATTCAATGGATCATCCTTCTGCCAGACTCCAGATGGAAGGTCAAGGCTTTCGGGGAAGAGGCGTTGTGCATCAAGCCAGGCGGCGAGTCCATCGGATGTTTTGGAGATACCGTGCTTGTGATAAGCATGAAGCAAGGTGGTAGCATAGGCTGGAACAGGGAGTTGTGTGCCCCCTGCAGTGGACAAGACACTGTTGGCGGTGATACCGCATTCTTGGCGGATGAATGGAGCTTGCTTGTACAGAGCAAAGAGATGGTCCAGTAACTGGTTGAGGGTGGGTACGCCATCTTCGTGGTCACGGCTATGAAGAGCTTTGCTTTGAATGATGGCTCGGAAAGCCAGACACCTTCCAAGTTGATGGTCCCGCTTCTCCTGTGCGCTACTCAGTCCAACGTGAGTACATACGAGGCACGAGGCTTACCTGGTTGCTTGCGTTTGCAGGTGGGGAAGTCAATGAATCCACAGTGGACAGCAGATCACGTATCTGATAATCCCAGCCTGCAGGTGCCGTTTGGCCGCATAGCTTGTCGAGAAAGGCCGTAAATGCCAGGGAAAAGCCTAGACGAGCGGATTTGCGGCTACTGCATAGGCCTCGGACAAGTTTCTGCAAGATACGATCCTTTTGCTCTCTGGAAGCATTGTCGAGAAAGAGGATTATATCTCTGCAAGCGGAGAGTCTGGTGGCCCGAACATCTTCAGCCAAGTCACTGAAACATTTGGCCAGTCTATTGTCGTCTTCCGAGTACTTGAGGAGCTTTTTGCGTGGACGGTGAACATCGGTTGGGCCGGACGAGTCTTGAGCACTGACTTTCTCCTCACGGCGGCGTTTTACACCCATACTGATCGGCTTGACTGTTGAGGGCGAGGATGTAAGAGATCTTCACATGTCCCTCAAGGTAGGCACGGATGGAGTACTTGTCAGGTCAGTGCCGTTTTGTAGTGAGACTCAACCTTTCCGGAACGAATAATTGACATTTGGGCTACAGAAATTTTGATGCCGAAGAGTGGATATACAGACGTCTTGGCACAGAGCCCCTCAAGTTTATGCCCCATCTGGTTGGATCCGCACAACCACGAATATATCTATCGTATCGAGTTTCTTCTTGACAGGTTGTGGCTGCAGAATGGTGACATGGATAAATATATGACAAGTCCAGTGGAAAGGCCGCAGCGCCTCAGCTGCCCACGGGGTGCAGAAATAAATTGCATTGCATAGACTAGCTGTAAACCCCCATACAGGTACCTTTGTCTACACGTCTCACGACTATCTGCAGAGCTAGAGTGCCACAGTGGACCCATTGACCGGGTCAGTCATAGATGTGACCTTGCATTGATCTCCATTCGCGTGTGATAGGTGTGCAGTCCTTGCATGGTGTCACGCGGCCGCAGAAGAAGAGCCTACGAAGCAGCGGTATTTGAATGTGAAGCAGCTCATGTGCCGCCGTACGCCGGACCGTCATGGACAGCAGCAAGGGTTTACGAGCTAGGTCAACCTTGATGAACAACCCGGCAGAGACAGGCAGGATGGTGTGTCCGACAAAATGGACCCCTTCTCGGGTCAGAGCAAGTGCCGTGCTCTGTTTGTACCTGCAAGGAGATGACCGACGAGATCGGAACGAAGGTATTTGCAACGATTGGTGATTATCAATCTGGCCAAGCAATACGTCTCGAAAAACAGCCAGGAGGTGAGACGTTGCAAAGAAAAAAAAATGAGAGGCAGATTTACCGTAATGACCCACTAGGATTGCGTACATTGACGGATTTTCTTCAATAATGTCAATCTGCGGAGTGATTAGTGGAGGCCATGTGGAGATACCCAATGTGTCTTGCCCAGATCTAGGAGGATCCAGAGCGATGGGACACTGGAGGGTTCAGTGCTCTGCATGTGGCAGAGACATGTTATGCACAGCGGAAGGTGTTCTCCGACGGGACGGCTTACATGTATTGGAGCATGGATAAAGGCACTTTGGATAAGCTCGAGTATATCCGAGGTCGAAAGGTTTTCGATGCATCTATTACGATACGGCCACAATGGATAGCGGTTTTGCGAAGAGAGTGCAAACGACCAGCTAACCTCGCTATCATGCTTTATCGAAGGCCTGGACGCGTGGTACTCGAGCTTGGTTATTATGCTTGACTTCTTCGTCGTAACGAATGTCGACCGGCATATTCCTTGATGGGAACGCCCGCATTGCACAGATGAATAATAAAATATATGGAGACGGACAACGGTCCCCCAGTGGAAACTACTGCAGAGGAGGAGGAGAGGAGTCTGCGTCTGGAACCGGAGGCCGTATCACGTGACGGCGTGACTAGCGCTGACGAAAGAGGTAAGCAGTGTTTGGAGCCACTGTTTGGTCGGCGCGTCCGGCGCGGGAGATGGCCGCAAAAGTGCCTAGTCGAGAGCCACATTCTCCGTCGTCGTTACCTGCGACAATCTTATCCAGGCGCTAAAGCAGCCAATCTTCTCGCAAGGACCGGTATCCGTCTGCCATTGGCATATTACCAGTGCCTCGAGCCAGTCTGACCTGCTCGGCCTAGACTTATCGGCCCATTTCAGGTCAAATTGACCACAACGAGGGCCAGCCCTTCCGTCATGCTCGTTGTGCTCTCACCCGGAATGTCGATAGAAGGTCTATCTATTGTCGGTTGCCGCTTGTGTCATAGGTCGTGTTGAGAAGCATGGACGGACCACATCTGCGAGCGTGTGTTGGCAGAGACATTCGGTCGCCAGGAAACAGGCACAGGGAGTTCCGGCATGACGTCCTCAGCCTGCAGTAGCACCCATGAGTTGCAGGGCGGGCTCGCGCCACGCGAGGGGTTCCACAACTGTTGTTGGAACGACAGTGAGAGAAAAAAAGCACAGGCCTGGTGTACCAGACCAGAGACTTCCTCGCAGCGTGACAGGGCCGAGCCAAGAGTGATGAGCAGCAACAAGAGCCGTAACACGCCGTTGGCACCAGCGAGCGGAGGGGCAGCTGCTTCTGCTGTGCTGACAGAAACGACGACCTGGCCGGTAACGTGACCAGCAATCGCACGGGTAAAGGAAAGGGGATGATTGGACTCGTCGACCAACAACACCGCCGCCGCTAGCCATATGTGAGGAGAGGTCGACACAGGTTGTTGGGCACGCAAGTCATTGTCCTGCATACAGACCCACCGCAGCTGACATACTGCGCAGCAACAAGTGTTACAGACAAATTCGTAGTGGGTTTGTTCACCGCGCCTACCTTGCAAGAAGGATCGCAAGGCCCGTGGCGGACGGGTGGTCAGTGGGTAAAACCGTTGTGCACAATATCTGCGTTTTCTGATGCATGGCCCTGCAGGACAAATTGAGATGAGATTTTTGCAGGCCAATTCGACGGCTCCGATGATGCCGATGCAATTCCATACGTGTTCCTGGATTTCTCGAGGGTTTTCCAAACAGGTATGTGCAAATGTATCAGGTGGGCGTAGCTGTCCAAGAAAAGTGGTACTGGAGATCGCTGTAGATCCGTAAACAAGAATATCCCTGGGGATGCAGATCGCGGGTACAAGCACAGCTCCTCTGACAAGACAATCGTTGCTCTGCCCTGCTTGTTCATTTTGATCCTAGCTTTGCGCCAGGGCCTCCCCGAGCGAGAAGTTGAGTAGTGGACCGTCGACCCGCGGGTGACACTTCTGGCAGCGCTGCAATTCTCCAGGGCAACGGGTTTACATCCTGCGCCTTTAGTACCTCACCTTCCCCCACCCCTCCCACCGAGCCTCCGTCCAGCCACTCTCAGGTTCAAAACGACAAGAGTTGTCATCCTCACTCGTTCGGAGGACAATTCGACAAAGGACCGCCGGCAAGGGAGGACGTTCTTTTGTGCGACTACACAACCATACACCTTGCCTGAGGAAGGAAGTCAGTCCATCGCAACCAGCTCCGACCACCGAGCTGCGAGTTCGACACCTTGCTTGACCACCGTCCGATCTTCTGGATGTATTCCTTTGCCGTTTCAACTCTATCCTAGCACAGTATACGCTAGAGTTTGAGTTGACCACCTCCTCGCCGACACCGCTCCACATCCGGGCTCGGTAACATCACTGCAAGAGCATCGATACACAAGGTTGAAAAAGAGCGAACACGCCGTATCTCAAAATGGAGTTCTCATCCCCGCTGGCAGCAATGCACCCTCCAGCCTGTCCGACTTGGGGTGGACGGAGAGACCTGCCTGCTTCCCGTCTCATGTACACCGGAACACAAACGCTGGCACCAAACAGCTTCGACTTCCGCAACATGAGCATGTACAAGGGCAAGAACGACTATTTCTCGTCTAGACCCGCTAGAGGCTCGTCTCCCACTGCGAGCCTGGCCGCGGATCTATCGTCCAACTTCCACATTGACCAGAGGTATGGTGCAAGCATTCCACGGCAGGCCGGGAACGTTCAGGTGGCTGACAGTCTGGACAGTCCTCAGATCCCAACACCGAGACGGTCACTCTTTGCCAAGGGCATGTTCCAGCAAGAAAACAATGGTGCGTTCCAGAAGGATATTTCATGTGTCCACGTTATGAGGCTGACCCATCTGCAGAATTTCTTGTCACACCACCTGTGGACTATGAGGGTGCTACCACTCCTCCCATCCCTTCGTCATCCCCCGGCATCGACATCATGGATATTTCTCCTCTACCACACAAGGCTCCCTGCTTTGTGGCTCACATCACCTTGCCCTCACCTTCGCCAGATGGGACTCCTCTGGACAACGAGGACGACATGATGACTCCACGATCCGCGAGGCAAGAGGATAAGGTCATGGGACCACCCAAGCTTGGGTTCCCCATGCAGATGGTGTTGCCAGAGTTCGTGTATCAAAACTTGTTGGAGATTAAAGACTGACCGTGATACTACAGACGCAAGAAGCCAGTCCTGCAGAGACCACCGCTTCTCCGTCCCAAGACATACACCACTACATC
The DNA here is from genome assembly GCA_033846785.1 of Elsinoe necatrix. NCBI lineage: Eukaryota > Fungi > Ascomycota > Dothideomycetes > Myriangiales > Elsinoaceae > Elsinoe > Elsinoe necatrix. Next base: position 518,877 of record JANZYI010000008.1, read on the forward strand.
TGCCCCGGTCCAACCACCATCCAAGGAAGCATTACTCCCCCCCTTCCAATTTGGTAATGGAGCTCCCACACTCACCTCCGCTTCGACACCGAACCTCCTCGAAGCCATGATTGACTCACCTATGGAGGAGTCGAAACCCTCTTTCTTGTCAACCAACCATGTTCCACGCCGACCATCCCTCGGTACCACAAACCGTTGTGGCGGCTCGCCTGTGGGTGGTGTTGCGAGGAAGCCCGTATCGGGACCTCACCGTCCTCGAAAGCAAGTCCGTCGGTCACTCAGCATGTTCCAACATCCCGAAGATGTCATGAGGGACCGTGAGGACTACGAGCCTCCCGTTCCATCCCTTGCCCCGTCACCTCACGTCGATATCGAGTACAAACACAAACTCCCACACAGCCTGACTGATGAACCTGACTCATTACCACGAATTCAACAAGACACTTTAATCAATGTTCTTAATGGTCAATACAACACTCATTACGACAAGGTCCTCGTCGTCGACTGCCGATTCGAGTACGAATACGAGGGCGGCCACATTGATGGCGCCATTAATTATAATGATAAAGAACTGCTGGCCAGACAACTTTTCAACGAGGCACCACCGCCAAGGACGCTGCTAATCTTCCACTGTGAATATTCGGTACATCGTGCGCCACGCATGGCAAAATTTGTCCGCAACAGAGACAGAGCTGTCAACGACTTCCAGTATCCCAAACTCACATACCCAGAGATGTACATTCTCGATGGCGGCTACAGCCAGTTCTTCAAGCTACACAGAACAAAGTGCTTTCCGCAAAACTACGTCGAGATGGAGCACAAGGACCACGAAAAGGCCTGCGAAAAGGGCATGGGCAAGCTCAAGCAGCGAGCAAAGCTCAGCCGAGCGCAGACATTTGCCTTTGGCCAACAATCATGCCAGATGGAAGACAGTCCCACTTCTGGTTATGGTTCTCGTATGGGTGGACGCAGCTACAGCGCTATGGACGCCCACGACATCTCTCCCATGCTCGCCAGGCAATTCACCCGCCGCCTAGCCACAGCATAAGTCACTCACTACCAACTATGTTTTCATGTCCAGTTTTCGAGCCCAATGCATTGAACGGCGTTTATGACACCCCGGCCATGGACCATGGCTTTTTTCCTTAAGTCCTCACCACATTTGAATGTTTCCCACGACACCTACACACATTTCCAACCCGACCAAGCATCAACAAGCGAATCACCCTTCTCCAGCATCAGCACAGCAAAGCATCATCCATCACCCCACTGCCATCATCCTTCCAACACTATACCGAGCGAGCACGTCCATCCATCCCTTTCAAGCAAGCATCCGATTCGACCAATTTGTACAAACACCAGTTTTATACCCCTCATTTACAACAGGCTATCAGGCCTGCACACTGCGATCGCTTCTATTTTCGATTCGGCGCTGTTTATACTACACTTCTTCGGCTTGCTTGGGTATTTATGGAGGGAGTGCAATGGCAGGAAACGGGGAAGCAGTCAAATTGATACACACACACTACTACTACTACTACTACTATCGAGACACTACGGAGGTTGAACGAGGGGAGAGGAGTGTACGATGGGAACAGGATGTCAGAAAGGGGGCAAAAAGGGCAGCAAGAGAATGACCCTACCACCAACCCCCTGGATCCGTGGGATCTGCGTACACTGTTTTTCTCGACTTTTAACCAACCGTTTTTGCTTCTTCGCGCATGTACGCTTAGAAATCTTTGAGCTCTTTTGATGCTTTTATCGCGAGATGCAGGAGAAGCTGAGAGGGCTCTACGTAGCTGGTGCAGAGGGGGGTTGTACGGGAATGAAGATTATTGTTCGATGAACTTGTTTGCAATGTCGTTGTGACTGTTTTTATACTCGTTCTTGTAAGGAATTTGACGTACTGGCACAAGAAGCAATGGATGACGAGTCCCTTTGTTACTCTTGGTCGTGGATGAGTCTGTTATAGCCGTCTCCAGATGTACTGCTATGACCCTTCGCTCCGGCACATGCACGACGTACAGATCGCTGCTTGCCCTCGGTCGGCGTACTATTGCCGACGCCTATCGTACATGTTTCCACCACCCCCGCCTTGACGCCACAGCATCCTCGTCGTGAATGAGGTGTGCACAATCTACGACTTCCCGCCATCCTTGAGTCCCTTCTCGCCGGGCTGGTTCGAGCCAGCGTCAATGCCGACGGTCGAGAGGCCAGAGTCCTTGGCCACCGGTGCCTCGCCTGGTGCAGAGGCGTCCTTGTGGCCGGGGGCATCATCTGAGCCGAGGCCATGGGCTGGGAGAGGTCAGGGAGGGACGAAGGAGAGGGCGATCGTGAGGTGACCTACTCTGTGCCTGCTGCTTCTGGAACTTGTCTGATGCAGCCTGGCCGCCGGGAGTCTTGGAGTGAGGCATTGTGATGTGTGTGGGTTGGTATTTGATTGATTCGGAAGATATTGTAAGGGAAGTATTGGTAGATGCAAGAGGAAGAGGATGAAGGATAATGGCAGTACTCTTTGTTTAATGTCTACGATCTCATGTCTCGATTTTTTGATCTGACCTACAACGTGACGTCAAGCATGGTCATGGTGAAGCTCTGACTTTGTGGTTGAGCAGTATCAGAGCTATCAAAAGGGGAATTGAGCAAGTGCTAGACTCGGGAAACGTCGGAATGCTGCGAAGCACTGTTATAATATTGAGTCGTTAATGGACATACTAGGCCAAAAAGTTACATGGCACACCTGCCGACTTTTAGCATGAAGGAGTGGCACTTCGAAAACCAGGAATATGTTCCCCTCCAGAGAGTAGACTAGCAGAATACTGATCCGACCAATCATCATCGAGCACTTCCTGTCAGCGTTCGGGATGACCCCCCGAAATCGCTCGGGCTTGGCGCATTATCTCATCGAAGGTTTCTCCTAACAGTCAACTTCATCTGCCAGAACCTTCGACAACTACAACCTACAAACACTTGACACTCACCACAACTAATCAAGCATTTCACATTTGATCATCATAATGTTTCGACGAGTACTGTCAACCGCCCCAGCGCAGGCCTCTCGCGCACTCACCACAGCTGCACGACCAACGCTCTCATCCACGTCCCGATTCATCGCTCCGGCCACACAACAAGTCGCTCGACGATCATATCACGAGAAGGTGTTGGACCACTACAGCAAGCCACGGAATGTCGGCTCCATGCCCAAGAACGATGGCGACGTCGGTACTGGACTCGTCGGTGCTCCTGCTTGTGGCGATGTCATGAAGCTCCAGATCCGAGTAGACCCAAAGGACAACACAATTGCCGATGTGAAGTTCAAGACTTTCGGATGTGGCAGCGCCATTGCCAGCAGCAGTTATCTGACCGAGTTGGTGCGGGGCATGACACTGGAGCAGGCCGGAAGGATCAAGAACACTGAGATTGCAAAGGAGCTGTGCTTGCCTCCCGTGAAGCGTAAGGCACTCGAACTATATTCTGTGCATTTGCAGAAACTGATGAATCTTAGTGCACTGCTCCATGCTTGCAGAGGACGCTATCAAATCGGCTATCTCAAACTACTACACCAAGAACCCCAAGGCCAGGCAGACTGATCTCGGCGGTACAAGCGCACCAATGCCCAAGGTCGAAATCGAGACCGTGTCATCAGACCATGCGCAGGCTGCTACTGCGTAAGGGAGAAGCTCGAGGTTTGGTGGACGCTTTGTGTTTTGAGCGACTTCAACGTGTGGTTCACGAAAATTGAAAGAGATTGCATACTATGCAAGACAGTGTGCTGGAGTTTGAGGAGGATCTGCTAGGTTGTACTTTAGATTGTACAGTCCAGAATGAAAGAAACAAGAATACCCCCCCCAAAGCAAGGTGGCGCAGACTGTCCACCGGAGGTCGTCCGAGAGATAGGCCCATCCTTTAGTACCATCTACTCATGGTGACATTCTAGGCGAAGTCCATCACTCGTATGTCTTACGTGGAGAGGAGCCGGTCGTTTGGGATCTATATCGAACCCTTTGTCACCTTCCACATAGGCTCACGGCCGCCTCCCACCCCGTGGAACATCATGCGAGCGTGGGATATTTGCAGCCTCGTTATGCAATAGCCGAAGACATCGCCTGTCCACGGTCTTGTTCGTTCCGGAGATCTGTGGATCTGTCTATTCTCACGTGGGATGTGGTCTTGGGACTGCACTAAAGAATGTTCTGCGAATACTCGGGCACTCGGCAGCTTCATCAGGTTGAGTTCAAAAGGAACGGGGCCAAGAGGCGTCCGGTCCCTTTGGCTGGACTTGGGATAGAGCGACTGAATCATTCACCGGATAGGCTTAACAAATAATCGTCACAGGTATCAGTGCTCGAAAAATTGGCATGCCGTTTCACAACAGGATAGCCGCAGTGTCTAACGACATATCTAGATGTGCAGCCAGAGAATGTGACACGGGATCTAATGCATCATTAATCCTATGATTGTCCTTGATCCAAGATTGGGAGCTCTCGGGTACATCCCAGATCGACTTCGGGCACCTGTATGTGTGACAGCTTGTCGCGAGAGATTGCTTTGCTAGAATTTGACCGGAATATGCCAAAGAAGATTGATCTGATTGATCCCTGGGTATCACGACTCGAGGAGTGACTTGGCGGTGAGAGATGGCGGGACAAAGCCTGCAGGACATGGCAGATTCCATGTCCAAAGCGGATCTTCACCACCTGACGGACTGTTGTGACCCAGGGATTGAAGGAACGTCGGAAGACATCCCCGTACCATGACCTGCAAGCACGCACATGCACGAAAAAGTGTCGAGCATGTGTGAAGGACGACCACATCCACATCCATCCCAAAGCCCAAAAGCCAAATGAGCAACGACCAACGCCGCCAGCTTCCTGCCTTGCTCCCCCAATCTCTCGCCCGACCTTCGCTTTTGGCTCAGGTACATCTTCACAAGATCCAGCTTTTTGCCCTTGATTGCAATAGTTCTTGTTCATCTTCAATTGCCGCCGCACTGCTGCTCTGCCACGAGAACGCCTAATCCTTGCTTCTCCCGCTTTCCCCTTTAACAACTCCAGGGCCGGCCCGCTGCTGGTACGGACCTGCCAATCGATCGCACCCTGCACTCTACCTTCTCGAGCAGACGCATCGGCTGCAAGCAAGTCGGAGGCAATAGACTGACAGACTCTTCTTCCATTCGCCTCTACCGACTCGCCAGGCCCGCGAACGACCCGCCACGATCAGTCAGCGCTGCCACCTTGTTGTGCGACGCTCAGCCGTTCTATCCGGTGCTGTCAACTTATCTTTCCTCCATCTCCATCCGTGACACGACCCTGAACGAACCCTCAATCGTCCCCGAGAGCCCGAGCTCTGATCCACAGCCACCATGGCTGGCAAAATGACCTTGTATAAGCTGGTGGTGCTGGGCGATGGTGGAGTGGGCAAGACGGCATTGACGATCCAGGTTTGTTTTGGGGTACCGTTGACTTCAGAGCTCAACAACTGATCGAATCTCAAGTTATGCTTAAATCACTTCGTCGAGACGTACGATCCTACCATCGAGGACTCATACCGCAAGCAAGTGCAAATTGATGGCCAGTCTTGCATGCTCGAAGTGCTCGACACCGCCGGCCAAGAGGACTATGTTTCGCTGCGGGATCAATGGATAAGAGATGGTGAGGGATTTGTGCTGGTGTACAGTATCTCTTCGAGAGCGAGTTTCCAACAGCTCAAGAGCTTCTACAACCAAATAAGAAGGGTCAAAGAAGCTTCCGGATCGCCTACATTCGCAGGCTCGTCCGGACTTGGCCCTGCGCCAATCATGTTGGTCGGCAACAAATGCGATAGAGTTACAGAAAGAGAAGTATCAACACAAGAAGGCAGCTCGCTCGCCAGGGAGCTTGGATGCGACTTTGTCGAGGCGTCAGCAAAGAACTGTGTCAATGTGGAGAAGGCATTCTACGATGTAGTCCGGCAGCTTCGGAGGCAGCGGCAATCTTCAACTGGTGATTTCAGTCCAGCAAAGTCGTCAGATCGGAGGAGAGATACGAGTAAGAGTGGATTGGACGCCGTGACGAGGAAGGCCGGCCGATCGCAATCGAGGTCCGGCGAAGGCAAGAAGGGAAAGTGCACGATTTTATGAGACAACAACTCCCTCAGCAGCGGTCCCCTCGACGGATCGTCCGGTCGAATTGCCCCTCTACCACAGCTGCAAAGAGGCGTAGACAGGGTCTGACTATACTGCACCTCCAGTCAGACCGGCCGCAAGTTCCGCAACAAGACACAGTTGCAACACGACCCGCATACCAAAAGCCAGAGCAGCTTCCAGAAGACACACCCTGGTGCCCAATGCACACCTCTCCATCTCCGGACCCCATCACAAACCCATCACTACTACCAACACGGTCAACGGCCTCTGCAAACTGATTACATACTTGATACCACATACCACGCCGCCACTTCTATTTCTGATATATTTCGGACCAAACCAGGAGACAGATCCCCCATGAGCGTATTTTGACCATGAGAAAAAAGAGGAGGAAATCTATCACGTTGCCCCAGAGCAGCATAGAGCGAGGCGCCTGGAGTCTCCAACCATCATTGTCGACATGGTCTGCGCATATTCTCGCTATCCACCACCACCTCTTCTTCTTTCCAGGCTTATGTTTCTCATGAATGATAGGAGCAGGCAATTGTCGATCTAGCATTTTGGTGGAATCTATTACTTTACACTCGATTGATTGTTGTGTTTGAATTGGTTGTGATGGGTGATGTGATCTGCGTCTCGTAGCAGTACTTTGAGCTCTTTAGAGCAAGTGTCATGTTCGTGGTGGAGTCAGCAGTCTGACACTGGGACATTGGGACAGTAGAACAGGATGATGCTGTCAGGCTGTATTGGGGAGTTGCAGAGCGAGATGAATACACAGCAAGAGACACTGATACTCTGGAGCCAACACAAGGGCGACGGTGTAGTCCTGACCAGGACTCCGAGTGCATCCCGGTCTGCTAGCAGAGGAATGGACTCGCAATCGTCGTCGTGTGCCAGAAACGTCACATGCATATCCACCACAACAACCCGTACCCCTACTCTCCAGAACACAGAGACAAGACCTTTCGCTGAACGTGGAATTTGCATTTCGAGCCGTGACACCTATGCATGTCTGGACCTTTTTCTTATCCTCGGCCCATGAAACCCTTTCTCATCCCTCGTCATCTCCTTCCATGACCACATCTAAAACCTCAGAGGCGTAAAGAACCACCTGTTCTTACCACTCACGTACCTCTCCTCCAACGCCTTCTTGACCGTCTTCTTGGCCTCCTCGCGCTGCGTCACCTCCTTGAATGTATCGTTGCTCACCACGCCCTTGAGGCCCTCGAGCTCGAGCGTGTACCGCGTCGGCATGATGTGGTTGTAGTTGACCACCTTGATGAATGGCTTGACTTTTGATCGCTTGGTCTGGCGCTTCTTGGACATGCGGCGGGTGACGGGTTGAGGGTAGCGCTCGATGCCCGCGACGAGGGCGTGTGGGAAGGGGTGGGCTTTCGTGCCGGTGTCTTGGGGCTGGATGATTACGACCTGGGGGACTGGTTAGAGGATGTCTCTACTTGGGACAACAATGCCAGGAGGATGAGGCGAGAGGGGCGAATGGAGAAGGCTCTTCGTACCTTCTTGCCGGCATAGCGTCCACGGCTGATGATAGCCACACGGCCAACCTTGAGGACTGTAAAGAATGTTAGAGCTCGTTCATTGAAGCGCAAAAGTCGTTGTGCAATCGCATAGTCCAGATATGAGGTGAAACGTACACTTCATGTCGAATTGATTGACAGTGTTCCGGTAATACTGTCGTCGTCGTTACCTGAAGTTGGCTTTGGCAAAAGATTTGCGACGTTCAAGGACATTTTCGGAGAAAAGGTTTTGCCGACGAACTGTGCAGAACGCCAAGAAGCACAACTGAGGGGATCCAGTCCAGTCACCACATCTTGACCTCACCAAGAAGTCTCTTCCGACAACCAGGTCACTAACCATCAACAGCATCACGGAAATTCGACAACATGTGAGTAGCGCCCATCATGGTCTGCCTCAGAAAGCCGGCGGATTTAACGACGATTATTATACAACAACAGCACCCACCGCTTCTGCACTGCAGCGGCAAACACACCGTCTCAGGATCAGCCAGACTGACAACCATCTCTACAGGGTCAATCTCCGTACTCAGAAGCGCCTGGCCGCCTCGGTCGCTGGCTGCGGCAAGCGCAAGATCTGGCTCGATCCCAATGAGGTCAACGAGATCTCAAACGCCAACTCCCGCCAAACTATCCGCAAGTTGGTCGCCGATGGACTCATTATTCGCAAGCCCGTCACCATGCACTCGCGTGCCAGCGCCCGTGAGCTGAACGCCGCTCGTCGGATTGGTAGACACAGGGGTTACGGAAAGAGAAAGGGTACCGCGGATGCTCGTATGCCAAGGTACGCCACCAATAATGAAAGGCCGTTTGGGAATATTGAAGACGCATTGTCCTCGGATGGAACATAGGAGATGGATCGAACAAGTAACGATGGACCCACGCTGACACCTTGGATAGCCAGGTCCTCTGGATGCGTCGTCTCCGTGTCCTCCGCCGTCTACTTGTCAAGTACCGTGCCGCCGGCAAGATCGACAAACACTTGTACCACGAACTCTACAAGCTCAGCAAGGGTAACACCTTCAAGCACAAGCGTGCCCTCGTCGAGCACGTAAGTATTTGTCAATGACAATTCGACAGCTATAGCTAATCCATATAGATCCACAAGGCCAAGGCTGAGAAGGCTCGCGAGGCCCAGATCAAGGCCGAGATGGACGCCAAGAGGTCGAAGAACAAGGAGGCAAGGGAGAGGCGCCAGGCCAGAATCACCGAGAAGCGCAACGCTCTTCTCGGCGAGGAGGAGAAGAAATAGATGACGATGAATCGCAGGGGAGTAGATGGATGACGATGATGGTGGGTATACATCAAGACCCAGGTGGGCAAGATGACGACTGGCTATCGTCCCAGACAATGGCCCTTGTGCCTCGCACTGGTCGGCGTGCTTTTCTTTGGCGTGCATCATGCGGCTGCATAATGTGTCTGATGTGTTACATAGAGGACGACACAATGACAGCAATGGATGGTTTCGTTCATTTCCTGTCATTTTCGTGTGATTCCCTCGATTGTTGGTGGTGAATGTTCCTTAAATGCTCACCTTCGAAAGCAGATTTCGTTGTCCGGTTCGCACCTTCCCAGTTACCGCAGCGCCCCACCAGCGACTACCACATCTCCTGGTAAGAACAGGCCGCACAGACAACCCATGCCTGCTCGCCACAACGCGACTTAGGCTGCAACTCCGCTTTATAGGCACCTCACGGATATAGACATCTCTCATGCTTGACGATATCAACCGTCATTGCATCGCATCTCTCCGGGACTCAACCACTATCACAGCGGCACTTTCGCCGGCAGTGTCACACGCCAACGACAATGGACGAGGACAACCAGCCTCAGAGGAAGAAGCTGAAGAGGGGCTCATATGTCAAGAGAACTGTAGTAGGGGTCTACCTCTGCCCCACTCACAAAACGTCTAGCTGATCCATGAACAGGCAAAGCTCACCATTGGCGCTGCTGACAATGCCGGCGAGGTCGAATCAAAACTCATCAAGAACAAGATCTGCCAGAACAAGGTGTCGTGGCACCTCGAGAACAGAGGCGAGTCCATCACGTTGCCCAACTCTGAGGGGCAGTACGGCGCTGTGTTCTTCGGATCGAGTGCCCCCTTCAAAATCGAGAAGGCGCGTACCACGACCATGAGAGCATCACGGCCCGCTAACATGAGGCAGGTCGTCATGCCCTTCTGGGGCAATTATCCTGGGGAGACTCTTTTTCGTATCCAGCCACAACCAGATCCTAGCAAGGCCTTCCCTCTGCTCAAGCTTCCGCCGGAACTCCGTCGCATGATCTTCAAAGAAGTTCTGATTTGCCAGGACATGATACACGTTGGCGAAGGGAAGCCGGGATTCCGCTGGATACGCAGGTCTGGCGAGGAGAAGGGTTGTTTGCTCATGGTCAGTCGTCTGATTAACGTAGAGACCACGCCCATCTTCTACATGTTCAACGAATTCTGCTTTGACAGCACCCGCACTGGCGTCAGCTTTCTCAAGAACCTCGGCAGCTCCGCACAGTACCTACGCCGCGTCGGCGTAGACTGGAAGTGGTATCTGAACAGTGGCGAGGAATTCATGGACCTGCTGGCCACTCTGCCTCTCAAGGAGATCTGCTTCGCCCTTCCAGAATACCTCGATGTGAACAAGATTGCCCGCTCAACGAAAGGATGGTTCAAGCACCATGCTCATTCCGAGGACGAGGTCGACGCATTACTCTCGCTGATCACCATTGGCAGGTGTGAGGAGTGCAAGAGTGACATGTTCTGTTTCGAGCAACCCTTTCATGTCGCTTGCGAGAACCACGCAGGACACGAGTTGATCAAGGCGGATCTGGCGAGGCTCATCGATGATCAGATACTGGTCTGAGAATCGAAGCAGCGTGGCATTGCTCTTTGAACGTTTTGAAGCGTCTTGGAAGAGAATTAGATACCATGTCAATGCTACTCATGTCAACGCTGAACGACTACAATTTTGTTCCATGACTGATCACGGGCCAACAGGCCGTAAGCCAGAAATGACAGAGAAGATCCAACCATCGTCGACTGCTTTTCTGTTCCCAACTCGCACTCCCTGTCGACCAACTGCTGTGAACCAAAAATGCATGTTCCTGCTCCACGCTTTCTTCTTCCGCTTGTCCTACTTCATCGCATCTCATACACTCGTCAGAAGCACCCAGAGAGCGGAGTCGGTCAATCCCGCTGCTGATTCGCAGTCCTTGCAGTCTCCATCTCTTGAACTATCGAGCTCGAATCTGGACCTTCTCCAAGCATCAAACTAATCCGTCACTCAGAGCTGATCAATAGCTCCCGAAGTCGTCACCTGCATGCAATTTTCTTCATTACAGAGTATCGAATCTCTCTTTTGTATCACACTTCTGTATCACTGAGCGATTGCTCAATCTTATTCTTACTACGCCTCTTCGGGTTCATCCTATTCTTCCATCTCAGACTCACCCCTTTGACAGTGGATAGTCACTTCTTCCCTCGTATGGGTAGTGTGTCCAAGCACTCGTGTCCCAGACTCTTGGTAGATCTGAGCCTTCATCGCTGCGCCATCGACTATACGCGCATGGTATCTACAGGCAGAACAGCACGCGACTCGCAGCAGTCACGATCCAAACGGAAGACAGCTCGCCTGGACGCGGAGGCAGAAGTCGCTACTGTATCAGATTCTCGTCCTTACATGCAAGTTGCTGGCTAATACGAGTAAGAACAAAGCAGGCCTGAAGATTGGGTCTGGAGGGCACAGCTCTACTGCCACTGCCACGGAAGTGATCTCTAGCAGCATTGTTAGCGACATCAGGCTGTACCATCGTGTCATCGAAGCCGAGGTTTGCCGGGAGACCAGATACAGAACATCAGTAGCTGACTTGGGACAGTATCCTCTACACAGAGCAGGTATAACTCTGCAAGCTGTCGTGCTGGGATCCAGTCGTCCTTTCTCTGTTCATCAAGTGCGTCATCTTCGATCCTTGGGACCTCCCTCACTGACAAAGCATTAGATGAAAGTCGATACTGGTCCGTACGCCGGCAGGGTGGCATTTGTCGTGGACCCTTCGTTGCCGGCTGAGGAGCAATTCAACATTATGAGACTCCCGGTGGAGATCAGAGCACTAATTTTGAAGCACGCAATCTCAGCTGGCTCAGCGATTGAGATTGCCAGCGCCAAAAGGAGTAAGACGGCAGTCAAGTCCGAGACTAAGATCCCGAAACACGTTTTCAACTTGCTCCTGGTCTGCAAGGCAATAGCCAATGAAGCTGTACCGATCCTCTACCTGAGCCACACATTCATCTTCGACAGCACCAGCACAGGACTCAGATTCTTCGACGTCATCGGCCGGCACTGGAACCACATCCGTAACGTGTGTGTCGAGATCTGGCCTCCCAAGACTAACGCAGCGTTCATGAAACACATCATCAGAAATCCTTCTATATCAGTACTACACATCAAGCCACTGATCACATCCACCGCGTTCTCTAGCGATTTTGACATTTTCGCCAAGACATGCGAATCCTAGTTGCTGGCAAACGGCAACTCATTCGGTGCAGTTCAAAGCTTGGTGGGAATGCTGAAACTTGGAGTCTGTCGTATTTGTCTATTACTTGGCAGAGAGACCACTGTCCCAACTGGTAGCAACAGAATAATAAACGGAGATAACATCTGCTCATGCCTGGCTAGAACTCCAGCCTTGCACAGTACCGTCACAAAGTTCGAGCATGCTTTGGCGGGTCAGCTGGCACCTCATGCAGGATGGTGCCTGCGCATAGGACCGGCGCCTTGTTGACTCTGTCTACGGCGTGCTGGAATCAAGGACAAAAGGACGTATGTGGACAGGTACGCGATGGCACAACTTAGCAGGCACGGGGTTTCCACCGTTTAATGAGTGCAAGTGCCGAATGATGAGAAGTAGTGACGCTGATAATCTGGACCGCTGGTCAGGCAAGTATGATGATCTCTCCTTGCCTCTGTCACGCGAGGAAGTATGGTAGCCTTACTCGTTTTCTTATTCAACTATGAGTACTTTCAAGAAAAGTCGACAACGAAGATGTGTTTGCTCGACATGTGACAGACGTGACAACAGGCCATCATGTCGTCATTCCTGAATGATCACACTGCCAATTTCGTTTACTCCAAATTTGTGAAGCTTCAGACTCCCAGCTCTCACGACCACTCTGCTGCTACGACAAGATACTGCTGCTGCTGCTACCGCCGCCGCCGCCTACTAACACTTGATCGTCTCGTGAGAAGAGCTAACAAGATGCCTAGAGCATTGTCTCTTGCCGATAAGGTCGTGGTGAGTACCTCTACTCATTTTTTGAAAGTCCCCTGCTGAAGCTGTGAAGACTCGCACCAGGGTCACACTTGACGATACCGCCAGACCCATCGAGGTGGTCAACTCCCGTTCCAGCAATGTCGACGGCCATGCCAAATTCTCTATCCATGCCGAGAATCAGAACATCATGCTCAGGGTATGTGAGGTGGCCGATGATGTGGATCAACGCTGACAAGATCGCAGGCGCATGGAGTAGAGGGCGTCAACATGGCGGCCCTCTTCGTTGCCTCCACAAGCGACTTCAGCTTCACCATCGTATGCAATGATACAATTATTCAGAGCCACGATTAACGATTTCCAGGAGCGTCTTAAGTATGGCACCCACGAGGGCAAGACCATTATCATTCTGGAGCCGGAGCCAGAAAAGACCAATGTCTTCCGTTTCCTCGACCTGCCCATCGACATCCGCTACATGGTCTACTGCATCCTACTCCCACGCAAGAGGGACATCGATATCGCCAGAACCAGTTCCAACCTCATCAGCGTCCGCACCCGTCACCCGCTTCCCCGCTTCTCCGTTTCTCTTCTCCTGCTCAACAAGCAGATCAGCACCGAGACCGCTTCCATGGTTGTCGGCGATAACAAGTTCTTCTTCAACGAGTCCCCTACCGCCCTCAAGTTTGCTACAGGAATTGGCGGTAACATCGCTCACCTCAGGAAGATCCGCATCTATTCGATGTCTGTGTCGTCAATGAGCAAGCTGATGACCGTGCTGGCCAAGGCAGAGAAATTGGGGGAGATCACTATCGATGTCGAGAAGGTCAACTCGAAGCTCTCAGCCTCATTCAAGAACTGGTTCGCTGGGCAGGACTTGGTGCCGAAGAACGCGTCCAAGGAGGCTATGGAGGCCGGGGTCCAGCGTTTGATGGGGATGATCAACGTGGAGAACCATTGTTTCACCTGCTTCAAGAAGAAGAAGACGGCCAAGGATATCTGCAAGGACGGAAAGTGTGGTTGCGACTGCCATGGCAATCTGGAGAAGAATTTGGCGAGTGTCAAGAAGGACCTCCAGGAGTTCCTCGCAGTCGCCTGAGCGGATAGACCAAGGGGCATTGGTAGCATCTCAAAGACTACCAGAGTGCTTGACAATGGTGGTGGTCCTCTGGTCTGCTCTCCAAAAGACAGTTCACTCCCAAATCAATACCCCCGGATAGTGGTAGTTCCCCTCCATGATATCCGTCTGTGGTAGCGATCTTCCTCATTGACATCTCGGTTGTGATGGTAGTCTTTGTTGCTCAAATCTCGGAGGGTGGTAGTATTTCTCAATAGTACTCGTTCGTGGTGGTGATGTCCTCCGTCAACATCCTCGAATGGCATCAGTCTTTGCCGCTCACGTCTAGAGTGCTGGTAGTATCGCACTGTTGGTGCCCATCAAGTACTGCCATTTCCTGTACAATGAGTTGGTAGATGACCGAGCGCTTCTACAATATGCAGCCCGGCACATTTACACTCTTCCCGTGTATCAAGCCCGCCCCAGCGTGTCCTTGATCCCGAATGATTCTCACTTGGAGGTGCTGCTGGAGTCCGATTGGCCGCGTTGACCAGCTCCATCACATGCCATGTGAATTGCTCTGTCCCGCAGAGCTGCATTCTTACACTCCACATAACCAACTTACCTCTTGTCTTCTTTCCTCCTACCCTACCTCACATTGGTCCTTCGACTATCACACATCATGGCTCTCCAACCATTTGCGGTTCGCGAAGACAACACGACTCCTGATCCTGATGATCGCTCACTAGCCGTGTGTATCTTTCGTAATGTGAATGCCATACATACTGAACCAAATCCAGTGTGAGACCATCTTCACGGGCACCTCCAGGAGTCCGCTGTGTGATAACGCTTTCGAGTTCCAGTTGAGCACCAGTCCAACGAAGGACAGATCTATCAACACCCACCACAAGTCTCTCCTGATCAAATCGACTAACAACTTCACGATCGAGCAGGTCGCAATCGATTTCGGTCCATATAAAGGCCGCACAGCCCTCATCTTCGATCCGAAGCCGGCCAGTGGTGGTGTCTTTCCATTCACGAAGCTGCCGACCGAAGTCCGCCACATGGTATACAGGAAGTTGTTAGTAGCCAACGGAAAGCTTGAATTCACCGGCCGCAGGTACTCCGGCGATGGGTTGCATTGCAAGAGTGGGAACATCACGTCCGTCTTTCCCGGGATCCTTAGGGCATCCAAGGATATCCGCAAGGAAGCTCTCGGGGTTGCCCTCGGCGAGAACGAGTTCGGTTTCGGTAGCAGTACTCACGCAGTTCGATTCTTCAAATCTCTTGGTCCAGGAACCATTCACCTCAAGCACGTCACCGTCGACAACTCCGTCTCATCCACCCTTGGCGCAACAATGTTCCGCCTGCTCGCCACCTCTGGAGAGCATCTGCGCATCCGCTTGCCCCAGTACGTGCTCATTGGCAGTCTTATGGTCCCGCTTTGCAAGAGTTTCCTGAGGGTGAGAGTGCCGAAACTGAAGACGACGAAGGTAATGGCGAGGAAGGAGGTTGCGCGCTTGGTAGCCATGTTCGAGACCATACATGTCGACTTTGTGTGCAAAAAGTGGCGTGCTCCTGCATTTGGGAGGGGCTCGAGTGCCAGATGCGAGTGCCAGGCCGAGTTCATGCAGCGCATGCAGGGGCTCGAGAAGGACTTGCTGAGGGAGATGGGGATCTTCTTCTGATGACCAGTTGACGGGCGCACAGATGACGCTGAGGAAACGGAAGAGATATCATAGCTTGGTACGGATTGGTTTGCTTCCATTTTAGGAGTCGAGAGGAAGAAAGATATACAGCTGGATACAGTCAGCTCTTGCTTGGGCATTCATAGTATGCAGACAATACTCATATACTGCAGTCGGTCACTTCTTGCCCGTCGCGTCCATGTAACGTGAAGTTGACATGTGAACGTGATGTAGTGGCGTCGCTTGTCGCGCTTCTCTGCCGCGCTTGCTGCCTATCAGGTCTGTGAAAGTACCGGACTCCCTCCTTCGACCCGTCTTACTTGACGTCCGTCTGATCTGTTTGGGCAAAGTTCAACATCCTTGTCATCGCCATACTGACTCCTTCCACCCTGGGAGGAATGAGACATACTATCATATATCACCCACACTCCACGACCTGCCGCCGCGCTCGACCTCCAGTAGCGCTCTGTTACGGTCCTGCTGGTCGCATCGACGACAATAGCACAAATGGCACCAAAGCGGAAGAGAATCACAAAGTCATCTGGAACCCCAGATCCTGCGGCTGCCATCGTAAGCTGTTTCACAAGTCCACACCGATCACAGTGACTAACATTAGCAGGCTCGAGCCGTGGTATCGTACGATGGACTCAAGAAGGACGAGACAACAGACCTAGCCAAATCCAGCAGTGCCATCGCCAATGCCAGTTTCGCATTCCGTTTCGGATCTGGCGGTGCATCATCAGAGGTATGCAGCATAATGGTTTGACTCACTTGTCCAGATACTGACGAGCCCGCAGTCATTGGGGAACTTCAATGTCCAATCCATCTTCGTCTCGTCCAAGAAGGCCTTCACCATCGAGCAGGCCATGATCGAGAGTGGACCGCTAAAGGGCCGCTTCGCTCTCATATTGGATCCTCGGCCGGTGAAGACCTTTTCCTTCCTCAAACTACCCGCGGAAATCCGCGTCATGATTCTGGAAGAGCTCCTCGTGCGCGCTCACGGGTTGCACTTCGACGTGGCCTTGAGACGTGACTACGGTTTCAAATGCGCCAGAGGGAAGGTTGATAGCTTGCGTATACTCCTGGTCTCGAAGCAGGTGCGTCAAGAAGCAATGGCAGTCTTTCTAGGACACAACGTCCTGCACTTCGAGAAGAACACCCTGTTCCATCGCCTATGCGAGTGGTACCCAGACTACGCCAATTGTATCCGCCGAATCCACATATACCGGTTCTGTAGTGTGAACGCTAGCAAGACGATGAGGATGCTGGCTAGACTACCAAAGCTAGAGATCCTAGGCCAGAGGCTGTTTGATCTGCAGAACAAGCCTGCAAGTCTCTACAGACAGTGGTTCGGCGAGCAGGGCTTGACGAAACCGCGAGCCGATCCCGATGTTGTACGGGCGGGCATCGAGCGGTTGCTGAAGATCATCCATGTCGGGAACCACGAGTACTATTATCGCTGCCACCTGAAGGACGTCAATGAGCAGGACGCTATCAAACACTCGCCCTGCAAGCACTGTGATGAGTGTTCCTGTCGAGCAGATATTCTCGACGCTTACGCTGGGCTCAGGAAGAAGTTGCGCGAGGAGCTGAATGTCGCGTAGCCGGCCGAGCTACCAGTACGTCCACGTGGATCCTGTCTGTGGATTGTCCTGGAAAAGACGGCTTTGATGGAGGGCGGGTTCGGAACCCGTGGAGCGGAAGGGTTGAAGCCTTTGTCGGCACGGGACCGGCTTGGCAGGGCCAATTCGGAGGTCGAGGGCGGAGCTTTTAACGAGGAGCTTGGGACGATTGGTTGAACATTCACACTGCACTCCCCAAGAAACAGAGCCCGGATCAGCAAGTTTAACGATATGCGCGAGACACTTTCCGTCGTGTTCTCATATACAATCTACAATTTCCCCTGCTTGACCAAATCGTCAAAATCTACCCACGCCTTCCCTGTCAACCTCCCCTCGACCGTCTTCCAGTTAATCACATTCCAGATCTCCTTTGTGTAATCCTTCTTCTTGTTCTGGTACTGCAGGTAGTACGCATGCTCCCACATATCCACTCCCAACAAAGGCTTGAGCGGCTTGGGAGGGACGTCTTGGTCTTTACTCGTCGTGATACTCAAGTGCCCTGTCTTTGCGTCCTGCACTAGCCAGCCCCAACCTGAGCCCTGCAGGCCGAGCAGTGTGGCTTCGAAGGCGTCGCGGAAGGCTTCGACGGAGCCGTAAGTCTGGGTGAGCGCGGCGTGGAGACTAGGTGCGTTGGAGGTGGTGGGGAGCGGAGTGGTGGTGGATGCTGGGGCCAGGTTCTCCCAGAATAGAGAATGGTTGATGTGTCCACCTGCGTTGAACTTGATGGCTTGTTGGAGGTGGAGTTGTTCGGCAATGCGACCTGCGGAAAGTGCGGCGGAGTGGGTGGCGAGGGCGGCGTTGAGGTTGTTGACGTAGGTCTGGTGGTGTTGAGTGTGGTGCAGGGTCATGATCTGCTCGGAGATGTGTGGTTCAAGAGCCTGAAGGTTTAGTGGGAGTCATGGGAGGGAAAAGTGGCAACGGACATTGTAGGCGTAGGGCAGCTTTGGGAGGGTGTATTGGGTTGTCATCTTGCTTTGGTGTAGTAATTGCGTTTCACTCGGAGATTCAGAGATGCTGATTGAGGTCAAGGGTATGTAGGATAGAAGGGATATCAAGAGAGGAGAGAGTGGTGACGACCTACGTTAAGCAGACCCCCACAACCCGGATGGACACGCTCGAGGTGGAGATCAGCCAATGGAGCCGGTCTTAACATCAGATGTTTGTCTAGTTCTGGATGTCGTCTCGGCCAAAGTAATAATGAGGCGTCAGACACGAGGTACCGTCGCTTGTCGAGTTGAGCAAGTTACGCGGACCCCTGTTGCGACGAACACTTTTGTATAGGGCAATGCCGCAAGCAAAGTCCGGTCACAGTGAGCCAAGCCGCAGCCAGAATCTCATCGTCGGGTGTTCAAGCTGCTCGCTGTGGTAAAGAGGCGTTTGTGATTGCTACGAGTGGGTTTGCGTCAGTTTGCGAGACTTTGCGAACCAGACAGCTCCAAAAGCTGTCTTGCATGCAGAGCGACACCACCGCACCGAAATCCGACCCATGTCTGAAGCCAAAACCTGAAGCAACATTCGTCTGGGAGATTACCCCAGATCTCACACCTGATGATGTTGCTGTCAAGAGGAAGGACGGATGAACACGCTCCACAGGACGAAGTTTTGAGGATGGAGGTACGCGTATAGGTCACGTGCCAGCAGCCATGAATCTAAATTGTCACTACGTATTCGTTCATACGTCTTGGAGCCTCGTTGAATTATAACACCATATAATTGGTTTACTGCACAAACGAGCTATCCTTGCAGACTCCATCAATGCTATCATTTCGTCTCATTGCCTAGAAGTCCATTGAGCGTATCCTCCAGTGTCCTGTACTTGAAATCGGGATACAGATCCCTGCTGTTGAGATAACCCAAATACTCTGCCCATTCAGGGGTATTATGCCCGTTGATACCCCAGCTGAGCTGATATTGGTCCCAATATATTGGCACCATCAGTTCGTAATGCTTTGCTGATCCGGGCTGGTGGTCAGTCTCCTTTCGTTGCTTCTGCGCGTTCGCCAAATTTGCCTCGAGTGTCTCACGGCTTACGTGGGTCCGCGGTATGGTCTCGTTAACTAGACGTCCAACCTTGTCTCGAGCTTCGTTTTGTGTGTACACTTCGTTGTAGACGAATACCATCTTATTGAGCGTTCTGGAGTCCTTGATGATCTGAGCGGTGTAGCGTCCGATGTCGCGAAGATCGGTCACGGCAGAAGGGACGTTACCATCGCCGACTATAGGCAAGTCCTCGTGGGGTGGGAGATGGTATTTGGCGCGGTTAGCATCCGTCCTTCCACTCGGGAGACGTGGAACCTCAAATTGTGCCCACCAACCAACATCCAGGATGGTGTACGGAAGATGGAGCCGTTTGACATGGTTGTACACAACTTCCTTCTCGTCTCGGAGAACATGTACGCCGCCGACGGGGATGACCGTCAGGAATCCACAAGGAATAAAGCGCTTGACTCCTGCTTGTTTCGCTGCGGTGGCGAGATTGAGCTGAGACAGCTGCTCTGTTGGACCAACGGCAGAGATGAGAATGTCGATATCTTTAAGAAGGGAAGCAAGTTTTCCGACCTCGGCTCTGAGATCAAGAGCACGAATTTCCGCGCCACGGTCCTTTAGAGCCTGGTTCGCTGGTTTCTCCAGGGACTCTGGCCTGGTGAAAGCTACGAGTGTCTGGCAATATCGTTAGAAGACTATAGCCAATATCGAAGTCATACTTACGAAATCATTGTCGTCCAGAAGAGCATCCGCGATTGAGCCACCAGTGGCGCCAGATGCACCAAGGACTCCGACGACGAGAGGTGCCATTGCTGCTTGTGAGAGAACGGTAAGATTTGCAAAAGGGACCTCGATACTAGGTCAGAGGAATCATACTTATACCTGTGGCAAACACGATGTCCATAAACGTCAGTCCTTGCATAACGACTCCTGTCCCGGCAGGGTGCGGCGTCAGGATACATAAAGAACCATTATGAAGATTCGGGATCGACATATTCAGCAACGATCAAGAAACTCATGCCGATGCATCCGACGCGTGCTTATCGTACGGATGACTTGCAGTATGAATTTGATATTGATGATTCATGCATCAAGGGTTGTGAATGAGCGTGGCAGAAGATGACGAGTGGGCCTGCTGACAAACACTCTCCCCCCCAAGGTCAGGCCGGTCAGCACCCCACATGGTCGCCGCGAAATAGTGGTGCCTTCCCACAATGTTGGTGCCTGACTTTTCATCAGAGATACAAGATGCTGATGTGAGAAGGTAGGAACGGATCGGCTGATTGCTCTCATCTCCTGTGGTAGTCATGGGCTCGCCATTGAAGTTGGAAGACGTGACTTTGTCTGATAGAGCAGCTATTGCTGAGATTATTGCCAAAGCCAATTTCGACGACCCATACGGCCAGACAGTATGGCCGGGAAGCACGATCGAATCACGAACTGCAGGAAGCTATGCTCGATTGGCCAAGACCTTCATCCATCCTGGCCATTGGTTTAAGAAGGTGACTCTGGATGGCAAGCCCATCGCTTACGCTCAATGGACCTTACCTATAGCAATCTGGCAGCGAATGAACGCTGAGCACAATGGCGGACTCGACGGAGAGGCTGATGAGGAAATGAAGAAGCGCTTCAAGAGAGAAGCTGATGATTCTTGTGACTCTCCTGGATGGCCGACGGGATTACGCAGGGAGGTGGTAGAAGCCTGTTCCCCAGCCATGGGAAAGGCGCACGAAAAGGTCTTCGCGCAGGAAGAAGAGTTCATCTGTGAGTGGTATTTCTCATCACCGGGCTACGTCTGAGACAACTATCTGCAGTCCTGGATCAAGTCAAGACTTTGCCAGACTATCAAGGCAGAGGAGCTGGATCTCTGCTTGTCCGGTGGGGTGTAGAACTTGCAGACCGCAAAGGTCTTCCAACGCGACTGGAAGCCACACCGTTCGGGAAAGGTCTGTACGAAAAGTACAACTTCGAAAACCTTATAGAAGTACATCATGATGTCTCTAGCTTTGGAGGTCCTGCGAGGTACACGCATACGTTGATGGTACGCAAGCCGAGGCACCATTGAAGGCACAACAACAGGAATTTGCATCACAGTACAATCACAGCGCAGTCTCGATCACTAATTATTCAGTTTCCTTCAAACTATTTTCAAGCCATCAATCAAATTGCGCTGACTGAACTGATGATCATTCGACAAAAGCGGCTGGTTCGACGAATTGCGGTTGACGAAATGGCGAACGTGACCTCAGACGTCAGCTGCAATTTATGCCAGACTTCTTCCATTGTACTTGAATGTGCAAGTTCATGTCAATGTCGGCGATCTTTCATCATGGAACAAGCCGCATTTGCAGAAAAGATATACGATCCTCGAGCAACGGGTTACAATAATAGCCATCATGCAGACCTTGCCAAATGGTACGTGGAATATGCCGACCTCAAGCCCGGAGAAACATTGCTTGATCTTGCTTCCGGTACCGGTCTTGTCGCCTTTGCGGCTGCAGACAGAGTCGGCAATGACAGCAGGATCATCGGAGTCGATATCAGCAAAGGTATGCTGACCGAAGCTTGGGCTCAAAGTAGCGGGGATACATATCCCAACATCACCTTCTACAACCACGACATCGCTGATCTCGGGACTCTCGACGCCATCAAAGACAGAGAATTCGATGTAATCACACTCTGCTCCGCTTTGGTCCTCCTAAATGATCCCGTCAAGGCTGCCGCATCTTGGCTCAAGTTCCTTAAACCTGGCGGCCGCCTCATCACAGACGCTATAACGCCGCATAGCCAGCCAGCTGGGCTTGCTGCAGAGCTCACGGCTAAGAAGCTCAAAGTTCCCATCGGCCATAACACTTCTTGGTCGAATTCTCAGGAGGCACTTCGGCATGTCTTGGAAAAAGCTGGATATCGAGTTGTCGACATCGTTTTGAAGAATCTCGATACCGCTCCTGGCAGGACTTTTAGCGTCGAAGACGTTGGTAATGTCTTCGAACAGCAGATTCAGTCGCCAGCTATGCAGTTTCTTGCTCGTCCTGATATCATAGAGCATGCTGGGAAAGTGTACGCCGAGATCTTCACCAAGATAGCGAAAGATGGAAAAGTGGTCGAGCAACCATCTATCTGGGTTGCGACAGCCGTCAAACCTTAGCGTATGCAGAATTGTTGGACATGTCGTCGACGAATGCGGTAATGCTACCGAGAGAACAGTGTAGCATGTGATCCCACCAAAGTGGCGTGAGGTATTTCATCTTTTTTCACCTGCCCTTCCCCTACACTTTCCTCCAGACTCATAACCCAAGACAAGTCACTCGTGACGATCATGCCCTTCCACACAGCTATCCTCCAAGAGGAAAAGGAGGCGGTTGAAGCTGCAGCAGAGTATGCGGCAACGCTAGGCGTGGAAAAGATTAAGGAACTCATGGATATTGTGAATTTCACATACAAGAATCTTGAAGACGTAAGGCACAGACCACAACTACTGTGACCCTTTGATACTGACATATCTAGGAGTACATTTCCAGCTATTTCGAGCTGTTCATAACAAAGCAGAAGCACGTGGTCCAGCGCCAGCTAGTGGAACAAGTCAAGCACTACCAGACTTGTGGAACTTGGTCCCATCGTCTATCAGATTAGCAGAGTCGCCAGCCCTGCCAACACCACCTGCAAGTGCTGAGACCCCGAGTTTCCAGCGCACAGCGTGGGAATCAGGCTTGCATCGAGGCAGGCCCAGTCTAGTCTCTCAGCAGACGGCGCCTTCTAGAGACCATACCGCAGCCGAGGATATAGACTGGGGTGATGCTCTGGACATCTCCGACGAGCCGGCAACTGCAGTCCGCCAAAGCATTGAGCCATCTGCTTCGCTTAGTCGCAACTGCGCTGAGAACGTGGACTTGACTCTAGTAGATGGATACCCTTCGCCATCTAACCGCCGCCATGCCAGGCATCTCTCATTGACTAGTGTTCACGGCCTCGGCATCACAGTCGATGACGAGGAGATCGGACAGGGTGATCTTGGCCATGGGCTCAATGGCTTCGATGACATCGCCGCTGTCACGCCTACGACGTCTTCGCACTGCGAGACATGGCTAAAGCGTCGACATCCCTCATCAGTGTGGTCTGGCGAGGAATCCGATGCCGATAATGGCAGCAGTGGTTCTAAGGACACCTCATGCCCGAAAAGAAGGCGAGCGAATGATAGCGGCCTTCACTTCACTCAACCCGTGACGGCGCATCAAGAAGCTGTCATCGTCGACTTGACTGCCGCTAGTGAGGTCGACACAGACACAGACTCTGACTCTGACATTGAAGACGACGATATGTCGGATATTCTGGATAAGACCGGTCCCGCTGAACCACAACACTACGACATGGAAACTGACATTGCTGCTGCCAGTGGTACTCCCGTCGAAGGTCTCAGTACCTCACAGCCTGCATCAGCACAAGCGAGGGGCGTGACCGGTCAGCGTAGAGGCGGCACCGGGGACTTCTTGGTGGGCATGCCGGAAGGACCCAGTAGTCGCAAAGGACAGCTGCCTACACAGCCAGCATCTCGTTCTAATCAGCCCGAGCGTGCCAGATCGTTTAGTATTACCTCTAGCCTAAGGGATCCTGACGAGTATAGACACTCGAGTATGGACCTCGATCCACTCGACTCTGGCACGCCTCTGCTGTTCGGTAGTCCACTTGATATAGATATTGGCGCCATGCCTGACGCTGGTCCGGCAAGATCGGAGACACCGGTCTCAGTCCATGCAAGATACGAGTCACCCTTGTTCGAACCTTTGGAGAACGCTCAGTTGCCGACGCCTCCAGCATCTCGATCTACGGATAAGTCGCAGCCGGACTCTGGTGGCCATCCATTCTGTCTCGAGGATGTCCTTAATCAGACTTCTGGAGTCTCTGGTCTTAATGTGGTGCAGCAACATGCGCATCAGAGCGCCATTGCTGAACCTCGACCATTGGAGCTCGGTGACCTCTTCACACAAAGCACACAGACTACGAGGGTCCAGACCACATCGCTTCGATCCCGCACATATTCCACATCAGGTGACCCCGCACCAGTCTATCTCGAAGCAACCGAGATCATCGACCTCACCACAGGTATAGAAGAGACTCCCGCTCGGCCCCGTCAGCATCGTCCGGCTAGGCGAGCACCAGCGCCTTCCCCAGGCACCGCAACTGCCGACCAAGACTCTTACCATCCCGAACTCGAGGATGAGACTATAGAGACGCCAGACTCAAACCCTTCCGACAGCAACCACAGACGTACAAACATACCCAGACGAGCGAATCACATCAACGACCCGCAGAAAGCAGCCGAGTACCTCTACAACGGATACTACAACACCGCGCACAAGGTCAACAAGAAGATGGACCGTCTCGTCAAACTCAACGTCGAGCTAAAGTCCAGCTTCGTCGCCGCGAACCGTAGACTCGCGAGGCAAGAGGCGATCGGTAGGGTGTGTGTGAGGAAGAACCACGAGCTGAGCAGGAGAATCGAGGCGTTGGAGGGGGGGCTTGAGGAGCTGGCGAGGAAGGGTCGCGCGAGGCGAGGGTGAGGAGTGAATGCCATTGTCTGTCCGCAAGAACCAGGACGGCAGAGGTGTGTGTGTGCTCGAGCACGGCGTCGTCCCTGGGCAGCAGGTACGGATTATGATATGGGATTGCCCGCCCGTGCAGGATATGTAGGGCCGATATCGCAGGACTCGATACGTCGCTGGTCTTCCACTTGATTGTATATTCGTAGCGATCTCGACATTGTGCTGCTAGATATGGTTCTCTTTTTCGATAACATCACTATAGTAGCGTCTGCCTTATTTCCATGATCAATGCCATAATACTTGGATCTTTTACGGCAGAGCCGCTCGGTTCGCGCACGATCCGCATCGCGTGACAAAAACACACCCAACCGGGAAATGCATCGATCATTCAAATTGTGCTAAGCAGCGAATGCTATCTAAATAAGAACAACAAAAAAAGACTGAGTGGTAGTCCCGTTGCGCCTCATTATGGTAAGCAGACCAAAAGAACGCCATTCCATACCTCACTAACATACCTCATGCTTCTCCCCCATTCGTCATTCGAGATATCATGCTAATCATAAATCGGCTTCATCTACCTTCTTTATTTCCATCCTTACTCCAAAGCAAACAGCAGATGCTCGTGAATATGCAAGGAGATCCAAAAGACCCTGCTTATGCCTGAACAGCGAAACGCAACCTTCGGAGACCCATGCCTGATCTCCCGGCGTCGCTCGCGCAGCTGCCCATCTCTCCTCCAACACCAAAGGATGCCTCGACATTGCCTGCCTCGCGGCCAACGGAGTACCCTGCCGAGAAGCTGATTGCGCTGAGAACGACGACAACGCCGGCGCTCACAACCCATGTGAGCAGCGTGGGACTGACAAACATCTCCTCGCTGCTGTACGTGCTCGACGCTGTCGATGCGGATGGCGAACGTCTGGCTTTCTTCGCCATGCGTCGCTCTTTCGAGGAATTTCTTTCTCCTTTCCGTTTGTGCAGGTCGCCTGACGCCCCCACACGTCCGTTTGCAGACGCCGAAGTTGATGAGGATGATCGCTGACGAATGGTTGGGAGGAAGTCTGGCTCGAGTCTCTGCCTTGCTTGTGTGGCGCCGGGTAATGCTGATTCTGGGATGAGACTAAAGGTGTTTGGTTGGATGCGATTCGACGGTGGGAGTGCTCCGGTCGAGGGATGTGCCGACTTTGTCTTTGAAAGTCCCCGTGCGGCAGCAGCACATGAGAGCAAGGTCGAGAGACTGGCACGGAGTGCGGCATCGTGATGAGCCGCGGCGTTGTGAGATGGCGAGATAGCATTGTACGGACTGTGCTGAACTCGTTGTCCCTGCGCAGAGAAGGAGTGTCGTGTGTTTGGTCGATTTGCGGGCCGAGCTGACATCTGTGGAAAGTAGGACCCAGGACATGGCTCGCTCGCATGCCTCATCGTCGTCGAGACCGGTGGGTGTGAGAAGGCATTTGGTTGAGGAGTAAAGGCGGTCTGATTCCGTCGCCTGATAGGATAGTTGACAGCAGTCTTGTTCTCGTCATCATCACTCATTTCGACTTCGCCGTCCTGGTGGCTGCCCTGTCCTCCCATCACCAAACACTCGTTCGAAGACGTCAAGACTCGATCTGACTCGCTCTCGCTTTCCTCGTACTCTTCTTGACTGCTCGCATCGGCCAGTGTGCCGGACTGACCGGCACCTTGCGGATTCGAGGTTATTGCGGTCGTTCTTTGACGACGCTTCCTGCGTGCCGCGACATCTCGTTGGACTCGGAGGCCGGTGGTAACGATATCGTCTGCCGCGGATGATAACGATGAGGAAGAAGGCTGTGACGCGATTTCGATCCAGGATTCTGAAGAACATGTCAATATTTGTCCCACGTGGAATATCTGACTCGTCTGACCTTCGGATCTTGTCCGATCGGCGTGAGATGCAGCCTGTCTTAACATGTTTCCGGACTGATCAC
Organism: Elsinoe necatrix; assembly: GCA_033846785.1. Lineage (NCBI taxonomy): Eukaryota > Fungi > Ascomycota > Dothideomycetes > Myriangiales > Elsinoaceae > Elsinoe > Elsinoe necatrix. The sequence goes on from JANZYI010000008.1 coordinate 545,634, forward strand.
CTCGTCGACTCTGAGCAGGCTGATTGCTCGGTGTGGAAGGTTGCATGGTGCGCTTCGTTGCTCAGCACGTCTGACAAACAACCACCGTTCTGGGAATGTGTGCCCAACTTTTGATCCCTTGCGTAAGACTATCGGTAGTCGGCGATCGGATTGTGAAAGATCCTCGAGGTCGCACAGTGAACGCAGCAATATAGGGCTGGATTGCTGCATACGGGAGGGAGGTGAAGAGATGACCAGAAGTGTAAATATGGCCAGATGTCGCTATAGGAGGCTGGACTCTAGCAGTGCCCGAAAGGGCAGTCAGCGGTGTAGTAGTATGCAAGTACCTTGGTATCGCTAGATCGCAGTGGTTGACCAATGGTGGGCCGAGTGCGGGGTGGGTTGTTCTGACGAGATCAGGCGGACGGGGCCAGACACCGGAGCGAATTGCTGGCTCCCGCGTTTGGTTCAAGCCGGATCTCAACGTCGTTCGCTTCAGGAGTTCGACCACAGTACACAAATAGCTGGTGGTACGAACTTCTGTCACTCTATATCTTGTATGGTCAAGTCAGTCACTCTTCCTCGGCGGTCCGGGCTCAGCTGCATAACGAGGCAGCAGCTGATAACATGGTGGGGCCTCATGACGCGCCCATCCAAGGCATATGTTTTGCGCGTTCTGGGTCATTTGCACCGGTTGTACCGCAGGATCACAGCGATCAGCGTCCGCGTGAAATCAGGTCTGAAACAAACAACCATTTTGCATTACTGTAAGAGAGATCGAAATACATAGACGCCTATCAAACGAAGACCGTGAACACAATACATGCTCAGTGGTCGAAGCTTGACTTTTGGTCAAGCTTCTCGATCAACGAGTGATCCAAGCACGCCCGCGGAAACATGTTGAACTTTTCTTGCCCATACCCCTGTACTTGATTTAGAAAGAGATCTTCTTGCCCTTGAAGTCGCCGAAGCCACCACGGTTGGTAGAGAAGTTGCCTCGTCCACCTCCACGTCCCCGGCCACGGTCACCACCACGACCACGGCCCCCGCCGCGACCACCACGGTCGAAGCCGCCGCGACCACGTCCTCCACCAAAGCCACCACGGCCACCACGAGGGCTGTCACCAGTGGCAGGACGGGCGCCAGCGAAGTCGAGACGAATGTTGCGACCACCGATGTCGGCGCCATTGAGACCCTCAACAGCAGCCTGAGCCTCTTCGATGGAGCCGAACTCGACGTAGCCGAAGCCCTTCATCTGGCCGGACTCGGGGTCGGTGGGAAGGCGGACGCCATTGACGGTACCGTACTCAGCGAAGGCTTCGGAGATCATGTCCTGATCAGCATTGAAGGAAATGTTACCAACGAAGACTGTGTTGCTTGGCTCAGCAGGCGCCCTGTCGCCGAACTTGTTAGCACGAGCGGAGACCTGCTCGTTGTTGTACGAGCGATCTGGTCGGACTTTGCCGAAGTCGATGTTGATCTCACGACCATCGATCTGAGCTCCTTGCTTAGCATCAAGCGCAGCTGTTGCACCCTCAATGTCGTCAAACTCGACGTAGCCGAACCCCTTGGAGCGTCCACTGTCGCGGTCGGTGATGATCCTCACGCCGACAATGTTACCAAAGCCTTCGAACTCTCTCTGGAGCCAGTCCTCATCCACGTTCCAGGAAAGAGAGCCAACAAAGAGGTTCTTGGACGGCTCGCTAACGGGCTCGCCGTTCTGCTTGACACGCTTGACAGGAGCGGCGAGCTCGGTCTCAGCCTTCCTCTTCTTCTGCTCAGGAGCCTTGGCCGCGGGCTTCTCTTCCTCCTCGTCCGAGCTGCTGGCATCGCTGTCGGAGTCAGCCTCGGAATCGTCGCTGTCGGCATCGGCCTGTTGCATGTTAATGAAGACCAGTGAGGTGATATTATGCCTCTTACCTTGACAGCTGCCTTGGCAGAAGCCTCAGAGGCATCAGAGTCGCTCTCCGAATCGTCACTGCTATCGGCCTTTGCTGCCGCCTTCTTGGTAGCCTTGGCACCATTGGTAACTGGCTTCTTCGTCTCTTCCTCGTCAGACTCGGAGTCGTCAGAAGAGTCAGAGCTGTCCTCCTTTGCGGCGACCTTGGCGGCACCGTTGGTCTTTGCCTTGGGGGCTGCGACCTTGGAGTCGGAGTCGCTCGAGTCACTGTCACTCGTAGCAGGCTCCTTTGCCTTGGCTGCGGCCTTCTTGGAACCGTTGACCTTGGCAGGCTTCTCGTCAACAGACATCTCGCTATCGCTGTCGCCAACACTGCTTGCAGAGCTGTCGCTGGTGGCGTCGGAGTCACTGTCAGAGTCGCTCTTGACAGAGTCCTTGCGCTTCTTCTCAGAGGCTTTCTGGTGTGCCTTGGCTGCTGTCTTAGCAGTTCCCTTGCTCTTCTTGGAGTCTTCTGCGGGCTTGGTCACACGACCCGCCTTGACGCTCTTCAGAACTGCAGCTGGTGCCTCGGCCTTTACGGGCTTAGAGGAAGACTTGCTCTTTGCCATTTCTGTGAATGTATTAGTCAACGATTTGAGGAGCCGACGGCCCAGCGAGTAATTTCTGCTTCAGGTAACCAGAGACGGAACGAGTCGTCTCAAAGAGCCCACAAGTTGCTGATCACTGAGGTGAACTCAGGTGACAATCAGATCCGTCGAGTGCTCCGTCGTTGGCGGCGTGTTCCCACAATTGCCTGACGAGAGCAGGAACCCCGCAGATGCTTCTGCAAGAGAAGCTGAAAGCCAACAAGCCCACTGGTACGGACACGAGACCCGACGCAGTCTCTGGTAATAGTGCGACGACTCGGTGAGGAGCGTCTTGTATGAGGAAAAGCCCACTGAAAGTGTTTGCAACGAACCGAATTGTGTATGATATAAACCCTCAGTAATGCCCACGTAAGTCCCACTGAAGTAATAGTCTCTGGATATCAAAGACTGCGAAAAATGTATGAGAGTAAGAAGAAGTGCAGCTGTGACGACTTTTTTTTTGTAAATGGCGGCGGCGGGTGCCAAAGCTTCCCGGGTGGCAGAGGTTTTCTGCCCCGCTAGCGTAAAGCGACTCGGTGAGCGGAAGCTTATTATTGGCGGACCCTTGATCTGCTTTTTGAGTGGATCTTGTCGCCGAGGCGGACCTCAAGCCGTGCTACTTGTTCATCTCTGTCATGAACGCAATGGACACATGCAGTCGGTGACAATGGCACAAACACCATCAAAGGCGTCACACACGCCTCGAAGGAAGCGAAGGTCTTCTTCATTGCCACTGAGCTCCGACAATGGTGCCCTCGTCCAAGACGGGGCAATACAACAGCCAGCATTTCCCCTAGCTGCTTTCCTGCTACCAGCCAAAGGGACAGTGTCACAATGGTTGTCTGTCCCACTGATTCTCATGGCTGTGGGTCTCTTCAGATGGGCTCTGGGGTTCTGGGGCTATTCGGGTTCGTGGACAAAAACTCTTCAATCATATGTCGAAGCTAATTCAGGACAGGTCGAGCAAAACCACCAATGCATGGTGACTTTGAGGCTCAGAGACATTGGATGGAGCTGACCATCAACTTGCCCGTCTCGCACTGGTACTTCTACGATCTACAGTGGTGGGGGTTGGATTACCCACCATTGACGGCTTACCACAGCTGGATTTTGGGAACAATGTGAGCCACTCTACTATTGTATTAGGTTGTCCCACTGACGGGTACCAGCGGCAATTATATCAACAAATCCTGGTTTGCACTCTACACATCTCGCGGTCTGGACGAACACTCTTTGAAGATCTACATGCGAGCAACAGTCCTGGTCTCGGAATATCTTGTCCTCGTTCCCGGCGCAATTGTCTGCATTAGAAGGCTCAGTCGATTATCTGGCGTCAGCTCGTGGGAGGCATCCATCGCGCTCACCGCATTGTTGATGCAGCCTGCCACGCTACTTGTTGATCATGGTCACTTTCAGTACAACACAGTCATGCTGGGATTCATCATTTCTACCATCGCAGGGATTCTCAGGGGACATCCAGCTAGAAGCTGTCTGTACTTTGTTGCTGCCCTCGGATTCAAGCAGATGGCGCTATTCTATGCTCCAGCAGTCTTTGCGTATCTCCTCGGAATCTGTGTCTTTCCTAGGATCAACATTATCCGTTTTCTGACCATTGCTTCATGCACGGTTGCATCCTTTGCAGCTCTATATCTGCCATTTTTCCTGGGTGTCGCGTACGACACGAAACGTCGCATACCACTTCCTTCGGACCATGAAATACCCCCACTGCTCTCAGCATTGCCCTTCGAGATACCACGTCAGTCTTTTGCATATCCATTGGTCCTGCAACTGGCTCAATCGATACATCGCATCTTCCCTTTCGCCCGAGGACTTTTCGAGGACAAAGTCGCCAACATCTGGTGTGCAATCCATTCATCAGGATTGCACAAGTTGACACAGTATGACTCGTCGCTGTTGTCAAGAGCGGCCTTGTTGGTTACACTTGCAGCTATCACACCTGCTTGCTTCATCCTACTAATCAAACCGAAACGCGTTCTGGTCCCTTGGGCTTTCTCGGCGTGTGCTTGGGGGTTCTTCTTATGTAGCTACCAAGTGCATGAGAAGAATGTACTCCTTCCGCTTCTGCCCATGACGCTTCTCCTGGCCTCGGAGAAAGGACTCAAATCAGACTTGCGAGCCTGGATCGGATTTGCCAACATACTTGGCACGTGGACACTCTATCCGCTTCTCCAGAGGGACGAGCTTAGAGTACCGTATTTTGTCCTCACTCTACTCTGGGCATGGCTGCTTGGATTACCACCGACGTCGTTATCGCTTTACTTTGGCCAGCAAGGGGCATCTTTGAACATGCTGACGAAATTGATTCACCTCGCTTTTTACATTTGCATGATTGCATGGCATGTTGGAGAAGCATATGTGGCGCCGCCAGCTCGTATGCCAGACCTCTGGGTGGTCGGGAACGCTGTTGCCGGCGCTGCTGGCTTTGGCCTTTGTTATCTCTGGTGTACTTGGAATCTTATCCTGCGAAGCGGACTTCTCACGTCATCGATGTCTGAGGGATCAATCAAAAAGACCCAGTAGACTGTATGCCGGGAAGTTGAGAAGCGCTGAATTCTGTTGTACAATAGATACCCACGTAAGAGTATTTTCTACGGGTTGACTAGGCCCAAATCTAGTATACACAAGTCCAGTGTGTTGCGCCTCTTTAACCACAATTACGCCCATCTCATCCTTGCCTCAGATATTGAAGCCATATCCCTTCATACACGTCCGATATTGCGACACCAGGCTGGCGCATTCTTTCTGTGGATCGTTCGAGTTGGAGAAGAGCATACACTCATCTCGTGCCGTCTTTTCGTCCTTGCATACGCAGCATGGCTACAAGATACTATTAGCAATCAAGTCTTTACAAGCAATCGGGCATAGCGTACCTTTACTTTGGCTACAGCATCTCCGGCTGGCTTAAGATCCGCGGCCAGATTGTTTGGCGGCGATGCTGTGGCTATACATGTCAGGGGTGGTACAAAGCTCCAGAGACAATTACCCACAGTCTTGGAACGATTTTGTAGCTTGGGAAGACATCTTAATGAGAGTTATAAATGCAGAGTCGACGTTCTGGAAGACAGACTTCAAATGCTCGACTTGCTGAATAATTTTGCCGACTCTCGCCGAATTCATGCAGCACGTCACTGTCACTTTCTGTGCGGCTCTGCGGATGCCGGGGCTGATCCCTTTGCGGAAAAGGGTCTCGCTCAATTTTCTGGCATGAGAAAGGCCCCACATAATTTGAGCTTCCGCCTGGGGAAACATTGACAATCTCATCGATGATTCTTTTCCATCTTGCACCTATTGATTTGGTACTCTCACTGCGACATCTGGTAGACCCGGCTGTCGTTCAAGCGCTCTAGCCATGTCAAAACTCTTCTCTATCGAAGGCAAAGGCCTTAAACTCGACACCGCCTCAGATATCGAACCACACCTCTCCCCACTCGTCTCCTCCTCTGATGTCGAAGAAGTGCGCTTTCAAGGCAACACATTGGGCGTCGAAGCCTGCGCTGCTCTCGCCAAAGTCCTCTCCACCAAGAAATCAATACGAGTACTGTCCCCCATCCTCCCCTTGCTCTTCCAAGCCTAACCGCGTCCAGATCGCCAACCTAGCCGACATCTTCACCTCCCGCCTCCTCTCCGAGATCCCACCAGCCCTCAACTCCCTCCTCGAAGCCTGCCTCACCCTCCCCAATCTCCACACCATCAACCTCTCCGACAACGCCTTTGGGTTGAACACAGTCGAGCCCCTCCGCCCTTTCCTCTCACAACACGTCCCCCTCCAACATCTCATCCTGAACAACAACGGTCTTGGGCCCGCGGCGGGCGCTCTCGTCGCTGAATCCCTCACCCAGCTCGCTTCACGAAAAGCCAAAGCGCGGAAGGATGGCCAAACCGTACCCGACCTGGAGACAGTAGTATGTGGCCGCAACCGCCTCGAGACGGGCAGCATGAAAGCGTGGGCGGAGGCGTACCGCGCCAATAGCGGGGTGAAGGAGGTGCGCATGGTGCAGAACGGGATCAGGCAGGAAGGGATCGTGGTGCTGCTCAGAGAAGGCCTGAGTCACGCGAGCAAGTTGCAGACGTTGGATTTGCAGGATAACACGTTCACGGCGGTGGGGAGTAGGGCATTGGCGGACGTGATTCGGTCGGGCGCCTGGGGTGGACTCAAAGAGCTGGGTGTCGGGGACTGTCTTCTATCTGCGAGGGGCGGCGTGGGCGTTTTTGAGGCGCTAGGGGATGGCCATGCGGGTCAATTGGAGGTGGTGAGGGCGCAGTATAACGAGGTCGATGCACGGGGTCTCAAGGCACTTGCGCAAGGAATGGGAAAGATGCCGAAGTTGAGAAAAGTGGAGGTGAACGGGAACAAGTTCGCAGAGGAGGACGAGAGTGTGGAGAAGATCCGACAGGTTCTTGACGAGCGAAGAGAAGAAACCGGCGAAGAGGAAGATGAGGAGCGGTGGGGTGTAGATGAGCTGGATGATTTGGAGGAGGAGGACAGTGATGAAGAGGAAGACGAGGCGGAGGAGGAAGAGGAGAGGGTGGTCAAGGAGGCGGACGAGGCGGAAGATCAGCCCGTCGCTGCGGACAAGGATAAGGAGGTCGATGATCTGGCAGATAAGTTGGGAAAGACGGGAATATAGTCACGGTTTGGAGAGAAATAGGTCATGAGCCATGTCTGCATTAGGTAGAAAGGAATAGATTCTGCACCTTGTGGTCTACACGAGAGATACTCGACCTACCTGTAGTACGTCGGATCTGAGAGACGATCCCTGCAAACCGTGGGATCCATGTGACCAGGCTTCCTGGTGGGCAAGTGAGCCCGGGGTCCCTGGATGTCCAGTGCTGGGCCGAACCCGATCGGCGTGATGATGTGTACAATGTGCTTTCCCTGAAACGGTCGATGCCGTGTTCGTAGCAGGTACTACTGTCGATAGTCGGAGGCTGCGTAGTACTATTACACCACCACAATACACCCCGGCCATCATCGGTGTTTCCCACGAGACCTATGCAGAAAGTCAGCGTACATCTCGCACCACTCGTAAGTCGCATAGGGGCTTGTCGCATTGGCTCGTCCATAGTTATACTCATAGACACGTGCATCACCGTCGCGCATCCCCCTCACCGTACACCGCTGATACTTCTGGAGAAATCTCAGGATCCATTCCTAGGTATTTGTACACGAAAAGCCACCGTCCCTACCCTGCCCGATCCCCACGCTATGCCCGACCAACTCCTCGCTACAAATTACAGAAATATCACTGCGTCCGGAATCAGATTGTGCTCGCTGACCGATTCATATGTGCAGATGGAAACATACGGAGAGCGGCCGTCACGCGATGGCGAGGTGGCGGCTCTGCAGGTGGTCCACCAGGTTCTCGACCCTCTTTGCGTGCCTCTTGGGCTCGATCCTCGCGTGAAACGCCGGCTCGCGTCTGTGGGCGGCGAGCCAGATGTCGTCGCCGACACCGTCCTCCCAGGAGAGCATGAAGCGGGTGAGGCGGATGCGTTGGAGGGCGGTGCGCTGGGCGGCGGAGAGGGCGTATTTGAGGAAGATGAGCGTGTCGGAGGAGGAGAGGGAGAGGACGAAGACGGTCTGGTACCACAGCTGACGGGCTACTGCAGCGTGGAGAGTGCGGTTGACTCGGAGCAGGGCGAGTGGGTAGCCTGAGACGTCCCAGCAGGTGCGCGCAATGCCGGATGTGAGGTCGCTTTGGGTGAAGCTGGTGCCCGGACGGCGCTTGACGTAGACAGTGCTGTCCGAGTCGGCGCAAAGGTATCCGGCTATCTTGCAGAGGATCTCGGTAGGTAGGTCATCGAGAGTGGTCTTGCGGGAGTTGTCTGGTTGCTTGAGGTGAAGTTGGTCGTAGTCGGTGTAGTACTTGTTCTTGATGACGGAGGAGACTGTAGGAACGGCGTCGTCGTAGGGATACATATGTGCTTCTTGACTATCGTTCTGATACTTGCTTGTAGGAGTATCTCTAATAAGAATTAATATGCGTAAGGGAATGTGAAATTTGGTCAATGTGAAGATACAGCAACGCAGTCGCCGGAGCAGTCGCAGCAGCAGCAGCAGAGTCGTCGGAACAACCAGGATAGTCAGCAGTCATTGTCAAGGGAGGAAGGGCGATGTTTTAATGTTTGTCTCTCCGGCCTCGGTAGGTGCGTGTTCGTTAGTGGATGGTTCAAACGTGGACCAACGCTCAGATGCTCGAGGCGCGAACTTTGGTGGGAGAAAATTGGGGCAAATAAGCCCTGAGAAACGCCGTTGCGGGTAAATTTCTTTCGTAAGCCGAATTCTATCCGCAGCTGCACCGAATCTGCTTGGTCTGTCTCGTTGGTGGTTCCAGATAACAATACTGGGTCCTGACCGCAAGTTGGAGATAAAGTCATTGCGATATCTTTGGGCATTTCCCAGGGTCGCAGGAGATCTACCATTTAGAGTTTTTCTTCCCCTACGCCCCGAGTCGCATCTGAGCACCTGCATATTTCTGCAGGCCACGCAGGAAAACTTGGTAGCCGACCTCGTGATTGTCTGGAACGTGACTATTCCCGAGATTAGCCGCATGTCACCCGACATCGCTGGTACGCCATTCAGAAACTTACAAGATCTCGCTCAATCGAACTTGCCATGGGGGGTAACCGTCCAGAACAACCGATTCTCCAAATAGGATTAGTAAGTCGGGTTCGCCCATGACACTTTCGCTAAGTTCGGCATCAATCAGTTCTGTCGAGATGTCTTCCGGAGCTAGCTTGTGTTTCTGGCTCATCTCTGCTAGCGTCTTTGTGAGATCCACAAGAGTTCGTCTTCCGTCCGTTTCGGAAAGAAGGAGAACGGATAGATGTGGCGGTGAGCCCGTCGCTGGGTCAGGAGACACAGTCGGCGGTGAAAAGGCTGGAACTTGAGGGGCTCTTAGGGAGACGCTTGGCCTGGATGAGTTGTCGACCCCATAATAGGATGCGATTGTGTTTGAAATTTGGCGATGCAAATGTGGCAAAGAGGCCTTCAGGATGCCTTGGACTTTTCGTTAGTCTTCTTTCGTGAGAGACCTTCTGCTCAATCTGCTCACCTGTCTTCTCGTAGATACTCAACGTTGGGATGCCAGCACATGCCGTCCAAGCTGCACATTCGCAAGCCTCATTGATCAAGTCTTCAAGAGCTGCGTCGTCCGTCCCGCCGTCGAGGTCAAGAGCGATGCTCAAATGCTTGGGCATCTTCTTGAAGCCTTTTACGTCCTTTTGTATGAGCTCAGGCGTTCGATGATGGTGGTACATGACATCCATCGATCTGCTGACCATATTCCGATATGCTCGCCGGATCCTGTAGAAGATGGAGAAGAACCATTGCATGAGATTGAATACAAACACGTATAATGCCGTCTTCAAGAATGTCCGTATGGGCTTCTTCCGTCCATGGCTTTGACTGCTTCTCGATCTTGATCTGCCTTTGGAGGCGACTGGTCCAGCTGGTAGGTAAGGCTTGATAAGTCTTTCTCGTTCCTCTGCAGACAATTTACGTCCATGTTCGTCCGTGTCGGTGCGCAGTAGAGCAGCCTGTCTGAGGCCGACCATCTTTGAATTGATATATTGGTGTTTGATTAAAGTTGATATAGAGGTTCGGTCTCGATTCTTAGGTGTTGGACAGATCCGTTCGCTTTTCAACAAAGATTCAATGTGAGCTAGGCAGACGACCGGCTGTGGCTGAAGGACCCATTACGAATACTTCTTAACGAACAAGAAATGATTAACTTTGTCACAGCCTCAAGGCACACCAACCTGTCTCCAACCTCTTTTCCGCTCTGACGCGTTTCCGCCAAGCGGACACTTGGAAGCTCACAAGCCACACTCCGCATCGGCCCGGACATGCCTGCAGAGCCGCAGCGCCGTCCAAGTGGAGCTTGACCCTGGCTACATCTCGCGACACACCAGGAGCATATCGCTGACAGTCGCATGAAGCTTGAAGCAGTCCGCGCAGAACAATTGAGGTCAGAGACTAGGAGAGAGATTCATCATTAATACTCGAAGGCAAGCTCCCCATAGCCCAGTCCCCCGGCACGCAATGCTTTAGCACGGGCAGCGCGACCACATCCAGTCGCGAGAAGGTGTCCTCTGAGGTGGAAATACAATTTTGCCCACTATGGCGCCCAATTCGGCAGATACGGCATCGATACTGTCGGGCCATACCACCAACACCTCGCGCCCAATGCAGGGCCGGTCTGCCAACTTCTCTCTCGAGACCTTCTCTAGCCAGGACTTTATCGTCAAGGACTTTGTAGAAGCTCTTTCTGAATCAGCAGCGCCAGCTTCTCGAAAGTCACAGCCAACGAACGCGCAGCTTGCGGCGCAGGCATTTGATCCGAAGCCACTCATCCGCGCATTTGAACAAGCTCTCAACGGACTCAAAAATCTCAGCGAAGATCTGGAGATGCGCGAGAATGAGATCAGTGGCAGCGTCAGGAGAGCCGAGGCACAGCACAATCAGAATGTGAGGGCTCGAGAAAGGGAGCTTGAGCAGACAGTAGACTCCTTCAAGGGTCTTGAGAGAAGCTTAGATGGAGATGGAGAGGCTGGGGGCAATGCAGCAGTCCGGATAGGTGAGAGGTTGGAAGAGCTGGACAAACAACGACAACGAGCGCAAGATGCCAAATTCATAATTCAGTGCTGGCTGGAGGTAAATCACAGAGGAGATCTCACAAGTCTTGAGGATGTTCGACGGCTGGGCGGGGGAGAGGGCAAGGTACGCTGTGCCTCCATAGCTCGCCAACTGCTCAAGATCAGTCAAAGACTTGAGCCTACAGCCAATGGCAATCGTATAAACGGCGTCAATGGTGATCACGCCAACGGCCGAAGACAGCCGAAGGAAGTGATTGAGAAGTTCCTGGAGGGACTGGAGAAGGATCTCCTGAAGCAATTCGACGATTCATATCGACGGCAGAACTTTGAGGGTATGCGAGAGTGTGCGACAGCGCTACGAGATTTCGGTGAGGGTGCAAGTGTCATGGGCTTGTTCGTGAATCAACACCAGTTCTTCATCGACAGAAGTCAGCTGGTCACTGAAGAGGTCTCAGCCGAGTCCGACATGTGGGACCGTCTGGCAGATCCCGATGCAGAACCACCAGGAGTCGAGCCAACACTGCAGTCTTTGATCGATGAAGTCAAGCTCGTTGCTCAGGAAGAGAGCTTCATCATTAAGCGTGCCTTTCCTTACTACGAAGAAGTCCTTGGACGGTTCATACAGCGAGTTTTCCAGCAGTCGATACAGCAAAAACTTGAGCAGGTACTAGACAAGGCCGGATCTGTATCATCGCTCGCTTTTCTGCGATCGCTGCAGTCTTCGAAGAGCTACATATCGACTCTCGTGGAAGATCTCAAAACGCACGGCCTTACTGAGCATCCAGAGCCCGCATCCGCGACGACTGCAGCTATCCTTGACCAGCAACTTGACGATCTCTTTGTCCCGTACTTTGCCGGATCTTCGTACATCGAGCGTGAGAAACGAAGTCTTGAAGAGCTATACTCGTCATTGCTCTTCAAGTTCACCACCTACCACGTACGCACCTTACTCTTCTGATGAAATCACTAGCTAATGTTATTTAGTCTCGCCGGAGAAAGACTCCAACCTCTTACCTTGGATCGCTACAAGCACGCAGTAAAGAAATGATACATAAAGCACAAGAAGCGTACCTCGACCGCCTCGACTCGACGGAGATGTCATCGTCACAAAAGAAGATGCTCGTCCGGTTAGCTGGCATTTCCTCGGCATCACTAAACAATCGGCAAGATATCGAAGTGACAGATGAGGATGGAGAGCTTAGTCTGCCCTATGCAAAGCGCATGCTCAAGTGGTTGGCAGAAGGCGTCGGCCGAGGTCTTGAGCTTGCCGGCGGTCATGAGACACCAAAAGATGTCCGTGAGCTACTAGGCTTGCTTGTTGGCAGCATGGGAGAGATCTATCTGGAAACAGCACTTGATGCTCAGGTAGAAGTAGCCACGGCTCACGAAACACCCAAGACGGAGCCTGACTTCTCCTATCTCTCAGATCTTCGTAGCAGTGTGAGCACGCTACATCTGCTGGTCGTCACGATCCAGACACTACTCATGCCACTGGCCGCCACCAATCTCACAATACGCCGAGAGTTGGAGAAGACGACAAACACATTTGTCGATCGTATCGAAGGGAAGATCGACACGGTGTTGCAAAAGACGATAGACTCTGCAATAGCGTGGACATCAAAGCTTCTTTCACAGCAGAAGAAGACGGATTTTCGGCCCAGAGATGAGGCGGCAATCAATCTGGAGCAACTTCAGACCCCCACCTGTCTGTCGACCTATAATTTCTTGAACAAACTTTACAAGAGCGCCTCAAGTGCTTTGTCTGGGCGCGTCCTCGATGGCTTCTCATTGGAGTTGGCCCTTGGTCTCAGGGCCCTACTCCTCACTCACTTCAAATCCTTCCAAGTCAGCCAAGCAGGAGGTATCTTGGTAACACAGGATATGATGAAGTACGTCGAGCTACTGAAGTCTTGGAATCTACCCGAGACATTCAACCCCAGCATCGAAGTCTTGACCGAGATTCCACACCTCTTCTCGCTCAAGGCAGACGCGCTTAAGGATCGACTAAAGGGTGTGGGCAGTCAAGCTTTGGCAGGTATAGATGGACGAGATCTCAGACCCTACGTCCAACGGCGAGACGACGCAAACACTGTGACAGTCCAGAGCGCCCTGAACTCGCTGTAGAGAAGCAAGCTATGACGAATGAAATGTTCTAAACAACACACCGTATTCGTCAGGTTTTTCCACACTGACGCTATCGACTTCTCCACTCACACGCCCGGCATGCGAGAGCTCCCATCTCGCCCTATAGTCTGTGCACGCAGAGGGGACACACTTGGCAGCCGCGGAAGTGAAAAATTGCACACTGCATTTCACACCCATTCACCCCGCCATTTTGAGATGCCGCCACACCGTAAAGTCGCCGCATCCAATTGCTATCTTCTGACAGGATTCACGCACGAGCTGCTGTCTGGTTTGATGGACGTGTTAGCGAGTAGCTTTAGCTTCGATGACAACCTCCGATTACCTATCTGCACACGATACACGAGCTGAATATCCCTGACAGCCAAGGTCGCCGATCTCGCAGCTTCTTATCGGAAGGACCGGGCTATCGTTATTTGTAAGACCAAAAATCGCGCAAAATGAACCACTAGTGGGGCGACTGTCGAGCTGATGTTCCTGGTTCTTTGTAACGCAATATTGTTGATACGAATGACAATAGTAAGTGAGAAGCTGTAGATGAGCGTGCTGTTCTCATTGATACCCAAATCATATTGTCTTCATCCTTCGTTGAGTTCCAAAACGCAAATCAAAGTCCTTGACCATATCGCAAATCGGCTAAATCCGAGGTCTGGATTGACTCGTTGAGGTGCCTGTCTTTGGTCCGTCCAATTGCCTCCGAGAGGTGTTTCCATTAGCAACTCCCGCCTTCTACACCCGATCCACCAATAGCCGCGCGGGCATTACCCCGTTAGCGGGGCAGTATATAGACCTTTTGGGGTACATTCTCCTTCCCCTCCTCGCACGAATCTTTTCTCTTTTACACATCACCTTTAAGCACCAGATTACACATACACCATGTCTGAGTGCCCAGTTCACAACAACGTCCGCACTGCCAACGTTGGCGGTGGTGGAACCAGGAACAAGGATTGGTGGCCAAATGAGCTCAAGCTCAACATCCTCCGCCAGCACAACCCTGGCTCAAACCCCTTCAATGGCCAGCAGTTCAGCTACCCAGAGGCCTTCAAGAGCTTGGACTACGAGGGTCTGAAGAAGGACCTCCATGCTCTGATGACTGACTCTCAGGAGTTCTGGCCAGCAGACTTCGGTCACTACGGTGGTCTGTTCATCCGTCTGGCATGGCACAGCGCGGGTACTTACAGGACCTTTGACGGTCGCGGCGGTGGTGGCGAGGGTCAGCAGCGATTTGCTCCCCTCAATTCATGGCCTGACAATGCGTCTCTCGATAAGGCTCGCCGTCTCTTGTGGCCCATCAAGCAAAAGTACGGTGACAATATTTCGTGGGCTGACCTTTTCCTCCTCTCTGGCAACGTCGCTCTCGAGTCCATGGACTTTAAGCCTGAGGGCTTTGCTGGCGGCAGAGCCGACAGCTGGGAGGCTGACGAGTCCGTCTACTGGGGTGGTGAGTCCACTTGGCTCGGCAACGATGTTCGCTACACCAAGGGCCACACCGGTGTTGACAAGCCTGGCGTCGTCGACGGTGACATTCACAAGGCCGGCAACGCCGACATTCACACCCGTGATCTCGAGACTCCTCTCGGTGCTTCCCACATGGGTTTGATCTACGTCAATCCAGAGGGTCCCGACGGCATTCCCGACCCAGTTGCCGCTGCCCGCGACATTCGCACAACTTTCGGCCGCATGGCAATGAACGACGAGGAGACCCTCGCTCTCATTGTTGGTGGTCACACGTTCGGCAAGACTCACGGTGCCGCTCCATCTGAGCACCTCGGCAAGGAGCCCAATGGTGCTGAGATCGAGAACCAGGGCTTCGGCTGGCAGAACAGCTACCAGTCTGGCAAGGGTCCCGATACCATCACATCCGGACTGGAAGTCATTTGGACCAAGACCCCTACCAAGTGGAGCAACCACTACCTCGAGTATCTCTACAAGTACGACTGGGAGCTCCAGAAGTCGCCTGCTGGCGCCAACCAATGGGTTGCAAAGGACGCCGAGGCATTTATCCCCGACGCCTACGACCCCAACGTCAAGCACAAGCCAAGAATGTTGACCACTGACTTGGCCATGCGCTTCGACCCCGTCTACGACAAGATTGCCCGCCGCTTCCTCGAGAACGAGGACCAGCTTAAGGACGCCTTCGCCCGCGCCTGGTTCAAGCTTCTCCACCGTGACATGGGTCCACGTACCCGCTGGCTCGGACCCGAGGTGCCCAAGGAGGTTCACATCTGGGAGGACCCTATTCCAGATGTTGACTTCAAAGTCATCGACGACAGCGATGTCGCTTTCCTCAAGAAGGAGATTCTTAACACCGGTGTTGAGGGTGGCAAGCTCATTGCTACCGCCTTCGCCTCTGCCTCTACTTACCGTGGATCAGACAAGCGCGGTGGTGCGAACGGCGCCCGTATTCGCCTCGAGCCACAGAACAACTGGAAGATCAACAACCCTGGCCAGCTCTCCGAGGTCCTCAAGGCTCTCGAGGGTGTCCAGCAGAAGTTCAACAGCTCTGCCTCCGGTGGTAAGAAGGTCTCGCTCGCCGATGTCATTGTCCTCGGTGGTGTGGCTGCTCTTGAGAAGGCTTCTGGCGTGTCTGTCCCATTCACTCCGGGCCGCAATGACGCCAGCCAGGAGCAGACCGACGCACAGTCGTTCGAGCACCTCGAGCCCCAGGCAGATGGTTTCCGCAACTACGGCAAGTCCACCTCGCGTGTGCGCACCGAGCAGTTCCTCGTCGACCGTGCTCACCTCCTTACCCTCACCTCTCCTGAGATGACCGTCCTCCTCGGTGGTCTTCGTACTCTCAACCAGAACTGGGACGGCTCTCAGCACGGTGTCTTCACCAAGCAGCCCGGCAAGCTCACCAACGACTTCTTCGTCAACCTTCTTGACACCTCCACCGAGTGGAAGCCATCCGACAACACCAAGGAGATCTTCGAGGGTGTTGACCGCAAGACTGGCGAGAAGAGGTGGACCGCTACCCGTGCTGACTTGGTCATCGGTTCACATCCAGAGCTCCGTGCCGTCGCTGAAGTGTACGGTAGCTCGACCGGCAAGGACAAGCTCATCAGGGACTTTGTTGCCGTTTGGGACAAGGTGATGAACCTTGACAGGTTCGATCTCAAGCCCGAGTACGCAGGCTCTGCTGGCAAGGCCCGTTTGTAGATGATGGATTACGAGTTCGACGCAGATTACCCATGAAACGATGAGGAGGTCTTGATGTATCACTACACCTCATGCGTATATAGATTATGTTAATTGCGATGCTTTCCGCAACGACTCCAATTCCTCAACACATTGTTCACATTGTGATACCAGATCTGATAAGGATGCTTAATTTGCGCATGTTACGAGTATTTGCACACCTGCGTCAACCCTGATGCCGGCACGATCAAGTGGTGTGGTGAATACGAGTAGCGCCGCTGTAAGATATAATCCTGCGTGAAGTTGAGCCGTACGTCACTGGCCTTGGCGGGACTTCAGATGAAGCTCAAGAAATTGTCCAGACTTGCTCCACCAGGTACGTGTCTCTCTATTACAATTTTTCATAGCGATGACTGATTCCGATGAGCCCGAGGTCGATGCGAGCGACGAAGCACTACAGAAATTTTTGGGAACGAGCTCTTTCGGCAGACAAGATCCCAGAGGCAACATCAACAAGCAGATCTCAAACACCAAACTTCCCTCAAAACAGAATAATGCGACTCCAAAGTCCAGATCAGACTCGGAAGACGATGAGGATAACGAGGGCGACAAGAAGGACAGCGAGAGATCGTCGAATGCCGATTCAGATTCAGACGACGACTCAGACGATGATGAGCCCGAGTTCCCAGTGACGCACTCTTTGAAGATACCTACACATACCCGAGCAGTGACAACAGTGAGTCTAGATCCTTCTGGAGCACGATTAGTCACGGGATCTCTGGACTCGTCGGTCAAATTCCATGATTTGGCTTCGTTGACCCCGACCACGATTCGCGCATTCAAGTCCGTCGATCCCTCGAATCCGCGACCGACGACAGCTTCGACGGCGGAGTCGCATCCAATCAATGCAGTGCAGTTCAATCCACTGTCGCCGTCGCAAATACTGGTTGTGGATGCGACAGCTCAGCCCAAGATTGTAACAAGGGATGGAGAGGTGCACGCGGAGTTTGTCAAGGGGGATATGTATCTGCGGGATATGAACAATACCAAGGGCCATGTCAGTGAGGTGACCAGTGGAGTCTGGAATCCTACGCAGAGAGATGTTTGTGTCACAGCAGGTACGGACAGTACTTTGCGCATCTGGGACATCAACCAGCCACGAAACCAGAAGGAGGTCATTGTTTTCAAGAGTAAAGCTGCAGGTAGCGCGGGACGAAGTAGAATGACAGCAGTTGGCTGGGGAGCAAGCAGCGAGAGCAGCATCTTAGTAGCAGCGGCCCTCGACGGTACACTGGTCATGTACGGCGGTGACGGTCCTTTCTCTCGACCATCCGGAGAGATCAAAGCGGCCCACGAACCCAACACCTGGACCTCCGGCCTCGACATCAGCCCCGATGGCCGGCTCGTCGTCACGCGAGGCGGCGACAATACGATCAAAACCTGGGACATTCGCAAATTCAAATCCCCCCTCACAAGCATCACCCACGAATCAACCTCCTCCCAGTTTCCAACCACCAATATCCGTTTCTCCCCAACAGGCAGCAGCATCCTCACCGGCTCCTCCTCCGGCTCCTTGCACGTCCTCAACCCCGCCACCTTGCGCGCGGAGAGCATCACCCCCGTCACCCCCGGCTCACCCCTCATCACCATCCTATGGCACCAAAAACTCAACCAAATCATTACCGGCTCAGCCAACAGCGCGACCCACATCCTGTATAATCCTCTCATCTCCTCAGCCGGCGCAGTATGCATCGTATCCCGCGCCCCCAAACGGCGGCACATAGACGACGACCCCTCGCTCACAACAGACACGTCTCTTTCTCTCAGCGACGCAGTGATCCTCCCCGGCGGCACGGTCCCCAGCGCCGCGTCCTTTGCCGCACGTCATCCGAACGTGGGTCTCACGGCGAGCGGCAAGAGTCGCGATCCGCGCCGCCCCCACCAACCCGCTGTCACGCCGTTTGGGAAGAGTAATCCTGACGCAGAGTATGTGCGGCGCGAGATACCACTGAGCGGTATGCGCGATGAGGATCCGAGGGAGGCGTTGCTGAAGTATGCCTCCAAGGGCGGAGGGAATGTTTATACCAAGGCGTGGGAGACGACGCAGCCGAGGACGGAGTATGCCGATTTGTCCGACGACGAGGAGGAGGAGGAGGAGGAGGGTGGGGGGAAGAGGCAGAAGCGGTGAAGATCCGGTCATGTTCGATCCGAGGACGATGCGGGTTAGACGGTGGGGGCAAAGCGATCTGACATGTGTTATGGTTCCCAAAGGGGGCAGACGGGCGGTGCGGCACTTCGAGGCAGCGCGCAGGTGGGGCATGTAGTCGTGCTGTCTTTGCATGGGAGAGCGGGGAAGGAACGCCACTGCATGCAGATTGACACCGGAGCCAAGCCATTGGGATGGGCTGAAGGGGTCATGCCAAAGAGCCACTGCATCCACAGGATTGCATAGAGTCTCGATCCATACAACGAATCGGCAAGACTTGAATACTGTGTTTCTTCCATCTACGTGTATAACTCGTCTGTCCTGTTGACCTGTTCATCTGCTCAGTCGTGCCATACAACACGTCTTCACCGTCACACTTATCACGAGCTGCCTTTACCTCGTGATCACATCAAATCAGCTTCATCGACCCTGATGACCACCTTCCCCCTTGCTCTCCCCGTATTCAATCTCTCAAACGCCTCCCTCACCTCCCCGAACTGATACACACTATCCACCACGATCTTCTCCTTGTCCAACCTCAACGCCTCCTCGAGCAGAGTACTCTTGACCTCGAGATTCACGCACTCGTAACTATTCCCCAAGCCCAGCCTGCCGAGCCAATTCCGCACCACCATCTGTGGATTCCAGAGATACGTCGCCGCGCCGCCCATGTTGGCGCGCGAAGTCTTGTCTCCTACGATAGTCACATAACGTTTGGCGAGGCCCAAGCATTCCGTGCCGCCCACGCAGTCCATGATTGCGTTTGGCTTGAAATGCCGCACGGCGTCGGGGACGGAGGCGGAAGTGTAGTCTACTACTTCGTCGGCGCCCGTTTCGCGGACAAAAGAGGTGTTGCGGGACGAGCAGGTCGAGAGGACGGTCCAGCCGCGTGAGTGTGCGAGGTGGACCATGTACATGCCTGTTGCGGAGGAGCCGCCTAGGACTACGACGCGGGGTTTACTGGAGGAGGGGAGGAAGGGGGCGACGGAGGCGATGACGGTACGAGCTGTGAGGAAGACGAGGGGGAGAGAGGCGGCTTGTTCGTGGGACCAGGTTGAGGGTTTGGGGACTACGGCTGCAGCAGACGTGTCGATGTGGATGGCCTGCTGGAGGGTGCCGCAGAGGAGGGGTTGCATGCCAAAGACCTGGTGGTGGAGGTCAGAGCGGGCTCAAGGATAGCGACGGACGCCAAGAGAGAAGATGGATGTATCCGCTTAACGAAGGATGAGATAGATGAAGACCAAGAGATATATATGAGATGGGGAGCCCCCCGACTCACCTCGTCACCCTTCTTGAAGCCAGAATCTTCGCCCGCAGCTTCGACTACGCCTGAAAAGTCGGCTGCTACGCCATGCTCGGGTGCGGCGAGGAACGCAGGGAGATAAGGCCATAGCGGAAGATTCATAAGCTGTATATCTACGGGATTAATGGCTACCACCTTGACGCGGACGCGAAGCTCATTTGTGGCCAATGAAGATCTGGTTGGGATTGTCGTCTGGCGAAGAGCTCGAGGGTAGCCTTCATGGTTGAAGATCCAAGCCTTGACGTCGCCAGACATGGTCAACTCTTGCAGCATTGAGATGTCTGTAACAATATGATGTCAAGCCCAAGATCGGTGCGGAGGATTAACGGATAAAGAGACGCAGCAGTGGCGCCGGTGTTTCCCACGGGGTAGATGTGGCAGGGCTCTCGAGTTGGCGGAAAGGCGTGCCTGAAGAACACGTACAAATTAGATCTGGTATATTGCGAATGAAGTTCTGAGCTGTAGCAATCTCACTTTGCAAAGAGGGGCAGGCTTGTTGTAATCAAAGCTCATACCTAAACAGGCCCAGCCGGATCAGGAAGGAAGATGGCAAAGGCGTGTTTCACACCATCTTCATCCTGGCAAGGTCAATCTCTAGATCCATCCTGTAGGATATCGAGAACATATACGAAGGATAGCAAATAGATGAGGAGCTTGCGATCGGAAGATTTCAGGGTCAAGTCATTACTATGCCGGCACTTTGTATTGGGGTTGATGGCTGGCTTATGAACTGTTGTTCATCTGACTCTCCATCTGCCGAGAAGCAACGAGGAAAGTGCACGCGCTGATATTGCTGCCCAATCATATGGCCCTACGAGATCTGCTACTTTGGCGGGAGGGGGGCCTGGTGTCTCTGCCCGTTTTGGAGCGTGCCCCCAGAGATGCGGAGGCAGAGATCAAACGCCTTTCGAGCTTCCTTGACAGCTTCAAATCTCAACCATCCATCTTGGAATCTTGCTTGTTCCCCATCAAAGGCCCGTCCTGGTCATCCCGATCAGCTCATACAATAGCGCGGTCGTCCCTCATCGATCTACAGGACGATCAGATCTTCGAAGCCGGTGGATCTCAATCACGTCCACATCCAAAGCTTCCACCTGCGTCCAGTCTGGCCCCACTCGACCGGCCAGCGAACGTTCCTTTGAACCCCATCTCGACATCCACATTGCCCTTTCACTGCATCGCGCCGCCGCCGCATTGTGAATCGTGCAGGAGACACGATCCGCAACTGACAGAGACCGATCCGCAACTGACAGAGACCGGCATAGACGCCTTGTCAATAGGCCAAACGCGGCCACTCGGAGTCTGACGGGAGACATGGTGCTTCGTACCTGTCAACTCTGCGACAGAAAGTTTACAAAGACCGAACATTTTAAGCGACATCAGCGATCACGTTCGTGGTCCGTTCCAAGTCAGCCTTCACTGCTGACACTATACCCTAGATACAAAGGAGCGACCGTACGAGTGCCCGACGTGTCAGAAACGCTTCTCGCGAAGGTAATCAACTGTCTCGACCTGCTCGAGTCACGCGGCACTAATCATGACAGCGATGTATTGTTTCGCCACACAAAGCTCCATTCACCACAAGCTTCCAACGACCAGGCCATCTCTCCCACCGCCGTACATCCGCCACCGCCGACCGGCCAGCAACACCTCCCGCAACAGCATGACTCAAAACTGAACGACCCTGTCTATGCTGGTGGGGTTCCCGCCCGTCCACCTTCAGACCTCGACTCTCAACACTCGAACCAGCACAACGCTTACAATGGTCAGATCCATCCTCAACTCAGGCAGATGTCACTCCCAAGTGCGTCAAATGGCTTCGAGCCCATCCGTCCCGTGATGTCGAACCCATCTCCTCTGCAGGCTTCTCCTGGCAACTTGAATCCATCGCCGATTGCAGCGCCACAGCAACCTCCACCAATGCACCATCGGCAGTCTATCAGTAGTAACCATGGCTATGCACCTCAGATGCTGCCGCCACACTCTCGTCATGAGCCGCAACAGCAGCAGCAGCAGCAACACCACCACCATCATCATCAACAACAACAACAGCACCCCCCTCAGCCGGCCCAATCGGGTGGAGACACGCATATGAATGGCGCGACCCCGATGAATCCGCCACCACTACGAAACGACCACTCTTCGCACTCGGTGGATGGCGAGCTCGAATCGCCCTACCAGATGACCAATTTTGATGGCAACGCCAGTGACATGTTACAGTTTTGGCTGAACCAAGCTGACAACGACATTGACTTCACGATGCTACAGATGCCAGAGTTTGGCGGACCTCTCCACCATACCAACAGCAATTCTACCTCCCATCCGTCGCCTCCGCCGGTTGCGCGCAGCACGTCGGGATCGATCAGCTCTATTCCCGAAGCTCGCTTTGCCCGCGTCGAGGAGGTGTGGCGAGCAAAGGTTGCAAAGACACACTTCTTCTCTGATCTGTGGATGGAGCTTTCCGAGAGCTCTGCTGTCAACATTTTCTGTTGTGATCGCGCCATGGCCAAACTACCCTATAGCGACCACAGAGGCGACAGCAGGTGGGGCGTCAACTCTGCAGTCCGTAATCAGCTCAAGATCGAATTTGGAACTCCTGCACCCACACCTGGTGGCCTTCGAGGACCTCCGAGCACGATGCAGTCTGTTAAATCCAATTTCCCGCCTGCAGAAGTCCTCGACATGTCACTTGACATTTACTTCCGACGCGTCCATCCGATGGCGCCTTTCATCCACGTCCCGACCTTCCAAGCATCTTCGACACCACCAGCATTGCTCTTCATTATGACTGTACTAGGCCTCAGTACCAACAGCACTAGTGGTGGCAGCAAGTTTGTAAAGAAGGCTTTCTTGGACGTGCGACACCGAGCTCTCCAGGAACTTGTCGCAACAGCCTCTATCGGCACAACCTTGGAAGAGCGATTATGTGCCTTTGCCACTTCGTTCCTCACCCTTCAGCTTGCGGTGTTCTCTGCTGATGTGGACTTCATTGCGCAAAGTCAAGCATTGTATTCGACACTTGTGGCTGTTGCCATGAGGCAAGGGCTGTTCAACGCAGGCGAAGCGTCTTCCTCCGACTTCCTTCCCGACACTGCTCATTTGCGTGAGCGATGGACTGCCTGGGCTCGAGTCGAGAGTGTCCGACGACTAGTCAGCTGTATGATTAGTGCTGACTGGTGGTGGGCCAACAACTCATGCGCGAATCCGCTAGTACACCCTGAAGCCGTGCAGATGAGCTTGCCTGCGGATGACGATCTTTTCAGCGCCAAATCCGCAGAGGAGTGGTGGCAGCTGATACAGCAGGGACGAAACTTTGAGATGCCGACCATCAAGCCACGAGGCTTCCACTTGAAAGGCTCTCTGGATTCGGTCTTGATCCAACCCAATCCTATCCAGCCGTTCAGCATGTACAGTCTGCTGAACGTGATCAAGCACATGGTCAGTGATACCCAACACAGATATTTTGCTCAGATCGACGACTGGAACGGGTTGGATCGAATCGTCCCTTGGAAGACCTACAGGCATGATTTTCGAGGTTGCTCTTTCGTCCCGACTATCGTTCAGCTAGCCCAAGCATCTATCATGTCAAGGCGGCATAGTGATCTCAACGTCGCTATCCTCTGGCACAACCTCAACATTAATCTGACAGCCAATATTCAGATCTTCGAGCTTGCCGCCGGACGAAGCGGTGCTACACGAGGTGCCACGGCTCTAACCGACATTGCGACATGGTCAAAGACCCCAGCGGCCAGACGGGCAGCAATCCATTCCGCTCATACGTACAGATACCTCAGCAATCGCAAGGTCTCGGACACAATGATGCTGAACTGTTTGAGCGCTTTGTTCTCAGCTGCTCTGATTCTTGGGCTTTTCGTCTTTCAGATTCCACAAGACGAGCCGCAAGGCCATGGGCCTCAAGCCGCCCCATTCGATCTCATGTCTGATGTTGACTGGACACTTGTCGGTGACTGTGGTCTTACTGATCCCGTCACCAATCCAGCCATGTACGACTCACATCAGCGGACACCAGCCTCCGATTTCATCAACTTTGGCGGGCCGATACTGCTCAATGGTGTTCCTTCGGCCGGCTACGTCTCGGCCAGACGAGTGCTTCTTGATTTTGCACATTTGATGGACGAGATGGGTGCCTGGAAGCCTAAGACCTTTTCGAGGATTTTGCACATAATGAGTGATGTTTTGGAAGATACTGGATAATCTGCGGGATGAAGCTCTCCAACGTGCTTCTTGGGATTGATCTTCAACGAGAGGAGCCTGAAAGGTTTGTTCATGTCGTCCAACGATAACGACTTGGGAGGTGTTCTGAAAAGTACTACAATCAGGCCGGCGCGGTCGTGCTGTATATGTTTTCTTTCACGCGAGCGATACCACAGAAATGGTGGAAAATGTATATTTCGGTGCGGGTAGTCACATTTACCAGTACAAATCTCCCACTCACAAGATACTCTCGGAGGATACTGTAATCATGCCTCACTTCTGTGCAACGACCCACAAAAAGCACAAGCCTTGTTCCCGATCGCTGAGATCACGTAGGCCCTCTTCTGGTAAGATCTCAGCACTCCTGATATCAAATCCAGCTTCCTGGACCAACGCCTTATTCTCCTCTGTACCATAGCCGCTCTGATACATCTTTGAGCCCAGCCAATCCTCCACAGTACCTGCATCCGGCTTGTGCAACAAATTGACAAGTATCTGACCATCTGGTTTCAACCATGCATGAATCTTGCTCAGCATATCCTTATGCTCCTCCCTTGGTAGATGGAAGATTGAGTAGAAAGCACAAACAGCATCGAATCTTCCTTCTCCAAAGTCCAGACCCATCATGTCTCCAACCATGTACTCTGCTTTTGGCGCATGTTCCTTTGCCAGCTTAATCTGCGCCTCAGATATATCCACGCCAACGACTTTGACCTTCTCACTCAGCATCCGCGTCGCAGGCACGCCGGTACCACATCCGAGTTCCAAGACCTCCGCACTGGACGGCAATGTAGCGACGAGGTCCTCGATGAGCTTGATTTTCGGTGAGGGACGATCCTTGATAAAGTTGTGATAGGCCTGCGAAACGGCATTGTAGCCATCCTGTACCACTTTCTTGGCTTCTGCGGAGGTGGTCATGATGCCGTCTTACTAGCTGTGGCAACCGAGGCGGATGTGTCGTCAACGCCAAGTTATGTGATCAACCTTCTAGAAGGCGAACATCTGGAGAACGAGCGATGGTGGGGCGTCAGATCCTCTGCTTTTGAGTGATGCCCGTCAGGCGTCCGGCTCCTGGCGTGTGACAGCCGCGGCCTGGCAGATCATCGTCACGTGGACTTGCGCTTGCTTCGAAGAGATACGAAAGATAGAGATACGACAGGAATAGCTTGCCGGGATACTGTTGGAGTGACCCATGTTTGCTGGTAGGACAATGCTCCACATGATTTCGCTTTACTGCTGTCGATCAGACGTCAGATCCGCAGTCTTTCATGCACAACATGGCCACTCTGTGTGGATCCATCCAGCCCTATAATGAGTGGATGATGCCACCCAAGGGCTACAGAGATTCTCCCTTGCACAGTGGATCTGCCATTCATGACAGCGATCATGCTGAGAGCTTTGTCTTTCCTTGAGCAGATTCATGGCTGGACTATCCCTTCGCTTCAGGTACATAGAAGAGACATCTCTGAACAGCCACTTGATGTATCAAAATCCAGTCCAGAAAAGCGATTCTTGTCCATTCTGCAATCCTTGTTGACAGCTCAGACTAAAATTAGGACCACTGCTGTATTAGCATGGGCCCCACTCTTCCCCACGAGCGTTCAGCCGCAAGTGGCAGCAATTCTTCGTGGCTGTTGGAAAAATGCCCCACGACATCGCTGTTCAGCGTGTTGCAACGTCCGAACCGTGTTCCTGGTCAGCAGAGGGCGTGAGCTGCTAGAAGCCACCATGCCCTCCATCTGCCGGTACGTTCCTCAGCTCCACAATGGAGCCGCTGGGAGAAGTTATATAGCCTCGACGCCCTCCTCCCCTGGTGTGAGAAAGGTTTTGGATCAATCTGACTGTGAATACTAGAGATCATTCAGCATGCCCGTCTCCGTCGAACGCCAGAAGCTCGAAAAGGAGCCCGTCAAGGAACGAAAGCCCAAGACGGACGTCTACAATGTCTTTCACTACACTGACCTAATGCGCAAGAAGCACACTCGTGAGGGCGACCCATACGAGTACCAGCATGGATGGGGAAACAGACACATGTCCGAGGTCATCCCTGGGACATTGCCAGTGGCTCAGAATAACCCTCAAGAGCCCAGGTTCGGCCTGTACACTGAGGGTATCACCTACTCGGCCTTCGCAGCCCCTCGCGCGCACAACTACAGCACGTACATGTACCGAGTGCGGCCGGCAGCAGCACACAGTGAGTTCAATCTCGTACCAGTGGCATCGGCAGAAGGCTAACCTCAGCAGGTGGTTTTAAGCCAATCGAATCGAAAGCCAACATTGAAAACTGCTTCCTCTCCCTCAACTCGAAAGTCGACACCCTGGTAGAGCAGGCCGAGTGGGCTCCCTTCCCACTGCCAAAAGATGACGAGAAGATCGACTTTGTGGACGGGCTGCACACACTGGCTGGATCTGGCGACCCAAATCTTCGCGAGGGTATCGCTCTATACATCTACTGTATCAATGCATCGATGGAGAATCGCGCCTTTTGCAACACAGACGGTGACTTTCTCATCGCTGCGCAACTCGGAGAGCTCGACATCCAGACCGAGATGGGTATGATCTACCTTGCACCAGGCGAGATCTGTGTCATTCAGCGTGGCATTCGCTTCAAAATCTTGCTGGGCAAAGACACTCCGCAAGCACGCGGCTACATCACAGAAGTCTGGGGCTCAATGTGGGAGCTGCCTGACCTTGGTCCCCTTGGTGGCCACGGCCTCGCCAATCCCCGCGACTTCCTCTACCCCGTCGCACACATCGATGAGAACCTGCAAGGCGACTGGACCATCGTCAACAAGAACAATGGCAAATACAACGCCATCGGCCAGGACCACTCCCCCTTCGACCTCGTAGCATGGCACGGTAACGTGGTCCCCTACAAATACGACCTTACCAAGTTCGCCTCTCAAAACGCCACCAGCATCGACCACACTGATCCCAGCATCAACACCGTCCTAACAGCCAAGAGCCGCGAACCCAATACCGCCCTCGCCGACTTCCTCTGGTTCGGTCCCCGCTGGGACGCAGCAAGCAATACGTTCCGCCTCCCTTACTTCCACCGCAACAGCGCGAGCGAGTTCCTCGCCACACTCTACGGCAACGGTCTCGGGCGCAGCGACGACTTTCAGCCCGGCGGCGGCAGTTTCGAGCAAGGGCACACTCCGCACGGCGGTTTTGACGCAGGTTACGTGACGGAGATGCGCGTGCAGGAGAACGAGCCGCGGCGGATCCTCGAGGGGGGCATGACCATTATGATCGAGAGTAGTAGGACGTTCTTGTGGACTGAGTATGCGCGTGTTGGATGCGGGACGCTGCATCAGCAGGGAACGAACCCTCGAGTGTGGGATATCTTGCCGGACAGGTTCAGTGAGAACCCACAGGTGAAGGCATTGTTGAAGAGGGTCAAGGAAGATAAGAAGATCAGGGAGGAAAGGGATAGGGTGTATTATGAGGATGAGGCGTTGGCGGCGCTGGTGCAGGGGAAGTTGGGGGTCAATGGGAACGGGGTCAATGGTGCGCATTAGGTGGTGAGCGTGCTTGATATCTCTGCTGCTCTGCTTTGGGATACACAATGATGTCTGCTTGACGTCGTCAATTCGGGATCTCTTCTTCGAATTACGTGCAGGACAATGTGCTTGTTTTCTTTCACATGCTATGTTGCCCTCCCCACATACGGGCAGGCCCCTTCCTGCCCCACCGTCCCTCAAATGGGGAGGCTCCCCGCTACAGATACAGACGTCAGTGGGCTACATTCAACACATTTTCTGTACCGAAATGTAACTTTCATTTCTTGTACATACATTTGATCATTACTCCCAGCCTCATCTTCCACAATCATTGCCGCTATCCGATCCCCGATACTTCATATCACACGAAGTCCATTGCTCCTCGGCCTTCGCAAGACAATCCTCCACCAAACCCACCCCACGGTGCCTGTCGCATCCCACACCCGTCCCTTCTCACACCCCATGGCGCCTAGCAACCCCTCTCCTTGGCCCAATGGCGCCAAAGCAGCACTGTCCATAACAATGGACAACCTCGCGGAAGCCGCCGACTTGCATCGCGGGCTACACGACCCCTCCGTCCCCCTCGGGCAACACCACTCCCTCACAACCCAGTTACCACGCATGCTCGAACTGCTGAAATCGCGCGGCATCCAAGCGACATACTTTGTCGAAGCATGGAACAACTCGCACTACCCCTCGACCATCAAGCAAGTCATCGCCGACGGCCACGAAGTCGGCTTCCACGCATGGCAGCACGAAGTGTGGAAACTCTTGGATCCCGAGACGGAAGTGGTGAATCTGGACAAGGCCGTGCGGGATCTGAGGGAGCATGTCGGGGCAGAGTACAAGGGATTCAGACCGCCGGGGGGACTAGTGACGGACAAGACCCTGGGACTGATGAGGGAGAGGGGGTTCACGTATCTTAGTCCCGCGGCGGAGCGGTGCGCAGTGGTGGATGGTGTTGCAATGGTGCCGTTCCGCTGGCCGGAGATTGATGCGTATTTCTACATGGAGAGTACAGGGGTACTGCGCAAGGGAAAGGGGGATGCGGAGGCGGTGATGACGCCTGCACAGATGAAGGAGCGACTTTTGGGGCGGATAGAGAAGTTGATGAGCGAGGGGGGCTATGTTGCATTATTGTTCCATCCTTTCTTGACGAATAGTGAGGAGAAGCACGAGGTGATGCGGGAAGTGGTTGACCTTGTGAAGCAGAAGGAGAAGGAGGGGTTGTGGGTTGCGCCGTGCAAAGAGGTGGCGGATTGGGTGCTGAAGAACGAAGAGGCGTTTGGAAGTGATCCGGGATGGGATACGGCAGAGTGGAAGAAGAAATAAGCCGGTGGATGTCTATTGGGTTGGGTATCTTGAATGTACATAAAAGGGGGAGAAAGAGGTATCGACCATGACCAAGCCAGCAAATCATGACGGCCACGACTTTGTGCTGCGATGATCTGATCTCTTCTTCGTTGTGTCGCTGAGGTGCTGGTGTTTGAAGCAATCCAAGGACCGGCAAGCCCGATGAGAGGACGCCGTGTTCATGCCTCTGATCAAGTTCTCCGAAAGACTATTCACCGCTATGGGTTCGTCTACACTTGACGTCGACATTGGCTGGACGTCGCTCTCGCGCTGATCATCTTCGCCGGCGTATGCCGCGTGGTGACCGTCAGTCACGACCTGTTTCGCGCCAACACTTTTGGCCCTATCCACACCAGCCCTGATCTGTCTCTTGTCAACTACTCTCCTCCCTCGCCACGGCAGAGCACTCACCTTGTCGAGATACCCAAACCACCCCTCCACCAGCCCTTGGACGTCATCCTGGCTCCACATCCTCTTCTCCCCTCCCACTGTCCTTGTATCCCCCTCCTCGACCCCAGCTCCGACCTCACCATTCCCGTCCCCCGCACGGGGCGAATAGTACTTGACCCACCTCCCCACCTCCCCGGCCAGCACTCCTCCCCATCTCGCATCCACGCCCACCGCCTCGAGCACCTCCCCCATCTCCTCCCGCAGCACCTCACACCCGGCGACTCGGACGACGCCATCCTGCAGATCGCTCTCCTCCCTGCCCTCCCTGTCCCTGTCGCCCTCCATGTCCCGGAGTTCGAGCGCGCTGAACTGCTTCTCCGCCTCTGCGATACGCGCCTGCACGGCGGAGAGAGTGGCGTTGTTCCCGTCGATCTTGTCCTGGATGTCCGTGAGGGATAAGGCGGCGAAGGGGTCGTTGAGGAGGAGATCTTTGTCTATGTATCTGCTGAGGATGGAGGCGGTGAGGGTGCGGGCGAGGGGGAGCCAGTTTTGGCGTGACGTGGACGGGGCCGTGGGGGAGGAGGGCTCGGTCGACGAGGTGGTGGGAGGTTCAGGGACGGGATCGGTGCTGGTGCCATCCGTGTGAGGTGGGAGGGTCGGAGGAAGGGTAGTGGTGGGAGCGGATCTCTCTGGTTGTTCAAAGACCTTTGTGGGAGATGATGGTGGTCCTGCTACTGCGCTGTCTGTCGGCGAGGCTGGGTGGGGAGAGCTTCCGCCGTCGAGAGATTGTGGCGTTGTCGTTTTGTGGGATTCTGCGTAAAGTATCCCTGGCTTCGTGTGCATCAACTGGGAGAAGAGGCCCTTGGACTTGTTGAGACCTTTCCTTTTCGGAGCCATGGTCACGGTCGACAGGAAGAGTGAACAAGTTGGTTGGGATTTGTGTAGTTTGGACATTATGGAGCGAGCAGCGAAGAAATTTACCATGATGTGATATCAAGATGGTTGCCATGTTTGCGTGGTGGGCTTCCTCACATGTGAAAGTGCTTGTCTTGCTGTGTATGAGCACTGGTAGTTTGTTTCCCTCGGCATTTGAAACTCTTGCTTCTTGTCTAGTAGGCACAATCCTGATATGTCGTGTTTGCGTTGCATCGACAATGATGCTCATCGAGGCTATAACAAGTTCTGATCGTTGATCGTTTGTGACAAGGAGAGACATACACAAACTCACAAGCATTAGTATTACATCACTGACAGGCAGACTGAGCATAGGTAGTAAGAAGGCTTCGGATCAATCTCATACTGATAGGAAACATCTGTGAGTACTCCCTGGGCCGCCACCAGAAGTTGGACCGTGGCAGTAATCATGCAGTCAAGGACATTGCAAAGCTTTGTCATCAAGCTCGAAAAGCAGCAGGTCCGCAGGAGTTTCACTTGGAGGATGGAGGCCTGGTCGCTCTTGAGGAATGGTTTTCCGAGAAAGGGCAGGGTGGTGTGCTGAGGTGAGAGAGTGAGGCGAGCTTGTTCGCATGGTGTGAACGACAACGCTGGGACCGCGGGTGCCTGTTTCACGAGGGTCGTCCGCGACGACGAGGCATGTGCTTGCTCGACCGTGGAGGGAGACGTCTTGCTCGTCAAGTGCGTGACGAGATGGCCAGCGTAGCTGTGCAGGACGCAGGTCGAGTGACAGATTGCCGCTTGGCATGTCTCAGTCACCATACGCGTCCCGGCACATCAGTGGTCCGGAATACTCGCGATGCATTGTGCTCTCTCTGTCGAGACTCGTAAACTATACCGCCCCAGATAGGGCCGAATCCCATCCGGGAATGGCATTTATGCACTGCGACACAGAAGACGGGCTGAGCGATACGGTATATCGATTCGTTCTACACAGGAGCACATCACATCGTCCTTCTTTCACTGCTGGAACAACGAGGTTTGATTATGTAAATTCACGAGTGGGATCCACCAACACCCGGAGCCCTAAGATTGCTAATTGTGGCGCCTGTCGACGACCAATAGGTAGGTCGCGGAAGGGAGGAATAGAAGCCTCCCTGGACAGCTATTTCAACGACCGATGTCCCATCTCGACATCTTGCCCTCCTTTCTTCCTCATCCTCGAGAGACGGTTGCGAGGATACATCGACGACGGAACAATGGTTACGGTTGTGCAGGGAGACGTGCGAGGACGGCGCGAAAATTATGCAAGTCCTGATATTGCTCCAACCGATAACCCCACCACCGAGGCAGCATTCTCTACCTCTCCCTACGATCTCGAGCTGTTGATGTATGCAAGAGATGAAACGTCGAGCCATCAGCCAATCCCATTCATCGGTTAAGATACGGCAGATATTACATGCTGCCAATGACGAGGGTCCTAGCGCCGTGTTCATGAGCGGATTGGGGCCAATCCGAAACAAACCCAGTCTCTCCAGTGCTGGAAGCATGCACAATTCTGGCCCTCCCCGCATCACCATGGCACGGGTCTGTAGCAGTCGGTCTGCCGCGTGGGTATCGCCTCAACCTCGTTTCCTCGCGATATAAGTGTCCGCGTAACGTCCTCTCCTCTCTTCCCTCCCTCCAGCTTCCTCCACACCTCTTCAACGTAGACTACCACGATCATGGAGTCAGCGGTACCGTTTCCACAGAGGATTGACGACGCATTGCAGCCCGTCTTTCGTATCTCTGACCAAGTACCGCTTCCCAAGTACCTGCAAATTACCGCCATTATCATCATCGTTTCCACTGCATACTCTTTCCTCACGAGAGAGCGCCCTCTCGCAGGCTTCCCTCTCATCGAGCCGACAGAGCTGAAATGGCTACCGAGCCTAGGATGGATGAGGTCCGGCAAGGAGATGATCTTCCAGGGACTTGGGCAGACCAAAGGAGCTTTTCAGGTCATGACCGGTACTGGACCCAAGATTGTTCTTCCCCTTCGCTATGCGGACGAGATTAGAAATCACCCCGACCTCAACTTCCCAAAGGCATTCGCCAAGGATCTCTTCATCGACTATCCTGGTTTTGAACCACACAAGACCGGCCTGACGGATGGAACTTTCATCCAGGAGGTCGTACGTGTCAAACTTACTCAGTCACTCAATCTTGTCACCAACGACCTTGTTGACGAGTGCACAGAATCGTTCCACGATCTGCTCGGCGAAAATCCCGAGTGGCATCTGGTGCAGATCAAGCAGGATGTCCTGGACATTGTCGCGCGTCTCTCCTCCCGTGTCTTCCTGGGTAAGGATCTGGCACGCAACAAGCGCTGGCTGGAAATTGCCAAAGAATACACTGTCGACTCGTTCGCCGCTGCATATGAGCTTCGCATCATTCCAGGCATCATCCGGCCAATCGTCCACTGGTTCCTCCCAAGGTGTCGCCGCCTTCGTGCTGCTGTACGTGACGCAGAGACGCTTATCATGCCAGAGGTCGAACGAAGAATCGCGCGTGTCCAGAAGGCCCAGGCCGCTGGCGTCAAGCCTCCAAAGATGTCCGACACCATCGGCTGGATGTACGAGGTATCTCGTGGCCGTAGAATCAACTATGTCCACGGTCAATTAAGTTTAAGCTTGGCTGCCATCCACACTACTTCCGAGGCTACCACTCAGGCGGTCTATGACCTCTGCGCGTACCCTGAGATCCAAGATCGGCTTAGACAGGAAGTAATCGAGGTCCTGAGTGCCGAGGGTTGGGCAAAGACTTCTCTCTACAAGCTCAAGCTCATGGACAGCTTCATGAAGGAGAGCCAGCGGCTTAACAATATATCATGGCGTACGTATGCTCACCAGCTGGGTGAAAGAAGACCTTGCTAATCTGGTGACAGACTCGATGAATCGTCATGTCGAAAAGGACATCTCTCTCTCTGATGGGACTGTTCTACCAAAGGGCTCTCGCCTCATTGTCGCATCCGAGTCATTCATTGACCCTCAGCTGTACCCGCAACCAGGCGATTTCCAAGTCGACCGTTTTCTCAAGCTTCGCAATCAGCCTGGTGGGGAGAACAGTTGGCAATTCGTCACCGCAAGCCCGAAACACATGGTCTTCGGTCACGGCCAGCACGCTTGTCCAGGACGCTTCTTCGCTAGCAACGAGATCAAGATCGCTCTCTGTTTCCTTTTGCTCAAGTACGACATGAAGTTGCAAGAAGGACAGAGCAGGCCAATTGGCATGCAATTCGAGGGCAATTCGATGAGTGCCGACGAGAAGATCTTTATGAAGCGGAGGCAGGAAGAGATTCAGATTGATATCACTGAGCCTATCCCTGAGGAGTAAGAAGGACTAGTACTGTATCTATCAGGCATGATATCCGCTTTTTTGAATTCTCACACCATACTTGCTTGTATAGATCCGTGGGTCATCTCTGTACACTGATTCTCCATCACATTGTGAAACGGACTCGATCACTCCAGCACTGAATAATCTATTCCAACTACGGTTCCCTCAGCCTCAGTTATTACCCATGATCGCCTTCGTGCACCCACCCCCGCCGGTAACCAATCAAGTTCCGCTCCACTTTGCGGCAATGATGGCATCGCGGGCCTCTACCTTGAAATCTACTTTTCCCAGCCAGAATCAGCCCTCACCTCCAACGAAACGCGTGCTGGCGCGCAATTGAGAAGACTCCAAAAGTACATATCGTTATCCCAATAATTCACCGCGCAAAGACGCGCAAAAGTAATCACAATGGCCCTCGACAGACAGGAATATCCGGCCATGCTGGTAAACCTCACCCCGAAGCTACCGGAGGACCTTAATATTGACCATAACAGGCCACATTGCAACCTTCGGAAGCAGTCCAAATACTGGACAGTCGCGTGCGACTTGTCAGCCAGATCAACAGCGGCATAGCCGACTGGTTGCAGGTAAGGACATGAATCGACTCGGCCTCTTGCGCACACCTAAAGCATGACAGGAAAGGCGCAGACTCGAAGAGCAATATTCGCAAGGTCTACGAAAGCTCGCGCGACGACCTGCGCTGGCCGATCCGCAAGATTTGGGGTGAGTAAACGTACTCCAGACGTCTTGGACTGGGAGACTGATTAGGCAGCGTGTTTGCGACTCCATGGTCCGCCTTGACTTCTGCTCTGGACACACTGGCCGATACACACCACAACCTTGCGCAAAAGATCGAAGCTGATGTCGAGACTCCGCTGCGCCTGTTCAACTCGCAGAACAGAGAGATGACGGCTATGGGCAACATCCAGGGCAATTTGCAGTCGCTTTCCAAAGATATCAACGGCGCGCAGAAGAAGCTTGATAAGCTAGGTCAGAATGGTGCCGTCCAGAAGGTTGCATCCGCGAGCAAAGATCTGGATATTGCGCAGACGCAATGGGAAGCGCAAGCACCGTTTGTGTTCGAGAGTCTTCAGGCCCTAGACGAGAACAGGCTGAACCATCTGCGGGATGTGCTCACGCAGTTCCAGACGCACGAGGTGGACAAGGTGGAGAGGAACAGGATCGCCGCAGAGCAATGCTTGAATGTGCTGCTCACAGTGGAGACGGCGGATGAGATCAAGACATTTGCTATGCGCACTGGCAGTGGAGAGCGCCCTGCCACAGCGCGCAGACCGCAGGCGGTGCAACAGAGTGCTAGCGCCAGTAGTCTGACGCCTGCAGCCGCAGCCGGTAGCAGTGACGATAGGGCCAGTCAAAGAAGCGATTCCGGTGCGTTGTACGCGAGCATGGTGTTAGGAGAAGCAAACTCATATCGAACAGTATCGGACCTACCTACCCCGAAAGCAGAGAAACCGCGAGGGCTTAGGAGGCTTGGAACGGTGCTTGGAAGGAGAAGGGAGAGCAAGATACCCCAGGGTCCAGGCCGGATAGCAGAGAGCCCTGAGAGAACGCCGGATAAGCGAGCGAGCAGGTTGCCGAACAGCTCGACCTTTAGCTCGTTCACTAGGAGGAATAGAGATCCTGCGCCGACTTTGGAGCCGCCAAGGGAAGATGAAGCAGAGCGGCCACGGTCACCATTGCGGACTGTGTCTAGTCGATCAGACGCAGAGCGGCCAGAAGAGGTGCCTACTACGAATGGTGCGGTCGAATCGGTGATTCCAAATGGAAGTCATCAGAATGATCTGGCAGGACTCAACTTGGATACCCCAAGGCAGCTTAGTGAAGCTCCCACGGCTACGACAGACGGCGAGGTGCGTGGAACGACCATCCCTCTTGTTAGCAGTACTGATGAGCCGCAGACGGAGAAGACGAATGACAAAGGCAAGGCGCCGAGCCTCGATCCGATCTCAGCAGCAGAACAGGAAGCCGCCGAAGCCGGTGGTTCGGATCAAGCACCGCCTTCGTTCAAGGTGGATATCAAGGATGCGCCGGCGTCACAAGAAGCAGGAGATGCGGACGCTTTGGCGGCCATTTCCACTACACTCAAGATGGTATGTCTTGTTCAGTATGTTGCGGAAGGCATTAACTGATTTCTTCCAGCAAGCACCATCCGTAGGAGGCGGTAGACGTACCGGGACTGTACGCGGACGTCGGGATAACCGTGCCAGTGTTTACGATTCGTTGCCACCTGTTACTCTTCCAGGACAATTTCCTCAGCCTCCGAGTCTCCCTCAAGCTCAAGGGATTCCTGAAGAGCCAGCGTCACCCATCCGGACATCTGCTGCCAACATCCCAATCAGCTCCCCTCAACCATCCGCCGCCGCATCCCTGCCGACCACGACCCCGTTTGCTCCCTTCAACTCGACGATACCCCACTCCCCCCTCTCCGCAATGCGCCCCGCATCCGCGCAAAGAGACGACAACGGCAGCGTCCGCTCAGGCCGCTCCCACGCCTCCACCGCCTCTGCATCGCACCGTCATCCTGACCTCGTCTCTCCCGGTCTTAACGCAAGCATAATCGAGACCGTCTCGGCGTGGTTCGAAAACGGCGTGCTCACCCGCTCCATCGTCATCGGGGAAGTGGCTGTAGCGTACAACTCCCCCATCTCCAGCAGCGAAACCGAGACGATTCGCCTCACGCATTTCGACAAGCTGGATAAAGTGGCGCCTAACCCAGCGTTTCTCAGCAACAAGGGTGACGAAGCGGGGGTGTATAACCTCTCTCTCGCGCAGTTGGGCAGGGGCAAGCAAACGGCGTTCAAGTACCAGCTGAACTCCTCCGTCTCGGAAGGGGGGAGGTTGGCGCCCATCACCTTCCAGCCCGTCTGGCGAGTGGAAGCCAACCAGGCGAGCGTCATACTCAGCTATGGCGCGAATGCCGCTTTCGGGGACAAGGACGAGGTGACGCTCAAGGACGTGACGTTAGTGCTGCATTTGGGTGAAGGGACGAAGAGTAGTTCTTGCTTGAGCAAGCCTGTGGGTACATTCAGCAAGGAGCGGGGCGTGATCTACTGGACCCTAGGCGAGGTGAAGCTGCGGAAGGGGGAGATGGGGAAGGTGCTGGCTAGATTTCAGACCGAGGGGGAGGCGAAAATTGGAAGGGCGGAAGCGAGATGGACGCTGGAAGGTGCAGAGGAAAGTGAGGTTGTACTGGAGAATAGGGAAGAGGACCCGTTCAGTGATGGTGAGGGAGGGGTTTGGAAGGCTTTTGAGGCGGAAAAGGTGAAGAGGAGGTTGGTGGGGGGAACGTATCAGGGTACGTAGAGGGGCGGGAGGCAGGGGCAAGGTAGATAATGTGTGTAATGATGGCGATTGTGCATCAATATCTCTCCATGCGTGGACCTAACCTGTCTTGTCCATTGAAACACGAGTGTTGTCAAGGTGGTCCGAATATTGCATCCCATGAGGTGCGGTCGCCAGGCGTGTAGTTGAGGCGGGTTTGACACCGCACATGTTGTACTTGCTTGCCTTGAACATTGTCATCATTAGAATATCATCCCAGCAATTGGCAGATGTCCGAGACTAGCTCGAAATTACAACGCACGTAATGTGAATAACCACAGAGCAACAGTACTGAGGATACAGTCATGTCTACTTCCGCGACCTCTGCAGCGGCAAAGGGAGCCACGTATTTGATAGCACTTCAAATCTCATCGAGAGCCCTGACGTTCCTGCTCAATCAGGTCCTACTGCGATTCTTGACACCAGCGACACTTGGACGAGCAGTACAATTGGAGCTTTACTCAATCAGCGTGTTGTTCTTCGCTCGAGAAAGTCTTCGTGTGGCTGTTCAGAGAGTAGGGTCATCGACATCAAAGGACTCGACCGAGGGACACACATCCTCCGAGGATGCATCGAGCAAGAAGAAGTTGGCTACAGATGCGGCGAAAGAGTCTCCTACGTCGTCAAATGCAGTACAGACAGTGGTGAACCTCTCCTACTTGTCTTTAGTACTTGGCACTCCTCTGGCTATGCTTCTGGGCTACCTAGCATGGAAAGGGCTTTCCGGTGGCGCTGCTGAGTTAAGCACGCCCTACATTGGCTCTGCGGTATTCCTGTATGGACTCGCGGCTATAACCGAGCTTGCTTCGGAGCCCGGTTTTGTTGCAGCTCAGGCTCTATTGCTGTTCAGGGTACGGGCGGGAGCAGAGGCGACAGCTACGGTGGCCAAGACATTCTCGACCGTGGGTAGTGCCGTATGGGCACACAGAAAAGGTATTGAAGCAGGTGTAATGCCTTTTGCAGTTGGGCAGCTCGCCTTTGCTTCGACCCTGCTAGTCTACTACGCCATCAAGCTCGCCCCTACCAGTCAGCAGCACGACTTCTCACTCCTCCCTGATCTGCTACCCAAGTCGTCCAGCAAGGAGTCCCCCAAGACCACAGCTAGTAGCCAGAGCGAATACCTCTTCTCCCTCTTCTCCCGTCCACTTCTCAAGATCGCCACCTCCCTCACCATCCAATCAACTCTCAAATACGTCCTGACCCAAGGCGACTCCCTCCTCATCACCGCCCTCGCCTCACTCCAAGACCAGGGTTCCTACGCCCTAGCCTCCAACTACGGCGGCCTGATAGCCCGCATGGTCTTCCAACCCATCGAAGAAGCCTCCCGGAACCTCTTCGCGAAACTCTGCTCCTCTCCCTCTCCCCCACCCAATCCTTCAGCAAAGCAGAATGGAGGCAAAAGCAAAGCAGAAGTCGACCCCTCGGTCCTCCGCGCGAAACAGATCCTCGCCCTGATCCTGAAACTGTACATGCTCATCTCCCTCCCCATCGCAACACTGGGTCCCTCCCTCGCCCCGCCTCTGCTCGGTCTAGTAGCCGGCAAGCGCTGGACTGCTCTTGGCGCAGGGGACGTGCTGGGGGCTTATGCTTACTACATCCCGCTTCTAGCACTGAATGGGATCCTGGAGGCATTCGTGTCTGCCTCGGCGGGGAACAGGGATCTGTATGTCCAGAGCCTCTTCATGGGGGCGTGTTTTGTTGCCTTTGCTGGCACGGCGTGGGTCGGCATCGGGACGCTCGGGATGGGAGCGAAGGGCGTGGTGGCGGCTAATGGGGTGAATATGGCGGGGAGGATCGGGTGGTGTTGGTGGTTTGTGGGGAGGTGGTTTGGGGAGAGGGGATTGGTATGTATATCTTTCGAGATCGTGGAGGGTGGTGACTGACGAGTTGCAGGACTTTGGGACGCTGGATGTGGCGCCTAGTGCCGGGAGTGTGGCTGTTGCTGCGACTGTGCCGGTCATGTTGAATGCTACGAAGGGTATGCTGGGCGCGTATGGGGTGCTGGGTGAGCTCGCGAGGATTGGAGCAGTGGGTGTGGTGCTTGTTGGAGCGATGTAAGTGCCATAGCTGTTCTCCTGGAAAGGTGAAGCTGACCATTCACAGCGCGATCTTCGAGATGCAGTTCTTCAAACAGTGCTACAACCTCGTCAAATCTTCGCGCTAGTTCGTCACATATACATTCTATCCATCTAGAGACATATTAGAATTATCCACAGACATCAGAACAGCCCTAAGCCCGCACCACTTCCCTCAAATAGCCCCCCTCTTCCTTCCCTTCACTTGTTCCCTCAGCATCTCCCCCCCTCTGTCCCCGGCCGTGCGAGATAAAAAGCCCTCACATCCCTCCTCTCCCCCAAGACCTTGGAGAAATACTCCGACTCCACCTTCTCCCCCCTGCGAAACCCCACCCGTTCAAGCAACCTCATGCTCGCCACATGATCCACGTCCACAAGCGCCAGTGCGTCATCCCATCCGCCCTGCGCCTTGGCTGGCATGACGGAGAAGTACACGGGCAAAAAAGCGCGCAGGGCCTCGGTCATGTACCCCTCCCCTTGGTAGTGGGGGGACAGGGAGTAGCCTATTTCCGGAAAGGCTTTGGCGCCGATGAGGCCGATGACCTTGTGGGTTTTACCGGAGGGTAGAGAAGAGAGCGGGAGCGTGATGGCGTACATGAGGGAGGTGGGGCGGGCGTTGCGGGCTGTGAGAAAGGTGGTGGTGTCGGCGGGGTTGGCTTGGGGAGGTTGGGTGCTGGGAGGGGAAGGGTTAGCGGGACGATGATGAGGGGGAATGGGGGATACGTGAAAATAGTGCGGGAGAGGAAGAAGGGGGGTTCGGAGAAAGGAAATGAGGAGGGAGGACAAGGTAGAAGAGGAGAGCAGAATATCAGAGCCGCGAAGGCAGCAGGTGTAGTCTCTACCGTGGGAAGCAGGGCGGATTGTTCTCAGGAAGAGGCAAAGACTCACGTGTACCTCAATGGTTCGGATAAGGAATACCATTCGAATACATCCTCTGCGTCCCCTTCCGGGTCTATCGATCGTAGGTAGAGGCGTTCGGTCTCGATGGACCGCTTGGGTCGCTGAGGTCGAGTGGTCATGGGTTCTGATGTCACAACTTTGAAAGGCTCTTCAATATAGTGAGAGAAATGTGGAAGCAACCGTCCGTGACTCAGCGGTGCCGCGACTAGGAAGGCGTGTGCTTTTCGTGGTGACATTGAGCAACAATTACGATAGGAGAAAAAGGACATAGGCATCATCATAGCATCTCTGGTTTGTGACTGATCAGATACCTAACAGGAACGTAAAGGAAAATTGGAAAGCACAGCACTTGGCTTCATGCTTGTCCTGCCCAGACCACGCATCGCTCCACCAAAAACGCCATCGCTAATTGGAAAAGCAGGGTTGCCGCACAAGATACAGGCTCATCATCCCAAGACCTTGTATTTGCTCTCGACCTTGCCCTTCTTCTGCACACCTTGACCCGGTTGAGCCGCCAATGGGTTTACCTTGCCTGACTTGTTGTTCCCACCACCGCCATGTCCATTCTTCCCCTTGTACTTTCCCTTGTAACGATCGTCCTTCTTTGTCGCCACCTTAATTTCTGTCTCCGCTCTCTTGATTAGGACAGGATGACTGCCAACATATTTTCCATTCATGTCCTTGGCTGCCTGAAAGTACTCGTCCGCGTCGGAAAACCCGACGAATCCAAAACCCTTGCTCTTTGTCGTGCGCTTGTCACGAACCACGCGTGCTTTCTGGACGGATGGCCACTTAGAGAATGCTTTGAGCAAAGAGTCGTCAGTGACTTCGCCTGCTAGATTACCCACAAAGATGCGGTGCAGGTTGCCCCATTCGAGCAGTGTAGAGTCCTCCCATTTCTGACCGCCACCTTCACGAACTACTGTCTTTTGTCCTGCAGGTGTCGCAGCGCCAGAAGTAGTCGGTGTGGACGAGTCCAGACGGTTGTTCTTCAGCGGTAAGTGGTTGGCATTCAGGCCAGGCTTCTCACCTGGTTTCGGCTGAGGGGTTCCGGAATAATTTGACTGCCACTGTTGCATTTGCTGTTGCCACTCGGCATCAGCGCCATTGAAGCCTCCTTCTGCTCCAGCTGCGGGCATGGGAAATGGGTTGTGCAGCGCGGGTGCAGGTGACGCATACGAGTTGTAGTCGTACCCAGCTCCGTATTGTTGTTGCTGTTGACCATACTGTGGATAGCTCCCATATGACTGCGCGCCGGCGCCATATCCCCCACTCATGTCGTATCCTCCCTGTGGATAAGTCGGGTACTGCTGCACCTGGGGTGAAGCTGTGCGCTTCGGGGCTGCAGAAGTTGTGACATTGCGTGGCTTGAAACCGGGCTTGGCTGGTAAGGCGTGACCGCCGGCAGGTGTCGAAGTACCTGATCCTGGTGCACTCATTGAGCCTGATGGCTTTGATGTATGGGCGCAAGTATGCAAGAGCTTAAAGATGCGCGTACCTTGAATAGAGACAAGTGCGACTAGTCGCAGGGAGGAAGCAGAATACAGGCTCGCCTTGACTCTCTCTGCCAGCTCGAGGCTATTCGTATCGCTTCCAACGCGTCTTTTGGCTTGAATATGCGCGTGTCTTCCACTGTCGCAGTTGAGGCTCTGTGCTGAGATGGCTCTTTGGAGTGTCGGCCTATAAGATCAGACGTTGCGAGGTCCCCCGCCGGCGAGAAAATTTGGGAAAGAGCCGGTCTTGGCACACGTTTCTTCCCGGAAAAGCTCACCTGGGCCGGGGGATAAGAATCTCAGAACCCGACATTGGATCCGCTAACTGAAGCCATTGTATAGCCACGGTCGGTGTATGGAGAGCTCAATTGACTCATATCTCGTGTGTATGACTTCCGTTCACTTTGTCCGTAGCAGTCCGTATCGTTCCGGGTAAAATTGAGCAGGATATTGTGACATCTCCGTGAGCAGCTTACAAAGATAGCTCCAAAATACAACCCCACCAAAGCCCGCTAAGGTCAGTCTTCCGATTCAACAACACCTCAAAGTCCGGACCGCCAAAACATCCCACGTCTTTCCCACCGTAACTTGTGATCCGTCACTGATTTTTTCTCTGCCGCAGCTGGCTCCCTCACAAAGACTCTCTACCATCAGAGACCATCTCAGTAGATCTCCTTCGCCCGCCATGTCCACGGAAGCAGTGTGAGTGAAACCCCGCCAACCCCCCCCCCGGTCAAAATCTTTCACCCAACGGCACTGGACAATTTGGGCTGACCTGAATGCCTTCAGTGGAGACTTTGGTCTCATCGGTCTGGCCGTCATGGGTCAGAACCTGATCCTCAATGCCGCTGACCATGGCTTCACCGTCGTTGCCTTCAACCGTACTGTCGCAAAGGTCGACCGCTTCCTCGAGAACGAGGCCAAGGGCAAGTCCATTGTCGGCGCTCACTCGATCAAGGAGTTCTGCCAGAAGCTGAAGAAGCCCCGCCGCATGATGCTCCTTGTCATGGCCGGCAAGCCAGTCGACGACTTCATTGAGCTTCTCCTCACAGAGGGTGGTCTCGAGAAGGGCGATATCATCATCGACGGTGGTAACTCCCACTACCCAGACACCAACCGCAGGACCAAGTACTTGAACGAGAAGGGTATCCGCTTCGTCGGCAGCGGTGTTTCTGGTGGTGAGGAGGGTGCACGTTACGGTCCCAGCATCATGCCTGGTGGAAACGAGGAGGCCTGGCCATACATCAAGGACGTTCTCCAGAGCATTTCTGCCAAGTCTGACGGCGAGCCCTGCTGTCAGTGGGTCGGTGACGAGGGTGCCGGTCACTACGTCAAGATGGTGCACAACGGTATCGAGTACGGTGACATGCAGCTTATCTGCGAGGTTAGTCGACTCTATACGCCCGCTGTGACAGACGCTGATATGAATCCTAGGCCTACGATATCCTCAAGCGCGGTCTCGGCCTGTCAAACAAGGAGATGGGCGATGTGTTCGCCAAGTGGAACAAAGGCGTGCTCGACTCATTCCTTGTCGAGATTACCCGTGATATCCTGTACTTTAACGACGACGACGGTCAGCCACTGCTCGAGAAGATCCTCGACTCTGCCGGTCAGAAGGGTACCGGAAAGTGGACCGCCATCAACGCTCTCGATCT
The DNA here is from genome assembly GCA_033846785.1 of Elsinoe necatrix. Taxonomy (NCBI): domain Eukaryota; kingdom Fungi; phylum Ascomycota; class Dothideomycetes; order Myriangiales; family Elsinoaceae; genus Elsinoe; species Elsinoe necatrix. The sequence continues at coordinate 588,745 of JANZYI010000008.1, forward strand.
CGGCATGCCTGTCACCCTCATTGGCGAGGCTGTCTTCGCTCGCTGCTTATCATCCCTCAAGGGTGAGCGTGTCCGTGCCTCCGCCCTGCTCCCAGGACCCAGCCCCAGCTTCAGCGGCGACAAGCAGCAGTTCATCGACGACCTCGAGCAGGCCCTCTACGCCTCCAAGATTATCTCATACGCCCAGGGTTTCATGTTGATCCAGAACGTAAGTGCAGAGTAGGAAAGGAATGCAGGAAGCAATACTGACAATCACTTAGGCCGCCAAGGAGTACTCATGGAAGCTCAACAAGCCAGAGATCGCGCTTATGTGGCGTGGTGGCTGCATCATCCGCTCCGTCTTCCTCAAAGACATCACTTCCGCCTACCGCGAGAACCCAGACCTCGAGAACTTGCTCTTCCACAAGTTCTTCCTCGAGGCTATCACCAAGGCGCAGGCCGGATGGAGGAACGTGGTCGCCAAGGCTGCTGTGTGGGGTATCCCCACACCTGCCTTCAGCACCGCCTTGTCTTTCTACGACGGATACAGGACCAAGGATCTTCCCGCCAACCTCCTCCAGGCCCAGCGCGACTACTTCGGTGCCCACACTTTCCAGATCAAGCCCGAGTTCGCCAACGAGAAGTACAAGGAGGGCGCCTACACCCACGTAAATTGGACCGGTCGTGGAGGTAATGTCAGTGCCTCCACGTACAACGCGTAGGCGTGCTCTGATGGTGGTTGTCGTTGCTTGAAAGTCTTCCGATGTAGTCGACAATGAAATACAATTACACACCTTGACCGCGTTTCAGGAGCAGCAGCTGCCGTGAATTGGACCGACCGCGGAGGGAATGTCAATACCTCCATGTGCAATGCGTAGGCGTGCCCTGATGGTGGTAGTCGTTGCTTGAAGGTCTCCCAATGTAGTGGGCAATCTGTTGCCCAAGGTGTCGTGGCTATAGCTTTGCTTCGTTCACTGAGCAACGTGACAATCTCTTGTCACAACAAGAACTACCCAGGCGTCCGTCAAAGCCGAACATCCTAAGCGTTCTTGATTCATAAAGTTGGCAGCTTTCGTTCCTGCTGTTTTGACAGCGTTGTCGGCCCACAGATGCAGCATTTTGATTGGCTGCGGCCAACTGCACACATCGACGTGACATCTGCTTCGGAGTCGACATAATTCGCAGTTAGCTCATCATTTCTGCTTTTAGCTACCAGCACATAGACTGTTCTGTTTCGCTAACAACAGCTCCTATCTGCATCGAAGCTTGAGGACTTCGGGTCGACGCCGAGAGCGAGCAATTAGCTCGCAACTGGGGGGTCTTCGCTGACCATGCGGTTGGCTCTCATATAGAGAGCGACTCGAACCGATCTGAACGAGCATCGAGACAAAAGCAGAAGCCTCTATCAAGAAGACAACAATGGCGGAGACTAAGCGCGCCTCTGCAGAGCGTGTCGCGACACCGAGGACTGCAAGTCAGCCAGCAGGAGATGCGCTCAAGAACCTAAGCAGTGCCATTGGTGCCCGGTAGGTCTCTATCCCCCTTCTGCGCCATCGCATGAACGTTGTACTGATTCCCTTGCAAAGTATCAAACTTACAACCTCCTCAAATCCATCCCAAAACCTTGAGGGTACTCTTTTCACAGCCTGTCCCATTTTCAACGTGGTAGCAATCAACACTGCACCAGCACCACCCAATCCCTCTTCTGCCGCTATAGCCGATCCTGGCGACTACCATGTTGTACCCATTTCACGGATCCAAAGCTTCCAGGTCGTCTCCCTGGCTGAGAACAAGGATGGATTTGCGACCGCACTTCCAGCAGTCGGCAAGGTGGATACGGCGAAGCTGAAAGAGCGAGAGAGGCAAAGAGTCGCGAAGCTGAAGGATGAGGAGGCAAAGAAAGGCAAGGGCGTGACTGCAGAGGCGCAGGCGCTATTCAACGCGCTCGACAGGATGTAAGTGGAGACACCCAATCCGACAGTCGAGTTCAACTTGCGTCAGGCGGATCCAACAAACGACTTGTAGACTGGATACACGTTCAAGATATCACGAACACTGACACCTCAGCAGGTACACAGTCAGATGGCATGGCACAGACATCATAGTAGATGATGCGGTCATCATATCAGCACCATATTCGGCGGACACATGTAAAGCCCCGAGAGACAAGCAGGGGGCTCTCACGCAGATCAGGAAAGTGGTGGAGGGAGAGAAGAGGAAGTTTGCGGATCGCTCGAGAGGCGCGAGTCCGTTACCTAGGAAAGGTGGCTAGACTACGCAGAGCAAGACCGCGAAGCATCGCATGCCATTCCATGGCTTCAAGCCATTCAGCAAAGTCCGATAGCCCAGCAAGTATTGCAGATCCTCAAACTGTTGACCAGACTTCTGTGTCTGGACTTGAGAGTTACATCTCAATGGTTGATGTAGCGAAGGAACATGTGCATCCAGCTTGTCACCATGTGGTGAAAGATACAAAGAACACGCGACGCGCAAGACGAGCGAGTGGAAGCGGATTCCACCGCCATGCAGATCCGCGGTCCCTGAACGAAGTCTGCCATCTTTACCTCCGATCCTGTCGCATACACACACCTGCTCACGAGAAGCATCCAATTGGATGCTGCCAGTAATCTGTTCTTCGAACCGCAGCATTGCGCTACAGTAGAGACATATCGCTCAGCCTCCATGCAAGCCATCACGTTTAGACTTGCGACTGCTGGAGATTGTACGTCCTGTGAGTCTATGATACTTCGCTGGATGTCAACATTTCTTAGCTACATCATCAGGTAGAACGTGCGAGATCTAGGTACACAGTCACCTGTAGCTTGAGATCAACCAAGAAAATAGCACGGTGTGCTGTTGCCTCTCGAGGATCAACACCGTAGGTCAGGTAACACGGCGGATGAACTTGCAACCGACATGTTGGATGTGCCAGCTACTCAAGTGCCAGGAACCGAGCTCTGGATAAACCAGCATTGGTTCTACAAAGTCTGCGCCTGCGTCATTAACGTTGTCACGCTAATTGCCGTCGTAGCACTGTTGCGGACATATGATGAGAAGCCCACGCGAGACGGACCACAGGTTATCGCCACCGATTCCGCCACTACTGTCCTTAGCACGGCGATGAGGGGGTCGATGATATCCGCAGCCTTTGAAGGTCAGTCGGTTATGCATGATTGAAGTTGGCCTAATGTATGAGGTCTGTCTCAGTTGAGCTGGTCCTGGTACATTCGAGCACGTTACTTGCATGATATGTCAGCTTTCGACTTCGCCAGCGGTGGTCCTTGGGGAGCCTTTCTCTTCTTAATTGGGTTCATTCTCAGGTACGAGGTCAAATGCGGCTTTGACCGACTGACTGATTGATTGAGTGAATGACTAAAATACCAACTGACTGATGGCACGAGTGACTCGACGAGCGATCCAGTAAACGAACGAGTGATAGCTCGATCAGCGAATTCATTGTTCGACTAAACGGAACCAAGTCTATTGTCTCACTGTCCATCTGTCTGTCTGTCTGTCTGTCTGTCTGTCTGTCTGTCTGTCTGTCTGTCTGTCTGTCTGTCCATATGTATGTGGATATATCCTTGAATTCTACGTATAGACGTTCAACTTCTATATATAGCTAGTTGGATTAGTCGTAGAGATGCTTAAGCTCCACGTTTAGGTGCTCGACGAAACCTACACAGCATCGTGAAGTACAGCCGAATCGCTCATTGAACGCCACTGACCAGATTTATCAAGGGCGCTTTAGAGCAATGTACTTGTTCGGCTGAGTAACCAAAGTGAATTATCCCTGGCGTCAGCTCTCTCGCCAACAGTACCGGCTGCACATCCTTTTGTGGTGGTAAGCGGGTTATACGGCCCGCACATTGGAATCTGCAGAAGTCATGAAGCTGTGCCTTTCGATATAGCGCGTTTTGCGAAGCAAGGAAGCTTGATCACAACAGGATCAACCTCCGAGCCAACTTCCATGTCCGCAGTGTCGCTGATCGCTACTTTGGCCTCCCATGAATACCGGAAAAGGCTGCTTCCTCTGCTCAAATCTGGTCCTGATATTGTTGGCAAGATATTCGTTGGCGCACCGGTCTTTTGCGCGAAGCGAACGCGTTGAACCTGTGGTGTTCGATGTGGATTAAGGTATGTGCAAGGCGAGCCACCGCCATGTGATGGGATCGTGTTACGTGCATGTGGCTTGATGAGATCCGTTGCACCAACTGAGAATTACTTGCCAATTACACTTGAGTTCACCGTTGCCTTTAGTAGAGTTGTCAGGGTATCCGGAATTTGGCTTCTATGGGTACTTCTTGGTATCATATGATCCTTGTCGGGAATGAACATAAGATGCATCTATGATGCTGATCAAAAATCGAATGAACCAGGTCTAATTCTCATATCTTGACCAAGCGATATCGATTCAATGTGTTTCATCGACTTGTGACAAAACGACAAAAAGAATGGTCGATGCTCTTATAATGTCTCTTGTCTTTTCTCCAGTCTGAACCTCTATAAGGCCGCCTATCAAGTTTTTGCGCGCCGTACTTGATAGTGAATTGGTTAATGGCAACTCTACCGAGGAGATGGGGATGATTCGAACCCTCGACCTTCATCGACATATGGCATCTATATTCCAAACTCGGACTAGTGTCTTGGTTTGAAAGTGTCAGTGGCGAGCTGACTGGGCTATTCGCCCTTGATATATGATGGTGAATGCGCGAAATATATATACCTTTAGAAAAGGTCGTTCTAGGATTTTCTGCTTGCATGATGCGGCCGATGCGAGACTCTTGCTCTAGGTCCTTGTCACGGGCAAGTCTCCGTATTATATCATAAAGGTGAAGTGCCCACTGACGACCAGTTATCTGAGTGCATGGTCTGAATGTTCTCGGTATTCAGCACAAGAGACCGAATGTTGAACAACGTGCGAGTCACGGCGAGTCTGCAAAGTCCTATCGCTGCCAGAGACGGTGCACCTGTGAGACACCTAGGTGATCTCGGAATCATGACTATCCACTTAGCACAGTGAAGTTGGTGGCGATCCGATCCGATCCGACTGTTCACCTTCTTGTCCGTAATAGAGTGTGCGGTGGCATCAAGAACATGGGCATATTCGACTATTCGACTGGTAGCTGTAATACCAGCCTTTACTGACAGCCTGTGTCATCTACGTCTTCGACGCAGCCAAACTTGGAGCCGGCAGGCATCTTTCTCGATTGTACAGGAAAAGTTTAGGAGAGATGGGACGATAAAGAAACACAGGACACACATGATATTAATCCTAGCAGGTTTGTTGATCGTGTGAGGGCCACCGCTCTGTTCGTTCTCGTCTTCGTGACGGCGGGAGGTCAAGTGGCGTCCTCGCATTTGACACACGAGCGATGGCCCGTACACCAACTCATGATCTTAGCGGGCGACTACGCAGTCAACGGTGCAGAAAAGGCTGTGAGTTGTGGCTCTGGAGACGAAGCTGTGCATGCGAGAGGAATGAATCTACAATCTGCTTTGTGACGATTGATTCTTTCTTTTGAGTTGATCGATGCAGATTAGCAGGAATCGGAATTAAGGTTTTCGGACCGTTCAGTCCGCCCCCGTGTGAATTCAACCCACACGTACAGTAGCCAAGGTCTTGGTACCCCCACCTCAATTCCCCTTTCCGTGGAAGTGACATTCTGGCACAAATTCAATGGGTTCAAATAAGGACTCCGAAGCACGTGATATATAAAGTTTAGTGGAGAACGTCCTATTACATTGCCTTAGCTCCTCCAATCACTTATGTGCAAAGACCTTCGGAAGCATCTCACACCCATTTTCACTTGGACTCAGGAACCGATGTTGTCTATCAGTGGGGACAGCCCCTGTGCAGTACCAAAGATATCCTCAAATTGGAGTTTCCAAGCCTCAACAACATCCCTCTGCTTCATGAATGGCTTGAAAGTGGTGTAGTCGGTATTGTTCGCTTGAAAAATGGCTGTAGCATTGCCCAGATCTGTCCTTGATGATTCCTGACCCTGCTGGAGAAGGGCTTGTTGCCAGGTGTCCGACACGAAGAAAGATTGCAGCAGCCGGGCCGTTTCAGGCATCTTGGTAGTCTTGAAGATGGCAGAGGTCTGGAACCAGCTCATGTAGCGATCTGTGATAGGATTGACCCTAGACCAGTCCGGACCGAGCGGGAATGAGGAGAATGTGAGGATCCTCTCGGCAGTGCTGTTGATTGCTAGAGCAGGAGTTGCCGAACCGCGAACCCATTGCACGTCTTGCTGCGCAAGCTTGCGGACCCAGTCCCAGCCATACTTTTCGACAATCAGGACAAAGTGATACAGTACCGCATCGTCGTCATTGGGGTAGGCGAGCACCAGCTTGCCTTTCCACTTTGGATCAAGGACGTCTGCGTAGGATCGGGGAATGTCTTGGGGAGCAACCGAGGCAGTTTTGAAGACAAAGGGTCCAAAGGAAGCTGGTCATGATTGTTAGATCGAGCTTCAACTTGGCCGAAGTATACACTTACCTCCCGAAACGGGAATAAATGCTCCATCCGTGTCAGTGAATTGTGTCCACAGCCTGTCAAAGGTGGCAGGCTTGTAGTTCAACAGCTGACCGCCAGCCTTCCAGATGTCAAAATCCTGCAAGGTCTGGAGGATGGCTACGTCGGCGTAGAAGTCGCCGCCCTGGAGCTGGCGGTTGATTCGGCCATCGTGGTACTTGGAGAGGTCACTGGTGAAGTTGACTTTGATCAATGGGAAAGCACTCTGAAATGCCTGGGCGATACCGCTCGATTGACTCTTTTCTACTGTATGTCAGCAGTCAAGCATACATCGTTTCCAAGGTAGACTTACCATCTCCACCCCAAGCGACCTGTAGCACGCCAGTCTCCTTCTGGGCCGCAACATAGATCTCGGAAATATCTCGAGTCTCAGGGGAGGGTGCAGCTGCAACAGAGAGTGCGCCAATAGAGGCGACCAGCGCGAGGTGGCCAGCGATGCGCATGATGTGTATTATCGGTTACAGATATAAAGCAGTGACAGTTGTTAGGTTGAAAGGTGAATTAGACGTCACCATCGAATGATACTTATTTATACAGAAGACCTAGTTGACATTGCAGAATGTTAGATCGGCGAAAGTGTTGCACAGCGGAACTCTTCCATCGTGTTGCTCAGCAAGGAAAGTCCGCTCCGTGATTTCAGACCCCACCTGCTTGGTCAAAGAGCTGCCTTGGCGAAAATTGTACCAATGTAGATGCGGTGCAGCCATGTGGACACCCAATCGTGCAAGGTGAAGTAAAAAGGAGATTCAAGCGGGAGACTGCGGGTCCGCAATACGGCGCCATTGCAAAGCATACAAATTTGCGGAGTGGCAGGCGGGTGAACCACAGTATTTGTGCAATGTTGGACGTGAAAGCTCCCGGTGATGAGACTGAGCCGAGGATGTGCACACTCTCTGCTTCAGCCGGAGGTGTAGCTGAAGTTCATGGATTCTCTGAACTTTCACGACATGAGATGTTGACGATTGTGATGGACTCTGGAGTTCGCGGCCGGTGGAGGGGAGATATTGTAGTCCTAAACACGAGTGCAGAGTCAGTCACGTGACCAGTGCTTTGGTCGAGGAAATCCAGGGTGGTTGAAATGTTCTAGCGGACTGTCTTGACTATGTTGTGTAACACACCAGTTAGTTGTATATCGATCTGGTCACTCGGTCAGTCCACTGGAGTTTTGCATTGTAGTATGCTTTGTCAAATGGCGTACTGCTGCAAAAACTGCTGTCAAAGCAGCATATCAAGTCACGTGAGATTGTCTTCTCGATTAGTCGATTTCCTAGCTTGATGTGTCGTAGACTTAAACCAGCAATAGTAATGATCACGATCCAAGGGAAGACTCACATCTCACATCTCTTATGCGGGGAAGCCGTCTTGCAAAAGAGTGTTGCGAAATTGTGCTGTTACTAAACCTCGGAATTAAGATGACCAAGATACTGCGCATGATGTTCAACCGATGTGAAGATTGCTATGCAGGAGAAGCGCATGCAAGATAGATGAAGTAAATCATGATCCGCACTGACCGAGCTCGGATTCGTGGACAGAGGCTTGCGACGCACGAGGGGTCTGAAAAGATCTGGACCCCCCCCTGTAGCTTTTTCGATTCGTCGTGCTTCGATTGACGAGGCAGTTGTGGCTGCTGCATCCACGGCTCGACATGAAGAAAGTCGTTGCTTCCACAACGAGCAAGAAAAAACAGTCGCAGTAAGGACTTGAGCATTCAAAGCTCACCGGCCTTGCAAGAGACAATGATCAGGAATCAGCAAGTGCATTCGTGTTTACCAGGATGCTTCTGTGGTTTGGCAATCCATGTCGAGTGACGTAGTCACAACGGACCGAAAGCCGTGATTGGCCGATGGCGACGTCAACGCGAAGCCGCATCCCTCTCGATCGCGCTTGTTCGATGTATCCCTCACCCATCGTGGCTTGTAGAAGTCTTCTCGCAATCTCATTTTCGTGTACAACCGGCAGGAAATGAACGGCTTGCGTTAGACACGGTTCTATTGGTTGTTCTGCTGCCTGGATCTGGCGGTGCATGGTGATGTAGGACACAAGAGATTTCCATCTTTTGCGGCTTGGTTAAGTTCGGAAGGTCTGTATAATGCGGTTGCTCCCATCGATCTTTCCACTCCTCGTCAACAGAACTATTTCAGGGACAGACCATTCTCAACAGTCTCCTACATTCAGCTCATTCAACACAGTGTCACAAGCATCAACTAGACTACACCACTACACATCACGACCTAGCATAGTGCACGACCATGACGAAACAATTGAACATCCTCGTTAGCGGAGCAGGCATTGGCGGTCCAGTGCTGGCGTACTGGTTGAACAAAGCAGGACACACAGTCACAATAGTGGAGAGAGATGCACAGCTACGGACAACAGGACAGAGTGTAGACATCCGAGAAGAGGCTGTCGAGGTCATCCGCAAGATGGGCCTCGAACAGAAGATTAGAGACACCAGCACACACGAAGCCGGCGTAGCATTTGTTGACCCTCAAGATAAGGTCCGCGCACTTTTCAAAGCGACGGGCAGTACAGAAGTCCAATCGTTCACTTCAGAGTTCGAGGTCTTCCGTGGTGATCTGGCTCAGATCTTTTTCAACACCACCAAAGACTTATGCACATACATCTTCGGCGAGTACATCACATCCATCGACCAGGACTCAGATGGGTGCTATGTCGAGTTCGCCAATGGCAAGGATGCAGGCCGGTATGATCTGGTCATTGCTGCGGATGGTCTCGGCTCCAAGGTTCGCGCCATGGTCTTCAACACCTCCACAAGAGAACACATCTGGTCTCTCGACACCTTCGCCGCCTACTTCACTATTGATAAGGACCTCCTCGATGGTGATCAGTACAGCAGATGGTACAACGCTCCCGGAGGACGCTGCATTCTCCTCCGCCCCGATCCCCAGCGTCGCACTCGTGCTCATCTCTTTGTCATCAATCACGGCGACCAAGCACAACTTGACAATTACCGAGCTGCGTACCAGCAAGGTCTCGAGAAGGTGAAGGAGCTCTTTACCGAAGAATTCAAAGACGCCGGCTGGAAGACCCAAGACATCCTCGCCTGCGCTCCTGACGCTAAGGATTTCTACGGCAGTGAAATCGCCCAGATCCGCACCGAAAAGATCTACCAGGGCCGCGTAGCTCTCGTTGGCGACGCTGGATACTGCCCGACCCCGTTCACCGGCATGGGTACCAGTCTGGCTATGATCGGCGCTTACATCCTTGCCGGCGAGATCAACAAGAATGCTGAGGATGTTGACGGTGCATTGCAACGGTATCAAGACATTATGCACCCTTATGCAAAGAAGATTCAGCAAATTCCACGCAGCATGCCGAAGTTGGCAAACCCGATGAGCGCGTGGGGTGTCAAGGTCCAGCTGACCATCTTGTCCATCGTCAGCACATTGAAAATTGATGTATTCGCAAATTGGCTTCAGGGGCTGGGCTTGTTCCAGGGGAAGAAGTTCAAGTTGCCTGAGTATAGCTGGAATGATGCCAGGGCAGCTGTTGTGGTTGGCTGAGCGTTGGTTGATAATAAATACAGGACAGCAATAGAAAGCTACTGAGAGAGGGTCATCTGATTTCGATTAACGAGTAATGATTGCATTGCCGGCAGGTAGTTTTGAAGCAGCAAGCAGACCACAGCAGGGCATATCACGCAGTCGGTCAGGAACGGAGTACTTAGATTTCATAATGAATTGCATGGTATCATTATTTTACCCTCCATCGAGGCTTTTCATCCTCTACCAACCTGAACGCCCTCGCCATGCTACAGACCAAATGTGCTAAAAGCAGTGCTACTCCTCCGTCGCCAACACCATCTTCTCCCTCTCCGACCTCCTCTTGACCTCCTTCTTCCTACTATGCCGCCTCTCATTCTCCTCCCTCCGCTTAATCGCCTTGATCTCTTCCCCTTTAATCTCTCCAGCCTTCTTCACCACCTTCGGTACATGTCTATGCCTCGCTATCCTCCTCACCTCCGGCATATGCGCGTACCTCTTCTTCAGCGCCTCATCATACTCCAACGCCTGTCTCTGCCTCGCACTCTTCACTCCCTGCCGCTTCGAGGCCTCGGAGCGCCACAGCCGCACGTTCCCGTCGTCCGAGCCCGTCATGATGTAATTGTTATCGCTACTCCAGGCGCACGAGAAGACGCGCTGCATCCGTTTCGTGTGGTAGATGTCCCTACTGTGACCCTCGTTGCGGCGCCAGAGACGTACGGTGCGGTCGTAGGATGCCGAGACGAGTTCTTCGCCTGTCGGAGACCAGGAGATGTCCATCACCGCTGCGACGTGATCTTTGAGTACGTTCAGAGAGCGCTTCATGTTGCGTGTGTCGAAGAGGTAGATGTTGTGGTCTTCGTTGGCGACGGCGAGGTTGAACGGTTCCATTGGATTCCAGGCTATGGCGTTGGAGGCGAGATTCAAGACGGTTCGGGAGAGGGCGGACGAGGTGCGGAGGTCGTAGAGGATGAGGGATCGGTCGGTGCCGGTCGAGGCGAGGAGGGAGGTCTCAGATTGGTTGAAGGCGACGGAGGTGATAGTGTCTACTGAGGTGGGCCAGGAGATGGTTTGGGAGGGAGTGGAGGATGGACGGGTGAGGTCGTAGATGGAGATTACAGAGGAGGAGGTGGCCACGGATGGTAGACTACGGTGGCGTGTGATTGAGTTGAACGCGTTCGCTCCTAGCCATGTCGCTACCGGAGCGGAGTTCGAGGCAGTATTGTATGGGTCGTACATCTTGATCGATCTGTCGCTTCCACAGGATATAATCTTGTGATCGTCTGTCCAACACATACCCTTGACCAGATTCTCGTGTGCTGAGGTCTGCCACACCTCGTCCCTACTCGGAAGGTCCCATACTTTTATAACACCGTCACCACTGCCAGAGGCGAAGCGTTCTAGTGACTTCGGATCTTTTGCGATTGTATAGACTCCGTCCACATGTCCACGACCGAGTTGAGCCAGGAAAGGCGCCGCGAACATGCGCTCTAGCTTCGTTGCATTAAGAGCTCTCGTGTACTCTCTTGCCCGCTCGAATGGGTGAAGGGCGGGGTCCAGATTTCGGGGTTGTCGCGACACACCTGTCCCGGGCGCCTGCTGCGACTCGGCAGAGCGCGAGAGCGCTTTGATTTTCTATATCTGGCATTAGCAAATTTCAGATATCAATCGATTGTCATACGTACCATGTTTGCCTGCGAAAGTAAGAAATGAAGTCCGCGGAGGTGGAGCAAAATCTATAACTTTTTTGCAGATGTGGTGCACCGCAGTGGTACTACGGTTCACCACATTCGAGCTCCCAAAGACCTGAAGCTTCTCGCGACTCAATGATATGCAGCTTCTCCAGAACATCATCTCACCATTAGAACAGTGTTTTCATCTGCATCAACCCCCACGGCGCCAACTCACACCATCAGGAGTTCACCTCTAATCTACATCATCTGCCCAGCTTTCACGCGAAACCAGAGCCATCATGGCTCAGGACGAGAACGTCAAAAGGCTGGAGGAAGCACAGAAGCTAGCGAAGGAGTCGCCCAAGCAAGCAGAACAAATATATAAGGACGTGCTGAAGCAAGGGCCTGGTCAAACAGAAGCGACATCGAAGAACTACGAGACAGCACTGATAGGCCTTGGAGAGATATATCGGGACCAGAAGAATGCGAATGAGCTGGCGCAACTTGTCCAGGATGTCCGATCCGTTCTATCGTCGCTTGCGAAGGCAAAGACGGCCAAGCTAGGTGAGCATACAGGCCCATGACAATGCACATTTACTGACGAGCAATTAGTCCGACAACTCCTTGACCTGTTCACACCAATCCCTAACTCTGTCGAGATCCAGATCACCACCACCAAGTCATGTATAGAATGGTCCATCAGTGAACGCCGCGGCTTCCTCCGACAGAATCTCGAGACACGCCTGGTCCAGCTCTACATGCAGAAGCAATCCTACTACGATGCCCTCACTCTGATCAATTCCCTCCTCAAAGAACTTCGCCGCCTAGATGACAAGCTCGTCCTTGTCGAAGTACAGCTCCTCGAATCTCGCGTCTACCATGCGCTTGGAAACGTACCAAAGGGTCGCGCAGCCCTGACGTCTGCTAGGACGAGCGCCGCCAGCGTATACTGCCCACCTGCTCTTCAGGCCAACCTGGACATGCAGTCAGGCATGTTACACGCCGAGGACTCCGACTTTACGACCGCATACTCTTACTTTATCGAAGCCATGGATGGCTACCACAGCTTGGACGAATCGACGCAGGCGACATCAGCTTTACAATACATGCTGCTCTGCAAGATCATGCTTAACCAGGGCGACGATGTGCAAAACCTGATGCAGAGCAAGCAAGCAGTCAAGTATGCAGGGAAGAACTTGGACGCAATGAAGGCAGTAGCGAGGGCACACACAGACAGGAGCTTGGAGGCATACGAGCAGGCGTTGGCGCAATTCAGGAACGAGTTGGGAAGTGATCGTTTCATTGCCAACCATCTGCGGAGACTCTACGACGCTATGTTGGAGCAGAATCTCATCAAGGTCATCGAGCCGTTCTCGAGGGTTGAGATTGATCACGTTGCGAAGATGGTCGGGCTGGATGTCGTGCAGGTTGAGCGGAAGCTGAGTCAGATGATCCTGGACAAGGTCATTATCGGCGTGCTGGACCAGGGTGCTGGCTGCTTGATCGTGTTCGATGAACTTGAGAGGGATCAAGGGTATGACGCCGCACTGGACACGATCGACAAGCTGAGCAATGTGGTGGATGTGCTCTACACCAACCAGGCAAGCTTGCTAGAGTAGCTGGCTTTGTGCTCGACGGTCCAGATAATGGGCTTGTTAATGCATCATGCATGAAGCATCAATCAAAATCCTCCCGACCATAATTGCCGATGGCCTCCGCCGATCTAGTGCCGCTGGCTGCGGTGCGGAACAAAGCTCCGTGGCCTTGTAGAGGTTGAGCACCTTCTCTGCGGTGTCATCGATGTATTGTTCTTCTTTGCCCCCCCCCCCTTTCCTGGCGTCCTTCATATCATCTCCAGATCCCCCCTCCTCACGCTCTCCCTCACCACCCTCCACCTCAACACCCACACATCCCCCCTCGTCAATTCCACCTCCCCCACGCCTTGCTCCCCTTGAACCTCCACCGTCCCCGCATCCCTCAAAACCCTCACGAAAACCGCGGTATCCAAATCCGGCGCATCAACCATACTCACCCCACCTCCCGTATCGTCCATCTTCTGCAACTGCCCGGGGAACGCGCCCAGAAAGCTCGCCTTATAATGCCCTTCCAGCAAAACAGTATGATGCTCCAAATACCTCCTCTCCATGCCACTCAGCATCGTATTCCCGCCCTGCCCATCCCCTTCCTCCTCGCCTCCCCCGTTTGCATACCCGTTCGTCCCCTCCTGCCGCCGCGCCAACTGCAAATAATGCAGCGGAAACGCATCCATCTTCCCCATGCGCGTCCGCAGCAGGGAGCGCAAAAGGAACTTCACGCGCTCGAGTTCGGTCTGGATGACCACGAGCGCAAAGTTGGCCGTGGGATCCATGGCGGAGGTGAGGTCCTCTATGCGCGTGATCTGGGAGGTGATGCGGGAGGAGATGCGGGAGACCAGAGAGGAGGGGTAGGGGAGGAGTTCCGGGGTGGTGCGTTCGTTCACCCAGGCGCGGGTCAGGAGTTGGAGGTCGAGGGTTTCTTGCGGGAGAGAAGGGTCCGAGAGGGTGGAGAGGATGTCGTCTATTTCCATGGCCATTGTGGCGGGTCGTGAGGAGTGAGCGTTACGGAGCGTGATGGGACATTTTTTTTGGAGGTGGTGGAGGAGGGAGGTAGTGCGGAGGGGGAGGAGGGGTTGGGGGACGAGCTGCAGTAATTTACTGAGTGTTTCCAACCGCGCCTAGTACATTTTTGATATCTTTTACGCGCATCTGATCGATTCCATTGCAAAGCTCCCGCCTGCCCCTGTCATAGCTTACAATGCATTAAATTGGCGTTAAAGCGAAACTTGTTCGAATATATACAGAAAAACTATGGACAGAGAAACATGAGAGAGATTGCAGATGACGAGTCTTATGCTACCAGAGAGTTGGCCCATGCCTCAATGTTCGAGTAGCCGTTCGCCTGCTTCTCCAGCGAGTCTCTGACATTTGGATCAGAGCCAAGCTCCTTCTCTGCATCATCAGGAATACCGTCCCCATCAGTGTCCACCGGGTTGGCACCGCCCTTGAGTGCAGCAGGATCGTAGCTCATTGGAGCGGCTGTCTCATCCGAGACGAGATTACCACTCTTGCCAAAACTCTGAACCTCATTGATGAGAAAGGTATCCACTGCATCCCTGGCCTTGGAAGCACCAACAGATGCAAGTACAGCATCCACGACTTCAGTAGCTGATAAAATATTGGCAGGGGCAGGGTAGTTGTACTTGCTCGTGGCAAGGACCATACCGCCGTAGTTTGTTGAAGCAGCTTCAAGGGCTTTACCATTGAGACTCCCGTCCTTGTCCGAGTCGTAGAAGTTGTCGAGCACGAATCTGGAGAAGTTCTCATTGCCACGAGTGAAAGCAGTCACGGACGTGCTCGGTCCAGAGATGAAATAATTGCCGACGATATTGGCGGCGGATTTGCCAGAGGAATCTCCGGCGATGTAGCCACCTCCGCCGCCCCCTGTATAGATCAATAATAGTGACAGATTGAGAAGAAGCATGCTCACAGTTGTAGATGACGTTATTGGTAAAGTCATTCACGCCCTTGACCTTGGGGTTGCGGGTCTTGTTGTCAATATACAGGTTGCGGAAAAGTGATACGCCACCATCAGTCTGAATGAGACCACCACAAGAGTGAGTCTCGAGGCCTTGACCAATGATGCTGTCTTGAATCGTGATGTTTGAGGCAGTTCCACTAATGGAGAAAGTCTCGTCCCGACCCCAAGTGAACGATACGTGGTCGAAGATCTGTTCGAGTAAGCAACAAAGTCAGGTTGGTAACTGTCGGGGATCTCACCATATTCCCGCCCTCTGCAAGTGTCGAAGCATCCTTACCTGAAGTGCCACCCTTACCCATTCTGATCCTGATGTACCTCACGATCGATTCGTCGGCATTCGAGAATGACCAGCCATCACCATAAGTGGCGATGCCGTCACCTGGTGCAGTCTGTCCAAGAATGGTAGTTGATTTAGGGCACACCAGGCGAGAATCCAGCTTGATCGTTCCTCCAACAGCAAACACGATTACTCTATTCGGCTTGGACAGACCATCTCTGAGGGAACCAGCCCCAGCGTCGTTCGGATTTGACACGACGAAGACTTCGCCTTCACGACCACCGATCGCGTTGGCACCAAACCCTTCAGCACCAGGAAATGCAGGAATTGCAGAAACGAAAGGGAGACTGGCGGCCAGACCAGCCAGCACACCGAGGCTCTTCATGATGTCGAGTTGAAATTGCTAGGAAAGATGCAGGAATCAAGGATGATGAGACGCAGAGATGCATCGCATGAAGCACTTACCTCGCTGCAGCAAAGACATGCTTGCTGCATTGGTGGATGAACTTCTGAAACGCGCTTCTTCGGGCTGGACTCCGTGTCATAGATGGCGCGACTGCTAGGTCTGACCACGAGGTAAGGGCTAGATGAGTACGTTGATCATAGTCACGACAACTCGAAATTGGTCTACCGATGATCGTCAGAGGTGGCTTTGTGGTGTGGTTGAATTTCGGGTCGTCAAAATACGGTAGGGTCAGAGGTAGTGGATGTGGGAGGCCGACGCTGAAAAAGGTTTTCAAAGGTGATGAGCATGACCACTCAAAATCCACACTTGGACCAGGTATCGCAGTTCATTCCTCGTCGTCCCGCAAGAAAGGATTTCTGACGTATTTCTCAAAGGCTTCTGGGTAAGGTTACTAGTGGTTGAGAGTTTGAGACGTTCCTAATCCCTGTACAGAAAGTAGCAGACGAACTCATCTGCCCTCACCTGTCAAACTAGACAGTTCCCCCTTCGACATAGTCCACCGGACCCCTCGCCAAGGTAGCGAACATTAGACTCCGAGTCTAAACACTGTCCTGTTGATCCACCAACTGGACATCTTCGTGGGATGGACACCCATTCGTCGACCGGTCAGGAACAACATGTGGTTGCAGATCAGGAAGTCGTTCCGAAGATTGATCACGAACCGAACGACCAGCCATGTTGGACGACTTCACCTCGTGGACTCCTTTTCATCCTCCTGCAGGTCGATATGCAAGCTACACAACGATGGGGTTTCAGGGTATGGGATTCGCCGAAAACTGCGTGCGTTCCGGTGCCCACTTCTGCATATTGCACTTTCGCTTATGTCCCGTGGCTTGAGCCTACTTGGTCACTTGCCCAGTTATTGTTCTCACACGGATCCTCTCGACCATTCCAGTACCGAGCCACCGTCCACCCTTGTCGGGAATCACTCAGTGGGGGAACGGCGTTCTCTCGTGGCAGGGAACCATTACCTACCAGCTTCCACTTCGTCGGACCTTCCCGCGTGGGATTACGGTCTCAATGTCTCTTTCCTTATCTTTGATCTGCAAGGACACATGGAGAGAAGAACGACAAGGTGTGCTTGGCTGGCTCCAGAGCGACGCCATGATCATTTTGGTGCGCATCTGGACGAAAAGTCCATGCTTTTTTACCCAGACCCTAGTCCACAAACTACAAGTGGCCCTGTCACTTTCACGAACCCTGCTCACTCATCATCAACTATCATGCACGCACCGACTATACCGCGGAGAATCAACGAAGAATCCGTCTCCTATCTCGAAAAGTCTTCGATACCGTGATTTGTCTGTGTCATAGATGTAGGAACATGTCCGGTCGCAGTGGTGGCCGCATCCGTCACACTCGCACGCTGGGATATACTGCTTATCTCGAAATCCCACCATCGACCACACTAATCCCTTTAATTTGGCCAACGACGTACATCCCACTGCCAGGTTCCACGGATCGACGCGGAATGTCTGTGCGAACGATCATGCCGGTACAGCCTCTCGCTCTTCACAGCGCCATAGTAGTATGCCCGCGACAACCCCGTTGTCCATGCAGCCATGATGCAGAGCCACCGTCCCAAGCGAATGAGCTCGGCGTAAGCCCACGGATGCTTCAATGAAACTCTAATGCACTTTTCAGCCCTTGTCATCAGTATCGTGGATTTTTCCTGCTACTTATACTGAACTAGCTTCAGACTATATCCTGCCTAAGGATCTGCGGTGGTTTTTCCTCCTTGTTCCTCCACGTGTCGAAAGGCATACGACATTCTTTTATCATGGCGGATCAGGCGACGACAACGTTTGACAACACGTTCGCGCACGAGCTGGCGACGGAGTCGTGGTCGCTGTATGGTGTGGGGGCTTTTATCTTTGCCCTCAGAATGTGAGTGGACTTTTCAAGCTCTGCCATGGCACGCCTGACATGTATGAAGTTACACAAAGCTGCGATTTGCGGGTCTGCGACACATCGACGCAGATGATATTGTCTGCGTTCTCGCGCTCGGCTTGTACACTGGTCTCATAGTATGCATGAATGTCATTGCCTCAGGCGGAGGCAGCAACTTGTACCCTCCAGGCGAGGATGCCAACTTCACTCCTGAGGAAGTTCGGGAACGCATCTTTGGATCCAAGATTGTGATCGTGTCTGAGCAGGTAAGTGTCATACTCACAACAGCGAAATTTACCCTGACCATGACAGTGTATGCTGTGCGTCATCTATTCGCTCAAGGCATGCGTCTTACTCTTCTATCAACGTTTGACCAAAGGCTTGAAGAAACAAAAGATGGTCCAGTACGTCGGTGTCGCCGTCTTCATCGGCTGGGTATCCACCGAGATCGCATTCTTCACGGCCTGTCGACCATTCCGAGGATACTGGGCTGTGCCACCGCCGAATCCCCAATGCACAACTCTGGAGCACTACGCTATCGTTCAAGCTTGTTTCAATATCCCTACTGATCTTGCCATGCTCTCCATCTCGATCCCTCTGGTCTATCGACTGCAAGTACCGCTCAAGCAGAAGCTCCTTGTCGGTATCTTGTTCAGTATGGGAATCTTTGTTGTATGTTTGCCTCGAAGCTTGCCCATGATACGCCCCTAATTGACATATCCAGGTCATTGCCGCTCTTCTTACAAAGGTCTACAACTTGTCAGATGTCTACAGTACTTCATATATGCTCTGGTATATCCGCGAAGCATCCGTCGCAACATATGTCGCCAACCTTCCAGCTATCTGGCCTTTGATCCGCCACGTTTTCCCCTGCCTCCGCTCTGTCAGCAGCATCAAATACTCTGGACAAGTCAAATATGGCGATGTATACGGCGGACACTCCGGCATGATGCGTGGAACTGGAAAGCAAAAGACGGGCAACGCAACCGTCATTGACGCCATGGAGTTGGACGAGCAGGCCCTCACACACTACAACCGTAATGACAACAGCAGCGACAAAGGGCAAGACATGGGAGTGCTTGTACATACCACGGTCGAGGTTACAAAAGAACGCGAGCAGGTCTAAGAGATATATGTCTTCAGGTTCTAGGAGTTAATTGGGAACATGGAAATATGTGCAAGAAGTTCCACATGCTACACAGCCGGCGCTTGGGAGTAAGTCGGATGACCAGACAGACAGGAGCGACACGATACAGTGACTTGGGCGGCATTTTTTTCAAGCATGTCTGCATTTGCTATACCCTATATACCATAAGCTAGCAACTCGTAACGTCTATTCCACGATCTCAAAAGAGTATATGACCAAGAACAGCGTCCCGCTTACTGCACCCACGAATGCCGGCAAGCAGATCTTCTGCTTTGGATATGCGAAACCCGTTGCTCGCCTCATACTCATACGGACTTGTTCATTCTCACCTGGTTGCGAAAACCCGTTTGTCGTTGCAACGACTAATATTCACAGGAACGGCTGTTATCAGTGACGAAGCTGACGAATGGGTCAGCCATGCGACGCCACCGACCTCCCCCCTCGATCCTCCCGCAATCCTCCCCCTCTCCCCATAATCGTTCGCAGCTAGCGACGGCAGTCGTCTTAGTAGACGTCTGCAAGGCACCGACTGGGATCTCCGGCCCGGTGTCAGTCACTCAGTACCACTGTCAATACCAACTGCTCGCTGCACGGAAATGGCCAGGAAAATTCGCCGATCCAAAAGGGCGATTTGAGATATCCCGTAGCATCACACCAATATTATGGCAGGCATCCTGTGTCTGTGAAATAGTCCGAATCCTGAAGAGCACATTCCTAGTACATGATCCGCATGTGTCCAGTATAGGTCAAGATTGACTGCCGAAGTGACAAAGATGCGATCAGCGAAATGCGGAACGATGATTAGATGTGACAACATGCGTGATGAGCAGGACGCAGAGACCACTAGTATATGTTGCACGTCTTCACAATGGCTTCGTAACAACCAGCAGAACGTGCGGTCGTGTTCCGGTCGTGTAACATTCAAGGATGACGACTGCGAAACGCGTCAGAGAAGCCGCGGCTACGTATTTCCGTTTTGGGACTGGTACCTGGCGAGCCACAGCTCCAGCCACGATTTTACTGTGGATCCCTGCCACAGTAAATATGCAGGTCCCTCATTTATGCATTCGAGTCCGTCTGCGTTGATGATTCCCCGAATCCATCCTCATCACTACTCTCGATATCTCTGACTGGACCAGAGCGTCTCTGTACATATCCTGACTGGTATCATCACTCATCTGTACATAGCATTGCCGCCGACCTCGCCGTAGACAACTCAGCATTGTTACCGGCGATCGACTCGTTTGTTTACCCTCTATCTTCATCGACTCTACCCGACGAGCGTACACTCCCTGCTCTTCGTTCTTGCGACGCATCCATTCGACGTCTTTATCCACAACATCAGCCATCTATACAGATCTTGCAGGTCTAGAACAGTCCGCCCGTGCGCCAGCCGCATCGCCAACGGCTGCAGGTCATCTTGCAGGACGCATACACTACCGAATTGAGACCAATCGCCGAGCCACTCTCGACTTGATCAAATTTCGCCGGCCCACCACACACGATATATATGAGTGAGCAATAGTAGTGTGAAGAGTATCTATTCGGATCCTCCTGTAGAGAAAGAACACTTGTAGGAACTACTTCTGTTGTCTTATCCGTTTCCTATTCGACCTCTCGAGTCGCACGATCAAACTTCAACGGTCTTTCGATCCAATCAACGGTAGTCATACTTGTCTGTCTCAAGAGGGATATGGCGACCCACTCCTACGGACTTCCTTCCAAACCAGAGCACGCTGCATCTCGGCCACGATATTCGATACAGTCCTTTGATACTGGCTACTCCGCCTCTTCATACAGCAGCTATTCCGATTCAGTAACACATCCCATCACAGAGCATGGTTATAACAGTAGCGATATAAGTCCTGGTGGTGGAAAGCCTTTGACTCCCGAATCATTCGGCTCTCGTGTCTTCAACAACTTGTCGAGTCTCTCTCGCACAACATCAGTACATACTCGCGCCAGATCAGTAGCCGACAGTCCAGGCGCCATGCTCGCCAGGACGACTAGTATTCGACTCGGTGGACTGCTCAATCGAACTCCGACGCAGAAGCAGCAGAAGCAGGTAGAAGAGCAGGACGATGATTTGTCGGAGCCAGAAGATATGCCCACATACACACCTGCATTCAGCGGTGCATCTCACCGGCGATCTGGTAGTGCAGCAAGTACGCCGAGGCATAATACACCTTCGCGACCGTCCACAGCACAGCCTGCAAAGACTGGTCGGTTCGCCTGGTTCTCAACGCCAAAGTCGGACTCGGCAGCGCAGTCACATACATCGTCGAATCTGACAGCCAGTCTCGAGCTGACTGACCCTTTGTTGTCACTGAACATTGGATCCTCTCTCTTTCCTTCCGGACCAGCCGATCCCCACGATCCTGCTTCTTTCAATGATCTCCTCCTGAACGCCACTGCACTTGCAGAGCGCCTACAGACTGCTTACCGCAACCAAGCTTCTCTACTCAAGCAAGCGCAAGCAGAACGGGATGCCGCAGCGGAAGAAAAGGACGAAGCTGCAACCCGCGCAGCACATCTCAAGTCGCAACTCGAGAGCTTTGCCTTGAAAGCTGCTGAACAGCAACGCGCGGTGCAGGACATGTCCGAGCAACTCAGTCGCGAACGGAAAAGACGGGTCGAGGAAAGCGCAGAGCTGGAATCTCTGCGGCGATGGAAGCGCGAAGCAGAGGAACGGCACGACAGCGTCCTTGAAGATGTCAAGAGTCCCAGTCCCAGCCAAGACGAGGACAGCACCCCTCGTAGGAGGAGGAAGGACCGCCAAAGCGACGGCTTGAACAGCGACAGTGGTTTCGAAAGCGATGCTGAGAGTGTGAGCTTTTCCGTCGAAACGGCGAGTACAATCAGTGGACCGGTGACGCCTGGAATGCAGTACATCGCTTCTCCTGGCATGGGACATCAAGGATGGGAGAGGGAAGGGGAGGGGCGGATGGCGCAGAAGGGTAATCCAAGTGGCGTCTGGGGTGTGGTTGGAGAATTGCAAAGGGAGAATCATCGGTTGAAGTCGCGGGTGAAGGACTTGGAGGTGGCGGTTGAGGGATGTTTGGAAATGGTGGGATGATATTGGATAAGAGGGACGTGATGATAGATAGATAATTTATGAAATGCTCCGTGAGCCATGTCAACCAACTAGTTTTGCGTTCAGCATGAGTTTGAGTCATGCGCTGTGCCACTTCTGGAATCCACCAAGTCTATCACCAGTAGATAGTCTTGAGCATTACTTCTCGCACTCAATGGTAGATCCCTGAAACTCTGCTTTGAAGACTCCAGCCCAACGAGGGACGCTGATCCTGCCAACGCTCAACCACCCACCCTCGCCCTCTACACCAATAGGGACAAGACTGATCACCGCTTCCTGCTTGTGTATCAAATCTGTCTCGGTCCCAGCAGAAGAAGCCGTCGTGCTCTCCTGCAAACCGACACCCTGCATCTCAAGATCCACCTCGGTGTCGGTACTCGAACTGGACCTGGAGAACATTAGCGTCACCCCTCGTCATTGATCGAGGAACTCACCTGTCATGGGCGTCCGTTTTGCTCCCCTTCCTCAACGTCCCAGAGGCGGAAGTGAAGGTACTCAACAACCTCCCTCCAAGCCCACCAACAACTCGCTGTTCCTGTTCCCCTCCCCGACTCCCCCGACAGCCCTTAGCAAACCTCCCCAGCAAGACCTTGGTCCCTTCGCCCACCCTCTCACATCCCCTGATCACACACTCCATCCCCACCGCCCTCAACCAATCCCCGTACATACATCTCGCTTCCCTCCCGACTCCGAACAGCAAGAACACCACCGACCCGCTCGCGACCTGCACCCACTTGTCCACCCCGACCTGGCCCAGAGAAGGGATGTAAGCGATATGCTGCCACGCCGCGTAGTCGTGTATGGCGGCCCAGTCAAAGGGGGCGGGATGACGCGGCCAGTTCTGGAAGAGGAGGTAGATCTGGACGGGGAAGATGGCCAGGACGAAGACCAGGGCGAGGGCGTAGAGCCTGAGGAAGCGGGATTTGGAGGTGCTGGAGGCGGAGAGGAGGGAGCCGAGCGTGGTTCTGTGGCGGGAGAGACGGACGAGGATGAGGACCGCGTAGTACACGTTGACGAGGGCCAGGATCGCAGGGGGGAGGATGATGAGGAATACGCTCGCCCAGGTGTCGTAGAGAGAGGGCGTGCAACCGGATATCGAACTGATGGCGTATCGTGTCGGTTGTACGATAAAGTGCATGAGCATGGTCAGGAGGGGGGTGCCGATGCACATGCTCGCTTCGAAGAGGGCGTGGCGACGGCGTTGGGCTCGGGATGGTGCCAGGTTGATCTTGTCCGTGTCCATTACGTCGGCGAGCTTCTTGAGGATGCAGAGCGTGGCGCAAGGGAGGGCGGTCGAATTGGCCATGGTGATTTTGACGTGGACGTCGCAGAGACCCGTCCCGTTGAACCAGGTGTTCAGCTTGTCATTGTGCCAGATGATGGCATTGGTGAGATTGAAGGTATTATTGATGAGGATGCAGGAGATGAGGAAGGATGGTGCAAAGTTGCGGTGCTTGCCGTGCCAGATCAGGGGTGGGATAGTGAGGAGGATGGCGATGCCTGCCAGCACGGCGAGGACGATGGCCAGAGGGTAGACCTCGGTGGTGAAGGCTTGGAAGAGACTCATGATTGTGTGAAGGGAAAGTACGGAAGGGTAGGGTAGAGAAAGCGAAGAGGAAGGGATAGTGAAAGGAAGTAGATACTAGACCATCATGTTTGTACATGGCTGATACGCCTATTGAGAGCATGCGCCAATAGGCCAAATAGGGAGGCAAGCAGAGAGTACGGCAATAGAGAGGGATTGACTGAGAATAAGATGCACCTATTGGCTACATGGTGGTGATTGAGACGAAGAGTGGTCGTTTCCTTATTGACGATTGCCGGATGAGGTTGTCAATAGCAGAGACACGGCGACGCTCGGGTCACGTTGGAAAGTGTCATCACGTGACCTTTCCCAAGTCCGACGACGGCAGGTGTTGATGGAGAGAGCGGTCCGGAGATGCTGACATGGCGATAGTCAAGGGCAAGTTTGGGTCTGATGACAAGGGCAAGTTTGGGTCTGATGACAAGGGCAAGTTTGGGTCTGATGACAAGGTCAAGTTTGGGTCTGATGACAAGGTCAAAACTGCATCTCCGGCGAGTGGGGTCCACCGTTGCAGAGCCGCATTCTCCTTATCTCGAGGGTTCCGCTTTTGTGCCAAGAAGAGAGAGTCTTATCAGCAAGACGAATAAATATATCTAGACTTGATTCTCAACCTCTCTTCTTTTATCTTCCTTTGGAACCCAAGATGAACGAGCAATCCCCCTCTCGATTTTCTGATGGTCTGGAACCGAAAAACATCGACCGGAGATGTCACGTTCGACCGACGTCAGCGACGGCCATTTTGGCTCTTTTTTCGACAACTGCTGCGACGGCAAAGGTAATCGATTACGTTATGAGAATGGGGTTTCCCCTCAATGCTTGTTTACGACGTCGTCCTGGGGTCATGAAACACCATTTTCTCCTCGCATGATGCCAAATCATGTTGCTGCTTTCAGCTAGACATGTCTGCTCCTTTACGGCCAGCAGAGGAAAAGAATGGCCAAAACCGGTAAGATGCTGGCAGCTGGTCGCTCGTTTCTTCTCCTTTTGGTCTTTTCAATCTCGATCATGCGGACCAGGCTGGATCTCCAAGTCATTCCCGGACGTTGGAGTCGTCAGTTGTGACCTCTACTCAAATATGTGTAGCCGCCTTTCCCGGACCGCGAGTAATTACGTGAGATGCGCATCAGTCTGAGCCTGACAACCTTTTCCTATGTCTTTGATACAGCGCTCACCTGACTGTAAACTTGTAGCTTTGACATTCTCTTGGACACTCTGGTATAATTAGCACGTTTGGCTTGCTGCGACGGTGTTCAGGAACCAGCCGGATCGGCGGACAAAGCAGCATTTTTCAGGATAGGAACATCGTCTGGTGTGACGGACGGCGTCATGGCGGCCAGGACCATCAGCGACCATATCCTGAACT
The DNA here is from genome assembly GCA_033846785.1 of Elsinoe necatrix. Taxonomy (NCBI): domain Eukaryota; kingdom Fungi; phylum Ascomycota; class Dothideomycetes; order Myriangiales; family Elsinoaceae; genus Elsinoe; species Elsinoe necatrix. The sequence continues at coordinate 613,833 of JANZYI010000008.1, forward strand.
TCAACATCGATGCATACTTCAACCCATACTTACCGCCTTCACTACTCCCCCGTCTACCCATCTTTCTCGCATATCCGCTTGGGCGCCGGAAGACGCCACCTCCCGCACTACCAACAACGATACACACCCTCGTATCAGCAGTCGCCGCTTTCCTCGGTCTGCTCACTGTCACTGCCATCATCAACTTTGCACCTCAATTGCAACACATCTCCACGCCTATACTTATCCCGTCACTTGGTGCTGGTGCAGTCCTCAATTATGTTACACCGAATCTGCCAGCCGCTCAACCTCGTCCAACCATCCTGGGCCAGACCCTTTCAGCAGCCGTCGGCGTTGGCATTGCGAAGCTTTTCTTCATGGCCCCCGAGCGGTTCGATGACCTTGTCTGGCTGAGTGCTCCGACAGCTGTTGCAGCCGCCATATTGGCTATGAGATTGACAAACACGGTGCACCCCCCTGGCGGTGCCACTGCGGCTTTGGCGATATCCACTTCAAGCACCAGAACCCTTGGATGGTGGTTAGTCGCCATCATGGCCATCAGTACTAGTACCATGGTTGGTGTAGGTCTCGTTGTGAACAACGTCGGACGGAAATGGCCAGAATACTGGTGGAGCGCGGAAGAAATGGGCACGAAATGGAAGAAACCGAAGCAAGATGAGAAGGAGGGAGAAACCGAGGACGAGACTGAGGACGAGGAGAAGGTCGTCGGACACGAGAGTGACAGCGGTAGCACGTTGGCCAATTCAAGGATCACTGATAGTGAGGCTGGCATAACAGAGGGGATTTGCAGATGCTGTGGGAGAGGTGAACCATGAGCGGAACTTCAGAACATCCTTCTAGCAGTTGAGCATAGCATGGCGAGGCAAAGGTCTACAGAATACTGGCATTACAATTAGATGATGTGACGATTCATGCTCTTACTATCCCCTCATTTGTCCGCATGCCTGCATGAGGCTTTGGAAACGGTCGAATTGCATGAACCATGTCCGAGCTCTCCACGACCTCGAGTTTCCTTGTCCTAGAATCGATATGATAAAAGTTGAAATAAGTATGTGGTAATCTCTTGTTCGATATTTTCCACCATGCCGCGGTCCCAGAGGTTTCTGACCGCGGGGGACACCACCACCTCCGCGGCCTCAGGCCAAACAGACCCCAGATTTATTTCCTCCGCCCTCGGAACTACCACAACACCAGACCTTCGCCCTCCACCGGCCTTTAGCATAGGACACAACCTCTTGCACACCTCTCTCGCGCGACGACCCTCTCGATCTCCATCGCGTCAGTCCCACCCATCCGTCCATGACACTACCAGTGCGACTTCATCTTCTGAAGCAGGAGACCTAGAGGACTCCCTCACCTACATCCCCTTCAAAGCAATGGATCCAGAACGTACACGGCGGCGCACAATGCGTACGCACCAGAGTCGTCCTCGAAACGCTCCCAACCCGAGCGCACCTGCACTACTCCCACCTTCGCCCCGTCCACGCACCGGCACCAACACCTCGACCTCAACAGCATCCACCCTGCAAGCGCCCTGCTTCGCTCCCAACCGCACCAAACCCCGTCCGGCAGTCTCGCCATCTTCACCATCTCAAGCAGATCCCTTCCTCTCTTTACCCCACCCGCAAGGCCCCACGAACACCGTCCTCGCGCACCAAGACGAAGACCAAGGACAACAGGAACCAGTCTTCTACCGGGCGCCTTCCTTCCCCAACCCCTCCCTGCGCTCCGGCCGCCCAGGCCCCGCCCCAGGCCCAAAGTCCCGGTCCTTCATAACCCTCATCCCCCCTCTCATCCTGCCCGGCCAGCAGCAGCAGCAGCAGCAGCAGCAGCAGCAGCAGCAGCACCACGATGACGAAGACCTCCACGAGCACGACGAGGACATACGCCAACGCGAAGCGGAAGAGGTCGACAGACGTCTCAGTCAAGCCTGCAGGGAGTTTTGGGGCGCGAATAAGAAGGGGACGAGGGGGAGTGCGACGGGGAGGGGATCGGGTGCGAGACAGCGCAAGGGCCAGAGGGACGACGAGGAGTGGGAGGGGGTGAGCGAGGAGATCATGGCGCGGTTGAGGGAGGGGGTTGATGAGAAGGTACAGACGGAGAGGTGGAGGTGGGAGGGAGGCGGGGAGGTCGTGGTCGGTTGACCTTGTACACAAGCATAGGGACATGGTGGAGGGGAGGACGAGCGATGGGGGAGAAAGGCATGTGGGATGAGCGTGATCAGCGCCTCGATGAGGGGCTTACGATTGGGAGGTATTATGCATTCAAGCGTATTCCATAGCGAGGAGTCCAGGATCATGGAGTACCATTAGCTCGAATCACGATGGCAAGAGGACAAGATGTCGCCACAAAGTGGCCCTAACATATTCTTTCTTTCGTGCCCGCAGGCATGGTATCTATCATACATCCCCTCTGTCTCCCAGCAAGAATGCCGTGACGTGTCCCAGCAAATCTGTCAAGAACATCTAATCGCTCAGCTCAAACGCGTCTTCCACAGTCTGTCCTGTTCCACCCTTGATCAAACCGCTCTCTTGCATCTGTCCCGGCGTCAATCCGCGAGAGGCATAGCCACTGTACCCCGACCCATCTTCATCATCACTGAATTCTTCTTCCTCCTCGTCATAGCTGCCTTCTTCTTCCTCTTCGTCCAAGCCATCGCCTTCTTCGTCACCCTCCTCGCCGTTCTGGCTGTGAAGACGCGCGCTGGCCTCAACTCCCTCGTCCTCATCTTCACCAACATCCTCATCATCGGCTTCGAGCTCCTCTTCCACATCGCCATCCACTTCCTCTCCGTCTTCTTCGTCAGCAGCTTCCAGCGCTCGGCGGGCGATATCCCTCCCCACATTCCCTCCGTCCTCCTCGTCCTCCTCATTTGCATCCTCTTCATCATCTTCAGCCAGGCCAGCTTTGTCGTCCTCAACCCGCGCCCCATCATCCATTTCCTCCTCAACGTTCCCTTCATCCTGCATTGTCTCCTCCTCGCTCTGATCCTCCTCAAGCGCGGGCAGACTCCCAACCCCACTCACTTCCCTCTCCCCACCTTCCAGTCCCTTGCTAGACCTCAGACTCCTCGCAGGACTCGCACTCACTCCATTCCTGCTCACCGGTCTCGCGCTGCCTTCTCTCGCCGCAGCAGAGCGCGTCGTCACACTCGGCGTAGGAGGAGCTGACAAGTCGCGGGACTTGCTCCTCGTGCGAGGCGGCTGGTAGACCTCCAATGCTGGAGGGGTAGGGCGACTTTTCTTGCCTCGCGGGGTGGCGTCCGCGCTCGGGGGCGGAGGAGAGGACGTGGGAGCTGGGGTGGCTTTGTCTGTGGCGACGGGATCCTCTGTTGACAATTGGTGATCTGCGGTTGGCGACGACTCTGGGCCGTCTGAGGCTACAGGTGCAGCAGCTGAAGAGAAGGACACGGCTTCTGGCGCCGCGTCACGTTGTGCGTCTTGCATGTCTGATTCCTCTCCATCTTGAGAGAGGACGTCCTGGATGATGCCGTTCGGGATGAAGGTGTCGTCGTCCGGCTGGCGGAGGATAGAGGGTTCGTCGCGCTCGGTGTCGGAGCCTTCATCCTCTTCTTCGCCTAGGGTGTGGTCGGGGGATGGGGAGGCCGGGGATTCTCCGCGGTCAGAAGAGGCTGATGCGAGGGCTGCGAAGGGGTTCGTGCTGACAAGGCGCTTGCGCTTGCGCACTTCGGTCATCTCGGGCTCGTGGACGAGTTGGGTTTCTTGGACGATATTTTTGTGGGTCGCTTCGACCTCTAACGGACCGGGAGCTGAAGGATCCTCGAGAAGGGACGGGTCGATTTGAGATTCTTCGCGTTCTTGACTCTCAATCGGAGTGAAACCATTGGTGACGATGTCCTCCATTCGCTCGTCCGGGTAGCTTTGCTCGTTCGACCCCTCCTCAATAGGCTCTGGTGGAAATTGAGCAGGATTGATCGAGCTGTCAAGACCCAGAGCGACCTTGGCAGCGTCGTTGAGGAATTGATTATCCGGTGGCTCCATGAGGTCGGGGATGAATTGGTCATGCACAATGGCATCATCCATGGCTGCATCGTCGCGACCATCGTGAAGATTGGGGTACATGGAAAAGTGATCTTGTCCACTCGGCTGGGTGTCGCTGCCGAGTTGTAAATAGGGTGAGTCTGAGATCGTCTGCGTGTCGATGGCACCAAAGCTGGACACCGGCTGCTGATCGTTGAGTCCGGATGGTACTCCGAAGGACGGGAATGACGAATCGACTTGTTGATCGTCATGCCCAGATATCTCGTTCGTCCCCGTCGGTGAGTTGATGCCTCTGAATGACCAGGCTGGAGCCCCAAAACTGCTCGGTTGTGGAGGTTGATACTGCCCGAAGCCAAATCGAATGCTGGGTGGCTGCTGCACAGGCGGCTGATAGACCGGGATCTCACTCGGTAGGATTTGCTGCGCCTGTTCTTCTTCAGACTGTTGCTGTAGCTCCCTTTGCTGTTGAGGCGTGTGGGAACGACTTTTCTCCACAGACTGTGGTTGGAGCTGTTCTGGGTGTGAATCTTCCGTTGCTGGCTGTTCGTCCATCACCATCCCATCTTCCACACTTTCCTTGTTTTCCTTGTTTTCAAGTCTCTCTGATGGCGACCTCGATCTGGTCAAACTCTGTGACATCTCCACGTCCTCAAAAGCGGGCCGAGTGGCAGTCGGCGTCGGCTCGTCCCTCACACTCATAGCACTTCCAGATCTCGACGAAACAGCTACTTCGGGCTCAGGTGGTCTCAAGTTCTGATCCATGACACTGGCAACACTTCCCGCTCTTGACCTCCTCTCCATGTTCTCCCGCGCTTTGTCGATGGCCAATCCGTACTTCTCTCTCGGGACAAATCTACTCTCCCGGAAGCGGTAAGCGGGTACATCTGGCCTCATGACAGATTGAGCGAGATTCTGCTCTGCTCTTTCGGCAGCGCGCAAGCGGGCATGCTGAACGCTTCTGACTGGCGTCTCCTCCTGCGTGGCAATACTGACGGCATCGTCTTGTCGTGCAGTACTTCTATGCGACCTTGTCGAGTCTCGGAATGCCTGTCTCGCGGCCCTTGCACGAGCGAGAATATCGTCTTCGCCAGGATCCAGGCGAGACAAACGTCGTGAACCAGTAGTGCTGGCGCCAGGACTCAACTCTAGGACGGATGACTGTGTTGCATTACTGCTACTCCTGAGTCTTGAATGTGACCGCATATTATCTTGTGGAGGTGTCCTGGATTTCTTCGGTGGTGGTGATGCTTCCTCAAGGTCTGCCTCGTCATCCTCCCTGGCTCGCTTCTTAAGATTTAGTGGCGGTGGTCCCATCGGTGTCGATACCGTAGCACCATTCGGGTTAAGGCCTAGAGCCTTCATTCTGAAGTATGCCGAGCGAGAGCTCTGCCTCGGAGTGTCACCACCCATGATCGATCGTTGCTTGGGTACGCTAAAACCAAGGAAGTGAGACTTCCGTGCAGAGGACTCGATTGACGGTGCCGGAGTCGAAGGCTTGATAATCCGACCTGACCCATCCACGCGGGAAGCCTTCGAGTCCTTGGCCCTTTCTCGAACAGACTCTCGGCCAGCTGGATTCGCCGCAGGCTCTGTATTGACTGTCGATTGGGATGCAATCGATGATCTCCTGCTCGTTGCAAAGCTCGCTGATGGTGAGCCGCCATTGACCGAAGCTTGCTGCACCCGGATCGACTGCCTCGTAAGAAAGTCGTCAACAGCATTGGTCTCAACCTTCCTTCTCTTGACTTCATCTGCAGCAAGACGATCTCGCCTTGCTGTCCTCCTCTTCTCGCGCTTCTGCCGACCTTGTCTTGCTAGACGCAGTCGCCACGTCGTCTCCCGCCACTTACGACCGTACTTTTTGGCGAGCTTTTCCTTGCGGAAGTTGTCTGCGAGTTCTCTCATCTCTTCGGCATACAATTGCTCGTACACACTGAGGATGATAGGTCTGGCATTGAACTCGATGAATTGCTTGAGCAGTCCATTGTTGGGGTCAGTGACCATCTCCGTCGCCAATCTCGTCAGGATCGCTTGCGGATTGACCTGTTTCGTTGTTGGCTGCTGCGGAGTCAAGCCGGTTGTCGGAGGTTTGAAGGACGACTGGGAATTATTCGAAGATGTGGTCCGCCTTGGTGGCGTGTCAAAGTTGACAGAAGCAGGAGATGCTGAATGTTGTTGTTGTTGCTGTTGCTCTTCTTCCGCCGTGAACGACTGCGATAAAGGACTTCGCTTTTTAGGTTGATTTGGCTGAGAGAAGCTAGGGGACCTTGGAATAGCTGGCGGCTGTTGCTGTTGCTGCTGTGGACTTGACATCGATTTTTGTTGAGGCTGAGAAGGGGTTTGCTGTTGTGTATCTGGCCTCTGTTGTTGCGGAGGAATGGATTGTTGCTGTTGGCCTATTGGCGCAAACGTGAAAGGCTTGTTCGTTGCGTTATTGCTCGGTGTTGCGTTCGGCATACCAAAGACGGAAGACTGGGACTGCCCTTGTGCGATTGCGGTGCTCTTCGGCGTCTCCTGTGGTGGCGGAGCAGGCTGTGGAGAAAAGCTGAACAAGGGTTTCGGCTTTTGTTGTGATTCTGGTGCTTTCAGTGGTGACACAGATTGAGTGGATGGAAAACTAAAGGACGGCTTCGGCGTCTCTTGAGGCTCGTCGGTGGATGGCTGAGCAAATTTGAATCCCGCATTCTCAGTCGACTTGTGGCTGGGCTGTGAAGCAGGGGTAAATTTGAAGACAGAGGATTGATTCTCTGTCCCAGACTTGTCGCCGGTCGGAGCTGCTGGGGTGGCAAAGGTGACCTTCGGCTTCTGTCCTTCTTTTTGCGGTTGTTGTACAGCAGGCTTTGCAAAGTCGAATGTTGGTAAAGTTTTCTGCTGTTCGGAAGTGCCCGACTGCGCTTGCTGTGCCAACGAGAATGGCGATCCCTGTTGTGTAGTGGCTTTGGAGAAAACGGACTCTGAGGATGGCGAGGTCGATTTTTCCGGTGTCGCAACTGGTTGTGTCGCGTTGTTCGAGCTCGCAGAGGCTGATATCGGTGTCGACCAGGTCGAAGTTGATGGCTTGCTCCAGGAGAAGCCGTTGTTTGCATGTATACTCGTGAAGCCATTCTGAGAATTAGCTTTCGACGTTTGCTGAGTCCGCTGCTGGTTGTCCAATGCAGTTTGAGGTGTCTGTGCAGGTTGACTGAAGATCGAAGCATTCTTCGTATTCGAATTCGCGGGATCGGGTGCTACGGGGTTCGACCATGCCGACGAGTTTGATGGCTTTCCGAATGACGAGAATGGGCTTGAGGGTGTCGCAGGTTTAGCGAAGATGCTATCTGATAAACCTGCTATCTTCTTGGCCGCAAAAGGAGAATCAGGAGGCGTGGCCGATCCGCCGCTCTGCACATTCTGTGGAGGTTTTGCAAACGGGTTGCTCGTGCTCGAAGTCGTCTGGGATGGAATTGAGACTGCTGTCGTCGTCGTTTGGAATGGATTCGAGTTTTGCGCTGCGCCATTCACAGCGAAAGAGGGGAAAGCAGATCCATTCTGCTGCGTCGAAGGCTGAGCTTGCTGTTTGGACTTCGAGTTATGCATGGGTACGAAAAGCGAGTCGCTGTCGTCGTCCATCTGCATGTCTCCATCGTAGTTCATCTCCTCTTCTACAATCAGACCCTGATTCTTTGCCACTGCAAAGCTCTTGCCATCTATCACGGAAGAAAGGGTCCTACCCATACGCTTGTTCTCAACCACGCTCTGGGAAAATATCTGAGCGCTCAGCCCTTGAGCAGCTTCAGGAAACGTTTTCCCCTGAACCGAATTGAGATCGAGATATTCATCCTGCCCGTCTGCTGTCTCCTTGAACCCAAAACTGTAGTGTTCGCAAAAGTCTCGTGTCTGATCAAAATCGTCAAATCGTAAAAGGTCTGTGAGATAATCGAGAGAAAAGTCCGTGATATCGGTGCTATTTCCTTGTCGCCGAAACGATCTCCAGATAGCATTCAGCGTCTGTTTTCGTACCATGTTGAAGTAGATTTCCGCGACGCAAGCCATGAGGTACGAGACCTGATTCGACTCGACCTTCTTGAAGAAGGCGTTCCAATCCTCTCGAGCAATCGGGTGAGCTTCTCGGGGTTTGAGCGGACCCTGCGGGTCGAGAATATTACATGCTGCAGCGTACAGTTCCAGCGAAGTCCTCACACGAGGATGTGTCTTGATGTGTGCCGGATAACAGCTGACGCGATCCTCCAAGTCCGGAATGGGGTCCTGGATTTGGAAAATGATACAGTATGCCCTGAACTCGGCCTCATTCTTGATGTTCACCCGGTCTCTGTTGTCCTCATAGTATTGCATGAGAGAAAGCAGAGTCCGATCCAGCTGTTCCCGCTCTTGGTACCAGTCATACTTGTCGTAGGGCTTCTCTTGAACCGCGAATTGATGCAGTGACAGGATATGGAACCTCGCTATTCGCTCATAGCAATCAATCGCGATCTCCACATCCCCTGGCTTTGTGATCTGTTGTATCGAGAAGTCGTTGCGTATCGCCCTCGTCCGGTCCCAGACAAAGTGATGCACAGTACCCAACGACTCCGCGTCTCCAATGAGCTCATCAAAAAGGTAATCGCAAGTCTTCTTGAGCGTCTGAGGCGGTCTGAGATCCGAAGGAAGTTGCTCGTCAATACCTGCAGCCGCGCGCCGGAACTTCTTGACCATGCGGGCTTCGTCCGGAGATCCATCCTCGCGCTATGTCCAGATCAGCTCGACGTTCCCATCGAAATGTCCGCCGCACCTACCGTCTCTTGAGCCCATACATCCTTCTGTACTATCCGCTCCAGTCTCTCAAACTCAGCGCACATGTCCGGACATGTCCCAACAGGAGTGATAGCTTCCGCAAGCGTGCGTGGTCGGTCCGGGTCCGCAAGAAAACCATTGCGAATTGCGTCCTTCCGCTCCGTCTCGCGTCTCGGTTTAAGCTAGCAGTTCCTCTTAGCTACGGTGTACAGTAGCGGTTCTCCGTATACATACCTGCTGAAAGCGCGAGTTGTAGTCGCCGGTCGTGGGCGTTGCGGCCTGGGTCTGCGTCTGCGACTGCGGTGCTCCTTGGCCTCCTCGTCCTCTTCCTGTTCCTCGTCCCCTGGAAGTCCCTCTTGGTGCGCGTGCAGTGCCAGCCGTACCTTGAACCCGTGTCTGGAATCCTGGTCTGGGATGCCGGCTAGCATTCTGTCCGAATGTGAAGCCCGTGCCGCGACCGCTGCCCCGTCCTCCTCGCAGCGACGACATTGTCGTCTCTGGCGCGCGCGAAGGCTTGGCGCATTGATTTGACTATTGCAAATATGGCAGCGATATCATGTTGGGACGTGGCGGCCGTGAAGAGGTCTTGCAATACAGCTAGTTCCGTGGGTCGCGTCGGAGGCCGTGAGGTAGCTTGCTTCCTTGCGGTTCACTTTTTGCGCACGGACCGCCCATCCATCAGAGCCGCATTGAGATGGGACGAGAAAAGCTTCACTTTCATCTTCACATGTTTCAGGCAATGCACCCGGTCTGGCTCGTTATCTGTGGATCTTGCCAAACCCGATAGGCACAACTCGCAATGTCCACTGAATCAACAATGAAATTAACGTTGCCAGAATCCTCTGCATTCGTCTGCTGAGATGTGATCGTATCAGCCAACGAAAGATTCAGTCGTGGGCCAGCTAGACAATGGCAGCTCTCTGCAATAAGAGGACGTTATCCATTCAAAGACCTTGTAGGACTAAAAACCGGAAAGCTCAAGCTCAAATAAATGCTCCGCTATGCAATTGACGTAAACCACACTGATCATAGCTTTTTGAGGCGATACTTATCATCCATCAACCTCTCACGCAATCATCTTATAAGCATTATCGAGACGTCATCGTTATTGTTCTCATCCCCGGTGTCACCATTATCGCCATCCAGTGAAGCTTAGAAATCGAATTCTTTTTTTGGTGTCGATGTGAATCTTTTCCTCGGTGTCTGAACAATCCTTTATGTCAGTGCAAAGTATGTCGTGAGATATGTAATTATTCAATGGTGGAAGCTGTGAAGGAAACCGAGAAGATTTCTGTCCTGTACGCAGACTTTACTGGTGAGCCGGAAGGTCATGAGTCATGAAGTCGTTAGGGGGTTCGACTAGCGAGAAGGATGCAGAGAGTCCTTGGAAGGGGATCATGGTTTTGAACCAGGAGCCGATGAGCTGCTTCGTGGATATACCATAGTTCGAAGTGCCATCGTAGTATTCCTTGTCAGTCGGGTGTCCAACATAGTTTGTAGCAGAAGACGAGCTAGCAGCAGAATGGCCAAAATCTACAGGGCCGTTCTGCCAGTCCATGATATTTGCCGAGTTGGAATAGACCCCTTCGGACATTAGCGGACTGGCGAAGTCGAAATGGTCTGACAATCCAGCTTGATGATCTTGACCGGATCGAGTATTGGTAGACATTGATGAAATCAAAGGTGGAGAATGTTGCGAGCTGGAGCATTCTGTGGCTGCTGAAGGATGAGGAGTAGCACCAGAGACAATCCTGTTGTCTCGAGATGGCTGCCTTGTCCATGGGTCAAGGAAGAGCTTAATATCATGGCAGACATAATGTTCCAAATGACCGGATACGTGTCGGTTGTATTTGAAGATAGTGTCACCTCCTGCGATATGTCAGTATCAGACAAGACAACACGAAGCTTGCCTGCTAACCTTCACCAGTAGTGATGTAACGATGCTCGAGGAGCAGCACATTCCTAAGCTCATATGCAGCTTCTTGCTCATTCTTCCTCGCCTTCGATGACTCCTCGTTTGCCTTGACAGCATCACCGACAATGACGTTGAGCTCGATCCACTTACGCCACCAATCAGAGTTTTGTCGATTCTTGGTGTCGTCCTCATTGAAAAACTCGAAATCAGCCTCGGTCCAGTGCATTCTGAACAGGTAAAGTGCAAGACGTATGGCACCTGGCTAGGCATTAGTACGTGAAGCATTTGAAAGGACACGACGAGTACGAGCTTACATGGCTTGCGTTGATGATGTACGCCATACCAGCGAGCGATGTCGAGCGGCCACCAGCCAGGCAAAGCTTTTCCAATTTCGGGTTTTTCTCTACTTGGATATGGAAATCGGGTCCGCTTCTTGGGACAAATAGAGTCGATCAAGTCGGATAACATCTTGCGGGTTCGGTGGACATCGATCTTGAGTAGCAACACGAGGATGCACTCCAGGCGGCTTTCTCCATCAGCAATACAGAACTCGACCTTCTCTGGGCTGACGAGCCGCCTTTCACTGCCTTTTGCCCTTGTCCTTCCATGGAGGGGCGGACGTGCTTTGGGCTTGGACTTGGAGATGACAGGGCGTGCTCGTTTATGTTTGGAGAGCGTTGATCGTTCAGAGGAGGAGCTGTCAGAGCTTATGGAGATTGGCGTAATTGCTGGCGTAGTCGTGTTCGAAGGTGCCGAAGCCGGAGACATAGCCGGAGAATCTGTCTAACGTCAGCAGGAGAACAATGCAGATTGAATTTCGTCTTACTCTTGGTTTTGAGGTCAGCTGGGGTGAGTGGAGTGCGAGCAATGGTTGGAGTAGGATGAACAGACGGGATTGTGCTCGAGCTCATCAGGGAGGGAAAGCTTGTGTAAGGATGCAGCGCCTGGGTTTGTTGGAACGATGGTTGGTAGTAACCTAGCGGTAGTTAGCAAGAGCCTGCCTCACGAACAAGCAAGGGGCACAACCAGACTGGAGCCAGACTTGTGGCTGAAGGGAATACGGGGGCAAAGGACAAGGGCCTTCGTGACATGGCAACAGGCACCACAGACATGACTGTGTTCGAGTGGGGTAGACAGCGGCTATAGCTTTGGTCAGTCGAGATCGTGATGAGCCATGCGGCGTAGTCGTGTGCTCAGACAAAGACTCGAGTTCGGGATTGGTCGATGGGTCAACTTCGGTCCAATCGGTAGGGTAGTAGTCAAGGTTGTGTACCAGAGTTGAGCGTTGCGCTTGACTCGCGGGTGACTCTTCTGGGACAACCATGGTGCCCCGTTAATGATATCTTGAGATCCTTGGCAGGAAAGGAAGTAAGGAAGCAAGGCCACTGACCTACTTCTGGAGGGTACATAACGTCCCTGGTATCCTTGCGAGGCAACAATCTGGGTCGCAGTATAGGTGGACTTGGTACCAGCGTAGAGGAAGTATGAACCAATTCACCGGAGAGAGATAGATGTGTTCCCGACGTGTATCGGGAGGATCAAGCGACAAGTCTGGGATAGGAACCAGGAAACCGGTCGAGAGAAACAGACTGACCTGGATAAACAATCAAGGCGGCACGGAACGAAGGTTTTATGTATTTCGAAGCCAGCTGAGCTTGAGGCCATGCCCTTGTTGACCTTACCTTGAGACCCGCTCTGGGCTTTCCGCAAAGCGACGTTCGCTGTTGCAAACGGAGTCACTCTCGAGCATCTCCTTGCAAGGAGTGGATGGAAATATCAGTACTCGAGCAGGCGCCAGCCGCTGATGGCCCGTGAGCCTCATGAGTGTTGAGACGCGAACCACTGGTTTGAGAAAACGCTCTGACATTGATATCCCAAGAAGCGGGATACATGGCGAGATGTCAACATGACCGTTTGTGCATACGCGAGTAGTCTCGACCAGGGTATCATGTGCAAGGGTCTTCAGAAGAGACGGGATCATCGAGTCGCGCATTTCGACTGGATCTCAATGCTCGTATGGATGAGTGGCACTGTTGTGGTAGCACAAGGGCTGCAGGCCAAGACGAAGGGTGAAGGGTAGACCACCCACTGGTCGGCAAGATAGCGTCATCGTCTGCGCCAACTGATAAGCGCGCCAGAAACGCCGTCGTGCTGTATGCACAGAGTGCAGTAGCTCGGGGGGGCCTGCCCGGGAGGATCGCTTGGTACAAGTCGATGTCGACCTGGTTGACGGCGCGGTAGATACGGATGCTTTGTAGATCGATGTCAGACTTGGCTGAGATGTGGAGCACATCGTCACTGCAGGTCTGTCGTTCTTGTGGATACTTCGATGTGGTATGTTGCGACAAGTGTCGTGTGAAAAGGGCTTCGCATGCTAAGCCCGACAGGGCAAGGTCGAGCGGGTGTGGCGTAACACTTTTGCCGGCGTTGGGATCATCTGCTCGGCAGTCGCGGACCGAGGGGCTTGCTGTCGCGATAGATTGTGAAAGGGTCCATGCGTACCCCCTTCAAGGTCAGTCTCTGCGCTGGTGGAACTGCTTTCATGCATGTATGCTTGACCCCACGACACTCACGGTCCAACCCGAACCGGTGAAGGAGCTCACCACTCCAAAGCTCTGGTCTTGTGCGACCATGCCAGCACACTTTCGACCATGTCGTGCATATGGCAAATTGAATACATGCCGTGTCAGTCTATCTTCTACGCTTGTACTGTCAAGTCTCGGCTATCCCTACTTGGCTGAGGAGTCCTGCCTCCCGCACCAGTGCATAGAACAGTCCCTTCTTCTGCACTAGCTCCGAAGGCTTGCCGAATTCCGCTACCCGTCCCTTGTCAAGCACCACGATCCGATCGCTGTCAAGAATGGTGTTTATTCTATGAGCAATGGTAATGATGGTGCGATCTTTGAACATGTTACTGCGCAGTGTGGCTTGCAGCATTGCATCGGTCTCTACATCTACAGCTGCCTGTTTGGGAAAAATCGATCAGCGAGAACATAGGCAAATTGAGTGCAGGATAACTCACCGTTGCTTCGTCGAGCACAAGTATATTGCTCGGTGTAAGTAAAGCCCGTGCCAGGGACACCAGCTGCCGTTGGCCTTGGCTGAGATTGGACCCTCCTTCGTGTATCTGTGCGTCAAGTCCACCAGACATCCTTGTGACATGGTCACGGAGTTTTGCGTGAGCTGCCGCATGTCAGTGACACCTTGCACGCGGGGCGGTCTGTAACTTACCCAAAGCACTCCAAAGCTCAGTATCGTCGTGCACGTGTGAGGGGTCCAGGTTATCCCGGATGGTACCCTCAAACAGTGCAGCATCTTGTGGAATGATCGCCAGTCGTCGACGCAGATCTAGCAGGCCGATGGAGCTGGTACTGATCCCATCGATCGCCACATCTCCACCTGCAGGCTCAATGATCCTGAACAAAGCAAGTGTCAAAGAGCTCTTTCCGGCACCTGTCCGACCTACGACACCGATCTTTTCATGCGACTTGATACTCAGACTGACATCACGCAGAACGAGATCCAGGCCTGGCCGATATCGGGTAGAATAGTTGTTAAAAGACAAAGCTCCTTTGGATGGCCAGCTAGTTGGTGGTCGGTGCTTTGAGATAATTTCAGGTGCTTCACTAGGCAGTGCGGCGTACTCCAGGACACGCTCAACCGAGACTATATTTGTCTCGACCTCCACAGTCTGTCGCACGATCCAGTTGAGTGATTGAGTGATCTGCAGGGCATAAGACATTGCCAAACCGACCATACCAGCTGTGATCTGACTTCCAGTGGACACGCCGAGGACAAACAGAGAGGCCGCCGCCAAGATGATGATGGATCCTATGAATTCCAGTCGGACTGCGAGCCACCTGTTGGCACTGATCGAAGGATAGTAGGCTCTCAAGTTGGCATCCATCCTCCATTCGTTCTCCTGCGAGAAGCGTCCGGCTTGCCGATAAGCTCGAATGGTACTGATGCCACTGAGTGACTCTTGGAAATGCGCGTAGATTGGACTCTTGCTGACGCTGTCCAATCGTTTGAGCTCTCGAGATGTTCGCAGATAGTACCGCTGAATGTACAGGTACAACACAGCAAGCGGGAGGATTAGCGCCACAAAAGCTGGGGTGCCAGCGGAAATGACGACCAAGGTGAAACCAGCTGTCAAGTGTCAGGAATATCCCATGCATGAATAGTACAAACGAACCTCTAGCACTATTCACAAATAACATATTGAAGGTGCGTCTGCAAGAACGTGTTAGCTGTATGCACGCGCGGCAAAAAGGGTCATGCACGTACGCCAGGACCTCGTCCACCCGGTAGATGTCACTCGAGAAGCGATTGAGAATCCGCCCTGTGGGGGTCGTTTCGAAGAAGCTCATTGGTGATCTGAAAATGGCGAACGCCATCCTTTCATGTAATTTTCTTGACGCCTGTCATGCAATTAGCTAGAAACAACAAGGAATGGCATGTACCTTACCTCGATAGAACAAAAGATCCACAAGATGAGTGTCTGCACGACGACTAGCAGAGCTGAACCGATACCAAAAGCAAAGTATATACCGAGATACTTTCCAACCTCAGGGTTGCGGCCATATCTGCCGTTCACCTCAGCCCAATTCTTGAGCCATACAGATCCGCCTATCCCCGACGTTAGCGTTAACTTGACATGTGCATGACAGGAACATACCTATCTGTGCAGTCTGTGCGCCCGTCAACGTGATTATGTAGATAGCCACGGCCACAAGATTGCTTGTCTTGGCATATTCTGCATATACAGACCACCTGACCTTGCCCTGTTCGGAAAATTCTTTCTGCTGTTTCGTCTTCAGATCGCCACCTTCTTCATCTGTAAGCTTGCCGTGCGGATGGAAACTTGCAGTGCTAGCTCTACGGAGACTTGCACCACTGATCCGGCGTGCGCGACCTGTGCCTCCTGCGCGTATCGGTGCGAGCTCTGCAAGACCCTCTTGCCTCTCATTCGCTTCTTCTTCGTCGCTGTTCGCATACACTGTGGCTGATTCGTCACTCTCCGGGGAGGCGGAGACCTTGGATTCATTGTCGCCATCTGCCTCCTCGTTGGATGCGGACTTGATCAGGTTGGAAATTTCGCCCTTCATCGCCATCAGCTGCTCATATGTGCCCCTCTCAATGATTCGACCGTCCCGCAGGAGTATGACGAAATTAGCCTCCATCAAAACGGGGAGTGCGTTAGTGGCAAGAATCCTGGTCCGCGACTTGAGGATGCCGTTCGGTCCAAGCACGTTGTTGATCAAATGTCGACCCACGTGTTGATCCACTGCGGAAAGTACATCGTCCAGCAGATACACATCTGCTCGAGCGTACACGGCCCGTGCCAGTGTCAGACGAGCCTTTTGACCTCCTGATAAGGAGATGCCGCGTTCGCCAACCTCCGTCTGATCTCCGTCTGGCAAAGAAGCAAAGTCATCGAGCAGTGCACATGCCTTGATAGTACGGTCGTAGAACTCTTTGTCCCACCGATAACCGAATACGATGTTCTCTCGGACCGATGCATTCATCACCCACGGTGATTGTGCGACATATGCGACTTTGCCCCTGACTACTACCTCGCCTCGAATCTTGTACAGATCGCCAAGCATAGTCTGCAGGAAGGATGATTTGCCAGCACCAACACGGCCAACCACGCATGAGAGCTCGCCTTTCGTCGCGGAAAAGGTGATATTTTCCAGGACATTGCGATCGTCGTCAATGTTCCATGTGAAGCGACCGTCGACAACGCGAACAGACTCTTCACCAACAGATACTTGCGTTTCGGGTCGGAGGACAGCATCCGGCTGCAACTCTTGAGCCAAAAAAAAGTCTGTCAACCGCTGAACGGCGACAGTGGCTTCGATGATTGAGGTGATCACCATTGGCAGGATTGCGAGCGGGAAGGTCAGAAGGTTGAAGAGAGTCAGAGCGGGGAAGACCAGATCAGTAGTCAGAGGTCTGTCCTGGGTGAAGACATAAACTGCAAAAGTAGAGCAGGAAACCAGGAAAGGTGTGGTGGACCATGCAAAGTTGGCGAGAGCGATCGAAGCGCCGATCTTGCGTAGTGTGTTCAATTCCAGGTCGTTACGGATATGGTTGAGTTTGCTCATGAAAGCCGTTGTCCAAGCATACAGCTTGATAGATTTCATGTTGTTGAGAATCTCCGTCATGAGCCTCGTCCTGGCGTCTTTGTTCTTCATCTGCCTCTTTTGAAGGGTCTTAGCAATCTTGGCAATGATGGCATTGAGCGGTATCATGGCGATCATAGCACCGACTCCAGCCAGCATACTGTAGCCCACGAGCTGATACAGTGATACCATACATAGGACGATCTGGAACGGTGCTGACCACAGCTGTTGACCGTACTGGGTGAGATCCTGGAGCCTTTGAGTGTCGACGGCCATGTAATTGACGATGTCTCCTGTCGACTTTGATGCACGGCCCTCATTTGATAGCCTCATAGATTTCTGGTAGATCGCGGCTGTCAGTGCTGACTTCACCCTCATGCCAGTTTCGAAGGCAAGCTGGAAGTACTGATGCAAGCAAGCTGTTTGCGTGACAGAGACGGCAAACATGGCGATAGCAATGCAGGCACCACGGATGGCAGTTTGCGGTGAGTCGGTCTGGTAAGAAGCCACGAAAGCGATCAGAAGACGAAGAAGCTGAGGCTGAATAAATGCAAGCACGTCTGACCCAGTCTTGATGATTGCACCTTGCAGATATGGCAGACCAAATCCCTTGAAGAGAGCAATCCACAAAGAAGGCTTCTTCTTTTCGAGTTCTTTCGCCCAGGCCCGCTCGAATTGTTCATAGGTAGTCTTGGTCGTGTCTGCCTTCCGTAGGTTCCATAGGTCGTCTTGGGTAAGGAAGTTCTTGTAGCCGAACTTCATCAGCGGTGTCATCCAGCTGAAAGTCAGGACCGAGAAGATGTTGGCGTACTCGTATGGACATTCATCTTCGTCTCCAAGGGCATCATAGTCGCTCAGTGCTTTTGGAACCAGCCATTCCAGACCGAACTCTACGGCTGCCAGGGTAAAGCCAATCACGTAGAAGACGAAGTATGGAACATGGCTCTTGTATGTTTGCTGCGACACCAGCGACCTCAGCTTGATAGTGTAAACAATCAAGGTGAAGAGCCAATAGACCAGAACAACCCCATTAGCCTGCCTCGACCTCCAGTGTTCGATGTATTGCACATAAGATATTACAGCGATAGATATCGCATTGATTATTGTAGCCCAGAACCGGAAATCACCAATAAATATGCTCTTGAACTCGGCAATCTGCAAAGCTGCCTGAGCGAGCGTGGTAGCGAAGAGGGCGGCGAGAACGGCCTGTCATCGTGTTAATTTAGATTCCTTTAAGACTGATCGAGAAGTGGCATACTAGCTTTGCAAAGAAGTGCCAGTTCTGCTTAACTGGCTGAGGCGTTCCCTTCTTGAGCAGATACCATATCGCTGCAGACCCAAAGACCACTCCGAAGGCGGATGAAATGACGACCCATACATCCAGAAAGCAGGGTGTGAAATCGTACCGAGTCTCACTGATAGGACCCCATCCTTCCTTGTTACCACATAATGGCTGTACGTATTTCTGACCAGCAGATAAGAACTGCTGAAACTGCGGCGATGCTCCAAGGAAGATCTGAGGGGCGAGAACCGACTGCGCCGGGGAGAAACCTTCGTCGATCATGAGCAGACCCAGTATCCTAGCCGTCTGAGAGGTTGAAAGACGGCAGGAAGACCATAGACGTAGGGAGGAATGTGTTGAAACGTGAAAAAGGACCTTAGGTGAATCCTACGGAGGTGTCAGCGATCTGCCAACCAAGAGGTCCCACGAATTCGACCGTAAACGGCAAGCGGCTGATTCGTCCTGCCAATGATGTAACTTTCAGATCCGATCGCCGCCAAGACCGGGCCGTTGGCGAGAAGCTTGCATGACTTGGTGGTCGGAGCTTCTTGGACTTTTTCGACATTCCCATGAGACAACGTGGTTGCCCGATCTCACCATAGACTCACTACGAGCACATCTAGTGGTTGCATGCACATTTCAATCTCACCAGAACTGTTAGAATCCTCATTCCGCCTTCTTACAGGCACCTTTCGATCTTCCACTGGCCAACATGGCAGAGGTTGAAACCCCCCCTACAACTACCTCCGCACCTCTCGCCGACCTCCCTCTAACAGATACTGTCGACCCCTCGACAGCACTCACAAGCACAGATGGCACCGTCGCCGCTCCATTGAAGAAGACCAAAAAAATCATCCGCAAAAAGCGCCGACCAGCTCGTCCCCAAGTAGATCCTGCAACCTTTAAGACCGAACCACCTCCACAAACCGGTACCATCTTCAACATCTGGTACAACAAATGGTCCGGCGGTGACCGCGAAGACGCTTTCCTCTCCAAGACCCAAGCCAAAGGACGATGTAATGTGGCCCTCGACTCCGGCTACACGCGCGCGGACAAGAATCCAGGATCCTACTTCTGCCTCTTCTTCGCGCGCGGTCTCTGTCCGAAAGGCCAAGACTGCGAGTACCTCCACCGCCTCCCGAACAGCCGTATCGAGAAAGATGGAGGACTGGGGGACATTTTCCCCAGCAACGTAGATTGTTTTGGGCGAGACAAATTCAGCGACTACCGCGACGACATGGGCGGCGTGGGTTCATTCATGCGCATCAATCGGACCCTGTATGTCGGACGGATTCACGTGACGGACGATATCGAGGAGGTAGTTGCGCGGCACTTCCAGGAGTGGGGCCAGGTGGAGCGCATCCGTGTGCTTCCCGCAAGAGGTGTGGCGTTCGTGACATACGTGCATCTTGCGAATGCAGAGTTCGCGAAGGAGGCGATGGCGCATCAGGCGCTAGATCACAATGAAACCTTAAATGTAAGGTGGGCGACGGTGGATCCGAATCCGGCGGCGCAGAAGAGAGAGGCAAGACGGATCGAGGAGCAGGCTGCTGAGGCGATCAGGAGAGCACTGCCTGCGGAGTATGTGGCGGAAATTGAGGGGCGGGGGTCCGGATGGGAGGAGGCGAGAAAGCGACGGAAGGTTGAGGGCACGTTTGGATTGGAAGGGTACGAGGCCCCGGACGAGGTGTGGTACGCGAGTGAGAAGGCAAGAGTGGGGGCGCCGGAGGAGCGGAAACTGTTGGAGGCTGGTGAAGGAGGAGAGGACGATGAAGACGGAGGTGCGCCAATCAGAGCCGAGGACTTCCAGAGGGAGGGAGCGGAGCAGGATGGAATCTTGTCGGGTTCGGTGCTGAAAGCATTAAAAGGATATGGCGCAGCATCAAATGGCGGATCGAAAACTGCTCCAGAGAAGCCCGGGGGGCCATTGGTCGGCTACGGCAGTGACGACGAGAGCGAGTAAGCAGCATGATACCCACGACGAGCAGGTTACATTGGCACAGCATTTCATGCCAGACTTCTATCTAACACATGCACCACTTTTCAAGTACCACTCATTAATCTCCTCCATTCCTTGAAGGATTCCTTGATTATATTCCCCGTTCCCTGACCCATCTGTGTTTGCAACACAACAATAATCTTGTCGACTTTCGAGGGTTTGTAGATCTTATACACGCCACCTTCCTCCATCGTGTCTTTCAGGAAGCTCAAGAATGCCGCAGCATTAGTCAAACACACATTAGCATTCCAGTAGCAATGTCCGCTCGCTTTCGCTTGGGAGGGGATCTTCTGCGTCTCCATCTCGATCGTCTTGTAGAGGAAGCCGTCTTGCGTGCGCCATCCCACCGCGACGGTAGGGCAGCCGATGAGGAAAGACTGCGCCCAGAACTTGAGCAGCTTCTCGGCGAAGATGCGGTGTCCTCGGTCGTCAGTAGGCTCGCGGGTGGTCTTGAGCTCAACCCATCTTGGAGGCTCGTCGGGTGATTCGGGCTTGTAGCCCATCACTGTTGGTTGTCAGTACGCGAATGTCAAGTAGATGGTGAAAACTGACCACCATCGACTTCGCCGCCAACAATGATCGAGTGGCCACCCATGGCGGTTTCGACTATGCTGCAGTACTGCGCGGTGGTGTCAACGATGCGGTCGCCCCGGCGTTCGATGTCGTCTCGGGAGACTTCTGGCATGGGTCGGTCTAGCATTGATAGTGTTTCAAACTTGTAGCCTGCATATTCGTTATATTGCCCTCTAGAGCTGAGCAGCTTGGATGCCTACCGTAGTACGACCCAACATCGAGCTTGCGACCGGCAGGTTGTCGTTTCAGCTTATGTTCGAAGCTCTCCTCGACGAAACTGGTATCATTCAGCACATGACGCGAGGTCACTCAGAAAGAAGTCGCACATGGTCCCCTATCAAGTCAGTCGCATGCTTTCGACCTGGGTGCCAAAACTGACCTGGTACTTGGTGGCAAACATTTCCCAGCCATCCTTGTCAAAGGGAGCCGTCACAATCTCTTACAGTCAGCTGCAAACATGAAATTTTGACATGAGAATTGATACTTTTGTCATCATGCCTCGCCATGTGATGAAATCGATCTCGCATCGTTTGCCCTGTTTTACTTCGTACTCCTGGATTGTATCTAGAAGAGAATCCAGATGCTCATCAGCAGCTGAGCCATCTCGGTAAATGAGGTCCTTGTAGCCGATGCTCATATCCACAGATGGGGGTCGAGGCGCATGCGGGACCGTGAAGAAAGCTGGGTAGTAGTATCGCAGCGACTCCGTAGAGAACGGCTTGAGATTATGCTGGTCATCGTAGGAGAAGTATGCTATCTCTCGAGGACGTTTGATATTGACTTTTGCTCTTTGGTCGAGAGTATGGTCGATGCGAAATTCTTGCATGACGCCTCATCCTCTGAAGATGTTTGGAAAGACGAATCTACCAGAACTGAATTGCACCAAGCAGTGGAATGTTGATGTTGCAGCGAGCCAATTGGCAGATTCTCGTAATGTGTGGCGCGACCCTTGCGAGCACTGCCAGATCAAGGGATTCGAATGTGAATCGTTGTATTGTGGACCATGTACATATCACTGCAACATGATGATGTGGGTACAGTTACAAGCACTTCACTACGAGAAACATAGGTCAATTGCGCTATTCCAGAATGAGCCAGCAGATATCAAGCTTCTCGGACCAGTCCGTCCCGCCCCCACATTGTGTGCACTCCCGCAACAACAGAGTCCGCAACATGGCGCCTCGCAAACACATCGTTTTACCTACTACTCCCAGCACATGTGTTGATAAGATTGAAGTCCTGACTCGGTGGACCTCTCATGGATCTCTCGATGCTTTCATACAGTTCCTATAATCGCCTTGTCACAGAAGGCACGATGGAAGGTTCTAGAAGGTTCTATGACACCCGCAGCAAATCGACGTCACTGGTGGATTCTTCGAGAGCAGCCGCAAGAATCAGGACTTAGCAGTCCGTACACCAGCCATTCATGTTCCTTTCAAACCCAACTCAGACTCGATTATTTACATCGAATCAAGCCAAGCGTCCAAAAGCACTGCAACGAACCAACTTGCGATTGAACAAGAATCACCACGACAATGGTCGCAGAGACCAAACTCTACGATAGGCTCTCGATCTCACCTACGGCGAGTGACGCTGAGATCAAGAAAGCCTACAAGAAGGCTGCCCTCAAGCATCACCCGGACAAGAACAAAGATGACCCCAAATCCGCGGAAAAGTTCAAGGAAGTGTCAGAGGCATTTGAGATCCTGTCAGATCCAGACAAGAGGAAGCTGTACGACCAATATGGACTGGACTTTGTATTAAAGGGAGGCCAGTCAATGCCGGAAGGCGCCACCAATGGGGGAGGCTTCGGCGGCATGCCCGGAGGATTCTCTTCCGGCGGTATGCCGGGTGGATTTGGTGGCATGCCGGGTGGTACACAGTTCAAGTTCTCGACAAGCGGCTTTCCGGCGGGCGGTATGGGAGGTGGGATGGGAGCTGGCTTCAATCCAAGTGACCCGCGTAAAATCTTCGAACAATTCTTTGGTGGAAACATGGCCGGTATGGACATGGATGACGACGACGACTTTGGTAGTTTTGGCGGCGGTGGACCATTCCAGAAACGGACATCGTTTGGAAGCAGACCCTCGACCGGCCGCAGCTTCTCTGGCATGAACGGCGTGCCCAAGCGACAACACACTCCTGAGGTAACTGTAGTGGAGAAGCCGCTCAGAGTCTCGTTGGAGGATCTCTACAAAGGAATCAACAAAAAGCTCCAGATTACGCGCAAGACATTCGATGAGCGAACTCAGAGAGCTTCGACCGAAAAGAAAGTCTTGGATATCCCGATCAAGAAGGGGATGAAGGCTGGCAGCAAGTTCAAATTTAGCGGCGTTGGCGACCAGATTGAAGGAGGAACACAGGACATGCATTTTGTGCTCGAGGAGATACCTCACCCAGAGTTCAAGCGAGAGGGAGACAATCTGGTCCGAACGATAGATATCGACCTCAAGGAGTCGCTGCTCGGATGGTCGAAAACAGTCACTACCATTGATGGCCGACAGCTGCAGGTCTCAGCAGGAGGACCGACCGGACCAGGCTATACTCAAAATTTCCCTGGGCAGGGCATGCCAAAACCAAAGAGTCCGGATCAAAGAGGCGATATGATTGTTAGGTTGAACATCAAGTATCCGAAGACATTGACCGCGGATCAGAAGGCGAAGTTGAAGGACATTCTGTAGTGCAGGCATACTAACATGCGGCGTTCAAGCGGATCACGAATTTCTTTTTGTACATAACGATTGCATCTCAGGATAGAGCCTGAGGAACCAGTATACATTGTTTACGGTAATGGCATGCGAATGTTTCCATGTCTTCCCTCCAGGCATATCATCGCATGTTGTGATCATGACCTCGAAAGCCTTTGAGAACAGAGCGCGCCCAGCAAACCAGATCACCATCCCATTCCATGTCACACCCGCAACACAGTTCAATCGACTTTGGCGACACCGTCGCAAATTTGTACGCCTGCAGTAATTCACACCGAAGGATTTTCCCGTCGATCCACTATCGTGAATGATGTTTCCCCTCCAACCTTAGACAATGTACACAACCCTGCACCCCCTCCTCCTCCTCTCTGATTCCGCCCTCCCTCTCGGCTCCTTCGCCTTCTCCTCCGGCCTCGAGTCTTTCTTGGCGCATCTCAAGCACATCTCCTCGTCTCCAACCCCTTTGTCAGCCCACACTCCCTCGTCAGCATGGAAACCCCCAACCCACACTCTCCTCACCTTCCTGGAACATTCCATCCGCAACGCAGCCTGCACGCTACTCCCCTATGTGCTGGCCGGTTGGACCCGTCCCGACGTTCTGGCTGAGCTGGATGACGTGCTCGATGCCTCTACGGCATGCACAGTCGCAAGGAGGGCGAGTACCGCGCAGGGCCGGGCGTTGGTGGGGCTATGGGGACGGGCGCTGAGAGGTGGTTGCGCGCCTCCTGCTACTTCTGCTCCCATCTCGTCCGACGACGGAGACGAGGGCAAGGAGTCAACGCAAGCCAGGGCGTGGATGGGGGTTGAGGCGTACGTTGCTCTGCTTTCCTCGGTGTCAGCATCTGGACCAGGAAAGGAAGGCAGGGACGGGATAGAGATCTTGCTGGAATCGTCACCGCAAGCACACCTCCCGCCGCTGTTCGGAGCCGTGAGTCGTGCCATGGGATTGGGCAGGGATGAAGCGGCTTACGTCTTCCTGCTGAACCATGCGAAGGCGGTGCTCAGTGCTATGGTCAGGGCGGGGGTGATGGGCCCTTATCAGAGCCAGGGCGTGCTGGCGGGGAGGGAGATTGGAGGTTGGATCACGGAGTCGATCAAGCAGGTTGAAGACAGGGGACATAAGGGACGGCATGATGGACAAGGAAGTGAAAACGATAGTGAGGAGGATGTAGGGGCACTGGTCGACAGTGCAGGCGTCAGTATCCCGGCTATGGATCTCTGGATGGGACGGCACGAGCTTCTTTATTCTAGGATATTCAACTCATGATGTCCACCACTGACCTCTACATCAACGTTCCCGCCAGGCAGTATTGTGTAGAGTCTCAAGTGCTCTTCTGCTTCCTCTCCCACGCCTCTCCAAAGACCCGCATGAACAGGTCCCACCACTTCTTCTCCTTTGCTGACAGCTCCCGGCCAGGCTTCTTCCAATATCTGTTCACGATCTCCCTGACCTTTGCTCTCGTGATCTTCATAACGGCCATCTCTTCCCAAGTCCTGACCTTGAATCTCAACCGGTTTCCGTCCACGATGATCACGCCCGCGTACCACTCAAACCTCGCATCGCCTGCCATTAACATCAAGGCCATAGCCTCTACCGGCGTCGTCTCCTGCGCATTTGTGAAGCGCGAATTGCTCTGCATGATACTGTAGAAACTCAAGAACTTTGCCTTTTCAAATGCAGGTGAGGGTGAGAGCTTGTTGACGCTGGTTGGGTGTAGTGACAAAGATTGGTTGTTAGCGATGCTGCGCCAGCCTTTGCCTTCTCTTGCGAGGATCTTGGGGTAGAAAGCACAGGCTATGACGGACTGCACGAGGGTCTCATTCTCTTCATTTGCGATCAGGTTGCCGGGAACGGGTACGAAGGTACGGCCTCTGGAGTGTCGCATGCGGGATAGATTGGCACGCTCGTCGGGTGTGAGCGAGATGAAGCCGGCGTCGAGAAGGGAGGAGAGAAGTTGACCCTTCAGCTCCTCAATATTGGCTAACGCGGTCGGGGACAAGAAGTTCTTCTTGCAGAACTCGAATTCGGATGCACCAGGATTTCTGCATACCCTTCGCCAGGACTTGTACGCATTGAAGGTGGTCAGAAGGTCTGAGTCGCCGCGCTTGAAGCCCAGTCGGACAGTGTCGGCTTGTCTGCGGGCATTCATAGGATTAAGGAACGGTGACTTAGAAGAAGCGATTGCCGCGGTAGTCAGGGCGAAGTCGGCGCAGGAGTATATGGCGCCCAACAAAATGAGCTTGCCTAACTGAGCGTCGAGCGGGAGTTTGGCGATCTGTTGACCAAGAGGTGTCAATTCTTCTGATACTGTCAAAGCGCCTACTTCGACCAGAGCGTCGATGGCACGGCGGATGTTCTTGATAGACGGTGGATCAAGAGCTTGTGACAAAGCAGTTTCGATATCACCGAGCTTGCATATCTTGACCCGCATTACCAGGTCCTGTAGCGACAAGCGAAGCATCTCTGGGGTCTGTTGCTCAGCGATGACCTTGTCGTGCCTATGCTTGGTGAATAGATGGAAGCAAATGCCTTCTTGCACTCGCCCAGCTCGTCCGCGCCGCTGCTTCGCGTTCGCCCTCGAGATGAATGACTGTATCAACCTTGACAGCTGTCGTCGTTCGTCAAAGCGCATCTCTTTGTGCTTTCCGATATCGACTACACAAGTCACGTCAGGGATAGTGATACCGGTCTCGGCGATGTTGGTAGCAAGTACAATCTTGCGCACGCCTTTCGGTGGAACCCTGAAGGCAGCTTGCTGTTCATCACTGGAGAAAGTGGAGTGCAGCGGATAGATTTGCCATCCACGTCCGAACGTGGGATGCCCTCCAAGCATATCCGTGAGCTGTCGAATTTCCGAGATACCGGGCAAAAAGACCAAAACCGCTTTGCTGAAATCTCGAAGATCCGTTGCTTTTGCAACATGCTCAAGGAGGCGCATGACCAATTGGTAATCAATCCTGTACTCATCAAAGGTACTCAACGTCCGGATTGTCGATTTGCTGTAGCCTGTAAGAGCGCTCGTATCGGCCTTTGTGTTGCCTTGGTCGGGGTCAACCTCGTCTTCTTCCTCACCTTCGTCCGGTCGAGCGGGCTTTTGGTCATCTGTAGTGTAGCCGGTCATCTCGATGGCATCTTCCAGATAGAGAGCTCTAACTGGGAAAGTCCTGCCCGGTACAGTAATCACAGGAGCGTTCCCTAGATACTGAGAAAAGCGATCGGCATCCACAGTGGCACTCATAAGAACTACTTTGAGGTCCGGTCTTCGTACCAGCAAAGACTTCAATATGATGAGCAAGAAGTCAGTGTCGATGCTTCTCTCGTGAACCTCGTCAATGATGAGATGAGTGAGATCGTCTAGTCCTCCCTTTGATTCCAGCATTCGGAGTACTATACCAACAGTGGCATATACCAAGCGGGTTGCGGCGGATGTTTGGGACTCCAAACGAATAGCGTACCCGACGAGTGATCGAGGAGTGCCAACAGCATTCTTGCCCTCTCCTAATTCCTCACTAACACGCTGGGCCAGCGATATCGCCGATATCCTTCTCGGCTCTGTACAGTAGATCTGGCAAGGTCTGCCTTGCGAAAGCTGGTCTTCAAGAATGAAAGACGGCATCTGAGTAGATTTTCCACAACCAGTTTCTCCGCACAAGATTGTGACCTGATTTTGGCGCACAGCATCCAGGGCATACTCCTTGAATTGATACATCGGCAAGTCTTTACGGCCCGATAGCATCTTTTGATAAGATGGTGTAGAGCTCTTCTGTGACCATAGTTCCTGAAGCTGCTTGAGTTGTTCCGGCGGTGCGGACGGGGCCTTCACTGTACCGTTTGGCGTGTTAGTGCCACTGGCTTTCCTACTTCTGTCTCGGAACGACTTTGTAAGCACGACGTCACGATCCTCGTCTGTTTCTCTCTGCTTCTGGATCATGCTCCTCAGCTCCTTGACAAGATCCCGGTCCCGGGCATTATTGACTTCCTGCTTCGCTTGGATGAGTTCCTGGTAGAGATCCCTGAACGAAGGTGGAAGTCTCATCGAGGCCTTCTCTTCCTTTGTGTTTCCTGACGATACAGCACAAAGAGCAGCAGTGCATGCATAGCCCTCGCTTTGGTCTATGCCAGCCGCAGCGATATTGGTCATCTCAACGAGAACAGCTCTTCGAGTGCTCTGAACTTTGATGCCTGGCATGTATGCAGCATCTATGAGGTCTTGGTCTCTCGACCACTGAATAACCACCGAATGTCTACCATGATATGTTGTTTCCGATATGAGTTTAGTGCTCACTCTACACGAATGGTCCCTGGCCTTGCAGGTCTCTTCCAGGATACGTCGCGGACTTGTGCCTGTGGTTTTGTTGAAGTTTCTGATGGTTACTGATGCACTTGTTGGGCCCGTCGATGGGGCAGGGACATGAGAAGCATCGTCCGTCGGAGCTGTGAACATGCCATCAAATAGACCAGCTTCTCCATCATCGCTTTGAGCGAGTAGATCGGCAGCCATAGCCTCAGCCTCTGCTACCGTGCTATTTGCAGCGTTGCATGAAGCTGAGGCTGTTGATGACCCAGCCTTTGGCTTCGGCGAGTGGACACCAAGACGTCTGCGATCCGCATACTGTTGATAAGCAATGTTCCTTTTCTGACGCCAGACAAGATCGGCCTGCTGCTGGTCGAACAGAGGATCACTCTTAATGCTCTCCAATCTTCGGACTAGTCTTGATGCTCCTTGTGATCGTTGGGATGAGCCAGGGGCGAGCATCTGCATGGATTTTGACTTCTTCGGCTGTCCGTCATCGTACACTTCAGGATCATGCTCAAATAAGCGTAGCTTGTATTCTACGTATTTTGACAGCATCTCATCGGGCTCCAGATCACTTTCGCTGTCGCTGACTGTAAGGTCAGGAGTCTGCGTGCCGGACGTAACGTTGCTCGCAGGAGTCTGTGCCACTGGTTTCTTCCAGGACTTCTGTCCTTTGTGACTGTCGTCTTTTCGGGCAGCCTCTTGTATGCTTTCCTGGATAGCTGCCTCTAATCAGAGAACGCCACGGCAAAACGACATGAATTGACTTGCCTTGCTCTTCTGCGGAGCTCCTGACCTCGATTGGAATATCGACCTCATAGTCAAGCAATTTCTCAATTTTGGCATTCGCAGCTAAGAATTCTAAAGCCTCGAGAAGTCCCCAAGTACCTAGAGACTCTTCTGCAGGAGGTCTACCTAGCAAACGACGGAGGACTGCCATGATCTGTGATTGCGAGAAGTGCAGTCCCTCAAGAATGAGGCGAAGCGCCCAGACACGAGATAGCACCACGTCTTCATCCTTGGTCAAAACAGGCGACATGTCTGAAATGTCTTCATCTTCGTGCTCAGACACCGCCACCCTCAAGATTTCGTTCCTGATTTCATGAGGCAACCAGCCGGCCACTGACAGCCATTCTGCTTGTCCCCTGAGAACTCTGCGATCAGTCTCTAGGCGTGAGATCTGGCGAGCTGCTTCACGGTTGATTTTCGGGCTCAGTCTTTCCACTGTCTGCTGCAGGTCAGATAGCTCAAGCTGTGCTTCGAGCTCCTCAGGCGTGAGATCTTTGAGCTCTCTCTCGACAGTCGTGCCGCTTGGTTGCGTTATTTGCGCAGGCTTCTCGGCGCCGGCAGGCTTAACATTGCTGCTGCTCTTGTGCTCTTCCTTTTCGCTTTCTTGTGAGGCGAGCTCAGGTGCCTCCACTTTGGTCTTACTAGCGATGGAAGTCGTGGCAAAACCCCGGGCGGGATTGCTGGCTGGCTTCTTTTTCTTCTTGTTACTGCCAGCCATGGTGACGATTGTGAGAAGAGCTAGACTTCAGGGCCATCGAAATCGAGTGGATCGAGAGGAGATCTGGTGAAAGTCCTTGTGGAGATCTCGGCCCGCTTCCCGAGATCGTACCTGTGACATCACTAGGGGCAATCCAGGTCGTAGTGCCCATTAACGCGTGAAAACGCGGTCACGGCACAGCTGCCTGGAGCTGTCTGCTCTGGATAGTTCGAGCACAAAAGAGCACAGATGTGACTTCAATTCATCTCTTACCTTCTCCCCTCCACTCTCCTCAGTCCCTTCCACCACTACTTAGCACCAGATTCTCAGTCTTCGACAATCTATCATGGCTGGAACTAGAGCTTCTACTCGTGTCAGTGGAGACACTGACTCCAACAAACGCAAGGCCGAAGACAATCCTTCATCTAAAACCACTAAAGCTGCCAAGACTGAAGCCGGGCAGAAGTCTCTAGAGGAGACGCTTGGGAATGGCAACAATGATATTGATGATCAGCAAGTTGACGGTGCCAACGAAACGAAGCTTAATGGTGATGAGCAAGCCAATGACTCTACAAATGGCAAGAACGAAGAAACGAAGGACGATGCCGACAAGGTCCTGAAGGAATCTCGCAGTGGCGAAGGTCTGAATAATGACGCTGGCAAGGGTGCCGAGACGAAAGACGTACCTCAAGACGACATTCATGCTAGCCAGGGCAAGGAGTCCGGAACGGCTGAGCTACCTGCGGATACCAATGGTGGCGCTGTCGAGGAAGACAAAAACCGCGAGGAAGCTCTGCCTTCGAATGTCCTTGAGAAGGGCATCATCTACTTTTTCACAAGAGGACGTGTTGGCGTTGACGACCTCGAATCTGTAACAGATCTTCAACGCAGCCATTTCGTCCTCCGACCTCTTCCCGATGGTGCCAAAATCACTGATGGTGCCATGGACGACCTGAAGAACAACCGCCTCATCGCTCTGCCCAAAAAAGTATGGCCGAAGAGTGGCCAGGACAAGTTCATGGCGTTCGTCGAAAGCGCTCAGAACACCAACAAGGAATTGAAGGAGAACTTCTTTCAAGGTAGCGAATATCAGACCAAGACCACTGGCACCCGCCAGACCCCTCCGGTGAATCCAATTGGAGAGGGTGTCTACGCCATTACTTCCACGGGCGATAGAGGAGAGACTCACCTGGCTTATATGCTCACCGTGCCAAAAGAGCCTGGTAGTCTGCAAGAGGACGTCGGCATCTCCAGCAAGGGCAGCTTCATCTTGAGCTTGAAGAATCCTGAGGTCAAAGGACCGGCGAATGCCAGCCTACCACAAAAGCCTGACTTCCCCAAAGAGTAGGCGACACTGACTTTTGAGGTTGAATATAGCTGTCTGACCTCATCATAGATTCATCGAGGAATTCCGCAGCCGCAGCTGGATGCCGCTTCATCCTAAACACTTGGATTATGCCAACGCCCAAATGCTCATGATCGG
The DNA here is from genome assembly GCA_033846785.1 of Elsinoe necatrix. Lineage (NCBI taxonomy): Eukaryota > Fungi > Ascomycota > Dothideomycetes > Myriangiales > Elsinoaceae > Elsinoe > Elsinoe necatrix. Next base: position 644,476 of record JANZYI010000008.1, read on the forward strand.
CGAGAACTTCGAACCAGGTCATGCATTGGAGCCGGCCAAGAAGGACGAGAATGACGACAAGAAGGAGAGTCCGGAGGAGGCACTCGAGAAGCTTGAGCACGAGGATCAAATCAGGATCAATCATCTAAAAGGTAAGCATGTTGGAGCCGATGACAGACCCTTTTCTAATAGAGATCAGGCAATGACACTATCTTTGACGATCTCGGGATCAGTAAGAAGGACTATCCTGATGTCGCTACGACCTGGTAAGAACGCAAAAGAAAACATGATTCCATCAGATGAGGAGTGAGGCGTCTATTATTTGCTGGAACTCAAGCCGGTTAGACCAAAAGCACAATCGACAGTCAAGGTAAACAGACCACATGCTACTTGTACTGATATGGGCTTGGGGATGGAAGATGTATAATAGTGCAACTGAATCAACAACGATGTCCCGTCCCCTGAGGCGTCCCTCAGATGATGCTGAGTATGTGCTGTCGGACTTGACCGGCAGCGTGGCAGTTGTCTCCGCCATCATCGACTGATCGATACTGTATAACAACTAAGACACTTTTCCCTATCAACGCTTTCAGACATCTTTGTGTGAGCAGGCAGCCTTGCCTTCGAAAGCCCGCTCATTCTTATGCCCTATTCCACTCATCCATAGGGTCCCGTCGTCGATGAGTCCACCATTCACTTCACGTTGAGCGATTCATACATGGCGATGGATCCTTTTCTTGCCGCCCTCGGCTTCACTTTAGATTGTCCAACTGCCCTCAGAGCACCAGTCACCGCAACCGATCAAACAACAACTCAGGATTCTTCCGAACTAACGACATTTCCCTACGCCGCTTCAGCTGATCACCACATTCAGATCTCAGAGCCTGCCTCCGTCAAGAACAGGTCTAATATGAAACGTGAAGCTACCGAAAGTCCCCAGGGAGAGGATATGCATACAAAGCGACGCTGGATCGCAAGGAAGACAAAGTCAGAAATAACCATCTTGATCAGTGAGGAAAAGGTCGGGGAGGTGCTCCCATCCTGGAAAGAGAAGTACCGCAGCCTCCGACCTCATGATGCGAATCTGGGAGTGGTCATGCCTCACTCTGATGGCGATGCCTTCAAAGCAGCCCTTCGGGCCAAAGTAGCTTCAGGAAAATTCACATTGCACGACCTAGCGCCCTCGGTCATACTCGCTGGTTTCTGGTCAGGATCCTCCGCTGTCGTTGGGTACAGCAAACGGGAAATCAAGAAATATTTTGGACACTATTCTCGTGTCCCGACCTCAGAGTTGACGACCAAAGCCGATTTTGGGGACTTCTTCAGGCATATCTATCAGACCCAGGCAGTAGAGTGCAACAAACTTACCGCACCTTTCTACGCCATCCTTGACGCTTTCGATCAGGTCTCCTGCGGTCAGTACCTCGTTCTTGCGCTGCACTACGGCACTCCCAGGCGCGAAGCATTCTCCATCGCGGCGACCTTGTGGAGAGACGAGAATGACGCATCCGTCCTCGAGACATCGAAAGTCCAATCGGTGTTGTGGCCAGAGAACGCGACCACCGAATTCATCAACAAAATCCGAGGCTACGACGAAAAGGACGAGCTTCACTCCGTGAGTACTCCGTTCATGGAGAGCGATGTCGAGAAAGTGAAGCGCGGGTGGGAGGAACTGCGAGAAGACGAGATCTGGATGGACTCTGTGTTACGTGGCTTCGGCAAGCACCGTGACGCCATGGCTGTAATTTTCAACCTGACCCCCAACTCTCGTCCAGCTTGTTTGCCGCCGCGCGAGGATGAGGAGTTGCGCGACTCTTCGTGAGCGATACCCGACGGGCTACAAAATGATCTGTTGTTGTTGTTGTTGTTGTTGTGGGAGCGTACTGCAGCCACGGCAGAGTGCGCGTCAAATGCACAGATCATGGGACCCCTGAGAGAGGAATGAGTGAAGCACAGTCGCGATAGAGGCCATTTCACACGACACGGCAAGACGACGGGAAACGCTGGTCAGAAATCAAGGCCAACCGCGACATGATCCAGTGGGTAATGCAGGCAGTGATAGTCCGCATGACGTGAATGGGTATCTATTCAACCACAAACGACAGCAAATCAAATTCCATCTCAACCACCCTTTGCCCTCTCATCATCCACATCCACCATATTCACACTCTCCGCTCTCCCCGTGCCCTTCTCTCCTGAATTCCCTTGATGCCTGCCCTCCACACCGCCAACACCACCAAGAGCCGACTCCATACCCATTGCCGGCCCCGTCTGCACCATTTCTTCCCTCCCCTCCTCCGTCGGCTCATCAAGCCTGATCTCATGCGCATCCGGACTCTCCCTCCCCTGCACACCGTACTCGTATCCCTGCCCGTCATAGCTTTCATTACCAGGGAGTGCCTTCTCATCCCCATACCCGCCTTGAAAGCTATAAGCAGGCAACTCCCGATCCTGCTCCTCGTCGAAATTGACCATCGTGCTGCCTCCGCTTCCTCGACGCTCTATATGGCCCCAGTCATTTCCTGTGTCGCCCATGACGCCACTCCCGAGGTTCTGGAGTTCGTTGGCGAACAGTTTGTTATCAGCTGTCACGAAGCGGCGGAGCTCGTCCGGTATCTCTGGGTCGGAGGAATGGTTCACCGCGCGATCGGATGCGTACACGAGCAAGGCGGCGTTATGCTCCAGCTCAACGGCACGTAGGACGTCGTCGGTGCTGCTTTCGGTCTTGTGGATTGTGCTGTTGGTCAGGGAGATGTCCAATTGGATGCGCCACCATACCCAGCCTGGTGGAGCGTCGGGATCATCTTCATTGAGAGAGGTGTCGATCTCGATACGTGACGAAGGCGGATATGGTAGTGAAGCTGTGGAGGTGTCCATCGCGTCCGACGAGGGTGCAGCAGACTCGGTGGTGACTTGCTTGTACCGTGGGCGGAGGACGTACGTCACGTTCGGCTTGGTGGCGACGCCGCGCAGAGTGTAATGGTGTTTGAGCTTGTCTTGCTCTAGTCCGGGTGGGTTGGACTGACTAAGTTGGCTTAATGCTTCCTTGGCCTTGTGCTTTTCCTCCTCTAATGTTTCGATCTTCTCTGTTATACTGTTCCATAGACCATCCAGCTTTTGAGCGATGGCGTCATGAGTGACTTGCTCCGATTCAGGTAACGCGAGAGAGTCAGCAGGCAGATCGATACCACGTCCCTCGAAGTTTTCAAGGACTTGTTGCCGGGCTGTACCGGAGAAGTAGTCTCTGGTAGACTTGAGCACGTCAAGCGCACCAAGATTTTCCTTCTTAGCTGGGTGCTCCACATTGGCCAGGTTATGCTGCAGTGTCTCGATGGTAGCTTGTCTTCGTTTCAACCGAGCCATTTCCTTTCGTATCGGCCTAGTCGCTTCGATGTGCTCCTTCAGGTACTTGTCAATATACAGTGAAGTGGGCACGACCAGGCGTAATTTGTCTTGAGCAGGATCATCCTCTGCGACCCTCATCGGTAGAATCTCTCCGCATTGCTCCATCCAATTGTCGGCAAAGTCCTCATCCTCCGGTTCCATATCCCAAAGCGCATGATCCATAGCATCAGCCAGAGTCACTTCACCATTTCGGGGCCGTTCTGGCACCGGCAAAGGAAGCGACCACAAGTTTGGGTTGGGAACACCCCCGCCACTGCCGACCGTAGACCGAAACAATTGACCTATCTCAGGAATGTCCTGCTGCGTCTCTTTGACCACGTCCTGTGCAGCGGCTTCCCAAGCAGATAGAGCCAAGTCCATTGCAATCTCACCCTGATTGTGAGCAAGCCTCTCTGCAATCTTGGAGATTGGTTCGGTGCTGGCATATGACCTGTCACTTGCATCCAGGAAAGCCATTAAGCGTTGCATTTCGGCGACCAAGTTAGGCATGTCCGGATTAATGGTTTCCGCAGGGCGTCCACCCTCGGTGCTGACTATTTGAGGAAGCTTGATCTCGTGACCACGCCACCATTCCGGATCTTGACCATAAGAATGCTGCATCTGATTCCGCAAAAGCAGTGTTTCCCGAGCAAGAGGTATTGAGTGCGCGATCGTGATCAAATTTGGCAAGTAGTCCCCTGATGCGGTGTGCTTAAGGAAGCGTGGTTCGAGACCTTCATTTTTCCTTGCTGAGGCCTCGACATCTGGTATGATCTCCCTAGTCTCGTGCACATTAGAAGCGGCCGTCGGAACCATAGCCCATTGGCTCGGATCATATTGAGATTGCGTAGCTGGGCCAAAGTGGCTTTGTTGCCTGCTCCCTCCACTAATTACACCAGATTCTTGTCCTATGTACCCCAGGTCCTGTCTCGAATTGGCCATGGCTTTTTCAAGCTCCTCATCTTCTTCTGCTTTGGTGGCTGGTTGTCTAAAAGAGGGTACTGGTGATGATCCGCGAGTGGGTACTGCGCTAGTCCCCAGAGGATGCAAATTCGATTCATTGTAAGGTGCTGAGGGTATTAGCCAGACGTTCGCGAGGCCTCACCCGTCTCTTGCTTGCAGCTATCCAGAAACCTACCTGGCATGGATGGACCGTACGATCCGCCATCCCGGTCCGTCGCCCAAGCAGAATCGTCCCATTGCACAGCACTCTGCACTGTGTAAGTGTATGCCTCCTCAAAAGCCAGCAAGCTCGCTCACCTCCAGCTTGGTAATATCTTCGCCTTCAAACAGTGCATTGACTGCTTGCTCAACACTATTGTTCTTCACCTTGAGCAATGGTCAGTAGCTGCGCCGATTTGCCGCGTACCAGCGTGCCTACTCGTAGATATCTACGGGCAGTCTCCGGGTCAGTAGCCGCAAAGTCTACCACCAAAGAAATGTTCTCTTCCGTAGGTTCCACCATCTTGCTGTGAGATCTGCCCAGCGGCGGGAGGTCATCGGACACTGAATCCTATAAATGCGACATGAATGGCGAAGAAAGAATGGACGGCCTCGATGGTGGGGCCTCTGTTGTTTTTGTTTGGCAAAATTATAGTTTGCGAAGAGGTGAACCAGGTGGAGTAACGGCTTTGAAGCTCGAAGCTTCAGAGTGATCCTCGGGCAACAGTGGCAGCTTTGCGGGACTATTCACGCAGCCGAAGGATGTTGCCAGTACACATATCCATTCACTTTGCGGATTTTTGATATCAAGTCGCTATGATGTTAATATCACGAGTGCATGAGATCTGGAAGATTGAAGATACTGATCATTCAAGTATCAGAGATATATGAGATCTAAGTAATGCTCCTCGCTAAATGATGATTAGCCACTGTCTGCTGGGCTCGCGTCGCTCGCACTGGCTCGCCGGCGCAGTAACCCCTTAGCGCCTTGCTGATATGTCGCCGCCCCCGTGATAAAGTTCTGATACTGGTAGTCGTGACTCGTCTCTGCTCGTAAACTGGATTCCTGGCCGTTCAGATGAAGGCCGGCCTTGCCGCATGCTGTCGCGTGAATGAAACAAATTGATCACTCGCTCTCGTCACTGGGCTCGTCACCCTGCTCGTCTTCATCCTCGTCCTCGTCATCAAATCCCATCTCCGCATCGCTTTCGCTGCCGAAGTCGTCCTCGACCTCGGAGTCAGACCAGCTAAAGTTGTGAACTTCTTCCTCCCTTTTGTACGCAGACTCCTCGGTAGGCATTTCGAACCCCGCCGGTATGTCCTTCTTGCTCAGCTCGATGTCTTTCTTGACCGTAGCAGTGAATGCCTCGGGGTTCTTGCGGAAAAGGACACCAGCGTCCACATTGGCTGGTGAAGAGACTTCGGGATCATCGAGGAGGGACAAAATACTGATAAGGACAGACTCAACACGCTGAGCAGGAGACCAGCGCTCTGATGCGAGTTCACCGGACATGGCATCGTCACCTGGTGGGTGAAGGATGGAGATGCAAAGACGACCGTCAGGATAGACGTTTGGATGTGTAAGAGGTCGTGTGAAGCGGAACTCTGCAAGCAATCAGTGTCTCGACAACTAGATTGAGAGCGCCGCACGACTCACCTGGTGGACGAAAGGGGTAGTCCTGGGGAAAGGTCATCTTGGACATGAAGTATCCGCCGTAATAAGTCGATTCCTTGTTGACTGGAATAAGAGCAACATTCCACTCGAATATGTTCTCGTTGACAAGCTCAATATTCGTCCATGGCTCTTTCGCCAGCGCCCTATACTCCCCCATCAAGATCTTCTCCGCCATGGTATGAGGCTGGATGTGAAGCCGAAGCCGAAGATAATGACAATGGGTCGCCTGGGAGCCGAGGATTGAACTCGATAGCAGTAGCCTTTTCAGATTCGAAATCGATGCCTGCTTGGTTGTAGACGGATATTGAGATGGAATGTTTCTGTCACCCTTGTGAACGGGTCTGGACTTGGTGGGGCTCCGCTTCCGGAAAGTGGTCGTGGAAGGCTGCCGGTTTGTGATGCGGAGTTAAAGGGGATACAGTGGAAGGTTTGGTGGATATCAAATTGTGATACGAAGTATTAGGTGAGAAACAAAGAGAGTCAGTAGTCGCAGGAAAGGAGGAGGATACGTGGGGATATGAGCGTGTGAGAGATGGGGTGTTGATAAGGCACGAGTCAGGCACAAGTCATTCGCGTGCTCATCAGGGTCCCGCAATTAGCCGATCCCGGCGTCGGCAGCGCCGCAAGATGCCGGACGACAACATTAGAAGAATGTGCAATTCACAAAGGACGGTCGGGCATTTGGAGACTTTATTGTATTCTTCTCGCTGAATGTCAGGCTAGAACAATGCCCTCGCATATGAGCTGCCTGCACTATGCAGGACCCTTTGGTAAAAGTACAAATTACTTCTTTCACACCTGATGAAATTCCCTCGCTCAGCACAGTTAACTCCCTGAACTCCTCCGTGACATCATGCTATGCACAAGCTCGAATTGCTTTGACGATGTCTGCAGTCCTAGTCGCTTTCATCGTCGTCACTGTCAGCCTTTGACTTGCTCTTCTTGCGTTCCTTCTTCTCCTTCTTCTCTTTCTTGCGCTTCTTACGTTCCGCCTTTTCCTCGGCGGTCTCGCCTTCATGCTTGCGCTTCTTCTTCTTCTCACTGCCAGGCTCAGCGATGTCTGCCATAGATGCGTCCGCGTCTCCATTGGTAGGCGGAACAGCAGGGGCTGAGAGAATCTCCTTCTTGACCGCCGTCTCATCACTCTTGCTGAGGTGACCCTCTTTGACCGGCGCGGCCTCGACAGCTTGCTGTTCTGACTTGAAGGTATCTTCGCCATTGACCTTGAGGTTATAGTCTTGGTAATTCTGCTTCCACGACGCTGGAGTGTTCTCGTTCTCACGACCATACTTGTCGAGCTTGCCGCTTTCCTTGAGCTTCTTCTTCTCAGTGGCGGTGGGTCCAAGACCCCATCTGCGTGGGTACAGATCTCGCTCCATGATACACCTCTTAACTTTCGCTACAACACCGTGATCGCATGATGACATCTCGACTGTGGACATTTGAGCAATGGCAATAGCTATAGCCTCTCCCTTGGTGGTGATGAGAACAACTTCCTCGTGCACATCGATCCCAGCTTCGTATCTCAACAGGCCGGGAATCATGAGCTTCGCGCCATAGGTGACAGCATTGACAGCAGAATCCTTGACGACAATGCGCTTGTAAGTTGTGAGAAGAGACTCAAGAGGACTGATGACTTTGCGGAGATATGTCTCGTCGCGCTGATTGTCATACAGCCACTGAGCGTCGAGCACGTCGTGGAGTGTGACCATATCCTTCTGTTCGTCCATGGCACCGGAGCGTACACGTCGGAGTTCTTGCATGTGCGCACCAACACCGAGTAGAAGACCGAGATGAACACAGAGAGTTCTGATGTACGTTCCAGCTTCGCAAGACACCCAGAAGACAGCGAGTTGACGGTCATTGTCGAATTCGTAAAGCTTGCTTTCGTGGATAGTCCTGATACGGAGTTGACGCTTCACAGCAGAAATGAGGGGTGGTCGCTGGAAAAGTGCACCGGTAAGAGTCTCCAGAGCACGGGCGAATTGCTTTTCTCCTCCAGGTAGCTTGTCGTGCAGACGGATGACTGTCACGTATTCTTTTCCAGCTCCTTGCTGCGACTTCACCAACCTGGTGGCGCGGTCTATGCAGACGATCAGACAGCCTGTGACCTTAGGATCGAGTGTGCCCGAGTGACCAGTGCGATCAACTCTGAGAATGCGCTTGACCCACGCGACTACTTCGTGCGATGAAGGGTTGGAAGGTTTGTCGAGGTTGATCACGCCGCTGGAGATGTAGGACTTGAGGTCTCTGCGCAGAGGTGTTGAGCCGGCAGGAATTGGTGTGAAATGACTGGTGCGGACAAGAACTACAGATGGTCAGCAAGTAGTCGCAATTCGCACAAATAGAATCGTCTTGAAGACAGCTTATGCAGGATCCGGATTGCACGTACGTCTTTCCCAATTTCTGAGCAAGAGAGGCCATTCAGTTGTATCTAGGACTGGCGCTGAATTTTCTGGCTTGATGACCATTTCCACCTCCTCGTCTTTCTTGACCATTGCCATTGTGAAGGCTAGCCTTTTCGAGGCTGTTCGTGTGTTGCGAAGGGGAAGTGACAACCGTGTGCTCGCTCCTTCACAGATGTAGTCGCTCAGTATGTAAATTTTCTGAAGCTATCTGTGGAGAAAATTGCACGGTCCATTTCTCGGGCCCCGGGCCGCGGTTCCTCGCAATCAGCGGAGCCGCAATACTCCTTGTCCTGTTTCCCGCTCTTACAAGCTCCATCTCAGAATATATACACTTTGATTCCTGAATCGCTTCATTCACGAAAAATGATCTTGTAGCAGACGAATAGTCTCTGCCTCCACGAATTGGTAACACGACCCCCAAATCAATGTCGAGTCAAGCCTGGACCAATGATGGCTGATGAGTCTGCTACTTACGCCTTTGAACAGCGAGCAGAGCGAGAGATCTATATCGTCTGGGCAGCGGTCGATACAGAAATTCCCAAGCTGCCAGGATGGTTTAGATTTGGTCTCATTAATCACGGAAAATACGAATATTCCTAAGGGGTTCTTCGGTCGTGCATGCGGAGGCAGGAGATCAAGCATCAGCCGTTCGTCAGGCAACAGTTCCCCAGGCCTTGTTTCAAGGACGGCCACCTCATCAGATGCGATAAAGATCGTTACATTTGCACGACTACTCCAGCACTGAAGCAAGTGATGCATTTGGCCAAGTACAAAAAGTTTCTGCCTATCTGCGCACCGGGAGAATACACCGACATCAAACCCGATGTCTAGCACACAACCTGCTCGCCTCTTTCTATCTCTTTCTCATGGGACAGTCATTGAATTTTACGCCAAATCTTCTAGTTTCGCTGACCCCTACCTACCGCACGGTCCCCTTTACTCCTGCGCCACCAGCTGCAAGCCCGTTGTCGGCCTCTCTTCCAAGTACCACAACTAGTGGGCTGGTGATTCCTGAGAGATCCGTCCTCAGGTGACGAAAGATTCGTCGGACTACGTCTTGCATGTCTGGCAATGCAGAGAGCCTCCCACCGAAGAGCTTGTCGTATTGCCTGACAACCAACACCATCCACACAATCTTTTGTTGCTGACCTGATAAGACGGCTAGTACTTCAACGCGATCGTTCGCGAGGGGTCCTCTGAAGCCGTTGCTTGTCTGCCTCAAGTAACAGTCGGGTCCTGAATTTCGCCTACAACGTCTGTCATGGCATGCTCTCTCGCATCGACAGAGTCCAGAAGCTGTTATGCTTGCATGAACTTCATTAGAAGTCGACCCTAGCAGGACGCCACACCATTGACAGCAATAACAACTCAAGCAGAAAGACCGTATAAGATGTTGGAGGAATTAGGTAGGTCGATGCGAATCGTCAAGCTACTTTCTATTTATTTTTTCTGGCACTACTCTCACTCAGGTCAATTCTTTCTCTCATCATGCGTTCTTTCTTCCACGCAGCCACCCTTCTGGGTTTTGTACTACAAGCTGGCGCTCAGTCGACCACCCTATCTTCAGTCTCACACTCAGTCTCCGAATCCACAGCAGCTTCTTCAAGCCCTGCTGCGACTCATCGGATCTGCAAGCTCTACGATATTGGTCTCATCACATGGCGCCTCCAACACAACCAGGACAACCTGTGATCGTCGCCGGACATCTACAATGACTACAACACTAGCATGTGTGACATCTCTAGGTAATAGCTCTCTGGCTTCAGTTCCAACCATCCACAACACGGTTACGCAATCCTTCCCAGTCAGCAGAAGGACTGTCGTTACTCGTACAGCTACTGTCACACCCAAGCGTGCATTCTTAGTTCGTGCTGTGGTTGCGACCTCGACCTTGACCGTCACGGCATCGACTACATCAGGCACCGTCACTACCACAATCCTCACAGTGACCACAAGTACAACGACCAGTAAGTGGACCATCACAACCACAAAGACTACCATAGCGACCACCACTGTTCCGCCTGCAACGATTACTGCAGCTTCTAGATCTGGATTCGTCCCGCTGGCTTCTGCGATTGCTACTGCGCAAGTGAAGATCGACAAGCGCGCTGTGTCTCGCAAGCATGGAAAGAACAGGAAATTCCAGCAGCGTATTCTAGCCAATGGCGTGCTAGACTCTGAGCACTTCCCTGCTCAGGTTGTTTGCAACACCTTGATCCAGGTCATCACCACCAATCTGAGGACTGTCGTGGCGCCGAAGACGAGGACTCTATTCGCCTCTGCCTCGACCCGTACAAGTACCTCCGTATCGACCAAGATCGTCACTACTACGCAGATGCTTGTTGTCGGCGCTGCCAAGACAGAGACCGAGGTCTTCACGCACACTCGCACGATGACGACTACCAGAAACGTCACTAGCACTGCCACTGAAACGACGACCTTGACCAGGACTAGCGCCGGCCCGACACCAATATTCTACGCTGCATGTGGAACGAACAACATTATTGGTTCGGTCAACGGCACTGGCATCAAGGAGGTTGGTCGGGTTCGAGAACCTGCCGTCAGAACCGCCACCGATGCCTACTCATGCTGTGTCGCCTGCCAGCTCAGCACCAATTGTGCCTTCTCCCAGTTTTTTCCTTCTAGCAAGACCTGCTTCATTGCAAGACGCAACCAAAGGCGGGTCTGCGACTCGAAGGCCGAAGCTGGCGAGTTCTTGACAGGACTCGACGTTCAGCCCGATGTTTCTCTCTTCTCCAACAGCGGTTGCGGTCAAGTGATCTTTCAGGGTGTGGTGAGCGGTAACGCTTCAGTCTCGAACAGCAGCTCGACTATTAGCCGCTCGAGCATGGTCACATTACCAACATCGCTTAGGATAAGCCATTCCGGTTCGACGACTACCTCCGTGAGCATCACAGGCCTGTCGACCACTAGTGCATCGACCACACCACGCTCGACTGTCAGCTCAAGCTTAACAATATCTCGTGCAGTCACAACGACGACCACTTCTCAAGCTGCAGTGATCAACTAGAAACGACAGGCCGGAGGCTCACTCTTTCTTTGTCGTCGCACTATAAAGATGTCGAACTGTTGTTTAATGAATGCATGAATGCCAGGTGTCGGTCCGAGACTGATCGAATGGAGAATAGATGAAGCGAAACCAGCGAATTAAAAACTCCCTTCTTCCTCCGTCTCCTGACCGTTCACCCACATGACCTTCGGCGATCTCTTTGACCGTCATTAAAGCCCAATCCTAGCCGATTCAAGTGGCGCCATCACGTCGGCGGTGCCTGCCAAGCATGCAGCCCCCGACCTCATCTCTCGCTTTTCCACGGTTTGCCCCACAGACGAGGACTTCGACTTGCGTTCCAGTGGGTTTCCACATGGCTTAGAGTTTGTGTAGGATACATCAGGCGACTCTCTCTCGTTCTGCCTTCCAAAAAAGGCGACATGCTAGGCATGCATGAGTCGTGGCGCCTCACTGGGCCACGATGGCCGACAAAGTATACTGCACCCACCGTGAAGTGACAACATCAAGCATTCCCAAACTAGAGAAGCGAGCGAACAAACTGACCTGCTCGCAGAGTGCATCGCGTCGTGCTACATGAGTATCACCTCTGCTCAATGTCGTTGTCTATAAAACTACCCCTCTCCCCACCCTATTTTGATTCATTGTACCTCTCTTCTCTCGTAACAAAGACGCAATAGCACCATGGCGCCATTAGTATCTCTCGCTCTTCTCATTCCACTGGCCTCCCTCGTCTCCGCCCATGGCTATCTCACTATTCCGTCTTCTCGGTCTCGCCTCGGCACCGAGTCAGGCAAAGACACCTGTCCCGAGTGCTCCATCCTTGAACCAGTGACGGTCTGGCCGTCTCTCGATACCGCCGCCATCGGCCGCTCCGGACCATGCGGCTACAACGCCCGGGTCTCCGTCGACTATAACACGCCCGGCTCCTTCAACGGCAAAACCTGGGGTGACGTGCCCGTCGCGACCTATGCACCCGGCGACACCATCTCAGTCGAGTGGTGCGTCGACAACAACGGCGATCACGGCGGCATGTTCAGCTACCGCATCTGCCAGGACCAAGCACTGGTGGACAAGCTCCTGACACCGGGCTACATCCCGACTCTAGAGGAGAAGCAGGCTGTCGAGGACTGTTTCGTGCGCGGCACGCTCAAGTGCACCGATGTCACGGGGCAGGAATGCGGGTACAGTCCAGATTGTCAGCAGGGTCAGGCATGCTACCGAAACGACTGGTTCACGTGCAACAAGTTCGATGCACCGGATAGGAGGGGGTGTCAGGGTGTTGACGGGAACAGGCTGGGAAGTTGCTACACGAGCATTGCGGGTGGGTATACTGTGACGAAGAAGATCAAGATCCCGGAGTACGTGAGTAATCATACGCTGTTGAGCTTCAAGTGGAATAGTTTCCAGACACCACAGGCTTATATCAGCTGTGCGGATATTGCCATTCAGCAATAGAGGAGGAGGAGGAGGAGGAGGAGGAGGAGGAGGGACAAGGCAGAAGATAGTTGTACATAGCTTTGCTTCCTTCGTGCATAGTTTGCGTCCAAACTCTCGTTGATATTTGTCTCAAGAGTGTCTCGTATGCATCTCTGCTGTCACCACCAGACCGCTCGGAGGGAACGCAGAAAGGCTCGTCTACGGCAGCTCACCTCGCTATGCTTCAATAAAATTTGTTATTCTAACCTTCTATCATGATCCATTGACGTCCAAGTTCTGCATGGCATCCTTGACATCCTTTCCTAAGCTGACCTCTGCGGCCTTCTCGCCCTCGACGTGACCATCTGATTCTGCCTTCACGAGGCCGGGAAATCTCGTCCCCAATTTTTTCTCCTTCTTCTTCTTGACCGGAGCCGGTGGTGGTGGGTAGGCTTTCTGCTCGATTTCTTGCCACTCTTTTGAATTCCGGAACGCTTCTTGAATGGGCGCAAGAAGGTCGTTGAGCGCTGTCGTGACTGCACCTTTGAGTAATTGTGGGGTGAGCTTACAGAATTAGCATGCATTTCATGACTGTGTCTGACAATACCCACAATGTCTGCCTCGTAGTCCTTGTGCATCTGCTTGATGTCGCTGTAGACCAGCGCCTCGCCCTCGCCCTCTCGGCGCTCGACAACGAACTTGGGCTCTCCTCCTTTGAGCACACCTGCCGGCAGAAGTACGTATTCCACAAAGCTGAGGATACCGTTCTCCTCCACGATCTTTGGTTGTGCGAACGCCTTCTTGAGCTTCTTCTTCACCACATCCGGTCCGTCCAGCACATCGATCTTGCTATCCGGATCACTCGCACTCATCTTGCCCCCTGCCAGACCTGGCACCATGGGGTTCATAAGATGTGCCCTCTCCCTGTAGCCAATCTTTGGTAGAATGTCCTTCGCTAGAGCAAAGATTTTCCTCTGATCTACGCCGCCAAACTGGGCGTCGACCTTCAGGTACTCCTCGTCCAGCGCTTGCATAACCGGGTAGATCAACGAGCTCAACGTAGCATTCTCAACCTGCTTCACCACCTCGGCCCCCGCCTTCTTCGCATCGTGCTGCGTAACCACACTCTCCAGTCTGAAGCGGTCCATAGTGTACTCCTTGCTCAATTGGTAGCTGCTCCCCAGCACGAACTCCAGCCGCGAAATATCCACGCCCACGGCCTTGAGCAGCTCTGTAATCACGAATTTGTAGTAGACAGCTCGGTACTCGACCAATTCAATCGGTGCCTTGAGGTTATCCAGGAAGCCATGGATATCGGCGAGGAGAACCTTGACTTTACAACCTGCGGCGAGGAATTTGGCGATTTGCAGGCAGGGGACGAAGTAGCCGCAGTGAGGACGGCCAGTGGTCGCGGTACCCCAGTAAATACAGAATGGTCGTTCGTTCTTCTCGAGGATTGGGTGGATCAGCTCGGGATTGAGGACTTCTTGCAATTTGTCGACGATTAGATCGTACTTTTCTTTAGCTGTGGTGGGGGTGGTGTTGGGAAGAGGGGTAGTCGAGGCCATTGTTGCGGTGGCAGCGCTGGTAGCGCTCAGTGCGAAGACCGGATTTGGTAACAACGCTCTTTAAGTATGTTGCTCTCAATCGTGTGAAAGTAAGTATTCGTCCGAAGTTGTCAAGTGACTTGGAAAAATGGCCTTGACTGTGAGTCAATCTAGTGAAGTACATCCTTATCGATAAGGATGCTGGTATGGTCTTGGCAAATTCAGTTCTGAAAGAAGATGCGAGTTGTCCATTGACGTTTTGTATTTCGACGCGCGAGCAGAAACATGTTGGGTACGCTACAGTGATGGTTCTCTATCCTCAGACTCAATAGTTGGACGACATGGACGAAAAGGATATTCATGATACGGTGACCTCGACGGATCAAGACGAAGTCAAGCTGTCAGCTCCTGAGGATGCGCCGGAGCTGGCGGACAAAGAGACAAAACAGCAATCTGCTCCTGGAAAGCAGGAGTCACCTCACTTGGGTGCTCTTGTACAATACTGGGTGGACCGAGCACTTCACTTCTTTTCACATGCCAGCAATGAGACTCTGGGCGCCTGCTTTGTTGGTCTTGGAGCATCCACATACCTGGTTCTCGGAAGAGTAGGCCTTGTGCTTATAGGCGTCGTAGGAGGTATCGCTTTGCATGCGACTTGGGAGAGCTCGAGCTTTGGTTCTGGACCCGGTGAAGAGGGTGTCGACAAGGACGCGAAGAAGAGGAGGGAGTTGGGACTAGAGGTAGTGCAGCGAGTCTGGAAATGGCGAGATCAGAAAAGAGACGGGGGCGGAGAAGAGGACAAAGGGGATGGTGATGATTTCGACATCAAACTATATCAAGGAAAGACGCTGGGTTTCTCGGAATTCCGGCCGGAGACAGCAGAGGCGCTCGACGTTTTCACCACAGCAGTCATCCGAGACTATGTCAAATGGTGGTATTCGCCGGTCCTGCCTGGCGAAGAGGACTTCCCCAATGCCTGTCGACAGACTCTCACAGCTTTTCTACTGTCGCTTTCTGGTCATGTGTCGAGGAAGCGGCCAACAGAGATGTTCCTCACTTTTGCGATCAATTCATCATCAATAATGATCGCTTTCTTCTCGGAACTCTCAGCTGCGCTCAATGCATCACCAAATTCCGATGCTCCGTCCGCCATAGACACGTATATTCAGATGAAGCCCGATTCAAGCTTGGCGCAAATGCTCGACCAAAAGGCTCAGGCAAAGAAGCTGGGCTTAGTGGCGGAGGATATCCTTCAGAACTACCTGGACTCGAAGGCCTACAACTTTCCGCCAGTCCGAATATTCTTGCATCAGATTATGTCCAAGCTGGTCCTTGGCATGTCGTTGGAGAGTTGCTCGAAAGCTGATTGGATAAACGGCTGGATTGTTTATCTACTCGAGGACGGCGAACCGGAACTTATGCAAGTAATTGACGCTAGCGTTGAAGATGCTACAGAGAGGACACAAGTACAGACAGATGGAGCAGTGGCCACGAAAGCTCCGGAACCGAGCAAATCACCAGATCATCGACGTAAGGTCAGCAAGGCAGAAGAGGCTATGGAAGAAGCTCTACAAGAAGCCAAGAGGTTGACACAATTGATCGCTGAAGACGAAGCCAAGAAAGTCCAAGCGCAATCAGAAGTGCTTGTTAGCAGTGACGTTTCCGAAGACACGACACAGGGCATTCAGACTCCAACATCGAGCCAGAGCGAGTCAGAAAAGAATGAAGCATCGACAGTAGTGGCAGAGGCGGCGCTTGATTTACCTGGTGAGCCGGTCCAGACACCAGCTTCAGCCCCAGCGCAGACTCAGCAATTCACCAGCTTCGACCAAATATTGCCGCCAGCAGAACCAGAAACGCCTGGAAGTATGACCGATGATCCAAAGCCAGTGTTGACGCTGCATAATGCCAAGGTCTCCATTTTCGATGATTCTATGCCAGGCGAAAAGACGACGATGAAGTCAAAGCCGCAGGCGGACTATCTGATCCAGATCGAGCCAGCAGACTCTCGCTTCTCCGGATGGATGATAGCCAGAAAGTACATGGACTTTGAAGTGCTTCACGAAGTACTTCGCCGAATATCCGTAATTACAGGGGTCCGATTCACAGAATCACATTCGGATCTGCCCAATTGGAAGAAGCTCACGAAGCCCATGTTCAGAGATGAGTTGGAAAAGTATCTCATTGATGCAATGAAGTACCAGCAGCTCGCTGAGAGTGAGGGCATCAAGAGATTCCTCGACAAAGAGCAAGGACTCTCCAAATCGCCTTCCGCCAGCAAAGGACTGGGATGGCCGGATCCTTTGTCGATGGGCAAAGGTATGATGGATGTGCTAGCCAAAGCACCCAAGGAAGTCGCAGGTGGCGGCAAAGCAATCTTCGGTGGTGTCACAAGCGTGCTTGGAGGTGGCAAGAAGTCGTCAGTCACCCCGCAACCTAACCGGGCCGCGTCCTCCAGCTCTTTGACCTTTGGTGTAAGCAGTCCAGCACTCGATCGTCAGAGTACAGATGTTGCTCGACGGCAGACAGGTGGCTCTCATGACGCCGGATCGCGGGAGTCTCTAGATCGTCAAAGCTCGAAAGCTCAGCCTGTGCAAGATCTCCCGTCAAGGCCTAGCTTATCGTCAGCGTCGGTCATCAGTCGGCCAAGTATGGATGTCAACACCTCTGTGTCCACCGCTAGCGAAATAACGTCCCAGCCCTCAGCCCCAGCAGATCTGGACACACTCAATCTCCCACCACCGCCATCAGCCATAGACGAGTACGAAACACCCGCAAGTGGCATATCTCCCGGCGCAATGCCGCGAACCAGCATCGATACCCCAGGACCCTCCCTACCACCACGGCCAGACGCTACCACTGCATCCACCTCAACACCACCCCAAAGCTCCACGGACACATTCAAGCCGACCAAACCAGCGCACCTCACCACCCCGTTATCTGCGCAAGAAACCACAGTCACCCTCGACCTCGTCTTCGCCGTCATCTCCGAACTCTACACCCTTTCCTCAGCGTGGACCTTCCGCCGCACCCTCCTCCAAGCAGCACGCACCTACCTCCTCCGCCCAGGCAACCCACAACTGGAAGCCATCCGCACTCTAATCCAAGAATCCGTCATCGACGCGAACAGTTCCGACGCAGGCGTGGCGAAACTCATCCTCAAGACGAGGGAGAATAGTTTACCCACGGAGGAAGAGCTGGCTGCTTGGCCTAAGGAGCTGAGCGAGAAGGAGAGCGAGGAGTTGCGCGTCAAGGCACGGAGGTTGTTGATTGAGAGAGGCATGCCGCAGGCGCTGACGAGCGTGATGGGTGCCGCGGCGAGTGGGGAGGCGTTGGGCAAGGTGTTTGATTGTCTGCAGGTCAGAGGTGTGGCGAGGAGTCTGGAGTTTGGGTTGATGTTGCAGGCTTTGAGGGCTGTGGTGCAGTAGCACGTGACTTTGCACCGCGTAGCGGAGGCTGCTCCGGTCAGGTGGTTTTGGGCACAAAGGATGAAGGATCGGTTGTAGCGGTAGGAGAACGGCGTCAGGGTCTCGGCACGTACAAGATGACTTCATGCATGATTGGATAATGTAGTATAATGCATGTCACGAACCGCCAAAACACCGGTTCTGTGTCTCCATTGACACGCTCGGACGATCCTTGCTCCGACTCCATTGAGCTGATGATGTCCAGCCCATAATTGCTGCTCCTCTCGTGTGAGCTATGTGCTTGAAGCATGCCCCGGGGCATGAGCAGCAAGCCACACACCTCATCCCTGGGACCTGCACGACGCGCAAAGCCCACGTGCCGGCACACGTGGCTTACAAAGGAGCACATGCATGAAAGACCGGCATTGTGGAGAAGCGCATTCCGGCGCCTTGGAACAAAGGGATGACAACTGTCGCCGCACAAAGCCGATGCTCGAATAGGAGATCAGCAAGCGAGGTGTGCTCCCGTTGCACAAAGAATCTTGGACAAATTGGGATGAGCAGATGTCTGAATAGGTAGCTTTACGGCTGATGAAAACTGATTTGTGTGCTATGTCGCGAGGTGATGGCTCGATTTGGCTAGTCCAAGAGATGTGAGAATATAGTTCTTTGTATGGAATGTTCGGAACTTTTGGAGATTTGAAGGTTTGTGGTTTGTGATTTGAGTTGATCATTGTCTGCAGGAGATGATGAGATACTGTGAGTGATATTGTCGAACATGTGCGTATGGCTAGGCACGGCGGTGATGGGTCAGGTGGACCTTGTGCTCGTGTCTTTGACCAGTCGTACAAGATCAGTTGCGCTCCCTCGATGCGCGGCGCTGCACTTCTGAAGTGACCTTGGTATAGCTACGCGCTTCACTTCCGCTACTGAACAATCATCAAAATGCAGCACGAATTTGAAGTGATCGATATCCTTCCACATGAGGCCATGACAGCCACTCCGACATCATCACCGACCTCTGTTCCGGCGTTATCGTTGGCTCCGACATCTTTTACTACGTTACCACAGTCGGCGACATCGATACCGAAGAGGCCAGCAGATCCATTGGCATGGCTCTGGCAGTGCCACATCTGCCATCGCACATATCGTCTGGCCGTGACAAGACGATGTCTCGACGACGGCCACTACTTCTGCTCCGGGGTCACTGTCATCAACAAGCGAGATCAGGAACCGAGAGTGAAGCGACACAGAGCCTGCGCAAGCGAATTCGACTATAACGGGTGGAAAGCAGTCAGCCGATGGAGGCGTGATTTGGAAGCCAACGAAGAGAGCGCAAGTGATAAAGAAAACGCTGATATCAGCAAGTCAAGCATCAAGCAGAAGAAGGACTGCTGGAAGAAGTGTGACTATCCAAGTCAGTGCAGATGGGGTGACAGATTCTCCCCAGCGGAGTCAAAGACCGAAGCCCTCACACCAGCAAAGGAAGTCCATATCGAGAAAATAGAGGAAGAGAACTCGGAGCAGCAAACACCAGAGACAACATTCGACGATATGCTCTTGGACAAAGCATCCTCGTCGGCTCGAGGATCGAGGTTCCACGAGCACATGGATGAGATCGACCTTACAGACCTGGCGGAGCAGGACGCTATAACCCAGCAGACAACCTGCGATGCCGTCATATCGAGAAGCTTGGATGAGCTTGAAGTCGAGATCCGCATGAGTATCCAACGAGTGAGTGACATGGCAGCAGAGGCGATGCTACAATTCAGGTCCCCGATTGCAAGCGCGGATCCCAAGCAGAGTCAGACCACCAGAAGTTGGAAGAAAGAGAAGCCTCGCGTTGATGAAGTTGCCGCTTTTTGATAGTTGAGGTTGTGGCCGGACAGATAAGAATTGCAATCTATGAACGCGTCTCGGTTCATCGCTTATGTTGTTCTTTCCACTTCTCAATCCATGCCTTTGATTGCGATCTTGGTACTACTTTGACCTGCAATAGGCCATCGACGACCTCCACTTTGCCCGAGCTGAGTATCTTGAGGAGATCCATGTTTTTGCCTGCTTTGACAAGACCGTCACTGGCTGTTTCCACGTAGCAGTCTACTGTGTCCAAGGTGTATTCTAACTTGCTGTCCCAGGGGAGTGGCAATATGTACTCCAAGTGCGATCCAAGATTCTCGTGTTCGCCAAATTGTTTGATGAAATCTGACTGAGCGTGAATTGGGTAGAGTAGTACCACCGGTATCCTAAGATTAGATTGCGGGTTCATCGGATCCTCAAGACTGATCGCTGCATCTTCCATGTCTGGCGCGCTCGTAGTGGTTTTAGTGGTAATGTTGCGCGTCTTGAGTGCTTGTTGAAGGTTCGCCGCTTGGGCTCGCTTCTTTTCTTCACGTTTACATCGTGTGTCTTCGAGATCCTTGACATACTTCTTGCGCTTGAAAATCTTCTCGGCGAGGGTTTTCATAGCACTGTTCGATACGTCGGCTTCGAGACCGCGAGCACACGCATCCTCCGCTTCTGCTAGTTTGTCCAAAGCGAGGCAGGCAGTAGCTGACCTATACCAGGCTTTGACATTACGAGGATTGATTCTCAAAGTTGCAGCGCAATCGCGATTGCATGATCCGTAGTTTTCTGGTCGTTGTAAGCCGACATTTGTGACGCTGTTGATCGTGGCTGAATTACTCATCTCGAGATTACAGAGAGCTCGATTCACAAGACTCGCTTCCATGATTTGCTTCTGCTTTCGTTCCTCCTCGACTTCATCCACATCGAGGACTTCAAAATCGGATGGGCCTTCTCCACCTTTTGCCTTTTGAAGCTGCTCATCTGACATCCTCAGACTAGTGATCGCCTTATCATAGAATTCTCTCGCATCCTTCCATAGTTTTTGTTTAGCAGCTTCATTCCCCTGTTCTCGGAAATTTGCTGCTATTTCGGATCTGGTACCTTCATACGCCAGTGCTTTGATTGCTTCTAGCTGCATGTTTTCGCCCTCTCCAATATCATCAAGATTCGTCATGAACAGTGGCATTTTGTTCATTTGTTCGAGAACCTCATCTGCGGTGTATTGTTTGACATCTTGCAGAGTAGGGGGAATCCGTGCGCCTGGGCTGCCGTCGGAAGCAGACGCTGATGCGCCGTTCTTTGGCAGTGCTTCTCCTAACGATGAGATCGACTCCATATTGCTTCTACGACAAGTAGCGTGATTTTGTTGTTAAACGGGACACTCAATGTCATGCTAAAAGCATGCAAAAATCAGTAGAAACCTTTAGCTCTCGGCTGCTTCGGATGAGACTTCCGGCGCGTTTCACGGGAGATCCCGCAGCCGCTCTGAAGAACCTGATTGGTCTATCAGAACAACCTCCGCGTCCTGACCTCCCTATCTTGCAGTCCACATTATCAGCATCTTTCATGCAAGTGAGCACTAGACCCTGGTTTCTTTCACTACGATCCTAAGGCGATCAAGACACTGTTGGAACTTTGCTGTAAGCGCGATCGCTTGCGCCAAGAGTCTAAGCGCCCATCCGTGCCACCTCTGCGCCCTCCGATATTTCCATGGTGTATCCACGGACGCTGTGTTGGCTTGAAACTATATGAGATTGGTTGTATACTCTTTCCCTTATGCAGGAGCCGCCATCTTAACCCGTGAACGATGCTACCCGGCGCCGTCTTTTGGTGCACATTTTACCTAGCTGAATTTGCCTTGCAATCGTTGGAACGTGTCAACCACTTGTTCTCTCGATCTTCCTTCTAGGTCGGCCGCACGATAGATGATCACACCACACCACCTGATGTGAGTCGACAACTTTCCTTTGTTCCAGGCGGTGATTTCTTCGTCTCCAGGATGTCAGCTACCTGACAGAACTGACCAAATGGTGTACAGGTTGGTGGATGTTATGCATGACAGAGAATACACTATCCGTTCAGGTTTGAAAAAGGAAAACTGTGAAGCTGTCTCGTCGAGCGAGCATGAGCAGACTACTTCTCTGCGGCCCATCCGATCTTCGTTTCTTACAATTATCCATTCTCTTCTCCAACATACATGACTCTCTCCTGCGTCTCCTGCGAACGTTGATCGATGCCCTAGCAATTGAGTCATGCCCGATCCTCTTTCCGATTTGCTACGCTTAGTGCCCGACTTTGAACCACCAAGATGGGTTGACATACCAGGTCATGATCGAGATGCAAGCATCCTCCTTCAGAAGGATCTCATGACCAAGTACCGTGACATCTTCGAAGCCGCCCTGCGCCTCGAAGGTGATAGGGTCATCCCGATGGTCTTTCAGAGGAGCGGCAATACACGGACCAAAGCATTGAATGAGACAGTCGACAAAATCGCCGCGAGAAAGGATATGAGGGTCATGCCGTTCGTGCAAGCAATGGCAAAGGCCTTGAAAGGGATTGGTAATCTTCTACAAAGCTTCATTGTGATCGACTCCACAACCGCAGATGATCTTATACGCACACTTGGAGGGAGCGATATTGAGCACAAGGACCCTTTGGCCAGCACAACTAACTTATGCTATCTGCCACCCATGGATAACGACATTCCTTGATCGGCAGCAGACAGCCTTCGCTGAGATATCTCAGCCAGCGCGTCTGACGACAAGATTGCCATCATATACGGCATAGCTGTCTTTGCTTCTGAGAGCATGCCCCTGCTGGCAGGAGGCTTGGTATTGCACAGGACACTGGGAACAGCGGAGACGCAGTTGAGCTACAGGTACTGCTTGTTGGCAGTCAAGATCGCGGAGATGGTGCAGGAGACATTTCCGCAGGTGGTTGATTTCAAGGAGTACTTTGAGAAGAGTGAGGATTTGGGGTGGTTGGTCGGAGCGATCATCTTCGCTTTTGGGAGGCTGGAAGGGATGGTCAGGGAGGACTGATGTGATAACCTAGGCGATGGACTACTACCAGACCAGCTATGGATTATCCATGTTCGCATTTCGGTCTCGTTGCTATGTTGTACTTTGATGCGATCTGGCCTATTCATCCCCACAGTTATTCGCAGTAGTGCTCCCAAGTCGTTCTTCCACCTTTGTACTGTTGAATCCGAACGAGATTTCGGAACCATTGCTGTCGGCATAGTCGCTAAGCCCTGCGAGATCTACGTCGCCGAGGCCACCTTTGACATGATCCCGGCAATGGGTCAGCTCTATGAACGCTTCAAAGACGACGGCGCCGCCTGGTCAGTAGTGAAAGAAGGAGTAATTAAATTGTTGGGATGCCGCAACGAACAAAATTGGTCCAGGATGCGGGGCACGCTTGGTCAGCAAATCCGAGAGGTCCAGTCCAGTTTCCAATCTTTTGTTTCAACACTTTAACACATTGACAATTGCAGCTCGTCACGGCAGTCATGATTAATCTTGGCATCATCGGCACCAATTGGATCACCGACTGGTGGATCACATCGTCCCAAGCTTCAGGCCGATGGAGGCTGACCGCTGTCTACTCACGGACTGAGGAAGCAGCGAAGACTTTTGGTTCAAAGTACAATGTGTCGACGGCGTACACATCAATATCGGATCTGGTAGCGGACTCGAATGTTGATGCTGTGTACATCGCATCGCCAAATTCTTTGCATTTTGAGCATGCGAAGGAGGTACTCAGTGGCAAGAAGCACGTCATCCTGGAAAAGCCAGCGACATCAACAGTAGAAGAGCTAATCAAGCTTCAAAATCTCGCAAAAGAGAATGACGTCTATGTTTTGGAGGCGTATCGTCACATTCAAGAGGTCAACTTCAAAATCTTGAAGCAAGCACTGGAGCAGAAGAAGCTTGGGCCCATCTATGGGGCAAGCCTAACATATGCAAGCTTCAGCTCTCGGTATCACAATGTTCTGGCCGGCGAGAAGCCAAACATCTTCAATTTGGACTTTTCAGGTGGCTCGCTGGTTGATATTGGTGTCTACCCTGTGACCTTTGCGGTAGCTCTCTTCGGCCGTCCCAAGTACCAAATCTACCATGCAACCCGGGCGCCGACAGGTGTCGATGCCGGCGGATTCATTCTGCTTCATTACGAGGATTTCTCAATCCAGATCAACCAGAGCAAAGCATGGACTTCTACCGCGCCTTGCGAGATCTATGGCGAGAAAGGTACCATCACCCTCAACGGCACAACAGACATCGCGAGTGTCAAATTCTGGAGCAATAAGACCAAGGAAGTTGAAGATTTGAGCAAGCCGAAAGCCGAGAAGAACATGCAGGAAGAGGCCGAGGAGCTTGGCCGCATCATCGAAGAGGACGACAAGAAGGCGGCTGCAGCTCTAAAGGACTTGAGCATGGCTGTACTGGAGATCACCACCGACTTGCGGCAACAGAACGGCGTTGTCTTCAAAGTGGAACAGAAGTAATTACGAATATCGACTCATGTTAGACGCAAGTACAATCAGAATTAAATGCGGTCCACGCCAAATCAAAGCTTCTAATCATCGAATCTTACTGCAAACGCCGGTCTCCTGCATTCAGTAACCTGCACTGTGCCATTCATTCCAGTTTGAATACCAGTCTACATTTGTGTGGATTCTGGCGACCATTCGCTTTCCATCTTGACGGGTCACAATCTGGCAGCACTGTTGAGGACGATCGAGCTTCATGTTGTCGAACTCTTACGGATCCTTGTCCGGCGTCTGATAAGAGTCTCTACGGTCCTCTTGTCCGTTTGTGGTACCATACTTTATACCAGCGTCGTCGTTTGCTGCTGCCGTCTCGCTGCCACAGAGTGCCTCCTCATCGGACCAGCCACCACGTGGTACATGGATTGATCCTCGAGTGCTTCGACTCGCCGGGCCAAATCCTCGACGTCGGACGTTCACCCACATCATCACGACCTTGTATGCCACCTGGTGTTGGTCAGCACGAGCACCCGTAAGAATCCTTCTATACTGACAACCAAACCAAATGTCAACAGAAGTAGCAATACGACCGAAACTATCAGCTGCCATGCTGTTCGATCTGCTCGCTCATAGGACGGGCCAAGCTGCTCCTGATTATTCCATCTCTTCGTCAGCACCGTCGATTTTGGTAGGAATGGATCTGCTCGCATGGGCATCGCCATGTACACCGGCGCGTTCGGTATCAGGAATGGTAGTGGCGACATACTCGTGTCTCTCTCTTGCAATATAAGAGAGACCCTACGGGTCGAAGATATATGACTTGAAGAGTCTTTCATGCTTCACACCCAGAGTGGCACATCAACGGAGCTACATTATCAAATGCGAAATTTGGCGACCGCTTTCAGAAAACTTCGGAACCTTCTCAATTTCGCTTTGGTGGGGTCGCACATCTGAGTTGTTGCAGAGTCAAATATATGGGGACTCGACCTGACGAATAAGGAAGTCTATGCTTTTCTTTGAAGAAGAGCTTGGGCTGATTATCAGCACTCGAAGCTCAACTCTGTCACCAATGTGTTCGAGAGAAAGTCTTCTGCTTGTTGGATCTCATACTTTATGCAGTCTATCCTAGCAGCGCTAGGGAAACAGATGCTACTCCGCTAGTGACTTCCTTTTGCAATCACGGTCCTCCAGCTCGAGTGCTTGTCAACAGCATCATCTCAATATCTGCCTCATAGGAAACTTTCCGCCAGGGCAGAAGCCAAAACTGACGACTGCGTCCTCGCCCTTCCGTCCTATCCTGGGCGGCAGCAGCGAGGGTCCTTCTTCTCCAAGTACGTCTCAGTCTGACTCGTCCGTCCCTCCACAAGAACCACAAAAGAACGCCAAATTTGTACAACACAAATCCTATGCCCGCAAGTGCAGCCTGCCTCAGTCAGATGGGCGATCTTAAAGAGGTAGACAAACATCCACTTCGAATACTGCCCAAAACCTTGTCGAGGCTTCAAACTTCATCATTGGTCTGAATCGATCCTGCACTTGCCTTCTTTCCTCCTCATTCCGGCACTTTGACACGTTTATAGCCCACAATAGCGATGTACCTGCGAACGCCGCATACCACAGACCAAGAGCTAGCGTCGGGGCCCACATCGCCAACTTACGTAGGAGGTCGCATACTTCCCCTGTTGATGCTTTTTCGTTTCCTCTCCTTCGGATGATAGGTGGCTCAACTTCTGCTCTGGGACCCCTGAGCATTGAGCTCCAGACAGCCCAGTGCCAGGAATATATATGTACGACTCCTTGGGAGCCACTCGTGGCTGTGGAAAGATATGCTATCGTTGTCGTCGGATCTGGAATTCGTTGAGCCTGGGGTACAAATGATTGCGTCATCGGATGAGGTAGGACTTGTTGCGTCTGAAGTCGGGCCATTCATTCTTCATCATCCGGACCAAAAAGGTCTTGTGTCAAGTTCTGGACCGCGCGGGAAATGACAACAGTGTAACGAGCGAATTGCAGGTAAGTGATCAATTGAATCAGAAAGCGGCCATGCTTGTTCTGCCATTGCGTTCAACAAGTCTTAGTACAGCCGGAACCTTGAGAGCTAGGCATTCTTGGCATGGCTTCATGTCCTCTCGAGACATCCGGTACCCTGAACGAAACCGAGGAATTGCTTATGCATATACGATCGGAATAGGACCGTATTAGCAGAATGAGCTTCGCCAGTCCTGCGGTCTCCATTAAGAAAGCTAACAGACCAGTGTTGGAACGAGAGCAGGGTAAGTAGGATGAAGTTCTCGCATGAGGTGACAACCATACAACTCACATGGATTGTAAGTATAACTGTCCGGGAGGCTACAATCTTTGTTACATTTCATTCTTAGGCTGTGTTGCAGACCATTGGCCCATACCCTGATTCTTGCGGTTTCGACCGATGCGTCAGTCATACAAAAAGTTTGATGATCTCACAAGCGGCTTCATGGGAGTGTCGATAACACGTCGCACTACTCATCACGAGCCGTCGAGCATATGGGTGAGTGCACTCCTCAAATCCACGGCTTCGCAGCCTGTATCCTGTTCAACATCCACCAGTACCAGCCAAGCTTATCCATGTCAGCAGATTGGCAATTCCTAGCAAACGAAAGACTCACAGATATCCTGATTGCGTGCAGCACTGGAACGAATTCCCAGAAGATAACGTGAATGGCGATAATGATCCAGAAATATGTGACCGCCCACTTCCTCACGCGGTTTTTGACCAGTGGTTTCTGGTATTGGCTGAAGTCCGTAAGGCCATGGAACAGCACGAGTGCTATCAAGGCGGAGAGGATCATGATCGCTAAGTATCTATAGAGACTAGACAAGATCTGCTTAAATTTGTGAAAGTGGACACTGATAAGCGTCGAGGTAGGAAAAGGCGATTGATGAGACAGTAATGTCATCTCGTTATAAGGTTCATAACAAAAGCCAACTTTTGATGACTTTGATCTTGAAGCTTCTTCACCTCTCCAAACGCGTTTTGACAACTATTACAGTTCGCAGGACATCCGGAAGCCTTTCGTTGCCCGATATTTCTTCACGATCGGGTGCTTACGGTCGCTCCGGCGCCTCCACGACCAGCATCCACCCATCCTTTGCCGCCATCGCTTCCTCGGTCTACTGCCGATTAGCAAAAGTTCTCTGAGCACAAGAGAGGGTGACGTAGGAATAGTGTCCTTTCCACCGTGTCCAAAGTAGACTTTATCCAGGTCGGGAAGAACTCCAAGTCTGAAGTTGGCGGCTGCAGCATGAGTCCCATCACGAAGCTGACAAGAACTTCGAAGACAGTGAGGATGCATAAGATTCAGAAGGATACGGCCATGATCCCGTCGATCCAGTTCATGGTGTAATGCAAGGCGTTCACCATGTTGAGTGCCATCTCTTGCATGGCTTCTGGAGTCACTTGCTTCTTGTCTTTGAGTGGACAGTGGTATGGCTCGGATTTCACAATCTGTCCAAACAAGTGGTCGGTCTGGGATGTCCTCGTCGAAGGCGAGGAATCACAGTTGACGTGGGTTGAAGGAGAATTGACGGAATGGCACGTGTCGGCAAACTTCGAAAAGAAAGCATAAGCTTCATTGGGTGATACATTGCCTTTCACCACACAGAAGCAAAGTCTTGGGACAAGTGTAATAAACTAGCCGAGTCCACGCTGTAGAATGCTAGGAGAAGAACCGTTGAGGCAACCATTATTGTTTTGACGAAAGCTATTGGTTCAGCAGGACTCGGCGTGGGAATGCATCAAGCAGTCCGCCTCCCTTTCGTCGCCAGTGCCCTCAACGCGGCGAAAGCGACAGTAGACTTCTATTGCCTCGCGCATATCGCTCCATGTCCCGACGCCAGGCATTACGGACGATCCACTGAGAGAAAGAGGTCAGCGTGTGTCAGGCAGTGAGAGACATGTGGAAGCAGACTCACACCAAGACTCGACAGGACTGCACCGACTCCGCAGTAGAATCAAGCGTTCAACATGATGTCTGCATCACGTTCGGTTGTTGCAAGTACGTCGCGACCCAAGGTTTCGACTTTCCTTCTTCTGCGCTAGTATTGCATATGCAAACGAGACCAAAACATCGACGTTGAAAAGGCAAGGTGTACTCATGGGGCAAGGTCGGGGCGAAGGGAGCTTGACCTGAATCGTGGAAGCGGTTATGGCATTATTCATATATACAGGCTTGCCTACCAGGTATCAGTCGCGTTGCCATCATGATTGGCTTCTACTCATGTTCATATTGGATTGCGCCACCGATCCTCGCTTATCAATGTCCAAGGTACCTCACGATGTCTCCCACGGCAGTCCAAATGTGCCAACCCAGTCTTCAACCTCGTGTCGAAGCCCCACAATCTCTGTGACGTTTTGGCCGTCACCAATGAATTCGTTGAAGCCCTTGACAGTCATGCTCTTCTTGCCCTCGCTCTGTGCCTTCTCCGTCGCTTTTGCATCCAAGCTCTTTGCGATCTCCACAGCCCTGTGAACCACGTCTGCGACTCTCTTGAAGTCTTCTTCCTTGAGTCCGCGGGTAGTCATTGCCGGTGTTCCCATTCTGAGACCACCAGGCTTCATGGCGCTCTTGTCACCAGGCACGGTGTTCTTGTTGGCAGCGACACCAACCAGCTCGAGGATGCGCTCGACCCTAGCGCCGTCTATCGATCGGTCCTTGAGGTCGATCAGGACGAGATGATTGTCGGTGCCACCAGAGACGATGTTGTAGCCGAGACCACCACTGTTCTTCGCATCACCCAAGCGCGACGCTAGAGCCTTTGCATTTACGAGCACTTGTTTCTGGTAGTCCTTGAATTCCTGTGTCTGCGCTTGCTGCAGCGCAACAGCTAAGGCAGTGATGGTGTGATTGTGAGGACCTCCCTGGTGACCCGGGAAAACGGAGGAGTTGATAGGCTCCTCGAGGTTGTAGAGAACCTCTTGACCCTTCTTGTTGACACTACGGACGCCCTTGCGGAAGAAGATCATAGCTCCCCGCGGGCCTCGCAGAGATTTGTGTGTTGTAGTTGTGACGATATCGGCATGAGGGAAAGGCGAAGGGATCACACCCCCCGCGACAAGACCGGAGATGTGTGCCATATCAGCCAGAAGATATGCGCCGACACTCGTGGCGATATTGCGCATGCGCGTGTAGTCGATCAAGCGAGAGTAAGCAGAGGTACCAGCGATGATAATCTTGGGTCGGTAGAGCGTAGCGAACTCTTCAAGCTTGTCGTAGTCAATCAGGCCGGTCTTCTCATTCAAGCGGTAAGGGAATGTCTCAAAGTACTTGGAGATGGCAGAGATCTTCTTTGTAGGTGTTTGGTAGCCGTGGGAGAGATGTCCGCCATGAGGTAAGTCAAGACCCATGATCCGATCGTGTGCATTTAGTACTGCCGAGTAGGCATAGAGATTTGCTGGAGACCCAGATAGTGCTGTCGCTCGTCAGATCTCTGCTTCCCGGCTTCTCTCAGTGTCCGCTATTACCTTGTACGTTGACGCCCCATTCCGCCGGATCGAGGCCGAATGCCTGCAGAGCCCGCTCTTGACACAACCGCTCGGCCTGGTCGATGTATTCGTTTCCACCATAGTATCTTGCACCAGGGTAACCCTCGGAGTACTTGTCTGTCCATGTTTTTAGTCTTCCAGTACATGATGTTGCAAGAAGTCGACCTACTTTGCATGACACTACCAAGCGCCTCCAACACGGCCTGCGAGGTAAAATTCTCGGAGGGAATCAAGTTGATAAAGTGCTTCTGCCGCCTCTTCTCACGTTCGATGATCTGGAAGATGGCCGGATCAGAATTCTCGAGGTCAGACGAGAGTAGCTGGGGACTTTGTCAGCGCTCTGTCTCTTCCACGTCTTCGACGAATTCATCCCACCTGGTGCTGCTGATCCGTCGACATTGCCCGCGGCGACGTTCGGAGCTGGTGGTTTCTGCATGATTGCAGTGCCGGACGGCTCAGTGGTGAGGCCGCCAGAGTCGCACTCTTCCTGAGAGCTACCTTGACGGACGACATGTTGTACCCTGGTCCACCGGCGTTCTCGAGGAGGGGGGCTCCGAAGGTCTTGTATCTTGTTTCGAAGGTGCGGCTGCGATCGGTATACAAAATAGGTAAGAAGATCCTTGACGAACCAATCGGGGACTAGGATGCGGAATGCTCGGCTTGTGCCGTGCGAAGCGACGGTGGGCTCTTTCACGCGTTCACGTGTCTATTTCTCTTCTCTCTTCTTACACACAACTAAATCCAAGCTGATGAGATGGCTTGTATGGCAGATTAACGTCACTCGATTGGCCTTTGGCTGGTCTGATGTGGTGGTTGTTGCTACGCTCAGAGCTCACTCAACCACCTTTGAATGGGCGAAGAGACCTTCTGATTGGAGACACGTTGTGTGTGTGTGTGTGAGAGAGAGGGAGAGAGACAGAGGGCATGCCTATGTTAGGCGACATCTGGCCTCTTACAAAGCATATTTCTTCCATCAATTGATCGACTACCTTTGGCTTCACACCAAGCTCTTCGAGGCGATCCTTTGTTGAAGGGCGGCCAAGGCGGAAATGGCAGAAGCAGACCCTTTTCCGAGTCAACGGGTGATTGACGCTCAAGATACTCCGTACTGCTAGACGAGCTGATGATGCAGACAAAGTTTTACGCCAGCGGTCGGATATACGCAAACATCGAATGTCGCTGTTCGGCCTCGTATGTCCGACCGACCTTGATGGCTCTGCGTGAGCCTCGCAACAGACCTTTTAGAACGATTTCTTGTCATCGTCGAATACTCCCGGTTGCGGTGTCACAACGGCTGAACTAAGACAAAGCTTTAAGGGTGTCCAAGCCGGTCGAGATTTCAATGGATGCAGCAAAACTCGAGGCAATATTGTCAGTGCTGCATCACCGACTGCTAGCCCTGCACCAGGCATTGACCCTGAAGGACAAGGATAAGACTAAACGCTGAAGGTTACTGTACATCAGACCCTGTCTTTACCATCTCCACTTGCGAACTGTTAAAAATCCTACCTTACCGCACCCCTTGTGTTTTTAGGCCTTTTTCTTTTTTCTCATCTTGGTCTACAAACAGCTTCATTGACTCCAGGTTTTACCCGCGAGGGTTTCGTGACATTCTTCCGGCAATTGCAACAATCAGGACAGGTTCACATCCCTGCATCTAGCGGCTCTGTCGGCTTTTTTTGCCCCCGCAAAATTCACCCAGATCTCCCGTGATCGACCGCTACCGCGCATCACCCTCGAGCTCTACAGGAACACCCAAAGAGCCCACTCAGCACAGAGATCGTGCTTAGTGCATAGGCATATGCTGAGCTGGATTGCACAGGAGCCATGGCGCCAATCAGGAAACGAGCTTCGCGCGTACAGATCGCCCAGGCCGTGGACGAGCTTGAAGGCAAAAGGACTTCCAATGCTCGGAAAGCATCTCTCCCTCCTCAATACTCTGCCAGTGGACGGCCTGTCAGACGTCCCGTCAAGAAACTGAAAGAGTCTGCCTATGCGGACTCGACACATGCAATCAGTGACGAGTCTTCCGAGAGCGATTTCGACGCCGACACAGTCCAGACCCTGCCTACAAGGAAAAGGAAACGAACACCACCTCCTGCTTTGACTCCCGATCGGTACCTGGAGATTTCTTCTCGCAGCACGCCCAATCCTGCCACACTCACCAATCAGAACGTGGCCCAGACCACAAACCCAGCAGTGGCAACGTCTTCATCCCAGCCGATTTCTCTGACCTTCAACATTCCTCTTGGGTTCCAAGGGCCTCTTACCATCAACATCGATGCCAACGATCTTATAAAGACCGCTGTCAAGCAGCAGGCAATGGTAGAATCTCCCGAAGCTGTTCCTGCCTCATTGCCAAAGCCGGCGGCCACAAGGAAAAAGACCGAAGTCACCAGCAGATCGATAACAGGGAAAGTCGGCTTCCTCGATCTGCCGCCAGAGATCCGGAACCAGATCTATCGTGCTACGTTCATGAGAGATCAGCATCGACTCTATTTCAGCTCGCCGAATCAGTTCCAGCGGACTTCTGCACTTCTTCGAACATGTCGACAGGCAGCTCATGAGGGTGCGAGTATCCTATACTCTGAATGTGACTTCTATTTCCGCCGAAACACGAGTTCTCGCACTCCTCTTTGGACGACCAACAGTAAGGAGATCGGCTTCTCCGACATTCATCGATTCCTGAAGATGATTGGACCTGCGAATGTAGCTCGCCTACGACACGTCTTCTTCTTGTTGGAGGATGCCGTGCCATGTTTAAACCCTCAATTCAAGACGGCAGAAGAGCGACGATACGTGCATGACGAGCATCTCAAGGCCGCGATACGAATAATTGCAGACCACGGCCGTCTGCAAACCCTGAAGCTGGTGAGTACATACAATCTCATAGACAAACGTTTCATTATTAACATGTAATCTAGGGCTTCTTCGGTCGCCGTAACATAGCCGAGTCCGACAGCAACTTCCTCAACGAGATCAAAGCCATCAAGGCTGACAGCGTCGAAGTGCTCGCCCGAAGATGTCACCCCGATTGGCCACGATTATACAGCAACCTGCAATGGCCAAAGATCTTCTTCCACCTTGCGCTCGACGTCAAGACCTCGATCACAAGAAAGAGAAAGTTCTATCCTCCATGGAAAGAAGGGAAGAAGGATTTTTTCGAGGACGATAGTGATGAGGAGACGCGCGAGGCAAAGCTGTGCAGCGATTGCGGTGACGTCCACGTTTAGCACTCTCCTGCGTACTAATCCGGCACGTAATGTAACCAACACAAACCAATACATTCCTACAAACTCATCCCGCTATCGAGCAGTATGTTCTGCCCCGTCATGCTCTGATTCCTAGCCAAAGCAGCCACCTGGTCCGCCACGTCCTGTACCGTCGCCAGCCTCCCCAGCTTAGTATTCTTCCTACTCTTCTCCCTCTTCTCCTCCGGGAACTTCATCCCCCACTCGGTCAACAACAACCCAGGACTCACACTGTTTACCCTGATATCCGGCGCCAGGATATTCGCCAAACTCTTACTGAGATGGATAGCCGCGGACTTTGTCACGGCATACGGCAAACTACTCCCACTGGGCTTGACACCGGCGATACTCGCGGTGGTGATGAAGCTCCCCTGCGACTCCTTGAGCGCGTCCTTGGCTGCGTACGCGAGCCACAGGTGCGCCTTGACGTTGTACAGGAAGCACTTGTCCCAGTCCTCGTCGACGAGCTGCTCGTCGATGTTGAAGAAGTCGGTGACGCGCGTCCAGCCCGCGTTGGACACGACCACGTCCAGTCGCCCCATGGTGCCGACCGTCTCGGACACGAGCTTCTCGATCGCGGGCCGCGACCCGACGTCCGCTTGGATGGCGTGGAAGCGGGGTTCGGTGGGCGAGGAGACGTTGGAGGGGATGGAGGAGAGGTCGGACACGAGGGATTGCGCGCGGGAGGCGTTGTTGGCGTAGTTGATCACCTGGCCCGAGTCAGCTGCTGTTATTTGAGGATAGATGAGGAGGGGAAAGAGGGATGGGGAAGAATGTACGTACCACTCTGTAGTCTGGTGCGAGTACTCGTGCGATTTGAGCTCCTAGACCTGCTGTGCCCGCCGTGATGAGAGCCACCTTCTGCACTGCTGCCATGATCACTGTCCGTGGAGCTCTCAGATGTCAGTTGCTGCTTCTTCCAGCTGGTATCTACTGTTTGGCCGTTCTCTGGACTGGTTCAAGCAATTCCACCCGTTGTTGAAGATGGCACAAAGAAGCAGAATGGACAGTGGACGTAGAGGACAAAAAATCATTATCCCATTCGGTAGCTATCCCCTCACATGCAACACAGCGGGGTGGAGCCGGTCGTGGGGTCAAGTATCGGGAGTGTGGGCGGAAACTGTTCCGCCGCTGGCCC
Organism: Elsinoe necatrix; assembly: GCA_033846785.1. Taxonomy (NCBI): domain Eukaryota; kingdom Fungi; phylum Ascomycota; class Dothideomycetes; order Myriangiales; family Elsinoaceae; genus Elsinoe; species Elsinoe necatrix. Next base: position 678,512 of record JANZYI010000008.1, read on the forward strand.
TCTCGCTGTAATAATATCCTTTTGATCAGTGCATCCTGACAATAGTGATAAATTCTCACAGGATCACGTCGTTCTGGACCTCTTTCTGCTCCAGCTCTTTCTTCTGTACCGCTCGAAAGTCGTCTGCCGGCCATGGGTCAATGGCTTCGAGAAGTCTCTTACTGTTTCCGCCGTAGTCGAGCCTCCATAAGTGGTCAACGATGGCTTCCACATCCTTCATGATAGCATCTTGACTCCCGCAGAAATGGTCAATATCGAGGTGTAGGAAGACACCCCTTGTGCACGCGGTGTTGGCAACCGCGGCCCTTGCGTGTAATGCCGTCCATTTCGAGGCGCTCACCAGCTGCTCCGGTCTGCAGGTGCTCGTGCATTGTGTACGGCAGTATCCCCTTATGCGCAAATGCCTGATGTTTGTCATGCGTCCGACTTCCCACGACAAAAGGCGCCACTCTTGGTACTGTTTACTGAGCAATGACCTCAAGGACGATCTTGCGGTGCCGAAGTGTCGAATGTCCTTCTTCCATTTGAACGAGACATTGACCATTCGAGCTTTAAGTGCACCAGGTATGGACCATAGGTGCTCCATCTTATCAAAGACAAATACCGCGGTGGCAAATAGGGTGCTCATCACCTCCTCTGAGAGAGTCTTGGAAGCGAGTGCCAGTCCAAGCAGATTGCGGGCCTCGCGGCGCTTTATGACGCCAGCCTTCTCTCCTGCCAGCATCACGTAGGTCACATAGCTGTGCTTGATAACGTGGTCGGGATGTGACCTGCGCTGGACCCTGTAGGTTGTGTCCCTTTTGATAATGGTAATACCGTGAAAGACAAATTCCCAGACCATTCGACGGATCTCAGGCGGTAGCTTGACGAGTCTATTCTCACCGGTTCTTTCATCCAGAGGGGCGGAAAAGCCAATCATAGACTCAGCATCATCCATTTTATTAGATACCAACTTGTAAGGACAAGATTGCAAGTTCAACATTGTTAGTCCGGAAGGCAAGGTGAAAAAGAACAAACTACCACCCACTAAGCACGGCTTCCGTGATCATAAGGTAAGCTTGCAGCACCATCGGTCGCACAAGGGTTTGAACATGACAATACGGCTTGAAGTACATTCGATCACTGCTAGCAAGAATACGCACAAGAATGCAAGTCAATAGTAATCAGATACCGTCATTATTCTTCAAGTTCATCAGATATTTACTTTTACCTTGGTACTATGCACGATCATATCCTCGGTTTCGAGGCGCAGCATTTTATGATTCACTTCGTCGATGACAGTGAAGAGTCAAAATGCGCGTTCATCGTCATCATTCCATTCCAGGACGCTTCGTACTACATTATCATGCCTTGAATTTCTTGCCGCCCTTGAATTGCAGTCCAGCCGCCACGGTAGGACCAGGGATGGCGTACTTGGTAGGGCTTGGCCACCAGATGTTGATGAGGATGCCAGGATCCCTCTGACCATACAGTTTAGTTGCTGGGACGCCCTCTGGCTGTAGGGTGCCTCTACCATTGATTTTCAGGTTGATGCATTGAGGATAGAATTGGACACCCGTCTCGTTGAAGGCAGCGTGAAGTGCGATGATCTCATGACGAAGGACATAGTTGCCTGGTGAAATGTTGGTAGGCAGCTTGATGACAGCAGTGTTGTTGTTGTCTCGGATTTTGTATGCTCCCCAATATGGGTCCTTGGATGTGGCGTTGGGGTTCTTGAGAAGACCGGAGTGGTGGATCTTGAAGAATTTCAGGTCGGCAGGGTTGGCAGTGGTGCAAGATCCTGCACACTTTGCCAAATAGCTCATAGACGGTCCAGGATGAGGCCAGGATCCGCTCCACTTGACTTTGACATTTGAGCCGGCGGCAAGAGGAATGTATTGTGTGCCAGGGGTAGCAGCTCGATGGCATGTCATGTTGATGTGGGTGACATCCCAGACATAGCCATAGTCCTTATTGTCAGCCGACCAGCCAGGCGAGTCAACGTCTAGCCATGGATTGTTGCCTGCCCAAGGTTGTCCACCACCAAAAATCTCATCGACAATGCCATGGGCTGAAGCAAGACGCAGCAGCGCGGCTACTGAGGCGAGCGTTGAGAGCAGAAGCATTGTAACTCTGGTGAAATTCAGCTGATAAAATGAGTGGACGACCAGTCGATGGTCAAGGATTATATAGATGAAAGACTGAAGAGAAGATGGTAGTGGCAAAGTTCCAGACAATGAGAAGAGTAACACTAGTCCTGATAGCTCAAGACCTACCATCGTCGAATATACATACCACCTTCAATAGTCTCCTGGAGTCAGTGTCAAAAGGGATTGTTTTCGAGACTAGCACGAGTTCTTCCAACGTCGTGGCTTTGACCGTTGAATTCAGGACTGACGAGACAGCTGCAATTTCGTCTTCTGAAGCAGAGAAATATAACGGCTGGCAAGACCAACCACGAGCGAGGCATGTTCAGCCAGATAGACGAGGTTGAAGGACCCTGGTGTTGCAACGCTCGTCACCGTGTCGAACTTATGGTGGTTGGAGTGATGGATTGCGGATGACTGCTCAGTCTAGAGTTCTGTGGAATGAGCTCCGCCCGGTGAAGTCTTGAAATTTATCAAGTCCTGCAGTCTAAGGTCGGCGCTCTTCGGAAGCGATGCTATTATGGTTGTTACGTGGACGGAACGCGATCTTGTTATACATGATTGTCCTGTAGATGCAGTAGAAGGAGGAACAGAAAGCTCGGCGATGTGGACCCTGTCGCCGACTTCGGCATTCGTTGAATTGCATCATCCTCGATCAAGGTCCAATAATTTTTAATCTGTCCTTGCATCTCGAGAAGAGACAGCAACATCACCTACCACAAGCTCTACCCTCTTGCACACATATCCCGAGTCAACAGGTTACATAATAGCGTCTGCACGATACAGAATGGCTTCTCTCTTCTCCCGGACAGCGCCTCGCGCATTGTCTACTGCTGCACGCCTCACTACGCCCCGCACAGCAGCTACCAAGAAGAGTACCACGCCAGTATTCGACTTTCGTCGCGGCATGGCTACCCCAGCAGAGCAGCCTCGCCTTCGTCTAGGCTCAGAAGCACCCAACTTTACTGCTGCGACTACACACGGCGAAATTGACTTCCACAAGCACATCAGTGGCAGCTGGGCCATCCTCTTCTCACATCCAGCTGACTTTACGCCGGTATGCACAACGGAGCTCGGTGCCTTTGCCAAGCTCAAGGACGAATTTGAGAAGAGAGGGGTCAAGATGATGGGTTTGTCAGCGAGCGGCCTGGGTCAGCATGAAGAGTGGATTAAGGACATCAACGAGCTCTCCAAGACAGACCTGCAATTCCCCATCATCGCGGACCCAGACAGGAAGGTCGCTTGGCTATACGACATGGTGGATCAACAGGACCTCAAGAACATTGACGAGAAGGGGATCGCATTCACAATTAGGAGTGTGTTCGTGATTGATCCAAACAAGAAGATCAGGTTGACGATGATGTACCCTGCCAGCACGGGGAGGAACACATCCGAGGTGTTGAGAGTGATTGACAGTCTGCAGACTGGAGACAAGAAGGGTGTGACAACGCCTATCGATTGGCAAGTAGGCCAGGATGTTATTGTGCCGCCTAGTGTGAGCACTGCAGATGCAAAGAAGAAGTTTGGCGAGGTCAGGGAGATGAAGCCATACCTCAGATTTACCAAGGTCTAGAGGCTGGCAATCAAATCCTGTATGATAGAGTATGAAATGATGGATTTAGACACGTAATGAATGCTCAGGCTCGTACGCCTGATGGCTGCTTGACAGTAGTCTTTTATAACTTCACTTGTGCCTTCTATCAACTAAATAGCTTGTCAAAGTCCATTGATTCGTTCTAGAATACCTGCGTCGATCACCAAAAGTCAATTCCGTCCCATTCGTCCGGAACAGGTTCTGACGTTTTTATCCTGCATGTGCGGGCCGAGGCTTGCATGTGCTTCACTGATCCGGAGAGCTTCACTTTTTGTCAACCCCGGCAAGCTTCGGTTATTGGAGTGGATCACAATCGCACGCGACAATTTCGGTGGTGCTCGTGAATATCTCTGCTGTCAACTGCAGTTCTCCTTATCCTTTCCTCGAGCGACTCGCGGTTTGCGAACGACTTGAACGGCCGACAGATCTCACGAGCGCGGGTCCCCTTTTCCCGGCACCAGAGTAGTACAAGAGCAATTGTCCCGCCATCCCATCCATACTCCCCTCGACGGTCGCAACAAGTCAGCAGAGTCAAGCGCAGTCGCTGGGACAACATGTCCAAATCCTCCATCCCACTGCCGAGCAAGGACTCGCTCCCTTCAAAAGAAGAGCTCAAGGACGATGTCACAAAAGCCACCAAATCCACGTTCCAATCACTCCGAGCCCTGGTCGCAGGCGGTGTCGGCGGTATCTGTGCAGTAGTCGTCGGCCACCCCTTTGATCTCGTCAAAGTGCGCCTGCAAACCGCCGAGAAGGGAGTGTACACCGGCGCCATCGACGTGGTCAAGCGAACCATCGCACGAGAAGGACTCGCTCGCGTAAGCCCCATCCCTCGATTCCCCCCCCCCCTTTTCTCCTCTCTCCGAGCCTGACTGACTATCCCAGGGCCTCTACGCAGGCGTCTCCGCCCCCCTTGTCGGCGTGACGCCCATGTTCGCCGTTTCCTTCTGGGGCTACGACGTCGGGAAACAAATCGTGACCTCCATGTCGCCCGGCAGCTCTCCCTCCACACCACTCTCCATCGCGCAAATCTCCACTGCAGGTCTCCTCTCCGCCCTTCCCATGACGCTCATCACCGCGCCCTTCGAGCGCGTCAAAGTCCTGCTCCAGATCCAGGGCCAAAAGACGCTCGCGCCGGGCGAGAAACCGAAATACGCAGGCGGCGTGGACGTGGTGCGCCAACTGTACAAGGAAGGGGGGATACGGTCCGTGTTCCGCGGGAGCGTGATGACGTTCGCGCGCGACGGGCCCGGGTCGGCGGCTTACTTCGCCACCTACGAGCTCATCAAGCGCCGCCTGTCCCCCGTCGACGCCGACGGGAAACCGACCGGCCAACTGAGCCTCACGGCGGTCATGACGGCGGGCGGCGCGGCCGGTGTCGCCATGTGGATCCCCGTCTTCCCCGTGGACACCATCAAGAGTCGACTGCAGAGCGCCGAGGGCCGGCCGACCATCGGCGGGACCATCAGGGAGATCTACGTCAAGGGCGGCGGGGTCCGGGGGTTTTTCCCCGGGATAGGACCGGCGCTGGCGAGGGCGGTGCCGGCGAATGCGGCGACGTTCTTGGGGGTCGAGGTGGCGCATATGGGCATGCGGAGGTTTTTGGATGGGGAGAAGTAGGGGTAATGCATGGGGGTTATATGTCAATTCAGGCAGAGCATGGACGCAACGAGGAGGGCGAGGAGATTGGGGTGCGGTGTCGTAGCACGAGGAAGATGGCGCACAATAGTGTAGAGTACAGCAGGACCCAGACCCTGGATGTCGGTGGAGCGATAAAACGAGGTATAGACATTTTGAAATCAAGAAAACTAGCTGCATGACTCAATCTATACACAACAAGGGTACGACAGAGCAACCGGGACACAACACAGGCAGGAGCACAGCGTACACAGGTAAAGTCTTGTCATTGTTCAGCAAGCTATCCAATATCCCTCTGTGATCTCCCATGACAGTATGCTATCTCTCGTACACTCCCCAACCTCAAATCCCCGGACCTGATATTCTGTCGATCTGTAGTGTCCTGGGTATCTCCCATAAGCCATGTTTCATAAGTATCGTATGTGCTGAACTGAAAAAAAATACAATAGTCCACCTCTCCAGTGCTAGAGTGCCTAAGCTAATCAAAATACGAGGTAGGTAAAAAAAAAAAGGATTCGTGATGCTAAACGTTCGAGGGTATAGTTCTCATGAAAAAAAAAAAAGTTCTGCCGTTGATATAATGCTGGTGATGATTTAGAGGGAAAGTTTCCGTACGCGGTCGCCGTCGATGATCTGGTCGACACGAACACTGTGAGGGTAGGCGGAAGGGTTCCAGCCGTGTGGAAAGGAAGAGGTCGAGACGCTGCTGACGCGGCGGTGTGAGCCGCCGGACGAGTGTCGTCGACGCTCGTTGAGGGTCTGTTGCGCATCCATCAACCGTGACTGCACCCAGTTACGCATACGCTCGTCATGCTTGACGCTTTCGCAGTTGAGCAGATCGGTGAGGGTGGCTTTGATCTTGAGGTTGATATTGTCGAGCTTGTCAGAATCGGTGTCGATGCGGTGCTCCGACTCGGGCAGCTCAGGTATCGATGGTACAGAAGGTCTTCGAAGATATGCAGAGCGTTGTGATCGCGTCCTGGGCGAGGCTGAAGGCGATATTTGTGATGAGCGGCGACGAATTGGCGTCATTGGAGAAATGTCGCTGTCGGCGTCATAGTCGATTGGGCGACTCTCAGGTGATGATGAGGCGGATGATACAGGAGACTCTGACGGTGGCGTGGATAATCTCCTCTGGACAGATGTCTGCTGCGATCTGAGGATCATATAGGCCTGAACGAGCTGAGCCTGGAGTACGTTAGATGCATTCGATGAAATTGGTCGATAATGAACATACTCGCTCCGGGTCCTGATCATGTGGATTGAGTAAACCGAAGCGCGGCATAGTGAGTGTTGTTGTTCTGAAAATCGAACAGGTGGCCCTGGCGGTGATGGCACCTTTGACGGTGGCACTGCGTGGACGGTGGTATCAGAGGTCACTGCTTTCCTATGCAAAAGAAGAATCCAGACCACAACGCTTGTTCGAGACGATAGAAAGCGTGGTGCTGAAGCTGGAGTCGGCTAATGGTGATATAGCTGTGCAATGTCCAGGTGTGTTCACTGGACCGTTGAAAAGGAGAAGTCGGCTCACCCGATCGTGGGTTTTGGCGTGCGGCTTCAGTCGTTGTAGTTCACCGTGGTTTGTCAACAGTCGCCGTCTACAATGATTGCGGTGGGAACAGTCGTGCAGTAATCGGATGCAAGCGGTATCGAAATGGTGCGAATGTGGCTTGCCTGTGAGGCGGACGGGATGAGGGTCGTTAAGAAGGACGGTACGAAAGAAAGGCCGCGTCAAAGCAGGCTTGGATGAGAATGCCGCGTCCCGGCCGTTTGGATAGGACATCTTGGTTCGCGTGTCGAATTTTGATCAAGTCTGAGGCTATCGGACGTCGATGAGAGAGGAGCGGTAGACATCGCCGATACCTATCGGGCAAGGCTTCCGCATGAACGACATCTTGATCACTCCTACGTACTTCTCGACGATTTACACAAGGTTTCGACTCCACTGCCGTGGTGAACACACTGTTTAGGGAAGTTGTCAATCCTCGTCGATCCTCATCAACAAGCATTGCATCGATATTGCTGGCCGTTGTCACACCCCCTTGTGGATGACATGCGATGGCAACGGTGCTCGGCTGAAAACGGACGAGGCCTGAAACCAACGAGACAAAAAGAGTATGACGTTTGGCAAGAGTCAGGAACACCCCTCCTCGGGTCTCTGTATGACTCTCCTGTCATCGTTGCGATCCAGCAATGAATCTCTGATCCATGGAGATCATTGTGGCAGACTTTTGGCTCGAACGACTTCGCGCTGGCAATTTTGTTTTCCTGTTTTTCGTGGGCCGGCGCTTGTGCTCGTGACTATTGCAGCAGATCTTCTGTCTCAGTGATCGCTATCGAATTATTCTGGTCTTCATCGATGCCACTGGAATGCAAAGTGGAGATTATACCGCCCGCCAGTAGAAAGCAAGACTTTGTGACCAAGTTCAGTGGTTGCGACACATGTCGTCAGTACGTCCTGACGTTCCTCTGGTTGGTGGATTCCTCGCCGCGTTTCGCAGCATCATAACATCTGATGTAGTAGCCATGTTCGATCTTGAGACGCGCACAACGTTGGTAGACGCGTTGAGCTCGTTAAATTGACTGCGAGGACTATCGGGGAGGATTCGGTCGTCGGAAGCTGCAGGAGAAGCCCTTCTCGAATGACGTGCTGCAGGAGCGATGAAGGGGTGACTGGGGATGCTTGGCGCTTCATCAGCCGCCTCGGGGGAAGAGAATTCCTGCGACAATCCGAATCCGACGGTTGTCTCCATTTCCAGGACGGCCACGGCCAAGCTGGTGACTCGTCACGTTTGCGAGTAAAAAGTCGTTTCATAATTCTCGGATCACGCCAATAAGCTCTGCGGCCGAGTCTGATAAGTGCAACACTTGCCTTGTGCTGCCGCTTGCTAGAGGAACGTCCCTTCAACAAGGTAGGACAGACGCTGTGCAGGTCACACAAACGGAGTCACTGTTGTCCTGTATTGACGTTACAGGCGGCATTGGTATTGTTGATTCGAATGTCCGCGGTCACATTCACGCCGCCCCGGGATGTCTGTACGGCAGCCTTGTAGCATCGATATAGAAACAACATGTCAGGAGGCGAGCGTCGATGCGAGCCCGACAATTGGGTTCCAGGGGTTGCGTTCACCAGCCATCCTGTATACTCCCCAGCCGTGACAGCGGACCTGCAGAAGAAGCTGCACACACCTGTTGCTGCAACGGCTGGTTGGCCCAAGGTTGGGCTTGACGCGCTCGCTTCGCCATGCTCGACCGTTGAAATACGCACTGTAACGCAGGAAAATCACCCGGCAAACGGTCAATGTGGACTTTTTGCGACCAAGCATCTACCGTCAGGAAGTTTCATCCTTCTATATCTAGGACGGATACATTCCAATACGCCGGCAGACACCGATAACGAGTCGGATTACGACTTGTCCATGGATAGAGAACTGGGCGTTTCGATAGATGCGAGCAAATTTGGCAACGAGGCTAGGTTTGTGAATGACTATCGGGGTATAACAGATGCACCGAACGCCGAGTTTCGGGACTGTTGGGTGCAGTTGCCAGTACTCAAAGGGCAGAAGCGAGGCAGGTGGGAGCGACGGGTAGGAGTATTTGTCCTCACGGCCGGCAAGGCTGGGAAGAGAGCGCGCGGTATACAGCCTGGTCAAGAGATACTGATCAATTACGGGCGGTCATTCTGGACTGAAAGAAAGACCAAGCAGAAATGTGAGAATACTTAGAAATATTGGGAGACCGAACATGTGTCGTGGCCGTTCATGCTGGATGCCCGACACTTGCCTGACAGCGAGCCTCGTGTATCTCGATAAGGAAGAACCTCCCAAACCATGATCTCGGTGACCTCGTCCGGCAAAAGTCGCTCTCAGGGAAACCAGCGAAAAGGCGAGCCGTCAGGGTACAGCGAAACCACAGTTGACACTTCGCTTGCCGGTCGTGTGACAAGACTTGATGGCGTGGTGACAGTAGCGGCGGCTGGTCTTCACAACTTGAAGTTCTTCTATCCGCCGGACACTTGTATAATGGTGCAGCAAAGGGAGTCTGTGCGAGCATTGGAGAGGACATGTCCGACATTTCTAGGGAGAGAGATGACTCGGTGTATACATTTACCTGCGACACCAGGGCCGAGAGAAACCTCAGCATCGATACCGTCACGGGCAAGGCAGGCAAGGTGCTTCCCGGTCGAGGTTGTTGTATCAACAGACGCTGGTCTCCATCCTCGATCTCCTGCTGGCGATCTCGCTGGTTGCAGTGGCGATTAAAGATCATCATCCAGTGACGCAAGATGCTCGCAGATCGTCATTGCAAAGAGAAAAGCTTTTTCTCTTTGTTGTGCCTGTAGAGTGGTAAGGTGCGGGTGTCGCTTGGAGATGCCCAAAACAAGTCGGCCGCTTTTGGACAAGCGAGCGAGACACCGTCGTTTCAGAACATGCGGAAAAAGGGCTGTCAGAACCACCTTCCGTATTTTCAAGTCAGGAGAAAGGTCCAGCCATGTTGCATTTTTCGCCATCCAGTACGTGAAAGAGAAATCGAAGAGTCTTCGGTGTTCTGTTCTCTGCGTACAGGGGACGCCTGTCGGTGCTTATACGGATTTTGATTGCCATGGCAGAAGCACAGTGGCCGCCAACAACACCGAACGAGAGGTCCGTTCGGGAGCATATGTGGCGGCGCGGTGTTTTCTCTCGGTTTCCTCCCATTCGACCGTCATTATTATTGTCCCGATCACCCAGCTGGTGCAAGACTAATCAGCAATCCGGGGTCGATGGATCTGGGGCTGGGACGGTGGTAATTTCACAAGATCCAGTCCCGCGTGGGCTGCGAACGTGGCTGTGGCTGTCGAGGGACATTGTTTGATTGCGACGTCCAAAATAGCGACGATAAAGAGACCAAAGGACCTTGGGATGGGCCGGGATTGTCATCTGCAAGGGGCAGCAAGACAAAAGGTCTGTTCCTGCGCAAGCGCCAAGAATGTTCAGCCAATGGGAATATCCCATCCGGACCCATTGGCTCACTGTCGATCAGGTACCGGTGCTTGTTTTTTTTTTCCCCTCGAGCTCGGAGGGAGCAGGGTGGTCACAGCAAAGCAGCCCAACAGTGCCTATCGTCATGACCGTTGAGAGAACCTTCGCCGTTTTGCAGCCGTTAACTACGGCAATCCGCATGAACTACAGAGACACACAACTGCCAAACGGTCTTGACGACGACATGCCGCACATGGTGAAGCAATGGTTCACGTGGAAATCAAGGACAGCACTGCCTGGACCACACATCGCATGAATAGTGGCCATGGCGACAGTCGTACCGACGTTGTACTCGGAACCGAGACAGCTGTCAATGAGCAGAGAAGAAACCCCAAAAGGCTAGTCCCCAACAGGATCATTCGACCGGGGTGTCCTGGGAGGAGCTGAAAACAGAATGGCGTCGTTTGAGCGAGACGCCTCTGATGGCCTCTGATGCACACCAGTGTCGTCTGCTGCTGACATTTGCACTGTAGCCATTTCTGTATACTCTGCTGTAGATTCGGCTTCTACTTCTCGTTTCCTCCACCTTCCCTTTCAATAGATCTAACAGGAGCCAGATCTCCCTCTCTCGGATGAAGGACCGCGGATATTGAGGGTTATGGGAGATTGCCCGCTAGAAGCAAGACAAAATACATGATTGGGAAACATGTTCTGGCGAGTAAAATGAATATTGGATCTGCCGACCAGTCACAGTCGAGCTGCCCCTGGACGGCGTCAAGCTAGACCGGTTGACTTTGGCAAGACCCAGCGCCACATGCACACTTTTCACCATCCGGCCAACAAGTGCTATCCACTGTTATCCACTGCCCAGTCATGGCACAGGCCTCTTCCTGCCCTGCCGCCATTGCAGAGACTATCCCGTCTGTTGCCCTCCCACACACTCATGGGCTCGGCCACGAGACGACCGCATGTACAAGTACCTCTGCAATCGCTCATCTCTCTTTCTCTCCTCATCCTCTTCCACTCACAAACAACTACCCCGGTAATATCTCACCGAGTACAATCGCTTAACGCAAGCTCTTCTTTTTACAACAACTACAATTAATCTTTTTAATACCAACCACCCCCAATCAATCAAGATGCGCTTCACCATCGCCGCCACTGCCGCGCTCGTCGCTGGCGCCTCCGCTACCTACAACCAGCACTCTTCCGACAGCGACGACTCCTACGTCACTGAGATCGTCAGCCAGGTCACCTACGTGTGCCCCTCCGCCACCGAGATCACCCACGCTGGCAAGACCTACACCATCACCGAGGCCACCACCCTCACCATCTCCAGCTGCCCCGGCGGTTGCACCCTCACCCACCCAGCCACCTCTTACCCAGCTACCTCTGCTGCCACCACCACTGCCGTCACCACCCCCGTCGCGACCCACCCAACCACCTACGCTCCGGTCCCGGTCCCTACCAGCAGCCCTGCTATGCCAGTGCCATCCTCCAGCTACTCCAGCTACTCTAGCTACTCCAAGTCAGAGACCCAGCCAGCTCCTGTCCCATCCAGCTACCCCAGCCAGTCCACTGCCAGCGGAGTGCCTACTTACAGCGCACCCCCAACCTACCCCACCACCATGGCCCCAGTTCCCAGCTACCCTGCTGGCAACGCCACCCACCCAGCAGCCACTGGCACCTCCACCTCCCGCCCACCTGTCTTCACCGGTGCCGCCTCCAAGGTCGCCTCCGGTGCAGGTATCGCCGCCATCTTCGGTCTCGCTGCCCTCGTCTTGTAAGCGGGTTGCGATTCTTGAGTCAACGGTTCGGCGTTCGAAAGAGGTCAACTATCGGGGTAATTCAATTCAGGGACGGAGGGATCGGTCACGATGTATCACGTCTCAGGATGAGGTCTGCTTGGGGAGGTTTCTATCACGGCATGAATAGTTAATAATCACCATCACCATCGGCTCGGCGTCACGATCAAAGCAAGCCGCCACATCTTTTTTGTTGACGGTTGTTGGTCTAAAGAGACCTGCACTGTTTGTCGCTTCGACAGTACAAAGTTCGTTCTTGTAGTCATTTGGCCTAATCGGCCGTGACCATACTTTAGCTTAATTGAGTGAGATTGAAAAAAAAACATACCCACATATGTTATTCCCTGTAAAGTGATCGAGGTGAATGCAGTGGCAGTTTCGGACCGTCCTGATTTTATTCGAAACGTTGACGAACCATCGTTGAAGCACCACCGTTGAAGCCGAAGAACCTTTTGCGCTTCCACTATCAGCATCGCTGACCCTAAGTCCTCAATCTCTTTTCATTGTCGCTGTCATCTCTTTCTGTTGATGGCGCGATGCTGTGATGAACATCCTGCGTTGCGTGTCAATTTGGGTATCACCACACGCACACAAGTTGTTGCCCTGGTGGCTACTATCATAGGACATTACCTTGCATTGCATGACTCCGCCGGCTTCATAGGTCAGTGATAGCGGCAATTCACCTTGTCGTCTTATAGGCCAGTCTATGAGTGTCGGCCTACGATGTCAAGGCTCGCTGATGTCCTGCCAGATGAACCGATTTGGCGGCGGTCCTCGCCCCCCAAAGTGATTCGTGCGCTGGGTCGCTTCCTGGCCAAGATAAGAGTACGTTCGTCGGGATCAGACCTCATCAATGCAGACATCGTTGCGAACACATACGTCCATGATTGACGACCGCCGGACTGTTTGTGCACGCGTTCTCTCGGTGAGGCCTTGAATGATAGTGCGCGTTTGCGGTCGTTCCCCACAAGAAATTCTGGCGGTGACCCAAGAGTCGTGCGCTACATAGTTACCCAAACCTCGAAGTATGGAATATTTCCATCCGACAATAATTTACATCATGGCTGTCAATGGCTTGGTCTCAGCAAAGGAGGTTCTGGTGGATTATCCAGAGGCTCATCCTCCTCTGAATCCCATAGACGTCTTCCGCATTGCCATCTCTGACGAGCTTCACAAAGTCTCCAACGTGGACAAACAGCAAATCTACGGCGCCCTCGCGTGGACGTCGACACTTGATAAAGGTGATTTGATCATTGCTGTACCGCGCTTTCGCATCAAGGGCACACCGCCGGATCAGCTGGCGCAAGAGTGGGCTGCAAAGGTCGGCAATCGAGCACTTGAGAACGAATCCATCTAACAGTGCCAGTTTCCTCCACATCCCCTGCTGAAGCAGCCAACGACATTGTCCTTCAACCTTCGCTTCGATTTCGCCCCAGCTGTGATCCCTGAGATTGTGCTTCAGAGGGTTTTCAAATTGGGCGACAGCTATGGGAACAATCCCTATACAGGCTTGCGAAATCCTGCCAATCCACAGGATGGACGGAAAAAGATCGTAGTTGAGTTCTCAAGTCCGAACATCGCAAAGAAGTTTCACGCTGGCCACCTGCGCAGTACCATCATTGGCGGTTTCCTTTCCAATCTCTTCTCAGGAGCGGGATGGGATGTGGTTCGGATGAACTACTTGGGTGATTGGGGCCGACAGTACGGTCTTCTAGCCCTCGGATGGAAGCGCTACGGCAGCGAGGAGGAGTTCGCTCGAGATCCTGTAAGCCACCTCTTCGACATCTACGTCAAGATTAGCGCGGATTTTGCGCCCGAGGAAGAGGCCTTTAAATTGGCAGGGAAGAACGGCGAGGATACCGTTGCACTCGAATCACAAGGCCTCCTTGGTGAAGCCAAAAACTACTTCAGAAAAATGGAAGAAGGTGATGAGGAGGCTCTTGCCTTGTGGAGGAGGTTCCGCGATCTGAGCATTGGACGATACAAGGAGACATATGCTCGCCTAAACATACATTTCGATGAGTATTCCGGGGAGTCACAAGTACTTCAAAGTACTATGGAAGAAGCAGAGAAGGTAATGAAGGAGAAGGGAATCAGCGAATTCGATAAGGGTGCCTGGATAGTCGACTTCAAGCGCTTCGGCGCGAAGAAGCTTGAGACTGCTGTGGTCAGAAACAGGAATGGTACAAGCAATTATCTGTTGAGGGACATTGGAGCCGCGATCCAGAGAATGCGTGCACACAACATGGACCGCATGATCTACGTCGTCATGAGCGAACAGGAGACTCATCTCCTGAGACTGTTCAAGATCTTGGAACTCATGGGAGGGGAATACGCTGAGTTATCCAAAAAGATGCAGCATGTTACTTTTGGCAAGGTAACAGTACCGCATGACTCGTCCAGCCAGCGCTAATTATAACAACAGGTTATGGGCATGTCAACGCGTCGCGGAAACGTGAAATTCTTGGATGATATCTTGTCCGACGTAGGGACCGCTATGCACGATGTCATGAAAGGCAATGAGGCGAAGTACAAGCAGGTGGATGACCCCGAGAAGGTTTCAGACACCCTTGGAATCTCTGCTATAATGTGCCAAGACATGTCGGCAAAGCGCGTCAACAACTACGAATTCAACATGGCTAGGATGACATCCTTTGAAGGCGATACAGGCCCTTATCTTCAATATGCGCATGCTCGTTTGTGCTCAATTGCAAGGAAAGCAGGGCTAAGCAAGGAGGACCTGCACAGCGCAGACTTCACTTTGCTTACAGAACCTCACGCGATCGACCTTCTTAGGTCGATGGCACAGTATCCAGACATGGTCGGTCAAACGCTGAAGACCTTGGAACCGACAACGATTCTCACCTATCTCTTCAAGCTCACGCACCAGTTGAGCTCCAGCTACGATGTGTTGCGTGTCGTTGGTGCGGAAGGAGGGCCAGAGGTCACCAAAGCCAGAGCTGCTTTATATGAAGGGGCACGACAGGTAATCCACAACGGCATGGTGGTATTAGGCCTCAGTCCTGTCGACAGGTAAGCCTCGACACCAGTTTGACACTCGCTGGAACCTACTGACTTGGTTAGAATGTGATACGAATGAACGAATATTTGCATAGAAACCACCCATGCAGCGGTTCTCAGGAAGTGTTACCGGATTGAGCATAGCATGAGATATGATAACACCTGCCAGTGCGGAAGCAAGTCGGAATGACAAGCGAATAGATTCCTTGCACCGTGTACAGCCATATGTTGACTACTTCGAGATGGCATGAACATCCGATGATATCGGCGACTCCATTTTCCAAGGAGCGTGTGATCCTTGGGCAATCCAGAGAGCGCCTTGAGGTATACCGTAAGCAGAGGATCAAGCATTAGACAACTTGCGGGCATAACGGTAGCCGTTTTTGTGCAACCCGGCTATAGAGAAGAACATCGGGAATGCTTTGGTTGGTGAAGCAAAGGCAAACCACGTTGCGGGATTCCTTGCATGCAACCCCAGCAGTAAAAATAAACATTCCATGATAATGACTACATAGCTGCTTTCTCCAATCGCGCTTTTGCTTCTATCTCAGAAGCGCCTTTCCCTTCTCCCTTTTCCGACAACGATTGACCATCCTCCCTCAAACCTGGCATCAACGCAGCCAGGACCTGCGACCTTCTCATGACCTTCGCCATGTCCCCAATATACTTCGGTCTGTAGTGCATGATCCAGATGAAAGTCCCTGACATGAGTGCAAGTGGCAGACTCCTCGTGATGTCTTTTTGGAGGACAGCATCGTCGTACCCTGCGATGAGGATCACGATCGCATATCCCATCACTTCAGATGCTGAGTGGATGAAAACTGCATATGCGCTTGAGAGCATAGCAATGAGAACGGTAAAGACGAGACCACCCGACAAAAGTCTTCTGGGATTTCTCCTCGCTGCGACAATGCCAGCTTCTAGAGCATCAGGAACGCAAATGCCGATCAAGGCAAAGATGAAGAGTCCAGCAGGCGAGGCGATCGCTTTTTCGATGCACTTGGCATAAGCCTGGTGTGTTTGAAAACAAGCCGTGCGAATTGCAGTGATACCTTCGGTGTACCAAAGGAAGGCTATCGCAGCTGCCACCCCACTGACAGCATTATACATCCGACTGCGGTGGGACCAGATGCGGAAGTTGTGACCGTCTCCGTAGACATAGCTGTGAATGATGCTGCCCCAGAGAATGTAGAAAAGAGTAGCCGCTGTCTTGACGATTTCAAAAGGATCCCCTCTTGCAGATGAGCGGCTCCCACGCGAGGTCTCGGAAAGTGTGTCGTTCATCGCACGGAGTTCTGCGGTACTAGTGGACGGGATTCGAAGCTTGAGGGCGCTGCATACGGATGGCGCTGGCTATATCGCTGCCATGTCCTCAACAAAACGAATGATTGCAATGTCATCGAAGGTGACGCAGAAAGAGGCAGGTCAAATCTCGTGTCTCACCAAGTTTGCGGTTGAGGCGTACCAACATCTTAACAGGCGCCGAGAACGACCCTCGAGACTTGGCTCCTCGAGTAAATGAACATGCCCGATATGATAGTCTAGCGTTTCAGAGGTAGTGATCTCGTTTCAGCAATCAAGTAGTGTCTCGTACAGTTGTTGTGGTATTTGTGAGGAAGTTCGTACGCTGCAGAGCCTTTTGCTACAAGGCGGAAGCACCCCGCGTCCTTGGACTTCACTGCTGGTCTCCAATCCACACACTCACAACTGCCATTGACTCGCAGGCCAACATGCTTAGCATACTACAGACTCGCTATCAGCGAGTAGAGAAGGCGCTTGACGCTCTGCTCGAGTCTGTGACAGCATACAATCCTTCTCTCACCGCCGCAGACGAGCTCGTGGCAGCAGACGAGTCCGTCAATGAAGCTCTCGAAGAGTGTACATACCTCTCTCTCCCGCTACCACACGCTACACGCTGACACTGACCAGTAGCAACTCACCACTCCAACTACGGGCGCATTCTCTCCCTGCGCTCCACCTCCGACTCCCTCGACGCGCAAATCAAAACCACCATCCGCACGCTAGCCGAAGCCCGCAAGACGCTTCAAAGCATAACCCTACCTCCCTCCTCCCTCACAACCTCGCCCACCGCTCCCAACCCCACCAAAGACGTGCCCAGGCCAGTGAGAGTCGACGAACTCCTCTCGTACGCGAAATTCATCTCCAAAACCACGGTTCCCCCGACCCGCGCTTCTGTTGCCCAACCCGAAGACGTTTCCCAACCCGAAGACGTTTCCCAAGCAGCCACAGCGCAGGATACGCAACCCAACGGCCTCGCTCCTCCCTCCCAACAACAGCACACGACGGGACCACACATCAAAACCGAGCCCGCGACACCGGACCCCTCGGCCCTCGCCGGCTCCTCGGCACCGACGCCCGCCCCCGCAGCGCCCGCGGCAGGCGCACCGGAATCCCAAAGCGAGACCCTCAAGCGGGTTCTCCCCCCGATAGAAAAGGGCGTCTTCTATCCCTGGCCCATGCACGAAGTGATCGCACAAGGGGGGCTGGGGACAGTGCAAGCGATGGTGGAGCGAGGGGAGGATCCGGGGGCCGTGGTGCTGAGTGCCGAGGAGCAGGCGAGGAAAGACGAGGAAGAGCGGGCGGAGAGGGAGAGGAAGGAGGAGGAAGAGAGGGTGCGGCGGGAGGAAGAGGGGAGGCGGAGGAGGGAGAGGTATGAGGCGCTCAGGGCCGAGGGCGGTGGAGCGAGCAGGGACGAGGATGTTTTTGATCCGGATGAGATGTGATGACTTCACTACGGGAGATGGGCCGAAGGGGAAGGGGGCCTGAGGGCGCATATGATACCCGGCGTTTTCACTTCGTCACAGCCGTCGGGGTTGGCGGCGTTGAGGCGCGAAGCGGTGCCCTTGGACAGCATGGAGCAGAGCAGTCACCGCTTGAAGAGGAAAGAGTCTTGCATCATCATCAATCGAGAATCGCTTCATATATGCATGCTCGCACACCAACTTGCTCCATGATCATCACCGCCCTATTTCCCCCTCCCCCCCCCCTTTCAACGCTCAATCGATCTTCAAACTCCCGTAAATCGTCCGTACAAACCACCAAGCACTCACGAACCCTATCGTCCCTGTGGGAAAAGAAAAAAAAGTCAGCAGAGGCTCTCCATGCCATGATCCCCGCGTCCCCCGTCTTCCCCACTCGGACGTGAATAATAAAGAACAAAGGTAAAAAACTCACCAGTCAGGACGAACCACAACCCGGCCACGACGGCACTGTACCCCACAAACACGACCCCGGCCCCCCAGCTCGCGAGCTGCATATCCCTGCCCCACCACAGCAGCGCGTA
Source organism: Elsinoe necatrix (assembly GCA_033846785.1). NCBI lineage: Eukaryota > Fungi > Ascomycota > Dothideomycetes > Myriangiales > Elsinoaceae > Elsinoe > Elsinoe necatrix. The sequence continues at coordinate 696,961 of JANZYI010000008.1, forward strand.
CAAAAAGACGTACAATCCGGACATGCCGCTCGTGTAGAAGGCGCGCCACTGCCATCGCCAATCCTCGGCGCAGAGCACAAAATACGTGACCAGGACGGTCACGGCGGCCGAGGTGACGATCATCATGCCGAAACACAGGAAGAGGAAGCCGAACATGTAGTAGACCCTCCCCGACCAGAAACTGGAGAGGATAAAGTAGAGCTCGACCCATATCGCGGCAAAGGGCAGGACGGCCGGGAGGAGCGCCGACGGTAACGGGCGCATGTACGTGGCGTTGGCCGCGGGGATCTGGCGGGGGATCTGGTTCGTCTTGGTCGGCTTGGGCGGGGGGGATTGCTTGAACCCCAACCACGACCCGAGGAGGCTCAGGGGTAGGGTGAGCAGGAACCAGATCCCGACTAGCACGAGCATGGTGGTGAAGGGCACGGCGCCGGAGGAGGCGCGGGCCCAGACGAAGAGGTTGAGGAGGAAGAAGGCGGCGAAGACGAGGGCGGGGAGGACGGTCGGTGTCAGGATAAAGAGGGGTTTCCACTGGTCGCCTGAGAGGAAGGCGTGGGTGCGACTGGAAGCGTAGCCGGAGACGACCCCGAAGATGGTGTAGAGTAGGATCATGACAGTGGTGAGACTCCCGCGGTTGGAGGGTGAGAGGAAGCCGAGGAGGGCAAAGGCGAGGGTGAAGCCTGTCATGAGGAAGAGTTGGGCGCCGTTGCCGATGAGGATGGACAGGAGGAGGGTGTGGGGTGGGGGCCGGAAGACGTCCCCGTGGACGAGCTTCCAGCCGGAGTCCTCTTGCACGTCATCCGCGAGGGAGGTGCCGGAGAGGTCATCGAGGTTGATGTTGTCGAGGCGATTGTAGCGCGCAATGTCCTTGCGGAGAGTCCGGATGAGGACGGTAGAGACCATGGCTACGAGGACGATGACGATGCAGGCGGACATGATGAGGAAGAACCAGTGGATCTGAGGGTTCTCGACGTGCAGGTACTTGTCCCATCGCGTGGCAAAGGAGGTGGAGCTGGGTCGCCAGTAGACTGAGTAGGTGTAGAAGACTTGGGTGTCTTTCTCCTCGCTCAGGATCATGGGTGCTCGCTCATCCTCGCATTCTGCCTTGTTGCCGACTAGCTTGTTGTTGCCCCGAGAGGACGGTTTAACTAGTACGCCTACCACTCTGTATTTGTCCTTGGACGCCTGGTGGTAGTCCACGAAGATGTCATAGTGGTTGTTCAGTACCGCCCGGTCTCCGTCTGTTACTCCGCCCATCGCAAAACCAGGACTGTAGATCTCTTCTTCCCCGTCATACTCTGGCTGAGCAGCCGGCAGTCCGTCGACCAGCCAGTTGAGGTCAAAGTTCTCCTTGATCATCTGGTTGACGAACATGGCGTCGTCGTTGCTGAATGTCTGCGGAGGACAAGAGTATTTGCACGTCTCATTCTGACCCATCTTCAGCTCGAAAGGTGAGGTCTGTATCCTATCCCCGAACAGTATGCTCCCCAGCGACTCGGATATGCTCTGCGGGCCACCATCTGGCGGACAGAAGTGGAAAGCTGGGAGGTAGTAGTCGTAGGCGAAGACATCGTGTACTGTCGGGTCTCGGACTGAGAAGGATGGAGTGACATGATTGACGGTGAGGGGGACGCGATCACCGGTCTTGTAGCTTGTGGGGGCTACGCCTGGGAGGTAGAAGGACAGCGCTGGTGTCGCGGCGCTGAGGATTGCCAGTATTGAGAGCGGGAGCTTGCGGAGAGCCATGGTTCACGGCGATGTGCTCGGAAGAGCTTATGGTGGAGTTATTCGCTATCGCATTAGCTTGATGCTGACCAGGATCAGTGATCAGACTCGCTGGTGAGGTCGTGAGCTGTCACAAGGAGAAGCGCAATATTTGGTGGGTGTGGTGAAAGGGACACTCTGTCATTGTACTCGTAATTCTTGAGCCCTACGCGCCTGGACCTCGGCGGCCTGGTCAGAGCAAGGGGAGAGCTTCGAGGAGTCTCAATTTCTTACGTTACGTTACTACTTGGTAGCTTTCCAAGACGGTCTCTCGTAGGCTCTCGGTCTGTGGTGGGAAAAGACACGTCAAGTCAGATGTGTACGTAGTTCTATGCATCTGAAGGCCTGAGCCTACCAGCCTGCCCTGGCAGTCTCCACCATGGCATTCATCAAGTGGCACCATCATCTGTCAAAGTTCATGCTGATTCATTCGCTCGTGTCTCGCGCTGCATTTCTACTAGTGACGCACTCTCTTCTCATGACATCCTCTGCGACTTTCTGTCCGAGCTCCAAGCGTATCGCGAAAACACCATTGTGGGAGTCGTTTCAACAAAGAAGTGAAGGTTCTCCCTGCCGTCGAGCCTGGTCATATGGTTGGGAGCGCCTCTCTGTAGCGCTCGTGTCGCCGGTCCTTGTCCGTATCAATGCTTCCTCAAACCAGGCCGTCATACAGCGACAGGGCCGAGACGATGGTCTCGTCACGCTTTGACCCCTCCTTGAATTCCTCCATGTCAAGACTGCCATTCTCGTCCTTGTCCATCATGCGGAAGATCTTCTTGACGCGCTTCTCTGGAGTATCTTCGTCTTCCGGAAGCTTTACCATGGAGCCGACCTGGAAAGTGTTAGTCATTGTCCTTCTTCAGCTTGACGGAGAGTGATACCATCTTGTAGATTGCCTCGACGATTGACAACATCTCTTCATAGCTGATCCTTCCGTCTCCATCGATATCGTATAGCTGGAATGCCCAATCTAGCTTGTCCTCCATCTTCCCTCTGCTCGTAACACTCAGGGCGCAGATGAACTCTTTAAAGTCGATGGAGCCTGATCTGTCGGCGTCAAAGACGTTGAAGACATAGTCGGCGAAGGAAGAGGGGTCGCCAAAGGGGAAGAATTGCTTGTAGATTTTCTGGAATTCTTCTTTGCTGAGCATGCCGGATGGGCAGTCCTTGAGGAAGCCTATATTTGTCAGATGGGTGTGGTTCCCCCAACGTGGACATGCGTGACTGACCCTTGTACCATTGCTGGAGCTCTTTCTTGTCAAAGTGTGTTGCTTTTTGGAGGTCCTGCAGCTCCTGCTGGGAGAGCTTACTTTGACTGTGGTTCTCAACTATCAGCTCATGTCCTTGAACGATGACGCGAGTAATGCCAGTGTAAGATCCGAGCTCTTTCTCGAGGTGATGCACGGCTGCTTTGAGAGCGACTGTCTGGCAGACTTTGAACTCGGGATAGCTGTTGGAGGGGTGGCGGGGGATGTGTCGTGGTCGAGTGCGAGCGTGGTTGACGACACTAGCCCTTGCGAGACGAAGGGTGCCGTAGCAGTCCGATGGTGGTGCTTTGGACAGCTGCATCGTAGATGCGCGGATCTGGTTCGATGGGCTGACTCGTGCTGGCCTAATCGTGCCCCTATGGTCTTGTACTACATCGAATGGCAGTGGCCACAGGTGCAGCGGGCGATGTCGCGCATGACGATGGTGGATGGTGCAAACAGACAAAGAAAGCGGGAGACGAACCTCTTACCCATTGCGACAGTGACGCAGGCGGAAAGGACACTCTTGCCGCTTCTGATCGATTATGAAGGGAGCGGTGATTGGCAAGGATCTGAGATGATCGCTGTGGTCGAAGCGCAACAGGTATAGTGACAGCCGGGGTATGTACAGCTCAGGAACAATCCGTCAATTGTAGTTGGTCGCGAATGTGGTGTGTATGGGACTGCTCGAGGAGACAAAGTGAGGCCGATGTTGGTCTCTTTCATTCGGGTCTGCAGGTACGCAGACAAAGCGCCCGAGCTCTCGTGGGAGGGTCAATTGGCTCGCCGCCGCCCTTCTGGTGATGGTGGGGTTGACGAAGGGAGGCTGTGCATCAGACCAAGCGCCGCCAACTTTTTTTCTCCCTGCAACTTTGTGCGGCTCTGCGTTGGCAAAACACTTCAGAGTGCGACTGGCTGTTTGATCATGTCAGACCTAGTTGGAGGGCACAATCCTTGTCAAGAAGCTCTGGTCTGATGCGCTTAGTGACCCGAAAATAACTGCAAGACCTACGGGAAGCTGTGCATGTCTCTCGGAAGACGTTACTCTCGGAGGCAAAAGAGGCAAAGTCGATGGCAAAAAAGTGTCTCGTGATCAGGTTAAATTTCAAGCTTTCAGAAGGCGCAGCAGAACGGGGAACAGTGTGGCTCAGATGATGTGGAATAGTGATATTGCTCATGCTCATAGTTTCGTCAATCATGCCTCTGTGATCTGCAATACAAGATACTCTACACACGTCTCGCGTCGGGCGGGCTACTCCACCCACTACTTCCCATGTCTGATCCAGTTGACGCTGGCACTCGGTGAAGAGCGCCCATCACCTCTGGGATCAAACTCGAACGGATCGCTCCTCTCTGTAACGCGGCTTGACCTGTCTTCTCGTGGGACGGATGAAGTGGATGAGGTGGATTGATTTTCCACTGCTCGTGATGACAAGTAGGTCTGCGGCCGGTCATTGTAGCTCGGAGTGCGACTCTGCACATGACGAATGTGCGACGCCGGTGGTCGCCACGGCGGAATATCTTGCGGATCAAGGAATGGATCGGAGAAATGACGGGCATTCAACACCTCAGTAGAGGTCGACGCTTTGGGTCGCAGCGCAGTGCTGGCGGCGAGTGCGGCTGGTGGGACTCTCAGGTCTCGCGACAAGGGCTCATAGATGAATGGCGTTTGGGTATCAAAAGGGGTGTGAACTGGCAAGCTCTGTTGAGAAGAGGATCTGAAAGTGGTCAAAGCCGCTGCCAGAGCGGACTTTTGCCGCGACAAGAAACCGCCTGGGGTGGTGATAAGTTGAGCTGAATCTGAAGGAGTGGTTGCTCTCGAAATGGAAACGTCCGGGTTGGTGACTCGCAGGTGACCAGCCTGCTTTTCCGGATCTCGAAAAGGATCCTGATCCTCGTGTGCGAAAGGTCTGTCCCAGTGGGCGAGACTCATGCGAATGAGGCTGTCTTCGATGATGGGCGTGTGGCTGATCACAATTGGACGAAGCTGCGGCGCTCCTTCCTGTCGATAGACTTCCTGGGCATGTAGTCCTTCTCCCTGTCTGACTTCTTTTCTGTGGTCACTTCTTCTGCTATGGAACGATAAGAATTTGCCTGTGGATGATTTGTTAGGTTCCGTGCACTCACGTGTCCTCCTGCGCTTCCAGAACAAGAACGCGACGATGCCAACCGCGGCGACGGCAGCTATCGAGCCGGTGACACCGCCAGCGATGGCGGCACGACTCGATACTGGACCGGGCGCGATGACATTCTCCGCGTTCGGGTCCAAATGGTAGGAAGGTGGCAGGCCAGTCTGGGTGGGCTTCAGCTCGATCGTGTTGGTACCTGTCGGTATCATGGTGGTGGTCAAGCTGGTGCCGTTGGGGTTGGGAAGGGTAATGGTTTGGGTCATGTAAAGAGTGGACATGATGGTGGTTGTGGATGTCAGGCGAGTCAACGCCGACGAAGTGGGATTGGACTCTTCCATTGTTGAAGTGAATGAAGGTGCTGTCCTAGTTGGAAGGAGCGACGAGGTAATGAGCGACGGGGAAGAGGGGGTGAAAGTGAAGGTACAGTTTGTGGTTTTAGAGATGCGACGTGTAGAGTGCGAGGGAGTGAGGGCCCGGGTCGGGGTGTTTAAGCCAGTCGGGGCAATGGTGTTTGTTGCTGGGCGGCGGCGGGAGCATGATTCGGTAGGATCGGTAAGAGAGTTGATAGTTTGGTGGGAAAATTTGGTTTGCCAGGCGGGAGGGCGCCGTGAGCGTGCAAAGTCTTGTGCCTGGGGCTAGGGAACCATGAGCTCGGGTGCAAGAGGATGTTCAGGGGAGGTCGTCTTCTCACTGGACAGTCTTGCAGAGAGCAACAGCCCTGTGCAGCATGATGCGGGGACCTTTCCCAGCCTGGTTGGTCATTTTGGTTGTGGCTTGCCAAAACTAAATCAATTAAATTTGACATGACGCTCGCATCGTGGCCGATTCTGGACGGCTAGATTTGCTTCCAAGAGGTGCAATTTGCAGCCGAGGGCTTTGAGGAAATGAGTCGACTTGTATTTCGAGACATTCGACCAAGGAGATATGGTGGAGAGAGGGTTAAAAGAAAGGAGGGCGCATCGAGAACCAAGCATGATTGTCCGTCGACGACCTACCTTGAGAGATACTGCGAACAAGAAATGCTATTCGATCGTATGCATGTTCCCCCTGCGTGAGAGCTCCTGGTCATGGCTGTCTGGGTTGTCGAATGCAGGACGAGCTCGAGCGGCGGAGATTTGCTCAAGTCTGGTTTGGGGTAGGATGCCATTGTTTCAGCGCCGAGGAACCCAGAGCATATCATTGGCCAAGAAGGAGGAAATTGGACCGAGTTTCCACAAAGAACCGCCCGAAGAGCCAAAGTCCAGAAAGGTGCGACGTGGATATTGGGATTCGAGACACTCATGAAGCACGCCCATGTCGAGGATTGTACTGGGCATGAGGGGATGAGTCGACGTGAGAGGAGGACAGAAGAAGAACCGGAAGAATAGTGAAGTGGGAGAGAAGGCGACGGGGAAACGGTCCTGCTTCTTTTGCTACCGGCTGAACACGCGACCTGTTCTCTGCTGTGACAAGTGCTGTACTGTGATCATGGCTGCGCTTGTTGTAACGGCCTGGCAGCATACAGTCGGCCGGGGGCACCGTGTCAGGGCAGAGATGCTTCTTCGACAGCCAGAATAATGTCCTCGTTGCCCGATTCAACAAGTGATCGGCTTGAATTTGCGCCAGTGTGCGATCTGCCGTTGGAGAACATGGTACGGACTGCCTGTCAAACGTGAGGCTCGTGAGGCTCATGAGCCTCGTCTCCTTCCAACACCTCATGCAACTCGTGCACGAACCTGTCACTCTTCCAGCAGCAGCAGTAGTCGTCTTCATTTCCTTTAGGCGCCTTCGATTGACCGTGTAGCCGCTGCTTGAGATAGCCGGTTGGGCGATCCTTGGTCTCATCGGTTGCCTGAGCAAAACCTGTGGCGACGTCATTCTGTTGACTGCCAGCTGACCATGTCTCAAATTTTCCATAACATCCATAACATCCATAACATCAATAGACCATGTACAGCAAGGACTTGCTGTCAATTAGATCGCATCTGACCTCAATTGCAATGCTAAAAAGCCCTCTTGCTGTCCCCGTAGAAAAAAGGCATAGACCAGTCCAGATTTGGCAGAAGAGACGCGCGGAAGTTGTTGCAGGACGAGCTCCGCCCCAGGCAGACGTCCTTTCTGCACAGCAATCAACCTCCCTGATACTCGTGTCTATGGATTTTTCGCATTGCCTGCATCGTACCACTTCGAAAACCCTGAGGAACCACTGCTCAACGTCGTGCTTGGACAAGGCTGTTTGGACCAGACCCAAGCTTCCACCATAATCGATACAACCTGCTAGTACTACCTGCAAAAAAGCCCACAAGACCCTGTCACAAAACCTGCTGAACGCCGCACACGACACTCGTTTGCACAACATCTGCACTTCCTAGCTACCAGGCTACTCTCTCGTTTCCTCTGACACATGTCGGATCCGCCATAATCGAATACACCCTGCGGCTCTACGCCTTTTGATCCGATCCAGCTCCTACTCCATCTCCTCGCCTTCTTCCCCGCAAACATGGATATAGCCTTCCAAGCTTCACATCACCTCGTCGAGCGCGCAGGCGGCGCTACAGGCGAGACCAACACAAGACCACCCATCTACAAGGTCATCGGTATCGTCCTTGCTATTGCTTCTGGACTCTTTATCGGGGTATCCTTTGTCGTCAAAAAGGTCGGACTGCTGCAGGCGAACAAAAAGTACAATGAAGAAGCCGGAGAAGGATATGGATATCTCAAGAACTGGATGTGGTGGACTGGCATGACACTTATGATTCTCGGAGAGATTTGCAACTTTGTCGCATACGCATTCGTCGACGCTATCCTCGTCACACCACTGGGCGCCTTGAGCGTTGTAATCACTACCATCCTCTCCGCAATCTTCCTCAAAGAACGACTGAGCTTTGTCGGCAAGATTGGCTGTTTCCAATGCATCATAGGCTCAGTCGTCATTGTCCTCAATGCGCCAGAGCAGTCGGCCGTATCGAGGATACAGGACATGCAACGATATGTCATCGCCCCCGGTTTCCTGACTTATGCCGGAATCATCATTGCCGGCAGCATCTTCACTGCTTTCTGGGTTGGTCCTCGATACGGCAAGAAGAGCATGTTGGTGTACCTGTCCATATGCAGTTGGGTCGGAGGTCTCAGCGTGGTTGCGACACAAGGACTCGGAGCTGCCATTATAACTCAAATTGGTGGAGAAGCGCAGTTCAACCAGTGGTTTCTATACGTCCTCCTGGTCTTTGTCATAGCGACCCTATTGACGGAGATTATTTATCTCAATGTGAGACTATCAACCTATAAAGCAATTCCCTCGGCTGACTCTTCTGCAGAAAGCGCTCAATCTCTTCAACGCTGCTCTGGTCACACCCACCTATTACGTCTACTTTACCTCTGCCACCATCATATCCTCTGCCATCCTCTTCCGCGGCTTCAAGGGTACGGCCATGTCAATCACCACTGTAATTATGGGTTTCTTGGTCATTTGCTCCGGAGTGGTCCTTTTACAGCTCGCCAAGTCATCCAAGGATGTTCCAGATACAGCCATCTTCAAGGGCGATCTGGATCAGGTACGCACGATCGCCGAGCAAGAAGAGCCAGAATACGAACCCCGTGCAGACACCATTCGCGGTAGTGCCGCGCTTCTCCGCGTTATAAGTCAACGTAGAGCTCACAAAGAAGCTGAAGAGGCAAAGACGCTCTACAGTGAGTCTATGGATCCCATTCAAGAAGACGAGGCTGTTCAGTGGGACGGTCTGCGTCGCCGAAAGACCGTCATCGGCGACTCGGCACAACCTGGTAGTCTCAAGCGTGCAAAGACCATACATCCACCGCTCGGCATGTCCAAGTTTCCGGACGGGAACGAATCCGACACTGGTAGCGACGATGTCCATCCTGGTTTCTTCCAGGCTCGCTTTGGTAGGCGTAGCACGCGCAAGTCGAGAGCTGGCAGCAGTGCCAGGCACGCTTCTCCCTCACCTGTACCTATGACAGGCATACATTCCGATAAGATGCAGCATGACCGAGCAGATTCAGGGGAACACGTATACGGTCTTCCACCAGGACTCCGGAGGCAAGCAGACGGAGCAGATGATACGGCATATCATCCACCATCAGAACATGTTCAATGGGCAAATTCTGTCCAACCCCGTGAGCATGCACCAACGCCACCTCCACATCGCTCGAGTGACAGACAAACCGCGAAACGAACATTCTCCTTTCAACAAGTCTTCCATAGACAAAAGTCCGATGCAGCCTCACAACGAAGCAAATCCCCGTACCTCGATGCCCGTGACGAAACGCAAGAAGCACGACCTCACTCCCGCACCGGCGGTCCCTTTGCAGGCTTCCTATCCCCTCACCACAAGGACGATCTAGCAGGCACCAACACAGAAGAAGAGCGACTAGGCCTAGTGAAAGGCGACTCCACCTCCAATCTCCACGCACAAACCACATACCTCGACTCCTCCCCCGTCGCCTCCCCCGACCGGCCACTAATGCAGTCCCACCAATCCCGACAAGACCGCGAGAGCAGTCTTCGCAACACGACAAACCGAGACAGTGATGAGGACGAATGGCACGTCACCAGTGCCCCAGGCAGCAGTGGCCGCTCCGAGTCCCCAGCCGTGATAGGGCGGGACTTTGGCGTCATGAGCGCCAGCGACAACAGTAATACAAGCGGTAGTGCGGTCGAGAGTCCGACGATGGAAGAGCACGTCCAAAGAGCGCAGGGAGGGAACAGTGGGCGACAGACGCCGAGGAGAGGGTATCAACGAGGTCGATATGTCGATAGTGATGACGATGATGATGACGATTTTGGTTTGGGACCTGTACGGACTGGACGGGATGCCGTGTAGATGGGTATAATATCTGCTGCTGGATAGAAGATGTACAGTAATACTATGATAATGACCCGATACGACCTAGGATGGTAAATGTGCTAGTTGTGCAGTCGTTCACAGTGACCATATTTTTCCCACCGATTTCACCTGGAAATCTACCGCTACAGGCCGGTCGTATGGGTTTAACAGTCGACACCTTATTTCGCAGGGCAAGTATCTTTCTACTTTGTTCATTATGTCGCATCTTGTCATGGGTATATCCACAGCGAATATCGCCAAAGCCCATGCCCGAACGCCTTGCGATCTACTGTGCCAAAAGCCATGAGCCATATGTGCAGTGCCCTTGACACCCGGGGGCACACACGTCCGTGTCTTGCGATGCTCCACTACCGCTCTGGTCCCGATGGACTACAGAGCCCTGCTACGATCCCACGGCCAACGCCCCATTCAGGACATCCATCAACGCCGCCCTCTCCGCCATCCCACCACCGCTCCATCCCCAGTCCCCTTCCTCTTCCTCCGTCTCCTCGTCCCTCTTCGTCCCATTGACCCCGTTCGCCTTCCCCTGCAACCCCATCTCCATCTCCTCCTCCCCCCACCTCTCCCCGAGGAACCGATCGTCCCTACACCCGCCCTCCAATCTCCACGCCAACCGGAGATCCCCCCTGTCCACCACCTCGCGCTTCTCAATGGACTCGACCTCGACGGGCAACCGACCCAGGACATCCCTGACCACCTCGCCCCTCTCCTCGGCGCGTTCCTCGAGCCGCAGTCGCTTCCTGTAGGACCGGCTCTGGACCATGCCCTCGCCGTCGGCCCTGACGCTGGCGAGCCACGCCCCGACCGTCTCCTTGACGTACACCTCGACGGCGGCCTCGACCAGCTCGCCGGCGCCCGACAGTTGCGCGGGGAGCATCGCCCCGCCGAGCCCCTCTTCGTACGCGATGGGCTCGATCCTGGCCTGGATGTTGTCGCGCGCGGGGAACTCCATCGTCTCCGCGCCCAGCGGCAGGGCGAAGCGTCGCCGGATCTCCAGGTCCGTGTTGGTCTTGCCCCCGCCAACCCCCCCGGCGCCCGTGCCGCCGCCGCCGCCGCCGCTCCCCGTGCCCCCCAGGCCGTGCACCACCGAGCTGGGCAGTGCGTCCAGCGCTTCCCGGTACGTGCGTGCGTTTCTGGGCCCCGGCAGGGGCGGTGTCGCGTCTTGCACGGATTTGATCCGGCGTCGGTCCCGGGCTGAGAGCGCCATCACTTCCCTCTTCAGTCGGTCTGATATGGCGTCGCTTGTGCCGACGGTTTTGGGCGCAGAGGAGGACGAGGTGAGCGTGTCGGTTGCCAGGACGAAGGGGGCGGTGGTGTCGGGTGGTGCATCGCGGTAGAGAGCGTTGAAGTGCAGGGCTGAGAGGAGGGCGTTGTGTAGGTGGAGTGGGGAGGGGATGATGGTGGGAGGCGCCGAGAGGAGCGGGGTTAGGATCAGGGTGAGTTCGGATTGGTTGAGTTTGCCTGGAAGATTAGCTGGGTTGTGTATGGGAAAACAAGGGAAAAGTACCGAGGAGGAAAGAAGACAATGCATTCTTGTAGTCGGACCAGCCGTCACCTATCAAAGATTTGAGTTGCGTATAGATTGGTTCGGTGTCTATTCGGGGTACGGAGTGTGGGAGTTTAGAGCCTTTGCCGGGAAGTAGAGCGGAGCCAGGGATAGTCTTTGCCGAGAGGGGAGGGGTCGAGTCGAGAGCAGGGAGGGTGAGGTCGGCGGGATTCATGATTGCTGGTTGCGGTGTGTGAGGGAGGAGAGGATGGGTGCCGCGTGGCCGCGCTAGCGTTGCGGGAGTGGTGCTTATGCCATGTACTACTTGTTCTGTCCTTCTCTTGACTCTCCGGTTGGTTGCAATGTGTTGAAGAGGCTGCAGTGCGATGCGCGCGGCTTTGCGACTCGACCCTATTTGCTGATGTCGAATGTGAGGTTGGCCAGAATCCCCGGATTTGACGTCCGACATGACGGTTGTTTCCGCAGAGCCGCTATGAGTATTCGTATACTGTCGACGGTGCTGATTGTTGGAGATCATCAGACGCAGTTATGATTACAAATACCAATCCGATAGATAGTCGAGTGATGAAAGAAAATACTGGTCCAACCTGGAGAAGGCAGCTCGACTGTCTGGCTGGGTATACTCTCTTGCTTCAAATCTGCATAATCATCTCGATTCTTCAACAGAACCACACATACCGCACTTGCCATCACCATCCCAGCATTGTTCCGCCTTGGAAGCACACGTAGAAGTTGTGCTTTGTGTTCTGACGACCTATAGTAAGTCGGAGATATCAGCAGCGATGCCTGAATGATTAATGCCTCGTTCACAGAAGTCACTGATGTCACTAGGCAGCTGAATGAACCACGGCCAACCGCCAGTCACAACAGTCATGCGATCCATGAACCATGCCTCACATACAAGCATCTCCATATCCCTACAACCACATGCATTCACACAAAGTACGATAGTGTCATCAAAAAAAGGGGGTATTATTTCTGTCCGCTCTCACGGCCCTTGTTATATAGTCTGTAGCAATCGCGCATGCACTGTAGCTGCCCATGACTGTTGTACCCATCCATGTGGTATTCGCTCAATCTATGCCCCGTCCCCCGATCCGTGATGATAAAGGAGAGAAGCCATCCGCAAGCCCTGTCGTGACGACGTAGTAAAAGGAAATTCGTGAAGTGAACGTTAAGTGTCTTGCCCCTCTCCTCCCCCTCTCCTCTCCTGCCTGGCTTTTCCATCCCTCTCTTCTGCCGTTGCCAACCCTGCCCTATGTGCCTGAAGTACCTGTCTCCTCTGCTGTGAAAGGAAGGGCGTGAAGGCAGTGACTATTCCCCATCCCAATCCACCAACCCAGACCTCTCATGTTCCTCCACCGGCTCAACCCTCATCCTTCCCTCTCTCACCCCTTCTTCGGGATGCACAACCACGCTCCCCCTCACTGCAGCACTGACCTCTCTATTCGTGATGGGCAACTGATACTTCACCACTCCTCTCAAGATCAACTCAAAAGGATACCCCAACACCTTCTCCCACCTCGCACTCCCTCCCGACTCGGTCTTATTACCAGGTTTGGCCAACCTGAACTCGCCGGTCGAGAAACGGCGTTTATGCCTGATCGGAGTCCCCTCGAAATAAAGCTCCTGGTCGAAATGATAGACTCGTCCGAGGAGCATGGTCTGGCTGTCCCCCTCGAGACTATCGTCGTCGCCAGAGTGCCAGTGCCCGTCTTTATCCTGCCACGGCTGGCCCGCGGCCCTCACCTTCCTGTCCCGCACACTGGGCCCCATGTCATCCCCATCTCCAGATGAAGCGTCCCTCCCCGCTCTCTTCTTCCCCTGATCCTGTCTCCGTCTCCGCTCAGCAGTGTTACCGATCTCCACCCCCGCCGTCGCAGTAGCCGTCGGCTGTGCCCGACTAGTGGTCGCCACGTATTTACTCTTGGCAAACACGTTCAGATCCATTTCGCCCACGGCCACTCCTAGAATATTCGGGTTCACGGCCCCGACCACGAGATCAAGCATAATCTCCTGCTCGCTGGCCAGCACATTCTGGATCTTTTCCACCCTTACCTCTTCAAGGCTGCGGTTCGACATGAAGAGAACTCCCACTGCGCCTGTGATCACCAGCATCACGACCAGTAGACCCAAGAAGCAGCCGCCGAAACGACCCAGCCAGCCTTCGTTGCGGAGGTTGTAGATCCCCCCCGCGTCGTGGCGTTCGCGGCGACGTTGGTAGCGTCTCGGCGTGCGGACTGTGCCGACGAGAGGCGTGCGTTCGTCGCTTCCGTCTTCGCCGGCGTCGTCGAAGTCGTATTGGCGCAGGCCGGCGACGTCTTTGCGCCAGGGCCCAAAGCGATGGTTGGCGGGTGCGGACTTGGGTTGCGATGGGGTGTTGGGGCGGGAGGAGTGGCGTTGTCCGCCACCCGAGGCGAGGTTTGCGCGGAGTTTACTCGCCTGTGTAAAGGGGGAGTCGCCCTCCCCGCCACCGTAAAGGGAAGAGTTGGAGCCAATGGTGCGCCCGAAGCGGGAGATGTTACGCGGGTGATGGGCGCGAATGGTGCCCATGCCCGAGTCGTCGGTCGGGGAGTCGAGGGCGGAATAAGGATTGTTGGAAAATTTCATGGAGCGTTTGCCTGCTACCCGATGGTTGTCGTAGCCGGCGCGGAGATTGAGGCGGCGTTCCGATTGGGAGTGGATGGAGGTGACCGAGGGGGTGCGGGAGTGGTTTCTGTTCGTGCGGAGTTGCGGTTCTGGTGGGTTGGATTCGTAGACAAAGGTCTCGTCACTATCGGAGGAATTGGCTTCGTCGACTTGGGATGCGACCCGAGCTTCGAAGATGTCGGCCTTGGAAGAGGCGGTGCCGTTGTGCACACTGGGGGCTTTTCGGGCGGCCCTTTTGCGCTCTTTGCGAGGACGGATGGTCTCATTGCTGGGTTTGAGGCGAATGCTTCCACCAGGGTCGCCGCGGGGGCCAGCAGCGCGATCAGCACTGAGCGCGGATTGAGGGATGGAGGAGACAGTCTCTGTCTCAACGGTCATGTTGCGTATGCCATCGACTTGTTTCGCGCGCGCCGTGGCAGGTGCTGATTTGCTTGACACTAGCTTGGCCTTGTTTTGATCGATGGAGAGCGGCTCTTTCTTGCCCTTGCCATCACTCCGGCTGCCATCGCCATCGCTCTCGCCTGACTTGTTGCCACCATCCTTCTTGGACCAGACACCATTCGGGGTGCGATCGTCATCGGAACTCTTAGTCTGTGACGAATTCATCGAGTAAAAGCTGTACATGTATTAGCCCGGTGATCAATTAGCACATAGCTCGGTCCACTCACCTTTGATCTGTACTGTCAGCCAACACACTTCCAGCAGGCGGCGTAGCCTCTTGCACTGTTTCCAAGCTCGACTTTGGCCCACTCGGTCCTCTATTGGAGATCTTCGGAGTCTGTACTAGCGTTGTATCTGACCCATCACCCTTCAGATCCGGCACTGCTGTGCCCGGTGGCGTAGAGTTTTGCACTGTGATCGGCGGTGCACCCAAATTCTCCAACTTGCGCGGAACAGAATTCCTCCTAGAACTTGGTGCAGAAGGGCCAGGCGACTTGACCCTTGGTGAGAAGCTGGGACTGACTGGGGTTTGAGCCTCGGTCGCTGGTGCGGTCCGAGAGGTTCGAGGCAGCTTGCTCACTGCATCGGCGATTGGACCATTTGCGGCGTGCAATTGTGGTACCGTGGCCGCTGAGAGTGCACGCTGTATGGCAGCCGCAGAGGGAGGTGCGGCGGAGGATTGAGTAGAGACTGGTCGGATCGGACTCGCGTCGTGACTATTCTTTCTCGACCGGATACCAGCGGCGCGTTGTGCTGCAGTCTGAGGTGTTTCTTGAGGTCGTACTGAAGGTCGTATGGGTGACGTATTTCGAGAAGTTTGAGGACTTGCGGATACAGAGGGGGGAAGTGAGGGGATTAGATTGGTAGAAGGCTGTTTTCGCACGGCTGGGACCTGAGTGTTGGATCCATCACGACGTAATGTCGGACTGGAATCACGCTGTGACGGAGTTGGTCGTTGGGGTGTCTGAATAGTTGTAGCATCCAGTGTTTTTGGCTGACCGGGTGCGGACTGAATTCCCTCCCTGCCAGCCTCCATTGCGACTGTGTGTCTCGCTCTTCAAGTTCCTACATTTACTTGCTGCAGCCTAGCGACACTCATCCTGTCGTGTTGTCTCCAGAGGGGTTGTCGTGTTGTCTCCAGAGGGGCAAGGGTCGAGTTGTCGCAAGGCTCGGGGAAAAGAATTGTGGAGCAGAAGGTCACAAAGACGTGTTCGACGGAAGAAAGCCTAAGGTAGAGGGATGCGGTTGTTCGGATGTGCCGTGTGTGGTGGGATTCAATGATGGGAGAAGCAGTCAAAAGTCGTTTCCCCTACGCGAGTCTTGAAATGCACAGATCGGCCGGGCAAAGAAGACCCAAAGGACGTGTTGATTTGGATCCTGAGTCTGCGCTGGTGTCATGCAAACGTAGCGGAGCAGTTTTTGAGCCAATCACAACGGAGCAGACGTAGATGGCTTTTGTCAGGAACGGGAAGTCGGGAAATCGATCCGTGGGACATGAGCACTCTCGACCTCGTTTTGGCTCAGGAGAAAGCAGGAAAAGCTCATTAAACACTGGTGCATGTGCTGGTTTGTGCCTGACTACTGCTGGCATTCGTTCCCCACAGGATGCATCGCCGTTGGGAAATGACAGCACACACAAGGCAATGTACATCAAGGACTCCATACTAACAGCCAAGCGACCGCAGTGCTCCGAGATTGCCGTGCACCGAACAACCTGAGGCGTGATTCCGCTCCGAGAACAGGAGCCGGAGAGCGAGTGACAAGAGTACTTCTTGTCTTGTGAAAGCACATGTGAACAATGAAACTGGTTGAGAGTTCGTAAAATGACCCAGGTATCGAATTGCTGTGCATCGCCCCCGGCCGCTTCTCCTCTCCCGACGCGCTCGAGCTCGAGCTCCACGAGGGTGAGACAAAAAAACACTGCCACAGGGCATCTGGATGTGGTCGCGTGCTTCTCCGCAATCACATCTCGGTGCATAACAGAAATCATCCGTGATGTGCATGATGAGTGCATTCATAGCTACAGCTGTCTATACGACAAGCTCGCCTCATCTCTCTACCCTACCCTTTCCAGTGCCCAACCACCTTGGACGAAACCCATATCCCAACTGTTCACCAAGCCAACAGGCA
Organism: Elsinoe necatrix; assembly: GCA_033846785.1. Classification (NCBI taxonomy): domain Eukaryota; kingdom Fungi; phylum Ascomycota; class Dothideomycetes; order Myriangiales; family Elsinoaceae; genus Elsinoe; species Elsinoe necatrix. Next base: position 713,672 of record JANZYI010000008.1, read on the forward strand.
TTCCTGTGCCTTCAATCTTCTCCTCCCATACCACCATCAAACAAGCGCCGTCTCTGCGGTGCGTCAAAAACACATGTATGCCATATGCGGGAATCATGTCGTGATCCGAAAGCTGAATTCAATTCAAAAGGGGGGAGTCGTCATCATTCGCTGGAAATGCTGCAAAACGCATTGCGTTCAATTCAGGAGTCGTAAAAGTTTTGGTAGTGTCGTACATTCTGGGGTTTGTTAAAGTCGTGAGTTGTGATAGGCCGTTATGTGTGGTGAGGAGTTGTGGGTAGTTCGAGGTGCTCAAACGTCAAACATCTCAATGTCTTGCCCGTGGTTGAGCACATCTTCGGCAGGACCCCAATTGCCTTCGTAGATGGTTGCGCCTGCTCGACGGCGACGTGCAGTCCACTGAACGCCTTCGCTGAAGAGAAGTCCATCGACAGTAGGACGTTCGTCGGGATTGGGGGAGATGAGTCGCTGGACAAGACTTTCGAGTGATTGGGGATTGCTGGAATCGACCATAAAGTCGGGAGGCTGGACCAGGTCGCGAGCGCGGGGTGTAGCGACCATGCGGCGATTGCAGAAGCCAAGATCGTCGTCGTCGTCCATCTCAGAGTGGAGCGTGTCGTGTGACACGTCGTCCATGAGACTGACCGGATCCCCAGACTCATCTCGAACAAGGGTACTGTCCGAGCTGAACGTCAGGCTTGGGAGATCGCTCATATCGCCGGCACGAAGGCGCTGCCAGGACGTGCCGTTGTCGGGAAGGACAATGTTGCCGGCGATCTCGAGCATGATCATGCCGAGGGCGAAGACGTCAGCCGGCTTGTCGAAGCGTCCACTGAGAACCTCTGGTGCGATGTACTCTCTATCGCCCTCGCCGTCAAGGTGAGGAGGTGCCGGCCAGGTGCTAGCCATGCCGAAATCACCAATCTTGAGAACACCTTCCCAGTCAATGAAGACGTTGGCGGGCTTGAGGTCAAGATGGATGTAGCCGGCATCGTGGATGCTTTTCACTCCCTAGCAACATGTTAGTTGAGGACATTTTCAATAAAGCATGAGCACCTACCATGGTCAGCTCCAACAGAATCTTCCAAATCCTGAAGTCATCTAGCCGAGCTTTGTATCCAGTCTGGGAGAGAAAGTCCTTGAGATTACCGTTTTCGCAGAACTCGGTCTGGATGTACAAGTGGTTCTTCATCTCCCAAGAGTCGACAGACTCGATAATGTGCTCGTGACCGGCGAGAGCCTTGAGGATCTGAACTTCCTTCATCTTACGAGCTCGATCCTTGCTGCCGGTGTAAGGCTTCTTTGACTTTTTGACCACCCACACTTTGCCGAGTGACTTGCTCGCAGACTCGTTGATCGGCTGCTCGACGCGATATACAATCGAGAACTCGCCAACACCATAGACGTGCACACTGTTGAAACGAGATGTCAAAGTGGTGTCAACATCATTCTGCAACATGCTTGATGTGGCCGCAGCAGTGCTCGCTCCGAATGAGAATGGGTAGTCGCGAGGCCCTGTAGGAGTGGCAGGCGGGAGGCTACTGACGCTGCTGCCAAAGTTGAGATTACCGTGTTGGTCATTGGAGATGGAGAGACGACTAGCATCAGGAGGCGTATAAGACTCTTGCGGTGTGAGCGGTGCGTCGAGCGATGTTGCTGGCGTGTGGGCGACCGGTGCTATACGAAGAGTTATTTCAGCGCTCTTTGGTCTTTGAGCTGGTGCAGATGTTCTTGTGGATTTGTGTGATAGTGGAGAGGGTGATCTTTCTATGAATGGTGGACGTGGTGTTCTTGATGAGCGACCCAGGGAAGGTGAATGATTGTCAGAGGTTGAGAAGGTTATGAATGGCGTTCTTGATGTAGTGATAATGTCTTCTTTCTGTTCATGTCGTGGTGTAAGATTGGGCTGAAACTTACGCTCATAGTCGATGCTGGCTTCTGGATTTGTGAAAGTGTCTGGCGCAAGCGAGGAACGACGACCAAGTAGACTGCTTCGAAGACTGTTGCCCTTGCCCTTTGATTGGGGTCGAGGGCCAGTGTGAGCAGGCTTCGTTGGGGTCGGGGGCAATTCGTCAGCCGACATCTGGCTATCGATCTTGCGTGATGGAGAGTTGGAAAGGTCGTCGCCCTCGATGCTGAGGAAACTTGCGCGTCTAATCAGTCGACCTGCTGCCACACGAGATCCGAAGATGCCAACACCCTTGCCAAAAGACTCGGGCGAGCCTCTAATAGAATGAGGGCTGAAGGGCGTCGTAGGTGATCCAAACTCATGTCGTGGATGCGTGGACTTGCCAAATGCAGATGGAGGAGCAGGTGTGGCGGCCATGCTGGGCATCATGGTCTTCTTTGATGGCGTGTCGGGCATGTTTGTGCTGCTACCAAAGAAAGCCGGCGGTAGGTCGACATTGCGATTGCGCTTGGAGATCAGGCCCGTAGACATGAATGCTGCCGGCAGAGGTCTCGCGGACTTGAAGTTTGTTGGGGTTTCGAAGGAGTCGCCTGGTCCTTGTGAATCATCCTCGTCGAGTCTCGGACGAAGGGCACCAATGGGGAGAGATTTTGAAAAGGCCTTAGGCATGGGTGGCTCATTGGCCTCGAGCGAGGCAGCCACAGCGGCTTGGATCGACGCGTCTTCTGTGAAACTCGAGTTCGAGGATGACGGGCTCAATGTATTGGACAAAGGATGAGGCTTTGGGCCTTGCTGAGTCGGCTTCTGGGTTTGACTCTGATTCGGGAAAAAGCAGATTGGCTCGAGGGACCGCAAAGGCAGCGCGCCGTCCAGCGACATCCTAAATCGCGCTCGGTTTGGTGCAGGACTTCCAGTGAAGTTGGCTCGCGGCGATGACGGCGCGTCCGTCAGGTCCATAGCAGTTCTAGGTTTCGAGTTGCCGGCTCCAGCTCGTTGTTGCAATGTCGATTTCCTCAAGCTGAATGGTCGTCGCTGTGGCGACTTCTGTGGCTGCACATTCGGCGTATTTGAGTCGTCGAGGCTGTTCTTGCGCTCCCGAGGCGAACTGGTGAAATCAAAGTTCTGGTCAAGAATGTTGAAGTCACTGCCTAGCATGGCTCCATGGAGACTGCGTCGCTTTGCACGTGGACTTCCGACGTTTGGCGAGTCCAGGTTCATGACTCCGTCGCTGCGCTTGAGTGGACTCGACTTTGCAGGTGTCAAGTGGTCGCGCATCGCAGAGCTAAGACTGCCAGTCTTATCAGCATGCGCCTTAAGCAGGTCGAACTTGATAGGCTCATTGTCCAACTCGAAGCGCATGAGCTTCGGCGAGTCTTTCGGTGTCATCCTCATATTTTCCTGGCCGGTCGCAGAGCTTCGGAAAGGCAGAGAAATATGACCGGCATTGCTCTGGTTATTGCCATCTGCCAATGCGCGCCTGACCGGACTGTTTGGTGAAGTCCGGCGCGGTGTACTCTTCAGCGGCGCAGTCTTGCGCAAAGTGAACTTGGGTCGAGCACTCGGTGGAGTGTCGGCGGCAATATTGGCATCGATGGAAAAAGTGCGCGACAAAGACGATGGCGAGAGTGGTGATGTCGGGCTTTGTTTGGGTGACTTTATGTTGTGGAGCTGGAAGCGCGACGGCTTTGAAGGTGATCGCGACAATGACCTTCGGATTTGCTTGATCGAAGGGAAGGCGTCGACACCATATTGCGAGTGTGTTGGTGACAGCATGTGCATAGTCCCGCCCGCAGAGCGGTGTGGAGAGTATTCAAAGTCCATATTGTATCCCAGTCATCCGGCTGCCTGATCTCTTCTCTAAGCGGAGGATGTCTCCGACAGAATTGTGCGGAGCTCTTCTTGTGTACACACCATGCACTCGAACCAAGGACGTGTTGACAGTTGAAATGACAGAAACGGTTTGGTCCAAAGGTTGCGTCAGGCGAGAAAGACGGTGGGAAGCTTGCGATAGGATGCGGCGAGAGGAGGTCTTGGTCGGGTCGTAGCGAGCGGGCAGGTGATGACTATCTCGAGGCGTTTTCTAGACTGGACGATTTCCTTGGATATCCGGAATACTGCGGCGGTCGTGGTTTGCGGTACAGCTCAAGTCGGAACGGTGCTGGATGTGTGGATCGAGGTCGACGTTGGAGTAAATGGTAAACAAACGCGTCTGATATGCGCACAGATGGAGTTTCGGGGGATGGAGTAGAGTCGAGGATCGCAAACGGCTGTGTCGTACGGTCTGTACAGGGGTCGTCGAGAGTTTTCGGGATTGTCGGTAGGTCGAGATCGAAGGGTGGAGGTTTATGATCGGTGATGTTGTGGATTGTGGGTTTGGAAAGTCGAAGGGGATCGCAGTCTTGATCGCGCTGGGTCGCTCCTTCCGTACACACCAGAGGCACTCGCGGCAAACTAGAGACGGCCGTGGGTCTGAGCACGCGCCACGCTATTCCAACGGGCCGTCCTTTTTTGATTACTTCATGCGCCTCGGGACCTGCATGCGAATGGCCTCACAGTCAAAAAAGCACTTTGAGCTGCAGACGATACAGCTCGACACAAAGGATTGACTTTGGTTATATCGAGGCTGTCAACCGTTGGGCTCTGTCGAGGGTTGGCCCTCTGGACGGCGAGTGTTTTGGGAGAGTCAACAACAAAAGACGCGTAGTCACGTGATGCATTACGCGCAAGGCTTGTCGATCATCCTGCGACAGCAACCATATCGGCCAAGTCACGGGCAGGGCATGTTCGACACGTTGCGTGAAGATCTGCAAAACAATCTGCACGACGAGGCAAAGATGTGCAGTCGCTGTTGTCCTTTGCCATGGTTTGACAGCGCTGTACCTGCTTCTTTTCGTGTGTAGGGACGGTTGTCGACAGACTTTCAGGAGACGACTAGGCCGATCCTTCTTCTCCATCAAATCAACGTGCTGAACCCTGAATATCATACGAGACATTCGGTCAAAGCCAAAAACCTGCTTGCGTCGACTTTGATCTTGGGCAGGCGGGTATCTTGCATTGCCCTGCTGTCGTTCGGTTTCGTCTCCGCACGTCCATCTTTTGCAAGTCAGAGGTCGTTGGATCGCTATCCAATCTGCCAACTTCTTGCCCTGCTTGCAAGGTCGTCATCGGTGGCCTCGCATCATGTTTTACCGGCCGGGCAGTGAAGACCACGGACTCCCACACGATCCCTTCAAGGTCAGTACATCATTCCAGATTGCCCAGACTGCACCCGCTGCTCACCCAGCTCTGGGTAGGCATTCCCCGGTAAGCATGACATGGACCAACCAAGATAGGCCTGCGTCGTGCCCCGACCTATTGGATGGATCTCAACACTATCCGCGGATGGCAAAGCCAACCTGGCGCCATACAGCCAATTCAATAATCTGACATTCGATCCCCCCCTAGTCATGTTCAGTTCGAATCAGAACACCAATGGCACTCGGAAGGACACAGTGGTCAATGCCGAAACGACTGGACGCTTCGTATGGAACCTCGCTACGTGGGATCTCCGGGAAGCTGTCAACATGACGGCCGAACAATTGCCGCATGGACAGGATGAATTCGAACATGCCGGCCTCGAGAAGGAGAAAGCTAGACTGACAGACGTACCCATGGTCAAACGATCGCCGGTCAAGTTTGAGTGCGAATATCATTCCACCATCCGAATTCCCGGTAACCCTCCCATGGGTACAGTCGATATCATCATCGGTAAAGTGATTGCTATCCACATCGCCGATGATGCTCTTACGAATGGCATTCTCGATGTCACCAAGACAAAACCAATCGCTCGATGTGGCTACTACCAGTATGCAGTTATTGAGAAGACTTTCGAAATGATTGTTCCCGGTACTAACGAGATGTTGCTAAGTGGTCTCGAAGGTAGTGCAAAGAAGAACAGGGAGGCTGCAGCTGCTGCTCAGAAGAGATAGTTCGGCCATACATAAATTGCATATGGCCCTATACGAGGTCGTTTATTAACGTGCAAAAGCATGAAGTTTTATGCGGAGATGCACCGTATTTGTGTTGCAGAACCAAGACCCAATATTGGAACAATCCTCACCGTGCATGCGACGACAAGTCATTTTTATCCGCATTGGTTTATACCCCATTAGTCGAGATGAGGCGCCTCCTTCTTCATGCATGGTCGGCTTGGTTTAGGGATGCACGTGTCTTGGCAGAATTGACTTGGGGCTGGACTGTGGACCTGTGGCCATCATCAATACCGCCTGACGAGCGTCAAATTCTTCTACGTCCTGTGTTCATTCTAGAGCCTGATCGACAGATCCCACCGAGTCCAAGACACTCGTACCACTGCTTCCGAAAATCCTGATATCCGAATGGTGCAGCGTCTGGAGGCGTCATGCCTGCGACAAACGCAAGCCCGCCGTCTGCCCGTCACCAACGGCGCAATGTCAGTATTTATCCCTCAGGTACGCGGCATAACATGCTGATCCACTTAGCTGAGGAATAGTACCATCATTGTACCTTCTACTGGAGAGCGAGTGCGCCGCGAGTTCACCCTCCCAGCTCTGGGCCAGAATGACGACGCCACCCCACCGATAGGGACAAATGTCCGAGAAGACGAAGAGCCCCTGCTCTCAACCGAGCAACAACAGCACAACAGTCGCTGGCAATGGGTCGACAAGGCCATTCATTTCCCGCAAAATGCCTACCGAACTTCGGTCGACTTTGTGAAGTCCAAGGATGGCCGCCGCATCTTAAAATGTTCCTTGGCATACACCTTAGGAACTTGCGGCACCTTCTTCCCGCCTCTATCAGCATGGCTGGGTCACTCCGACGGCAAGCATATCGTCGCCACTGTGACTGTCTATTTCCATGCCGCCAGGACCCTCGGCAGCATGGTTGAAGCCACTATATGTGCACTGGTCGCTTTCGTCTACGGGGCATTCCTGTCCCTGACGAGCATGGGCGTCTCCATCTTTTTCGCCAAACAGGACATGCTTTTGACGGGACATGCTATCGTCTTGTTCATCTTTGTCGGTGGCGGTCTGGGTTTCGTGGCGTGGATCAAGCAGAGATTGGGTAATCCTCTGGTCAACGTCGCTTGCTCTCTAGCGTCTCTGGCATCAATCACCGTCTTCGTCAAGGAAGGTTCAATCCAAGCTGGTAAATTTTCAGAAGACAAGGTCGTACAGGTCTTAAAAATGGTCATCATTGGCATCGGGTTTGCTGCTCTGGTCAATTTCTTGGTATTTCCGGAGCGAGCTAGACAGAAGCTCAACAGCGGACTGATGAAGACAACCGATCTCCTAGGAGACCTTTTGAGCGCAACAACCAGAGCTTTTCTGAGTGGCTCCGAAGCCGAGTTGCAGACCGACTTGTTTGACAAGACTTTCAAAGACCTGAAGGCTAGCTTGAAGACATTGAAGACAGATCTAGCAGAGAGCAGATTCGAGCACTTTTTGAAGGGTGACGAAAAGCAGCACAGAATCGAAGCCGAGATCGTCAAGTGCGTGAACAAGCTCTCACAGAATCTGGGAGGTCTGCGAAGTGCAGCGTTCATGCAATTCGATCTCATCAGAACGACCCAGGCAAAAGATATCAACGCCTCAAAGGGGAATCTTTCTCGAGCCTCATCCTTTGTTATGGGAGAATCTTACACTTCTGAGCCAGAAGAAATGGCTGGTTTAGGGCTGCAGCCAATCAACGAAGAGACTGAAGAGCATTCTATTACTCCTGGATTTGCATCTCCAGCACTCTCGCAGACTGCATCTATGACTCAATTCAATGGTCGTACTGTCACTCTCACTCCAGCAGACATGTTCTCGGCTTTTATCTCGCAACTTGGGCCACCCATGAAGTCCTTGGTGCATACGTTGAGGCTCATTATGGATGAGCTGCCCTTCAACTCAGCCACTAGCGACAAGATCGCCGTCAATGAGAACTTCTACTCTTCGCTCAAATCGGCCATCGACCTCTTCCGAACCGCTCGCCGAGATGCTTTGACCAATCTCTACCGTAACAAATCACTGTATGCGACCTCAAGTCTGGAGCGGCTTGCAGACTACGAGGAGATTGCAGCTTCGTGTGGTCACTTCTCGTTCGCTCTGATTGATCTAGCGGAAGAGATTGCCAACTATCTAGATTTGCTTGAAGATCTCAAGGTGGAGCGAGACCGGACGCCTCACCGCCCCACTTATGGCTGGCTCAAATTCTGGCGCAAGGATGAACGTCTTCGTTTGACAAAAAACCCCGAAGAGCGTCTGCTTGAAGATGAGCAAGCGAATGGTGATGATGGGCCGTCCAGTAACGTCCCGCCTGCACTGCGCCGCCGTGATAGCATGTTCATGAACCGCAACGCCAGCACTACGCCTTGGACTTATCGTCTTTGGAGAGCAACTCTTTGGCTGCGTCGTGACGATATTCGATTTGCTGGCAAGGTTGGCATAGGCGCTGCAATGCTTGCAGCTCCTGCTTTCATCAACGAAACCCGTCCCACCTTTCAGCACCTCCGACTCGAGTGGGGGATTGTATCGTACATGGTGGTGTGCTCCATGACTATCGGCGCTGTCAATACCTCTGGTCTCGAACGATTCTTTGGTACCGCTCTTGGAGCTATCCTCGCTGTCATTGGTTGGATCATTTCTTCCGCGGAGGCTGTACCACTGATGCTGTACGGTTGGCTCGTCTCGTTAGGATGCTTCTATATCATCGTTGTCCAGAAGAAAGGTCCTATGGGCCGCTTCATCTTCCTAACATACAACCTGTCCGCTCTGTACGCTTATTCACTTTCAGTCAAGGACGATGACGACGACGACGACGAAGGCGGCATCGATCCGGAGATCTGGGAGATTGTCCTTCATCGTGTCATATCAGTCATGATTGGGTGTCTCTGGGCCATCTTGATAACTCGAGTCATCTGGCCCATCTCTGCTAGGAAGAAGCTGAAAGAGGGCATTTGTCTATTGTGGCTACGAATGGGACTCATCTGGAAGCGTGACCCCCTTGCGCTTCTCCTCAGCGGTGTGTCGAATAGCAAAGTCACTGACATCCGGGAGGAAGCAGATTTGCAGACATTTTTGTCTTCGTTGGACGGGCTCAAAGGTGCGGCGAAGAGCGAATTCGAGCTCCGAGGTCCTTTCCCTGACAAAGCATTCGCTCGCATACTTGAGCGTACACAAAGGATGCTGGACAACTTCCACGGTATGAATGTTGTCATCACCAAGAATCTCAAGGCTACTCCAGGAGAAATGGAAGTGCTTCGGTACACAGCCAGTGAAAGAGGAGCCCTGTCTGCTCGTATCAGCCATCTCTTCAGCGTGCTGGCTAGTACCGTCAAGATGGAGTATCCTCTCAACGATGTGCTACCCAACATCGAGCACGCTAGGGATCGCTTACTTGCGAGGGTGTTCGACTTCAGACGGCAAGAAGGAGGGAATGTCAAGGAGGAAGATTTTGAGATCATCTATGCGTATGGTAAGGCACTCTTCGTTATTATCATTCCAGCGCAAAATACTAATCCAGTGTAGTGTTGGCAACGGGACAGCTGGCAAAGGATATCGTCGCAATCATCAAGGAATTGGAGTTTCTGTACGGTACGCTCAACGAGGACAATTTCAGGCTCGATTAGGTCCAAACAAAAAGGCTCGGAGTATATGGACGGCTAACATGAGCGGAAAAAGGGCAATACCATTGGCGAATAAGAGTATCACTGTATCCAGAATCTGATCTGCAGAAGAGACACCTCTGCATAGTCACGTGCCGTGAAGGAAGATCCGCGACCTCTGACGTCACACTCGCGGCTCTCACCTTTCTTCCTCTTAGGATTAGCGATCTTGAAACAGACCTGATCAAGCCATAGAACGGTGACGAGCTGCACAAGCGAGTCCCCCACGGCTGAGGATCATCCAGTAGGTACAACGCGTGCCCCGTGTCCTTCTTCTCACGTCTCCGTTTCCTTGCTATCCCCTTACCGCATTGTGGCCCTTCGTCCTCGCCCGCGAAGAGCATCCCTTCCATGATCTCTACGTCTGCCATGGGAAAGGACCGGACGGCTCGTCTACGTTCGACAAGCCTGGATCTCGGTTGGACGTGGATGCGGCCGGTGGCTTATACTAAGGAGCGCATGACGAGAGGGGCACAGGAGACGGTGGACAAAACGAGGGAGGGGGAGAGGGAGATGATTGGGAGTTTCTACGAGTGAGGCAGGGAAGGGCATGCGGCAGAGGCGACGTTCGTGAAGGAATCGTGGAGAGATAGGGTCAGTAAGGATTTGCAGATTCCTTCTCATAAGATTGTATCAGAGGAGCTCAGGGAGCGGGAGAGAAGGGGATCCCTGAAGGCGAAGCCTGAGGAGTGTCCGGATGTACCGGGTGAGCAGCAGAAGAGGCTGATGATAACGCAATTATGAGAAGTATCTGTTCTGTTCATGACTACGCACGAATCTTCTATGGCGTATCGAACCCATTGTTGACCGCAACGCCTACGCTTTTCCGTGCTCGAATATCATGAAGCGTGTTTTTGATGTGGCCCGACCGTGCCTTAGATCAGCTTGACCGGCCTCCTCTGCTTCGGTCCAGGCAAGTGATTCATGTACTTCATCTTCAGTTCCGGCTTCTGCAACCTCCTGAACGCCTCCTGGATATGCTTCGGACCGACCGGCGTCCTAGCCTCCGCTGGGGGATCGAATAAGCCTGGCTCCCTACGCTTCCTTTTCCTCCCTGCCTGATCTTCGTCTTCTTCGCCATCTCCGCCCCTTTCCCTCTTCACCATGTCCTCCGCCGCCTTGACCTTCAACGCCTCCTCTGTCAACGTCTGCACAATCTCAAATGTCAAGAACCCCAAGATATCCACGATGTCATCGTTCGGTTTCGCCTCGGTCACGACTCCGAAGCCAGCCCACTCCCTGAAGCGCTTTCCTTTGCGGAACGTGAAGCTTGCCTGCCTGCATTCCGACCAGTGAAGATACTCTTCGGGGGTCATATTCTTAGTCCTCTCGTCCGCCGACTTGAGCCTCGCAAGCGTAGCGGCATTCATCTCTTCTTCCTCGTCATCCTCCTCGTCCTCCCTCTCAGGCGCCTGCTCAGTGTAAAAACTCGTCACATCCCATGGTAAGCCGACCTTTGCTTTCTTGTTTCCCTTGGCGTTCCTTGTGCCCACGCTTGGTCCAACGCCAGGCGCGGGCTCCTCCGCGGCAAACGCCATTTCGTCGTCTGCACCACCGCCACCCTTTTCGTCAGAGTCCTTGGCAGATTTGCGCACGTCTTTCCAGCTAAGAAAGGTGCGGAGGCGGGAGACTTTGGCGCGGTCGTGGCGGATGAGGAAGATGAGGTCGTCGGTGTTGATGGCGCGGACGCCACGTCGGGCAGCAAGCGCGGTGGCGCGGGTGAGCATTTCGATGACTTGTTGTTGGACGATGCCCTCAATCAAAGTGGTGGTCTCGGGGGTGGGCTCGCCGGTTTCGCCGGAGACGAACATCATCTTGGAGATATCAGTGTCATCGAGCAGGGATTCGAATGTGCTTGATGGAAGAAGAGATGCTTCTTCAGGAGAAGGAGATGGTAGAAGACTAGCAAAAGGACGATTCTGAAAGAAAGGAAAGTGTTTTGCTTGACCGGTCGCATTACGACGGAGAGCTTGTGCCAGTGGCAATGGATCGTTTGGGAGATAGTATTGTGCATTCGAAAAGACAAGATATGGAGTTGGAGCAAGTGTAGGATCTTGTGTACGATCCATGTTGAAGAACACACAAGCCTGAAATGTGCAAATTGTGTGTGTGATTGAGACGAAGCTATAGGAGATATCACACGTACCTGCTGAATCTCTGTGCGGTATTTTGCTGGTCGTTCACCCATGGCGATACTTTAGCGTCGCCTGACGCGGCGACGATGCGAGAGGTTACGTTTTGGCGGGCTCTGTCATATGCGAAATATACCGTGCGATAGGGACAGAATGCGATTCGATGTGCTATTATCGCTGCAGTGGGGTATGTACAGGTCCTGCTTCTATGTTAATTCGATTGAGACCGTTGTGCTACAATGGGCGCAGGTAAGCAAGAGAAGTGCAGAAGCAGCAGTCGAGCGGGGGGTGTCTGATTAGAAAGAAGGCTCAGTATTGTCGATATGAAGAAGGAAATGGAAAGAAGGTCGAAGCACATGTCGCTGTCTCGAATGCGGCTCAAGACTCCGGCTGATCGACCGCTTGCCGGCAGCAGCCGAAGCCAAAAGTTCGACGCTATGCCATTTGTGGACGAGAATGGTGTCTTGCGATAACTTCACCCCGCTACCACGAAATTCTTCCAAGCTTGAGTCTCAAGCGTCCAAGGCAGGTCGTCAAGATGCTCTACTTCATAGGCCTCGGCCTAGCCGACGAAAAAGACATCTCAGTCAAAGGACTTGAGATTGTCAAGCGAGCAGAGCGAGTATACCTGGAAGCATACACTGCGATCCTGCTAGTGGAAAAAGATGCTCTGGTATGGCAGCCTCGTTGTGGACTATGCCTATGACCTAAGCTAATCCACAACAGTAGGAGTCCTTTTATGGTCGTTCAGTCACAATCGCCGACCGCGAAATGGTCGAATCATCGAGCGACCAAATCTTAGCAGACGCAGACAAAGTCGACGTCGCTTTCCTGGTAGTGGGGGATCCGTTCTCGTATGTCACTTCCTCCACCCACGCTTTCGGAACATTCCTGTGTCTCCGAATACTGACATAGTAGTGCGACGACCCACACCGATCTCCTCCTTCGTGCCCGCCAATCCACGCCTGCCATTCCCGTCCGCACCCTGCCTGCTGCCTCGATCCTCACCGGTGTAGGCTGCACTGGCCTATCGCTGTACAACTTCGGGCAAACAGTCAGCATGGTCTTTTTCACCGACAACTGGCGACCGATATCCTTCTACGACCGGGTAGCGGAGAATGTCAAGCTGGGGCTACATACATTGGTACTGCTGGACATCAAGGTCAAAGAGCCGGATCTCGCCATGCTGGCGAGAGGAAAGGTAGTGTATGAGGCACCGAGGTTCATGAGCGTAGCGCAGTGTGCGCAACAATTGGTTGAGACGGAGGAGGAGAAGGGAGGGGGAATTTGTGGGAAAAATCAGCTAGCTGTGGGCGTTGCAAGAGTGGGTGCGGATGATCAGTCGATTGTTGCTGGCACACTAGGAGAGTTGAGCGAAGTCGATCTTGGAAGACCGTTGCATAGCTTAGTCTTGGTCGGAAGTCGGACGCATGACATGGAAAGGGAGTTTGTGCGGGAGTACGCGGTGGACAAGGCGACGTTCGACAGGGCGTGGGATGCGCAATTTGGAAGTGCTGAGAAGTCGTAGATGAGGTATACGAAAGTCGCAAAATCTTGCGTGGTTATGGTAAAACTGGAATGTGGCTAGACTTGCGACAAGAGCAGAAACGTGGCAAAATTGTAAGTGCATTTCCATGTTTCATTACTCCAAATCAGAAAGCGATATGGGGTAACTTCGCGACTCCACCTCAAACTCGTTGTTGACGACACTTGTGTCTTCATTTTTCTATACGTCGAAGTCACGGAAGTGGTATGTGGCGAATTGCGGCCGAAGGGCAATGTGTAATGAATGGTAAGTGCTTCTCAATGTTTCAAGAACTCCCCGCAAAAAGAGTGATATGTGGCGGCGCGACCAAGACCCGAATGTGTTATGAACCGTGAGTGTATCTTCATATCCCGTTGTCTCAAATGTAGAAAGTGGTCTGTGGCGACATCTGTGACCGCGACGATATGTTACGACAGCAAGTGTATTTCCATATCATCGCCTCAAGCTTCAAAAAGTGTTCGACGACATGTGCACAAACCAACCCCACCAACACGCGCACCAGCCTATACCACCACGACCATCAACCCAAAGACCAAAAAAAAGTCATCCTCCGGAGAGGAAGATGCTCAAACTCGACATCTCTGAGATTCGAACGCGACTGATGGCTTACTGTCCTCGACATGCGTCATAGCGTCTTATCACCCTCGGCACGCGCTAGCGTTCTTTTCTCAGCGTCTGGTTTGACAGGATCTTACGACTGAGCTACTCGCCCAGGAATTGTCCTGACAGTAGAGCGGATAGTCGCATATATGTAGTTTGGTTTGGTCAGCTTGAGGACTTGGGGCGGGATGACTTGGAGTGACATCAGCGGTGGCTGGACGAGTGAGGGCTGAGCTGGTGAGCGCCACTTCCACTTTGCGGCACATCGCGAGAGCGTAGCTAGTGGCGATAATAGCCATTGTTCTGAGGATAAGTTTGAAGGAAATGGAGGCGGAGATCAACAGCTGGTCCTCTTCGTATCATGAGAAGGTCGAGGGGCAAAGAAGAGGAGGGCTTAGGGTGAGAAAGGTTGATGTAGAGAGTGTGAGGAATAATAGAGAGATCAAAACTTCACTCACAGGACCGCAGCATATATACACAACTGTCAGCGGCAAATCGTGCCTAAACGAGGTGGCGTCGATACCGCGAGTCTATTTCTTTTGTATATCCTTGTTGGGTCACACTTCATCAGTTCACCAGAGCCAATTACGCTATGTTCCGGCTCACAGCCTCGGCGATGATCTGTGCAAATCTTCCAACCTTGTCCTCGGAATGCGATGCAGTGGTTATAGCAGTAAGCACTGTCTTCACTCCTACACCCAACTGTTCAGAGCCAGTAGTGGCGGTGATCTCACTCATGACCGCTGCAATCTCATTCTGGTCGAAGACACCAGACTCGTGCATGACGAAGCCGAGCTCTTGCTGCTTGTTGATGTATGGGACTGGGATCTCGGCGTCAAAGTCGAGCTGTAATTGACGCAAGACGGTGAGGTCGGACGTGGTGGCGATGAGTAGGAGAGGCCGACCCTATCTGTAGTCAGTACACATAGCTTCGTAGACGAGACTGCTAGAATATACCTGTGGTGGTCGGTTCTCCATATATGCTTTCAGCGCGGCAAGGACGCTGGCACTAAATCTTGGCCCAACTGGCACCCAATCAATCAACAGTTCCAGATTGTCCAGGACAAGCACGTTGAGAGGACTCTTGTATGCATCGGTGAAGACCTTCTGCAGGTACTGAATCTTCTGCAACTCGTTCATACCAGTCATATCAACAGGGCGGACAAGCTTAATGAACGGAAACTGTGAATCCAGCGCAATGCGTGCAGCCAGAGCTGTCTTGCCAGAACCTTTCGGCCCATGTAGTAGAAGTGTCAGGAGCTGTGAGCCGCCACTTCGTACTTGTGATGTGTACTCGCTTCCGTATGTGAGGATCGAGTCAATCCCATGACTGTAATGCAGAATACCTGCTGGGATACACTTCGACAGCTCGTCTTCTGAAGCGCCAAACAGCGGTTGTACTTCGTCCAGAGCGCTCAAGAAGTCGGACATCTGGACTTTCATGTTCACGACCGAGTCATCGATGGCCGCTGCTGTGCCGACCTTGATATGTCGATTGAAGGCGAACGACGATGCACTCTTGACAAGCCCAGAGATCTCAGCACCAGAAAAGTTCCGTGTCCGCTTGGCAAGCTCCAAGAGATCCACATCCGAGCCCATCACATTATTCTTCGACATCTGCGCAGTGTGGATCTTGAAGATTTGTGCTCGGCCATGCTCGTCCGGTAGCGAGATCTCCATATGAACCTCCAAACGACCAGCGCGTAGCAGCGCCTCATCGATCATGTCTTTTCTGTTTGTCATACCAATGAGCAAGATATTGTTGAGCTGATCCACACCATCCAGTTTTGAAAGAAGCTGGTTGACCACGGAATCACCAACGCCAGTGCCTCCTCCGGCCCCGGCACCACGTTGCTTGCATACAGCATCCAGCTCATCGAAAATGATGATGTGGAGGCCAGACTCGTCGCCCTTCTCCTTGTACTCCTTCTCTGCATCCGCAAAGAGTTTCCGGATGTTTTCTTCTGATTGACCGACATATTTGTTAAGTACTTCTGGTCCATTGATGACTTTTGGCTCTCGCGCATTGAGCATCTTGCCGATTTGTCGAGCAATAAGCGTTTTACCAGTACCAGGGGGACCATAGAGAAGGATACCTCGCACGTGCTGAATACCGAGCTTGTCCACTAGACCTGGAGGGAAGATGCGACTTGCGAATGCTCTTCGGAAAATGGCACTGAACTCAACGTCAAGACCACCGATACCCATGTCCTCGAACTTAAAGTCTGGTCGCACGACTGAAGACGCGGCTGGTCTTCGGTTCGAGCCCTTGAGATTGATCCCCGTCCTTGCATCCTTGTAGTAATTGATCTGGGTTTCTGGCGTGAGAATACCTCGAGCACGAGGATCCGTATGTGTCTGGCCTGCTTGTCCCCCTTGACCGCCTCGTAGCGCCGATAAGTCTACCAGTTCTACCGTCTTCACTGTCAGGCGTAAAGGAATGGCCTTGAAGTCCATCAGCAGTTGTTGTCCAGGCGCAAAGATCTGGTTGCGGAAATTCTGGACGAATGCGCTCGCCAGCTCATCTTGATCGTAGGGGATATCCGTGGTCTTCCTCCCAGCAAATCCAACTTCTACGTCCAGCGCCCCGAGGTAGCTGTCAGCTCCCTTTGCGAATGGGTCGTATGGTTGGACCTCCACCACGTCTGTGAGGGCAATTTGCATCCATGTTCGTTGCGCATCGGACAGCGATATCGATCCGGAAGGGAATTGAGGATGTGGTCGAGCTGAGAGGACGTACGCGCCGTTGACAAGGAGGTAGGTGTCACCTCGCTCGTTGGGTGGAATGTCTCGTGGTGATACTGCTACTCTGCGTGACCCATCAGCATCCGACAACAACGAACCACCACTTCACTGACAGATTGCCAAATGTATATGAGTTGTCAGGTGATTTTGCAGGTCGCAGCTGTACGCCTCGTGTCCGAGGAGGCATCGGCGGCATCTTCTCAGAGGGCTGACCTCTGGAATACATGGCCGATAATGTGCTTGTATATAGCTTCGAGATCTCAGGCGACCGCGTTCCTTCGCCAGCGTCACACACAGTCCTGATATTCACCAATTTTCTGAAAGCTGTCCTGTTTTGGGAGAATAGGTGTAGCCTTCCAGGCAAGCATGAAACGATGTTGATGTGGGGGAAAGTGGAGCTTCACAGCCGATGATTGATTAGATTAGATCTCACTTCATCCCATCTAAAAAGTGATGACCTTGCAGCACAAGGCACCCAACCTTAATTCTTACAAATCTATGAGCATAGAGAAACGTATTCTCAGCAGAAGCTACGATGGTCCGGATCTTACCACGCCGACTATCAACCTCAGCTATTTCGCTCGGAGTATCAGTAGGTCGTACCAGTTTATTCTCACCGCATGTCTACATCACCCTATACATCTCTATACCCAAGGTCTCTATGTATCACAGATCTAAACAGCGGCCACGTGTAGCTCCACCGTGTGACATCCATCCAGACGCTAGCCCTGCTTGGACGCGATTCGTTGTGAATCAGGTTAGGTCCCTGTTCCTTCGACAGAGTCTCACGAGGTAAGGTCATAGATCGCCTAAAAGGAGGCCCCGGCAGCCAGCACTGGAGTGCGTCCTGATCCGGCTCATTCGGGCGACATAGCCTGTGCGAGATGTCTGTTGAGGGTTTCAGACGTCGAAGGTTGAAGTTATATTTGCACCCCCCCCATGACGAGTACAGCGGTCAATACTGTATGTGCCGGAGTATCGTTGCGGATAGCTTGCGAGTTCAACGGATCAACTGAGGGAACCCTCAGAAGTCTGTAGATCGTCTGTTCGATAAAAGAGGCTTTGCGCATTGACCTCCTACTTTGCATGTGCTGTGCGGCTCTGGAGAAGCCGGTCGATCGGATATCGCGGCTCCACCCTTCAGGACAAAGAAACGAGGATCGACAGGGGTTAGATGACCCGACTTCACCACTGCACGTCAACACAAAGTTTCCCGCATGGCGCGGAGTTGTACACATCGACCAACTCGGTCGTGGACATTGAGCGCACGCAAAGGCCTTATGTTAGCTAGAGCTTACTCGTACGATGCCAAATTATTGACATGTATGATACAACATGATATAAATCTGTTCCAAGCCTATTGCAGACTGCTTTTCATTCAGATGGAATCTAGTCCTATGTGCTCTCCTTGCGCTGAACTCTTCTTCAGCAATTCTGAGGCTCTATTTGACATCTTGTGTATGCCAGCCTAGAAGATTCCAGCTCAATCTTCAGCGAATCTCTTATTCACTATCCTCTGTTTCGCTCATAGTGTCGTCACTGACTTGCCATGTGTCCTCGCCATTCGGAGAGGCCGGCTGCATAGTCTCCTCACCATTTGGAGGAGCCAACCTCAAAGTCTCCTCACCATTAGGAGGTTCCAGCTCGATTATCATGGCAGCGGGGGAGTAAAACCAAGCAAGGCTTGCTTCGTTGCCATATCTGGCGCATGCAAGGGCTATTTCAGAGTGGCGAGGTTTATTGAGCCAGCGAATGTGCTTTTCCTTGGTGTGGAAGAAGTACCTGTCGCCCATTGTCATCTGTACGCATCAATCAACACTGTTGTATCAGTCTTACGGAAACCGGCGTACCGTGTCTGGGCCCCCCCCCCAACCCTCTAGCTCGAAGTCCGCCATGACAATGGGAAGGAAACTTTTTCCAACTTAGTCAGTGCACTCAGGGCAGCCACAGCTTTTGTCACGATCGTTCACTTCTGGATTATACTTACAGCCCTCGTATTCGAGTCGCTTCAAGACTGGGCGGACGCGTACATGGTACCCGAGGTGGAAGAAAATCTCGTATAGTGCGAGGTCGAGGCCTTTGAGGACGGTGTGTGGCAGGTCGAGATGATGATCTTTGCGGTTATGCGCATACGCGTGAGCCAGGAAGAGTCCAATCGACAGTCCTATCGAGGTCAGTCATAACGCGCCGCGATTGATATATCAGGGATTGACTTGCCGTGAGGAGATCCGCCGGCTAGGTGCCCGGAGCGGAGGTCGTCAACCGCGCTTCAGATGGGCGCTAGTAGCGAGGACTGGTCGATCTGAACGCTGGAGGGAATCTTATCACCGCTCGAATTCGCGTCATACAAGTTGTATGTCAACGTGACACGATGGCCGGAGGTGACTTCCTTCACTTCGTGCTCGCAGTCCGAGTAGGACGCTGCCCACTGAATTGCGGTTCCGGATTTCCTTGCCCAGTCAAAAGTCTTCTCTTGTCCTTTGTGACGCACGACGAGATTGCCGCCTGTGCCTGTTAGCAAGCCGTGAGACCGGAGGCGACGGATGGATCTGACCTTCATGTGGACTTGGTAGACAGATGACTAGAGAGCCAAATTGCTTGTCACTTCTTGGAGTGTCCACGTGAGGTTTGAATATTCCGGAAGGCCCAGAGTAAATCTAGGATTGATCAGAAGCGTAGTATTCAAGCTATCAAAAAACTTACATTGAGCTTGTAGAGGTCAACCTTGGGCTGCTGACGCCTGTCGCTCATCACGCTTGGCCGCAGTAGCTGCACGATAGCTTTCACACACCCAATGTTATGTGGGTTGACGTCAATTGAGAAGGCACTGGCGTCCATCTTGACTGCCTGGCGATACGATGTATCGAGAACATCTTTACCCTGGTAGCCGAAAGTAGCTGGCTGACAATGGTCGATCAGGGTTTGCAGTCAATTGGCTTTCACTGGGAAGACGAGCTTTTTCGCCGTATCAGATTCGGAAATGTCATAGCGGAGTGTGATCGCCGTGTCGACGTCGTCAACGTTGATGCTTCCGCCGCATGCATAAAGTGATGAGCTTGCGCTTCTTGCGATGATACGGTGAAGCGTTTGGAAAGGATCCGGCTTGCTCATCTTGAAATGTGTATGTGTCAAAGAGCTTGGCCAACAGGATGAAAGTGACACCTGAGGTGAAGTGTTCGAGAAAAATATACTGTCCCTTTTCACGCTCGCACGTGACTTATACTTTCTGCGGGACAGGCAGATAACAGGCACCAAGTCGCGTCAATCCAATTCGTTGTAGGCGGAGAGAAACAAGACTAATCCAGAACTCGGAGAGATCACTCACATGCAAGCGCGCCTAGTATGAACGATCTATTTCTGATATGTTCACGTAGAATCAGTCGAATGGTATCGGTATCGGCAGCTATGATACAGTAAGATTCCAGCAAATTCCGAGGCTTCCTCCGCTTCTACGCCTTTGGCAAATAAACTCTGTGTACTCCGCGTGCGCCCTGGGGATATCATATTGCTTCGAAATTGATGCCTGGTGTAAACGCCGGTCCAACTTTGTGTTCCGAGATCGATGAGGATTATCGACTGCAAAGCGTGAGCTCCTGCAAAGCAAACCTGCACGGATGGACCTACCCGTATCTGCTCCCTCCTCTTCTGCTCTTTCTTCTAGGCGCAGAGACGATACTGCTCTCGCCTTCCTCAACTACTTCGACGAAGTTCCCACCAGCATCGCTGGCTGGTACCCGCTCATCGACCACGTAGCTGTTCCTTACTGGTGGTGCTCTGCTCGTGTCCCTTACTATGCGTTCCTGCCTTACTATCCTATCTCGTCGTGGACTTCTGCTTGTCATCTCCGACCTTCTTGTGGACCTCCTCGATCTAGGCGATCGTGATCTTCGGCGCACAACGACTTCCTCTTCCGATATCACCGGTGTAGCTCGGCGATTCGTGACAGTGCTGAAGAGCCAGATGAGCAGCAGGAAAGCAGCGACGGAGCCGAGCACTATGCCGACGACTGCACCAGGTGTTGGGGAGTCGTTTTGGTTCTGGTAAAGCGTGGGGATCGCAATTGTGCCTTGTCGCTTGAGCAGCTGGTGAACTTCAAGCTGCCGCGCCGTTGGACGGAGGGGTTCAGGCAGCGGTTGTGGACCAGCTACCCGCCGGAGCAGTGATGGTAGATGTGGCACTGGCGCCATTGTGTCTGACTTATGCTGGAATAATTGAGATTGTCGAATCGCTTTTCCGCTCGGTTTCAGGACACAGATGTGCGTAGAATTCGATCAGGGAAAGTGACCTTGCACTTGCGCTTTCGTCAGCTTTTTGGCGGCTGAAGTCGAACTGGGCAGCGGGGGGTTCGTGGCGGGTGTAGCTAATGCGCCAATGTGGTCTGCGGTTTTTTTTGTACTCCAATGAATGGTATGTATGCCCAAGTTATCACTTCTCCTTGTCGCAAAAACGAATGACGGGTGTTTGGTGGAATGTGAAGAAGACTTGGTTGGTGGACGGTGAAATAAAACGACTATCTCGAGGATGGTGCGGGTGCGTCATGGGCTTCGTCTTTTTGGTGATGGGACTGGGAGGCTGGCAACCCAACCCCCTCGGACTTTTTTAGCAAGCGAGTCTCAGGTCCGGCATTTCATGGGTGAAAGCAGAAGACAAGTGCCATTTGTGTTAGTCACAGTACATCCGATGCATGAGAGGCCAAGGTGATAATTGATTCTATCTTATTATTGTGGTGTTGTGGTTATTTAGCAGCAGCAGCATCTTTCCTACGCCACAACAAACATGTCCATCGGTGCACCGGGCCACGAACCACAAAGATCAAGAATGATCGCCTTCGAGAAGGCGGCCCGCCCTTTTCTTGATTGCGATGTGTTCCAAAAACAAACCGGTGGAGATGGGGGCGCATGGGTCATGCCGAGGGCGTCAATCATTCAATGTGAAGTAGTGGCCAGTGCTTCGTTTGACCGACGGAGGGGAAACAGGAAGACAGGCGGCTCCCAAAAGCTCCATCTGATACATTACATTTATTTGCTCGCTTCCTGCACGAACCAATACAGGTTCTATGACCGAGGCGGCAGAGAAGGACGCGTACTCTCATGCAACTGGCCGCTGTCGCTTCCTCGGGTCTGTATTCCGTGCCTCGCCAAGCTGACTGCGCCCCGATTTTGCCCCTCCGTCATGACGAGGATAAACGTCTCAGAGGAATCTCTCATTTTCACATCTATCATCCTTGTAGGCAGCTACAAATCTCATATTTCATTCTTCGTCTGCGTTTCCTTCATCTTCATTCTGAGGCTGCAATTTGGTTTCAGGTACAGTTGGCAACCAATATCAGAGTCACAATCGACTTCCATCTTCCCGTCGGCCAAGAGCCAAGGTTCATCGGCGCCACAAGGCAAGAAAGGATCCCGAGTCTGACGACTTCTTCCGCTCCAACCTCTCTCCACCTTTCTCCTTCCTACACATTCGTCGCTAAATCTCAACTTCACCATGGGTCAACAGAAGTACGACGCCCCTAACGACCCTCCTCCAGGATATCCTTCCTACCCACAGCAGGCCGCTCATGGCTCTGCCGCCGACTTCTACGGCGGACAAGGAGGACAGGGCGACCCTCGTGGTAATCAGGGCTACTATGGCAGCCCGCCACCGCAACAACAATACGGCTACCAGCAAGGTCCGTACGGCCCGCCTCAAGGACAGCAGCCGATGTACTACCAGCAGCAACCAGGTCCATATCCACCGCAGGGCGGCTACCAAGGCCAGAAAAAGTCGGGTGGCGGCGGGATATGCGCCGGTATTCTAGGTGCCCTCGCCTGCTGCTGCTGTCTCGATGCCATCTTCTAAACATAATGCGATACCCACCACCACCAAATAATGCAAGAGAGAGGAACTGGGCGGGGGATGGAAACACTGGTCGGTTACGGCAGACTTGAACGAGCGGAATGGCATGGCGTTCTGGCGCATAACATGTTGCGTCTCGCTCAACCTATCTGCTCGCGACGAGTCTAGGGAAAGGACTAGGATACGCTTTTCTTCTACGTTATATATTTAGTCAACGAGTTTGTCTGAATCGATCTGCTCTGAATCCACTTTATCATCCTGTCTGCCTTTCTAAGGCTTTTTCTGCTTCCTACGTGTGTAGTACGTGAGTTGGTGAATGCCCAAGCAGGATAACAGATCATATGATGTTGAGCTTTGGCCATTGTCTGCTTTGTCGAGCGACATGCGATGCAAGCAGCAAAACCTGCTTAGTCATCGAGATCTCCGCGGCGGCAAAAAAAGTTCCTGGCAGATTAGTGCCGAATTACACAATTGTTCGGAGAGTGTATCCTGCGACACACTTGATCATGACTTCTGCGGCAGTAATAACAGGTACTGGAGATAATTTGAAAAACATCCAGGCATCCATTGAAGCAGCATCGTCTGTCCTGCCATCTGGTGAATCCATTCTCCCGCCAGAAAATGGCATTTCCCTGCTCGATGCGAAGAACGAGATTTTTTTGTCTTACTTGCAGTCTTTGGCTTTGAGGAACTTGGAGGTTATTCGATCAGTACGAAATTTTCTGCCCGGCAAACATGCTACGAGCGGCGTTACTAAGGATACCTCAAATCTGCAAGATGAGATTGTGGAGAGCCTTGTGAAGCAGAGAGTCTACCTTGAGAAGGGCATCAGACCACTCGAGGACAGACTGAAGTACACGGTTGACAAGACTTTGCGCGCAGCAGAAGAGCAAGAACGCAAGGCACAGCAGTCGCAAGCACCAAACGGGAAGACCACTGGACCACAAGCCAGGGAGGATTCGCAATCAGGATCTGAGTCGGACTCTTCCGCCGAAGAAGAAGATGCACTAGCTCTCGGTCCTAACAGATCCTCTATGCTGCCGAAGGAAGCTAGAAGAGACGAGAAGAGCAGACCCATAAGAGATGAGGAGAACAAAACAGGTGTCTACAGACCTCCCAGAATTACCGCCACGTCTATGCCAGACTTTGATCGTCGCCAGCGCAGCTCTCGCAACGTTCGTCCGGATCGTTCCAGGACCTTGGACGAATATGTCTCTGCCGAGCTGGCTGAAGGACCAGCTGCCCAGCCTAGCATCGGTGCCAATATCGCTCAAGGTGGACGTCGCCAGATCTCGGCTAGGGAGAGGGAGAAGGAACAGGAAAGGCGAGAATATGAAGAAACCAACTTGGTGCGCTTGCCGAAGGAAAGCAAGAAGGATAGAGCGAAGAAGCGAGCACGTGACGGTGGCTTCGGAGGAGAAGACTGGCGGGGTCTGGGCGATGGTCTTGATCGCATCGACAGCATGACCAGAGGCACGAAGAGAAAGAAGGAGAGCGCATTGGAAAAGAGTCGAAAGAGGCTGGCGACGCAAGACGGGCAGAGGGACGACGGAGTTCAGGGCGGAGGTCTATTCGAGAAGAGAAGGAAGAGGATGACTGGCAAGCTGAAATAGTATGCTTAATCCAAATCCAGTCCAGCTTGTTGATCAAATATTCTTCGATCTATCCCCAAACCCAAATCGTCCTTTGCATGCCCCGCATCTTGTTAAAAAAGATCGCCACAGATCTCGCATGGCGGGGTCTTTTTAACCGACGTCACTGCCGGCAAGCTCACTGTCAGGCACCGAGCTTCTTTTCGAAACACTTTGTGACAGCTTGACAATTATTTCAACCTTTCTCATCTCAACTACTCTCTAAATCTCCAAAGCTCATATTTACGTCATTTGGTTGCTCAGCTTCAATCTCCTAATCACATACTTTCGACCCCCAAGCGAACCCCATAGTAGCGCCTTCACCGCATCATGCCTTGCCCACACGTCCCATCTAATCTTCAGCCTCCTGGCCCCTCTACCTCAGTCTACAGAGAAGACTGCACACTATGCTTCGACTCCATCGATTCACCCCAAGGTCTCTCTGTCTGCCTCACATGCTTCAACGGTGGCTGCTCTGGCCGCGGCCATGCTCTACTCCACGCCAACGCAACCTCTCATCCCCTCGCAGTCAACATCAAGCGCACCCGCAAACGAAAGACACGTGATGAGCCACCACAAAAGATCAGCAAGCTTGCCATCGCTGCGGAAACAGAAGAGGACATCTACGACACTAAGACAGAAGTGGTCTGCTATGCCTGCGAACCTCAAGGCGAGCACTCCGCAGACCTGGGGACAGAAAAAGAGCAGGTGGAGAAGGTAGTGCAAGGTATCATGAAGGCCAATACGTTTGCGCGCCAAGAAGAAGTCAAGGCGTGGGAGCAGGAGATGGTGCCGTGTGAGCACATCTTGTGTCTCGAGCAGGAGTCAGGGAGGAAGATCGAGGGCGGAGATTTGGGACACTGCAGCATGTGTGAGCTGAAAGAGAACCTGTGGCTCTGCTTGACGTGCGGGAATCTAGGGTGTGGAAGAGCACAATTTGGAGGGGTGGGAGGGAACAGTCATGGATTGGCGCACACGGATACCTCAGGACATCCGGTTGCGGTGAAGCTTGGGAGCTTGACAGCTGATGGTGCTGCGGACATCTACTGCTATTCATGTAATGAGGAGCGGACGGACCCTGAGCTGGTGACACATCTGGCAAATTGGGGCATCGATCTGGCTGGCAGGACGAAGACGGAGAAGAGCTTGACGGAACAGCAGATCGAGCAAAACCTCAAGTGGGAGTTCAGTATGACAGACCAGGATGGAAGGGAGCTGAAGCCGCTGTTTGGGCAGGAGTTGACTGGACTGAAGAATCTGGGAAACAGCTGCTATTTGGCGAGTGTGGTGCAGAGCTTGTTCGCGATGAAGGAGTTCCAAGAAAGGTACTATCGTCCAGAAGATGAGATGAGGTGGTCGGATCGTCCAGCGGAGGATTTGGAGATTCAGCTGCGGAAGATGGCCGATGGACTGGTGAGCGGGAGATACAGCACGCCTGACTCGGATGTAATATCGAGCGAGGACTCACCGGAGAAGCCACATCAGAGAGGTCTCGCGCCGGCCATGCTTAAGCACCTTGTTGGACGGGGTCATGAAGAATTTTCAACGATGCGTCAACAGGATGCATTCGAGTTCCTGCTACACATTCTTAAGCTCGTTTCCCGGTCACAAGCGACAGCCAAGAACACATACCAGAACGTCACAGACCCAGTGGATGGCTTCCGCTTCGTCATGGAGCAGCGATTACAATGTCTGTCGTGCAAGAAGGTCCGCTATCGACAAGACGAAATGGAGAACATTTCTGTTGCGGTTCCCATCAAGCGACTGCCGTCTGACACTACCATGATCAACGGCAGCGATACGGAGAAGGCAGGCAAGGAGAAAGAGGAGTTCGAGCCAGTCACCCTCTCGCAATGTCTAGCAGACTTCACGGCGCCAGAGGTCGTCGAGCTCACTTGTCCAGCCTGTTCAGGCAAGCAATTTACCAAGCAGTCCCTCTTCCGCACCTTCCCGACTATCCTAGCAGTCAACGCCCGCCGTTTCGAGATCGTCAACTGGGTTCCGACCAAGCAGGACGTGCCTGTCATTGTTGAGGACGCGGCGCTGGACCTGTCACCCTACCGCTCGAAAAGCCTGCAGTCAGGCGAGGAGCTTCTTCCAGAAGACGCTGACGTTGGAAGCGGGAGCACCTCCGCCGGCGCATTCGTGCCGAACGCTGAAGCATTGGGTATGCTTGAAGCAATGGGCTTCCCCCGCGTGAGATGCGAGAAGGCACTCCACGCCACAGGCAACGCGGATGCAGAAGCCGCTACGACATGGCTATTCTCTCACATGGAAGACCCCGACATCGACACACCTCTTGACTTGGGTGGCGGAAGCGCTGCTGCCGGTGGCGCTGCAGACCCAGAGAAGATTGAAGCGCTAGGCAACATGGGCTTCGGTGCCCCCCAAGCCAGGCAAGCGCTCAAGGAGACAGGGGGTGATATGGAGAGGGCTGTGGATTGGTTGTTCAACCACCCTGATGCGCAGGGGCTGGACGAGAGTGGAGCTTCGGCACAACCTGAGGCGAAGAAGGAGGCGGAGGTTGATGATGGTCCGGCAGGATTCAGTCTGCAGAGTATCGTTTGCCACAAGGGAGGAAGTATTCACGCCGGGTAAGTCTTCTACAAGGATAGGCGAGTTCAACACTGACATCAATAGACATTACGTGGCGTTCATCAAGAAGGAGCAAGGGTGGGTGTTGTTCAACGATGAGAAGGTAGCGTTGGGAGGGGATGTGGATGAGATGAAGAAGTTCGCTTATGTCTACTTCTTTAGGAGGGAGGGAAAGTAGATCTACTCTTCACAGGAGCGATGAGTAGACGAGATGTGCATGGCGAGGTGTGGTTCAGCTAGCGTGGCGTCGAGGGGAAGTTCATGTATCATGAAAGAAGATTAGATGTGCGTGTCTGTGAAGGAATAGTCGGGTTCTACCTGAGACGCCAGCGAGCGACGATCATCTATGGTAGACCGAGTCTAAACTATCACAACCATAGAATCATGGAGAACACCCAGGTTTGTTGACAAGCACCTTCCCCTTGATTGTCTTGCATGCCGGAACGCTTTTCGGCATTACATTTCCATTTGCGAGTGGAGGTTTTGTCGAGAGGACACCTCTATCGTGCCATCTTCCGCATCTCTCCAGCTATAATAGTCCTTTCGCAGGGACTGCTCCATACCCATTGGACAGACTAGCATATGCAAGGGAAGCGGCTGTCGCGGCGGCTATCGCGCTACGTGACTTCCAATCGGCAATTGGACCTTCGACCGGAGCCCACCACCAGATAATGAATATCCTTTGCGGTGAGTCTGGGGGAGAACCCTAAAACCGGATTGCCTCGAGAGATCGTCAGCCAACGTAAGGCAATTGGTCAACAAACAGCTTCTATTTGCGCCATAACATGGTCTTGGCCGAATGCAGTCTGGCACTAGCCGTCTTGATGCGCTGCACGGCACGATATGATGTGCGGCTGAAAGGGACCCCACCAATCTTTGCCTTGCGCAAGCTGGACCACCGTGACTTGTCTTCTCGATCATGTATGTCTGTCGAGGACGTATGGACAGCCGATGACTGCTGGTCATCATGCGACCTAGGTTTGCACTGGATGACGTCTCAGTAGTATGGATGTGCGCTCTAGACGTCGAGCTGAAGGCCGCTAGGGAGGTATTAGATGAGGAGTGCGACGCCGACCCGCCGATATTAGACTCGACGATAATTTGCAAATATGGGCGAATCGGCGGTCATAATGTCGCCATTGCATGCCTCTCAGCTGGAAGGACTGGACTGACTTCAGCGGCGGACCTGGCTACAAGGCTTTCGATACATTTTCCTGGAGAACGACTGGGGCTTTTCGTCGGAGTCAGCGGTGGTGTACCTACTTCTCAGCGCTTCCTCCGACTGGGAGACGTTGTCATCAGCAGGCCGGGCCACTTCAGGGGTGCTGTGATCCAATACGACAGTGGCCGCGTCTTGACTCACGGCATAATAGAGCCGACTGGAAGCGTCAAGCCTCCGCCAGATATACTCCTGAATGCTGTCAGCCATCTCACGAGCGAGCGCTTCGAGGAGAAGCAAGCCTGGAGAGAGCACCTACGCGCCTTCGATCGGCTCCCTGGCTTTAGGCGACCACCCGTGGGGACGGATATGCTCTTCCCTTCTGACTACGACCACGTCGGAGGGGATCAATGCGAACAATGTGACACAAGAAGATGCGTTGAACGTCCGCCCAGAGCGGATCCCAAAGCGCCGAACATCTACACTGGATCCATAGCTTCAGGTGGTATGGTAATCAAAGACGCAAGAACCAGGGATCAAGTTAGCGCTGGTCTTGGAGGGGTGCTATGCTTCGAGATGGAGGCCGCTGGTGTGCTAAATTCTTTTCCATCTCTAGTAGTTCGAGGTGTGACCGACTATGCAGACTCGCATAAGCATGGGGACAAGCTGTGGCAACCTTACGCTGCTGCTACAGCAGCATCATGTGCAAAGGAAGTGCTTCTCACAGTACCGGCACCTCGCAGACAACTACAGCATTTGACGACAATTCTGTCAAACCCGATAGTGGCCGAGCCATCATCTGCGAACTCAACGCTTACAATGTCTCCGTTCCGGACGTCACAAGAGAGCTCGACAAGACCCAGACCACGACCACGGACTCCACCTCGGAGGACCTCAACTAGCCATATCAATGTTCCCTTTGCAAGAAACGAAGCGTTTACGGGACGAGAGAAGGAATTGGAAGACCTTGCCGTGAAGTTTGGCCCTGGTATGTCAACTAATCGAGTGGCCATATACGGACTAGGAGGTGTAGGAAAGTCAGCATGTGCTCTTGAGTACGCCTACCGTGAAGCACTAGCCAATGGTATGCCAGTCTTCTGGGTCTCAGCCATTGATCTGGAAAGTTTGAATCAATCACTGCAGGACATTGCCGTCCGGCTCAATTGTCTACCACGCTTCGGGACCTCCGTGGACAAATCAAGCATTCGGTCAAGGTTGTGTGATGGCAGCATCGGCAAATTCTTGATTATCGTGGACAACGTGGACGATGAAGAGTTCTTGTCGCAGAAGATATTACCTTACTTACCAAATCACCCGGACGCACGCATCATCTTCACGACTCGAAGCCGTAAGATAGCCAATGATATCGCACGCCAGACGATCAATCTATCAGCATTCAACGAGACGACCGCGATTGCTTTGTTGAGGAAACATCTATCCATTGACGGGCAACAGATGCAATCACCCGCCCTTGGCAGATTCCTCGAGCAAATGGCTTGTATTCCTCTGGCTCTCGTACAAGCATCAGCTTACATGAGAAACACTGGATGGACTATAGAAGAATATATGGAGGTTTTCGAGACGAACAAGGAGGAAGCGGCGGATCTCCTCTCGCAAGGCTATACAGCTACCGACAGACCTTCGTCGTCGCCGAATGCCATTACTACAACCTGGCAGATCTCCTTCAACTACTTACAACGGAAGAAGCCTTTGGCTGCCGAGTATCTTGGGTTTCTTGCGTGCGTCTCACCGCACGCCATCCCATTGAATATCTTACCGCCTGGTAAAACGATTGCCAAGCGCCTGTCGACTATGGTCATATTGGCTGATTACGGATTTCTAAAACAAAGAAAGAAGCCGAATAGCATGATCGAACGATTGTATGACATGCATTTGCTAGTCCATAGCGTAGCTGGAGATTGGCTGAAACGGGAGGGCCAGTGGGAGACACAGGTCGTGGCTGCCTGCCGGAGACTCCTGCAAATTCTCCCAGCGTCGCCGTCTCACAAGGACATGCTGGTTTGGGCACCTTACGTCGGCCATGCGAGTCACGTTGCGACACTTTCAGCGCTCCCCGATGCCGATAGAGAGACATTACTTATTAGAGTCCTTCAATGTCAAGAAAACCTCGCGAAGTATCTAGGAGCTATGAAGACATCCAGGGCCCTTCTCGATCTTCAGCGTCACGCCGGGAGAATTGATAGTACAGCATACCTTGTCACTCTCGAAACTCTGGGTCGGGTGTTACAGAAAATGAAGTATATGGACGAGGCCATTGTGGCATTCACTGAACTCGAGCAGAGAACCGCCGCTCGACACGGCAGAGATGCAGAACAGCTCAGGAGAGTCACAAACCTGCGGCAAGGTGCAATCGAGCGGCAAAGACGTCTACAAATAAATCAAGCGCTTGGTGAGGAGGTCTCTCAACTACTTGGTGGATCTGACAACGAACACCATACCCAAAGCCTGGAACATCTGCGTGATCTGGTCGTCGAGGTTGTGGATTCGCATCGTACCGATGGAGACCGCCGGTCTCGCATGAGAGTAGCCGTGGACAGATTACAAAGGGCGCTGGCACCTCAGGCAGGTGTAGATGAAGACGGCTCAGATATAGACGACCACAGAGCATCAGCAGCAAGACGACAGCGACTTTCCTAGCAGTAGTCTCTATGTAAGCGCACAATGTTCAGTGGAATACCGGAGGAGAGACAACAAGCTCCGGACAGCATGATATTGACCTCCGCAGCTAGGAATGTATCGTGAGGCTCAAAGACTTCCTTGATCACGATCCTACCAAGCCTCTTCACACGCTACCAGTAGCAATGGTACGATAATGTAATTTCTTGACTAGCTTTAATGTCTCCGTCTTTTTCATACTGTCATCGTTCTCTGAATCCTGCTGTTCGCAGAGCGAGCCCGAGACTCGATCCTCACTCGGCTCGCCTCCACACCAGCCCTCACAGCTACCACAAGTCGCTCAGACCTGACAGTCGCCAACATACCTGCTCTTTGCATCACAACTTCTCTTGTTTCACTTTCACCCTTCCCTCCACCACTGCCAACCTCCTCTCCTCCCTCTCCCTCTCTTTCCTCCTGTCCGTTAAGCACATCTTCTGCAACGCAACGCTGCTCTCCAACCACTCCAGTCTCTTGACCGTAAGTCCCTCCATTCCTCCCAACCACCTGCCCCGTTCCTTCTCGACCTTGACCAACCTCCCTTTCTCAGTTTTCACGTCCTTCTCTCCTCTCGTCTCCTGCTTCGCCTCGGCGATCACTTCCTCCCCAACGTCAATAGCCCTCTGCACGTCCTCGACAGGTGCGTTGTCCAGGACCCAGACTTTGAGAAGCATGTATCTCGCCCTGTAGTAGGGTGGTAGAGAGGAGAGGGCAAGCATGGGTTCAATGGAGATCAGGAGCTGGGTGCAGAGCGACTCGATGATGTCGGCCGTGAGGGGCTCGCCGAAGAGCGATGCGATGTTGGCCCAGATGTTGTCGATGGCTAGGTTGTGGGATTCGAAGTTGGAGGAGGGGGGTTCCTTGGCTTTGACAGTTGGGTGGCGGAGGGAGGGAGGCATGGTGATGGTTGTTTTTGGGTCAGTATGGTGATGAAGGGAGGATTTGGTGTGATATGTGGTGGCTCGGGGTAGGTGGTGTGAGTGGATGTGGAACTGGGAGACGGCGAGACGGGAAAGGTCGAATGGATCATGAGCGGCGAACAGTGGCTGACGTACATGTGTATGATTGCAGGACATGTGAAGATCTCATGCCTTCACATGCAAGTATAGCTCATCCTCGCCACCGTATCAAATCGACCGAGTTTGGATCTATCATGGAACTAGGGAGGATGCAAAAAACTGTCGATGGAAGAAAGTCTCATTCACCTATATACACAAAAGAAACGAAGAAATTGCCACGGGAGCGGAACGTGTCCTACCACCGTCCAGAGAAACGATCAGGGATTCGTCGCAAAGTAGAGGTTCATCAGTGATGGACCACCACAGTACTCGTACTTGTTGCCTCCGCAAGGCATGAGTTTTTCGATGGGACAAGTGACTGCCGCAAAGCCAGTGCCCTTTTGTGGACTGTTGGATGCATAGCACTCAACTCCGTACTCGACACTATAACGTGGTCAGTACTGAAAGTGAA
Source organism: Elsinoe necatrix (assembly GCA_033846785.1). NCBI lineage: Eukaryota > Fungi > Ascomycota > Dothideomycetes > Myriangiales > Elsinoaceae > Elsinoe > Elsinoe necatrix. The sequence goes on from JANZYI010000008.1 coordinate 745,636, forward strand.
TAGTGGATGAACGGGGAACATACCCGAAGTACTTCAAGCTCCTGTCCTTGGCAAAGGCCGCACACATGTCGACTGTCATGGCCGGGTCCGAAGTCCTGGCTCCATCCAAAGCACGACCATTGCCAGCATCAGTATAACATTGCTTGGCCTTGTAGTTACCACTCGACGCCTTGATGACGACTGGAATATAGTTCTTGTTGACCCAGACATTGATCGTTCCTGAGCCGCCACAGACCTGGCTGAAGTTCCCATTACACCTGTAGTTGCACGAACTGAATCGAGGCTGGCTGAGTGTGTCCAAGAGCTTTATACCATCACCAGATCCCAAAACATTACTACAGTAGCATTGAGAGCCAAACTCTGTACCATAGTACTTGTAGTCCTTGCAGTAATCGGCACATGTGTCGACTGACATCTTGTCTGAGGCGGAGCTGATGCCGGCGAGGACTCGACCGGATCGACCTTCTGCGTAGCAGCCGACGTAGTTGTCGCCGTACGAAGCTGGAGCGACTGTAAGCTGGAAGACAGAGTTGCTTGTATCATTGGTCGAGACGAAATCGGGGTCCGTGTTGTTGTACACTAAGATTGGTTAATTACATTCTTCGCAGTCATGACAGCGATGAATCTCACCATTCATATAGGAGGGGCCTCCGCAGAGCTCTGTACGGTCACCGGGACAAGTCATAGAACAGCCGGTTGACATATTGACTCCAGCGTAAAATTGAGAGGTTGGATTCACCCTGGGAATGATCAGCATGAATGATTTAGTCGAAGAGATTACTCACGCCAAGTCACAATGACATTCTTGACCGTATTCGACGCCGGAGTACCGATAACCCTTACTGCTGCAAAAGGTCTGGCACTTCTCTACTGTCAGGCCATCCATTTGAGTCGAAAGTGCGTTGAGTGTCCTTAATGGCGAGCCCGTGGAATCGTTGCCACAGCCTACATATTTGTTGAACGAGTTGCCAAAGGTCTGACCAATTGCTGGATTGGCTGTAGGAAGTGGTGTGCTGTCCACAGTTCTGGTGATGGATGGGCGAGAAGCATTTACGGGACACTCCATATCAGCAGCGGTAGCGGACTCGGGACCATTGGTGATCCTGATACAACCAGGAAGCTTGTCAAGCATACCGCGGACAGGCTCGCCGACTTGAGGAGGCATTTCCGGACAGTTGATGCCATGCTGAGAATTGCGGTTCGCCTGCAGGATGGGACACTCTTCGATTGTGCCGAAGCCGCTGTCGGCGATGCAATTATCTACAGCCTTCTTCTGTAAAGCTACATCCCATCCATTCTGGAAGTCACCGTGAAAGCCGTATCCAGTTGGGTCACCCATAGAAAAGACGAAGCGACCACCATCGTCGGTGTTCTGAGTGAGGCGGACGGCATAGTTGGTCTCCATGAAGACATGTGGAAGGAGGACCGGGTAGCCGGGCGGGCAGACACCGTTGTCGACACCACTGAGATATGCAACGTGGCTGTTGTCGGACCTGTACAAATCTCTACCATTCCAGCAGGATTGAAAATGTATCTGAGCTCGGAGACCGTTGATACAGCTGGATACATTGACAAGGTTGGGCGTCTCTGGTCCGATGATCTCAGATAAACAAGCATAGCTGATGGCGTCCTGGATCGGACGGCTGGGATAAGTAGCATTACCCCATGTGTTTCCAGTAGCGTTGTACCTCCGGTTTGACTTGTTGCCAGAGACCATCATGAAGCCTTTTGGAAATGGTGTGAACTTCTGGCCACCATCTGGAAGATAGCCACGACCAAGATAGTAGATGACGCTCCCCGTGTGGTAGACCTCCTCGAAAGATCCATTCGGCCGAGCATAGTAAAGGTTGGGTGTCCAATATGCGGACTTGTCGGGGAAGATCTCGCATGAGTTGCAAGCAGAGTTCACAAGACTCTGAAAGGTAGCATTGACTCCAACGTTGGAACCGCCGCTGATGGTGTGGGCGTGCTGAGCAAGTGCACCCGGGTTGACGATTGGGTCGACACGGCCAATCTGAATGATGTTACAGTTCATGCGCCAGAATGCCTCTGCATAGCTGGCAAGCAGCAGGATATAGAACAGGCTTGACATATTGAGCGGAGCTGACTTGCGCTTGAGTGGCGAAACCCGTAGTTTCGCGAGATCGGATGGGTGGACGGTCTTAAGGTGGCGGAACGCCGAGGAATCCTTTCAAAGATTGATTACAGGCGCTATCGAAGCGTGTATGGCGAATCAGACTGTCCTGTCATGGACATTTTACCGCATACTGACAGTAAGACTTGGTTCCCAGAGGCGGTTGGACCAGTTCCCGCGCCACAATAGAAGTACCCTTCACTTTGTGACGGATGCGTCGAGAGTTGACAAAGGGAACAATGTGCCCGAGAGATGTGATGTACAAGCGCCAGGGGGAGACGCACAAACAAAGAAATAGATGAATGACAGCGTCACGGAAAGAGATTAGCGCAGGAAAACGATCTGTATTTCGAGGCCGGTCGAACCATGAAGCCGCATCTGGACTTACCTGGTATACATGTCGTTGAGGGTGCTCATATTCCTGTTTTGATTCTTTGTGGAATGTAGCCGCAAATGAGCATTCTGGATTTTGGCGGACTGGATCTTTCCCATGACCATCTTTGTTTGAATGCATACCATTGGCTGATCTTGCATATCGAGTACGTGCGAGAAATGCATGGCAGTATTAGCTGTGGTGATCGTGAGCGGTGCTGCACATGTGAGAAGTCGAAAGCGGAGCCGACGCGTGACCTGCCGTGCACGACAAGGTGATAGTGCTGCTGGAGGATGACCTACTACGTTTCTACATCGACTCCAGCTCGGAACTCTCGCGCAATATCTGAAGCAATGATATAGAAGTCGTCATGAGTGATGCAAGGTGGCCGCCAAAGTCTCATTCGTATGGCTGTGTGCTGACTCATCATGCAAACGCTGACCATTATCGTGCCCAGCAGGAACAAGTGTTCAGCAAGCTACAAGATACCAGACGAACGATTTGATCATATTTACATACATTCACTACAATCTACCGAATGGCCTTTTTGTCGTTACCGCATTCCACATTATAAAAAAGAAGAGAGTTCCTCCTGAACCCAGAAACCAGTTCCAGAACACCTCGCTCGAGGGTATCATATGTGCTGATTTTATCCCTGACCAAAGCCATAAAGTATCCAATCGACTGATCATTTCGCGGGTACAGCGCTGACCTCGTCTCGATTCGAACGCTTCTCCTTAGCGCGGTTGGAGGGTTTACCTTGGCGGTCTGATGTTCGCTTCTTGCTCTTAGCAGGAGATCCAAGGATGAGTCTAGAAATATCCTCGATGACTCGGATAGGCCACATGACCACGAAGCAGGCAGCCTCGAAAGGCATCATGACCATGCGTCCAAAGTAGCTGAATGTGGTCGCGATAATGCTTGGCTTCTGACTCGATTGTGCGGCAACAGCTGCCAGGCTCAGGGCATCCTGGAGTCTGTTGTCAAGTGACTGCATGCGTTGGTCGGTGAGCATCGTAAGAGTGGTAACACGTTTCTCATAACGACGAACGGCTCGCTCCAGTGCGTCGATACGTGGCTCATATCGCTTACGCAGCTCTGCAGATAATTGGGCCATCTCTTCTTTCTGACCAGAGACTGCAATCGGGGAGTGAGTAGGCTCGGAGACTTTGGCTTCCAGAACCTCTAGGCGAGATTCAAAGTTGGCATGTTTCTCTGTGTCCTTGCCCACCAGGTGATCGGCACCATTCGCGACCCGCTGGAGATGGATAGTCCGGTTAGTGACAAGCTTGACGGCCTGACGGAAGGGACGGATCTCAGCTGCCAACAAGAAGATGGTCAAGTTGTAATCGGACACCAGGACGGTAGATCCTCTGGAAAGCTGACTGCGGATGATATGTAGCAGATATGCGCCAAGTGCAGGGAAGACGAATGTGGACAGTAATGCGAGCTTCTCGTGCGTCCGCAACTTCTCTGCCGCCTCTTCTGCATCCTCATCCATCTCCAAGTCGGACCTATCGACTTCTTTTGCTTTGAGTGCCTCTTGCGACTGGACCGAGTCCTTCATTGATTTGGGCGATGGCGAGGCCTCCGGGTTCTCCGACAGCACGTTCGGCCTCTCCGAGATTGAAGGACGGCGGGAAGAGCTCTGGCGTATGGCTTGGGCCGAATGGTACCATTGCCTTCAGAAGATCAGTGGAGCATGGGTCTACCAGAAGCGAAACTCACCATGGTAATCTGACAGACCAGTTCAAGAAGATGGCTGCAAGTCCGAGAAGCAGGATATCGGTAATGAATGCGCTGCCATTCGTGAAGAGCAATCCACCTACAGCCGGAAGCAGAGCAAACGCAAGGGGTGAAGAATGCCAGTGAGATGCATCGTCTTCGTTGCTGTCATCTGTATTGATGCCGAGTCCTGGCAGGATGAAATCACCGGCTGACGACTGAACTGACTGTCGCGTGTCACTGGCGTAGGACAAGACAGATGAGCGTCGGCGTGGAAGCGGTGGTGTAGATAGTCGGGGCGACTCTGCGCTGACTTGTCGGCCTCGTTCTCTTAGGAATGCGCCTGGTGCTGGGGCCACAGAAGATGATGCCATGGCTTGAGATGCGGATCAGGTGGTTCGCGTAAGCTGGGAAAGTGGAGGTCTGAGTGTCGAGGTTGCGGCCATATCGACCTCTTCAAGCTTCAGGGATGAGAATCACATGCATCAAGCCGCAATGATGGTGTGTTGACGCAGATAAGACGCGACTTCCCCTGCAGCACGACCGTTGCAGAGGATCTTCCCTGCAGGAATGTGGAGATGAAGTCTGTTTTGCCAAGAATACCGCAATACCTTGTTTCGACCTCACTTCGTCTTTTCCCATTAACGAGGATGACAACCAATACTTTCCATCATGATCCCTTCTAGAGCCATGAACAAGAGACTTTCGCGAGAATGCCGACAGCATCGCGTGCTCCGAAACTTGCTCCCCCCTGGCCGACCCACACCAACATTGTCACGCCAGCCTCACCCAATCATGCCATGAGATTGCAACAATGTCTCCCGAAGTTACCTGGAAAGGTTTCTCCTCTTTTGCTCGGAGGCTATCATCAGTGGCTCGAAATTACATACAGCAAACCATTGAAACGGCCAGCCTCTCCAACGTGCCGGCAGGCCTCATCGTTGAGTTTCAAAGATTGCCGCTCGTCCAGAACCTTCGAAGCACAAACAACGGAGCCAAGAAGATCTTCTGTTGCATTCACATCCATACTTTCAATATAAAGAGTAGCATTGGATCCGCAGCCGTAAAGTACAATCCATGTTGTGTTTCATGCCAAAGGTCCTGTCGATCTCTTTGACAGCCTTCGGGACCGTTAGTCAACGCCCACTGATGCCCGCTCGAAACGGATCGGATAGCAAGCCTTTTCGTTGTAGCCTTCATATACTTTATCATGAGGTAGGCCCTGTTTTGTTCTTGTACCATAGCGGCATTGCATCGAACACTTCGACATGTACTGGTCTTCCAGAGTAGCCTTCGTGGCTGCAGTGATGGGTTCGTCGGTAACGGCACAGACACTATCGCCACCGGCAGAAAAGACAGACGAGGGATACGTGGTAGAGGGTGCTGGTACATTCAACACCATGTTCGAGGTCAATTTCACAAACGCTTCGGCGCTTCCGGACGGCTTGGTGCCATCGACTTATCTCGTTGGTGCTGGCAGAGCTCCATACGGCAGAAAATTCTACGAGTCGAATATCAAATTCAATGCTGGAGACTCTGTGTCATTGCTTGTCCAGCCAGGTTTAGTAGACGGCGAGATCTCCTCGGGAGAATTCAGGACCAACTACAAGGACATTCTCTACGGTAGTGTCAGGACCGTGGCAAAGGCTAGCCCGGTAGCTGGCACATGTCACGGGTTCTTCTCCTATCTGAATGACACTCAAGAGAGCGACATCGAGCTCTTGACATCCGATCTCAGCAAGATATGGTTCACGAACCAGGCTCTGACCGAGAACACGGATGCGATAAGTGTAACAGCCCCTGCGCCTGCCGACCTGACCGCTGCCTATCACGAATATCGTATCGACTGGCTAAAAGATCGTGTTCGATTTTTCATCGATGGCCAGTTCACGAAAGAAATTACAGGGAATGCTCCATACCTGGCATCTGGGTGGATCTGGAACAACTGGGCGTAAGTCTATACGCTGTGACGAAAGCTATATGCTGACAGATGCAGTAACGGCGATGCTGGCTGGTCAGGCGGTCCACCGGAAGAGATCAACGATCTCCGTATCAAGTCCATCACTGCCTATTGGAACCGCACAGGTCGAGACGGTGATGCCCCAGCAGAATCGAGTAGCACTCCCTCTACACTCAAGGCACGATCAACATCAGCAAAAGCCAAGACGTCGTCAACGACATCTACCAAGAGCCGTCGGGATTTGAGCACCAAGGTGCCAGTGGCTGTATCAGTCACCACCAAGATCGTCAAGCACAAAACCACCACCACGACCAAGAAGAAAGCTGGCAAGAAGACGACGACGACGACAACAACGACGACCAAGAAGAACAAGAAGGCTAAGAGAACTTCCACGGTCATCCCGACCTTGAAGCAGGCGATCCGCACACCAAAGCCAAAGGAGTAATGTCAAGTCATGTGTGTTCATATGTTGTAAATCTGTAGATACCTCCCCTACAAAAGACGAATGTATCTACTTGACCACAACCCTCCCCTCTCCGCCCTCAACCTCCCATTCCCATCCCTCAACCCCTCTTCCATCCATCTCCACCCGTCCCTCCTGAAGAGGCAGACTCACCGTCCCCTTCGTCCCCACCGGCGTCCGCCACCACACTTCCGTCCCATTCTCCCCTCTCGTCCAACCGGCCTCGAACTTCCCCAAGCCCGTGCTCCATCCGCCCCTCACACTGCTCAGATCCCCCCACTGTGGCGCGAGTCGCCACTCGCTCCCCTTCCGCCCCACGACCGATAAACCGAGGACGTATTGCGTCAACGCGCTCGTGGAGCCGCTTGACCACCCGTGTGCGTGGCTGGGGTAGCTCGCGTCGTAGCCGTACCCACGACTCGAGCGGTAGCTGAAAGAGCCATTGGTGAGGTACCCTTCTATGACGGTGCTGCCGGTGCCGTTGGGGTTGTTGGCGTACCAGCCCCAGCTCCTTCTTATCAGCTCCAGGGCGCGGTCTGCCTGTCCGATGGTGAGGTGCGCTTGGATCTCGAAGCTGGATATGAAAGGACTGATATTTCCTGGGAGCTCGGGGGTCTCGGCGCCAATGGGGGTCCAATTGCGGGTTAGTGCCGAGGAGATGGATTCAGCTCGCGTGGAAAGGGAGGTATTGGCTGAGGATGAGGGGAGAGGAACGACGCCGAAAAGAACGGCCATGCTGTTGGCGTCCTGCGGGATGAGGGTCGTGGAGGTGGCGTTGTCTTTGAAGGCGCCGGCGGCGTCGGACCAGCAATATTGGTTGATGGCCGGGGCGATGGCATCAGCACGTGCGGACCAATTCGCTGCGAGGGCGGGGTCTTCGAGCCAGGTTGCAAGGGTAGCAGAGGTGCGCAGGGTATGGTAGTATATCATTTGGGCTTGGGAGTTGTTGAAGCCTGTTTGCCAGCGAGCCCAGTCACGGAGGCCGGTGACGTTCATGAGACCTGAGGGGTAGGTGACTTGGCTATTGATGTAGCCCATGAGGAGGTTGTACTTCGGCCAAATGTTGGTGAGCCAAGCTGTGTCGTTAGTGTAGAGGATATAGTTGTAGCAGCCTATCATTGTCCACATATTGTAGGTTGTGCTGGATTGTTGGAGGAGAGGCTGCAAACATCAGTAAGAACTGCGCACGTATATCACAGAACATACTGGGCCGGATTCTGGCAAGCTACCATCTTTGTTCTGATAGTCGAACATGACTTGAAGAGCGTTTCTGACGCTGTCCATTTCCCCTCCAATCGAATAGAACAAGCTAGGGACTGCAATACCCATATCACCTGGCCACACGGCTCGGTCTCGCTTGGCCCCATCCATGATAATTGTCTCTCCTGGGCCCATGGTACCATTGTTTGCCCACCCCTTGCTGAGTGTCGGGACCCATCGACCAGTGTTTGGTGGTGCGTTGTTGGTTTGAAGAGTGTACGCGCCTGCGTACCAAATACGGTTGAGAAGCTCATCAGACGAGTGAAAGTAGCCCTGGTAATTTCTGAGGTTGGCCCATGTCGGCTCAAAGGAAATCTCTAGGCTGATATCGTCAAATGTGATCGACGCCGCTGGGTCGGTGGTCAGGAGAAATAGAGTCAGGTACTTGAAGCCACCACGCATTGACTTGTCTGGCATAGTGTACGTGTAGGTACCAGCGCCAGTGAAGTTCTGGTACAGTGCCCCATCGCCGGCTTGGAACTTGCCATTCGAAGAGTCGGAGTATAGGCCAATCCAGTTGAGACCCTCGGTAAAGGCCATCCCCAAAGCTCCTTCGCCCGTGGCTGTATACGTGACGCTCAAGATACCACCAACCTCGATGCCAAAGTCAAACACCAGAGCCGATGCGTTACCTTGAATGTTATTCTCGCCCGGCCAGTCCGATATCTTCTGCGCGGTCTCTAGTGACATTATTGAGACTGGCTTAACTGTCCGCGATGCTGGAGAGTAAACATTGGTGTCCCATGGCCCGGGGAATGCAGGCTCGTCCGGTCCATTGCATGTTGTGTTGCGCCAGCATGATTCTGTCGCCGCCAGTGGCAGGCAAAGTAGAGCAAACGCCAGCAGAGACTGCAGATGTGACATTATAATTGATATCAGATGGATACCTACCTCGTGAAAATCACAAGCTCGAGGGTAGCGTGCTTATGTAGCCCTACTGACATCGAAAAACAATGACATGGACTGCTATACTTTCGCCCCGTCTTGTACCGAAGTTCTGCTGAAAGTGCAGAGCCACGATAGGACGGAAAAATTGGCCGAGACAGGAACGCGGCAAAGAGAGAGGAGATGGTTGTGTCGATCTGTCCATGTCATGCGGGGTGAGCTTGATCTATTGCCAGATTGGCAAGGGTCCACTACAGCTTTCTTTACAGATGTGCCATCTAAGAATCCTCAGCAATGTATCTACCGGTGGGGGCAACATGGGTACTAAAAGCCTGCTCAGCCCCGTGGCCGCCAACATTAGATGTAAACGAGCGGCACTCAGAGCCTCGGGGACACATGCAAAAGTCCCGCCACCGTCGTTGACTTGGTTCAGCTGGGACGCATCTACCATATCGCTTCGGAAGTGACAGGTCGAGTGTCTGCATGGGTTGTCATTCTTCCAATTCAACTTCAGCGGCCGGAACCACAGCGTCGTCAACGCTAGTTGGTATTGTCATGTACAAGCTTTGTGTCAGGCTCCCTTCGCCTTCCGTACACTGTGCGGCAATCAAGATTGCGCTTTTCCTTGCTTACGATAATCCTTGATCCAATTACGATTGAAGAAAGGAGGCGTGGCTACCACCTGAGATCAGCGAGGGGATGGCAAGATCGAGTCCCGGCTGCATTACCATTGCACGAAGAGATGGCGTCGTCGACTTCTCTAAAGGATCCGTTCCAAAATACAGATCGTTTCATTTCACGACGATGTGTTCGAGGAATAGATCGCTTAAGCTCGATTGATACAGCCCAGTGAGTTAGCTACTGCAAATACAGATCTTCCGCATGCGTGCATAAGAGTATATTGGTATGAATGGTTTGCCAGAGACAGTTGCTTGGCTATGCCGATGTGCCTAGTGCTCGATTTAAATGCAGAAGTTGATGCTATGGTGAATTCGTGAAACGATCAGCTAGCCACGTGGCTCTAACTCATCAGAGGAGTCTTTGTAGTGCCTCGTAGAAGCGTTGACGACTTTTGCGTAGGACTAGACGCTTTGTCGAAATACCTACCGCTGCTTCCGTCTCCTGTCCTACTCACCGAACAGCCTGGCAGTGATTTCGCCCGCAAGATCCTCGTCCAGATCATAGTCTTCTCCATTATTCTTGCCCGCACCGACCGCCTCGAATGCAGCGACGACCGTCCGCACATCGAAACCCATCTCAGTGAATCGCTGTATCAAGACGGGATTGTACCCTCGATATCTGACTTGTCAGCTACAGGCAGTTTGAAAGATTCGACACGACATACTGGGCTTTCTTTTCAGCCTCTTCTAGTTGCTTCCGTCTGTCCTCCTGGTCTTTCGTTGACATTGCCGAACCGTGTGAGGCAGTGCTTTTACCATCTTCCTGAGCCCCTGCATACTGGATCGCCCATTCCCTCGCTTTCTCTGCGAATGCCTCGGGATCTGTTATGAGCATCCTTGCTACCTCTGCATCTTGTGGATCTTTAGGCTCTGGTGAAGCAAGGAGTGATTGGAGGGAGATGAGTGCCGATTTCAATGTGAGTATTGGTGACCACGCGGTGCCTAATGTATCTAGACAGATAGCGCCTGTCACTGAGCTGATGTTGGGATGCCAGATCTTGGTCAAAAACTTCATCTTAGGAGGCTGGAATGGGTACTCGTTCGGAATGCTAAACAGATTTAGGAGCTACTCCCAGCACTTGCCATGTGGTACTTACCGAATATCAACTTTGTATATGCCGCCATCGAAGGGAGTGTCTGGAGGTCCTGAGCTGGGTCTCAGCATGCATGTAGGTCGACCGGATCTCGTGGTTCACTACCTTTGAACACTCCGTAGAAATGATCGAGCTTGTCGAAGCCTTCACCGTCTACCGGCTCCAGCGTGACGCCAGAATGGGTGTCCTTCTGCACGTCTTGCACTTCCTTCGCCAGTCTTCTGTTCCTGTTCGCAGCCATCTTTGCTGACCTTCTCCCAATTGCTCCACTTGCTTCTTCGCGCCTGGAGGCTCTGAGCAGTAGAGCCCCAGGTCCTTGGCTGCTTTATGCTGTTAGACTTCCCCACTAGGCTGCCGAATATTGCAGGGATGAACAGAGCAGACAAAGACCAAGACGATGGGTGCAGTCGTTCAAGCAGGGAATTGTATAGCAATTATAGGCGATTTTGCCTGGTCCGAAGTGGGGGTTTGGCGGCGTACTCGAAATAACCATAAAATGAAATCGGGTTGGACGATTGAAGCTCGTAGAGATTGTGAATCACGGTTGGTCAGTTGTAGATCGAAGCCTGGAATGATAGGTAGTTGATGTGTTCAAGGAAGAAGGAATTTGATTATGCAACACGAGACCAAGCATGCCCATCGGTCCCGCCAGCCAAAAATGGTCTATGACATCCGAAGCTCCTGCCAAGACCTGATGTCGGCGCGATTCGCCGCGTCGCCGATAGCTTACCTGATGTGATCTGTTCAAGCTTGTGAACATCTACAAGCATCATCGAACATCACAGAACAACCTTTTCCAGCTCATAATCAAATCTCTCGGCCATCGCAGCTCTACTTAGCGCTTCGTCCATCTAGTAGCAGTGTATCCCGATCACACTTAGCTTCAGCAAGAAGCTAATAACAATATGGTTCGTTCTGAGCTCATCTCAAATCCTGAGCCGAGCTAACAGTATCACAGGGTCAAGGCCAGTCTGGTATGGGAGGTCAGCCTCCTGGCCAAGGCGACGGAAAAGACAAGAAAGACGGGAAGGTACGATACTGCCGATGGATTCGGATGATACTCAGCTCACATCCTGCTAGAAAGACAAGCCCAAGTACGAGCCGCCTCCACAACCAACTACCAGAATTGGTCGCAGGAAGAGAAAGGCCGCCGGACCAAATGCGGCAGCGAAGCTCCCTACAATCTACCCTACCGCGCGATGCAAGCTACGATACCTTCGAATGCAAAGAGTCCACGATCACCTACTTCTGGAAGAAGAGTATGTCGAGAACCAGGAGCGGCTACGCAAGGCAAAGGCGGCGAACACTGCACAGCCAGCAACTGCGGGAGGCGACAGCGATGCGATGGACCGAAATGCGGACGAGAGGAGCAGAGTAGATGATATGCGCGGATCTCCCATGGGTGTCGGCAATCTCGAGGAACTCATCGATGACGACCATGCGATCGTTTCATCCGCGACCGGACCGGAATACTACGTCTCTATCATGTCGTTTGTTGACAAGGATCTTCTCGAACCCGGTGCATCAGTCTTGCTACACCACAAGTCCGTCTCGGTCGTCGGTGTTCTCACAGATGAAGCGGATCCGCTTGTGTCGGTCATGAAGCTCGATAAGGCGCCGACGGAATCGTACGCAGATATCGGAGGTCTGGAGTCACAAATTCAAGAGGTGAGGGAGGCTGTCGAATTGCCACTGTTACATCCAGAATTGTACGAAGAAATGGGTATCAAGCCACCAAAGGGTGTCATTCTCTACGGTGCGCCGGGTACAGGAAAGACGCTACTCGCAAAGGCTGTTGCAAACCAGACGTCTGCCACTTTCTTGCGTATCGTCGGATCGGAGCTCATTCAAAAGTATCTTGGAGATGGGCCGCGCTTAGTACGACAGCTCTTCCAGGTCGCGGCGGAGCACGCACCGTCTATTGTGTTCATCGACGAGATCGATGCTATCGGCACAAAGCGTTACGAGTCGACGAGTGGTGGTGAGCGCGAAATTCAGAGGACCATGTTGGAGCTCCTAAACCAGCTTGATGGTTTCGATGATCGTGGCGATGTCAAGGTCATCATGGCGACGAACAAGATTGATACTCTCGACCCTGCACTTATCCGACCTGGTCGTATCGACCGCAAGATTCTCTTCGAGAACCCTGATCGTACGCTTCCTCTGCAACTTTTTATTGCCGCTTGTACTGACTTTGTTCCAGAAATCACCAAGCGCAAGATTTTCACGCTTCACACATCCAAGATGTCGCTCGCTGAAGATGTCGACCTGGACGAGTTCATCAATCAGAAGGATGACCTATCTGGTGCTGACATACGCGCGATCTGCAGTGAAGCAGGTTTGATGGCACTTCGAGAGAGGAGAATGCGCGTCAACATGGCGGACTTTAGGCAGGCAAGGGAGAACGTGCTGAAGACCAAGAGCGAAGGTGAGCCGGAAGGCTTATACTTGTAATCTATCTCTAGGTACTGGCGAGTCGATGGAGGACACACAGCTGAGGCAGAGACGTCAACAAGAATCAGCAAACGCATCGAGTGCTGGATCTGTCTACTTGAAAATGGGTTGTATTCATGAGATCATGCGATGTGCCTGCGGTGATTCGGCCGTGCAATCCAAACGCCGCGCTATGCCGCCCCCAAATATGACTATCTTGCTTTTCCTCCGGTGTTCCTTTCCCCGATCACAATCTCTTCACCCAACCCTTTCACTGTACCTGTCGTCAGTAGGCCTCGACTCGATCTTATCATAGATTCCCCCCAAATACATCCCCCTCTCTCTCCGCCCTCTCCCTCTCCTCCTTCCTCCGCTTCGCCTTCTCTTCCTGCTCCTCCCCCATCCCGCCCTTTGCGACTTTGTGCATCCCCACCAAATCCTTCGTGCCCGGGTCACGCACAACCTCCAACCTCTCCTCCAGCGCTGCTCTCTCCTCTTTCGTCATGACGGGGTTCTTGTCGTGCACTGCCAGCATCTGCGCGCATGAAGTCAGGGCGACTTTGATCTGCTCCAGTAACCCTGCTGCTGTTGTACCATTCGTGCCGTTCGAGCCATTCGAGCCGTTCGAGGAGCCAGGGAGTTTGGTGCTGAGGTAGAATTCCACGAGGGGTTCGTCTGCGAGGAGCAAGGCTGCAAGATACAGCTGGGGAGGGGTGTAGAGGAAATATACGTCGGTCAAGAGGGCGGGAGCGTCGAGGGTTTGGCGCGCCGAGGTGTATGCTACATGGGCGCGGTCGGGGAGCGGTTGGGAGGGGGACCAGGAGGAGAGGGCTGAGCTGGGGGCGTATGAGGGCGCTGAAGGCGGAGGTAGGGATGAGAAGGCATTTTGAAGGTCTGATGGGCTGTGATGGGTATCAGGGAGAATAGGTGCCTCTCCGTTGGCGATGTTGAGGAGTTCCATTAGGCATCCTCGTAGTCCTCGGAAAGGCTGGCGCACATCGAGGGTGAAGCGGAGGGATTGGATGATCTTGTACTCCGGCGCGAGAATATCTTCTTGGTTTGACTTGATGCGCCGCGCGAACTCGCCCAGAGTCATGTGTACGCCTTCTGTCTTGCTAGCGAGAAAGAGGACGGATTTGTAGATCTCTTTAGGAGGGTAGGTCATGGCTGAATTGGTGAGATAGAAGCGCTTGAGGTATTGCACGGCAGTAGCCTTGACATTGATGCCCCATTTGAAGAAGTCGCATGTTGACCGAACCTGCTCGCAGTACCGCTGGATGAGGCGCACTTCTTCGGTGAGAGTAAGGCATTGTGAGGTATCGGAGAGGTAGGTCTTTGCGCGCTCGATGGCGGCAGCATTGGTGGAGGCGCGGAGGGAAGCTAGCTCATCTGGTGAGAATGACCATAGCTGATATTGAGTGGACGTCCGGTACAGGTCGTCCTCACTGTAGATTTGTGCCATGGTGGAACTCCATAAACATGAGTGCTCCGAGTGAGCTCAAATCAAGCCGGCAGAATTACCCAGCTTGGCGACCAAGGGGCCCAGTTTTTGGGGCCTCATCACCCCGCAATCCGGTGGAATGACGCTGTGGAGCACCCAAGGGTCCCCACAGAGCTTGTTAATTTTCAAGCACTTTGGTGGCCTCTTGTCACTGAACATGTTCCCACTTTGCATGAGATTTTGGGAGGAAGGTGTGCCGAAGACCTTGCAGAAGACCAAGTACTACACTGCAGTTACCAAAGGGATTCCTAAAGCCGTAAGCTCATGAGATTGAGATCCTCTGCGGTGTACAACAGAGGCCGAATATATTCTCTCGTCCTGTTCTGGTAGTCTGATGCTCTTCGATCCCCACTTGGCGTACTAGATCAGCACTTGTGGTCTCGATGATGAGGACCTGTTGGACTCCGGCTGAATGATCATCCACATGTTAGTGTCGCAGCCATGACGGCCTGCTTGAGTTCGCCCAATTGAGTTTCTTTGGATCCTGAGTTACACTTCTCGTTCTTCATGATTTTTCGTACTGTCCACAATAATCAAACAAAATCTACAAACATGACAACCGGGAGTCCTGACAGAACGTACGAAGAGAAGGAGAGCTTAGACAAGGTTGAAAAGACAGCAACAACATGGGACGATTCTATAGAGGTGGACGAGGGTTTGGACAAGCGCATCACAAGGAAGTTTGATAGGCGCATTCTGCCATGGCTGTTTCTGCTCTGGTTGCTGGCGTTCATTGACAGGAGGTGAGCAATGATGTACGCTTCTCAAACCCGTAGCTGACTTGCTATAGTAACATTGGCAATGCGCGAATCGACGGTCTGGCTGAGGATTTGAAGCTAGACGGCACGAAATTCAATATTGCTCTTTGTGTCTTCTATATCCCCTATATTTGTGTTGATGTACCATCAAATTGGGTACTAAAGGTAAGATAAGCTAGGCGAATGCAAAAGTGCGGATACTAAACATGAATCAGAGATTCGGTGCAGGATACTACCTGCCGTTCCTTGTTACAATCTGGGGTATAGTCAGCACCTGCACTGGCTTCGTCACAAGCTATGAAGGCCTGCTCGTAGCTCGATTTTTCCTCGGCCTGTGCGAAGGCGGTATGCTGGGAGGCATGATCATATATCTGGCCATGTTCTATCGGCGTCACCAGCTGCTGTACAGGATCACTCTCTTCTACTGCGCTGCGCCGTTGTCGGGTGCCTTCGGAGGTCTGCTAGCAACTGGTCTTGCTGAGATCCAGACGTCTAGATACAAGGGCTGGCCGTTTATCTTCTTCGTCGAGGGAGCCATAACAGTAATGGCTGGAGTAGCTGCAGGCTTCTTCCTACCACATACGCCACGAGAGTCTAAATTCTTAACAGAAGAGGAGAGGAATGGAGCAGTCGCTAGGATGAAGCTAGACAGCCACGGGTCGGATGCGGCAGATGAGGTAGAACATGAGAAGTTCAGCTGGCATTGGGTCCGCCGGGCATTCTTGAACTGGAACACCATGCTGCTGTCTCTCAATTTCTTTGCTATCATCACACCGATCTACTCATACTCCCTGTTCCTGCCGACTATCATCTCAGCTCTAGGTTACAAGAGAGTACAAGCGCAGTTGTTGACGGTGCCGCCTAATTTCGCTGCTTTCCTGGTAGTACTGATGACCGGCTGGATCTCCGACAAGTACCGAGCAAGAGGACCATTCATGATTGTTGGAGTATCGGTTGCCCTAGTAGGCTATATCATGTTGATCGCAACCAGCAGACAGCTCATCCAGTACGGCGGAACTTTTCTGGTCGCCGCAGGCATCTTCCCTTGCTCACCGCTTGTCATGGGATGGCTTGCAAACAACCTGTCCCCGCATTTCGTCAGAGCAACTGGCACTGGTGCTCAGATCATGTTTGCCAACATGGCCGCTTTTGTTGCAACGTTCACCTACATCCAGGACGATGCGTAAGTGCTTCCATTTAGTAGCTTGCTTCGTTTCTGACATGAGAGTAGACCGAGATACATCACTGGTCATGCCATCAACATCGGCATGCTGGGCCTCTCATTGGTTTGCTCAACTGTTACCATACTGTACTGCTCTTGGGAGAACCGCAAACGTGCTTCCGGTGGGAGGGACTATCGTCTTGCGGAAGGTAGTGGTGGCCAACTCGGCTATCGTCATCCAGAGTGAGTTCTTTTGGCATCTGTTCGTGGACAGCGTTGACAAGGACAGGTTCCGCTACACTATCTAGGCTTCCGCTTATAGATAGATACTGTCACAGATTGTATGATAATGTGAAGACGGTATGATACGTTAAGAAATCATGCTTTCTCTGTGTCGGCATTAACCTTCCATAGCGTGACGGCAAAAGGCTTGGCAGCATTTGTATTGGCGTTTCAATTGTGAGGCTCCACCGGCGATTTGCGAGGCGGCGCCAGAGAGTACTCGCTCGGGTATCATCTGGGCCCCCTCGAGCGAGCGACAATTGATGCCACAGATGTTCGTGCGTATGGGCACTGTGCATCTCTGATAAGGCCATGCTACTCATGACCTTCAAACGGGATTCCGTGGTAGTATGATGTATGGCGTTTAAATGACACCTTCCCGAACAACTTCGGCTTGGAGGACATCAGGCCAATGGCTCATTCATAGCCTTGAGGTCCAAGCAGACGAATGCTCGAAGAGCAACAATAGTATATCGCTTACAGTGATCAAGGTGATCACCTCGGTCCGTCCGCTTCTAGCAACGGTAGAGCTGTCTAGTCGGCTTGCATGATCATCCCGTTGGTCCTGCCGATCGCATGAGCTTGACCAGACAGAAGCCGGATTTGTACCTGTTGACCTGAGCTTCTCATGGGCCTTGTCTTATCACATCGATGTTCTTTCCGCACTTGCATCCTTCGGCAGCCGTGTCAGGCAGAAGATGAACATCCCTGATCGTTCTGTAGGTGACAAGCTTTCACTAGTCCTGTCAAGCTGCGTGACCATAATTTGGCGGCAGGTGGTGGATGTGGAGCAAGTGCTTGATCAGAATTGCATGAGGTGAGGTGATCAAAATTGAAGCACGAGCCAGCCGTCTTGGCAGTGCTTGGTGTGAGCTTGGCGTTAATTTCGAGCTTTCAAATTGTTCCATCCTGAACCCTTGGAGATCTCACAACACACTGCCCGCCTGACTATGCGATCGTGGGTACCCAGATGGCCCAGAGGCGTTCTCTAATTGTTCCACAACGATACCTTGCCGTTCTCACTTTGTCTTCTCTTCCTTGACTTCCGCGTCGGTAATGTTTATGTGTTCCTGTCTCTTTCTGCTCTTATCAACCACTTCGGTGGAAATCCGGGGATTGACGGTAGGCAAGGCTTTACCAGTGAGCTTACTAGCTCAATGCGGAAGGTCAGCATGTTCAGCTATGGTCGTCTGTCTCCAGAAGCTCAGTCTACTCAATGTATGTCAGGGACAAACTCGCTAAGCGCGCCTTTATCTCCAGGTGGTCCTTCCCCATTTACGCTCAGGTCATCACGAGACATACCGGGACAACATGGGCTCCAGGATGTCGGCGATGGTCGCAATCCTATCGTTCTGAACGGCGCGGTGTTGTCCGCCCTGCGCCTGGCCTGAATGGGAAGGTTACGAGGCAGACCAAAATGGAGCTCTTTGAGCTTATGCAAACCGTATTACTCTGGAAGCGCTCGAGATGAAGATATATAACAAGGTCAGACGCTCCCTTGGCAGTGGTAGGTAGACTCAGCTTATCGTTCATCATGAGGGCCATTCTTCTTGCTTCATTGCTTGCTGCTCCCTTCGCTCATGCTCATCCTCATGAGAGCGTAAAGGGTCACCTTGCCCGCCGGGCAGTTGATGTGAATGCATTTCGTCTTCCCCTGAAGGCCGCATACACCGACTCGAAGACTACCCCCGATGACACTACGCAGGCCGGCTTTGCCAGAGTGCAAGGAGCTGCCGACTACGTTGATGTCGCTTCTCGCTTCCTGCAGAAGACTGTTCCCGGTGCAACCTTCAGGGTGGTGACTGATCACTACATCGGCGACAACAATGTTGCACATGTGAACTTCAAGCAGACCGCCAACGGTCTTGATATCGACAATGCCGACTTCAACGTCAACGTAAGAGGTTGCTTTGTATTTGTCTGACCACTGCTGACTGTATCCTAGGTCAAAGATGGAAAGATCTTCTCCTTTGGTAACTCCTTTTACACTGGAGAGATACCCTCTGCCTCCCCCATCACCAAGCGGGAGGTCGCGACCCCTGTCGATGCCCTGAAAGGTGTCGCCAGTGTGCTGCAGGTGCCCATCTCCGCTGATGCTGCTACTGCTGAGCCCAAGGAGGGCAAGGAGATCTACGCCATTAAGGGAGCAACTGGCATCGATGCGGATGCTGAGGCCCGTCTCGTATACTTCCAGCAGGCTGATGGTGGTCTGAAGCTCACATGGAGAGTCGAGACTGACATCTCGGACGTGAGCAACTGGTTGCTAACCTACATCGATGCTCAGACCAACAAAGAAATCCTTGGTGTTGTCGACTATTCTGCAGACGCGACCTTCCAGGTCTAGTGAGTTGATATCGCACTCTCGATAGAGACCGCCGCTAACTGAATTCAGTCCATGGGGTGTGATCGATCCGTCCGAGGGAAGTCGGGCTGTCATCACAGATCCTTGGAGCACTACCGCATCTGAATTCACTTGGCTTGGCTCTGGAACGACACGCTACACTACCACTCGTGGCAACAACGCCATCGCTCAGACGAATACTGACGGCGGATCGGACTACCTCAACAACCCAAGACCATCCTCTTCAGGACTTTCTTTCCAGTACCCATACTCACCTACTACTGGCTCGCCTGCACAATATTCTGATGCTGCTGTTACCCAACTCTTCTACACGGCAAATTACTACCATGATCTACTGTACGCGCTTGGCTTCACCGAGAAGGCCGGCAACTTTGAGACCAACAACGACGGGCAAGGAGGAGTAGGTAACGATGCAGTCATTCTCAATGCACAAGATGGATCGGGCACAAACAACGCAAACTTTGCAACACCACCGTAGTAGTCGCCTGCCCTTGTCGTCGACTGAGCTAACTGGGTATAGGGATGGGCAGCCCGGCCGCATGAGGATGTACATTTGGACCAACACAACACCGAATCGCGATTGTTCCTTTGATGCATCAGTGGTTATCCACGAATATACGCACGGTGTGAGTGGATATGCTCGTCGTCGCTGTAATAGGTGGCGATCTGGATTGGGTGGCAAAATTCTGACTTTTCTTCACAGTTATCGAACCGCCTGACTGGAGGACCTGCTAACACTGCCTGTCTATCCGCATTAGAAAGTGGAGGCATGGGTGAAGGCTGGGGAGACTTCATGGCCACTGCTATTCGTCTCAAGTCGGCCAACACGAGGGCGACAGACTTCCCGATGGGAGCGTGGATAAATGGTGGCACAGGAATCAGGGCATACCCATACAGCACTTCCCTGACAACCAACCCGCTGACCTACAAGAGTGCAGATAGTAAGTTCACCATTCGCGAGAAGGGCGGTGCTTCTGGGGCAAAAAGCGGAGCGGAAGTCTTGGCATCAGAGCTAACCTCGCAACAGGTATGACAGAGGTACACGCTATCGGAACGCTCTGGGCAACGATGTTGTACGAGATGCTGTGGAACTTGGTTGATGCCAAAGGCTTCAACAGTGCTGGAATGCCGACGTTGCAAAATGGCGTGCCTACTGACGGACGCTACCTCGCCATGAAGATTGTGCTCGATGGCATGGCTCTGTAAGTTCTCATTCCATCCCTGTACCTCAGACCCCTCACTCAAGGTGACTGCCGTGGCATTCAAGGCCGCGGCCTTGACTCCACTTGCCCAGATCATCTGTCACACCTCTACATCGACCATGCTAACAGACCACCAGTCAACCTTGCAACCCGAACTTTGTGCAAGCCCGTGACGCTATCATCGACGCCGATGAGGCTCTCACTGGCGGAGCCAACGCCTGCTCCATCTGGAAGGCCTTCGCTAAGCGTGGTCTTGGTTCAGGGGCCAAGTACGGCACATCGAGAACTGCCTCTACCACGATCCCAACTGGGGTCTGCTAGACGACGACCGTCAACAGGACTCGGCGCATTATGCGGGGGGAGATCAGCACCGACCATGAGACAGTAGGTGTCTTCAGTACATACTTTGACGAGCTTCTTGTACATACTTCATTTCAAAGTAAATACTCTCTTAACAGCTTCCATGTTCTCTCCTCTGTGCTCTCGTCGTATACTCTGAAGTGGAGACCTGCCTCGGATACCAGCAGAGCCGCTTTTTCATTGTCTTCGCCATCCTCTTTGAAGAAACTTGCCGACCTCGCTGTCTTGGCTGTCGTGGAAAAGATGAGCGATGACATCGGGATCTGTAAGATCGATCTCGCCATGATGGTTATGCTCAGCTGCCATGACTGTCATTCGGTATCAACTTGTGACATATGTGCACTGTAGGGACTCGGCACTCACAAAAGAATGAGCACTGAAGTTAGAGACCGAAAAGAGGTGCAAGAATTCACATGTACAAGTGAGGTAATCAAGCGATCAGTGGGCCATCCTTTCAACAGGAATCTGCTTGTGATACCACATGGACATGTGAACATGACAAGAACGCCGTCTAACATATTCACATCAACACAAGTTTTGATGCGGTTCCAACGTGATTTTGGTACTCGTGGATTCTCCTTCCCTACTCTTTCACTATGCCACACACTATCATGTCGAGACACCATACCACCAGTACGTCCTTCTACGAAGACCAGGACGATGCTATCGAGCAGCAGGTCTTCGATCGGGACTGGCGTCAACTCCAGACACTCGTCGAGGCTGCACTGACCGACGACGAGCTTCATCCTCATTACCGATGCAAGTACCACATCTTTGCCATTTTCTATGCAGCGGATCCGGCGCGGGAGATGGAGATCGTGGAAGCGATGATTGAGATTGACGAGAATCGCCGTGAAGCATACAAAGAACTGACCAAAGACGACACTCGCGATCCTGACTTTCTCAAACTCATTCTTGGGCTAGTCTGTAGAGGTCGGAAGTTGATGGACAGAGCGGGGAAGGGGTAAAGAATGGGGACCCTTCGAAGATTGAACGTGGTAGCTGACATGTCCCAGGGTACAGAAGGGACAGGCAGATACGGAGATGAAGGACGATGAGACGGCCACTACTAGTGAGAGTAAGGCATCAAAACATGAACGTAGAACCTCGAGTGTGATTGAGGAGCTGCGTAACACGCTCGAGTCCGTTACTCTCTGAGAGTCTCGGAGCTGGCATATCAGACAGAAAGAAGCAGGAGCTTGGAGGCTACGGAAGAGAGACAAACAGACGAATGACATGACATGGAGGTGAAGAAGATCATTATAGCTGATAGCGAGAGTTGCAAACGTGACTCTATGGCATTCGAAATTGAGTCGAAGCATACCATACTGAATAGATCAGCATGCTTTTGTAGACATACGCCTTTGTCATTCCCATCAGAAAGCTGGGGATTTTTCTTGGAAAGTCGATGTGAACAGGATGTACAGATCGTTATGTGATCAAGAAGTGCTCAAAGGTAAGGCGGCACATCACTTGTCCAGATGTTGGGATGCGGATGCAGGCTGACAAAGCCTCGTGGACCGAGAACAAGTTTTTCCCACTGGACTCATCATCGCCCTACGGCTGTACATTTTCCAATCAATTCGTCATCATATCTCTGCAGACAGCGAGATCGATTTTCGAAAGCTGAAGAAAACTGTCGTTGAAGAATTTTGCGGGTGTCAGAAACGCCCCAAAGCCCAACACCATCGACCTCTATTCGAGGCGCAACAATAGAGATGGTGTTTTGCATTCAGATCTAGCCCAAGTCGACCAGTAGCGCGCACTACAAGCTAGCAACAAGACATCTCTGGAGTAGGCACGAGTCTCACATGGCTTGCCGGCCGCACCAAGTCAGGCTCTCGACGAGAGATTGCATGTCTTCTTCTCGGACATCTCATCGCCATGCTATGTTGTAGTCTGCCGCACCAATCTTACAACCACATGCGGCTTCTCATCTACTCCGTTTTCCTACCCGCCTTTTTCTCAGAGTAATCTCGGATTCTGTAATGCCGAGACGACCTGTGGCATTCACGAGGCTGTCGTGGTACTTATTCTGGAGACTCCGCAGCGCCGAACACAAGAAGGGGCGAGATGAGCACTCTTTGTGGATAGTGACGAGGGCGATCGAGATCATGCGTCGAGTAGCTGCTGATCAGGTGGGTGATGAGATGGAGTCCGGCTATGCTTTGCTGGAAACGATCATGCTTTTCCTTGTCGGTGCCTCAATCCCAAAGCACGTCTGGAGATGTGGTACACAAGAGATGATGACGTTGTGGCGGTCAAGCAGCTGGTGTAACAAGGTAAGGAAGGCGGACATGTCTCCCACACACGGTGTGAGTCCCAGCAGCGGACCAAGCAATCGATTCGACAGCGTGGTACCTGGCATGGACCGTCACGTGCGCTCTTTTAGAATTGCCAGGACATGACCAAACCTGCTGTAGATCTACCCCTGGAGTGGAAAGCCCTGGAGAGGCATGTTGCAGAAGTGGCGGTTGCTTGTCAGTGCACCTGTGGCGTTGACATGCTCGCGGAGCATTCGAGACATCGTATGGCTCCAAGTCGGAACTTACATGAAAGTGGTCGGCGGCGTCGGTGGTCCGAGGTCGTTGCGCGAGGTCCTCTGAGGACCATGCGTTCGAGTTTGGAGCTATAGTCAGCATGGTCGTTTGGGCAGCGAGATGACAGCAGTAAGTAAAGCACGTGGGCCAGCTAGTACCGATACTCGCAGACTATCGACTACGAAAGGAAGGAAAGAGTGTTCTTTGCGTTCTTCATTGAGCTGATCGTTTACTTGTTCTAGTCCGTCTACTCGAGCCGATGCGTCTATCGCAATCATGCTGTGCCAAGTGCTTCAGGGTATCTACAATCTGTGCAGACGTCAGCGAGGTACTTGGCCATGATGAATTCGAAGAGCTTACCCAACACTGCCAATGCGAGGAATGGTAATCCTCAGACCAGCAGGTCTTTTGAGCTTGGGCATCTTCTCCATCCTCTCGGCCATTCTCTCAAAGAACCGGTCGGCACGATCACCGGCACGAGGAGCCCACTTGGGAGCACCAAGAAGGATGGCAGCTGGAGCAGCGACAGCTACAGTGGCAAGACCGGCTTGCTGCATGCCTGTGATGCGTTGGGCGGCTACAGAGGCAGGGACGCCGCGAGGAGCAGCGCGGAGGGCGGTCGCGAACATCATTTCGGCAGGAGGAAAGTGGGTCGATTGTGAGTTTGCGGGGTATCAAGTGATCTCGGGATCGTTAGCGGAGGGTAATTCAAGCGGTCCAGCCGACTTGTCTGCGCGCGTGGTTGATTTGGAGTGGAGATTGTCAAGCTGATAGTTTGTGTTTAGGAAAAAGGAAATCCCTGGCTGGAGGGGCAGAGCTCTTTAAAAGGCCCTGAGCTGATCACACGCGGGCTGAGCTCGCAACGTCACCCAGCAGGGCAAAACACCGTGCCTGATGTGACGGAAGCAAGCAGGATGAAGAGGGGATCGAGAGTGATTGGCCGGGAACGCGGGGAAGGGAGCTAGTGCCGATCGAGCCGTGGGGTAAACGTGGGGAAGCTCTGGGGGCGGAGTCAAACTTGCGAATGAGTCAGAGGGTTCTTGGCCGTCGAGGTAAGTTGCTTGATTGTATCCTGTATGCTATCGTGTTACTTGTGTAGTCAGTTGGTCAGCTGGGTCAGAAGTTGTCATCTGTTGTGAAGAGTCATGCAGCTGGCTGCCGTGCTTGGCCGAATCTTCTAGTGGCAGTCTTGTATTCAGTGCTGTCTACCTTGACTGATGATCTCGGAGCTTCCAGTAACTTACCCGCAAGTTGTGCGACAGCTCTCCAGACTCCTTACGAGTATGGTAGTCGAATCTAGCGAGAGCGATATGACCTAGCCGTAGCTCAAGCACAGTTCAGCGTGATACAATAAAGTGGGACGCCGTCGTCTCGGTGTTCCGTACAACCAGTCCATCAGACGTGGTCATTCGAGATTGCTTGTCTGTCAGACCTATGCAACTTGATAAGTCTAGAGACATGGTTTATAAGACGTGATGAGCGTCTCTTGAGAGATCCTTGCTGTCGCAGAGGTGGAAAGAAAGGCAGCTAAGAGTGCCATGCAGCGATGACAGGATCGAGGCTGCGCTACCTTGAAAAAGGCAACGACGATGAAGAGGGGGGCTGGTAGTATCCCTGGCAGCCATATATTTCACCCCTCTAGAAAGATCTAAAGTCGCTGCACCGATACAAGGATAAGCTGACATGGATCTCGACTCTCAATGTAACGTGTCTTGCATTACGCTTTTTCACATGTTCAATGTTTAGACCCCCTTTTCGGGATCCTTCAATCTGCAGGGCAGCGACCTCGGGACCTTTCCAGCTTTTACCGCTTGTTTGCTTGGACCCCCCTCTTTGCGGTCTGGCACTCATAAATCAACTCCCGATTTTCGTCCCTCGAATTGCCTTGCTTCAGCTTCACCAATTCGCACCGCTTGCCAACCAGAAACCCGACATCTCCCCCACCGGCTCCAGCGACTGTGTTATACCAGCCGCAGTCGATCGACCAATCACATACGACCAACCAGACTTCTAAGCCATCCCGACCTATCAAATGCCAGCTTTGGACATGTCAAATAACGACGATTCCAAGCGGAACCTACCACCGGACACCCCTGTATCCACTTTCGCGTCCTCGCACCGCTACTTCCAGTCCCACCCGTGGACTGCCTCGCTCCTCTCCGCCCCTTCATTATGCCTCCACCTCCCCTCCTCGCGCCACCCGAAACGCTCGACAGAAGACTCGCTCTTCGCAGTCACGCTTGCCTCGCCGCAAACAATCTCCCACATTCTCGCCTTGCATGCCCTACCAGGCAGAGATGAAGAGCATATCAACGAGTGCACCACCCTCGTGGGCCTGGGAAACGACCTCAATGGCTTCCCCAAGATCCTCCACGGCGGTATCATCATGGCACTCTTGGATGAAGCAATGGGTATCCTGCTCAATGTTGACCTGGACCGCAAACACTTCAGAGAAGTCGCCGTGGGTAAGAAAGACGGTGAGTGGTCGGAGGGTCTCGAGCTATTCACCAGCAAGCTCAACACCAAATTCCTAAGTCCCGTCGAGACGCCAGGTGTGGTTGCCGTCAGGGTCAAGGCCACGTCGAGAGAAGGGAGGAAGACTCGGCTCGTCGCGGAAGTGGTGCAGTGGCGGAACAAGAAGAGCAAAGGGGATGGGATGGGGTGGTCGTATGGTCAGGGCGAGGGGGAGGAGATTGTCTGTGCTAGGGGTGAAGGGGAGTTTGTGAAGCCGAGGAGCAGCAAGCTCTAGTTTGCATGGATTGGTGCATGGCGCTGAGACTGGGGACGAAGCGTATGTCTACTAGGCTTTCTTGAGCAAGCGGCGTTTTCTATTCATATCTTATCATCTTGCTTGACAATGACATGTACCATCCTGCGTCTAAGTTGTACCCGAAGTATCTCATCGTTATCTACTTTAAAACATGAAATCTGCCCGTCGGATCCATCGAGTTCACTGCACACTCTATGCCGATCACCCGTTACCGCTACCATGCACTTGCCCAGCAGCGGTACCATTCCTGAACCACTTCGACCCCTGAATCGCATCCGCCTGTATCTCCCAAATCCCCTCCGCAAGCCGGACCAACTCGTCCCCAAAGTCCTGCATCAGCTCACGCACCTTCCCCCCTTCCACCGCCTCCATCTCCTCCATCTCCTCAGGCGTCCCAAACGTCGCGGTCTTCCAGCCCTCTTTCCACCCCTGAACAGCACGCACCGCGTCAGGATGAGCAGGCTGCACATTCTTAGCGATCATGTAAAACGACGAGCGCTGAGCATGGTGACGCTCGGACTTGTACAGCTGAATAGACGAGAACTTGGAGAAGGTGTGCAGCAGCTGAATGGTCTTGAAGCCATCTGTGTGGTGTAGCAGCACGACCATTGTCCCGCCTGGTAGGATATGTTCTACGCCGAGCGCGAGCTGGGTGTCGATCAGACGGCTGGCTTCGCGGCGTTCACGGTAGGCGGCGCGGGTCTGGGTGCGGAGGACTTGCCCGTCGCAGAGGATCAGGTTGAATTTCTGGTCTGGTAGGAGCGCCTTCGGGAGGAAGTTCTGAGCATCGGGATGGTTGGTAGGGATGGTGGTGACGCCCATGTCCGCTGCGAGCATTGTGATGTCCAGGAACTTGACCGAGACGTTGCTCTGGCGGGGAAGGAGGACTTCATGCCCCCCTTGATTCTTGGGCAGGGAGAAGGCAGTGGCTGTAGCGCTTGGGTTCAGGCGCAGGCAAGTCTCCAGGAAGCCGCCTGGCGCCATACAGAAGTCTAGGATGCTGGGATACAGAGTATTGATACCAAGAGCCCCGGTCTTGTCGTTCATGCTTTGTCCAATACTCTGCATCATCCTGTAGAAGAATCGTCTGGTTCGTGCATCACTGTGATCAGCTTGCCTGCGCTGTCTGTCGAAGTGCCTATCGCCACTCTCGATCCGCCAGCCCTGTCGCCAAGTGTGTCAACATATTGGCCTGGCATGAATTTCATGCTACTTACGATTTCACGGATCGTACGAAGTCTCTCATAGCTGGGCGATCTTTCGATCAGATATGCAGAAACAATGGCACTGGTATCAACCGTTGACTTCTCGCTCGTTGCAGTATCCTGTTGTGTTGTCACTGCGCCTGAGTCAGCAGTGTTCTCTGGCGTATCCATGATTGTGAAAATATGTTGATGTGGTAGGCAAGATTTAGTCCGCTGTGAGAGGGAAAGTAGAAGTCGTAACTTGCCTTCTATGTCTCGTGAATCGCATCATTTGCGAGAGCTTAGACCACTAGGCTGTGAACGCGGCGGAAGACTTTGTGGCAAGCTCTGAGGCACATTTACAGCACGCCTCTGATGTTGTGCCGCTTACCTCAATCTGCCGCAAGCATCGGCGGTTAGTCCTGAGTCACAATTGTCACAGTCGCTGATACTTTGGCAAGTCTTCGCCAGATATCCGCCATTGCAGACTCGGTCATCAAGAATACCTCCGAAAAGACGACTGGTATATGCTCTTACACGGGATTCAAGCCACTTTTGATAACACTCGCCAATCAGTATGGCAAGGAGCCCGGTACCAGACCAATATGATGCGAGCCGCTTGAAACTCGCATCCAACTACACATTTCGCAGCATACGCCATTGAGAGAGATGATAGGGTGTCAAAGGAGGTTGGAGCCCTAGCTGATTTGTTGTTCGACGCCACTCCTGAAGTCGCGAGGCATACAAGTAGCCAACCAATATCATCGTCCAAGTCCAGAGTGAGAAGAATTGACTGCCAGGTTATTCTTCTTGCAAAGAAATGTTCGTTCAACATCGTCGTAGATCGCTGCTATAATCCCAAACTACTGTCTTGAAGCCTTCCATCGATCGAGATTTATGCAGTGGAATGGAAGAGCAAAATCGGTAGGAATCTGAGGTGTTGACCCGCCGGTCCGCACAGACCATCATCACATTTCGTGGCACACCAGCAACCTGAGGCAATCCAACAGACACAATTTTGCAGCATTACGGACCACTTATTTGGTGGCTCCAAGTCACAGCTCTCAGTGGCTATGTACGGCGCTCTACGTTCAAGTGACGATGGCCTGATACCGCACGTTCGAATATGTACATGAAGCGCCACTGGGGGCGAACCATCGATGGCGACTAATCTTCGGCTCCAACAATACCATGCTATACTGACCTTCGTCAGTACATCTCTCGATAGAGATCGGAGTATATCTAGATGTAAGACGCCTCAACCAAGAAACCCACGGTGAACTACAACAAGTCAGTGACAATCTCGACAAAGACGACGAGGTAAATACCTTAGCGTGGCGAAGTACAGTAGGCCAGGAAATAGTCGAGAGGGCATCGTCAGCCGAGTGGATGTAAGGACTGCTAGTCCGAATCGGCTCATCGCAGACATATGCCGCCGGGAAACCATTGTTGTACGCACTCGCGTGGTCCGAGCATCCGTACCCACAAGTATCAGTCGTGAAGCTACCGCCACCGTACGCAACGACGACCTTCTTGACATAGGCATTGAGACCAGAGTCAGAGTAGTCGTTGTAGACCGAGATCTTGCCACTCGGGGAGTATCCAGCCATATCCTGGTTGACAACAGCGAGGACGTTCTTGCCTGTGGACTTGTAGTTGCTGAACACTGCGCCAGAGCCGAGCAGACCACCCTCCTCGCCGCCGTAAAAGTGGAATTCGAGAGTGTTCTTTGGTGCGTAGCCCGCGTTGGCAAGGACGCGGAGCGCTTCGAGGACGACGACGACGCCGGAACCGTTGTCGTCTGCGCCGGGACCCCGAGCGGTAGTGCTGCCGCCCGTGGAGTCGTAGTGGGCGGAGACTACGACTACGTTGGCGGATGTGCCGGGGATGCGGGCGATGACGGAGGGCTGGTTGAAGGAGTGGGTGAACTGAGAGACCACGATGCGTGAATTGGCAGCCGCAACGGACTTGACGGTATTGAACATCCAGGTGGCGGATTGCGTTCCGGTCGTCGAGCTGTAGTAGCGGTTGAAGTAATCAGTGAGAGTCTTTAACCACGCCTGTGGCTGTGTTGTAGAGACTTGACTGATGAGAGGGTTCGCTTCAGACTGACGAGAGACGGCAGTAGGATAGGTCACTGCTGCGATCTGTCGAGCCTCGCTAGGCTTCGTTGACATGCGTGCGAGGACTTCATTGTCGGTAATATCCGTGATGTCAATGAAGCCGATGTTTTTGGCGACATATTTGGTAATCTTGTCCTCTTCCGAGATCCATTGTCCTGGATCTTCCTCGGATGTTTTGATCAAACGAAGGCCTGCTGCGATCTTTGCCGCGCTGTCCTGAGGCAGTGCAGCAACGAAGGACGTGCAAGCGAGCAGGGAGAGGACTGTGGAGTAGTGCATGGTGGCGGTGGCCTTCTAAATCCATGGTGACGAGGCGATATATGTAGCATTGCCAATACCTCCTGCATGGCAACGTTCGGTAATCTGCGAACTTCCTTCTGTGGTAGCATCCAATGTCATCGCTCAGCTTCTTCATCTCGACCGCCAAGCTATGCCGAGAAGAGCGGTGCCGCTCGATCGGGCAGGAGGCGGAATATCAAGATAAGTCCACCTCCAGTCAAGCATTGCCGTTCCTGAGCGCATCGTATGGTTGCGATCGCGCACCGTTCATATCCGGGGAGCATGCCCAAGCGAGCAGAGATTGACAAGCAAATCGAATCGCCGAAGCGATCTCAGGTAAGTGCCTGTACATTGAGAGGAGTCTCTACTGTATTATGCTTTCGCCACATCCCACTTCCCCACGGCATTGACGAACATTTCTCTCGTCTTCACCTTACTTCCCAGCCTAGCGCATAGCAAGAAAGCACCACTTAGCTTCCTATGTAAGCTGTATGTCTCCTCGGGTGGAGGAGCAAGTCTTTCTCTCACCATCAATCCTATCTTCGCACGTACTCGATCAGTGATGGTTTGATCTTGAAAGTCGTATGCGCCATCGTCCAGATCTGCATCTTCCATGAAGGGCTCCGCTAATGTCAAGATGCTCTCGACGTGTGCGTTCAGCATAGCCTTGCTCTCCTGACCAGTCAAGTAGCCGAGCTCAATACTCTTCTCCTGGCAGACAGCTCTATCTTTCTTGCTCGCAGCGATGAGCAGCTCTACGTATGGCTTGACGAAGTGCTCAGGGTATTCTCTGCTGGCACCAAAGTCTAACAGCTCCAGCTTCTGGCTCTTCCTATTGTACAGGAAATTCGTCCAGTTCGGGTCTGTCTGCATGAATCGCCACTCCATTAGCTCGCGGAGACAGAGGCGGAGAATCTGCGTGCCGATCCAGTCTCTCTCGGATTGTGAAAGATTCTTGATTTTAGTCACTCCAGTACCAGACATGAACTCTGCAGTTAGGACTTCTGGGCCACTGGCTTCTGGATATACGGTGGGTACTGTGAAGATGGCCGTCTCATCTTGACAGAGCTCAGCAAAACGCTGACCACACGCCGCTTCTCGTTCGTAATCACATTCCCAAGCCAGCTCAGTCTTGGCATTGGCAATAGTCTTATCAAGGTAGAGACCTTTCGGCAGCAGCCTTGATGCCGTGAGCAGGAGAGAAAGGTTATTCAGGTCCGAGGTGATGGAATCCCGCACGCCAGGATACTGGACCTTGACAGCGACTGTCTGCCCATTCGAGGCGAGAACAGCCTTATGGACCTGTCCAATAGAAGCCGCGGCGATCGGGACGTCATCAAAGGACGTGTATAGCTCCCGCCAGTTGTCGCCAAGGCTACTCGCCAATACTTTGTTCCGCTGTGAAGGCGGCATGTAGTCGGCGCTATCCTGTACTCGCTGCAAAACGGCATTGATCCCAGGAGGTAAGAGCTTGGAGTCCTGAAAGCTCATCATTTGCCCAAGCTTTAGTGCTGCGCCTCTCATACGAGAGAGCTTGCTGACAAGCCGCTCCATATTGGCTTCACTCAACATAATTGAGCCATCAGTCCCGCTCCCAGTGACTCTTCGGAAGGTTTCTCCGACAGCTCCGAACGCCATACTTGTCCCAAGCCCGGCGAATTGCCATATCCTGCCAAATCGCGAGGACGGGACTCGAGATTCGTGCAATTGGTGCTTTGAGATTGGCTCTTCAGCTGCTACGGCGTCTTCTGTCTGTTTGCATGCTGTCAGTAATCAACCCCATGTTCTTAGAGCCATTGAACATCTCACCTGCTGCTGCTTGGCTTCTGCGGCTAGTGACTCCGCAAGATCCTGCGTATCCTTGCTTTCGGCATCATCTGGCGTGTCCGGGTTAAACACGCGATCAGATTCATCTCGGACAACATCACCCTCGCCCCAGAGCGGACCTGCATCAGAGACAGACTTTGCCTTAGCCGATGGGCTTTCTGGCGTTGGTGAGGAAGTAGTGCTAGCGGCTTGAGGAGCATCCTTTGCCCTTGCAGCTTTCATTTTCGCTTCGTATGCTTTCCTTCGATCATCTCGTCCACCACTGTTGATGAGCGAAGCTACCTGCGGGCTATGAAATACATTTAGATCGATTCCTTCAGGTGACTCTGTGCTGGTAACAAAGTCGCGCTTAGTTTCCGGCGAGGGCGAGTAGTATACGTCTTGGTTGACGGTCGCATCCTTGAGGTTCTCGGTACCTTCTGTCGTTTGTGTATTCTTGGGAATTTTTGATTGAGGTAAGGATGACAAAGTGCTGGCAGCAGTCCGCGGACGCTCAGCAAAAGTATCCGCAGTCGTCGAGTCTGGCTCTTCGTTTGCGGCTTCCGAAGGTATCTGCATTTCTGATAGCTGTTGAGCTTTCCTTGCTGCAAACGATGGATCCGGTATGGTCGATTCGCCTGACTCTTGCGGTCTGAGCTGAGAATCGTCCTTGTGTTCCTGCAAGAGAGGCTGCTTTTCGGGCTCGGGTTTAGGCCGTTCTGCGAACGTGTCTGTGCCACCAACTTCCGGACCTTTGCCTATAGAAGCATCCCTAGGCGGTATGCTACCATCTGTGAGAGCATCACGCCGAGCCTCCTTTTGCTCGACATCCAGCTCTGCATGTCTTGAGTCCTGGCTGAGTGGATCTTGTGAGGTTTCTGGCATTCGTTCGTTGACAGTATCCTTACCAGGCGCGGATGTTTTCCCGAGTCGTGAACCTTGCGGCGGTATTGTACCGTCAGGTAGGGGGTATCGCTTTGCCTTCTCTTGCGTAATATATATGCTATCTTTGGGCGCTTCGTCCTGTACAGCATTGCTATCTGATCTCTTGTAGTGGTGATCTTGATCCAGTCCACTCACGCTTTCAGTGCCCCGTGACGAAACCGACTGGCCCCCATCTCTGCGTGGTATCGAGGATTCCGCTGTGCCTTCACCTCCTCTTGAGGTCGTGGAATATGAAGGACCATTCTCGCTCAACCTCTTTGCCAAAAGGTAAGCTGCTCCAGCAGTGACTGTCACGCGATCTGTTTGACTTTTGACCGCTCGAGCGAGACTTGAAGTTTTCGAGAAGGTGTCGATCTGCTGTGACCGTATTGCGAAATGTGTTTTCGCTACCGTCCGCAGAGCTCCATAGAATCGTGCTGCGTCCAGCAGCCTCTTGCCCGACATGCCTTTGCAGTTGCTCCACCAGTATTGTAGGTTGTCACTCTCATCATGTGAACGAACAGTACGCGTACGTCATAATTTCACAGGCGTATGAGATTTCTGCTCGTAGGAATTGAGAGAAAGGAGCTATGGTCGAGGTGGCATCAAGTTGGAAACATTTGACCATGTCGTCACTGGGCTTTCGAGCTTCCGCCGCAAAGCGAACTTCACGCGGCAGCTCGATTTCACCATCTATACTATCTGGAAGATCTGGCCGCCAGTGAATACGATGCGTTCATGACATTTCCCAACGTACTACTGCATCGATTTCTCCAACATGAAGATAGCCACCCTCCAACTCGCCGCCAAACTAGGCGACCGCGAGCAAAACATCGCCCAGGCCGATACCCTCCTCTCCGCCGCCGACCTCAGTTCTGTAGACCTCCTCGTGCTCCCCGAGCTGGCCTTCACAGGTAGGGCTTTCCAAAGCCTCCGCCTACCACGCTGAGAAAAAGGTAGGTTACTGCTTCCCCTCCCTGTCTTCCATTCTACCTTTTCTCGAACCCACTTCCGCTGGACCGTCGACGGAGTGGGCTATCCGCACAGCACGCAGGCTCCAATGCCATGTCTGCATCGGATATCCCGAGCGCTCCACCCGTGCGGGCGAAGAGGGTAAGAACTACAATTCACTCGTCACTGTTTCGCCTCGGGGAGAGGTGGTGGCGCACTATCGCAAGTCTTTTCTTTACTATACAGACGAGACGTGGGCGACGGAGGGAGAGGGATTCTTGTTCACGGAGATAGAAGGGTTTGGGAAGTTCGCCAAGGTGGCAATGGGGATATGTATGGATATCAATCCATACAAATTCCAGACGGAATGGGAGAAGTATGAGTTCGCGACGCATTGCGTGGACCGGAATGCGGGCTTGGTGGTGCTGAGTACCGCGTGGCTGACGAGTCTGATGCCGGAGGAACTGCTGGAAGGAGCTAGTGAGCCGGACTTTGACACTTTGAATTACTGGGTAGCGAGGTTCAAGCCGGTGCTGGAGAGGATGGGTAGGGAAGAGGTGGTAGTGGTATTTGCAAACAGATGCGGGCTTGAGCCCGGTACAGTGGAGGGGGTGACTAGAGGGACTGATGAGAATGGCAAGAGTGTGGTCGGGTTTGCGGGAACAAGTTGTGTGATGGGGATGAAAGATGGTGAGCTGAGGGTATGGGAGATGCTTGGTAGGGCACGAGAAGGTATCCTCGTTGTAGACACAGACAGCCGTCCAAAGTGGGAGCTGAAGCAGCGCCCGACAGAGATTGATCCATAAACAAGACAAGGCATGCGATGTGGTCATTTTCTTGATCAAAGATTCATTCCATTTTCGAACGCCTTATGATCATGCCATGCTCTTCTCCGTCAAGGATTTCTTGTCCGTCTTGGAGTTCAGCTTGCCCACAAATCCACATCCTTCGTCATTCGAGCAGGGTGACCGATTGTGATCGCGGTAATGTTGCTCTTGTAGTTGTGTCGCAGTCGCAAAAGGAAAGAGTGCATCGGGTCGAGTCGTCTAGATACCGATGCGGGTCTTCCTCCAGTGCCTTCTCTTCGCATTGTAGCGAATCTGATCCTGTTAGCGAGAATGTTCGGGAAAACAGTACTGTCGCATGCATACGGTGTTGCCAGTCCTAAGACGAATCCATTGTGGGATGGGACGGTTCTGCTTCTGGGCCTTTGCCAGCTTCTGCTTGGTGCGGAATGACTTGTGGGACTATTGATTGAATTAGTCGTTTCTTCGTGTGCGAAGGCGGTATGATGGTGTCGGATGAGTTATGATATAGGATAAGCACTCACCGGCATCTTGAATGGCGATCAAGACGTCAATTGTGTGTTGTCGTTGGGCGTAAGTCGTCGCAAGCCAAATTCTGTGGATGCTTCGTGGGTTGCTTACATAACGATTTTTTCATCTAGACTTGGCAGCCACTGCTCTTGGCGCTTTGACATCACTCTCTTGCTTGGCTCGACCATAACTCTCAGGTCTGTTTCACAACACATTCGCTGCCCAAGATGCCAAAGGCAGAGGTAGGCAGCACAAAATGGCTATCGAACAACATGAAGCAGAAGGGCCTGCAGCGCCTGAGATGGTTCTGTCAAGTCTGCGAACGACAAATGCGGGACGAGAACGGGTTCAAGCAGCACTGTCTGTCAGAAGCGCATAACCGGAACATGCAGGTGGTAGGGGAGGACAGTCGCAAATTCATTAGCAACTACTCGGATCAGTTCAAGAAGGACTTTTTGCGATTATTACGCACAGCGCACGGAGAGAAAAAGGTTCACGCGAATCACTTCTACCAGGAATACATTTCGGACAAGGGTCACGTCCACATGAATGCGACAAGATGGCCGAGCTTGACGGAATTTGTGAAATACCTGGGAAGGGAAGGGATCTGTCGAGTAGAGGAAGGAGAGCGAGGTCTGGAGATCGCATGGGTGGACGACAGTCCCGAGGCACTGCGGCGGAGAGAAGCAGTACTGAGGAAGGACCGTATGGAGAAAGGAGATGAGGAGAGACAAGCTAGGATGTTGGAGGCGCAGATAAAGAAGGCGCAGGAACAGAAGAAGGATGGCCAGATGAACGGAAACACCCAGTCCACATTCGAGCGCAAGGACGATGGGCCGATCAGTTTCAGTTTGACTGCAGCGAAGCCAACGGCATCTTCAGAACGCGAAGAAGAGCCATCGAACCCAGAAGGAAGTCCAGCCGCTGTAGCGTCGACCATAGATGTCGTGTGCACGACTTCGAAACCCTCGTCCGATGCCAAAGAGTTGGAAAAACAGCCGGTAGAAGTAAAACCGATGTCAATCAGCTTCGGTGGAGCAGCCGCAAAGTCTAAGCCGGTCAATGTGTTCTCCAGCAAGACGAATCCTCTCAAGCAGAAGAAGGCTGCGGTAGCTGAGCAGCCGAAGAAGGTTAGTGAGCTCGAGAGAGTAATGCAGCGCGACAAAGAAGAACAACAACGAAAACGACAGCGCACGGGCGACAAAGATGGTGAGCGTAAGCGTATCCGATTGTGATTGATACTACATTTGAAAAGGTTAGCGCAGCGTTCAGGCTGGGACAGATATCTTAGCCATGTATTTTACAGGCCTCATGTACATCAACGATGATGGGTATCATGGAATGATCAATGATTACAACAGATCAGACTCTGCATCATCCTCCATGGTCTGATCATACAAGGATCGTTTGCCTTCCGGAGACGGCCCTTGCAGCATTAGCTTTGGGAGGGCTGATAGTCGCATTCGGTCCTGTTTCGGAGGCTTTTCCGGCTCAACATTCGTGTCTGGTTTCTGCACGATCGGCTCTGCAGGCGTAGGCGGTCGAGATCTCGAGGAGACGTCTGATCTCTCACTTTTCCGTCTGCGTGCCTCGCGGTGCTCCTTCGCCGTCGGGCCTCTGATCGGCTTAGTGGATCTCAAGCCCAATGCACCTGCGAGGAAAGCAAAGACGCCATGTAAGAATAGTCCTGCGGTGACACCAACAAGTCCACCAACTCCAAGAAAAATGTAGATTGTCTGGCTTGATTAGTGCGGATCGTGGAAAAGGATATCATTACTGACCTCGAGTCGGGTGATCAAATCAATCGGAAGATGTGCCATTTGTGAGACGAAGACTCCAACAAATATGACAGGTTGTAGTAAGAAGAGTATGACCGAGTATACTGGGTGGACGAAGAACAGGACTACGTTCACCAGTGCTAGCAGCACATAATAAATGGCCCAATAGATTGGGTAAAGGATCCAGTAGAGAATGGTAATGGTCAAAGCCAGGTAAGGGTTCATTGCGGCGTAGCGCGCACACTTGTGATGTCTACAGGGTAGCCCCAAAGTCCTGACATGCTCTCATGTTGTCATCGGATGTTCCAAATTTGTTGATGCAGCTTTATGCGCGTGTTTGATATGACGGCTTTCCGAGGTCTTGGCATTCCCACCCCTCCAAGTGAGCCACGTGAAGTTCGTGTCAGTCCTTATCCAATCGCTCCGACTTTTGTGCTGCGCTGGAATGCTGGATCTTTTCCGATGGTGACACAAAGCTAATAAGAGGCTGACAGTGATTGGCGCAGCTTCCCTTGCGACTCTCAAAATGGGCAACAGCCCCTCAACGTCGCAGAAGCAAGCACCGGCGGGGCATACAAAGTCTAACGACGTACCACCTAGACGTGAACCCAGGCGACGTGAGAGTGTTCATGCGCTTCCTTCTACAAATCCCAAGGCGACACCGGCACCTCCGTCCGCCAGTCTAGAGAGTGCCACGGCTGTGCAAGCAAATTCTCCCACTCAAGCCAGGGACATCCAACCTTCGCATTCCAGGAATCGGAGCGCGACAATCGTGACACCGCATTTGAAGCCTCAGGACCAGCTAGAGAAAGCCATGGGTAACGATTCCTCGAAACCGAAGCGCACTGCTTCTAGATCAAGCACATCACGCACCCCACCAGCTCCGCCAGCAGAAATCCGGACCGCGTCACCTGCAGACAAACCCGCCGAACCTGTCGATGATTCGGAACCAGTCTTTGAGCCCTCTCCTCTCGACCCTACCGCACCCGCTAGCGATGCATACAGTCTACCAGCTGCAAGTTACAACAGACCTCCGCGATTGCCTCTACCTATCGAGAATGAGAATTACACTCCGGGCTCGCCGATCCTGTCATCTGTGAACGAGACAGCAGAGCTGCCATCAGTAGACGGTATAGACAGTGAACCGGAAGCAGCAGTCAACAGAAGGACAAGTGTGGTCAGCAGCAATCAAGATGAGGACGACGAGGAGGACGAATACGAGTATGAGGAGAGTGATCCGAATGCGCCGACAGCGCCATACACAGTTGAATGGAAGAGGGCCAAACCGGGAGATAAAGTCTACGTTACTGGCAGCTTCGCGAACTGGAACAAGAAATTTCGCCTTCATCCGAGCAGCAACAACAAGCCAGGGGAGCCGTATATCGTGTCGCTCACCATTCAACTGAGGCCCGGCATCTACCATGTCAAATTCCTCGTCAACAACGATATGCAGACATCTCGGGATATGCCGACCACCGTTGACTATGGCAACATCCTGGTCAACTACATCGAGATCAGCGCAGAGGATGTAGTAAAACATCAGCCGAAGCCAGTAGCAGTACCAGCTCCGTCCAAGCCGATGGACATCCGGCCAAAGCAGACGACAGATGCGGCGTCTCCAGTCAAGACATCGTCGCCAGCACCGAAGCAGGTAGCGACTCCGTCACCATCACAGACCCCAGCGAGAGCGTCTCCACGTCCTACCAAGACACCACCTGTCCGCAAGTCATCACCGAAGCAATATTCCAACGAAATTCCGCAGTACCTCCTTGACCTCGATCACTGGCCATCGGAAACTCCCGACTCAAGTCCAGACTCGATAAAGGACCGCAATCTCGAGCGTGCAAAGGCCGCAGCAGGATCGCAACCCACACCCCCTTCTCTACCACTTTTCTTGAACAAATCTGTGCTCAACGCATCGACGCCTCTGAAGGACGATGCAAGTGTGTTGGCTCAACCCAACCACACGGTGCTCAACCACTTGGCGACCACGAATATCAAGCATGGTGTTCTCGCCACAAGCGCGACGACAAGATACAAGACTAGGGTAAGACTGTTGCAATGTGCACAATTGACCTTCACTAATGCCGTACAGTTTCTCACAACCATCATGTATAAACCACGCAGTAGTGATGATTGATCAATGGGACTGACAAGGAAAGTTACGTCGACCCGACCGCCGATTGAAGGGAGTGAAGCATCTTCCTGCCCGAACGATCGTTCGAGAAGTCGAAGCACACGTTACACGATAGACTGCGAGATCCTGCTCACGAGCCCCGACACCGCCTCGAGCTAGCCGGAGCGGCTCTCCTAATCACCAAGATCATACCAGTCGAAGCGAAGGTATGCAAGGTATGCACACGACATTATCACGGCAGCACTCATCAGAAAGACGAAGGATTAGACCCTTGCATAATAAGCCGCAAGGGGCCAGGAAGCATAGCTGACAGGTAGCGAACAATGAAAGACAGTAAAAGATCATTCTCATTTGTTGAATACAAGCACGTGAGATCTCTGATAAGCAGAACTGATACGTCAAGCATCGATCCCAACTCACAAATTACCAGTACAGTACAACACCCCTACGCCTTCCTCGGCGTAACCTTCAACTCCAGCGCTCCAGTGGCAATAACGAATTGATCCCTCACACTCTCCCTGAACCTCCTATCATCCTCTTCCTCGATACCGATATCGAACCGCGCCACAAACTGCGCCAAAACTTGCCGCATCTCCATGAACGCCAGGTTCTTCCCTATGCATCCCGTCACGCCGTACCCGAAGGGGTTCAGGGCGCGGGCATTGTGCGTTTGCCCCTTCACTTCGGCGTCGATCCAGCGGTCAGGGATATAGGAGTCTGGATCGAAGAAGTTGCGCTCGTCGAGGTGCAGGGTGGATGTGTGGGTTGATACGACCGTGTCTGCGGGCACGACGGTCGTGGTGCCGTTGCCGGAGGGGAGGGGCATCGGCGTTGTGGTCGTGCGTTGCAGACCGCTCGGGACGGGCGGCCAGCGGCGGAGGGCTTCGTTGATGCATGCGTTGAGCAGGTGGGCTTGGTCGCGGAGGATCTCGAAGTCGTCTGGTTTCTCTGGGGTGGTGGGGAATAGGCTGGCGATTTCTTCACGTAGACGACGGATGAGGTCCGGGTTGCGCGCGAGTTCGTACAGGACGAATGTCATGGCGTTGGAAGTGGTGTCGGACCCGGCGACCACCATGAGCATGCAATCTTGTCGTAGCTCGAGGCGGTTGAGTTTGCGGCGTTGTTTGCCTTGTTCGCCTAGCAGGAAGGCGAAGACGTCGGCGTCGACGAAGTCCTTCTCGCCGAGGTGCGAGATGCGCCAGTCCAGGGCTTGATCGAGCCAGGCTTCCAGGCGGGCCACGGGAGACGGGAGGAAGCGCATGACGTGGGAGACGTAGGGGACGTTGCCCATTGCATTGACTTGCGGAGGTCAGTGAGGATGCAAGATGGGATTGGAGGGGGACTCACTTGACCGAACGCCGAGCTCGACGAGATGCACTTCTGGTGAGGTCTTGCCTGCTTTGACGGTGCCAAATGACCGGCCGAATCCCAGCTCGCCCATAACGTCAAAGCCGAACCACATCATACATTCTCGGATATCAACTTTGCCTTGCTTGCAGAGGTTGGCAATCTGCTCCAACAAGTCATCGGCGTTGCGCCTGATGTTATCCTTGTACGTCGACAATGCCCGCATGGAAAATGCTGGATCCCAGTCTCTTCGTCGACGATTGTGCTCTGGCAGAGTAGGCTCGTTCTGGAGACTGTGCATATCTGGCTCGCCGTTCGCGGAGTACCATGGTCCTCGAGTACATTTCGCTGCAGAACCAGTAGGACCGTAGATGGTGGAGAGTGCTGCTGGGTCCGCACATGATATCTCACGTGGGCCAATCCGGACAAGGTCGCCGTACTTCTGGTGCATTGCACGAACTTGCTGTGCACGTGTACCGTACCAGTCGGCAACTACCCAAGACCACATGGTCAGTTTGCATGAAAGAGGTCCAGGGATGTGGCGGAGCGGATGGAAGAAAACGCGGTAGATACTGATCGAGACGGAAAGAGTGGCGAGGAAGACCAGACTGATGCCGGACGTGACGGTCGTCGACTGCAGCAGACTGATATGCCAGGCATTCTGTAGAAGATAGGTGACAACAGAAAAGCTAAGAACAGATGCTAGCACTGTGTGATGTCCTAAAGGCTCTTTGATCTGGACTGCGGCATGTAGAGCTAGAGCCGCCGTGGCGGGTAATGCGTAGAGCACAATCGCATTGTATGGCTTTGCCAGCTCTCCTAGGAAAAGCGGAGGTGATGGAGTGGGCGCCATGATGAGCATACGAAGCAAACAAGAATCGCAGGAGAGGAGGAAAGAAGATGTGAAGAGACAGAGCATACCATGCGGGTGCAGCACCTACCTTGGGACACAAGCTCACCAATCAAGCTGCATGCGTTTCAATTCGATCGTTACCCTCCCCCGCGTCGTACAATCCTGGGGTCTGCAGAGGCGGGGTAAAGTCAGTCATGGTCTTGGTGCAATGGTGGAGAGTCGGGCTGGTGCATTATCCGATATTCGACCCCGACTTGTTCCTTCATCCGAAACCACCAACTTCCATTCGTTAGCCGACGGCCACACCCGGTCCTTACCACTCGAGCCACGATTGTTATGATAGCTGGGACTGTGGTCGGATCGTATGCTATTGGTTTGACCAAGGTACAAGTGCCAACATCTTGACACGAGCCCCAAAACTTCGACTGATTCCAAAGACATAAGACCACAAGTCTTGTTTGGTATTGACCCAATTGGACGCTGCACTTCCACCACACTGCTCTTTCAGCACTACCACACCTCGCCGCTGTCGCCTTAAATGCCAGGCATCTTACCCACCAAGCAGTCCCAC
Source organism: Elsinoe necatrix (assembly GCA_033846785.1). NCBI lineage: Eukaryota > Fungi > Ascomycota > Dothideomycetes > Myriangiales > Elsinoaceae > Elsinoe > Elsinoe necatrix. Next base: position 786,849 of record JANZYI010000008.1, read on the forward strand.
TATATCAAAGGTAATCGTCACACAGCCCACCACTCCAGATTATCACACATCAGTCAAACAGCAGTATCAAGAAGATCGACTATTCGAGGTCATCCTAGAAAGTAGACATGGCTGATAGGAGCTTTGAACGTGATTCGAGATGTTTGTAAGCATTTCAAGGCGATTGAATCCTTGAGAAACCATTGCCAAGAATAAGGGGAGAGCAAAATCGAGTTTCACACAATCGAGGTCAGTGTTTATCAAGCCCCTTTCTATTGGCTCTATCTATGTTACACACCTAGCCCAATATGGAGTGCGGTTGGTACTTTCACCATCACGCTCTGCTATCCTTCCAAGCACTGCGAACGCCATCCTACAAGTCTTTTAGCTCATCCTCCTTTGTGAATATGCTATGACTCCCATTGCTGTGCTATTACTTATCAAATTCATTGGTAAGCCAAAAGGAACGGTCAACTTCCCGTTGTAGCTTAAGTTGTGAGTACCCGGCCAACAAGTCAGTGATGATATCTTCGCATTTTCGGGTCGTCCTATTCTGAGCTCCGGTCTGGTTCATGGCCAACGCATACGTCTTGAATCTCCTCACTCGGACAGCCACCATCATATGAACACATTTGGTCCGAAACAAGTGGCAGGAATCCTCACATGCAACATCTTCTGCACTTCAATTCCACCACCATCCCCAAACAGCTCCTCCACCACGTCCATGATCGCCGATTTCAACACATCCCGCTTCACCAGCCCGCGATGACCAAGATATACAATAGCTCTCTTGTGACAGAAGTGCGACCCGTACAGTGGTGGCCTCTGACCTGATACCTGGCGATTCCAGTATTCCTCCTCTTCCACTGCTCCGTCACGACTGTGAAGGTGAAAAACGATCTGACGTAGAACCATGCAAGGGGGATTGTCGACATCTACATTTTGTGTAGTGCATCCTGTGCAAAAACTCAAGACAACGCGCAAGACCAGCTCTCTGATGTAATAGGTGTTGGCAGGAAGGTTGGTCCACTTCGGCGCTGTGAGACGATGCCATGGGATGGTGAAAGAATTGTTGCTGTTGCCGTGGCGGAATAGCAATGCCGAGAAGCGGACGTGCTTGAAGAATGCCACAAGTCCGCGGTCGTGGAATTGCTTGGAAGTCTGGAAGATAGTCGGAAAAGGCGTCGATGGGATCTGGTAGTTTCGCCTGTCCATGGCAAAGTACCGAGCCAAGGTCATGTCCTGTACCTCGAGAGGGAGGTCATGCCAATTTGTCTTGAGTGTGTCGAAAATGGTCGGTCTGGCTGGAATTTTGCGATGACATGATCTGCTGAACACAGCCATAGAGATTCGTTTACGGGGCGCATTGACGAGCATGCGACTCTTGCGAAACCTCTTCTGGTTCCTAGCAGGTAAATCCTCTTCCTTCAATGATTTGATCTCCTGACTACCAGTAAACGCCACATGTCCTTGACTCAACATCGTGTGCCTCCTCAAAATGTGGAAGATTGTTGAAAGTGCTTTTCAAAATGCTGGTAGTTGTGCAGAGACGACATCCAATATATGTCACCGATGTTTGTAGCCATATAGATCGAGCTGCAGACAAAGCTTGTCCGTGTGCTGTATTGTTTGCTTCTTGGTCTGCGTTCCGGAAGTTCTGGATTGAAGCAAGCCTAGCTAGCACAACCCAAGACATGTGTACCGTGTCGATGCCGATGCTATCGATTGCTCGGATAGGCAACAATGACATTCACTTCGTGATTGTGAGACCTGTCATTGTCGCAGAAGCATGTGAGCCTTGGCAGCTCCCAGCGTCCGACCTATAAATCCGTCGAGCGTGCAATGTCTCTCTCTCTCTCTCTTCACATCTCATTTTCCTCATCTCACACCTACTCTTCCGACCCACCCAGTTCACCCACCTGATCCGACTATCATAACATTGCCCTTGACCTAATCCACCCTTTCACACCTCTACCTCAACCATGTCTTCTGATGCCGAGGTCCCTGAGACTCCCGACGCTGGTGGTGCCAATAATGTCGAGGTCAAGTTCACCGAGAAGGAGGAACGAGTCCTGAAGGTCATCTGGCAGTGCATGAAGACTGTTCCAGAGGTAATAACAACTAGATTGTCGGGGTCCATCCACTAATACTCCCAGGTCGACATGAAGAAGCTCACCGAAGCTGCCGGATTCAATACCGAGAAGACCTGCGCCAACACCTGGGGTGTCATTAAGAAGAAGCTGGCTCAGATCGCCGAACAGAATGGTAAGCAACCACTTGGCCCCTTCAGATTGTACCCAACTGAGTACTTCCAGGCGTCGCTGTGGCTACTCCGCAGAAGGGCAAGAAGGGCGCTGCAACCCCAAAGAAGCGTGGAAATGGCGACGAGGAGGATGGCGAATCTCCGACCAAGAAGCGCAAGACACCTGCAAAGAAGGGCAAGGCCAAGACCGAGGACGACGACGCTGCCGAGGGTGCCGGTGAGGATGATGAGGACGCTGCCTCTCCTGTCAAGAAGACCCGCAAGAGCCCCACCAAGAAGACCACCAAAGCCAAGAAGGAGACTGTCGACGAGATGGATGAGGATGCTGCCGAATGACGAGCTGCAATGGCGCTCATCAGACTGGTATTGACTACTACGAGGGCGGGTGGCTGATTGAGGCGCGGTGAATGGGCGACCCCAATAACGGCTGCCCCATGAGATATAACCAGAAGATTCTGCATATGCGGTATTTATTCAATCTCTCCAATTGATCAATACTTCATCAGTCCTGAATCTTTGCGTGCATGAGCTTTCGTCGAGTGCTGTCTGGAAGTCCATCTTCCATGCGAGTAGACCAGCGTGAGCAATCATGATGCCGTTGTCGATGCAGAACCTTTCGTCCGTCGCATAGACACTCCCTCCTCGATCCCTCGCCATCATGCCCATCATCTCCTGCAGACGCTCATTGCACCCGACACCGCCAACGATCAATACCTGGTTTGCCCCAACATGGGCCATCGCTCGTTCAGTGATCTCTACTAGCATAGCATACACCGTCTCTTGAAGGGTGAAGCACAAATCCTCTCTGGTGATCTCATTGCCGGTCTCTTCGTCTAACCACTTCTCTGCCTGCCCGTGTTGTCCCGCTTCCAGCTTCTTTGCCAATTCCTCCACCCTAGCGAGAATACCAGAGAAGCTCACATCCATTCCCTTGACAGCGTACGGTATGTCGATCAGCACTTTCCCCTTCTTCGCCAGCTGCTCGATGTTGTAGCCAGGTGCTGGATCATTGCTGATCCCCAGAACTCTTGCAAATCTGTCCAGACAATTACCGACCGCGATGTCGAGAGCCTCCCCAAAAATTCGATATCGCTGCGCACTGTAGGCAATGATTTGTGTGTTTCCTCCACTGACGTACAACACCACCGGGTTCTCGGCTCCTGTGATTGCTCTTCCCATCTCGATATGTCCGACGCAGTGATTGACTCCGATCAAAGGCTTGTCCCACAGCAAACTCAACATCCGTGCTGCCACTGAGACCGAGCCAAGTGGTGCGCCCATTCCGGGTCCTTTGGTAAAGCAAATGCAGTCAATGTCCTCGATTGTCACACCTGCTTGCTTTATTGCTTGCTTGACAAGCCTCACTACCCATCTTCTGTGATGCGCAGCGGTATCCTTCGGAAGAAAACCAGTACCAGGAGGTGAGACATAGGTGTGGCGGAGGTTCGCGAGAATGCGCACTGGCTGCGATTTGCGAGTTGCATCAAGCGGTGCTTCTTGTGGAGAGTCGTGCGCTGACGAGGGATGATAGATAACACCTACTCCTAGCTTGTTCGCTGAGCCTTCGAGGCCTATAGAGATAGGCATTTCGACTGTTGCTTGGGAGGTTTGCTAAGCGCAGAGAAGCATGTGAAGACTGATGTGGTCGATCGGCTGTACGGGCCGACACCGAGACCCTCACAGATGCGGGCATATGCGATTTCTCCGAGGGCGGTGAGGTGGCAGAATACGGTGCTCCGCTATTGCATCCACCATTATTTGCCGAACAAAACTAATACGATGAACTCTCTGCAAGGCGTCCGAAGACAGTATTCGCATGTCAGAGTGCTGTCATGGCGTCTCAAGATCAGTTCGGTGCAATTACTGCCAGGTTCGCAGACTACTTTCGACGGACACAGCCATTCATTAGTGAGAAGATCGAACTCGCCGATCTCAGAGGGAATGGCAGAGGTCGAGGTGTCGGTAAGTGACGACTTCCTTGCAGGCACCATGTTCGGCGCAGTGTACGAATGGTACTAAGAGACACTCAACTATTTGGACTCTGCTTCGTAGATTGACCTTAATTCTGACCAATACAGTTGCAAGATCCAACATCGACCCGGATGAGGACCTCTTCTCCGTCAGCCGTAGCGGCATCCTAAGCGCGGAGACGTCCGGATTGGCGCAGATAACTGAAGGCCAGCAGCTTCTGCTAGACCTGGACGATTCATGGCTTGCTCTAATCCTGGCATTGATCTTCGAACAAGGACGACCGGATTCGCCGTGGGCAGATTACATTGGCACGCTCAAAGACGCGGAGCTGGACACGCTAATGTATTGGCAAGAGACAGATCTGGCTGAGCTGCAAGCTAGTGCTATCAAAGACAAAATCGGCAAGGCTGGCGCAGACGAGACTTTCCGGACGAACATCGTACCAGCAGTGAAGAATCACCAGAATCTTTTCCCTTCATTCAGCCAATACAGTGAGGATGACATTCTCGCTCTTGCTCACTGGGCAGGATCCACTATCATGGCATACGCATTCGATATCGAGAAGCAGCCATCTGCGCAGGCTCAAGACGAAGAAGGCTATGTCTCGGATGAAGAAGATCAATTCTTGCCAAAAGGAATGGTTCCCATGGCCGACATGCTCAACGCGGACGCTGATCGTAATAATGCCCGGCTGTTTTACGAGGAAGACACAGTAGTGATGCGCACCATCAAACCGGTCAAAGCCGGCGAGGAACTCTTCAACGACTACGGCCCTCTCCCACGAGCAGAACTTCTGAGAAGGTATGGGTACATTACAGATAACTACACAAAATACGACGTCGTAGAGCTCTCTACCGCATTCATCATTGACGCGGTCAAGTCGACCCTGCCACCGAACCACGCAAGTCAGCTCACCGACTCCTACCTCGCCCAAGTCGAGGAAGCGCTAGAAGAGAAAGACTACTGGGAAGACGGCCACATCATCTCCGCCTACACCGAAGAAGAAGACGAAGATCCTCTCTTCCCTCCTGGTCTCCAAATGCTTATTTACCGAATTGTCGCCACGCCGGGGTCCAAATACGCCAAACGACCAGAGAAAATCGAATCCGAAGACAGGATCAAGACGAACAATGCCTATCTCGCAGTGCTACAGGCGAGGCTACAGCAATACGGCACGACCATTGACCAAGACCGGAACATCCTCGCACAGACTCCCTCGCAGGAGAAGAGGAAGATTCAAGCCACCCACGTGCGCATGGGTGAGAAACTCCTCCTGCAACACGCCATGAACCACATCGCCCCCCAAATTAGCACAAACGGGACACACGACGAAAATACCCGCCCAGCGAAACGCACGAAGCTCAGTAACGGCCACTGATCGGTCCAAAAGAAGAAATTTACATGAATCGAAGCTGCTACTCCAAGCACATCAAAAGTGTCATAATAGTATGTACAATCAGCCTTTTCGGCTTTCATCCTCCGGCCGTGCCCGCGCCGTTCCCCATCGCCACATCCGGTGCTCCACCGGCGGCACTACTTGATCTCCTATCCGCACCTTGCTGCTGGGTCTGCTGCTCCGGCTTCCGGGAACTGCTCATCAGGCTTGCGCGATAGTTGATGTTCCACGTCCCCCAGTAATCGACCGGATACACCACGACGTCATCTTCGCTGTCTGCGATCTCCATGTCTGAATCAGAGTCGTAGACTACGCCGGATTGTTCCGCGGGGAGGATGCGGCGAGGCTTGATGGCGTCGATGTGCAGACGCCCTAATCTACCGTAGCGGCGGCGGAAGGCGGGGAGGGAGCGCTTGAGTTCGCCGGGTGGGGAGGAGAATTGGAACATGCTTCGTGAGAGGTCGGGTTGGGCATCGCTTTCTGGGGTAGGGAGGTCCTTGGGGGCATCTCTTTTGTCGGCTGGTCGGTCGATGTCCATGTCTTCCTTGTCGCCAACGCTCGCAGGCGGGGTGGGAAGTTGCACTTCTGTGACGACAGGCAGGAAGCCAACGCCAGGCCGCTCGTCAGCGGGTGGACATAATGGATACCATGTGTCGTCCCTGAAACCACGATTCCAGTCGCGGTGTTTCTGCTTCTTGGTCTCGACTGCACGACGAACGACGGCTTCAGATTCTTCTCGTATGTCCTCGAGCTGAACAAGGTCTTGCTCGGGTGCGCCACGCGCGTCTGGTCTCTGTCCGGCGGACAGCTTGAGCATGGCAGGTCTTTGGCCAGACATGTCGAGCTTCATCTTCGGCTTAACGGCTGGTCGCTGGTTGATGAGAAGATCTTCGTCATCCTTGTCTCCCTTGATGCCATGCTGGATCTTGACGCGCTTGAGCTCTTGTCTTTGCTCAAAGACCTTGCGGTCGACGTCCATGCGGTCGAGGAAGAGCTTCTCGCGGGCGTTGATCGAGTGGACCAGTTGGCGGGCATCCTCGAGCTCACGACGAAGCTTGCGCAGCTTTTCGCTCACCTGCGCGTCGCGACCACGGGTCTTGCGGGCTTGTCGTACTTCACGGCGGCGGAAACAGACGTAGGCATCGCTGTCGTCCGTCTCGGCACCAGTCTCGGACTTGAGGTTCGGCATGAGAGAACGGTTGCCTTTACCGAGGCGAAGGGAATGCCAGTGAGGGTAGACTTCGGGTGCCCATTTCTGTGCCTCGGGCGAGATGGTGTCGTCATAAGATACTTGAAGCTCTTCGAAAGAGAGGACAGGAGGGTTGTCGATATTCGCAAAGGGTTGGCGGGTGGAAGCGGCAGACTCGAAGAAGGACATGACTTCTTCGAAGCAATCGATGGTCAGTCGGCCATCTTTGCCAGTTTTGGTGGTATTGAGAGTGGATAGGAACGCATCATCTTCGTCTGTCGAGCAGTAAAGTGGACCTATACAGTCTTCTACAGTGGACGAGAAGCGGATGTATGTGGTTGGAGACGAGAAGCGAGGAGGATAGAGTTCATCGTACTTCAGATGCGATGACTTGACTTCAGGGGTGGGAATATACACCTGCGCTGCCTTGCCACCTAGTGAAGCAGCTGCAGAAGCAGTAATGACGGCTTGAAGATGGTGTTCCTGCGAGAGGTTAGCCAGGTAAGTCGCCATGGCGAGATAAGTCATACTGTTTCCTCCGACTTCTCCACACCAGTCTCCAACTTTGGTATCTGCCTCGACGGATCATCTTCATCATGATAGCTATCAAGCAGCTCATCCTCTCTGATTATGGACAAGGCATGTTTTGTACTAAGCTTGCGCTGCCTGAAGCGAGCGCCGGCAGTACGAGAAGTCATGACGAGCGCATATGAGGGGTGTGACTCTGCAAGAACTTAATCCGCAGAGTCGATGAAGCCAATCAAGGCGTCAATGAACCTTTGGCCACCAGAGGCAACGGCAGCAGTGGTAGTCTGTACTGGCAAATCCTCGGACAGGCTTAGGGTGCAACTCCGCCCGGTGTGAGTGTGGCAGCGACGTCGGAGTTGGCCGGTCGCAAACGAGGACGGCCGATCGGATTTGTGTGTCGCAAAACTTCAAGTCGTCAGATCGTGCCTCGAACCATCAAAATTAATCTTGAAAATCAGATATTATTTCGATGGAAAATTCGAGGTTTCTCCTGGTAGTCGTTTGATGGATTTCCGATGGGGTGGAGGGTAGATGTTGATGTGGTGTTGCCGCGACGTGTCGTCTCGTCGGGCGTTTGCTGTGAGCAAGAAGGAGTGTGTGAAAATTTGGGTGTTGTCGCATTCCTCCCGGATGATTCTCGAATAGGACTAGCGCCATTGCCGTTTCCGGATCTGGTGGAGATGACTGGGTTGAGTTTGGTCTTTCTGCTACGGTCCTCTTAGGCATCCCATTTTTTCATCGTCATCAGTAGTGGTATGAGCTACTACCTGCTGTATCATACCCCAGAGACAGATCATGCTCTGCTCCGATCTGTATGTCAGCCTTCACCCACACCTGAGAGGCCGAAGCCGTCTCTGCACAAGTCGACGCTTGACGTCAGTACGCCTAGATAACCCCTCTCGTTTGCAAGATGATCAACGTAATCAACTATAGAATACCGAGGTGGCAGTTTGAGCGGTTTGTACTATTTCCTTGCCCAACCTGATTGATACACATCATTACCATGGGCTCCTCAAATCAACCTCTACGCAACATCGGTATCTTTCGCAATCTACCAGAGTTTGATGCAAATATCAAGGGTCTGACGGCAGTCATAACTGGCGCAAATGGCATATCCGGCTTCCATACCATGCGAGCGTTGCTTGCTGCACCTGACAGATGGACCAAGATCTATGCTCTGTCCAGAAAGCCGCCACCAGAGGAGATGATGTCCCTGCTCACTTCAGATGAGCGATCTCGGGTCCGGCATGTCGCTGTCGACTTCCTGAACTCCTCTGATGATATAGCTGCCGCGATCAAGAAAGCGAATGTCAAGGCTGACCACATCTTCTACTACACATACCTGCAGCCATCTCCGCCTAAAGGTACAAAGGTGTGGTCAAATGCCGACGAGCTCGTCAAGGTTAATGCTGGTATGCTTGACAACTTCCTTGCGGCACTTGAGCAATCCGAGATCTGGCCGCGACGATTTTTACTGCAGACTGGCGCAAAGAACTATGGTATTCATATCGGACGGTCGAGACTGCCTACCATCGAGAGTGATCCACAGCCGAAGCATCTCGAGCCCAATTTCTACTATCCGCAAGAAGCATCTTTGTGCAAATTCTGCGAGAAGAGCAATGGTCGGACAAAATGGAACGTAATCCGTCCAGCTTGGATCATTGGCGCAGTCGTCAAAGCCCAGATCAACGCATTCTATCCGATGGCTGTTTATGGTAGGCAATGAGACATGAGTCGCTCAAGTGCAAGCTGATTTTCCCAGCCGCCATTCAGGCACATCTAGGAAAGCCACTCAACTTTCCGTCAGACTGGACGAAGTACCAGTATGAATGCCATCATGCCACTGCTCTTCTGACTGGCTATTTGAGTGAATGGGCAGTGCTGGAACCAGACTGTGCCGATCAAGCCTTCAATGCCCAAGACACTTCACCCCTGTCGTGGGATCGAACATACGAAGAACTAGCCCGTTGGTATGGTGTTTCTGCCGGGGTTCGAGGTCCACCCGAGCAGAGCGACAAGGACGATCAATACATGGTGCTCGAAGGTAAAGGAGGAAAAGACGTTCCTTTCGGTCGCGGACCTCCAACAATCCATCGTGTCACCTTCTCGTTCGTAGAGTGGGCCAAGCAGGAAGAGAATCATAGGGCCTGGAAAGAGATCATGGAGCAGAGTGACGACAAGATCAAGACGAACCCCTTTGACGACGTAGACGAAAATTTCGTCATGGCGGATGCGGCACATGCGACTATGGGCACACTAAGTATGAACAAAGCAAGGCGGATGGGATGGAATGGATTCGTCGATACAAGGGAGGGGCTGTTCATGATGTTTGACGAAATGGCAAAGATGGGTCTGTTACCAGACATGAAAGTGAAGGAAGCAAAACCCCTTGTATAGCTTGCAGCCTTTCTACGATTTCAAGCCGCAAATGGCAATTCCGCCATGACCAAATGTTGTATTGTAGTAGACAAGCTTGCGACCAGTTCGCCATAGCAGTTCAAGCATGAAGTGTGTGGTGTAGTGTCTGCGTAGGCCGCCGGGACCAAGGCCGGCAGACCAGTTGCTGCCACGCCCCGACGCCACTATTCAGCTCATTCTCAGCTGAACATCAATGCCAGATTGCATCATGCAGCTCTTTCGTTCCCTGTCAACTTCAATCGCTACGCAGTCTTCTCTTTAGAGCTTTGGTGATCCAAGATGTCCTTCGGCTTCAGCGTCGGCGATATTATCACAGTGATCGAGAAAGGCTCGGCAGCCTACAAAGCCCTTAAAGATGGACCATCAGAGCTACAAGATCTTGTCCTGGAATGTCGTAGTCTCACAGAGACGTTGATGATGCTACAGGACGAAGCACAATCACCGACTTCGTTATATCACAGGACACCTCTGAGCCGGCAGACGCATCTCAGAGCCCTGCTCAAAAATTGTGGCGATGGCATGAGCCAGCTTCACACGATTGTGTATAAATATCAGACAGCAAACGGTGAACGCAAACGGGAAATCTCACAGACCCTTCGACTGGCTAAGGAGAATAAACAAACTCCGCGTGATAAGCTCGCTATTCATACCGCAAGTCTCAATATGTTCCTGACCTCATTGGGTAATGGATCACTCGGCAGACTGGAATTTCTTCTCGGAAACAGGCAACAAAGCCTTGTGGTACCGCCATCGACAGTTGAAGATAGTCTGCATGGCACGCAGACGCCACGGGCTCCTGGCGGAGGACCTGTACCCAGAAACCCAGGCAGTTCGGGCATATGGGACGAGATTGGGAGAGATCTTGCTGCCGAAGGCATAACAGACGCTCATCTAGCACGATTTCAAGAAGACTTGAAGGCATATGCTCGACACTTGGTTCGTGGTGAAACACCATTTTGGAGAGATCACTCTGCACAACCTGCCGGATCCGCCACAAAAGCATCATACAAGCCTGCAGGTCAATCGAAGAAGGACTACCGGGTCGCCACAAAAGCATCACACAGGCCTGCAGCTATTGTTATCGAAGGTCGATCGAAGAAGGACTACCATAAGTCTGATCAAGCTCATCTAGAGAGCCAAAGCCTCGAGGAGGAGAATGCCGAAATGGAATTGGAGTCAGAAAAGATGCACCGGTACCATGAAAGCCACATTACCAAGAGTGATGGTGAGCTATCGACTTCAGATATACTCGCCCGATTCGACAGTCTCTTCGATCTCGACAATCTCGAACCGGATCTCACAGTCTTAGATGTCCGATATTCATCTCCTTCTTCCCCTGAGCCTGCGCCAAAGGTAGAGTACTACTATCCTGCTGATGACGTTCCTCTACCGGACCTGCCGTCAACACCACCACCACCACCGGAACTTCATCACCGAAGCCCGTACCTGAACACGCCCTCGGTACCTCCTAACAGGGACTTCTCCCGGCCATCCTCGCAGGATCTTACCCCCATCGATACTGCCGATGCGGTCCAAGAAGAACGCAAACGACTCACCAAATACATAGACGAGTACCTCGGCAAAAACAGCTCCATCAGCAGAGATCGTAGAGAGTACCTCGAACACGAAGCCATACCCCGACGTAGACTTTCGAAAGTTGGGAAAGCTCATGCAGATCAACACTGAGCCAACACACAGATGGCCTACGTGTGATGCTTGCAATCTCGTCATACCTGGAGCGAGACATCATTGTGGTATTTGTGACAAGGGAGATTTTGATCTGTGTCCACAGTGCTGGGCCAAGGGCAAGGAATGTCGGAATGAGGTGCATGTGTTGAAGCTCATCGATATTGGATAGTATCATGATGCCAGAGATGGACCTCGGCAATGTGTTGTTGGATGCTAAAGATCTTTTCCGGACAGCTTCATGGATCGGGCCACCGATTGTAGAGCCAAAGACAGGAGGCTGTTAGGCTATACAAGCGGCCAAGCGGTAGTCTCCTCGACATACGATGACATCGATACGGATTGAAGTGAGAAGTCAAATATGTACGTTCGAAGTGAAGTATATACATCTTACCCTCCAACCACTCTTCACGCCTCCCCTTCTGCTCCAAACACTTCTCCATGCCCTCTCCCGATCGACTGCCTACTTGAACAACTCAACAGCATCGAAAATAAAGTTCGGGCTCAAGAAGCCATCTCCTGAGCTGCCGGAGATGACGTTGATGACAATCGTGTTCGCCCCCGCTACCAGCGTGCCAGCGGGGATGGAAACATCATAGATCTCACCTCTGCCCCTGTATGCACTTCTCGTGACACCCCTAGAGTCGACCTTGATAGGCGACGCAGGAGCTGGGCCTTGCCAATTATTCACCGTCACCTGCGGTCTGGCCGCCGCGAACGCAAGGGTAGTTCCGATACGCAGTGTCGCGGCGCCCACTTGAGCGGATGTGAGGCTGAACTTGATCGTGACGGGGTTGTTGACGCTCTTGAACAATGCCATGGGGAAGGTGTTTAGGGCCGACGATCCAACGGTGTAGGTGACTGCTCCCCACTTGGCCATGCGTGAGTCGCTGGGGTGTTGGCGAAGAAATTTGTCTGCGTTCTGGAAGCCCCAGGGTGCGCCGTCCCACTCCCCGATACGGAAGAGGCATGTGCCGGTTCGGAAGGTGGAAGCGATGTTAGCGGTGCTGGTGGCGCCTTTGGAGACAGTCACGCTGGATTGGGCGACTTTGAGCTCGCCTTGGTAGAGGACTTGGGTGTAGGTGCCTGGCTTCATGAGGGGGGAGGTGAATTTGCCGCCGGATGCTTTGACCCAGTATTGCGCTGCGTTATTGTACCAATGAACGACAGTCTCTTTCGATGAGTCGGTGCCGGAGGCGGTGCCAGTGACTGTCCCACGGTCCGCGTCAGCGACGTAACCCTTGATGCCGAGGCCGGCGCAGAAGGTGGTGTCGATTTTTGGGTCTGGTGTGCCGGAGCGGGAGAAGGTGAGGACGTAGGGGCCAAAGAATCCAGTGCGGTAAGCTTCGGTCTGAGCATGGTTACTGTTCATGTAGAAGGTCAAATGCGTGGCAGTGCCGACGTTGTTTGAATTGATGTCTCGCATAAAGGGACCACCGGAGCTCGACTCGTAAGCACCAGCACCTGGTAAGACCCAGCAGACGCGAGTATCGCTACCAGCAACGCAGTGACGCTTGTCATCGATAAAGCGCTCAGACGAGAAGAACTTGGACCGAGTCTGTCCGTTGACGATGAAGACATCTGAACCCTCGACGGTCGAGGTCGAACCACCAGTGGTAGACACAACGCCAAAGGGCTCTTCGTTCGGGAGAGTCGCAGAGTTCAGACGAGCGATATAACGAAGCTCGCCAACAGAGGGTTCAGCAGTAATGTAAGTACCCATGAAGATGTTGCTGACGCCATTTTTGACAAGGAAATACTGCGTGAGAGTGCCAGCATCGCATTGAACAATGATGGTATCGCCAGACTGCTTGACGCTGACCGAAGCAGTACCGAGGCCAGAGCTGATGTGAGATGCAGTGCTGTCTTGCAGTTGCACGCCGCGATAGAGGATAGAAGTGATGTCACAGCTCGCCGACTTGACGAGAAAGACAAGCGGGTTGGCCGATCCGGCATCGATCTGATAGCCACCAGAAACAGAGGTGTAACCAAAGGCCGCATGAGCGACCTGCGCCGTAGCCGCCAAGAAGATACCGATGATGGCCAGCATCTTAAATATGATGAAATGGATAAGGAATGGACAAGGCAATGACACTGCCTCAGTTGATGCGAAAGCAACAGATATAGAAGATAACCCACCGGGGAGAGGACTCAAAGGGACAAATGCAAAGAGAAAACCCTAGAGTGACAGTAGCAACTACCAATGTGCCATGGCAATTCCAGCAATGAGAAGCCGAGAGTACACAACGCGTGGTGCAAGCACTGTAAGCATTGCTAATGGCGATCGCGGTGATTGCAAGTTTGCCTTGGCCAGATCAGGACCGGACGTAAGCGCATGTCTCATTTTGGTGGCGGTGATAGACTGTCAGGTGATGTCTCCATCCCGAAAGGTGAAGACGTGAATATACGAGGATGAGCTCCTCCGGCTAACATCGAGATATGTCGTGAAGGTTCAACTTTAAAATGAACTGGGGACGTGCCAAGACGGAGGCCCTGGAGCTTGACAGTCAGGGTTAGTCCGTGCGGAGTGGGGACTTGGGACTTCACCTTGTCGTGGACATTGCCAGAGTTTCAGAACATGCTTAAGCGAAGCTTCCCATTCCAATCACTTTATCGTAATGATTTGCAAGGCTCATAGAAGTCTCGGTTTGCGTTCCGCCTTGCGTCAAATTGGAAGAGATACTTGCGGGTGATAGGTCCAATGGTAGGAGGCATGGTAGGAGGCATGGTAGGAGGCATGGTAGGAGGCATGGTAGGTCAAACAATAAGACGCGTAGTAGGTGAAATGGTTGATCGAATGGTATATCAGCTTGTAGCTTCTTCGATTTCTCATCAGCAAGGGTATCATAATTATACTGGTCCATACACTGCATTTTCTCGCCACATGCACCAGTCCTTCGGGCCCCTCTGCCACGCTTCAGAACGTGCCAGTCCCGATAGCGACACCCCTACCAGCTCTCTTCCGCTTCCTCGCCAACTCCCTCTGCTGCTTCTGCGCCGCCTTCTCCCTGTCCCTTCCCTCCTTATCCTTCTCCCTCTGCTGCTCCATAATGTCCCTCTGCTTCTGCGCTTCCTCGGCCTCCTTCTTCTTCGCCGCGACCTCAATCTTTTGCTTCTTCTCTGCCTCCTCCAATTCCCTGTTCACCTCCTCTGGATCTCTAAAGTCCGTCTCCTCCACCCCACTCGCCTCCGCGAAGTGCTTGAGATCCATCTTCACCCAGGACGTTCCGCCCAGTGCGGCATTTACGCGCTCCGGATCTAGGCGTTCTTCACGGACAAATTTAAGCTTGATCTGCCGACGTGTCTTGGGTGCGAACATCTTGCTGATGATAGTAAAGTCGGTCCCGAACATCCGCAGTGCGTCGTAGAAGCGATCCGTCTCCTCATCGTTCCACGGTGTGCTGGACGAGCGAGGCTTACGTTCGGCAGGATCCTTGCGCTTGTCGTTGATCCAGCTGAGTCGGTTGACTTGCTTGGTCACGTCCTCGTCCTCGGCGACGGCTAGGTTCTGGGCGTTGCGGATTGCTTGTGCTTGCCGGTCAATGTGCGAGGATGCTTCGTCATACTGGATCTCGCCGTTGACGATGCGGAGCTGGGGCGCTGTGCTCGGATCGGCCGGGGTCGCGGCGGGTGCTCTGTCGCGAGCTGTGCGGTCTACTGGCACCTCAGCGGCGAGGCGGCGCTGTAAGCGCACTTCGTCCCAGTCGATTTCAGCCATGCGACGTTCGAGATTGGAAGTCTTGCCGCCGCGAGGAAGACGGACGAGATCAAGCATAGAGGTCTTGGCCACATCGATTTCTTTAGCCTCCGGGTCTGACTCCTCTTCTTCTTGCTGTGCTTCCTCGTCACCAGCATCACCGTTCGTCTGATCCTGCGTTGTGTTTCTCCGCTTCCGACGATGCGCACGAGGCCTAGGGGCCGCGGTCTCTCCCTCTGCGCCCGCTGGACCATTTGCATTGTTACTGTCCGCCGCAGGATTTTTATTCTGTCGTCTCCTGCCTCCGCTAGGAACCGTTTGTATTTGCGCAGTATCGATAGTCTCTAGTGCTGCGCCCGTTGCACCCTCGTCATCTGAATCTACGATTCGTTCCGCACTAAGCTGTGCTTTTGCTGGAGCTCGCTTCCGCTTGGTCCCTGCAATTTGCGCAGGCGGTTTTCTCTGACGCTTGGGAGCTGGCTGGCCACGGTTCGATTGAGTGATTGAGTGATCCTGGCTGGTCTCTGACGTGCGTTCGGGCGCGTTCGCTGTCTCTGAGCGGGCTTGTTGCATGAGATTTGCCAGCACTTCCGCACCAGCCACGGCCTCGTTGTCTTGCTCGATAGCATTTTGCCCATGCTCTTGGCTTCTCGTTGTCGCGACTGGCGCCACTCCTGCACTTGGGGTTGCGTTCGTTTCGGATATGCCTCTCTCAATTGCAGTGCCATGCTGTAGCGCTCCAGCTTGACTCTCTTCGGACTCGGCAGCCTTTGACGCATTATTTGATATCACGTTCACGTCTGTTGCAACCTGACTAGGCTCGGGCGTGGGAAGTGGATCTGAAGGTGCAGCAGGTTGTTGCTGTGCGCGAGCAGCTGGTCGACGGCGCCCTGCAACTTTTGGTGCAATGACCTTGCCCGACTTATCTGCAACTTGTGAGACAGAAGTTTACCATAGTTCATAGTCATAAGCCCTTACTAATTGCCGAACTCGTCTGCAACTCCATCTTGGTCGACTACTCAGATGTGAAGTGGGGTGAAGAGGAATGGCGGGGTTATCAAAGAGTGACACCAAACTGTGTGTCCATAGCGCTTTGCGAAAGTATCGGATGGATCAACCAAGTATATCGATTGCGCCCAAACTCAACTTCAGTAGCTAATGGCTGTGCTCAACGCGTGGACTTTTAGACCAAGCGATTGCTGGAGGAAGGTATGGTAGGGTCCAGAAACGTCCAGCTCCTTCCACGACTACATATCGTTACGACTAGCAGATCGTCTCTTGGGTAGATATCTGATATTAGTGTTAGGTTCGCTTTCTGTAATTGATGCAGATGTCCAGTGATGTATAAAAGGTCGTAGAATGGAAGTTCCGTGATCAATCATGTTCAAGCCAAGACCTGAAGTCTTGAGGACTTGGCGTTTGAACATTTCGACTTCAACACGCTTATCTTCAGCTTCTCCTTGCGCAACCTCGACATCAGTAATAATGGCATCGAAATGAAACGCGAGCCCTCCAGAGTATCTGCTAGCGTCTCTGGATCATTGTTTTGGCACTCGTCGCGATCCCTAGGCCTGCCTAGGTGGCTTCGATGAAGCCCCACACCCTCGAGACTGGCGCTTTCCCATCTGCTCTCAAAATAAAGATGGAAGACCGAAAGCGTACAATCATAGCAGACCATGATGATGTTGGGCCGCCGAATAAGAGACAAGCCACTGCTGCCAATGGCGCAAGTCGTATGGATGCAGACAAGGAGAAGGATGTGGAGGTGAGATTACCTGATCTTGCGACTTGGGCATGACTGATTGCGACGATACCAGAACTACCAGAAAGATGCAATACTCAGACAGATGAAAGAGTACAAGCGCAACTGCAAAGATCTCGAGTCTGAGGTCAAGGACCTCTCCCGTAAAGCTACCTACCACGATGATCATATTCGACTCATAGATACCTGGTTCTCACAACTGCTTGATGAAATATCAGTACTGGCGTCAGGAGCACCTGTAGCAGATAAGGGTGAGTTGCGACCGATCATAACTTGTGAGCGTGCTGATTTGGATAGACACCTCAATTACATCTTCTCTCTTTACCGAATCAAATCCTGCTTTCGAAGAGCACCTGGCTACGAGATCGGCCAAGATTCAGGCAGTGGTCAAGGATATCTACTCACGGCTACCCCAATCGTCACCAGAGGTGAAGGAGTTGCAAGAGCGCATGTCAGCACTGCTAGCTGCAGAGAAGGCGCACCTTGTGGAATTACAGCGAGTGACTGCAGAGAAGGACTCGTTACAGGACAGACTAGAGTCGGCGTCGCTGAGGTATCTTCTGGCCGAGAAGAAACTCGATCGGGCAAAAAGCGCTGCTGTACAGAAGCTGGAACAACAAGCTGTGCTTAAGCGGGAGGATGATACTGCCAAACCCGACAAGACCGTGAAGACAGAGAAGGTCGAAACGAATGGTGATGTCGATCCTGCCGCTGCGAATGCTGCAGAGTCTGCAAGGAGGGAAGCTGTCGCCGCAGCAGAGAAGCGCAAGCTCCAAGTCGAACAATTGGAAGCGGAGAATAAGCGTATCACGGAGGAATTGACGGTAGCGAAGACGAAGGCAGCCACTGTGACGGACGACGACTATGCTAAAACCGGACTCTTCACGATCGCCAAGTCACAACTGGAAGATACGATCACGCGACTCAACGATTTGAAGACCACAAATTCACAATTGCAGGAGGATATCAAAAGGCTGCAAGCTGAGCGTACAACGTCAAGAACACAGGCAGAAGAGGAGTCAAGAGCAGCTATAAACGAGAACGAGAGCCTCCTTGCCCGGAGTGAGTCGGATCTTATCAGGATACGGAACAATCGGGACGAGCTGCAGGCCGAGATTGCTGTTTTGAGAGGAGCACAAGCACAATCACAAAGCACGGTGGAGGCAACAACGGAGCTTGCGAATGCTCGGGATGCACGAATAAAGGCACTCGAGTCAGAGCTGGAGCGCATAAGAGTCCGGGATGGAGAGACACAGCCAATGTCGACCGACGATGTTGACAATCTTGGACCAGATCAATTGAAATCGGAGCTTCTCAGCATCCGATCTCAATATCAAATGCTCTCTGCAGAGATGCCATCCATGGAATCTGCATGGCGCAAGAGCTCAGCAATTGCTTCCAAGAAATTGAACGACCAAGCAAACGTGGAGGAGCAGCTATCTCGTCTGTCGGCAGAGAAAGCCAAAGCAGACCAAAAGTATTTCGCAGCAATGAAGACGGTCGACTCGCGGCAGCAAGAAGTACGACTGTTAAAGATGCAAAATGCTAAAACGTCCGAGATTGTATCACAATTAAAGGAGGCAGAGTCTTCTACAAGACTGCTGGCTGCTAGTCTTGAGAGGCAGGTTTCGGAAGCTAAAGACGGTTTGACCAGGTTAGAAAGCCAGAACAGAAACTTGCAGCAGAAGATTAGTGAAGCGGACGTGCATCTACAGACGTCAAAGACTGAGGTCAGTGAGCTGAAGAAGGTACTACAAGGCAAAGACGACACAACCACAAAAGCATCGAGCGAACGACGAAAGATGGAGGTGGAGCTCGCGGAAGTCAAGGTCAAGTTGGAGGATCAGAAGAAGCTGAACGACACGCTCAAGAAGCGGGTGACGAACGGCGATGGCACCGCTGCTGATGATTGGAGAGTGAGTCTACCATCTCAAGTTCTCGTTTGCTCAATTTTCTAACACTCGCCAGCGCATGGGTATCTGCCCCGTCTGCAATGCCAATCTCCGCAACACCGCCCTCAAACTCTGCGGCCACGTCTTCTGCAACGTCTGCATCCAAAACCTCATCACCAATCGCTCGCGAAAGTGTCCGACCTGCAGCAAAAACTTTGGCAATAATGACTCTATGCCTGTGCATCTAGCATGAAAGGTCGAGGGTCTTGTACGCCTAATTTTCCTCCACTTCGCCCTGCCCCGATACCAAGCGGGCCACTTTTCATGTACCTACACCCTTGCTCGACCGCGTAGGGAAATTTTTTATCTTCTGGACTCGAAAAGCGGACTAGCCGCGTTCAACCAAGCAGATAAGCATTCACGCTCTGCAGCGTAGCCCGCGATGGATTCGCGGAGGGAATAGAAGCCATGATCCAGCTCAGTCGTTGCTTGATGAAGTCTTTGTTCATGTGATTTGCATTGTCTGTCGTTGCGCTGAGGTGTCCTTCTTCGTTGGAGTATAGGCAGAGGATCGTTAGGGCGACGCCAATACCGTGGTCTTTGCCTGTTGGGCAGGTGATGAGGATCTTGGATGTATGGGAGGAGAGGTGAGGGGTGGCGAAGGGCGGGACTCGGGACAGGAGGTGGCGTAGAGCGCGGGAGCCAAGTTTCCCTGGCTGCAGTGGGAGATGGAGAACCTTCTTCTCTAGAGGCGGTGGCGGTGGTAGATCAGGGAAGCAGGTGATTGTTGCCTGGTAGTCATTACTCGAGCTCTGATTGCTGCCGACAAAGAGCTGGGTCGTGGGCTTGATCAGAATTGACGCATCAGCTGGCTTGGTTTCTGCATCTTCTACTACCAGCGATCTGATTAGATCAGGTAAGTCATCCTCTGATGACCCAAGTAGGACGTCTTTGTGCTTCCAGAAGAGGACAGGGGTAAGACCCAGAGCCCATGCTTCGGCATCGTCTGCAGCTCCTTGTACGTAATCAAAACCAGAAACGGACTGTCCTGCATCTCGCCCTGAAGCTGTGCACAGTACGAGTGGGTAGTGATCGGAAACATCATCGTCGTCTGGTATGTCTGAGGACTGGGTCACCCAGATCGGCCCCAAAGGCTTCTTCAAGGACGATCGGATTGTAGTCAGATCTAGGTTCAGGCTCTCCAGATCTTTGGCGAGACCACCCAGGCGCTCTTCGATCTGGGCATGCTCAGATGGCCCTACGACGTTTGCGGGAGCGCGAAGTTCGCACGCATGTTGATCACCAGGGAACAGGAGTCTATTCCATACGGAAGCCCAGATGGGGACAGTCCTTGATAGGGCGTCTGGCATACTCTTCCCTCGCCTTGTAGAGTCTATGATGACGCATCTGCATCTGTCAAAATAATTCGGTGATCTAATGTCATCTTATACTCACCCTCCCTCCTTGCCCACCATCTCCAGCAGATTCAGATTCAGCCTACGAAGACTGAATGTCCACTGCCCAAAGTGTCCATCCGTAGACTTGAAGTAGACACTACCACGCTTGTGTTCCGGGTCTATGTACCAGCTTCCGCACCGTTCGTTCGCCACTAGTGGTAGGGAGAAGTGATTCGCTACCTCTCGTACAAATCGCGCGTCATGGTTGATGGAGTGTAGCCGGCTCCTGATTGATACTCGAGACCTCTTGGACTCTCGTTGGAAGTGAGAGATCTGTTGACTTGCAGAGGGAAAGATGATCTCTGAAAAGTCCGGGAGACCCTGCTTGATGTCTGCTACCATGAGTATGAGTCTGTCTTCAGCAAGTGGCTCGATTTTCTAGTACAATGAATTTATTCGTGACCATGTGGTTTCATCTTCATATTATTGCGGAACTCCCAATCTATTCATGAGCTTAATATTATTAGATACATCCACTGTTGGAACGGTTTAGGCTTGAATCCGATGGATTTAGCAAACCTCTAGCGAGGCAAGATGGCCGAGTGGTTAAGGCGCGGGAGTAAGAAATCCTCAGACCACCAACGCTTGTATAGTCTCTAACAGCTGCCAGCTCAAGCAACACTTCATGGTGGAATACCGCCTTGTCACAGTCTTCTCGTGGGCTTTGCCCGCGGGGGTTCGAATCCCCCTCTTGTCAATACCTTTTTTGCTCTTCCTTCGCTAAGGGACCTCCGTTCGAGTTTCGTAAAAGTCTAGCGGGCCGCCGCTGTTTACCAGGTCTGACCGCCTGGGCGTCGAAATCAATTGCCATCACCTTTCCAGCTGCTTTATCGCGTTTCGATCAAGACTGGTAACAGTGTGTTCACTGTCGTCATGAAGAATTGTTCGTCCCAGCTCGTCCTACTCATCATAAAGAGACGAAAGCAAAAGCAGAAGGATACGACACTGTGTAATATTCTGCGTTTGATGAGTAGTTGTACCCATTGCCATACCGAAGCTAGTAGCATTCGACAAGGCCTATAAGCCGGCATGGCAGTTCTACCCAATTATTCTCTCGAGGATGAGCTGGCGATATTTTCAAGTAAGGTATCAGTGACTCTGACAGAGTGCGACGACGAAGCCCGGGGACTTGTCGGTGGGAATATTGTTCCCGTGCCGATTCAAGGTGTTTGCAGCTATACAGTGTACGCTGGATGGAAGAACGACAAGGTCGTCCAATTCAGACTCAAGTCGCTTGCCCTTCCGTTGGAGACAGTCCTTTTGGCACGGCAGATTCACGGAACTCTGGTTCCTCGAGCTACTGCCGTGGGCTGCTTAAGCGGTTCTGATGGCAAGGAAGACGTACTGATCTATGTCTTCGACCGCGCCGAGGGTATAACCCGACTCGACTTCATTTTGGCTTGCCCCTTCTCAGAAGATTCGGAAGAGTACAAGCAGCTTCGTCTCAACCTGTTGGACGATCTCGGCCGGTAGGCATGCCTCGCGTCATCGATTTTCTACACTAAGAGACGTCTAGATTCTTCGCACAATCTTGGAACAATCCTCAAGAAGTCTCGTCGTCCTATAAAGAGCGACTACGCTTCACATATGCTACAGAACTTGATCGGCTTGTTCATGCGCTGCCAGGAGATTTCGAGCCCCAGATACAGCGATGCCTTTTAGAGCTCGATGCGATCATGGATCTTCCAGAAGTCCTCATTCATAAGGACTTTGGCGATTGCAACATCATGGTCCATCCACAATCTTACCATCTGACTGGTGTTATTGATTGGGCTGAGGCGGAAATCTGCCCGTTTGGGCAGAATTTACATCGGATTGAGCATCTTATGGGCAAGGTGAATCTCAAGACTGGTTGGCATCGACTTCCTGATCATGCGATATTGACCGGTGCTTTCTGGAGAGGTTTTCTAGCGACCGCTGTTGGAGTGACTGATGACATGCTACACACCATCAAGACGGCTCGCGTGATGGGCGTTCTGTTAGCGTATGGATTCACCAAACGTCTGGCAAATATGCCGGAGCACGTACCAATCGGCGACGACGACCAGGGAAGGTATAACAAGCGCTACATGCATGGATTGGTGTTACAGGAAGAAACGAAACTCGATTAAAGAAAGGGTACAAATGAGGAGAAAGCAGGGCTAGGGACGAACAACAAGACCTGAATTGTATCCGACCCTTCTCTTCATTATTGTCCCTATGATTGAATCACCTCCCCAGCAATCCAGCATCTTGCAGCGCTACAAATAAATGAGTATCGGTCTCTAGCTGGGGTAGAGGCTTTCCGGCGTTGAAAACCTGATGTCATGGTAGAGTGTGTTTCATTGGCCTGGCAGACTTGGATTTTGTTGTCCGCTACAGCGCAGGACCAGCCTGTTCTTCGAGTAGGGATGCTGTTTTTATGTCGCATTCGTCAAGCATGATCGTCCAGGAAGGTAACACAAACTCCAACATATTGTGAGAGGTTGTGGGTAACTAGGTATTCGACGACCGCGGCGAAGAACGTACCTAACGTCGATAGACGAGTGTTCCGGCATCGGACCTTCCTGGAATTTGTACGCTTGAAAGCCTTCTCCGTCCCACACAAAGATATGCCCATGAATGTCGCTCGGATCGACCTCCCCAGCTTGTGTCTTGGAACACCGGCCTGTCAGAGCGGCTGTTTCACGTCCAAGCAGGATGCTCAGTTCCGGAAGAGCAAAGTGGCCACCTTCCGTTCTGCATGGGGCTCCTTGTGAGCTAGGCATTTGGCGAACATCCAGTGGCGGAGGTAGGCCTCAGTTGTGGCCTCGCGATTCTTGTCGGCATTGATGGTTGCAGGTCTCATCGCAAACTCTAGCTCAATTGATTGTTGTAAAGGAGAGACATCGAGGGTGACGAGGACAGAGTAGCAACTCTCCGTAGACTTCAAGACCTCCCGCTTGACTTAAATTCCGCATTTGCCAGTGGCTGACGTGAGTGTTTGCCGGTCGTGGAGGCATTTCTCCTTGCCAGCTCGACCGCCAGGAGGGGGAGGGACATTCGTGTTGAGGGCCCAGTCCTTGAGGGGGTTACGTCTGTCATGCTTTCTAAAGTAAGACTGTCAGTGTTTGCAAGAAGACGGAACACAAACGCACGCTTGTACAGACAACCGCAAAAGACGCTCAGTTTTTGTTAGCTTCTGAACTTGACGTCAATGTGATATTGTATCAAATGGACATCACTTTGGATATTTCGATGACAGAGTGAAAAGGTGGAAGGAAGATAGGCGAATTTGGATGAGAATCAAGCTCGATGATCCAACAAAGCCGCAGTTATATGTAATTTCTTTCACAAGTAATTGCACTCACGGTCTTTTCGCTTCACAATGCTTCGGACCTTCCCTCCTTGCAGTTTCGCACAACGCAGCCTCTTGTCTCCATCTCAAAGCTGCGTTTTGCAGACCGGGGCCAGGCATACCCTTGCTCCTCGCAAAGGTCGCAACTTACCATGCAACACCTGCCCAGATGGCAGCATGGCTCAGTAATGAATGACCGCAGAGTAAATGCAGGATTGTACAGATACTGAGATGTACAGACATGATTGAAATCGGCACAACTGCGGTGGCGGGTGACGCTGAGAGAGTCTGGAGCCGCCCGAACGCCGAGGAATTGTCTGCTTCCGACACGCTTCAGGAAGTGTGCTCCGCTTTTCGGACTCTATTTGCCGAGAAAGTATGGGGCTTCTATCCTGTTGTGCTTCATATTGGCTCGAGACGTACAGTATCTGACATATGGCCGGCGTTTGAACCTTTGACGTAAGTCGAGTGGTACTACCAGGCGGTTCCTTTGCTTCAATCGTCATATCCCGATCAGCGGTAACCTGACGTGGGAGGTATATATCCAGTATAGCTTTCCGCACGGATGGGGCAAAATTGGCAGCTGCGGCAAGTATAGGAGCCGGTATCATGCTTCTGGTCAACTCAGCCCTGGGGTCAGGCGGGTACACCGCACCTGCAGACAGTCGACTATTCAGTCTGTCAAAGAAACGAACCACTTCAGAACTCGAGAAGATCACATCACAGACACTGTCGAGCTCAGACTGTCCCTCAGCAACCTCGATCAACAAGAATGTTCCCACCTACGATTGCTCCAAACTCAACATCACCGATCCTTCTCGACGCGATGCCCTCATGACCGAATTGTATAATATGCTCCTCCACGGTCCCGGCGTCCTCGTCCTCAAAAACATGTACACAGACCATTCTCTTCTCG
Organism: Elsinoe necatrix; assembly: GCA_033846785.1. Lineage (NCBI taxonomy): Eukaryota > Fungi > Ascomycota > Dothideomycetes > Myriangiales > Elsinoaceae > Elsinoe > Elsinoe necatrix. The sequence goes on from JANZYI010000008.1 coordinate 811,319, forward strand.
ACTCAGCCAACTCCACCTTCACATCCGTTATCGACTCAGAACGCGCCACCAGCAAAGGCGACCACTTCTCCTCCGGCAACACCAACTCCCGCACCTGGAATTCCTTCAGCAAACACTGCCTCTCCTCCCCCTCCAACTTCCTAGAGTACTACTCCAATCCCTTCCTCGCGCTCATCTGCGAATCCTACCTCGGCCCCGACTACCGCATCACCGCACAACTCAACATCGTGCACCCGGGCGGCCAAGCCCAGACCTGCCACCGAGATTATCACCTGGGCTTCCAAACCGCCGAGCAAGTCTCCCGCTGGCCAAGGGCAATGCACACCGCCTCACAACTCCTCACACTCCAAGGCGCAGTGGCACACACGGACATGCCGCTCCTCTCTGGTCCCACACGGCTGCTGCCATTCAGCCAACACCTCGAAGACGGCTTCATGTGCTACCGCGAGAAAGCGTTCCAGGACTTTTTCCTGGAGAAACACATCGCCCTCCCGCTGGAGAAGGGTGATGGACTGTTCTTCAACCCGGCGCTTTATCACGCCGCAGGCGAGAATGAGACAAAGGACTTTGATCGCTCGGCGAATCTGGTGCAGATCAGCAGTGCCTTCGGCAAGCCGATGGAGACCGTGGATACGTTGCCATTGGTGGAGGGGACCTGGGATGGGTTGAGGCACAAGTTTGGGAAAGAGGGGATGAGTATCGAGGTCAGGAGCTTTGTGCAGGCTGTTGCCGAGGGGTATCCGTTTCCGACGAATCTGGATCGCAGGCCGCCGGCGCACGGAGGAATGGCGCCGGAGAGTGAGCAGGGGTTGGTATTGAGGGCTTTGCAGGAGGGTTGGGATAAGGAGAAGGTGGTGGGGGAGATGAGGAAGATGAGGGAGGATTCGAGGGCTTGAGCACGCCATTTGAAGTAGACCATTGACTATAGTCATAATGTAATAAAGCTACGCTGTCTCTGTTTGTATCTTGCCTCATTGCATCTTGTCTCTATGGAAAATCATTGTGCCTCGCCATGCATGTGCCGTACTACCACTGTTGCCACATACAACGATCATGTATCATCATCAATTCGTCAGCTCATGTCTCCTTTGTCAAGAACAGCTCGATGAGCTTTGTCCGTCGTTCCTCCATCGCTGCCTTCTCCTTCGCTTTTTCCACCTCCGGCATTCGAACGACAGCCTTGCCGAAGATGTCTGCCATTTCATGAGTGATGATCTGTCTATAAGCCACTTTCGGCTCTTTGCTCATGTCCTTCTTCCGCAGTGAGCCGGTCCGCGTCAGTGGTGGCGGAATCTGGAAATCTGCTTTCTCTGCACTACGCAGAGTGGAGGCTACCTGCTCTTGCACAATCCTGTCTAGCATGGAGGTGAGAAGGATGAAGGATATGCTATGAGGCGGCGAAGACGAAAGGATCTCTTGGACGGTCGTTCGTTGGTCTTCCAGATTCATGCTGTCGAGTATCTTTTGTGCTTCACTAAGCTTCTCCCACAGTAGTTCTGTGACGATGCCGTCGGGCATACTCTCCAAGTACTCTATGAGAAATGCAGCAATGGTTTCTAGCATTGCCATGTTGGATGTTTCTGGAGGCATCGACTCGTTCATTGGCGAGTTGGTATCAAGCGCTTCACACACGGCTTCTGACAATCCATGTCTCTCCTCATAGGTTGTGGTAGTCCATGATGCTGCTGCGAAAGGCCAACCGGCAGTAGTCACCCATGGCGCTTCTTTGTCTGCGGACGTCATCTCCCATTCAGCTATGCAGAGTTCCGTAAGCTTCTCCGCAGAGTCTGTAAGTCGGAAGAGTTCTCGGGGGGCTGACCATTTGACAGGCATCTCCTCGGTCGGACTGCTGGAGTTCTTGTCTTTTGGTCGCTGATTCTGCAGTTTCCTGATGCCACCTTCAGGTATGCGGATGAGCTTGTCAATTGATCTACCAAAAGATGACTCCATCCACTTTCCACGCACCGGTATGAAATGGTCTCGACCATTTTCCACTCGGACTACCAGTATATCGTCGAGTGATTTGATGCCCTCGTTAAGCGCTCTGATCAAATGACGATCCTTGATCTTGAGATGCAAGTCTACATAACAGCTATCGCCGGGCTGTAGAGTCCTGGGACCGGTAAAGTGTCGGTGGTCTAGATTACTGCTGCCTTCCAGATCCATGTTGACTGACATCCAGGCTGGGCTCGATCCCGGTTTCTGTCCAGCACCAACTGGTCGATCCACAAAGGTGACGACGGCAGGCACCTGTCCAGTGTTCGCAATGGTGAGAGTCCGGTGCTTGCGTGCGGCATATCGTACATGTCCAAATGACACTCCTTCGAATTTCATCGGATCCTCATCGGTTGTTTCGGGCTCATCTCCATATTTGTCGACTACGACTGTCACAGAGGGTCGTCCTTCATTTTCTGCCTTGTCGAGTTCTCTTGCCACCTGTTGATGAACCTTTGCCCGGAGTTCCGGTACGATGTAGTTGTATTTGAATTTGAACACTGCATCGAGCGGCTTGTGATCCGAAGACAATACTCTCTGATGTGCAGAGTAGTATTCAAGGTGAACTTCATCCTCGAAGCCCTCCTTTGTGACTACCACGCCTTCAGGCCTGTCGGTAGTCTCATCGTAATCATCATCGTCGGCGGCATCTTCATCCGGATCATAGTCGTAAAGCAGTTCCTCATCCTTACCGGCTTCATCGATACCTTTCCTCTTCATCTCCTCGTCCTTCATCCTTGCCTCAGCTTCTTCAGCAAGCAGGCTCTCAAAGGCCAACTTATCTCGTCGTGTCCGGTACAGGATTCGATCACACCAACTAGGTGCTCGCTTCTTCTCGCTCGAGTCAAAAACGCCGACTGTGCCGGGATCATACTTGTACGTTGGCAAGAAAGTCACTGGACCCTCTTTCCAACCATCAAAGAATGCTTTTCTGGCTTTAATCTGTTGCTGAAGCTCATCATGTGGTAATAAAGAGTCAAGTGTGGTTTGTAGCGAGGTCGGATTGATCTGTAGATCTTCAATTGAGGTCTGGCTGGAGTGGTCCGAAGTTACACTGTCCTTGTCTTTGGTATCTGTCGAGCTAGTTGTAATCGTCGATTGTGTATCGTCCAATGAGAGTCGCTCGGCCGTTTTTGTCGAAAGAGCCTCCGTGCTATTGATAGCGTCCTCGATCTTCTTGGAAGATGGCTGGGAGAGATCATACTCGTTTCGGGTATGGAGCATTAGCAGTCGTCGCACATCATCTCCAGGAATATCTGCCAGTCGGTAATTGAGGTCTCCCGCCCAAAACGCGAAATCAGCATCGTCTATCATTTCTCCTTGACTTTGGTAGAGATCCATCGAATCTCTGATCGGTTCAAATCTCGTCCGGCTAAGTATCTGTCCGTAGTCCCAGTTTCGTCGATCGAGTGAGGTCTTGTCATTGCCGGCAGCCAGATGACAATTGACAAAGACAAGTCTGGTGGTCTCGCCGAGCACTATCCTTGCAGTGACCGCACCTTTGTTCCCCATGTAACCCATGAGGCCAGTACCTACACTCGTTGTGCTGACGGACTTGACATCTGGCGCCACATCCGGAGACGCGTAGACCAGGAGTAACAATCCGATAAGTTGCTGCTCGGCCACCAGGATATAGCCTTTAGGTAGTTCTGTTTCCACGGCGGCCTTCCATCTCGCTGCTGGTTCCGGATCTGTGTATGGTCTGAAGGCTTCCGAGGCGGAAGTAACGTCCACAATTTCTTGTAGGCCTAGAAGATAGAGTCCAATGTCCACGTCGCCGGGTACGCCCCCTGGATCATGCTTCGGTATGCTCGGCTTCTTAGGACTATACCTCGCTTCCTGTGCGTTTACTGATTCGTTGCTCTCCACCCCTTTTTCCCTGTCATCGGCACTCGCTTTGTGCTTAGGGTCGTCCGATATATGAAGTCCAGTCAAGCCATCCGAGATTCCTTGTCCTTTGACGAACCACCCGCCGATGTCCTTCTCCGTTCCTTTCAATGATGCTGTATTCCAGCTTCCGACTTTGATTCTAATGGTCTTTGGTCTGACGTAATCTGCTCTGCGGGCGTGGACTGCTTGTGTAAGGGATAGCTGATTTGATGCAATGCCTGGTGATGTGACACTTGGAGAAGTCCCAGGTATATCAGGCCACAGCGATCCCTGTCGGACCTGCTCACTGGATGTAGGTCTGGATCCTGACATATTGGAACGCTAGAGCTCTGCTGTATCTAGTGGTACCTTTGCCCGTGGCACTGTATGAAGCCCTCCTGATGTAATAGAATACAGATGCAACTCGTCGAAATCCACAATATCGGTCACCTCCAGAATCTGGACCGTGGAATTAGAAATTAGGGATTAGGACATACGGAAAAGGTGGCAAGAAGTAAAAAGGCGCGTGACGAGGCTCAAAAAATGCCATGGATGCAAACAAGCAGCTCCAGGTCAAAGTGACGTCGCATGGCTTTCCAGCTTCCACACAAAGACACCTCAACAATGCGACCTCACAACACCGGCGCACTCCCTCCACTCTATACCTCGCCCTACCGTATCATCTCAGTCTCACCCTGCCTGTCAGCCATGCCGCCCCGCAAATCCCGCCGCCGCCCACAGCAAATCATCGAAGCCTCAGACTACGACTCGGAGCAGCCAACAGACCACCCTTCTGCACCGTCCCATATTCCTCCGTCAACGACACGCACAAACGAAGACCTCAACCTCGCTGTCCTCCGCCGGCATAACTCCGCCGTCTCCCAGATCCTTTCGGTCGCGGGCTTCGCATGCGTATACCGCTTCGCACCCGAGACGCAAACATGGATCAAGACGGGTGTGGAAGGTGCGCTGTTCGTATGTGAGCTGTTGCCCATCGTGCCGGCCGGGGCTACTGGAGTCAATGGAGATCTGGTGGAGAGGTACGGCGTGGTGGTGCTCAACAGGAAGGGATTGAATAATTTTGTGGTGGAGTTGAGGAGTCAAGGGGATGTGGATGTTGATGAGGAGTATGTTATCTTGCAGATCGGGCAGGGGGAGGATGTGGAGGAGGGGATATATGGGTTGTGGATATTTTGTCCGGGAGGGGATACGACGGATCGAGAGGTGGCTGCGGCGGTGATCACGGAGTGTGCGGGCAGAGCAGAGAGGAGTCGAGTTGCGTTGGAAGGTCAGGATGATTATGAGCAGGGATACGAAGCTGGATATGAGAATGGGTTCGCAGATGGGGAAGATGCACAGGGACAAGAAGAGGAAGCAGTATATCAGCCGCAGTATGCTCAGCAGGGTCAGCAACCAAGTCAGGAGGGCGGGCAGCAGATCGATCTGTTGAGTCTCTTCGGGAAGGCGACGCAGAATCACCAAACGCAGGAACAGCAGCCACCTCAGTACCATCAGCGACCACAGTACCAGAACGGCGACTCCCGGACACAATATCCTGGATCCCAAGGACAGTACCAGCATGGTCACCCCCAACCACCAACGCAACAGACACAGGCTCAGAATTTGCTCAGCCTCTTCAAGCGGTGATCACTGGCAGTTTCTATCGACTAACCACTTCAGATACGTCAAGGTCTTCTCTGCAACTATGGCAGAGTGCTTGATGCAAAAGTCATGAGGCACACCTTGCGTGTCGATTTCCATGAGCGGCTTGTCCTCCTCGCCGGTCTTGCCGGAATATGCTCGAGCTGCGATGATCTGATCTCTGGTCTCATTCGCCACCCAGTGGTCGTCTTCGGCGAAGTACAGGAAGAGCTTCGTATTGACGCCAGGAGAAGCGACAGCGCCCCAGACCTCGTCATTCCATTTGTCAGTGGATATTTCTACCACTTCGTGACGAGCGAGATATAGCGCTTGTCGCACACCATTCCGACTTTGGAGGAAGAAGGAAGTCGTGAGCGCGGCGCTAGGCCAGTGGCCAGTGATCTTTTCGATCAATCGAACGAGCTGTCTCGATGTGAGTATGGAAGTGATCAGCTTAGCAAGGAATGCTAGAAAGATAGCAAGGTGGTCAAGGACCGGTGCTATTCGCTTATCCAATCAGCTTTGCATCAACAGGACGGTGAGGACGACTTACAGTGATTTTCCTGCCGCTAGGACTTTGAGCGAGGTTCATTATAGTCGGACATAGTAAGATAGCGCCGACGATATTGATAGTAGACTGCCTCGCTCTTCTACGTTGAAGGATCTCCAGAGTCATATAAGTTCCGAAAGAATGACCTATTAATACAACCTTGGTATTGGTCTCATGTTTGTTCCCTGTCTGCTTCTGCTGTGACGTTACATGCTGCAGGTGGTCCAGCAGATCGGCATAGGCATCATCAATAGCTTGGTCGATATAGTCGATCTGCTGGTTGACATCGTAAGGGCCTGATCCATACTTTGCCACAAATCGTGCGTCTGTCGGTCTATTTCTGGTCTCGAATCCAGCTAGTGAGCATCCGTACACATGCACAGCTGTATCCGGTGCGTCGACTATCTTGTCGAAATGATTGCCCAACGCATCGAGATACGTGGTGTAGTAGCCTATCAGTCCAGGATTGCCAGTCAGAAAGTACACCAGAAGATGTTGTGACTTGTTGCCTGCTTCCGGATCGTATGTGACGAAAGACTCGTAGTGCTTGTACATCCGGCTCATGGTGCTGAGATAGTAGATTTATGAGCGGTGTATCACCAAAAGCCCAATCTTGAATCGACGTCCAGCAGGTCCCAGCTGGTGCCAGCTACGTGGCGAGAGAATTGCCAATCCGCTAGAATTTGAAAGAGTGTAGTTCCCGATCAGGCAAGTTTTAACAGACTCTTTTTGAGCAGAATCGTTAAAACCCCCCCTAATGAATTCTCCATCACCACAAGGACACAGGGTCTCGCAACCCCATCACCTCAAGTCGGATTCAAGCTTTGGTGTGATGTCATGTTTCGATGTAGTGCTTGTTCAACTACAACTACCACCTTCGCATCTCTATCTCAATCAAGCTGATACATGTTCTAGCTAGAAATTAGCAGTACAATCATGTCAGCTCCTCAGAAAGTTCTCCTGCTCGGCGGCCACGGAAAAGTAGCGCTGAAGCTGACCCCTCTCCTACTCAAAAGATCTTGGGACGTGACAAGCGTGATTCGCAACCCGGATCATGAAGCAGAGATAGTCGCTCTGGGCAAAGGACAGCCAGGAAAGCTCTCAGTCCTGGTGGAATCGCTGGACGATGTCAAGTCCGCGGCTGATGCGAACAAAGTGCTGGACAAGGTAGACCCTAGCATCGTGGTTTGGAGTGCTGGTAGGTGGACCTTTTTCATGCTTGTTCATGCTTGAGAATAGTTGCCTACACGATGAACTTGATCTTTCTTGTGCTCTTCGAGCATCACAGACAGTCGTTGACATCCTTCCAGGAGCAGGTGGCAAAGGCGGTCCCTCACGCACTTACGCCGTCGATCAGGACGCCGCAAAAGCCTACATTTCCTCATCTCTGCCACGACCATCCGTGAAGAAGTTCCTGATGGTCTCGTACATTGCCTCCCGTCGCGGCACACCACCATGGTGGAACGAGGACGACAAGGCCGCTGCTGACAAGGTCAACAACGAGATCCTGCCGCACTACTTCAAGGCCAAAGTCGAGGCTGACGAGCATCTGCTTGCTGAGACTGAGCGGCGACGCAGGCAAGGAGATGAAAAGTTTCAGATGATCAATTTGCGGCCTGGAACTTTGACGGATGACGCGGCTACTGGTAAGGTTAGGTTGGGGAAGACGTCTGCCAGAGGAGCAGTGACAAGGGAGGATGTGGCGATTGTGGCGGATGCTCTGCTCGCGAGAGCAGATACGAAAGGCTACTTTGATCTACTGAATGGGGATGAAGCAGTGGAGGAGGCGGTAGCGAGACTAATCCAGGAAGGGCACGATGGGATTGAAGGTGAGGATCTGGGGGAGATCTATCAGAGGATCTCATGAGTGCTGGCATCGAAATCTTCTGATGACGGCTTCTACAATCGGGAGGTCAATCAAGGTTACAAAGTCAATCACAAGTGAAAGTTGAAAAGCATTGTAAGTGCGACGGTTCTCTTCGCAATTGTCCATTGTGATGTCTGGATTTTTTCTCTGCACCACATACCGCGTGGTGATTCGCCACTTCGAGAAGATCATACCACTTCACCTACACAGCCTTTGGTCGCTGGGCACTCGACTCCACCTCATCATCGCTAAGCTTGGCATCTGCGGTTGCCACTGTGCCACTAATGTCCTCCAAACTTCTCCCTCTCGTCTCGATCAGGATGAAGCACACCCCGACCGCGATGACCAAATCTGCGATTCCCCAGAACAAGAACGTGCCCCAGCCAAGGTTGGCAATCATGTAGGGCGTGCTGATGGTGAAAACGAAGTTGAATAGCTGATGGCTTTAGTAGAGCTCCGGATAAGAGGGAGGCAGATACTCACCCACTGAGCCGACACTCCAACCCCAATCCCCGGCTCCCTAATCCTGGTCGGAAAGATCTCGCTCACATATGGCCACGGCAACGGACCCCAGGAGAAGTTATACGCCACTACAAAGAGATAAATCATGGCGACAGTCGCTATGCCGGAACTCGTCACTTTCCCACCTCCAGGCGCAGGATGGGTCTTCAACACCGCAGCAGTGATGAATTGCGTCACAGCCATGAACAGTGCTCCAGCCGTGAGAATTGCCTTTCTCGGAACTCTCTCCGCCACGAAGATAACGAAAAGTCCACACGCAATCACCTTTACAGCCCCGAAGATGCCACTCAACAGCAGTGCGCGATCGTTCCCCTTACCCACGATGAGCGTGAAGTACTGTGGCGAGTAATATGCGAACGCCGTCGCGCCCGTCGCCTGCTGCGCCGTGAAGACCAGAAAAGCAAGAGCCACGCGCTTGAGATTCGAGCGGATCGTGACGAGTTCGGAGAGGCGGAAGCCTTCCGTTGCGCGCTGCTCAAGGGCCACGCCGATACGGATCTCGTCCATCTCTGCCTCGACTTCGGGGCCGGAGGAGGCGCGGATCCAGCAGAGCGAGGCAAAGGCTTCGTCGTGGCGTCCTTTGAGAGTGAGCCAACGCGTGGATTCCTTCAGGGTCAGGACGCCGATGCCGAGGATACCGGCAGGCAGGAGCTGTAAACCGACTGGAGTTTGCCATTGCCTAGCGGTGGAGGGTAGGTCTTTGGAGACGCCATAGTTGACCCAGTAGGAGAGAAAGATGCCGCCGCTGGGAGGGTCAGGTTTGAAGAAAGCAAATGAGAATGAGTTGGCTTACGTGTACATCAATTGGTAGAAGGAGCCGATTCGGCCCCGTAGTTGTTTCGGTGACATCTCGGATGAGTACATTGGAACAATGACTGATGAAGCTCCAAGGCCTAGCCCGGCCACGACTCTGAAGACATAGAAGACAGCCAATGAGTGGTGGTCGATTGTCTGCATGAGTGCTCCGATGCAGAACAAGATGGCGCTGCCGATGATCGCTGGCTTGCGGCCATATTTGCGCGTCAAGGGGAAGATGAGGAAGCAAGACACGAATGCGCCTAGGTTTTGCAGACTGACGGCCAGACTGCTCACACGAGTGCTCTGTTTGGTGGTATATCTGAAGTCACGCTGGAATGATTGCAAGGTGAGAACACCACCTGATTGCCGTCAGTCGGAGATGGCGTGGACAAGCTTCGTGGCAAAGGCTTAACTGACCGATGATGCCAGAATCGTAACCGAATAAGAAACCGCCAATGCAAACCACAGCTCCGAGCCAATATGCTCTCAGCTTTCCCATAGTTGAGAGATCATCGAGCTTCGCCATGTTGACTTTACCGTGCGATTGGACTGCTACTGAATAACTGATCACAGAATGCCGGATGATTCTTGGAGAAATTATGTCGATGTCAAGCAGGGCTTAAAGGTAACGCGAGAACGGTCAGCTGACCGTAGTGATCGTCTTGGAACCATGTCGCGTCAAAGGAATGGTTTCTATCCCAAAGCTGCTTGGTGTGCATGGTGTGATCAGGATGATCGGCACACCAACCGCGGCAACTTGATTGATGCATAAATTGATTGGCAGAGAGAGCATTACCAACCAGAATGGGGGAGCACATCATCGACCCTGTTTAGCTGGCCAGTCAATTGCACAATACGAAGCTCAAACGTCGGAAAATGCGTCGCAGAGTGTGTACACAGTGTCCATAAGGTACAGGTGCAATGATAGTAGGAAATAGAAAGGAGAAGCTCAACTTCAAGGGGAGTCTCCGCATGAGGGGCGGGAAAGCTTGTTCAATCGGGACTTCCCGGCGGGGTCTTGGCGTGTCTTTCAGCTTGTTTACCAGTAACGGCCACTGTGGAATTATGACAATAGTTTGATATACCGACTATTGCCATGTCGATAGTACAGATGCGGTAAACAACTCCAGTACTGATACTCAGATAGTCTGCACGGTCTCGGTATTGAATTCGAAGCTCTTGCAGCGCCTTGGAGATGAGGGGCAAAGTGGGGACATCAAACGGACTAGTCAGACCTCCTATATCACTTCAAATACGGTATCTCTGCCTCTGATACCATCAAATCTTTGACTCATCTGACTGTCCACCGTCGTTTGCTATCATCATGTCCTCGCAGAGAAGACCCAACTTCCTTGTCATTGTCGCCGACGACCTGGGCTTCAGCGACCTCTCCTGCTTTGGTGGCGAGATACGAACACCTAATCTCGACAAGCTCGCGGCCAATGGCATCAGGTATACCGACTTTCACGCCGCAGCAGCATGTTCCCCATCGCGAGCCATGTAAGCCTCTTCGTCTATATTCTATTCAATCCTTACTGCCTCATGAGACCCTGTCGTGCCTAAAATAAGTGGTTGTTTCTAGATCCCTCACCTTCTGTTGATCCCCCTTCAGAACATCTCACTAACATCCCCAGGCTCATGACCGGCACAGACCACCACATCGCCGGCCTCGGCAACCTCATCGAATGGACCAACCGCTCCGGGCAAAACGCCCCGACCTCCTCCAACGCAGCACACTTCGACACCGCCCCCCAGCGCGGCATGCCGGGCTACGAAGGCTACCTCAACTCCCGCGTCGCCACCCTCCCGGAGATCCTGCGCGACAACGGCTACCTGACCCTGCTGTCCGGAAAGTGGCATCTGGGCCTCACCCCGGACCGCTCGCCCAAGGCGCGCGGCTTCGAGCGCTCCTTCGCCCACCTCCCGGCGTGCAGCAATCACTACGCTTACGAGCCCCAGCGCACAGACGGCGATCAGATCCCTGGCTTCATGACAATGAGTTTCATCGCCCTGCACAGCGAGGACGGAGAGTACGTCAAGCGTTTGCCTGAGGGGTGGTACAGTAGCGACGGATACGGTGACAAGATGATGCGGTATCTGACGGAGAGAAAGGAGGGCGGGGATGACAGGCCATTCTTCGCGTATCTGCCTTTTACGGCGCCGCATTGGCCGCTGCAGGCCCCGGACGAGTACGTGGCGCATTACAGTGGGGTATATGATGAGGGGCCGGACGTGTTGCGGGAGAAGCGGCTGGAGAGGATGAAGGCTATGGGATTGATGAAAGGGGATGTGGAGCCGCATCCAGTCGTCGCGGATGAGGTCAAGGCTTGGAGTGAGATGGGGGAGATGGAGAGGAAGAAGAGCTGTAAGGCGATGGAGGTGTTCGCGGGCATGGTCGAGTGCATCGATGCGAATGTGGGGAAGGTGGTGGATCATCTTGAGCGGACGGGAGAGCTGGACGATACTTTTGTTTGTTTCATGAGTGATAATGGTGCCGAGGGAGCGGCCTACGAAGCTTACCCGATGGTACAAGGTGAGATGATGCAACATTTGCAGAAATACTACGACAATAATCTGGAGAATCTGGGGAGAGGAAACAGCTTTATCTGGTACGGACCAAGATGGGCGCAGGCCAGTACAGCACCTTCCAGATTGTACAAGGCTTTCACGACCGAAGGTGGAGTGAGAGTGCCTTTTCTGGCAAAGTGGCCAACCAATGTGGATCTAAGTCCGAAAGGAAATGGTGTGTCGAAGGGCCCTGTTGACGGACTATCGACGAACAAGGCAAGGGACGGTCTAGTGACAGACACTTTCGCAACCATTATGGATCTCGCTCCCACGATCCTGGATATGGCCGGAGCAAAACACCCAGCACCTACCTACCAAGGTCGAGAAGTCGTCGATATGCGAGGACGAAGCATGATGCCCTTCATCAAAGGTGAAAAGCCAGACGTGCATGACGAAGAGTATGTGACAGGCTGGGAGACATGCGGAAGAGCGGCAGTCAGGAGAGGGGACTGGAAGATTGTATTCATCCCAAAACCCAAAGGCCCTGAGAAGTGGCAGCTCTACAACCTCAAGTCTGATCCTGGCGAGATCCATGACCTGGCTGATCAGCAGCCCGACAGATTACAGGACATGATCAAGCTTTGGGATCGGTATGTGCTGGAAACCGGTGTGATACCGCTTGCGCCAGCATTAGGAGAGTGGATGGAGGCCATGGAAGAACAGATGAAAGAAAACATGTGGATCGAGTATGAATATTGGAAGGAAGGCGCAAGAGGTGAAGACCCGGAAAAGTTCTTTACGAACCCACCCAAGTTTCAGCGGACGGTAAAGCAGATATGAGGGTAGATATGCGAGATTAGATCATAGGAACAAATGCCGACAAGACTAGAGAGTACATTGTATATGTGCGGCTGCCCAATTTGGGTATGAATTCGCTATACAATGGATACATCCGAACGCTATACGTTTCATATGGACATGATTGAAGGCCGTAAAACTTCACTGCATTATTCCAGCGACATGCCATGGTCGTACGGGCCTGGCATCTTCAAGCTGGACTACCCACCAAAGACACGCCTCCGCTTTCTCCGTCTGCCCCATCAGCTCGTGCGCTCTGCTCAGATGGAACCAAGCCTCAGCATTGTCCCATCCCTCCCCAAGCTTGGTCAAGGATGACAGCAGCATGTATGCTCTATCCCTTGCGGCGATACGATTCAATTCTTCTGGGAATGGTTCAGTGGCCTTTGGACGCCGCGGTGCTTCATTGGCATTCTGCTCGACATCTGATACTGATTGCGAAGTCTTGGTCTTTGGTACCAGGATGTTGTCGATGTTCATAGATGAGTTGGAGGATACAGCTGTAATGAGATCTCTAGACGATGGCGGCTCAGGCGATATCTTCTCCTCGTAAATGTCGAGTAGAATGACAGACAGCTGAGTGATGCTTGCGGGATGTTCGGTTTCGAAGGACAAGGCCCGTTCGAACAAGTCGAGTGCAGTATGCGGAGCTGACATTAGGACGTTGATCCGGCCTCGCTGTGAAAGATAAGTTACTTGTTGATTTGTTTGGAGACTGACGCATACCTCTGCGCATGTATCAGCCGTCAAACGACTGATACTTCTGCCCAACCCCCAACCACGATACTGCCAGGCTCTTCCGCTTGACTCGACGTTTGCTTGCAGCGTCTTGAGCGTCTCGACCAGCTTTCCAGCTTCTCCAACTGCTGTCTTTGCTTCATCATAAAGATCCTCCTTGGTGTACATCACAGAGATGAACAGCCAGATATCTGCGAGCACTGATATGTGGTGGACTTGTCGCTGATGACGAGTGAAGAAAGGCGTTGGATGTCTTCGACTCCGTACGTCGTGTCTAATCAGTTTCAGTTCTGGTGCTGGCACCGCCTCACTCTCATCCTTCTCGCTGATGCCGTTGGTGATGCCCGCTTGTTGATCGTGTGTGTCTGGCGCTTTCGTCGATCCTCTGCTCGCTTTCCGCTCTCGACTGCGTGATTGATCTTTCCTAGATTTTGGAGGCGTACCATTCAGGAATGCATTGGGCGGAGGGTCACTAGCCGATCGCTTTGTATCATGATCCTGATCTTGTTCAAGTTTTGAGACGTCGTGAGAATGTCTTTGTCGACCACGTCGGATGCTAAGCGATATTCGACCCAGCTTACTCTTCGGCTCCTCTACGACTTGTTCGCCGTCCTCGTTCGTCACTTTCAACACCACGGGCGGATTTGGCTGGGTCTCCGCGTCCGTCTTTTCTGCATTCTTTGATAGAAGAGGATGATCGGGTACTGGTGGCGGAGGATCGAATGTGTTTTGGTCTAGACTTCTTCGAGCTGTCTTGGGTCGACCAAAGATAGATTCTCGGAATGACTTTACTGTCCCAGCTCTCGATTTCGGCATGGTCGTCGTTGTGGTCCCAATGGTGGCTGCTGCGGACTTCGGTCTCGGATTACCAAACAGTTTACCGTACATCTTGAGCAGCTCTTGTCGTTTCGCGGCCGCATATGAGACGGTCTCGATTAAGATCAACAACTCCATCTCTGACATTTTCAGTTGTAACAAGCACTCTTTCTCGGCGTCCTCTAGGTTATCAGCTAGGTATGTCGGCAGGTCTGCGTATGATCTACCATCATCTTCTCCATTCTGATAGTCAGTGCTGGTACTATCGCATGCTCTAGCAGCCTCAATGGTCTCCTCAAGGGTAGACTCGCAGATTGTCACGGCTGTGTCGTATTGGTTGTTGGCGCTCAAGAGGAGTACTAGGAGGTGTAACAATGGCAATCGCCTCCTTTGAGCTTCGAAAGCTACCTCAGCTGTGCTTCTTGTTACTGCTGTGATCGGCGTCTTCCTATCTTGCGATAAGGCTGTTGTGACCGTGTCAATTGCATCGGCAATGCTGCGCTGCTCTGCTTGAGAATAGGCCAACAGATATGCGATCTCCAGATCAGATCCAGACTGTGCAGCGAGATGATGGCTGCGGACTAGATTTCGATTCGCTTCGTCTTGAAGATCGCCTCGTAACTTCGTATCCTGGACATATCTGGCCCAATTGGCTTTACTCTGTCCAATGCCCTTGTATGCTGTCGCCAGGGCTGAAGATGTGGAGAACTGCTCCGCTTCGACTCTCTCTGATGCCGAAGCAGGATCAAAGTCCCTTGAAACGCTTGATGACGATCGTGGTCTCTTTTGTTGTAACCACGATGAGATCTTCTGTCCAAGCTGGTATGCTTTGAGGGCCTGCTTACTTTCTCCGTAAAGAGATAAGAATCTGATGGCTTCTGAGACCGTATATAAAACGATATCATCGTTGTCAAGACCAAGCTCATGCTTACCAGTCTTTTCTGCCCGCGCTTTGCCCTTGCTGATGATCTCAATGTACGAGTCTAGTGCCTTGATCGCCAGATCGAATTCCGCCAGACTAGCATGGACGGTGATCAAATGTCGTAAGATTGGGGTCGAATGGAAAGTCCTTGATGCTGCGCGATAGAGAAATTCGAGCACATTTCGGGTGCAGCCGACCTTTCCTTGCTCATCCAGATCTGCATCACTCCACTCGGAGCTTGTGATAATGCGCCAGATGTGTACAACCTCGTCCGCAAATGTCTCGAATATTTCGTTTGTCTCGGTCGCTTTGGGAAATTCGGTCTCCTTCATCAGAGCTGCTTCACAACCTTTGACGACCGATTTGAGCTCCGCAAATTGCTTGTTTCGCTGCGCAGATCTTGTGCTTCTTGATAGACCACTTGTGCCGACAGCTAATGGCTGCTCTTCAGATGCCGTATAAACCAGGTTACTCTTGAAAATATCGGCCAACAAGCTGTGGTATGCTCTCCAGATGCGACTTGAGGACTGTGCCTTATTCCGTTCCAAAGGCGCATCTCGGCCAACTCCTGACCATGCGCGATACCGGACCAAAGATTTGTTCATAGATTCCAGCGTGCGCTTCTCTTGACCTGACAAACCCAGAGCGCATAACTCCCCGAGGACCCGTGACGCCCATCTGTGCGTCTCATGATACTCAAGTACTGTTTGTTGCAAGTTTGCAATGATCCTTATGGCTGACTCGAAGACCTTCTCTGCCTCGGCGACTGATCCCAGCTTCTCATGAGCGCTTCCGTACAAGTACTTACCTTTCAGTAAGCTGAGCACTAAGATTGGCGTCAGACTTCCTTGTTGTGCTGCATTCCAGTACTCCTCAGCTAGCGTGCTTATGATCTCCTGCCATTGGTTTTGTAACCAGTAAGCATACCCTAGACAAACACGCGCGCCGAACACATCTTCTGGATGCCCATTCTCTGTCTGGATTGCTTGCGATAGCTTCGCAATGGCGTCAGAATGATTGCTTCCGCGTTGACTGGCTGACGAGGTCGGTCTTGGAGGATTGTCGGTGCCGAGTTCGGCTTCAATTGTCGCGGTGACTATCAGACCTGGCATGGGTCAGAATGACACCCTGAAATATCACAGCTATTGCTTACATTGTCGGGATGGCGCATGCTTCTCCACCTTTCTGACCAGCTCTCCAATCTCGTTCCAAGCACCATTGAGGCGAGCGACATTCAATTGATCGATGTACCGAGTCGCCTTGTCGGTTTCATGTGTCTACTCAGAGTCAGGCCAGTATCTAGATTACAGCATCTGCTGCTTACAGTCATTGTTATTGCAGGGTGATGAGCTCGCGCATGGCGTGGAAAGCGATCACGCAACTTGTGCGAGTTTCTCGTGTCGTTGCCGAAGCAAAAGCATGCACATATGTCTTGCAACAAAAGGTAGACCCCGTCGGAGTTCATCGAGGTTGACATCAGGCATGACGATGCGCTGCAGAGATATCGATTTGGTCAACCGTAAAAAGTTTAGCAGTGAAACTTCGTCGAAGATGAAAACACTTCGCACATCGATGATAATGATAGTCGATACTAATTCGTGGTTGCGACCGTGAGCGAGAGTTTGGAGAACTTCTTCAGGCAAGGAAGGCGCCCAACATGGTGCAAGCAAGGGATATCGCCGGAGTGCCACTTCTTCGGGCTCTTTCTGTACGACTCTCCTCGGTCAAAGTGCCTCAGCTCCCGCATGTTGTTGCTTCACAAGTACACTCCATCAAAGACTGCACTGAATTATTGTCTCAATCGAAGAACAACTCTCAAGCAGCTGGCGAGGCAGGAATCGTAGTACATCGCTTCTATACACAGATTGCGGCATTACTTCAAGGTCGAAGCGTGGAAGAACGATGGTCAGCGGCTGTTCTGATCAAGGCGACAGTAGAGGCTGGGGGGTATGAATCATTGTCAAGATCGAAGCATTGGGTGACTGGACTACTCAGCAACCTTCGCAAACCGGATCCTCCCAGCACGAGAGCGATCTCTGTTATTACTTTGACTAGGATTTTTATTCTGACCTGGCCATATCCTTCTCTGGTTCGAGAAATCACCACTCCATCACTACCTCCATTCATCAAGACCTGCGTCAGCAATATTGCTACAGGTCAAAGAGACGAAAGAGAGCTTCGCGTCGTTCTTGAGAGTTTGACTCAGCTAGTCTCACATCATCACACGACATTTCGAAGTCATGTCAAGGACATTGCAAGCGTCTTGGAGGCTGAGCAAGGTAGTGCACCCAACAAGGACAGCGCAACGGCGAAGTTAATCCACTCCTCGACCCGCGCTGTCATCTTCCGATTAGCAGTTGCACTTCACCAGTGCGAGCCGAAACAAGGATATGCTGCGTCATTTGAGGGAGCAATGAGATCTCTCATCTCCAGCACGAACAGCTGCGCTGATGTAGTCTTCTTCGGCGTTGATGAAGACTTGGAGTCTGATGCTTCTGCCGTAAAGGTAGAGACCTTGAAGGAACTAAGGAAGCAGGCATCAGATCGACGAGTCTCGGCAATGTACACAAATGCACGACATCTGGCCGGCAATCTTGAAAAGCTATCGTATCAAGTCGCAAATGACAGTAGTGGACCAGTCGCCGTTCAGATCCAACAACTTCATGCCCTCATCCAGCGCCTGACTGCTATTGTCAATAGCGCTTCGGATGCCGGTCCTGCCGTTAGATTCACTGCCGATGTGACAAGAGATGAGAGGGATGCATGTATTCATGTGCTTCCTGAAGTGCACGTTGCAGCACTCCAGCTTCTGGACACTATGCTCGCAAGGTTCTCTGTTTCAGTCGCTCATCTTGCACATGCTTGGATTGCTCCACTCCGATGGCTCTTCCAGGCCGAGAAAGTGCAGTCGGACGTCCGCGCCGCATGTTATCTCTCTGCGCAGAGGATCTTATGTCTAGTCGGACCGTCGCTCGGTAAAGAAACGATCGATCAAATGGGCCTGATCATTACCGCTGCTTGCACCGATCTTCTCCCTCAGCAAGACAGTGATAGGCAAAAGTCAACAAACAGTAATGGGACATCAAACGCAGATGGATTGCTAAAGCAGAGTCCCAAAGGACAGACTCGAGAGCGGGCATCTCCTGGTCTGCAGTACGCCGCTTCACAACTGCTGGTGACAGCATACCAGCAGCTTCCTGTCGATTCTGTTGGCAATGATCTAAGGACTGATATGGATCGGACAGCTGTTCTCGCTCAGCAGGTGAAGTCGCTTGTTGCAGGTGTGCTCAGTCCTGGCAAGAAGCAGGATGGAAGCACTTCCGCAAGTCTGCTTCCATTCCTAGCACGATCTTGTTCCTCAAATCCCGCCATCGACGCTCTGTTGCGGCCAAGGATACCAGTCTTACAATCTGGAGAAGTCAATATGCCTCTTCTTTCGCAGGTCGCTATGCCCCTGGAGCAGAAGGATGAGCCTAGTGAAGATGACCACGATATACATCTACAGGCTCGCATTAACTCAACGGATGATAACATGCACGATGCACCACTCAAGGCTCAGCATCCCTCAATGAAGGCGACTCCAGATGTTCAAGAAACCGAGAGCTTATCAGAGTCCCGGAAGAGACATGCTAACGGGGAAATCAATGCAAATGATTTACGGGAGAAACGACAACGCTCCGCTGTTGAGCCCATGGACGAAGCACCAGAAAGAGGTGATTCCCTGAATGACTCTGCGCAGCTCGATAGACTGGTTCAAGAATCGCTTGCAGCAGAGGAGTTAGAGATGGCTGCTATGGATGTGTCAGACGAGGCCACCGCAGAGACTGTAGCGCCCAGTGCTGTTCAGCGACGTAGCACCATTGGCCTTGATAGTCAAGTCACAGGTCCTACTGCGGTGGCGGCAGAAAGCGATGACGAAGACTTTATGATACCCGATTTAGATATCGATGTGAGTGGCGATGATGATGAGGAGTAGGAGGAGGAGACATGGTAGGAATGTTTGCGCAGGACCAAAGCCCGTCCCTGATTGTGCAAACTGGAGCCGGCACTAAATCAGCGCCAACCATATCCGAGTTCATGCCAAACCCTTTTCCAATACCTGTAATTCAACTGTATGATGCGTCATAGGACTAATGCTGCCGTTATGTCTCGGCCCATGATGAAGCAGCTTGCCCGGACTGTTCAAGCAAACCAAGGCTTCCCATTTCTCGGTCATCGGCCTCTTCTCCTCCCACGCCGCAGCAGATGGATATGTCGCCGGCATCCGTGGCAAAGTCAGGAATCAATCTAGTTGGCAGTTGCGCACCACGGACAAACCCTTCATCTAGTAGCAACCCTCTATCAGATTGTACTTACGCTATCAGAGACTGGTCTTGCAGAAACGGCTCAGACTGTGGCAAAGTCGTCAATTACAAACAGCTGTACCTCAGCCCGGGCTCTAAGACTGGTGGCAATGCAAAAGATATCAACGCTTTTACCTACGCTGACAGAGAGTACTTTTATGCTGGCAAGGTGAGGACAAGAGGAGTATGGAGCAAGTCCAATACTGCTACCACCATGTTGTGCAATATTCATGGAAGCTATACTGTTGCAGGGCTGATTCAATGCACTACGGCTGGAATGCCCGAGTGATTACTTGCGGTCCAGTAGTACCTGTGAACAATCCGATGCGTGGGTTGGAGCCCCAATCTGTCATGCAGTCTTGGAGGGACGCAAGCTTGGTTTGTGCTTCGAATGCTTCTATGCATTCAATCCACACTAGTGCTGCAACATTTTCGACTACCAGAATGAGAACCAATCTGCCGAGAAATACACGCAAGGTCGCGGGAGTTCTGTTGTTTATGTAGCGCGTGTTGGTCGTAAGCGGAGAAGATACCGCAGTAGCAATAATAATATCGCTGCCAGTAACGATATCGCTGCCAAGACGGGATAGGAGCAGAATTTTAACCATCAGATGCTTGTTTGCATCCCCCCATCAAGTGGAAATGAAATGGACTGGTGGAGAGGGTTCAGAAGTGTAAACCCTGTAGCTCAGAAGTGTAAGTCCTGTGGCGTCGTATCGATGTAGTCGTTATCGTGCCGCTTGCTCACTCACCACTCGCTCAATCTTAGTGCCAGCCAAGGCACTGCGAGTCTGCACAGAAGACAGAAGATGATGTCCATCATTTCTCTAATCACTGGAAAAGAAGTTCAACAAGAAGTCCCACGAAAGTGGGTCATTTTAGATTTAATCTACGTCGATATGGCTCCTTCCCAAAGCAGGAACCATGTCATCACTGCGGCTCTGCAACGACGACGATCCCTTTTTTCTTTCACTTATGGGACCCTATTCTCAACAATCTCCCCGCACGACATTAGAGTCGGTGTGTCCTTGACCTACCGTTTTGAAGATAGCTCGATACCAGATATCTGTCTTGCCCTCTGGTAGCTACCGCTGGAGATGTGCCCGCAATCTGATAGGACGCGATACGGCCAAGATGGCGATTGACGTCTTTCCCGCTTGTTGTGGTCGATTGGAGCGATGACCTCGAAAAGGTGTGACTGTAGATAATAAGAGTAGGCGATCTGCTCCCAAGGGATAAGCCCGTGTAAGTGTCTTTCTCCACTTCGTTTTAAGCATAATGTATACACTGGCAGCTTTGGCAGCTGGTCTTACCGGCCTGGCAGCGGCGTTGCCTCAAGTCAACCTTCCCAGGGTCGGCATCACTGCTGCAAGGTGAGATAGCGATCGAGTATTCTCAACAAGCCTGAAGACTCACTAGTAGCGCAGCGTCTACAACCAGCCAATTCCTACAGTCCAGACTTTCTACCGCGGGAATGGTGGCGTGATTATTACACCAAATATCACTGCGGCGCCCACTGGCACCCCTACCGCCGATGCTTGTGGTAAAGTTGCAGAGCTATCAGCTTCTTTCGTCGCTGCAAGCCCATCCGCTGCTCCGTCCGTCCCTGCCCAGATCGGCTTCGAATGCTTGAACTCGATTCCATTCAATCAGTCCGCTGCCGAAGATCTGGTCGATTCTCTTCTTCCCTACATTGACTGGCAGACTACTTCATCGTATCTTGGCCAGCCGCCCGAAGAGGTAAGCTTCCTGCTCCGATATTAGCAGATGACTGATCGCTAATGCTTTTCAGTACGCCGAGAAGGTGCAAGCTCCATATGACTTCCTCCGCACACTTGCTGAGATCCGTGTCAATGTTTCGGCTGGAACCTACAAGAGCGAGTATGAATTTGGCTGGACTCTCTATAGACTGTTTCAACTTTCTCACGATGGTCACCTGGTGTATTATCCAGACACTGTCAACGGACTGATCAGTTTCGGACGGACTACACCACTTGTATCAGTCTCGCCGGATGGAACGAGTCCGCCACTACCGTACTTGTATGCAGACGTACTTTCTTCCCAGCTGGGCAACGGATCGTTCACTCCATCCGCTATCGTCGAGATTGATGGTATTGATGCTACTGAGTATCTCGAGGTGTGGTCTCAGTTCGGTTCGCTCCAAGACCCCGATGCTCTTTACAACAACTTATTCTACAATCCTGCTCAGATCGCTCTCGGATCTTCAGGGACCGGTACCGGCACCTTCTCTGGCGGTGGACGTGGTCGATGGCCATACCCTGGTCCAACTACCACCTTGAAGTTCGAGAATGGAACAGTCTTAGAGACTGAGAACTACGCTCGTCTCCTAGTGTCATTTGCCGGCATCCGGAATGGCGCAGACATCTATGACACCTACTTGAGCGTCCCACCAGAGGCATTTGACCGTGTCTTCGAGCTCGCTCAGTCTGATGCCGCAAGCTCAACCACTACTCTTCCCGCGAGCAGTACCACATCTGCGACTGCAACCGCTACATCTGCCCCAGCCGCCACAGTTCCAGCTCCTGGCTACCCGTCACCGGTCGTGCGCCAGCCACTCAACTTCAACTCTGGCTACTTCCTCGAAGGCGAAGGTTACGACGATGTTGCTGTCTTGGCAGTCAACTCCTTCGTCGGTGCCAGTGGCCAACAAGTCTCCTTCAAAGACGTCAATACTCAATTCATTGCTGCCGCCAAAGCCGCCGGCAAGAAGAAGCTCATCATCGACGTTTCGGCCAATGGCGGCGGTACTATCCTCCTCGGCTACGATCTCTTCACTCAGCTCTTCCCCAACATCCTCCCGTACGGCGCCAACCGCTTCCGCTTCCACGAAGCCTACGATCTCCTTGGAGAACAGACCTCTGAACTCGCGGGCCAATTCGAGCGTCGTCTCGACCAGAACCAAACCGTCCTCGACCTCCTCTCCTCCACTTTCAACTACCGCACCGACGTCGACGTCAACTACGAAAACTTTGAATCCTGGGACGACAAGACCTCCCCCGCACCCCGCGGCCCTCTGGGCGACAACTACACCTCCATCATCCGGTGGAACGTCAGCGACGTGCTCACCCCGGAGAACAGCGGCGGAATCTACATCACAGGCTACGGCAACGGGTCGACTCCCGGGGAACAGCCGTTCGCGACAGAGGACGTCATCGTCGTCTACGACGGCTACTGCGCCAGCACCTGCACCATCTTCTCGGAATTCATGCGTCGCCAAGCGGGCGTCAAGACGGTCGCTCTGGGCGGCCGTAGCAGTACGGACATGATCCAGGCCGTGGGCGGTGTCAAGGGGACCAACTCCTACCCGTGGACGTTCATCCTGGCTTCCCTACTCGAGACATATGAGCAGAGTAATGCCTCGTTACAGGAGGCGTGGAAGAACACGGCGATTGCGAACTACAACCAGCTTCCGTTGTTCAGGGGGACCAACTACGTTGTGAACGCCAGGGATGGCTTCAGTAATGTGGTTGAGCCGGAGACGCCGTTGCAGTTCGTGTATGAGGCGGCGGATTGCAGGATCTTGTATACGCCCGGTATGGTGGTTGACCAGAGTGAGGTGTGGCGCACTGTAGCCGACAGTGTGTGGAACGGTGAGAGCGCTTGCGTGGCGGGTAATGTGGCTGTCAATGGTACCTCCAGGAGGGTGAAGAGGGATGGATTCAGGAAGAGGGCCGTCACTGCGAACGTGGACGTTGCCGGTATCTGGAGATCTTTCACCCTCGAGACGGAGAATGGTGCGATGGATGTTGATGGGTATATGTTGCCATAAAGTGGCGAAAGAGAGGCTACAGTAATGTACAGTCGCTATTGTATCAGCTATGTGTCGACCATAATTCACGTCTAATCACAATGTTTAGTTCGATCAACCTTGATCTGGCCATGCTCAACGACAAAGAGGTATGTGTCGCTAAGGGTGGTGCTCAAACGCTCGTCCGTAGATGTGCAACCTCACGCGCGACACGAATCAATGTCGTGGTTTGTGATAGTGGTCCGGCTTCTCCAATTGTTAACTCGAGGCAAAGGTGTGAGTCTCTCTTCCCAGAAGACCTAAAGGTAAACCCCAACATCTCCTTGCATCCCGAAAATAGCCATACCATCCACGTCTCCACATCCTCATTCCGTCTCGAAGCCAGACACTTCCTCTCTCCTCTAGAACGGCCTCGAGCCCAGCCACATCGGTTGGGACTCGAGGCGCTCTTTCTGCCCTAGCCTGCCTCTCTTGCTTGTATCCACATGCCTGCCCCCTCTGCGGCCCTGCTCTGGAATCAAGAGACAGAGGTAGGGGAGGGGGACGTATTTATCTTTCTTCCTCCCAAGCATGAGTGATCAGGGAAATTGCACGATGCTGGCATAAGAGGTCGTGCCGGCGCAGACGAGGCAGAAGGAGACGACATACTTAAATCTGGATAGTTGCACGAGGGGAATTCATCCTTTCATAGAGGCAATTGGAGGCATATGAGGGGAGGAGAAGTTGCTGATGGGTGAAGATGCCTACCTGTGGCCATGCAAAGCGAGCAGGATGGTACATGGCGCCGAAAGCTATTGAGGCTCGAGGTAACATCGGCGGCACGACATCTGATATGCGGGAACACGTGTGCGTGATCTTTGACATCGAGATGAAAAGAGACGCTTGAGTTGCGTACATTTGAAATGTACGAGCCCGTGAGAAGAAGAGTGTGGTGACGCCTGCCCACGCTAAGCATATGATGTTCTGCTAGTATAGGAGGGAGTACCACAGATCCCACTATCTTCCCAGATGGCTTGAGGAAAGGCGTGGCGATCAGTCTACAACCATGTGAGGTTCATGGCTGTTGGTCACGAGGCTTGTATCCCATTGCAATTAGTTTGTTGTGCTCTAAAGACGCCAGCAGCATCGTCAGTCGCGTTTCTTCATCCGTGAACAGATGCGACGGCATATCGAGACAATCTGGTCATGTAAAAACAGAGATCTGTGGTTTGTAATACTCCATTCGAAAATAACAAGGGTATCACCACCTCTATTTGGTAATTTACACCGAAAAGTATCTACTATCATCAATCATCCATCCGAATCCTTCCCTATGCTTGCCTTCGCCCTCATCTATATCCATTTCCCCTCCTTCGTTTCCCTCTTTAGTCTCGCCACATGTCCCGATGTACATCTTGTCCCAATAGACCTTGCCTCTACCTCCTCGGCCCAGTGGGCGCTCCCGGAGGCGGCGCGCCCATCCCCGGCCCTCCCGGACCGGGCGGAGGATGATGCCTAAATCCACCCAAGGGCCCTTGTGGCGGGCCTCCCATGACCTGCATCCCTGGCCCTTGTGGTGGCGGACCTTGTCCAGGCGGCGGATACCCCTGCACACTACCCATGCTCCCTCCACTCCCGCTTCTAGGCAGATACGGCTCGCGCTGCATCATCCTCATCTCCTCGTCCCTTCTCCTACGATTCTCGTCTTCCATGGCTTGTCGCTCCCCATACGTCGCTGGGGGCCGGGCCTCGAATGTCTGCGGACGACGCCACTCTTCCCTGTACGGCTCGCGCTGGGGCGGCGGGGCGGCGAAATCATGCCTATCCCTGCCTGACGCGGCGGGGTGGGCTGGTCCCGGTGGCGGAGGGGGAAATTCGCGGCGTTCGGGCGGCGCGAAACCTTGTGGTTGATGGAACTCGCCGCGACGCTCCATGTCGCGCTGACGCTCACGTTCCCAGTCCTCTCGCTCGCGTTCACGCATGCTTTGTTCTCGCTCTTGCTGGATCTGACGCTCGCGTTCGTATTCGCGTTGGCGTTGCGCTTCACGCTCGCGTCGGTCTCGCTCCATGACCATGTCCCGCTCACGCTGCATTTCGCGGTCTCGGGCGTAGGCATTCTCCCGCTCGCGCATTTCTTGTTGGTAGCCTTCTTGTTCGCGGCGAAAGATGGCTTCGCGTTCTCGCATATTGCTGAAGGGTGGGTCGTAGCGTTCTTCTGGACGGAAGCTGGGCCCCGCCGGTGGTGCTGGGGCGTAGCCTGGTGGAGGCTGTGACATTGGTGCGTGAAGTGGCTGTGGTGGAGGAGCGCTGGGATGTCCTGATGGATGGCTCAAAGGTGGACCGCCAATACCTGGACCGGGTGGAGGGGGTCCGGTGTTCGAGCGGTATCGAGCTTCGGCTGAAGCGACATATTGTGCTTCCCGATCGCGAGCATCTCGCTCTCTAGCAGCGGCGTCACGATCGCGAGCGTACTGCGCTTGAGCCTGAGCCTGAGCCTGAGCCTGAGCCTGAGCCTGAGCCTGTGCCTCACGCTCACGCTCCAGTGACAATGGTGTCGACAACGGAGGCCGCTCGTACTCACGACGCTCAGCAGGTCGGTAGCCCCACTTCTCAGCAGCTTGAGCCCGGTAGTCCTCTTCTCGACTCGGTCGACGAGCATGGAACGCCGAAGCAGGTGGTGCTTGATTGACTGGCGAATTGTGCTGTGGCATGTGAGGTGGCGGTGGTTGACTGTATGGGTTTGCACTCATCGGGTGTGCAGACATCGGATGTGGTGGAGGTGGCTGCTGGGGAGGTCCCGCTGGCGTTGAGAATGATCCATGTCTGCTGTGCGTGAGATGTGGTGGAGGTGATGGGTTTGCTCGAGCAGGCGTATTGAGCTGAGCTAACGCGGAAGAGCGGTGAGGGTAGAAGCGATCCTGCCTTTCCAATGTATTAGGCCCTGGAGAAGCAGAAGGAGGTGGTGCCTGTTGTCTCGGCGGCCACTCGTCACGTCGAGCAGACGCCACATTCGACCAAAGCGACTCGTATTTGGGTTGTGCTGGTGGTCCTGGTGTGGTCTGCGCCGGTCTTTCGTAGAATGACCTTGGCGGGGGAGCATTCGAGCCGAAGGTTTCCCTTCGCTGTCCCAGGATCGACGATGTAGGAGTAGGGTTACGCTGAATACTGGCAGGGGATTGGGGACGAGTCACACCCTGAATGTTGTGGTCACTCATGCGTTTGGCAATCGGTCGAGCTTCCTCTGGCTCAGAATTGAGCAATGAAGCCAAGTTCGACGTCTTACGTGGTTCAGCTGGCTTGTTGACCAACAGCGCTGCAGATTGCACAGGCGATGCAGCAGGTGCAGGCACAGGTACAGAGCTTGGTCGGAAGCCAGTCATTTTTGGCGGCGATGGATTCTGACCAGGATGACTTTGTGTTGGTGGCAGAATCGGCGGCGGAGCTGCAATAGACGGCGCTGGAGAGCCGAGCACATTTCTCATCGGACCTGAAGCTGGACGCGGTGGAGGAGCAGGCGGACCTTTCTCCTCGACCTGTCTTGGCGGCTCCGGCTGGCTTGGTGGTTGTGGCGCCAGATGAGGGTAGACGTTCTGATGAGGTAGCTGAGGAACTCGCTCGTTGGACCGTGATGCGGTCTCGGCTTGTAGCTTGATCGCGCGCTCTTGCTCTAGGAGGAGATTCTGGTACCACGCTGTCTGGCCGAATTCTCGTTGAGGTGTTGTGCTCTGCGCCTGCTGTTGTGCTTGCACAGGCTGGGGTGGAGGGCGTGTGGTTGGTTTCTGCTGAGCGGCAGGGGGTCGCTGAACGCCAGACTCGGAGAAGAAGCCCATTCGAGGTCGAGGAGCCTGAGGTGGCCGAGAAACATTTTGTGCAGCAGCCTTCGCTGTCGCCGTTGCCAAAGCAGTCTGCAGAGGTGTTGGCGCTGTGCGTATCGGACCTGAAGATGGGGCAGAGGTCGGAAGTCTTCCAGTTTCCTCTTCGACAACCTCGGCCTGCGCGGTGCCAGGTCTTGAACCAGCAGTGGGAGGATTGTCGTATCTCCTCTTGACGATTGGTGTTGGCGTGGGTGGTGGACCAAGGTCTTCACCTTTCTGTCTCCTTGTATTGGCAGTCTCAGCCGCTGCAAGAAACTCCTCCTTCTGGTCACCCTCGATCCTGCGTTGATAGTGGTTCTTCACCTGTTCGACATTAGCACTAATCATCACTATGTGACTTGCCAACTTACCATCGTCTGGGTCTTTGTCCCCATCTGCGCAGCGATCGCACCAAAATCGGTACCATAATAGGCCAGGAACTTGAGGAAGTCAGTTTGCTCGGGCACTGACCAGTAGCTGCTCGCAGACTGTCTTTGGCTTGAAGAAACGACAGGTATGCGTGGCCTCTCCACACTTTCTGGTGCAGGCATAGAAGAATCAAAGAAGTTCGGAGTGTGGTAGACCGGCACGGCATCAGTTCGTGGCCGTGTGGTACCCGCTTGGAAGCCTGCGAGCAAGTTCGCCTCGTCCATTCGAGCCTTTTCTTCATTGGTGAGTTCGTTGGTCCGAAACTGTAATTCTCTGTCTTGCTTGATGGGAGATCCGGCCTGTGGAGTCGTGGCTTCTGTACCTGCAGCCGCAAGCGGTTGAGCTTTGGCTCTCTTGGATGGCTTGTCGCCTGCAACGGTTCGTCTTTTCTTTACAGGCTTCTCTTCACCTTCGGTCTTGCCAGTTTTTCTCGCTGGGGTAGCACTAGCAGCTCGACTTTCAGGCTGAGTTTCTTGAGCTGCTCCACGTGCGGCTGCAGAACGCTTTGGTCGTCCATTAGTGTTCGTACCATTTTCTGTTGTAGGCGCGGGTACATCATCATCTGCTCTCGTGAGATCTGCCATGAGAGCTGCACCACGGACTCGAGTGCCAACCTTTGCTCCCCTGCCACGCCCAGGCGCACGACCTTTACGCTTGCCCTTTGTCTCACGGAATCGGCCATCCCACTTGTGAGCATAGTAGTGGTGGATGCAATGCTGATACGTGCGACCAGGTAGCTGTGCAGCGATCTCGCCCCATTTCTTTGGTCGTTCCTTAAAGGCATTGAGGAAAATATCGTGCTCCTCCTTCGAGAAGTCGTCTGCAGGTGGCTGGTATCCAAAGATGGCAATTAGCTGTTCTGGATGGCGGAGATTGTTGGTGTTCTTGAAGACGGTACGCTTAAGCAGCCCTTCCTCATACAAAAGTGGACAGACAGCCTCTTTCTCCAGAGAATCGCGGGCTTTCTGAGCATCCTTCTCCATCTTCTCTTGCTCCTTCCTCGCCATTTCCTCGGACTCTTTCAGGACTTTCTGGATATCATACTCGCTACTATACTTGTGGAGTCGCCTAGACCCTTCAGTGATTGGCGTATCCAGAGGGAGAGCTGCAGCGGTAGTCTCTCCTGCGGCATCTGCAGACTTCTGACGCTCCAATCGCTCTCGCTCCTCACGCTCATCGTCGATGCGGCGAGTAACATCTCTGAGCTCTCTATACCGGTTGGTAAAATCCTCGGCGATATCCTTTTCGGTCGCTTCCGTCCTTCCCTGGACAGCTCGGAAGTAATCGACGAGAAGTGGCTTTGCCTGTTCTTGTGCAACGATGTGCGCCTGCAACCTTTCGCCGGGACTGCAAGGTTCTTTGGACAAGTAAGGAAGGTTTATAATCTCCAAGCCTGGCTCGCGCCGTACAGGCAAGACATTGTCAAGCGTGTCGTTATCGCGCATTACAACATCTTCTGCTTCCTCCTCTTTAGGTGTGAGAAGATCTTGATCGGCGTCCTCTGTTGATCCAGATGCAACACCTGACGCTGCTTCCTCTTCAAGTTCTGGTGCTTCCGCTTCTGGAGAACCTTCACTTTCGACAGGCAGATCATCCGCAGTGATCTTGGCCATTCTGGCGATCTGCTCAAGGGGCGTGGTGACTCGGTACTCTTTAGCGCTGAGATCGACCTTCTGCGACTCCAGCTGAGCTTTGCGCTGTTCGAACTTGCGTGTTGGCATCTCGAAATCTTCTTCGTCAAGATCCATCCCGTCGTCATCGTCGCTGCTGCTGTCCAGAGCAGGCTCTACAGGATCGCCCATGTCATCGATGTCGCCGACGTCTTTGCGGTCCGCACCTTGTTCGATCTTGGCTTCACCAGCTTGAGTTCCATCGTCTTGTACCTTGGATTCGTCTGGCTTCACGGCAGGTACAGCACGGGACTGGTTCGGTGAGGCCGATGGAAATCGAGGCACCTCGTCGCCATTTGCGTCGCGCTTAGCTGGCACAATCCCATCCCGGAATGGTCGTTGCTGCTGCCAAGGGTTCCAGGCTGGTGGTCCACCACGGGGTCCTGCAGGAGGGATAGAACGCTGAGCTGCAATGGGAGGACGTTCAGGAGCACGTGTGAGTGCAGCCATTCCTCTGTCGAGATTGGCTCGTGGTCCGGTCGGCGGAGCACGATCAGCTTTGGGTGCAGTTGGTGGTACGCGAGGACTCGTCAGAAGCGGAGATTGCTGCTGCCGTGGACCCGTCGGCACAGGCGGGGTATGTTCAACTCTTGCTCGGACATCTTGACTTGGACCAGCCGGGATCGGCCTGCCCATCAGAGGAGAATTCTGCATAGTCGGGACATCACTATGCACTGACTTGGGCGTCGGGGGTGCGGGCTGCGACCAAGTATTTGAACCAAAATGGGGCGAAGGGGCTCCAGATGAGAGTGCTGGCATAGGTGGTCGATCTCGGGCAGCAGGAGACGGGAATGGTGGTTGGTTCGACCGCTCGTCTCTGAATGCCGCTGGTCCAGTCGGAGGGTGTGGAGTAGGCTTCACTTGCGGGGCCGCTGGAGGTATTGAGGCATCAAGACTACGAGGCCCGCGTGGTGGCTCGACCGGCGTTCGCTGCATACCCGGTGAGGTCGGTCCAGCAGGGATAACGGCTCCCGGCGTAGGCGACATGGCAAGAGCTTTTGGAGCGGTAGGCACAGGCTTCAACAATGGAGATGGCGCTTTGACCACGGGAGGGGCCACCGGGGAAGGTGGCTGTCGTGCTTCTGCTGGGGCTCGCCAGACATGAGAAGGAGGAGGCTGGTTCGGTGGCGGTTTGCTGAAGTTCATGGCGCCAAACGCTGGTACACTCGGGGCCTGAGGAGGTGAGGATGCTCTAGGTCGTGCACCAAAAGCTTCTGCACGAGCGGTCTGGTCAGTAGGTGTACCGACTTCTGGCCTCGGCAGGAAGCTGGTCGATGCTCTTCGGTCCAGAGACATGCGCATGTCCGCTTGAGGTCTTTCCGATGGAGTAGGCGGCTGTGGAGGATTGCTCTGCGATGGCGTCGGTGGTCTCGATGATGAGTCGCCTGTCGATCGTGTATCGAATCTTTGCTGGCTCATGGACATGCGATTCCATGGTCCCTCTCTCTCCCTTGGCTCTCGACCCGACCATCGGTCCTCTTCTGGTCGCTCTGGTCTCTCTGTTCGCCATTCATCTCTTGCTTCCCGAGAGGTATCACGTCCCCACCTGGGAGGCGGCGAACGTTGTCTGAACGGCGGTCGATCGTCAAATTGGGGTCGTCTCGATCTGTCAACTCGGTCAAAGTCTCCTCTACCACGGCCTCTTCCTCGGCCACCAAACCCGCCATGCGGAAAGGAACGAGAAGCAAAAGAAGAGTCAGAGAAAGCGGGATCTGCAGAAAAAGGACCATCTCTGGAGTTCCGCCTCACTCGAGTATCTAGCTCTCTCGGTGACGGGACATCCCTGAAGTTACGAGGTGGTGACCTTGGACGAGAAGGAGATGGTGGCCGTGGTCGACGATCGTTGAAGTCATTGAAAGGACGATCTCTACCTGCGCCGAAAGGAGGTGGCCCTCGTGAATCAGACCCATCATTGAATGGAGCTCCCCTACCTCTAGGACCTAAAGGTGGGTTCCGCTGACCTGGCGGAGGGAATGAAGGTGGATATGCACCCGATTGACGGCGATCGCCAAAGCGTGGCGGAGATCTTGAGCGTTCGCGTGGGTCGAATCGGGCGTCATGTGGAGGATACCGTTGGCTCATTTCACCATGACGGCCAGGTGTTGATATTTATATGGTCCGTGTTGCGGTTCCCAAGGAAAGCCGCAAGACGGAGAAAAGTGAGCCTTGTCGACACCTTTCTTTTACGATGCCGGCAATATAGTTTGGGATGGAGTAATTATGCTGGTTGAAGTTTGGGGGGAGTAAACTTGGCGAGATGCGATTGACGCAAATTGCGATGCGCCCCAAGCGTCTGATGCGGGAGATCCCTTTAGCCAGCCGTCCCGAAAGTCTAAACTCCACTGGCTTTGGGGGATGTCTTGATTCGCAGCTTTCAGCTTTCAGGGCCAGCCAACGCCGAGTTTAGAACGACACAGAGTCGACTGACGGTGAGGATATGGAACCTCGATTGGCCGATCGAGGTGTCGAAATTGGTGTCGTTGGATTCGGATCGGGCTGCAATAGCAATCTTGGATAGTGAGATGAGGCCGCCGTCAGAAATGCGATCGTGAGAAGGAAATCTTCAATTCGTGATGGGGTCAAATCGACAATGCGATGCAGATGATCCCGTGGTGTCGGCGGGTCTGGCAAATGTCGAAAACGAAAACAAGAAGACGTCCGTCTCTCGAATGCCGTATGCCGGTCGATGCGGGAGTGTCGTTAGACGTGCAGAGCGAAAATAGGTCTTTTCGTGTAGAAGGAGAGATGGAAAACCGAGGGTGGAACGCTTTGGCTTCAGTGTGAGGCCTTGCCGAGATGCACGTAACAAGCGGATCAGGTGCGTGTGGGAGACAGAGGACCAAGAGCGGAAACAAGGGCATGGACACCTAGGAACAGACGAAAAACATAAAAAAAAGAGATCAGCATGGACGCTAGTTTGGGAACACTGGCACTCAAGCAACAATGGGAACTACCACCCGGACGGAGCACGATTCGTGAGAGGATATGCCAGGCGACCCACTTGCGCGGTGCCAGACCGAGTTCTCCCACAAGGCAGGCAGCGTGTCAAACCTGAAAAGTCTAAAAACGGGCGCCAGGGAAGAGGATGGGGAGAACAGAAAGATGGGACGCACCACTAGCGCCATGGGAAGAGGCGCCGGGCGTTCTGCAAAGTCAGTGACCCCCTGCACCATCCACAATCCTTTATTACTTGTACGGCACGCTTCATGCACGGCCGGTACATCGTTAATCACCACTCACCGGGTGGATTTTTCCAACGTCGCGACCGTCGATGATGTGAACCTGCAACAGTCGACGACTTGTGACTTCTATCGACAGACACCAATACTGTAGAAGACAAAAAGGCGGTCAGTACCTGTGTGTTTCAGGTGTCTCTGGTTTTTCTGCAAACATGACACCTACTAGGGCGGCCAAGGCGATTTGGAGTCTGTCCGGTCGCGTTGGGCGTATGCAAAATGATTGCATCCCTTTTTGGGACCTTGTCTGACGGTCGCGTGGCTCGTGGAACTTGACCAGAACTTGCAAGGGCCTCTGCCCTCCTCCACAACGACCAGACCGAACTTGACACTAGCTCCGGAACGATCAGATCTGTTTGGTAGCATCCAATCAAACGTCGGCATCGAGCCGCGAATTTATTCCTCGGTAGCAATCATCCCACCTGCCGTAAAGGCTTGATAACTACCAGGCTGTGTAAGCAATCTGTAACAAAATTGCTCCTATCGTGACAGTGTACGATTCTGACTTTTTTTTCGACGTGTTTCCACGTTGCCGAATAATCTTTTTGGACACATTGAGGGCATGTCGTGCATGTCCAGGGATCCTTTACGGGCCAGCGCAACAGTGGTACACGACTCGCCAGGACCCAATGACACGTTTTCTACCATCTACATCAATGCCGATCACGTGCTGTATCTGACACCCTTGTTCGATCGTCTGGGCCTTCCATCTCTCACAATGGCGAGTCCGATCAAGTCCGACCAGATATTCTGCACGTTTCTGCGAGCCTCACAAAGCGAGAAAAGTCCAGAAACACAATGTTCAGCTGCGGCGGCGACATGCAGGCAAGCGGAGGCGACATGTCCCGACGGCTCGGCTAAGGGAAAAAGCATTGCCCAAAGCTCCACACGGCAGAATTCAGGTTCAATCCTGTCACAGCATCTGCACCCTCTGCCACAGAGTTCCCGTTTGACATTATTATTTTCTGGCGCCAGAATATCCTGGCTTTTGCAACAGGCTGCTAGAATATGATACAAGCCACAAATGGCGCTCCGCCTGAAGAGGTGGCGCAGGCAGTTCTCAAACCGTCCGACCCTTTACCACAAGACGCTACCCCGGTCGTAGGTATCGATTTTGACAACCATGCCGGCAGTAATATCACTGTGGCCGACATGGTCTCTGGTATGGAGCAGATGGGCTTCCAAGCAACATCAATTGGTCAAGCTGCCAGGGTTATCAACGATATGGTAGGGTAGAGTCTCCCACGACAATGTGACCGGCTCTGACTGTTTGGCAGCGATCTTGGAGAGACCCAGAGACAGGTGTCGGCACAACGATCTTCCTAGGCTACACATCGAATCTGATCTCATCAGGACTGCGCGAGACATTACGATGGCTAGTACAGCATAAGCATGTCTCGGCTATAGTGACTACTGCCGGAGGCGTCGAAGAGGACTTTATCAAATGCATGGGTTCAACTTACCTTGGCTCATTTCATACCGCCGGTGCTGCGCTACGGAAGAAAGGCTTGAATCGTATCGGTAATCTTGTGGTACCCAATGACAACTATTGCGCTTTCGAAGACTGGATCATGCCAATTCTAAACAAGATGGTCCAGGAACAGGAAGAATCCAAGAAGACAGCCGAGCCACTACACTGGACCCCCAGCAAGGTCATCAACCGGCTGGGTAAGGAGATCAACGATGAGCGATCCGTCTACTATTGGGCCTACAAGAACGATATTCCAGTATTCTGCCCAGCTTTGACCGACGGCAGTCTTGGAGATATGCTATTCATGCATACCTTCAAGTGTGACGAACAGTTGCGTATCGACATTGTCGAGGACATTCGTAAGATCAATTCTCTAGCCATGAGTGCGAAGCGAGCAGGAATGATCATCCTCGGTGGAGGAATCGTCAAGCATCATATCGCTAATGCTTGCTTGATGCGCAACGGCGCTGAGAGCGCTGTATACATCAACACGGCTAACGAGTTCGACGGGAGCGACGCTGGAGCTCGTCCTGATGAGGCAGTCAGCTGGGGCAAAATCAAGGCAGATGGCGATAGTGTAAAGGTAAGTTGGTCAGCAATCCAGGTCCAGTCCGATCACTTATCGTCTCAGGTCTATGCCGAAGCTACGGTGATCTTCCCGCTCCTAGTCGCTGCGACATTTGCGAAGGTACAAACCGCAAAGTGAAGTGGTCGGCTTGCTATTGGCTCATCATCTTACGCACGATCAAGTTCAGAAGTATATGGGGCAGGTACGGCATCCGCAACTACCAGCTCAAGACTCGCCAGACCATGGTTGGTCATATACAACGCCACTTTCTTGGCCGCTATTCGAACATCGCTGTGTCTGAACATCGTTATCACAATTACCGTCAGCATCGTTAAACCCCATACTATCGTTCTGGATGACAATCCACGACTTTAATCCAGCCAGATACACTCTCGACCACATGGGCGTTCGCGCTTGTTTCACAGGCTGTTGCATGCCATACATACCGACCAAAGTCCTCAACGTACTCACCAGTCTATAGTGGGGGCTGAAAGACCTATTCTACTGTTTCTGTTTTTGCGTCTGTATGAGACTTGAGTCAAGCTCATTTTCTCAAGAGACGGCACACCCTTTCAATGCCCGCCGAGCCGTCCAACTCTCCTCCGATGAACGAGGCACAAGTCAAGAGTCCGAAGAGTCAGCAGATAAATAAGACTACAATACCATGGCGACGACCCTTAGCGTCAACAATCGATGATAGCGGTATTCCGCGGCTACCGCCCACACGCCCGAAGCCTATGTCAAGTCCAATAAAGGAAGTGCAAAAGCCAGTCATGACAAGCTCAGGTGTGCCGAAGAGCATGACCCAACGTCGAGAGACTCGATATCGTACACGTGGCGGTGCCAAAGCAGGTCCTTCAGGCATCACCTCTCGCAATGCTCCAATGTGGCGGCATTCAAAGAATTCTGAACACCACAACCATGGGTACGGCTACCATACACCACCGCTCAACTCACCACCACCGGTACCTTCGATGAATGCAAACGGCAAGCAACAGGCTCCGGACACTTGGGCTGATCATGCGTCCAAATGGCCACGGTGCACCCTTCATTGAACCAGATTTTGTCGGCCAGCACCCAAACTACCCACATGCACAGATCTATTCGACTTGGGAACATCTCCCCCATCGCATGGAGGAAGCACACGCACAGCTGTCAACGCAGCTCTGCTGCGCATACTGTTTCACAATGCACGTGGCATCACTTCTCGCCGACAAGGGTCAATTGTGCGACACGAAGATGATTGAACTGTTGCAGTCGAATATATTCGTCAAGCCTTATCGCAGATTTCATCGGGCCAAAGACGCTGCGACATTTTCGAACATCGAATACGGCAGCTGCCGGTCGTCCGGTTCTGCGACCGCTGCGATGGCCCTCCATGGTCGGATCATGCACAAAAGCGATTGGAAAGACAACGGTCCTCCAACACATATTCCACCACGACCACGACCACGCACACCACCTGTCGTCGAGTCCACGGCACTGAAGGAGACGAATGCTACGTCAAATATTGCTGCAGCTGAAGCAGCAACATCTTCCAGAGATGGACCATCGCCTCCTACGCCATCTACTCAAGCTTTAGGACAACTGACGATTGTTCGACCGTACATGGCGCATCAGCAGAATCACGCAAATAGACAGGACAGCCTAGGCCAAGCAGTGCAGGTGGGACGGATCTGGTAAAGCTCTCGGTGTCGACGATTCAGACAGCTTGCACGACGCAAGTGATCGAACTGGGCTACACCGCTGGCGCGAAACCGCTATCTATACTCTTGGATTGGTGTGGGCCTCGATTAACAACAGGCTAGATGGATGGATATGCCCTGGCGTGCGTTGCCATGAGGCAGGTATGGCCCCTCGACCTGCTCCTTGGACGATTCTTGGCGGTCGCAGTGCCAGCTGTCCAGCGTCGCTTGCAACAGAGACTCGTCAAGAAGGAGGTATTGAGGAGAAGCCGTGGCTCTGAAACGATGAAGCCAACAGTGACACGGGCATTGCGGAGAGGCAGAATCGACGTAGCTGCTGAATTTCTATCACTGCCATAGCCAAATTCAATCATGTCTTTCACTCTTCATTTCTGCCTCGCTACTCTTGTCCCCCTTGACTAGCCCATCTTCCTCTTCTTCGCAAATTTGCCCCTCGCCTCTACCTTGCCTTCAAAGGGCAGCACCCGTCGAGCAGTGAAGACGAACCCCTCTCCGCCTCCACGTGCCGTCATGACAGGATGCGTCCGTCCAGGTAGGACTTGCCACTCCCTCGCACGAGACGTCTGCACGTTACAACCCAGCAACAAGCGCGGGTCGACGGGGAAGTCGTCTTCATCCGGTGCAAACCCCTCGTTCGCCGTGCGCCAAGGCGCAGCATCCTCGGTCGTGACGTGCGGCTTCCTCCCCCCCTTCCCCGGCGGCTCGGTCCCGACACGCGCTCTCCCATCCTGTCCCCCCTCAACGCCGTCCTGCCCTGGCCCTTCGGCGTCGGCGTCACGCATCTCCTGATCCTCCCCGGCCCCCGTCCCTTGATCCCCCGTCCCGCCCTGCCCCGCGCGCCACGCATCCAATCTCTCCAAAAACGCCGCCCGCCGGTCGCGACTGTACAGATCCACGACCCTGACCAACGGTTCCGCGACGGGGGCGTAGGCCACCACCGTCCCGCCTCCCTTGACCAAAGGCACGAGATGGCGGAAAACGGACGCCAGATCCATCCTGCTTGCTACGATCAGGCCGTCGAACCCGCCCTGCCTGGCCGTGTCGACTATGTGCTTTGTGCGCAGCCAGCGACGGCGTTTGCGGTGGTAATTTGACCTTTTGGCTGGTTTGGCGGTCTCGAGATCCGTTTGCGGGAGAGAGGGGGGTTCGGCGTAGGCGGAATCTTGGGAGGGGGAGAGGAGTTGTAGCCAGGAGAGGGGGAATAAAGAGGAGGTGAGGGGGTGGGTTGGGGAGGGGTGGGTTGCGGTGAAGGAGAAGTATTTTAGTAGGGAGAGGTTGGGTTGGCTTGCCGGATGGAGGACGTGAATTGTGTTGTGGGTTGAGAGTGAGGGGTGGGAGGGGTGAGAACGTTTTTTGGTGGAGGGTTCAGGGTCGGAGTCGTGATCGGAGGAGTGTCCGTTTGTGGTTGGGGAGGAGGAGGAGGAGGGGTAAAGGATGCCGAGCTTCTCGGCGACCGCAGCGGTGACGAGGCCGCCTGTGTCGTCTATAACTAGCCATTTGCCGCCGCTCGGTTGGTCTGGGAGTGCAGGAGTAACGTGGATGTTGGACCATGCCGTGATCAGGCCGAGAGACTCTTCTCGTAGCTCGAGGATACGCTGAGCGTTTTGGTCCGTTGTCATCCATTGTGTGAGGTTGCTGACTGTCATTGGAAGAACGGTGAAGCGGCGAAGATATTTCTTGGTCTTTCGAAGAGTGTATTTGGCCAAGGAGAAGACCGTCTTTTCGTCTAGATTCTTATGTGACGACATGATTCTCTCGATAATCTCCTTGCCAGAGCCAGTAACAGCAGCCTTGAGATCCTCAATCTCCTTCATAGAAAGAGATTGTCGAGATGCATCATCGACCGTGATGCGATTGTTCTTGATGGCAATCGCCTCCTCATCGGGGGTGGCGACATCCGGCGTCGATGCTGCATTTTTGTCTCCGTTCGTATCTGATGGAGGTATTGTGTCGAAAACGGCCTCCTTGTTCAGCTCCGAGGCCGGAACGATGCGTAATCGCACTTTCGGTTTGCCGCCAGTATGATCGCTCTCTTCGTGGATCTCATAGGTAGTGTGGAACGGTCTGCCCACGAGGAGGTTGGCAGGGAAGGTACCGAATTTGCCAATAGATATCGATCTACATTGGTTAGGAAAATACTTCGGAATCTCCAGCCTGCCATGAGAGACGAACGAGTTTGGTATGATTTCTACAATCTTTAACAGATCCGATGGCAGTCTGAGAACCACATGTTGGCTCGGTTGAATGTGAGAATGCATGCTACGATCACAGTGTGTGCATCATTGGTGGGCTATACTTCCAGAAATAGTAATACGTAAGACACCACTCATTCGAGCCCAGTTGACGGAATGATCAAGTGATGTTCACAGTGCTGCCACTGTGCAAAATTCATGCGATTTGCTTGGCGTTTTTGTGGTAGTATGCAGTCAGAACCTTACGCATAACCTATCTTAATGAAACATAGTCAATAGGCCATCAATTGTACTCAATGATCTCCTGTGATACCATCAAGAATTGGGCTAATTGGCTTGCTTTGGTACCTCATTACCAAAACATCTTTCCGCAACATTGTAAATTGTACGCCGGCATTGTCTCCCTCTGCCCCCACGGATCCGGGCCTCGGGGCCGCCCACCGGGACTTGCAGCCCCCAAATGCGCCCCGCTCTCCGATCTCCTCTTTGTTTAGCCAGATATCTCCTACATTGCTCCTTCATCTACATGCATACCACGGATCTTCCTTCGTCTGTTGCAACCATCGCTTCATGCCATAATGCGGATCAGTCTGGGTCTGTAGGTTTGGCTTCTGTTGGGATGACGAATTGTCGACGCTGGATTCACTGCCAATGTTGACAAACAGTGAAGTGGTGTGTGGTGATTCAGCAGGTGGTCGAGTCGGAGAGGTCTGGCTGTCTCGGGACGACGATGGCTTCCACTGTTGACCCCTGGTCTGTTTGGACATAATGGTATATTGAGCCGTTGCATCGATGTTAGCACATCGACTGTTCCTCTGCTTCACAGACTTCTATCAAGGCACCTGGGCATACTGTTGACACGAAGCACTTATAATGACAACCTCATGAGGGACGAGCGCGACTACCATAATTCCCCAGGCCGGAGGAGCGCTTCTGTCAGTGGTAGTATGCTGGAGGAGCGTCTTGATTGATTGACTGAATGATAGCGAGTATACCCACATGCTGGAGGAGCGCCGCTACCACTCCACGTTCCCTCAGAAGGTCATGTCAAATTGCGTTTCCTACGAATCTCTGCAGGAGGAGCGCCACCGGCAGATCCGTATTTTGAACAATGGCAGATCAAGGCACACATGCACAACTACCAGAATTTCGAAAATGTGGCATGCGGTGGGAGGAGCGCCATGACGTTATGATTGGACGAAGCAAGCGTCGGGATGCAGGAGGAGCGTCGACAACAATCAGAGCTGAAGATGATATGATCCGCGCCTCGCACTTTTCGCACTCTTCTCTTCTCAACCTTTGCTTCAGCGCCGACCGGCACTTTAGCAGTGCAGCTCCGTAAGGGGTGAGCGCTGCATCTTCCAAACCCAACTAAGCATACGCGCGGAGACCCAGAGGTCTTCGCGCGTCTTACATTCAATCACAACGGCACGACCTCAGTAACTTCTTTGTTGAAGTACCCTCATATGTAGATCATCCGTACGGTCTACTTAATCCGGATCCTGACAACAATCTCTATCAACAGTACTATCAAGGACTAACCACAAGAAACGATACTACCACAGACAACTTCGTCAACAACGAATCCACACCCAGTCACGGTACAGCACCATCCCCTGCAACACTTGGATCGGACAACACATCCGTTGAAAACTGTGTCCCCTCATCAAACGCTTGCACACCCCGCGGCGGATCCAGCACACGTCAGACCTCCGTCTCTGCACAGAGCCTGATCGGCAGGCAGACCGAGCCCGCTGATCAGAAGTGTGATATCTGTCTCAGAGAAGGTCGCAAGAACGTCAGATCTTTCTCCAAAGATAGACTTAGGTATGTAGCAGTGCTGATACTTCATCGCTGGCTCTGAATTGTCGAAAGGAAACACAAAAACGACTGCCACAAAACCAAATATTGGTGCTATCACTGTGACCCGGATCCCGTCACCGATCTAAGGCGAGGCTTTTCCAAGAAGACAAACTGGTTCAAGCATTATCGCACCCACCACTTGGAGGTCTTTGGCGACAAGAGCCGTCTAGTATTGCAATGTCCAACCTGCGATGCGCAATTCCACGACCGCCTCGACAATCTACAGAAACACGTCAAAAGGTATCATCCTACAGTGGCCTCCAGCACATCTCCCGACTCTGGAGCCCACGACTCAAACGCTTCATGATGCTGCCGATGCTATGGCTGGCTCTTTGGTGGATTTGGCCACAGGTACCGATCCGACGGCGCCCTCTTTTGCTCTTGATCTTGGTGCACTGGTCGCTGTGGCATTGGATGCGAGAGCCGGGCCGGAACCAGAGGAAGGAACGTCGTACCATCCCGCAAGTAGGCACAAGTTTCAATCACGACATTTGGAACGTCTCTAATGGGTTCAACTTCAATATGAAAGCGATACACCATCCTCACAAGCGGAGATGGGCACCACAAGGAAACCTCGTTGAAGGCCTCTCTAGTACCTGCGATGACGGACTTGTCGACCACCTGATAAGAAACGTCCTGTGTGTGATGAACTGTTTTCTACCACTCAAACATGTTCATCCCATCATGTCGAAATCAGGATATCCTTTTGTGTGAGTGGGCATATGGAAGTATGCCGTGGACATGCTAATTCTTGTTCAGGTTCAGCCCATGCCGTAGTATCCTTGCTCTACGCAGGGTCTCTTTGGGACACATATACAGATACCGCACGTGTATAACCCACCTGCTACAAAGTGTACTAGGTCTTCAAAATGTGGTCTGCTATGTGGTCCTTCGACACATGTCTGTGCGCCCGGGTGTCATTATTGGCGAAAGTTGCCCTTCTTACTCATTGTACTGCGAATTAGACGATTGGACAATCGAACTCGTCTCTTCCACGACATCGGCATACTCGGAACGCCACCGCAACGGCATTACGAGCCTACTTGCACAACAGAGTCGCACGCTGCCTGAACCACACAGCTGCTAGGAGCACACTTTGATGCTACAAATGCAATACGGTTACAAAACGACTTCTACAAGATTCAGATATGAGGGCACAGATACGGAACACTTTGGTCAAGAGGGCTATGCCCTCCGATACCTGGGAGTCGCCCGCGTTTCCTCCCACGCACTCTCTGAGCAGGCATCCAATCAGCCGCCCTCTTGCTTGCAGGGGCTTCAAGTGCTGGCCTGACTCTTTTCTCTTGCAGACAATTGTCTGAGGCAAGCATTTCCTTCTGGAAAACCGTATCTGATCCCGCCATTGGCTGGGGAAAAATTGGTTCCTCGGCTGTATGTTGGATGATGTACTGTCAGACAGGTATCAGATCGCCCTGCGAACTAATGGCTGGACACTGCAGTGCGACCATCACGTCGAACGATGGCCTGGACAGTGCAAGAAAAAAAAAAAACTCTAGATGAGCCTTTGTGAATATCACTTAATAAAGTTATCTTACCGCAGACTGAGAACAACCTGACCATCTGTGTAAAATCGCTAGAACAGCTCCAGAAAGCTTGATGAGGTGTTTTCAGAGCTCCCGCCTGTGTTGGCGACAAACCTGCCAAGCCACTTTACGCGACTCGTCACGCGTCAAGCTCTATCTTCCGAGCTCTGCTTCAGCAACTTGTAGATTGTTCCCATCCTGGTCCATCACGCCAAAATGTCGGACTACGAAGATGACGAAATGGAAATTGATCACCCGGTGGACACATCCATTGAGTTTTCGTCCGGCAACACTGCCAAAGGAAAGAGGAGCGCAGCAAATCTGCCTGTAGAGGCAGAAGACTCACTGCCATGGTAAGCATGCATTCATTCTAGCTGCATTTGAGCAGACTTTGATGCCTCGTAGGGTCGAGAAGTACCGACCGAGCAGCATGGAGGATGTGTCAGGACATCAAGACATCATTGCGACGATCAACAAGTTTGTCGAAGCCAATCGACTACCTCATCTACTACTCTACGGTCCTCCGGGGACGGGGAAGACATCGACGGTGTTGGCATTGGCCAGGCGAATATACGGAAGCAACAACATGAGGCAGATGGTCTTGGAGCTCAACGCATCAGACGACAGAGGGATCGAGGTGGTCCGCGAACAGATCAAGACCTTCTCCAGCACGAAACAGATATTCTCTGCCTTCCCAGCGGCGCCAAAAGATGGAGCGAACGGAAAGACCAATGGGGTGTCGAGCGGACTGGCGAATTTCAAGCTGATTATCCTGGACGAGGCGGACGCCATGACTTCGACTGCCCAGATGGCACTGCGACGTATCATGGAGAAGTACACGGCCAACACACGATTCTGCATCATCGCCAACTACACGCACAAGCTCTCGCCAGCACTTCTGTCGCGGTGTACCAGGTTTAGGTTCTCGCCATTAAAAGAGGCAGACATTCGCAGGCTGGTCGATCTTGTGATTGAGAAAGAGGAAGTGAACATTGCGCCTGATGCGACGGACAGCCTGGTCACACTGTCAAAGGGAGACATGCGACGAGCCTTGAATGTCATGCAGGCATGCCACGCGTCGAGCACGCCCCTGCGAGCACACGGGGAGAAAGCGAATGGGAACGTTCAGCGAGAATTGATCACGAAGGAGACGATATACGACTGCATCGCTGCACCACATCCGGCAGACATTCAGGCAATCCGCGACACTCTCCTTTCGACACCGGACGTGACGAGCTGTCTCACGACTATCA
This sequence comes from Elsinoe necatrix, assembly GCA_033846785.1. Classification (NCBI taxonomy): domain Eukaryota; kingdom Fungi; phylum Ascomycota; class Dothideomycetes; order Myriangiales; family Elsinoaceae; genus Elsinoe; species Elsinoe necatrix. Next base: position 854,280 of record JANZYI010000008.1, read on the forward strand.
ACAGTCTCAAGGTCAACAAAGGCCTTGCACTTGCAGATATCCTCACGGCGTTGGCTGAAGAGCTGACGGAGCTCGAAGTACCAGCTCAGACGCGGGTTGCGTGGCTTTCAGGCCTTGCGGAAATCGAGCACAGGTTAAGCGGAGGAGGCAGTGAGAATGTACAGACGGGAGGATTGGTCGGTGTGATGCGCAGCGGATGCGATCTGATGGAAGCAAAGTAAACAGACGGTCGGGAAGTCGCGGGTATGATTGGCTGGTCCGGGTGACGGGTGGCTGAAGGGCACAGAGCTGAGGGTCATTGCCCTGATACCACGAGCCAAAGTTGAGGGTTTTATTTTTGCTAGGATTCCATACGGCAAGCGCGGAGTTGACGGGCATGGTCATTTCCGAGGATTCAACGAGAAGTTACGAGGCTGAATGAGATGACCGGACCGGACCAGAGAAATGTAGAATCATGACCGTCAATGACAGATGAGGCTTGCGGCCGCAGGAGATGTCAGAGGTGTTCATCTGCACGATGATGTCTTGCGTCAGGACGAGACATGGAGAGATGGACGAGTGAGAGAGCCAAGTTTTGCAGTGGCTGGGCGAGACAGACAGATAGGCGAAAGCTCTAGCTACTGTAGATCTTCACACATTTTGGCCAAAGACTGCGGCCGTGATGCCGTGGTTGAAGATACAAAGTGGAGACGCGGGGATTGTCAAAGAATACCCAAAGAATACCCACGACATGACAGGGAAACTGTCTTGGATTTTGTCGCAACAGCTTTGCATATAAACCGTACGCTGACCGTTTTGCACATTTCCTGGATTTGTGAAATGCTTCTCTCGGTCTTGTTTCTCGTCAGCGGCTTGTCTTGTGAGGACGAATTTAGTTTGGAGATCGGCCTCTTCAAATCGCCGCGCCGGCCGACTAGTCCAAAAAGCTCTGGCCTGCCAATCTCCCAGGCGCCGTCCATCTTCTCTCTACCTTCAAACCCGCGTAATCCTAGAAATTCCTGCCGTCCTCACCATCTTCGCTGCTAGATAACGATACACCTCCTCCTCTTCTTCGTCTTCTGCTCCTCTGGCCCTTCCCTTCAAAGTCACTCCCTTCTCTGGAACAGCCCCCCGTATCACCTGTTTTAATTCCTCGGCCGTTTGTTTGACTCCCCTGTTTGGCCTGACGACAGCGCCACGGCTTAATTACTGCTCAGCTTCAGCCCTCAGCCTTGGATCGTCTGACATTGACCCGGCTCACTCCCAATACTCTAATACTCGGTGTCCGACTTCGCTCTCTCTCTCATCAACACTCGCGCATCATAATCGACAGCCCGCAATTGCAACCTCCCTAGTCGGCGCATTCAACGTCTTTGGGCGCACGCGCCTCACATCATCACCATGCGGCGCGCAGTAGTAATCTTCCTCATCCTCAATTGCGCAATCATTCTGTTCCTTCTACACTCGGTATGGACGCTCCTCACTCTACTCGTAGTAGACGGGTCAGCAGATGCCATCTCACGGGCCGAGCTGCCCGCGCCAGGGTCAGATGCCATTGACTCGAGAGAGCAAATGATCCCAAGGATTATCCACCAGACATACATCAATGAGAGCATACCATCCATCTGGCAAGAAGCGCAACAATCATGTATCGACCTGCATACCGAGGAAGAAGGCTGGGAGTACAAGCTGTGGACAGACGCAAAGAGCCGGGACTTTATCGCTGCCGAATACCCATGGTTCTTGGAGACGTTCGATAACTACGACTATCCTATCCAGAGAGCCGATGCGATCAGGTACTTTGTCCTCGCTTACTACGGAGGTATCTATATCGATCTGGACGACGGCTGCAACAGGAGACTTGACCCATTGCTCAGCTACCCTGCTTGGGTGAGAAGGACAGCACCGACGGGTATCTCGAACGACGCCATGGGTGCTGTACCACGGCATCCATTTTTTCTCAGGGTGATCGACTCGTTACCAAAGTACAACCGCAAGTGGATTCTCCCATACATTAGCGTCATGGCTTCGACTGGTCCGCTCTTCCTCAGTATCATATGGAGACATTGGAGCTCAGATGGAATGAATGTCGGAGACGGATCAGATGGCGCAAGAGTACGCGTGCTCTTCCCTGACGAGTACAACAACCACTCATGGAGCTTCTTCACCCACCACCTCGGAAACTCATGGCACGGTAAGGACGTCAAGTTGATCTTCTGGGTAAGCAATCTTCCTTGCAGCCAGGCAGATAGCACCCGCTAACATTTCTCACAGATGGGCCGCCATTGGTTCATGATCACCGTCGTCGGCTTCGTAGTCGGCTTCACCGTCATCGGTGCCCTCTGGTTCATCTATCGCCGCTTCATTGTACCCCACCAACACCTGGTCCCCGGCTCGAAACGACCTCTATCTTTCTGGCGACGCATGAGTGGCTCGAAAGAATACGAGCTCGTCTCCGTGCATCCCGCATAGCATCATTAATAACGACCCCATTCCGAAACCAAATCATCTTCTTGTCGATAATTGTACAAAGCAAAGGCGTGGGTGGCTTCTTCTCTCCTACATCCTGTCGTTTACTATGCATTGCGGAAAAGGAGGAAGCAAGCAAGCATTATTGGTCGCTGTCTGAAGGACATGCGTGATTGTCTCTGCCCCCCTGCTCGAGGAGGCTTACATCATAAATATCTAATACATTTGACGCATATGAAGTGTCAATTACCACACACCCTTTTTTCTTGTTTCTTTGATGTGATTATGCGTCTGTGAGAGACAGCCCTGTTCTGGTCCGTCCCGGCTGGCTATATCATCTGTGGTTCGCCGTTCGCTGGTCGCAGTGGTCAGGCTCGCCACTCTCCCAGCAGTACAGAGACCCTCCTCCACCTGTAGCAACATCCGTCTCCTATGAACATGGATCTCCTCCGCATCTACTTCGACCCAGCTCAAACCGAAATGAACCAACAAGTTGTCAGACGGACACTCTGTCTAAGGCAACTAGACTATTCTACGGACAATATAGGCAATGTCTAGAATATCTGCATGTGACAGGCTCTAAACCTGTTTAAGCCCTTTAATGTCAGTATCTTAACCCAGATTACTGCCTCGCCATTCTCTCACTACTCAACTCATTCACGCACTTTTCACAAACACTCCTCCTCCAACAACAACTCACTAGATTCCTACATACCACGATCTGTTAACTACAACTATGGCTACGCACAAGATTATCAAGAACGATGATTTCTTTGTGACGATGTTCGCTGCTAGCTGTGGCAAGGAGATTCACACAGTGAGTTCACTCTCATCAATCTCATTCCACCTGACGTTACGACTTGACTGACATTTCACAATAGATCGACGCGTTCAAGCTCGCAGCCCTTCTCGGTGTCAAGAAGACTACAGTAGAGCCGCACATCCGCGACATGAAAAACAAGGTTAAGGCTCTCAACGCGACGAGTTCATCAAGAAGGGGATCCTTAACCACAACGGTGTCGTCTATCGCGACAAGGTAGACGAGGGGCGTAAGAAGAAGGAGGCTCCGAAGAAGGAGAATGGCGAGGCTACTCTGCATGGTATAACCCCTACACAAGTACGGACGTGAAAGTATGCTAAGTACCTAGCAGGCACCAAGTCGGGCAGGATTATAAAGGCGAAAGGGAAGAAGCAGGAGAAGACCCCCTTTACAGCAGAGGAGAGTAACGGCGAGTGTGATACTAATAGTAGCGCTTAGTCGTTAAAGACACTACTATTGTCTCGAGCTATACTAGGGTACGCAACTACACAGGTCTCGATGAGTAGACATATGATCTTGCTCCGCTTCAACATCTCTTCACGCTTTCAGGTCTCTCCCCTCTTCTACCTCTTTGCCCTCTCTTGCCCGTTTTGGTGTTTGGCTGATACAGGTGTTCGTGCTTCAGCAAACCTTGGATTGATTGCCGTAGTCTTCAGATACGTGGTCAGGTCTGTGACGTTGACGACCACCATAGACTATGCGCCTCTCTGCACACGACAATTGATCCATTCAGATCTTGCTGACCTCACAAAAGTCCCTATCGACGTTGTTCCATAGTCCGTTTGCTAGACGCGTCTTGTCCCCGACCATATTCCTGCATTGTTCCGACATCATCTGTTCTGTGGTGCTTTTTGCACAAGTGAAACACCAGTATATTGTGTGACTATATATTATTTCTACGCTACCATATTCCACAAGCCCAAAAAGCTCTAGATAGTAATGTAAAGCGGCCGCTTCCCTGTAGCTCAGTCAGCGATGATTCTCAATGACGCCGCAAACAATCACAAACCAGTCAAAAGATGAGTTTGACAATCCTCCTCGTATCGAGGATTGGTTTTTTGCTCTTTTGCTCTCGAGGACCACGGTTCAAGTCCAGCTCAGGTAATCTGACATGTGACAAGTGAGCTTTTTTCGCCACTTTTGATCTTTTTGCTTCCACCCAAGAGCGAGTATCCGTGCCTGTCTCGGGTCGCTAAAGAAGGGTAACACCAGGTTTCTGATGATATATAGACGATACAGAATGATAAGAAATGCCATCTGGTTTGTAGTTTGAGATTTCCTACCTGGACAAGCAAACCTAGGTATTTCGTCTTTCACATGCTTGCCTTGCGTTACTCCCGACTCACAGCTCACCTCAACCACTTCAATCCTGACTCCCCTCTCACACATATAAATTTCTCCTCCTCGGACCTCTTCCCCTCTCTCTTTTTCTTACATCCACTTTGATCTCCCACATCGACGTATATATCCTCCCACCTTGGCCCATCTTGGCCCATCTATCTCATTGAACAATCCAATCTCGTCATCACATCTGCATATCAATCTCAACCTCTTATCCAATCTCATATCACCATCATGCCAGTACAGTGGGATGCCACAAAGGACCAGTTCCTTCTGGTCCAGCTCGCTCAAGATATCAAATTGAGCTCAGAGCAGATCAAGCGCATCATCAATCAGTGGCGTGAGTACTCCCGATCCTCGATCTTGATTCGCTTCCTGTCCAACTTGGACCAGCAAGCCCCTCCGTGCCCATTGACAGCACATTGGCCCAAGACTATCCGATGTTGTTCGCCGCTAACATCCTCCAGCTGACACCATGGGCGATGCTCCCACATCCCGCGCCATCACCGAACACATCGTCAAGCTCCGTTCCAATCTCGGTAAAGCTGGTGTTGGCGGATTCAACGCTACCGGCGCCAAAGGTGTCGGCAAGAATGTCGGTGTGCCCAAGACTCCGGGCAAGCAGCGCACCAAGGCCCCGGCAGCACGCAGCAACGGGAAGACCACCCCAAACAAGAAGCGCAAGCGCAACGACAGCGATAGCGAAGAGGCCGAGATGACCGAGGAGGATAGCACCGAACATCCGACTATCAAGGAGGAGGTCGAAGAGGAGACCGACGTTGTCGACGGTGGTGGGGAAGATGTGAATCCTCGTAAGAGTCTGCCGAGGAAGACCAAGAGTCCGGAGAATAGGGAGAAGCAGTCCAGCTTCATCAAGGAAAATTTCGGGGAGAGCAGTGACGATGATGATGATGCCGCTCCGGGAGATCAGGGCGACTACCAGCCTGCTAAGGAGGAGATGATGGAGGATTAAGCCAACTCTGGTAGGCTGCCGAGAATCTCAGGGAGACCTGCGACAATGGTGATGACGCCGCACCCTGAGATCAGGGCGACTACCAGCCTGCTGAGGAGCTGACGATGGAGGATTAAGCCAACTCTGGTAGGCTGCCGAGAATCTCAGGGTGACTGCCAGAACGCCATGCTTGTCTCAAGACCGATCAGTCAGCTCAGAGCCTCAAGTAGCATCACTCGTTTCCACCCACAATCATACTTTTCCCATTCTCCTCACCAAGCCACCGTAACACTATTAAAATCCGCCCACCCATCCCCCATGACCTCCTCGTTCTCCAAAACTCCTCCGCCCGTCTCATCACCATACTTCTCATCCCCTCTACCTCCAAGGCAAAGACTGACCACCTTCTTATCCAGCACTTCATCACTGATATACCCGCCCATCTTCATCTTCACCACATTGCCCACTGTCTGCCCACCATCCAACACCCTCCCTATCCGCAGACAATAGACCTCACACATTCCCTGCCCCTTCTCGTCCGCCAACTCCAGTAACGCCTTCTCCGCCGCCCCCTTCAGCCTCCTAAACTTGGCATCCCCCCACAACGAAGCAAACTGGTCTTGCACAGCATTATACGTCGAGAAATAGACGAAGCGAAAGGGACTCTTCTGGCTCTCGGGATCCACATATCGCTTCTTCCTCTTGGGACCCTGACCGTCCACACCTTCTCCCTCCTCGTCCTTCTCCAACCCTCGTCCCTCGTCCCCCTCCGCTCCCCCCCTCATCCCCGCCGGCGACGGCACGAGTCTCTCCTCCAAACACCCCTCCAGGAACCGCAGAGGCCAACTCACGTTCGCGGCCTGCGCCTCGTCGAACGTCTTGAACCGCCCGATCCAGCCCCCGACGAGCCAGATGACGGCGTTGACGCGGTGCTTGTCCCGCAGCGCGGCGAAGAGGTCCGGGGGGAAGGAGCCGAAGTCCGGATGCAGGATCTGCGTCACTTTCTCGTGGGCGAGGAGCGGGGCGGAGCGGATCGAGGAGCGCGACAGGAGGACCAGGGAGGAGATGTAGGGGGAAGACAGCAGGAGGGGGAGAAGGGTGGTTGCGAGGTGCGAGGTGGCCCCGACGAGGAGGACGCGGGTCATGCTTGATGTTTTTTCTTTGAGATGTCGGAGTGGTGGAGGTCTTGTGTTCCTAGTTGAGTCGGGAGGTGAGAATTGGCATGGCTGTTTGGAAGGACATGTATATATTAAAAAATGGTGAAGTCGGCTGTCCGCGGACTGGATGCCGATCGGTTTGGTGGGGGCAGGCAGACGTCAGATGGCACGTCGAGCTTCAGGGAAGGTCATCTGCCCCGGTAAACAATCCATAATTGAGACGTATAGCTCTAGTAGACATCTACAATAAATCTATACCGGCACAATGCTCATACTTGGCGGACAGCTGCTCTACCCAGTCCCGCGAATGTTTTCGAGGAACACACCTCGATGAAGCATTTCCACTTCGTGAGTACAGACCAGGCATTTCCAGGCAAAGCATCCACTTACGACCAGAAAGCCAGCATATTCTTGAACGTGAAATGAACTTCATTCGCTATCATCACTCGTGAAAAGGCCCTCGTGTATCAACGGGCAACCCTGTCGCTGCGCAGACTGTATGCAATGTCGTTCGTGTCCTCGATTGACGACTCATGCCCAAACCTCCTCGCCTCATATATCACGCCCGCCCACCATCCCTCACTTCCCCCCTATCATCCTCTTCTCTTATCGAAGCTTGTGTTGGAAACTAGCCACTCTCCTCCTTGATCCTCCTCGCCAATATCGCCGCCCCAATAGCAGCCAGACCGCCAAACCGCAGCACCCACCCCACACTGTCGTCGCCCGGCTGACCTCTTGGCTTCTGCAGAAATCTGAAGATGAGACTGCTCACCAGCGTAGCGATGACTTGTGGAGCGGCGATGGCGACATTGTGAATACCAAGTACTACACCAGCCTGATCAGCACCGTGACTCGGGTCCTCTCCCTCGGCCAACAGCTGAGCGTCTCTATCGTCCCTACTCGGCCGGATGCGGTGCTGGCGGATAGCCTCCCGCTTGGAGATCTCGGCTGCGATGAGAGCATAGGGAGCCCAGTTGGTCACTGCCCATGGGATGCCGATAAATGCAACAAGGGCGGTAGCGGCGCCAGTAGATTTGACGAACAAAGTGAGCCATGTCGCGAGAGCGAACAGGAGATGAGAGGCGATGTAGAGTCGTCGTAATGTAAGCTTGGGGATACGGGGCGAGGGCAGGGCTTTGATGCGTCGGAGAAAAGTAGACTTGCGTTTCGAGTGGAGCGGTCGTGAGAAATAGCCATCACCGCCGTGGAATGAGGAAGGAGTAGCTGCAGCGCCAGGGGTCATGGGGGTCTTGGGAGGTGGGCCTGGCACGCGGAAAGTTGGTTGAATGATGAGAGGGAGGAAGACGGAGGAGGAGAAAGTGGTGATGGCGAAAATGAGCAGCGAGAAGGAGGCGAGGCGAGTGCCACGGTTCCAGATGTCGTCAATCTCTTTCGGGGTGAGGTTGGGATTGTCCTTGAAGAAGGGCTCTGCATAGATTTCGGCAATGAATGTGGTGGTGTAGAAGAGGAAGGGAAACCAGCCGATCCAGGCGAGAAATTGTGTCTGACAGACTCGCATGATCTGTGGAGGGAGGCGGCGAATGGCGAAGTATAGGTCGCGGAAGAAAGCGAGGATACCCTCCTTGCGATCTGCTGGCTCGCCGTCAAGTCGTGGATCGCGCTCCGCAATAGACAGGCATGAAATGGTGACCGTGACACCAAGTGCTATGCATGCAATAACGCAAAGAACCTTGAACTGAGTATTGCCGAGCCACGGTAATATTTCTGGTAGATCCACGTAACCAGACATGTATCCTAGAATGTTGCCCACTCCAGAGATTCGAGACGCCCAAGCATTGGCATCGTTCTGCTGATGAGCTGGCGCATTGTCGACAATGAATGCTCGTACAGCCGCTTGGATAACGTTAATGGCGAAGTCAAGCACATAGATGATCGCCACAGCGAATACGATCGAGACCGTTCTCACCGCTTGTCCCTGCGGGTCAGCGCCGAAGATGCCTAATATGGTCTGAATAATCTCCTTTGCCCAGGCTAGACAGAACAGTGACACGATCGTCGCAATAGCGCCTCCTATCATGAATGGTCTTCGCTTCCCCCACTTCGACCTCGAGCGATCACTCTTCACGCCGACATAAGGTTGCACGAGAGTGCCTGACAGTGGTCCTGCCATCCAAACAAATGCCAGCAGAGACTTGCTTATACCCAGTCCGAGTAAATATGGTGATCCGTAAGCCAGCTCGACAGACCAACATATCTGCAATCCTCCAATAGCGATTGTGAGAAGTATAAGGTATGGTGTGCTTCTTGACTCTTCTGGTTCGCCCTCTTCCCAGTCATCGTCGTCGTCGTCGCTGTCGGGTGACCGAGTGGACGAGAGCGGTGAGATGTCTCTATCGTCCCTCCGCTGTGACGGTAATATTAACGGTGAGTTCTCGTTGGCGTCTTTCCTGAGCATATCAATCGACTTGCTTGCTCTGTGTCCATCGAACGACCTTGAGAACGAATCCCTTCCTCGACTATGCGTGAAGTGTAATCCCAGCCCGCTGGGTCTCTTTCTAGGTGAACTGGGAACACCTTCGTCCGTAGGACTTGTGAGTCCTTCTATCTCCTCTCTTGCCATGTTTGTTATTGAGGTATGTTTGTCGCTGTAAATAGTCAATCGATGCTGGAGAGATAATCGCTGTGGTCGCTAAGTATGCTAATTTCCGCAAAGGAGCCAAGTCAGGGGGTGGACGAATGTGTGCGCGTTATGTATGAGGTTGCTCTGTGTGGTCATGTCGGTGAGTCTGTCATGCGTCTAGTGGGAAGTGACTAGGCCCTGGCACGCGAGTCCGTGTCTAGTAGGGATCGCGGGGCATGGACGCGGGGACAGCAAATTGTGTTTTGTCTCACGGCTGATGATCCTGCAAGACGGAAGACTCGATCTGCAGGCCGATTGGGTGGACGTAGCTGAATAGAAGTTACAATGATATCTGACGCTTGAGTTATGCGAGAGAAGGAGTCGAGAATCAATGTTGCGGTCGATGGGCGTGACATGTGTTCCTGCATCGAGATCACCGGCGAAGCCTTGAAAACCTGAACCGTGAACTTCTGGATCCTCAACCAGCGTCAGAGGAGCAAAACTTTACAGCAGAGCCGCCCAGCACAGACCTGGACGGATGACTCCATGCGCCGGGCACTAGAGGATCATCCCGAGGTCTTGGTCAGCGCCGAACCGTGTCCGGAGTTTAAGCTTGCAGATGCCCTTGATGGAAAAGGACATTCTGCAATAGACTCTGTTTGGAAACTCAGAATTGATTGGCAATCACTTGCCGCACCTATTGCGAGGACTTGAAGTTGATATACCCTACCTTCTAATACCTTCCTTGACCTGCTAAAATCTTCTACAAGTTGGTTCGCATGATACCGAGCACTCCTTGAGACTTGGCTGCTTAGGGGCCTGGGCTAGGCTCAACAGCTATAACCCATACCAGAGCCATAGCAGCATGGCCGACCATGTCGCGGATTTGGCCTTTGAGCTTCTCAGTAAGGATCTTGTCTCGCACGGTCAACAGGACACCAACTAACATAACCCTTAGAACGCCAGTCCGACGCTGATCCAGAAGGTCCGGCATACCGTCCAAACGATATTGCGACTTGAGCTGACCACGGTACAGAGCCTGAAGCCGGACAGAAAGAGATATTGACATCATGGTCGCTATTCATCTTGATCATGCTGCTCATAGTAGCACTCTTCACGAGCTATCTACTCCAGACACGAAAGATTCAAGCGGTCCACGAAACGGTCATATCCATCTTTGCAGGTATGATTGGAAGATGCAAGGAATTCGAGCATCAACTAAGTACTTTCAGGAATGGTTGTTGGGCTTGTTCTACGGTTGACAGCAGCGCAATCTGTCTTGGGTGCGGTCAGCTTCGACTACCAATTCTTCTTCAACCTCTTACTCCCGCCAATCATCCTCAATTCAGGGTACGAGTTGCATCAGGGGAACTTTTTTCGTAACATTGGAGCGATTCTCACGTTCGCATTCGCTGGCACATTGATTTCTGCGGTGGTCCTTGGAATAATCCTCTGGTTGTGGACTCGCATACCTCTGGAAGGTCTTGATATCACATTCGTGGAGGCCATGGCGGTTGGCGCGACTCTTTCCGCTACCGATCCCGTCACGATTCTCGCCATCTTCAACACTTACAAGGTCGATCCGAAATTGTACACTGTCATCTTTGGAGAATCGATCCTGAACGATGCGGTCGCTATTGTCCTTTTCGAGACTGCTCAGAGATATATGGAGGGAGCTGCTAAAGGTCATTTGACGCTTCTGAGCCTCTTCGAGTCGATCGGCATATTCCTGATGGTCTTCTCGCTCAGTTTGATTATCGGTCTCGCAATAGGAATTGGGACCAGTCTGCTGCTGAAGTATACGAAAGTCCGACGATTCCCGAAGATTGAAAGCTGTCTTTGCGTGCTCATCGCGTACTCGAGCTACTTCTTCGCTAATGCGGTACATATGTCTGGTAAGTTGTATCCTTACTGCAAGGATGTAATGGTCACTTACGTCAATTCCAGGTATTGTGTCTCTGCTGTTTTGCGGAATCTGCTTGAAGCATTATGCCTACCACAACATGTCTCGACGAACACAGCTTACCACTAAATTCATATTCCAGATCACGTCACAACTATCAGAGAATTTCATTTTCATCTATCTTGGTCTGTCCCTTTTCACAGAAGCTGGACTCGAATACAAACCGCTCTTCATTCTCGTCGCTACAGCTGGAATTTGTGTCGCAAGATATTGTGCAGTCTTTCCATTATCATATCTGGTCAACGCTGTCATTCGCTACAGAGCGAAAAAGGCTGGCCGACCAGAAGCTGCCGAAGAATTACCTCGCAACCATCAGATGATGCTCTTTTGGGCTGGTCTTCGTGGTGCCGTCGGAGTAGCTCTCGCAGCTGGATTGCGCGGCAAACAACGTTTTGCTCTGCGCGCGACAGTCCTCGTTGTGGTCGTGCTGACCGTTATCATTTTCGGCGGCACGACGAGTCGCATGCTCGAGATCCTCGAGATTCGCACTGGTGTTGTGGAAGAAATTGACAGCGACGACGAATTTGACATTGAAGTCGTCCCAGGCAGCAACGGCACTTTCAAGCGCCGCTCTGGCACAGGCTTCGGGCACATGCCCCGACAGAGCACAAATGGCGGAATTACCCTTTCATCCGTACGAAGCGACAGCGCTCGACCACGACTAAGCAGCAGAGCCGGCCTATACTCCAGCGGGAACGTCAAGGGTTCGCCGCCTGTACGACCAGAGAGTGGCTTGGGTAGGCGGAACAGCGGGAGGAAACCCAACAGCGCAGACGTGGTACGAGATAGGGAGAATCAAGCCGAGCGCGGACTCCTCAGCCACGACGCAAGCCTCGAAGCAAGCGACGATGACTTGGATCTCGACCTACCTCCAGCAGCAAGGAGGACAGCCCCACAATTGACACCCGATACGGACGCAGCGAGTGATGCAGGAGTGCAAGAACAACCCCAAACAACACTCACGGCCCGTGGAGCCATCAGCCAACTACTCAATGTAGGAGGCGAGGATGTAGCGAATGTTTTCAGTAGGCTAGACGAGGGGTTCATCAAGCCGCATCTCCTGCTCGATCCAGGTGGGAGCAGTCGGCATGGACAAGGAGGGAACGGAGAGCGCTAGACAATGATAATAAAGGCATGCATAGTGACACACTTGTCCTTTCCCCCCTCCGTGGAGTGGACCGACTGGATACTCGGACAACGATTTGTGGCCTTTTCCGATGACTTGCCATGCTTCAACGACCGCAATGCTAACCCCCTACACCCATTCCCTGCAAGTGATAGTTTATGCAACAGAAGCCTTCATCTCCCTCTCCCTTCTCCTAGCAGCGATCCGTGCCGCCGCTTTCGCTCTCCTCTCAGCATCCAGCGCCCTACGTGGCGTAGCATGCATACCCACCTCGTCTTTCCAGCCCTGCGTGACCAATTCGACGTGATCTGTGTTCTCTCCCTCAGCTCGACTTGCCCCGATGACCCTTCTATCATTCTTGACAGCAGAGGTAGAGAAGGGGGAAGTGTCGTTCGCGCTATCCCTCCTGTCTAGGTCAGGCACTCCTCTTGCTTCTCCCCGCCCTGCTCTCGTGCCTTCTCTGTGGCGATCCCTGCTTGCGCCGTCCGCTTGGTCCACAGATACAGCCTGGTTCCTGAATGTGGTGCTACGTGCACGCTGGACGGTCCCCGATCGTCGCTCCGCGCGTGACTCCAGTGACGCTCTTGTTTTCGGACTAGGAGACGGGACAGAATACGGCATTGCCATTCGATCGTTCCCGGCGTTTGTGTCCATTATGAATGGACTCGAGTCAGCTGCCACTGGTCGGGTGGGTCGCACTGATTGGACTGGCTTGATCGGATCCATGGGTTTCATGGAGAAAGTGTGCCGTTGTGGCAGAGCGGAGAAGTCAGCTTCGGGACTTGGTAGAGGGAGCGCGAGGCTTGCGTCAAGATCTTCTTGTGCTGATGGCGGAAGAGGTAGAGCTTTGTTCAGCTGCCTCGTTCTTGCAGTGTCTGCCGGGCCATGACGCGATCGACGAGCCGAGGGGCGTGATGGAGTGTGGTGGAGGCTGCGACGGCGGGCAGAGGTGGGCGAGTAGAGGGCACTCCTTCGTCGGGACGAAGGAGGAGACTGCTTTGGGGTTGTGGAGTCCACATTGATATCCCGAGGTTTTAGGGGGTTTATGTCTGGTTTCGGGACTGGGCCAGAGGGTCGTGCAATGGGTCTGGTGGGGGTTTGTCTGGTGCGGCGCAAATGGCTTGAGATAAAGTCGTCTTCGAATTTAGTCTTGCGAGCTTCTTCCGGTGAGACGATCACAGAGGCCGCCCAGATGTCCTTGTCGGTAGTCGGAGGTGGAGGTCGGCGAGATGGTGACCGCTTGGGAATGGCGGGAGCCGACGATGTATGGAGCGCATCCATAGAGCGTTTCGGTCGCAGAGGTGCTGGCTTCGGAATCGCATCATCGTATTCGTCGATAGACCGAGAAGGATCGGCCTTTGCGCGAGCCGTGGCGACCATGAGATTTTTCTGCATGCGAACCACCTCGTCTGTCAAGGACGTGATCTGGCCCTCAAGAGACGTGATTTTCATGCGCTCTTCGTGCAGATGCTCTGCGAGCTGTGTTGCAGCAGTGTCCTTTTCACGAGCGTACTGCTTCGCTGCTTGTTGTTTTGCAATTAGGCGCTTCATTTCTCGTTCTGTCCGTGCCGAATATTGATCGTAGCGCTCCTTCCAGTCGATCAAAGGATTTGACAGCGTCTCGGTGACTTTCTCTTGGTCAGGTTCCGGCTTCCGCTGGATGTCAATGCGCAGGCCAACAGTGTCGCTGGCAACTCTTGCGTGCCGCAGCTTCTCGGTGAGCTTGGTCTCTGATTGTGGCTCTGTTGACAGTACGTCCACTGCTGTCAAGTCTGCTCGGGATGGTGTAGGAAATTTGCCCGGCACAACAGGCGCTGACTTGTTCCTGTTTGCGCCTTGTAGCCTCTGATGATTTTTCTCCACGCCCCTTTGAGCTCCGAATGAAACCGTCTTGGATCTTCGCAAGTTGGCTGTTCCGGGCGTCATGAGGATGCCATTTTTCTTAGACGGAGAGGATGGGACGGCTGTTGGTAGAGCATCGTCGCCTGCATAATAGCTGTCAGGTCTCGCTCGCGGCTTGACCATGGTCTCCGGTGGTTTTGGAGTTCCCCATAACCGATACTGGAATGCGCGAGCTGCAAATACATGTGCTGGTGTGTCTGGGTTGTCTGCAGAGGTCGTGTCTGCAACTGTGATAGCCATGTTAGCTTACTTGCACCTCTTCTATACTGGTACAGGCTGCACCAACAGTCATTGTGCTCCTTGGAGCCTGCACCTAGCCACGACAACATTCTGATGTTTCTCGGCGACCTTGATCGCCGAGGTGTTGTTGTACAGATGGAATGTGGTCGTGTGAAGATGAGGTCGAAGATGTGGCAGAGAAAGGCTGGAGGACCCTTCTGCCTCTTAAGTGACTCCCAGCGAAAGATCTGAAACTGTTCGGCGATTGTATAATGATCATTGACGTCGTGCAATGCTCTCAAACGTTTTGGCGCGTCTCTTTCCCCGTCGACCACAATAGAATACCCTTTCGGGGTTAGCTCCCGAACCAGATCTTCGGAACGTGCCGAAGTGGGTCCTTCTCGAGGTTGTCGAACACCAATTGTGGAGTACAGAGGAAAGATGATTCAGCATCCACATTTCACATCTCACATTCATCCCAACTTGAACACAATCGAGCAGTCGCCTACGATCATCTACAATCATCCCCTTGGCTGCGCGCTCGCTCATTTTTGACGCGCCTGTCAAATTAACATGTCGCAAACCACGGAATAGGTGAACCCAAAGCTCCGAATCTAGGTCTTCCAAGCACAACACGATCATGGCCGCGGTGGTAGCTGTACCGCCATCGGATCCGACGGAACGTCGATATCGAGGATGCGCAAAGATAGGAGAATATGAGATCACAGGGAAGTTGGGTGAAGGGACTTTCGGAGTGGTGTCGAAAGGGGTCTCGAAGAAGTCCGGAGCTATCGTTGCGCTGAAGAAGATCTTGATGCACAATGAGAAAGATGGGTTTCCAATCACAGCGCTTCGAGAAATAAAGCTTCTAAAGATGCTGAGCCATCCGAACGTTGTGCGACTGGATGAGATGGCGGTCGAGCGCAAGAAGGGAGATGGGAAGAAGAGGGCGACAATGTACATGGTCACGCCGTACATGGATCACGACCTTTCAGGAATGACGACAAATCCGGACATTCAATTCACGGTACCTCAGATCAAGTGCTACATGCTGCAATTGCTGGAAGGCCTGCGGTATTTGCATGATGTATGTATCTGTTTCTCGGCTTTCTCTTGGGCACAACTGACCCTAGCAGTCCCACATTCTCCATCGCGATATGAAAGCGGCCAATATCCTTATCTCGAATCGTGGACAGCTTCAAATCGCCGACTTTGGTCTCGCGCGACACTACGAAGGCCCTATCCCCCGCCCGGGACGTGGGAATGGAGATGCAGTTAGAGACTACACAACGCTAGTCGTCACTCGCTGGTATCGCCCGCCGGAGCTACTCTTGCAACTCCGTCGCTATACTCCCGCCATCGATATGTGGGGCGCCGGCTGCGTCTTCGCTGAACTATTCGAGCGTCGACCCATTCTCGAAGGCAAGACAGACCTCAACCAAGCCGAGATCATCTTCGAACTCGTCGGCTCCCCCAACGACGAAAACATGCCAGGCTGGGCCGCACTTCCCGGCTGCGAAGGCGTGCGCCAATGGGCTACCAAGCGCGGCAACATCGCCTCACGCTTCCGCAACCGTCTAGGCGACGACGGTCTCGACCTCCTTCAGAACCTCCTCATGCTCGATTGGCGCAAGCGCGTCAACGCCTATGACGCCCTCAAACACCGCTACTTCACCACCCACCCACTCCCTGCTCGCCCAGAAGAGCTCCCGCAATTCGAAGACTCCCACGAGCTCGACAGACGGAAACACCATGAAAAGCGCGCCGCGCTGCCTCCAGCCCCAGCAGGCGGCACGGTCGGCATGGGCCCAGACGAAGCATGGGGCCCGCCTGGTGCAAACGGGGACTACGGACCGTATTATGGCGACCGACGAGCTTTTCCACGCGACAATCGCGACCGTGGGCCCCCTCCACCCCGCCGCTACGACGAGCGCGATAGACGGGACGACACCCGCGACCGAGACAGGCGAGACGAGCGCCGCGCCCCGGCCTGGGCAAGGGATAGGGAGCGTCCGCCTCCGCCACCGTACGCGAATGGGCGCAATGGTAGCGCGGAACCGGATCGACGGCCTCCACCGCCGGCTGCGAGAGGGGCAGGCAATGTGGATACTTATGTCCCTGCTTATCGTGATCGGGACGGGGCACCGCCGCCGAGAAGGGATGAATACCGTGATCGTGACAGGGATGCGAGAGATGTCAGGAGGACGAGGAGTAGGAGCCCGATTAGCGATAGAGGGAGGGGCGTGCCGGTGCGCGACAGAGACGTCCCTCCCGTGCGTGATAGGGAGGGGCCGCCAAGGGAGAGAGACGGGCCGCCGAGGAGAGATGACAGAGGACCGGCAAGGGATGGGAGGGACAGGGACGATAGGGATGAGAGACAGCGCACGAGAGAAAGGCTGCAGGATCGCGAGAGAGAGATGTACAGACGCTAGGAGGTGCTGGACTCTCATTTGCGCGATAGAGGAAGGGGAAGGAGGCAATGATCTCTCACCAGGACAACACGTGCCATGACGACCCAGCGACAAGGGGGACGGATTCGACCGGTAAATTGGCACAGATCGATTTGGGAAAGGATAAGGATGGTGGGTGAGTACAGGCTCGAGACGCGAACGAGACTGGGATGACCAGATGGGGGATTGATCACGACCACGACGCACGATACCACTTCTGCCTTGTATTCCCTTTCGCTGGTACTTGATGCGGGTGGCGATACGTATCAGCTATATACCTTAGTTCAGAGCGCAAGCAATTCACGGCTGTTCTACCAATGTGTTGTCCATGTGCATGTAGGCATTCTGATGTAACAGGGCACTTGGCCAGCGCGATGGCGAGCCTGAAATTTGGGCACTGAGGCACGGGAGAAGATATTGTGTGTGTCAAAAGGAGTGTCTCGGTTCAAGAACTTCTATCTAAAATCATCTGCGATCCCGCCACTATGAAGATAAGTGCAAGCCACCGTCGTCTTATCAAGAAGGGAAGATCAGCTTCTAGTTGCCGTCGCCGTCTGAGCTGGCATCTGGGTCGGTGTCAGGGTCAGCGGAGGTGGTAGCGGCGGCGTCGCTGGTGGTAGTGCTGGTAGTGGTAGTGGTGAGAGTAGAGGTAGGTGCATCAGTGGTGGAGGCAGAGGAAGAGGTAGCGTCAGAAGTGGTAGTTGTGGTAGTGGTTGGGTCCGCAGTAGTAGTCGTGGTGGTAGTCGTGGTGGTAGTCGTGGTTGTGGTTGTGGTTGGGTCCGCAGTAGTCGTAGTCGTGGTTGTGGTTGGAGCCACAGCGGTAGTGGTAGTGGTAGTGGTAGTGGTCGTCGTCGTCGTTGTTGGGGCTACAGTAGTCGTAGTGGTCGTGGAAGTGCTAACAGTGGTGGTAGAAGTAGTGGTCGAGGAGGACGACACAGCCGGAGCAGAGGATGCAGCAGAGCTGGAGCTGGAGGATGCGGCAGCTGCAGCTGCAGCAGAGCTAGAGCTAGAGCTAGTCTGAGAGGCAGTGGTTGCAGCAGCAGAAGTGCTGGGAGCGACGGAGGAGGAGTGGCTTGTCACTGCGGCGGTAGTGGTCGCCCTGCGGGCGGTTGTGGTAGTAGTTGTAGTCTTTGCCGTGATGGTGACTGTCCTAGTCTTGGTAACAGGCGTCTCAATGCAACTGCAAATGGTACTGATGAAGCCACGACCATTCATGAGGACGCTGTTCCAGTTGCGAAGGTTCTGATCGACCATTCCCCTGCCGCCAGCTTCAGCCTCAGCCTTGGCATCACGCTCGACCAGGACAGCCTTGCCACCCTCAGGCGGTACATAGTATCGTTGACGACCGTGAGTAGTTTGGGACCTTGGCGTGACAGTCACGGTGGTGGTGACAGTGGCCGTGGGGAGAGGGTAGCGCCAGGTGCAATAGACCTGAGCCGGTGCATAAGCTGATAGAGACAACAGGTCCTTGTACGGGCTCCTCTGGCAGGTATTTTGGGAAGCCTTCTGGGGTGCCCCGAGCACCAAAGCTGGGGCGATGAGGATGGCCGCGGTAGTGGTGGAGAAATGCATCCTGAATTGAAGTGGAGTGAAGCCTCTTGTTGTTTGAAGATCTTGTGGTGATTGCCCTTGGGATTCTTCGAGAGGATGAGTTGTCTCCGGAGTAGTGACGCCACGATCTTATATGCGTTTACGTCCTGAGCATCATAGTATTCATCCATGGCGGCCACGCGGCCGGATTGCTGATTGAGCGATGAACGTTGTACCATTGGTCTTGCCAGTATACAAGAAACGACTCTGGAACTCAAAGCACCTTTGGAAAGCTGAGCCGGTAGCAAGAAGAGGGCAAGCCGTTGACAGAGGCATATGGACCATTTTGATTTGCAACACATCATTTGAGGTAGCGCGCTGGTAGTCTCTGCGAGGTGTGGCCACTGAAGTCGAGCAGGGATCAGCATTCTGGTCTGCGGCTGTTAAGGATCCGCAACGGGCCATGTAGACGGTTTTGATTGTGGCTTCACCATTGCTTCAACCACGCGTTGGGTTGCAACGGGCAGGGTAAACCCGGACAAACGGTTTGCACCCTCTGGAGAAGTCTGCAGCACTGCCGCTCACCACAGGGCATTTCCGTTTGTTCTTGACGTGGGTCATTACGTGGTTGACGCCAACATTGGCTTGGACGCCGCTTTGAGTAGAGTCGTTGTTATCCGACGAAGGAGATATATAATTCCGGGTTTTCAGAAATCAGACACTAATACATGGAGAATGTAATGGACATCGGTAGAGCTGAATGGTGTCTCTCTTCTTCGAGTGGCGATCTGTTCGGGACCATACAACTGTGCCTGTCGATCTAACGGCCCTGCATATTTTGCTCTAGTACCTGCATGTGTCATGGCTTTGACTTTACTCCGGCTCAGTGTTCGACAGTAGTCAATGCAGCTATTGGGCAATGGTGCACATAGTCAGTGCCCTGTCGCGTGCAGTATCCGGGTCTCGAAGACATCAGTCGATAGAATCTCGGCCCCATTCAGTGGCGAGAATCAGTGACCCCATGCATGGTTGCACTTCTCGCTATCGCTGCTCTGGTGCGACCAGTCTGCGATGCTGGCGGTCGACTCGGGAAACGAGCTTGGGAGAACCCTGGGGGTTTTGGAAAGTACTCTATCGAAAGTTGGAGCGAAGCAGGTCCTTGATCTTCGACTGGAGAGCGCTCACGCGGCTGGAATCTTTCGCCGCTTGATGCGTACCCGCATATCTCCCTTGATACCGTTGGTGCCAGTAGTCTTGGCTGGGTCCGGAATCTTCCATCCACCCTTTGCTGGCATGATGTCATAGAAGGTGAAAATGGTTGCGGTGAAAATAAGAATCTCCTTAACAGCAAAAGCTCGACCTTTGCACATGCTGTGTCCGCCACCTGCAGGCCATGTTAGGCTGTCCGGTCCGTCGAGCGCTTTCGGACTTACCATATGGTCTGACAGTGCCAATATCCGCTTTCGGCACAGCGGGCTCGCCCTCTTTGCCTGGCTCATACTTGATGTGTCTGCCGACACGCCAGACATCCGGTTCGTCATAGTGTTCTCCGTTCTGATGATGCAGCTCGTGAGCAACATGACAAAATGTTCCCTTCTTGATCAAGTACTTTTGCGCGTCTTTCTCCCTTGTAGTGAGGGTCACGTTCTCACGCATGATCTTGAAGCTCCAGATGCCGGTATCGAGTCTAAGACTTTCAACGTAGGCGGCTTTGAGCAACGGACAATGGTTGAGTAGGCCCTCGTGGTCGACATGCTCGAGGTACGGCAATTCCGGTACAGCAAATTCCTGTTTCGGAATGTTGACTATGACATATGGGCGGACTTCCTCACGAATCTGTTCCAGAAGGGTGGAGTCGGCGTAGACTCTGGTGATGATCCAAAAGATCAGAGGGTTCGCATTAGCATTCATGGCCCATGCAAGCGCCAGTTCACAAGCCGATCGAGCCTCATTGCTCAAATCATGTTTGCGATATGCGACCAGTCGGGCTTTGAGCAGCTCGCTGATGTTGTCCAAATCTGACCATTCCGAGCCAGCATACTCGCCGGACGCCCATTTGTCTAATGCTTCCTCGTATGGTCGGATAGCTCTCATCATGCGTTCTCGAGCAAGCACGCCTCGAGTTAGTGCCGGTATCGGGATCCATCGAGGCAAGCCTGTCGCCAAGTACATGAAAGCGTTGTCCATGATCCAGAGGTCGGAGTAGAAGCCTGGGTTATTCTGAACAAAGTCCGATCCAAGCAGAGCCGGATTAGCCGTCATGGCTACAAAGTCTCGGAGTAGCAGCATTAGGCTGACCTCTTCGCCTTGCTCACCGTCAGCAAGAATGGTGGGCTTGACATCAGCGACCCTTTCCCAATACATTTGATCTACGACGCTTTCGTTGAAAGTCACCAAACTGTTGATGTTCTTCTTCAGTTCTTGCACTGTCCCATCGATCAATTTCGAAAGCCCAGGATTTGAGAGTAATTCTCTGTAACATCCGAGGATATCGGGCAGAGCCCTGTCATAAGCGTCCATGTCCTTCTTTGGCCAAGCGAAAATGGCAGACATCAAGTACCTCGATACCGAGTGCCCGTCGGCAATTTCATTCTTCTGGTTCATGAGCATCTGCCCAAGAGCTGGTTTGAAGATGATGTTATGAGTAGTGCCTCCCATGTTAATGGCAAATGCGCCACCTCTATAGGTCTTTCGAGCCCATGGAAAGAAGGACTTTGAGAAGATCAGAAATGAAGGTATGTGGCCGACCAGCGGTATCCAGTACGGAGCAAGCGGGACAGTGTCTCCGTCTGGTGTCCTTTTTGAGCCTCCAAGAGCACCACTCAGAATTCTCGTAGTGAGCAGCAGGAAAAGCACTCCAACGAGAGCGATTGTCCATCGATCACTGAGGACATTGTCGAGCTTGATGTGCTGGTCCAAGCCAGGAAAGACGCCTTTTAGCGAGTCCATACTGCCTCCGGTAAGTCTGGCCAGAAGGCGGGTTACCTCGAACGAAAGTGTGCAATGGGGAAGAACTGTAGCAACGAGATGTCAGAAGAAGAGATACAACGAAAGTATACCAGAAATTAGAAGGAAGTGCTGACAGCCGACACGTAAGGCTTCGCTAGGGTCGCATTGTGGTGGCTGCGGATGTTACGACGGTACAATTCGGGAATGGCGTTGTGTTGTGGGCGTAATTAGCGAGAGTATTATCGGCAGACAATAGAAGACACCGTTTTGGTATTCTTGGTGACGATGATCATGCATGAAGACGCTGCAGAGTAGTAGAATGAGTTGTAGTACTTGGTCGTATTCAGCACCGGCGGTGGGCGACGCCGTCCCTCTTGGCATGAGAATGATAAAATCCTCACTCATTCTCCTCGAGGATTTCAAGAATTGATCAGGATAAGCCACAGAGTTTACTGTCTGGATCATTGTATTCATTCTCACGCTACGAATATCTGAGACACAATGGCTCCAAAGGAACTCAACTTCATCACCGGCAATAAGAACAAGCTTGCCGAAGTCTCTGCCATCCTAGCGACGACTGGGGTCAAGCTTTCCAACCAAGCAGTCGATCTACCAGAACTACAGGGAACAATCGAAGAGATCACAACAGACAAATGTCGACGAGCGGCAGACGTCGTGAGCACTATGCTGTACTTTTATCCATAACTACATGCTTATAACGATAGGTTGGAGGACCAGTTCTGGTTGAGGATACCTGTCTCTGCTTCAATGCCTTCAACGAACTTCCTGGACCATACATGTCAGCTCTTCCGCTACCTAACGTGATGCCACTGATTGACATGCTCGCAGCAAATGGTTCGTCCAGGCGCTAGGGGTGAAGGAACTCCACAAGCTCCTGGCAGGTTTCGATGACAAGACTGCCCAATCCGTCTGCACCTTCGGATACTGCGAGGGGCCAGGCCACGAAGTCATCATCTTCCAAGGGCGGACAGATGTGAGAACCTCTTCTTTCTCTGGTCGCCGTCGCTAACGCTGCTTCAGGGCAAGATTGTCGAAGCAAGAGGTCCAACTGATTTCGGTGAGCAGTCTTGTACCAGCTCGTCATGACATCACTGATTCTTCCAGGCTGGGATGCTTGCTTCGAGTATGAGGGCCAGACGTATGCCGAGATGCCAAAATCCGAGAAGAACAAGATTTCGCATCGAGGACGTGCTCTGGCGAAGCTGACGGACTGGCTCAGAGCCAATACCTCCTAAGAAGGCGACATGACCGTGCTACCAGAACGATACCCACGACATAGATCCGGACCACGTCCAGGATGTTTACAGCTCACTCGCAGTTCTCCTCTGCAGCGCCTTCCGGGTGATCCTCCTTCCATTGCTCAATCCATTGCTCCAATCGCTCCACGTTGTCGTCAATGGAATCAACCTCATCGCTCCAGAGCTCCACGATCATTGCCTCGTCGTAGCTATCTCTTGCTTCGCTTAGTATGACTTCCATGATCTCAGCATCCATGTTCTCATCTCGCTTCTTGTCGCTGTATCCACGCTTCACCAACCTGTCGTAGAGATTCTCGGTTTTGCAACGCACTACTACCACCAAATCGATCAAGCTTTCAGGAAAAAGGTCGCATGCGTGCCAGTCAATTATTTGCCCGCCTTTTCTCAAGTCCACTTCGATCTCATCCAGGAGCTTGTCCTCGTCTACGATAGTGGTCTGTAATTCCTCGTCGAATCCATCGCTACATTCTCGGTCTTTGACGACCTTGTTCACATCGAGATGTGAGAGACCAGTCGCTTCCGCAAGAGCTGTGCAATGTGTGGTCTTACCAACTCCAGGAGTCCCCGTTATGACGATGTTAGGTTGTAAGCGTGGCATGTTCCCTTTGGGAAAAAGAAAGGCTGTTTGATTTAAGAGAAAGGATTGCATGCAACGGGAAAAAAGATGACCATGCGTGGGGATGCGGGCCGTGAAGCCTTTCCGATGATTGAGAAACAAAAGTTAGGATACGCATGGAACAACTGATTGTTTGTGGGATCCGAGTAGATATAGCAATAATCTACTTATCAGTACTTGTCCAAGACAGTCAATATATCTATTTTTTGCAATCAATCACAAAATTGACCTCCGCGGAGCTTTGACCAGGTGTCGTCATATTGAAGGTTCTCGCAGCTCACCTCACGTTGCACTCACATCTATACAGAGCTACTAAACATCAAGTCTGACACCTCAATTCTCACTATCAACCGTATCGCTCCTCACAAAATTGACAAACGTGCTCTCTGTCTAGACCGCCACTATGGTCAGTACCAGTACCCGCATCTAACTACTTCCTTGCTGATAGGCTGCAGTATCGAGGACCAGGCGGGGATCCTTTTGGTGACCCATATGGCGACCCCTTCAGCACATACCAGCGGGCGATGCACGCACGATCACGACCTCGCCGCTATGACGAATACTACAGATGCTATCCCATCGTGATGCTCCCAGGTCCTGATCGCTCGTCCACCAATCATGGCGGCAAGATATTCCTTCCTGCATCTGCCTTGGATAAGCTCACCACTCTCCACATCACCTACCCTATGCTCTTTGAGCTCATAAATGGCGCCAAATCAAAGCGCACTCACTCCGGTGTGCTCGAATTCATCGCCGAAGAAGGCCGCTGCTATCTCCCCCACTGGCTCATGACCGTGTTAGATCTCGAACCAGGCGACCTCCTCCAAGTCAAATCCACCGATCTTCCTCCTGGATCCTACATCAAGCTCCAACCGCAGTCCACCTCCTTCCTTGACATCTCCGACCCCAAAGCCGTCCTCGAAACCGCCTTCCGCAACTTCTCCTGCCTCACCCAAGACGACATCTTCACCTTCTCCTACAACGACAGCGAATACGCCATCAAAGTCCTCTCCGTCAAACCCGACACCGACTCCCATGCCATCTCGGTGCAAGAGACAGATCTGAGCGTAGACTTTGACGAGCCAGTAGGGTATGCAGAAGAGATGGAGAAGCGCAAAGCCTCGGCCAGCGCAAGCGGTACCAGCACACCGCGCAGCCTGGGTGGGAAAGCGCTGGGCCACACAAACGTCCACTCAGCGGGCACGATGGCACAGGCGATCAACTACGCCGCCATCGCGCCGGATAGCACCGCCGCTGCACAGGGGGCGAGGAACGCCGGATCTGCCTTTTCGGGATCAGGTAACAGATTGGTTCCCAAGAAAGGCAAAGGGAATTCGGCGCAGGGAAGTGCGGCAGCGAGTCCCAAGCCCGGAACGCCGGTGCAGGCAGAGAAACCGGCAGCGCAGGGAAGTAGGGTACGGAGGAACGGGCCTCAACCTTTGCGACTGGCCCCGAATAAACTGTTTTTCGGGTATGAGATTAAGCCCGTCAAGAAGAAAGGGGAGGACGGGAAGGCGGAGGATGAGGAGAAGAGGGATTGGGGCGAGGGACAGAGTTTGCGGAAGAAGAAGTGAGCTCTCCTCTCGAAAGGGCATGGCGAGATCTCTGGAGGCAGAGGTATGCGGAGGGGGACTGCATGGCATGGGGTGCACAAGGGAAGCATAGATAGCGTGGCGTCTGGACTTGAATGAATGAACGAAGCACTCGAATCACTCCCATCCCCAGTTTTTGCTCTCCTCTGCAACACAATCACTTTGCAATCACAGACATTCGACATCAACAAGTGTACATGATCGTGTACTCATAACTCTGATTACTGTGCCCAAAGTTCCTAAAACCGCGAAGCGACGTGTATGTGTCTGGGGGTATCCTCTGCTGCATTGCATCTTTTCTTCATCCTCAAAAAAAAGCACCATCGTGTACGGCCTCACGCTGGACCATGTATCTCGTCCCCATGCCCGCCACTCAGTCTTTGTTGGCCACGGACCGGGGAAAACGCCTTGCACCATCCAAAATCCGTGTGCATGCCTCGTTCCACCTCCCTTCTTTTTTAACCCTGTTCCAGCTCCCGTGTTCCTCAGTCGAACGAGTCTGCGTCCTGTCTCCCTGCGCATGATCCCTGTTCCCAACCCTCGCTGGACACACTCGGTGACTTCAGCCCGTTGGCGGCGCGCCACTACGCGACCCCTCCGAGCGCACCGTCGCTCTCACTCCCCGTCCCCGTCAGACTCTCCACTTTCGGCCCTTCCGCGGAGGGGACGTCGGCGAACAACTCCCCGTCCAAGTCCGCGTCGTCGCCAAAATCAAAATTTAACCCTGTGGGATCTTCTTCTCCCTGCATACCCCCTTCCATCGCCTGTCCGTCATCACCGAGTCCCACGCCCTGCTCCCCACCCAATTCTCCCCCAGGTGGAAGTGAATCATAGTTCTGATTCAGAAACGCATCGAAATCGAATCCCCCTTCCCCGTCGTATCCCTCTGATGCCAACCCGGGAATGCTACCGTTCGGACTCAAGGGTTGGATCCTACCGGCCAGCTCCTGGACGCGCCCTTCTTGCTCTTTCTGCAGCCGCGTGAGCATCTCCAGCTGTTCCTGCTGTTTCGCGAATTGTGCTAAATCAGGCATGGGTGGAGGGGTCGGAGAGACGAGCGCGTTGTTCGCTGGCCCTGTCGCGGGGCCTGAGGAGGTTGTGGCATTTTGTTGCTGCTGCTGTTGTTGCTGCTGGGCGTTGATAAGGTTGAGCATATTGCTTCGTTGTTGCGGAGTCAAAGGGTTAGAGCCGTTGGCTGATTGTGCGTGATTCAGAGCGGTGGAGAAGTCCAGGGGAGTAGAGCCGGGTGGGGTGGAAGCGTTGGCGGCGTTGATGAGGGAGAGCATTTCTGTTTTGTCGTTGGGGAAGGTGTTGAGAAAGTTGTTGGTTGGGGACTCGGAGTCTTTGATTTGAGGAGAGGTTGACTGGTTGCGAGAGGAGGGGGCGGATGAGATACGTCCGGCTTCGGGAGGAGAGGTGGAAGTGCGGTTCGAGGAAGGTTGAGTGTTGACTTGACCTGGTTGGAGGGAAGACGGCCGTGGTGCGGGGGAGGATTGGAGGAGGAGTTGTGGTTTGCGGTATTTCTGAATTTGCTGTGAGGGTGTGGAACTGTTTGGGACTTGATACTCGTTATCGCCCATGTCGACTACCGTGCCCTGTTGTTGCGGAGTGTTCTGGTTGCTGAACATGTTGGCGAGATCTACACCAGCTTCCAGACTTCGATTGTAAAATGTTGCCAGGAACGTCAAGATTGCGTTGATAGAGTTCTCATGCCGATCATGCAACGACTGGAACTCACTCGCCTGACGATAGAACTGCTGGTTCTGGTCCTTTAGATGTGTTATCATCTGCGAGATGACGTTCTGCTGGCGCTGGAGCCTTTGAACCTCTGATCGAAGCGCTGCAACCTCGCTTTTCGGCATAGCTACAAGGTCCGAGTCACCATTGCGCAGCTTCGTCAAGGTTATATCATGCATTTCTGGCGAAGTTCGTTTCTCCTCATCGCTGCCCTCTTCTTTCGAATCTGGTCCTCGCTTCCTCTTGTTTGACGTTGATTTGGTCTGTGGTTTCTGAATGAGCCATAAGAGATCCTCTCGTCCCTGCCGGAAGTACTCGTGCCAGTAGACATTCGGATCCTTAGTCTTTTTTTCGGCAGCTTTCATAGAATTGGCGTTTAGACCAACCTTCTTGTGGAAGCCGTACATGTTCAGCTGGCGCACAAATGAAGCATAATTGTTATGCTTGAACAGCTCCGGGATAAGAGTTCGTGCGAACTCGTCCTCGTCCAGTACCGTGAAAGCCGTACCTCCGTCCGTCCAGCGGATAAGATCAGTATTCTTGTCCTCGTTCAAAAAGCTCCAGAGCTTCAGGACGAAAGGTGGGATCTGCTTTCTCTTTGCTTGCGCTTCTCGCTTCGCTATCGCTGCTTTCTGGTTCAGCTCATCCTCCTCACCGGCAACCTCTTCCCAAGCTCTTCCATTCGGCTGCACTGGACTCATCCACGCCTGCTGCGGGAACATTGGGCTCTTCGTAGTCAGCTGATTGTTAGTCGGCCGTCGCACCAGCTGATTCGAAGGACTTGATATGACGTTGTTCGTAGCGGGGAATGCTTCGGGCTGCACAGGCTGGAATGGAGGAGGGAAGAGTGCTGGGTCGAATCCAGAGCTATCCATGACATTGGGATCGAATTGATTTCCAAATTGGTTCGCCATGTTTCCAGCGGGCTGCGGGTACTGGAAGCCAGCCCCTGCGACAGGGACCTGCCCAATGAGAGGAGATTGAGTGCTGGGGGATCGTTTGATTGCGTCCGCGGGGGAGTGCATACTGAGGAAGATGCGTCGCCGCAGTGAGGATGATTGTTCCGAATTAGGTCGAAGCTCGTTTGGCGGCTGATATTGAGGTGGGGTGGTTGTGCACTGGTCCAGACGCACAGCTTCGTATGGATGAGACCGGTATGATTATGTGCAGTCCATGCTGCAGCGTCTGAGTGAGTAGTGAAAGTCCAATGGTGTCAGTCGCCCTGCGACCGATACGCGGTGTCTAGGTGGGTATAGTAATTAGTTGTTGGCGAAAAAGTCAGACTGCGGCGGAGTGGAGGTGGATGAAGATTGCGCCGGCTTGGAGATTACTTATTGCAGACGTAGTATTCGTCCTCGTCGCTGATGGTAGAGTATACGTTGGAGATACCATTCATGAACATCAGGCAATTGAGTCAAAGACCATCAGAAGCAAAGAGGCACAGTCAAAGTAGACGTGGACAATCCAAGGTTGAGTTGGGTGTGAACCGCCGGACGAACCGATCAACGTCATGCTTCCCACCTCCAGCCCTCGTCACAGCTTGACCAGGTACAGGTGATTAACAGATCAGAGTTTGATCTCCAACTTCGGTTTGCAGGCAATTTTCATGATCTGCTCGACGAGTATTCGGCATGTGGGACTGGCCATAACCAAAACTGAAAGCATCAAGGCCCACATGTATTGATTGTACTGGTCTGGAAATCCTACACGAAGGACAAAGATCATGCGGTACTCTCTTCTCCCTACCTCTCATGGCACTCTAAACAAAGGCTTCAAAGCTGTCACTAGTACAGTAGCTTTACCCGCCAATCTGCTAGTTGTGCCAAATGCAACCAGAGACGTCAAGATTGGTTTTATGGATTTTGTGTGCGGCTCTTGCTGTAACCGCATCGAATTGCTCAGAGAGTGTACCCAGCATTGTGGTCCGACGTGGGTCGCACATGACCAGCTAGGTTTCTCCTATCTGTTTCCATCTGTTAAAACATCAATGTCGATACGTTCGGCTCTATGACCGGCTCCGAAGACTATTCGCAGAGATAGTGGCTGGGGATCGGTTCCTGACGGGCATGATTCCGATCAATCAAGCCACCCGCTTTTAGGGGACTGATGGTAAGGCAGGGGAGCCACTTGACAGCTGGCCACATGAACAGTAATAGTGAGATATATAGCTAGTTATAAGATATGCACCATCGCGTTAGTGCGACCCTATCCCGATCTTCTTGTCCAACCACGGCCGTTTGTATTTACTCGTCCCAGATGACAGTGTTCACACCCTCGGCGCCAAGGTTGATGGCGGCTACAATACCGCCGAGCACACCGGTTTCCACATTTCGCTCGACAACCACAACTGTGCCGTCTGTCTGCAGACCAACAGCAGCGAGCGTACCCTCTGCATTGAGCGAGAACTGTCTTGGTACCCTGCCTCCAGCGGCAGCCAGTCCGACGAAGGACAATGATCCGGTAGCGGCATCAATTGACCATGACGCGAGTGAGTCCGACGCGATCTGAGTGCTATTGCTCGGGTCAAAGTTTGGCAGCTTGAAAAGCTCATCGAAACGAGATGAAGTGAGCACGAACTTCTGGTCTGGCGAGATGTGCAGTTCCGCGCCACCGACACCGGCAGGTGTCGTGATGTTGCCATATGTGCCAGCAGAAAAGACCTCATTGAAGCTGAGTGAATTGTTGCTGTAGCTGACTTGGAATGTGGTTACAGTGTTGGCGAGCTCAGAGATCAAGAAGAACCAGGTTGCATTGGTAGTCTCGAGGAATGCTCCATGGCGAGGACCAGATCCTGGAGCGACGTGGTATGGAGTAGCAGCGGTCAAAGTGGCGTCCTCGTTGATAGCAAAGACGCGCAGGAGGTCAGAGCCCAGATCTGGGACAACGATGAAGGACTCTGTTGGGTCGAGAATGACCTCGTGAGGGTGAGGGGCATCCTGGCGGTCTGGGTTTGGGCCCGGACCAGCCTGGGTGAAAGTGAAGTTGTCAATTGACTCGAGTTTGCCGTCTTCGATGAAGAATGTGGTCACGCTTGAACCCGAGCTGTATGTTGGTTAGTGCGAGAAGGCTTGGGCATCTCTGCGAGACTCACTAGTGTGCTTGAGCGATGGCAGTCTTGTTGGCATAAAGGACTGATGAGACTGGACCCTTAATAGTCCCAACAGTGGCGATCTGGGTAAGCTCGCCAGTCTCGGATGTCAAATATGAACTTATCACACTGTTCACATCGTTAATGCCCTCGTCCGAGCAGTAGAGAAGACCAGCTTCGGAGTCGAGAGTTATCCAAGCTGGATCGGTTCCACAGCCTTCAATGGTTGAAGTGGCTTGCAGTGAGTAAGAGCCATTGAACGATTGATTCAGAGCCAAAGAGGTTATAGTCCCAGCATAAGAAGAGACATATAGGTTGACAGCAGAGGCCGAAGTCGCCAGGCTGGCGAGAGTCACAGAGTGGAACCTCATATTGAAAATGCACCAGCAGGCATGGACAGATGCAGGAGATAGAAGGAAGACGTCAAAGGATACTTATGTCGCCATACTGTACAGACATTTTTACCCCCCTGGAGTACCTCCCTCCGGCAGCGCGTGCCTTTGTAACAAGCCTAACTTCTCGCATTGATTGCAGGCATTGCGGGCCCCAGTCGCTTGCTCCGTTCTAGAAATTTTTGAAACGTAGATCCCCGTACCAAGCGCTGCGACCCACAGGGCAGCTCGTCTCTTTCTTGCCAAGAAGAAACCGGCCGATGATCTTCCATGACCCGAGCCGCTTTGACCCGTCGCGAAAGAGACAGCTTTCGCATGAGAGATTTTGCTAGCTGCAGGCCTCCATTACTCCATTGCCGCATCAACCTCCATCAACCAGGTCGCGCGACATTCCAATTGACCTCCATCACACCTTCAACCCCCTCTGCCACCGACGCCATGGCTCTCAACCCGCAAATCACCAACCTGGTGATCATCCTGTCCGCCCTCCCTCGTCCCCCCAAAAGGTCCCAACTAACCTTCTCAGCGTCATGATGCAAGTCTCCAAAAAGATCCCCTTCGACGACCCCAACGTCCTCCTCGGCGTGCGCATCCTCTACGTCGTCTCCAACCTCCTGATCGCAGGCATCTACTACTACACGCAGCGCCAAATCGAAGCCAAAAAGGACCGCACTGTGCTCAAGTACGTGGAGCCCGCGCCCATGGGTTCCACCGAGGAGCCAAAAGCCGTCACCACGACCGTGTACGCATATGATATGCAGCAGCTCCGCGCGCTGTTCAAGGCCCAGCTCATGGGCGTGGGTATGATGGCTTTCATGCACTTGTACCTCAAGTACACGAACCCGTTGTTGGTGCAAAGTATTATCCCCTTCAAGGGAGCGTTCGAGGGGAACCTCGTCAAGATCCATCTCCTGGGGCAGCCGGCGACGGGGGATATGAAGAGGCCGTGGAAGACGAGTGGTGGGTTGATGGGGGCGATGCAGGGTGGGCAGGAGATTAAGACTGATAAGAAGAGTATTGAGGCTGCGGAGAAGGCGGGTAGGGGCGGTGTCAAGGAGGAGTAGACTGTAAAAGGAGAGTTAAGACGGTCTGATAAGGGATGTTTGAGGAGAGGAAAGTGGCGTATGTTGTAGATGTATGTGCTGCAGCTGAGCGCCAAATGTAATGTTGATCAGGAACTTCCCTGTACAATCTCGTTCGTTGTGCACTGATACCCATGCTTCTCTCGAGAATGGACTAGTCGGGCTAGGTTAACTACTTCAATCGCGGCTGATTGACAATCATTGTGATGTGTAGACGGCACCCGTGATGTAACAAATTGGAATTATTCTGATTTATACAACATGATTCTGTCGATTCTCACGTGAAGCCGCCAAACTAGCAGCTGTGGCCAAACACCTTGCTATAATACAAGACATGTTGCCATGATTGTTGTTAAGAACATCTCTTTCGTATATTCAGAGAAGAAAGAACAGCGCTTGCCAACCGTCCGGACTTTTGCTTCCAGTCCTTTTCGTAAAAAAAACATATCAATATAAAACAGGACAAGTCGAGTCTCGATCAACGTGATCATGTCGAAAAGTGTCGTGGATATCGTTGGGTGTGTGAGCCGTTTTCACACGCCAGTTGTAGTGCTATAGCGCAGAATATACAGTCGTCAAAAACATGTCGAGAAGTTAGTGGACTAGAAAGATCGAGTGTCTGACAGTCGTAAGAGTCGTTCGTGTTTTTGATAGACGTTCTCCGGGACTGTGCAGAATTCGAGAGCTTCAATATCCGCATCCCATTTCTGGGTAGGTGAGAAACTCGAGTCCTTGCGAGCCAGCTCTAGCTTCTTGTTGACTGCATCGCTGTATCTGCGGTCAACGGTACCAGGAGGTCCGTCATGGTCGAACGCGCTGAATGTGGCGAATTGACCGAGAGTTGCGAGTTTGTGCTCCTTTAGTCTGTCAAGCGCAGTCTTGAAATCGTCGAGTACGACAGTATCTGTGAGACACTTGAAGACATAGGCGAGTTTCCAGTAAGGGTTGATGCCATCTGGCGAGCCTCGACCGTTTATAACGTGGGTGACAGAGAGTATGTCGACGATGATGAAGATGATGGACACACACATGGCGATGAGGAGGATGCCGAATCGTGGTGATACTCTGATGAGTTCGGTGAGAGAAAAGTCGTATCGTCGCTTGATGTTCCAAAGCAACGAGGCCGAAGTGAAGACCCACCACGGATCTCTGAAGAGGGCTTCCCATGGACGAGTGTATGTAAAGAGGTTGTTGATATTGTTGAAGTAGAGGAAAGCTGAGACAATCTCGACTATCCAGTATGGTTGCACAGCAATGATGGTCCATATGTATATCATCGATGCCTTCTTTGACAGGAATGGTTTGTTCTTCATCCAAGCAATGATGTTATGCATGGACCAACTTGCGTTCAAGAAGATACCACCGGTAGCCAGGTACCATCCATAGTAGGGAGGGTCTGGAAAGATGGATGTGCCCTGGACCATGCCGAATATGAGCTGATTCATGTCAGTCAAGTTCGCAGATAGCATATAATGCGCTCGTTATTGACTCGAGCACGATGACGTAGACTGACCTCGATAAGAATGAGTTTATGGAGGAGAACTCGTCGTCGCATGTTTGCGACTGTTATGCAAGCCATGATCACCAGACTGCCAGTCATAAATCCTCCGGCCCATGCCTCGAGCGTGAGACCGAGCTCATCGTGCGGTTTGTTGACGTCGAGCGTCATCACGAACCAGACCGCAGCCTCGCTTTGTCGGACTCGGGAGTGATTCCAGGATGATGCCGTCGATATCGAAGAAAGTCGCGACTATAAGGTATAGCTTCGAGTCGCA
The DNA here is from genome assembly GCA_033846785.1 of Elsinoe necatrix. Taxonomy (NCBI): domain Eukaryota; kingdom Fungi; phylum Ascomycota; class Dothideomycetes; order Myriangiales; family Elsinoaceae; genus Elsinoe; species Elsinoe necatrix. The sequence goes on from JANZYI010000008.1 coordinate 887,280, forward strand.
GATTGTGTCATCGTCAGGCGCGAGAGCCTGGTGTCACAAGTATTCCGAGCTTGTGAGAAGAAAACTTCAGCTATGTTTCCAGGCTTTGTCACGTGCCGTGATGAGCTGCTCGCAACAGTGTAGCGATGGTGATTCAAGATTGAGGAACAGCGTAACGGTATGCGCTTACAGAAGTACCGTGCAGTGTCGATGCTCGAGTGCATTGGATATATATTACCGTCAGTAGCGCGAAATGCAGTGGTCAGATCCGTCAGATCCTGCGGCGCAAGAGCATTTCCCCAGAGCATGGAAAAATGCGATGCGGGGTTTGATTAGTCTGGATCTTCCCGGCGGTGGAGAGCATTGGTGGCGTTGGATGAGCTCAGAACAACCAATGACAGCTCAAAGGTGTCTTCTGCCTCTCTCTTGGAAGCGAGTCTTCCGAGTCCTTTCTGGCATTTACCCTCGTGTTCTTGAGTGTATGTACGATGGCAAAGCAGTGCGCTGGGCGTGGTATGTCTGGCGCCTCCATTGCCAGCCATGCCCATCTTCATTGAATCCAGTTTCTGCCGCTTGGTACAGAGCAACTGGTATCCATGATCCGCATCGGTCAGGTTGATGCCCATGTCCGTGCTAGACATGCCACGCTCCTGTGGAGAGGAGGATATGGAGAGCAGGGATGGTGGGCATGGGAATGGCCAGACTCTTCGACTCTTTGTCTTTCTTGTCACTTGACAAGAGCCTGACAAAAGTGGTGTCCCACCTTCAAATTGTGACGGGTGTCCGGTTCAGCGCCTCATCCAAGATCTTTGAAAACTGATTCATGTTTTTACTTTCCTTCAGCCTTCGAGAAGCCGAGCCGACTCATGCACTAAATCGAATATGGACAACCGTTCAGCTATTGCCAAGTGGCGTAGTCAAGTGATGTCTCAAGCCAGAGCAACAAGTCAGCGCCCAGAGCTACGCCCTATTTCGCTCGTCCACGATGGATGTGGTAGCTGCTTCCCATGTCTGTGCTTGGGTTGGCGCGAGTTGGATTGATTAGGGGTACGATGAGCGACCGGTTTGGCATCAGCAACATCCAAACAACATTCAGCTTGACCGCCTCACCCACAGATCACATCAGCCCTCGACAAGATTTGCATCCATCGCCAGCGAACTTGGGTTGAGACTTGACCGACCGTTGTCACCCACGCCTCAAATGCAGTATGATGGAAGTTGGTAGCTTTCGCAAAAGCACGCAAACTATGGACGGGCGCATGCCATACTGATCTGCTCCAGCCAATTGGCCCACATGGGCGCACCTGATGGAGTTCGAGGTCTCGTCGTCAATCATTTTCAATTTTGGGCCAGTCTAGCGGGCACACGATCGTCTTACCCTCGAGTTAATCTTTTTCACTTGGTCTGTTTCTGCTAGCGATTTCTCATTTTAGACCAAAGATCTGCCTCGGCCACACGGGCGCTCCCTAGCCTCGCATTCGGTCAGCGAAGGTCCACTCTGTGCCCCTGTATTTGGACGCATGTTGAAGTGTCTTAGGGCTCTCATCTGCACCTGGCATCGTCATGGGATTCTGTACACGCATCGTTCTGCCCTTCTTTCGAGACTAGCGTATTGCGTTTGCCAATTTCTTTACTACATGGGACTACCAAGTTCTGACGTGCAGGTTCACGAGGAGCACATTGATAAGAATGGCGATCCCTCGCCCTCCAGAAGATGTTGCCTATACCATACCTGGTGTCCTGTGAGTCCCAGAAACCCTCAATATCCCCGTACCGTGCGCTGATCGGCAGCAGCTCCCCCTGCGAGCCATGTTCCCGATCATTGTTGTTCTCTTCACAACCCTGACTGCTCTGGCGGTGTGTCTGCCCCTAGAGCAGGCTGGAATCATTAAAGGGAGAGCACCTTCCGGCCCGGTGATTGCTCCCAACTTTCCCGATCCAGGTCTGATCAACGTCAACAATGTCTGGTATGCCTTTGCAACGAGGACAAAAGGCACCACCATTCATATACAGATTGCCAAGTCCTCAGACTTTGGCAACTGGCAAATTGTGAACAATGCAGACGGCTCGCAGAAAGACGCTCTTCCACAATTACCTGGATGGATCAATCAAACCAACTGGAACACCTGGGCTCCAAGCATTGCTCAATTGGTAGCATGATCTCTCGCCTTTGAGGTACATGATTTCTGACTGCATATGCAGGGACCCAACAACTTCATCATGTATTTCTCAGCGACCACAAATGCCGACACATCGGCAAGATTCCACTGTATCGGCTATGCCACCGCGAGTGTAAGTGATGACGAGATGGCAGCTTAATAATTGCTGACCATTTCCAGAGCATCGAAGGACCTTATACCGGCCCGGCCACACCTCTAAATTGCCCTCTGCAGCAGGGTGGTAGCATTGATCCGACAGCTTTTCAGGACACGAATGGACAACGTTATTTCGTCTACAAGGTCGATGGTAACTCTATCGGCAATGGCGGAGCCTGTGGAAACACTGTCGCCCCAATCAAGCCAACGCCACTCATGCTACAGCGAGTCGGAGCCGATGGTCATACCTTGCAAGGCAACCCAGTCCCTCTCTTAGATAATCTGGGCATTGCGGATGACGGTATTGTCGAGGCTCCTAGCATTACCAGAACCACTTCAGGAAAGTACTTCCTCTTTTTCAGCAAAGGATGTTTCCTGGACAATACCTACACTGTCTCTTATGCGACTGCCAGTAACGTCACTGGCCCGTACCTTCGACAGCCACGACCCCTGTTCCAGTCAGGCGACTTTGGTCTTGTAGGACCCGGTAGTGCTGATGTCGCGTCGGACGCGAGCCACATGGTCTTCCACTCCTACAACGGCGACCCAGCTCGCTTCATCCGAAGCATGCATACAGCTCTGTTGAACATCACTGGGGACACAGTCACCACCATCTAAAAACCGCAGCGTTGTCAGCGTTGAGCATATTCCACGAATCTCTTTTAGTATATGAGCACGGTCTCCATGGTAATGAAGGGTATGACGAATATGAAATAGCATATAAAAAGCATGAAATCATCGGACAGAAAGAAATGTCGTCAAGGGACTATCAGAAATGGACACATAATATACAACATGCTCTCCACGCTATACTGCTAGCCTGTCTCGTGTCCGCGTATGCTGCGGCTTCATACGAGTATAGCATGAGCAAAAGTTCCGGCACCAAAAGCCTCGGGCCAATCACTCTTGATGCAAAAGTCTCCGTCACCAGGACGAACCGCAATGATCGTTTTAGGCATGTCGCAAAGTCCCCCTGCTCTCCTTACACACTTTTTGATGCAGATCCCAGCGGAATGCAGTCTTTCCGGACGCCCAAAACTGTCTTGAACGGTCGTGGGGAAGCTCAAGCGGCGGTACGGCACTTCGTCATTGGCGCAGGGATCAAAGTTCAGTGCGTGTTATCCAGCACCGGATCACCTCGCCCCCAAATCTTTTGCCAAACCAGATTGCGGGACTGATTTGTGGACAAGGGTGTTTCGTGATCCTCGGGACAGCTCTTTATGAGTCCCATGCTAGCCACATTCCTCTCATTCTTAACATATCTCGAAGTCCCCTGTCGCCAGCACTTCTCCTAGCTTGTACAATTGTCAATATGGCAGCTACCGCGATCAACCGCAAGCAGGTCCTCAAGGTCTTATTCGTATCGTTACTACTCGATCTTGTACGAGAGACTCGTCCATGCATGCCATGTCTGCATACTGACGCCTAGCAGATTTCCTTCACCTTTATCCTTCCACTCTTCCCAAAACTACTCGAATTCTACCGAGGCATCGATGCGGCGCAACCGGATCAGTCCAGCAAGTCGGTCCTCACAAAAGTGATCGACCTCTTGAACACGTATAAGAACAGCTTCGCGAGACCCATCAATGACCGCTACGACATTGTCCTCCTGGGAGGAGCGCTGGGATCGCTCTTCTCCATGTGCCAGGCTGTAGCATCACCCATTATCGGTCGACTATCCGACGAGCATGGTCGCAGGACGGCTCTGCTGTGGTCAATGGTGGGCAACATCCTCAGCGTAGCTCTCTGGGTAGTTGCAGCAGACTTCCGAACGTTCCTGGCAAGCCGCATAGTTGGAGGGCTGAGCGAAGGCAACGTGCAGATGGCACTGGCAATTGCAACAGACATCAGCGATGAGAAACAGAGGGGATCCACTATGGCACTAGTAGGAGCGGCTTTCAGCATAGCTTTTACATTTGGACCAGCTCTCGGCGCTGCGTTGTCCGGTGTGACTCTGGTTGCAAGCAACCCTTTTGCAGCCGCAGCTGGGTTCTCTCTCTTTCTGATCGTCACCGAAACAATCTATCTCTATGTTGCACTCCCAGAGACACACGCGATACACAAGAGCACGGCAAATGGACATGCCACGAGCAACGGCCACGCACACGCGAATGGCAATAGCAAGGAAAAGACAGCCACTGCGACACCAGCCAAGGTCGAACGCACAAACTCGCACCTCCTTCTCAACTTTACGCACTTTGTCTTCGTCTTCTTCTTTAGTGGCATGGAATTCTCCCTCACGTTCATGACCCACGATCTCTTTTCCTACAGCGCAAAGGATAACGGCAAGATGCTTGGCTTCATCGGCCTTGTCGCATCCATTTTGCAGGGCGGCGTTACCAGACGTCTACATCCTCTCTACGTGGTACAGCTAGGCGTCGCCTCTTGCACCGCAGCATTCTTCCTGCTGGGCAGATTAGAGACGGAGAAGATGCTGTACGTTGCCGCGGCTTTACTCGCCGTGACAAGCGCAACAGTCGTGACGGGCCTGAATAGCTTGAGCAGCTTCGAGGCGAGAGATGATGAGCGAGGAGGTAAGTTGGGCAACCACAGATCTTGGGGACAATTGGGACGTGCTTTGGGACCTCTGGGCTTCTGCACTCTGTACTGGTGGGCTGGAAGGGACTTTGCATACGGTTTGGGCGGAATGGGCATGTGTGCGGTCCTCGGATTGGTTTTGGGAGGCCTTCAGAAGCCAAAGATGAAGACATCATAGGGCAGGAAAGAGAAAAGGATATAGTTCTTGTTCATATATACTACATTTCAGATCACTTGGTTCGGCTGCAAACGGTGCAAACCTAAGGAGCATTCCCCGCGGGATGACGTTCCGGCTTGGAGTCACCTCCAGAAGTTCAGAGATTGAAACACTCTCCTCCTCACTCCACCACTAAATTTCGCCTTGATCGGCATAGTGGTGCTGACAGTGTGACCATAGCTAATAGTGGAGTCACGCTCATCAAGTCCCGTACTCACGACGTACAACATGGCAGAAACCACTCGTCCCAGCACGCCACCCCGGCGCAAGCACACAGGCAACATGCCCTCCTCACCTATCACACCCGAGCAAGTGCGACGAATGGAAGAAGCCCGTCTCAAAGCGAAAGCCTTGCGCAATCAACAACTCGCCGCCGCCGCCAGGGACACCTCCGACTCCTTCACAACAGGCAGCAAACGACCACACAGCGCTCTCACTTCGACCCGCGCCTCGACCGCAAACCAGCGCGATGCACGACAAACACCCACAGGTGCCTCCAAAGGACCACCAGATAATGGCATCACAGCGGCGAAGAAGTTTCAGAAGTACGTCGAGTACGACTTCTCCAAGATGACCGACACCAAAGCCGGCTTCCTCACGCAAGAAGACGACCCTTTCAACAAAGCCATGGCGCACGACAAACATCCCGACCGACCGGACGGCATGACGCTGAAAGAATGGGAGCAGCGACAAATGGTGCGGAAGATGCGGGAAGCCAGGACCGGGCCATTCGAGCCTGGCATTAACGCTTTGGACCCGGAACAGAAGGCGCGCAAGTGCAGAGACTGCGGCAGCCTCGAAATCGACTTCAAATGGGAAGAGGCATTCAAGTGTAGAGTGTGTAATGGATGCAAAGAGAAATACCCGGAGAAATACAGCTTGTTGACCAAGACGGAGGCGAAGGAGGATTACCTTCTCACAGACCCGGAACTCAAAGACGAACAACTCCTGCCCCATCTGGAGAGGCCGAATCCGCATAAGAGTACGTGGAATAACATGATGTTGTACTTGCGGTGGCAGGTCGAGGAGTATGCTTTTAGCGAGAAGAAGTGGGGGAGCCCCGAGAAGCTGGACGAGGAGTTTGAGAAGAGGCAGGGAGAGGTGAGGAAGCGGAAGGAGGCCAAGTTCAAGAGCAAGTTGGCTGATTTGAAGAGGAGGACGAGGGTGGATGCGTATAAGAGGCGGAAAGCAGGAATGGAAGGGGGCAGTTTCGGGGATACTTTGAGGGGCGGGAAGCATGAGCATGAATGGGGCAGAGCGGTGGAGAATCCGGAGACGGGCGTAGCGGTCAAGACATGTGTTGAGTGCGGCATGGAGGTTGAGGAGCTGGAGTTTTAAGACGAGAGTTATAGAGGGGTAGATCAGAGGAACTTGTGTATAGCTAGACATGATACCCCGGCACGAATCTCCGAATTTGACGATCAAACTTGAATATCACTCGGAACGACTTTCGAAGTCATAAATTGTCATATCGAACCGAGACGCAGTTGTCTGTGTCCACTGGAAACATGTCAATGTGAAAGCGCAGCCTAGTATGCCGCGAGGCCTCCACCTCCGAAGCTCCTAACATAAACAACTTCAACTTCACCTTCTTACACAACCACAGCAATCCCGATCCTCGATCAGCCTACTCCACAGCCGAAAGTAGCTCTCAAGCACAGCAAAGAGATCCTCTTAAGCATGCGAATGCGCGCGTAATCTTGGACATGGATATCTTCCAAACCGTCTCCGGCTACATCACCCGCTTGGTGTCAGCTGGAGACGGCAATGCTGGATCCAATGCCGCCAAGATGAAGATACTGCTGCTCGACAGTGAGACCGTACATCTATCAATCCCAATCCTGGCCTCTACTGACAAGCTCAGGTACAAATCGTCTCAGCTGCGACCACACAATCCGCCCTCCTCAACCACGAAGTCTACCTGACCGAGTATGCAGCATGCGCTACTGCCGATGCCTCCAAGAAGCTAACGCGACCACAGTCGCATTGACAATCAGAACCGCGAGAAGCTGCGCCATCTGCGCTGCCTCTGCTTCCTGCGCCCCTCCTCCGACTCAATCCAATTCCTCATCGACGAGTTCCGCGAACCACGATACGGAGAGTACCACATATGTAAGAGCCTTCCCCACCATACGCATGTTCGGGCTCTGACTGATACACCAGCTCAGACTTCTCCAACATAATCAAGAAATCTGCTCTGGAACGACTCGCCGAAGCCGATGACCATGAAGTCGTCAAAGCAGTACAGGAGTACTTCGCCGACTTCCTGATCATCAACCCTGATCTAATGGACCTATCACTGCAGACTAGATTATGGAGCAACAGCCCAGACATGTGGAACCAGGATTCCCTGGCCAGGACTACAGAGGGGTTGATTGCGCTGCTGCTAGCGCTGAAGAAGAGGCCGCTCATACGGTATCAGAAGAACAGTCTGTTGGCGAAGAAGCTGGCTACGGAGACGAGATACCAAATGACGCAGGAAGATCAGTTGTTCGATTTCAGGAAGACGGATACCCCGCCTATACTGCTGATTGTGGATCGGAGAGACGATCCCGTGACGCCCTTGTTGACCCAGTGGACGTATCAGGCTATGGTGCATGAGATGTTGGGGATACAGAATGGCAAGGTCAATTTGGCGGATGTACCGGACGTGAGGCCGGAGTACAAGGTGAGACAGACATGTTTTGGATCGAGTGCAACACTGATGGTGTACAGGAAGTCTTGCTCAATCAGGATCAGGATCCATTCTTCAAGAAGAACATGTACTTGAACTTTGGTGATTTGGGTCAGAACGCGAAGGAGTACGTCGAGCAGTTCGCCTCAAAACAGCAGTCTGGGCACAAACTCGAATCAATCGAGGACATGAAAAGATTCGTGGAGGAGTATCCGGAATTCCGAAGACTGTCTGGTAATGTCACGAAGCATGTCACACTGGTCACCGAGCTGAGTCGGCGAGTGGGGGAGGAGAACTTGCTCGACATTAGTGAGCTGGAGCAGAGTCTGGCATGCAACGACAATCATTCGGCAGACTTGAAGAGCTTACAACAGCTGATCCAGAACCCGAACGTCCCAGCGAACAACAAGTTACGCCTGGTAGCCATTTACGCCCTACGTTACGCTTCACATCCGTCGAATTCGACCCCAGCCCTGATGGATCTACTAGCAGTGGCCGGGAACATCTCTCGGCATCGCATCAATCTCATACCCAAGCTCATCACATATGCACACTCACTACAATCAATACCGCAAAGTGGCGCTATACCAGATCTCTTCCAACCGGCATCGATCTTCTCCGGAGCTCGTGATAGATTCAATCGAGGTCTTCGGGGTGTCGAGAACGTGTACACGCAGCATTCGCCACGCTTAGAGACGACTATCCAGGACCTGATCAAGGGTCGATTACGAGATGCTCAGTATCCGTTTGTGGAAGGTGGAGGAATCACAAAAGACAAGCCGCAGGACATTATCATCTTTATGATTGGAGGAACGACTTACGAAGAGGCCAAAATGGTTGCACAAGTCAACGCCAGTAGTCCAGGGATTAGAGTTGTGCTAGGGGGCACATTTGTGCACAACAGCTCGACATTCCTCGACGACGTCGAAGAAGCGGTCGACAGCTGGCCCGAACCACCACCGGCTAGCGCAAGCGGACGTCTTCGGAAAGAAGTAGGCAGAGTATAACGAGAACCAACAATGGAACACCGGAACCATGATCAGATGCGGCGTCGCTAATCTTACCCCAAAGCCTAAACATCGGCTTGGCCTAAGCATAGTGTATCTCATAGGGCTGAACAACCTCACCTCGTGCTCGTCTCTTGATATGCATGCCCCTGATATTGGCATGTGCGTCTTGACCAGGGCGTCCGAACGGATGGTCACCCGCGGAGCATGCAGGAGAAGACAGACGTTTTCGCGACCCTCTCATCTCGCGCCTTCTACAGCCGTGACTTCTTGTCGTCATGCGGAATCTCGCCCTCGACCGATCACGCTACTGAATGAGCCATTTGCTGTTTCGGGAAGCCTACCATGTGGCAGCCACATGAAATGGCTCTATCAGAGCTGTCGATCTTTTCGCTTACCCCTTCATCTTCAAGCCGTGTTCTCGGTCGTTAGAAGAATTCTTTCTTCGGGATCTTCGCTTGGCCATGGGTGCCCCACTGTGCATGCGAGAGGTCCCGAAAATACCGGACGCTCCTCATGAGCCTCGAGACCAAAGAGCAGCAAGGCTCACGGGTGACTCATCCCAGAGTACCAACGGATCCAACACAGAGTCCAACCTTTAGCATGGACGAGCGAGCATATGGTAATCAAGAGATCACGAATGCTCATCCCACACTTGTTTCACAAGTCTGGTAGGTACCTTTGTACAAAGAAAGCACTAACCCAACGCCATGGCTCCAATCTCCCATAGATCCTCGTCGGGAGAACGGTTCCTCTAGCCATGTCAGGTTGCTGGTTTGTCTACTTAGTGAGTCGGCAACCCGAATGCTTGACACCTCTACCGCATTTTTTGTACCTTTCAGTCAAGCCTATCAGCCCTGCTATTCTGAGGAGCCTTTCAACCGCCCCATGTATATATCACACCTATTACTGGACAGATTGACAAATTGCGGCTCCGTCGACTCATCGAACTATCCTGCGGTGGGACCGAATGCCACCAACCTGATGCGCAGATGACCATTTCTGTGAGACCGCCGACTAGTCACGATTTGCCTACTTTGCACCGTTCGCAGACTCTGCAAGTAACAAAGCGCACTGGCTGCCCGGAAATGGGTGTGAAGAAAATCCTGCTTGCCAATTTGCTCGCCATTTTCACACCCCATATATGCAATTTTGGTCTATATACCGGACCTTCTGATTGCACCGGAGAGAATTGGTGTACCTCTAGAACAGCCGTTCAACACAGTACACTATCGGGACAAGCATGTGTATACGCGTCACCGAGGTCTACGCTGGCTGCAGATGCGTCTACTACGTCCACGGAATCGATGCTTGCGCTCAGTACGGACGACACCCTGTTGCGGAGCGTGTGGTTTATGTCGGTCTGAACTGTCCACGACACTCTCGACGCCGCGAGCTGCTACTCAACGAGGGCATGAACGGCGCTTCACACCCTGACGAAGCTGCAGAGATCGATCCTCCACAAGCATCATCACACGACCAGCAATCTCGTTCATACAATCGAGAATTCGCTGCTTTGGTCGCCAGTACTACTTGTAGCAGCGCGCCCGCGGAAATGCCCGCGGTCTCTCTTGGTGCAGCCGTCAACCACGAGAGTGCAGCACCTCGGGGGAAGAAACCGAGCTGAGGACTACACGCTGTTGACTAAGATCGACCTCCGACCATACACACACGCATCACGCTCTCAGAATCAGCTCATCTACTAGAAAGAATAAGAAAGGAACAAGCTTGATACGGCAGATCCGCGATGTGACATAATTTGCTCTAAGCATTCGAATGTCTCACACTACAATGCTGCAGACTTCTAACTCCTATCAGCTTCACATGCGCATAGCGTCTCCTACCCACGACCGAAAGCAGCTCACAGGAGTCTTCTACCTATGCGATCACACTACAACGCCAGGACGGCGCTGAAGCGTATGCCAGCGCGACGATTGAAAGGTGGCCCGCAGCCAGGCGCACCGGCTTGAGCAATACCTTACAATTCGATCTGGGTATATCGCCATGTACGTATGGAGTTCTACCGCCTCATGGCCTCTGCACTGCTTGAACAGTATCCTAGGGTAGCGCGAAGAACGATTGACACTAGTCAAGCTGGATTTGCATGGAATACTGGCGGACAATACACAGTACGACCGAGCTCAATACGAAAAGCACTTGAGATATGGTCCTGCACGTCCCAAGGCAGTGACATCGCAATCGCAGAAGCCTAGCATGAATGAGCAACCTAGAGGACCACGGCCATTCACAGTATCCCATTCGATCTTTCCAGCCCACGCACTTGGGTACGCACCACGGTAGCAGCCACAGTACCCCAATCAGGAATCACGTGTGTGCCTTGTACATTGGTAGTCACCCTCAAAATGGTTGAGAATTGTTCGGACACGGCTTCCCACGATGACCGCTGTTCTTCGGCTCTCACGGTTCACAGAGCTTGACATGGTCCACGATACTATCGAGCAGTGGGTTGTAAATGTGGCACAGTAAGACGGCAGGTGCTTAGGTAATGCGAGTACCGACAACCCTGGTCCCAACACAAGCAAGTAACCGTAAATCTAAGTACTCGGCGGGACTCGATTTACGGGCAACAGATTTCTTCATGTCTATACGGACATCCGCAATATGCAATGCAGTCTCCACATTCTATCTATGCAGATACCGCTCAGAGCAGATACCGCTCAGAAGGCATCTACTTCTGCCCTTGCTCAGCACCATTGGTATCCTCCTCCAGCGTCTTTCCATTCACCTTCACCGGCTCCGCTCCAATAACGACATACAACATCCTGCACCACTCTGTCTTACTCGCGTTCCTCCAAGCATGGTTCGTCCCCCTCTGCACACTCGTGTCTCCCCTCTTCATCAGCCTCGTCTCCCCGGAGTCCAGCACAAGCTCGCACTCCCCCTCCAACACAACGCCGTAATCCAGACTGCTGGTCCTGTGCATAGGGCTCAGATGGCCAGGCGCCATCGTCACGACCCGCATGACGGTGCCAGTGGGGACAGCAATACCTGGTCCAGTCTTGAGATGGCCGCCGTAGGTGTCCAGGTCTTTACCGTCCAATGGGACGGGGAAGGTGGAGGTGGTGAAACCAAGGCCGAAATCAACTTCGCCGCCCTTGATCACGGTGATTGGCATGTCTTCGCCGTATGTGCTGTCGATGATAGCTTTGCCTTCAGAGTTGTGCGTGGTGATGAAGCGCTTGGGCGCCGGGAAGGGGTTTTGGTATTTGAGGTCGGACATTTTGGGTGATTTAACGGGGAGATGCTGGGGAGATGATACGGAGTGAAGTTGGTGCCTGCTACAGAGGGTATTTAGAGCAATGCAGCGGGTACGAGAGTGTTAGTACAGTCAGGAAAATGTCTAGAGGTCTGTATATAATTCACTGTTGCCCCGCGGTCTCCCCCACATTTTGGGATCCCGATGTGGAGGAGGGCAGCGGGCAGATGTTTCGTCGTGTGGGCACGGTCGCGTCGGGGGAGAAGAGGCCGACCATCGGCAAAATAGACATCTTATCTTATCGACCGCATGGCTCAAATTCAGAGTCGCAACAAGCTGTAGCCCGTCTAGTTCAAATACATCAACTACCCGATGCGTCAACATATACCTCCCAGTAAGGCAGATTCACATGGCTTCTCACCTTACCCGATCACACAACTACCACGTCCGAACTACCAAGTTTCAGAAGCTGTGAAGCTGGTAGGGCCATCAAGGGAAGAGATACGCTAAGAACTGCATGGCTACTACCAGATATTGTAGAGCCCCGATCGAGATTTGTCTTCTCCTGGAATAGCTGGTAGTCTTGTTTCGAGAGCATGGCCATCCTACCAGCATATGACTGTCTTTGTGCGACCGTGACCTCCTCAAGGACTTGGTTGACTTTCTCGAAGGAGAGTTCTATCTCACTGTAGGACAGCCTGATGCCCCTATCACCACGCTTGGACCAAGACCGAAGATCTGGCAGAAGTGCCTCAAGCTTCTCCTGGACACATTTCATGGTACCAGGATTGTTCCCAGATATGCTGACGGGTCCACTTAGGAACAGGATTCCGGATGCGAAATGTTGCTCCGTGGGAACCTTTGTCACACCAGCTGTTTCCATGTCGCTGCCTGTGCCCTTCGCAAATGGCTTCAAGGACGATTTGGCGATGCATTGGTTGTTCAAGGCCGCTTGGCGCTTCTTGACTCGAGTTTCGTCAAGTGCCTCTTCGGTCCAGAATTCTTGGAAGAAGAATACGCAATCGCCTTTGACGTTCTTGAGATAGCCGACCCTTTCGTCTCCACAGGGCCTCAAGACCATCTGATACGTCGCTAGAGGCTTGAGGTACTCGCTTTCGAGTGTTACCACGAGGTACAGAGCCTCCTAGTCTTTTTAGTTGGCAAGGGAGTGTCACCTACATATAGCAGTTATGGGTTCACAGCCACAATATCGCCAACACACCAAGTTTCTTGCAAACCATGGCACCAATCAGCGCCTTAGTCGCCGAAGAGCTTGACAATACTGTGGACCTACTGCTCAAAACTACAATCGCGGATGACCCAGACCATGAACCGACTGCCAGTGCCGCTAAAGCTGCCTTCTATAATACTATCGACTCTGTCTACAACGATCAATAAGATCAGAAGGAAGTGGTCATTCCTCGCGTTAACCCAGCTGCAGTCAAAAAGATCCGTCAGTGTTGTGTGTTGCTTTCAGATCATCTCGAAGACTTGTAGGTTGGGGAGAACGCTGCGCTGGATACCGAAAAGCTCGTCGAGTATCTGTTGGCGAGGGTTGTAGCTCTGGATCCTTATTACGATTAGCACCGCGAGGAAATCACCAAAACCCCCCAAGAAGAAGTCGAAGGCGTTCACACGAGCAAATCAGGTCGAACCCCGGAAGGCATCGTTCCGGTAGTTCGTCCCCACGCCACCGGAAAAGCCAGTCAAAGGCTGCACAAACAGGTAGCACGCCGATATTGAACATTGATAATCTGGTAGTTCGCAAGTAGAAGGGGTTACTGTGTGCCCGACGACCGCTACCACAGACTTTCGCCGCCAGAGTCAGTCCACGACGGCTCTTAGCCTCACACTCCTCTCTCAATACAACGTGGTAAAAGCAGGATACTCACCGAGCGGACTGATATTGAATGCAACAAAATCATCAATATTCTCCGCGTCAACTGGTTTTGACGATCCTTACCCAGGCGTGATGAATTGCGGCATCAGACGGTTCTTCAATAGGACTGAATTGTCTCGCGAGGAAGGCTACTAAGTCCTTAAGGAGGTGAAGGTGTGGTACCGCCCTACTCCAACTCGGGACATACTTCGCACCAACACATTCACGTGATGTTAGGATGGCCATGCTACGGCGACGAAACTACCAGCTTTTCCGGGAGGAGGAGAGGAATCTCGTTGGGGTCCCTGGTAGTTCGAAGACCCGTGGCATGTTATGTGCCGTTCTGGTATGTACCAGCATGTGGCAGAGCCGTGGAATAGTCCACATTCGTCAATGTTGACCAGATCCGCTGCGTTCCAGTGACCACTACAGCTGTTGTAGTTTCATCTATATTATCTTGGCAAGACGATCGACCTTCACCAGCCAGCGGGGAGCAGCATCTTTGGCCGACGATGGTCTTGCCACGGGCCTTCACACCCCTTTTGACATTGTACAGCGAACATATCTGCTCTAGAATCGTTGTCGCAGAACTGCAGCGCGCATTATCTGGTCAACAAGCGTAGCGCTGTCAAGAACAATACCTCGACCCTCGGAGAGCGGACATTTTAGGTTGTCAAGGCCATGAAACCCTTCTGTCTTCCAGCCTCTTACCATCAAACTGATCGACAAAGCTCTGAAGCGAAGTCCCTGGTGTTCAGCCTTGTTCCCCGATGCGCGCACTACTCTTTATCACGGACTACTATCAATCCTCTTATCTTTTGTAGACTATGGAGGGTTGGAATTGCGGTCCAAATCAAGCGCAAAAGGCAGAAACCGGCGCAGCTCCGCGGATCATGACCTTGGCACGGCGGAAGGCGAAGCAAGTGGCACAGCAGCCTACACAAACTGGATCCAGCTGAAGACCGAACCAAACATCCAAGCGGCGCGGTGATATGCCTTCATCAGATGTGAATATGACTACAAGACCTTAAATCAGAGGACCAACATGCTCGACGGTCCCAGATAGATTAGGCAGCGTAATATCGCTCATATGCTTGCTTGGACACGGGTTCAAGCATGTCGCCTCTGAACGATGCGGCATAGCAGTACTAATGCTACATAAAGAGGAGCTGGACGCTCTGCATCAGCCAGTCCACCAAGGTGTGAGCAAAGGTTTCCTGCTATTGACTTCATCAGTCTTTGCATTCCCTTTTCTATTTCTCTGGTCTACCAACACATTATGGCCTTTTCTATATGCCACAATGAGCCGGGCTGCTTGGTCCCTGCCGATGTCATTTCCCTCGAGTATTGCGCCATGGCCGGAGGAAAGCTGACTAGGAACGTCACCTGCGATGCTCAGAACACCGCCTACTGCGTCGAGCTGAATCAGACCATGCTCCTGCAGTCATTCAGCCAAGGAGGTTTCGAGACACCACAATGCTTCCAGGGTGCTGGTGTGAGGCTCCGCGTTGGCTGGTTCCACATCGCTCTCGTGCTTCTCGGTATGCTCGCCTCTCTCGTCTCTGCTGACGACCACGACGACTGCGTTAATAGTCTACTCCTGGATCCTGAGAACTGGGGTGCTGATAGCGTTCTTGGTTGCGGGACCAACTTCACTCTCGTCGACTCCATATCTGAACCTCGTCAAGCTCCGTCGCTCGCCCGACGCCAGTTACCTTGTAACTCGCAGATCAACACCTATAAGGAACACCAAACCGTCGCGACCGGTACATGGTGGGCTCCGTGGGAGCGTGTCTCGGGCTGCAACTACTGCAGCCTTAGCAGTGGGCTCTGCAAGTATACATACAGCTGGAGCTACTCGAGGACACGCACCTATTCCGTCGGATTCGGGCTCGATTCTGTACCTGCCGTATTCAATCAGATCGGCGCCTCAGCCAGTCTGAACCTTGGATACAGCTGGTCGGACAGTGTCACTGAAGGAGGGAACTGGGATTGCGAGATACCGCCCGGAGATAAGGGAAGTGTCTGGGCACAACAGCTCATGGGATGGTCAGACAGCCGCAGTCGCAATATCGTGGTACGACGCAACACCAGGTGTCAAGAGACGACCGAGGTTGGTGGTGACTGGCTGGGTATTGGGCGCGCAGATTCTCCCTTGACAAATAAGCCCCAGACCAGGAACATGGGTTGCAGCACTGGGGAAGCTTCGCAATGCCCAAACCAGTAGAGCAGTTGGAAGTCCGATGGGATACTACGTCAACGATGGTGTGCGATCTGATTAGAGCGATCATACTTCGAGGTCATATGAAAGTGGGATCGGGCCTTTTTGGACTAGCCAAATGCAACGTTTCTGTCAAATCGCTGTTATCGCTGCACCTGTACTGGGTCGCTGCGCCGCCGCTCTCTACATGGAACGCTAGTCGCGGCCAAGCCTCCCCCAACGGCGTCAAAAGACTCTCAGCTCCGACTTCCGAAACATTTCACGGTGCAGTCTTGGCTACCGCGCCGCATGGCTGGCGCTACTGCTCCCACGCCGACGAACATTCTCCCACCAAATCCGTCTGCATGTCGCTCAGCACTTCTCTACCTCGTTTCCTCCCTCCACAGACTGTCAAACGTTGTCCGCGGTTCCCTCACTGTCTAGACCTGCGACTCCTACGCTGACCCGAAAGCATGGCAGCATCCGAGTGCCACCCGCTTCCGGGCTGCTACCTACCAGACAATGTCCTCTCAGACAGATACTGCACCCAGTCAGGCGGCGTCTTCTCCAGCAATTTCGTCTGCGATCCGCCGGCATTATCGTACTGCGTCACACTAAACCAGAACAACCTGACATCGGCGTTCAGGCAGAATGGCTTGCCTGCGCCGACGTGCTATCGGGGCACGCAGAGTGGACAGAGAGGCGTGGCGTCTGGACTCCGAGCAAGCTTTGCCCAACTAGCAGTGGTAGTACTGGTCATGGTGGGGACGTTATTGTAGGAAGCGTGCATGGCAACCTTGTCTCGGCACGGCTAGTCTTCCAATGGTCAAGATGTCAAGAACAGTATTCAGCTAGGGAAGAGCCATCGCTTGTGTTTCCTTGTCGATTGCGGATTTGAGAGTCTCTGCGCCAGCTTCCAGCGGCAACTTTACGACACAGGGCCGGCCACCGACGAGGGCTGCGTCCAGAGCATCGCGATGATAGCCAATCCTCGCGTCCAGGTCTGCTCCTCTATCGAGAATCAGCTGTGCGATGTCTTCCTGGCCACTTCTTATGGCTCTACAGAGGGTATTACCGCGCCTCAGGAACCCCTGCATTGTCGTCCACACCAACCTCGAGCAGTAGTCTTACAATACCCGGATGATCGCCTGGTAGGGCGTTATTGAGAGCGTGTGATGAACTGCTGTTCTCAGCGTTGACATCCGTTCCTCGGTCGAGCAGAAGCTGAACAACATCTTGCTTCCCGTGCCACGCTTCAAAGTAGAGAGCACTGCCAAATACGGTCCACTTGATAATAATATCGAAACCGACATCCGATAGCAAATTTTCAAGCTCTTTGTGACCACTGTCTAGGGCGAAAGTATTGGTACTGACTACTTCGCTACTACCAGCACCGAGAGACCTTGACCACCTGAACACATTCTGTTTGTCTGGTAGTATGGATAAATGTGCCGCTGCCCGTCAATCGTCATGAGGCGAGGCAACGAGGTCGGACGGGTAGCCTTGGTCAAATAAGGAAAGTCCTCGTGCCCCTACACAGCAGAACTTTTCGTTGATCCGACCACAAGGCTCTGATTGCGGGCCATCATTGGCTGACACATTTGCACAGCTTGTTATACATTCAAGAGCAACCGCTTTCTTGTGCAAGCTCGGGTGCTGTGTGTCGTTTTACCATCTTCCTGTCGATCATTACCACAATTGGCTTGGAGTCAGGCCAAGATAGCAGCACCATTATTTACGACTGCAAGCCGTCCATGTACATGAACGTAACACATGAGAACCAAGCGTGCTGCAAGCCTTTGCATTACCTTGTTACCAACCAGTCCCAGCAGTAACCCTCATCCTGTCATTCTCACGACAGTATCCTGAATACGGGATACTCATCCCCTCTCTCGAGTGGGATGATATTGAACGCAACAAAACTATCGATATTCTCCGGCTCCAAGGCAATAAACGCCAACCCAGCGTTCTTCTGCCTCGTGCTGACCAAGAAACTCCCGCTCGGCAAATTCACCTCCTTCTGGAACGCCTCTGTCGTGACGGTATTCAGCACCGCCCCTTCGTAGAGGACAGGATCGATGTCGCTGCTTGTGATGTTCAACGCCTCCACTGTCCCGCGGTATTCGTAGTCTAGCTCTTGCACTTCGAGACCAAAGTTTCGAAGCTTGTCAGCCACATCGCTCCACGTGCGAGGGATAAGGTAGGCTTCTGGTCGCGAGCGGGTGAGGTTCGCGACTGAAGGAGTGGTCTCGAAGAAATCGACGGGCACTTGTTCTATGGCGCCGGTCTGGCGATTGACGAGAGTGAAGGTGCGGTTCGTGCGGGTGTAATAGTCCGTAATCACAATGTCTTCGCTGGAAGAGATAAAATCCTCTCTCGCGCCTTCGATGGTAGAGCGGACGGTGTCGAAGTTTGCTCGGGCGTATTCGAGGGCTGACTCAATCTTGATCAGACCGGTCGCGACGCGGCGCTGGAAGTGCTGATCTGCGAGACGGATACCGCGGATCTCAAACAGGAAGGAAACGGTCTGCGTGAGGCCATAGGCATTGCGACCGGTGCGAGCCTCCGTGACAGCTTCTTCGAGAACAATGCGAGAGCCAGGGGTGGAATTACTGGTACCGGTCACATATGGCTCCCAGCGTAGACCGTTGGCAACCAGGTTGTCGCCAATGAAAGGGATGAAGCCGTCCAGCAAGAGAGCACGAATGTCCGGATGGATGTTGGGATTGATGCCGCCGGAAATGAGAGCATCAGCACCAGGCTGGTAGTTGCCGCCATAGATTGTAGGTGCATTGAATTCATGCATGTCGATAGAGATGTGTGGATTGTAGTCCATGAAGACCTGCTTGATATCCCTCGATTGCTGACGGGCGAGCTTCATGTGCTCGCGATTACCGTCCAGATTGCAGGCCAGTGCACGCTGGAAGTACGAAACAGCATCTGGGTTGTAACGAGGAAGAATCTTGATGTCGAGACGCTCAAGCAACGAAGCTGTGAATGTCTGATTGCGGTCAAGCTTGCCGAGCAGAGCAGCGACTGCTTGATCTCCTGCCGGCTCGTTGCCATGAATCGCCGCTTGAATGTACACCTTCAGCTTTGTAGCGTTCCGTGCTGTTGAGTCTGCATCAGATAGGAACAGATACGGAATTGATCGTCCCTCTTCCGAGCGGAATTCAGCGGCTTGGTAAGTCAGCCAGTCGTTGCGGTCGGCAAGGGTCCGATAGAAGTAGTCTGTGTTCGTCAGTGGTTGCAACGATCTCGGGGTCGATTTTACACGTACCCAGCTCTGTATCACTTGTCGGTCCTTCGGTGCCATTTCTCCACCCTGCTGGTAGACTATCCGGGTCCACGAAAGCAGGAGACAGCAGCTCGATGCCTTCGACTGCAGGAAATGCTCGAGACACTATCTCGCTGTCGCGGGAGACCGAGAGGTAGTTTTCTCCGTAGGATGCTTGTCCACGCACAAGTGGCAGGCTAAGCAGAAGAGTCTGTACCAGACCAGACAATGAAGAAGCACGCATCTTGATAGATGTGTAAAGTACAGAGCTTACAGAAGGGCTTCTCTGGTTTCAAAAGCTTACCTTTTGGACATTTTGTATGCCTGCACCTCGCCCAAACTTGTCGTCATAATCAAGCTACCCCGTCACGCTATCTTCATTCACTCTGCATGATAACAAGATCGACAGGTCGGATGGTCTTGGTATCGGATTTTGCATCCCAAGTCTTTTGAGACTGGTCAACGAAGTGGGGATGTCAGCATGGCTTCCACGAGGGACAGAGATGGGGAAAGCTGATTGAGGAAGGTCAATTGCTTGTCCCGAGCAAGATGCGGTGTCGGACATGGATAGGAAGCTTGGCTATGAGTTGAAAAGAGGTGAAATGGACGGTGGTGTCATGGGCCAAGAAGATGTTCCGCTGCGTCCCCCGCTTTGAGCTCATGAAGGAGAGATGGCGATTGATACCACGCAGTTTAGACCATCTGAACAGAACGAGACATGCGCCAGTCGGGGCCCAGTACTGGTTGTCATTCATGCGAGAATTGGCTCAACAGGATACCTTGGCCAAGTTGTCTTTCGTGGACCGCTTTTACCCGAACGCCGACAGCTGCACCCTGACGTCCCCAACTCCATCCCAAAAAAATCTCCAGCTTCACTGTAACCATGGCCAACCATGCCCCTCCTCCTACCACGAGCCCGGCCAGCTGTCCCCCTTTTTTCCACCTCTTTCCGCCGTCTCTACACCACCGCCATTGAACCAATCCCCCTGCATTTCGACCACTACCCACCCCCCTCCACTTCCTCACCCGGCAACCCCATCATCTTCCTCCATGGCCTCTTCGGCTCCTCCAAAAACAACCGCAGCATCTCCAAGATCCTCGCGCGCGACCTCTCCCGCCCCATCTACGCACTCGACCTCCGCAACCATGGTCTCTCCCCTCACTCGGCAGCGCACGACTACACAGCCATGTCAGTGGACGTGGAAGCCTTCCTCGGCTCGCTTTCCCTGCGCTCCCCAACGCTGATCGGGCACTCGATGGGCGCAAAAGTCGCCATGTCCCTCGCCCTGCGCGCACGCCGCCCTATCGCCAACCTCATCAGCATCGACAACGCCCCCGTCGACGCCGCTCTCAAATCAGACTTTGGCACCTACTGCGTCGGCATGAAAGCCATTTCCGCCGCCAACGTAAGGTCGCTCGGCGAGGCGGATGCTATATTGTCCAAGTACGAGCCCGAGATCGCGGTGCGCCAATTCCTCCTCACGAACTTGGTCCGGGATAAGGAGACCGGGACGCAGAAATGGCGTGTGCCCGTTGATACCCTGGCGAAGAGTCTGGGGCATATGGCTGATTTTCCGTTCAAGGGGGAGAGTGAGGCGCGGTGGGAGGGGCCGGCGCTTTTCGTACGGGGGACGAAGAGTAGGTATGTGGCGGACGAGACGCTGCCTGTCGTTGGGAAGTTCTTTCCTAGGTTTGAGGTCAGGGATATCGAGGCGGGACATTGGGTTGTCAGTGAGAAGCCAGAGGAGTTCAGGAGGTGTGTGGTTGAGTGGTTGGCTGACAAGGTGTGAGAGCAATGCATTGATACAGTAGAGTCGGAGCATAGAGGATCACAGACATGGTGGAACGAATTTTTGTGCTACTACGTGATTGTCCATAGCTAGTCACAAGGCTTTCATGCATATCCTTGAAAACGCCGCTGAGCGCAAGGTCTCATCTTGCCCTCCTTTGGTCTACCGTCGTACCCGTTACTGCGTTCTCCCATTCATCCCTTTACACGCTCTCCAAAACCGTCTCCTTGAACTCACGCTCCACCTTCTGGCCGGAGTCGTCGGTGGTGGACTCGCCGTGAAGCTGGAGGAGGGCGCCGAGATCGAACTTGGGTGACTTGAGGAGCTTGACCTTGCGGACGTGGACCTGCCATGTTATCAGTATCGCGGTCATCAAACCTCAGACAGAGAACATACGTTCTGGAGAGGGTAGATGCCCTGAGTGCTCTTCTCAATCTCACGGCCAATCACTTCTGGGATGAGCTTGGTGGTGAGCTGGCTGAGCGTGCAAGAGCTAGCCTCCCTCTGCATGATGTCTGTCATCTTCTTCCTGATTGCGCGAATCTGGGATGAACGAGCGTATGTGGTCTTGCGGATCTGGTTGGGTCGTCTCTTGGTGAAGGCGATGCAGAACATGCGAAGGAGGTAGTCGTCGGTGGTCTTGACGACCACGTTCGCCTCGATCAATGACTGCCACTTGCGGACGAGCGATCGCAGCTTGTCGGAGGTGAAGTCGAGACCGTGGAAGTTGGTGAGGCAGTTCTTGCCCTGCACTTCGTCGACTCGCAGGCGCACCTTGCGGAAAGCGTGGTCCTCATCCTTCTGGAGGTCGGCCAGCGAAACTTCGAGGATACGGCCCTTGAGGGCATCGTTGGCGTTCTTGAGACCGGTGGTACGGTTCACGAGGGTCTTTCCGACACTGTTGGATGACTGTTAATACCCACTGTCTCCCAATATTCAAAATTTCGAAGGTGGACGCACTCTCGGATGGCGAATGTTGATGGAGCCTTGATCTGGAACCAATCCTTGCGCTGGAATGGATCGGTTCTCTTCTTGAGACCTTTCTTGCCCTTTGACAATCTCTTGTTCTTTCCTACCGCCATGTTGTCGGTTAGTTGTGTGGGCGAATGACTGTGGTTCGGCGAGATTTGCGAAGTCGAACACACAGAATTTCGAGCGACTTGTCGAGTGGGGGGTCTGTGCGGCCGGTAAAACCTCGGTCTCCATCACTTTCACAACCACATCACTTCACACGCATGTCATTTGTTCCGTTCTACTACGACAATTTGCAAAGCCAGCAATACGATTAGGATGCTCGTGCACCTTGGAGGCCATGTGCCAACTTAGGTCTCCCAGCACTTAGTCTAATAATCATACCTAGATCGTAGCAATCTTGAGACAGACGTGGTGTCAGCTTTATCACGGAGCCGCATTTTCATTCGTGCTCGCTATAGCTGAATGCACTTCCTGTGCTATGCTCGCTGAAGCAAATCTCATACCCTCATGACGTTCCAGCAGATGTGCGGGCGCTCATTTTTTGGTCCTGTCAGCAACCTCACCCTCGGCCGGCACTTTTGGCGCAGCAGCCTTTGCTCCTTTGCCCTCTGCTTGTCCCTTTGCCTTCAAGCTGGTCGAGTCCTTCGGCAGCTCCTTCGTATATGGTAAGAATTCTGGCTGGCCAGGAATGTACTTCCTCAACACTTCGGGCACCTCAATGCCGTCCTCCCTCTGGTAGTTCTCCAGCACACAACACAACGCTCGCTCGGTGGCGCAGAGTGTGCAGTTGAGTGCGTGTGCGTAAGTCTTCTGGAAGCTGGGATCTGTCTGCTTCTTCGCACCATATCGGATCTCAAGCTCGCGTGTCTGGTAGTCTGTGCAATTCGAGCAGGAGACAAGCTCCTTGTACTCGCCTTGGTAAGGGAACCAGGCTTCGAGATCGTGCTTTTTCGAGGCGGCATTGTTGAGTGCTCCCGAAACAATGGCGACGACACGGTAGGGGATCTTGAGTGATTGATAGAACTTCTCCGAGGTGTTCATCATGTTCTCAAAATGTGACCAGGAATCTTCAGGCTTGCAGAAGATGAATTGTTCGATCTACGACATGTTAGTACCGACCTTTGGAGTCCTACTCCTGCTTGATCTCACCTTCTCGAATTGATGGACACGGAAGATGCCCCAAGCATCCTTTCCATGCGACCCGGCCTCCTTCCTGAAACACGTGCTGTATCCAGCGTACTTGATCGGGAGGTCCTTGTCGCTCAACCATTCTGAATCGTGCAGAGCTGACAAAGGCTGTTCTGAGGTCGCAATCAAGTATTTATCGTCCTTTGGATCCCCAGAGTCAGACACTTTGTAGAGCTCCTCGTCAAATTGCTCCAATTGCGCAGTCTTGGCCATCTGATCTCTAAGCATGAAGAATGGCGGCTGATTTGGCGAGTACCCCTCGTTGAACAAGAATTCCAATCCATAATTGATGAGTGCCAAGTTTAGGAATACACCATAGCCTGTCAAACAGTAACCTCTGTGACCCACGATCTTTACGCCTCTTTCGGGGTCATACCCGTTCAGTCTCGTCAAGACCTCGTGGTGGCTCAGACAATCCCTCTTCTCGACCTTGGCTCCCTCTGGCTGCCAGGTCTTGATCAGCGCGTTGTTGTCCTCGTTGTTGTCAACAGGCACCGAGTCATGGACGTAATTGCCGATCGTCTTCGTCTTCCTGTTCAATGCCACTTGCTTCTCATCTGCGGTCTGCTGCTGCGCTTTCATTTGCTGTTCGAGCTCGACTTTGCGCTTGAGCTGCTCCGAGGCATCTCCCTTGGCCTTCTTGATGCTGCCAATCTCTTTCTGTACGGTGTTGATCTCGGCGCGGATCTGTGTCACTTTGTACTGTGCTGCGCGGTGGTCTTCGAACATGGAAATGACCTCGTCGACTACCTCTGGGGGGGCATGACGGCGACGCTGCGATTCGCGGATCTTGTCCGGATTGCCACCGCGATCTTTGATGAAGTCGTTGACATCGAGCATGGTGCAATTGGATCGCCGAAGGAGGTTGCGTGTGAGGAAGAGGTGTTTATGTGGATCAAGAAAGTGAGTCGAATGATGGTGGGGGTGCCAAGATTTCGGGCAAGCTGCAACAAATTGTTCCAGGGGAATTGTTGATTGAACCACTCAAATGACTGCCATATTGACTTGTCTATAGTACACCGCTGGTATCATCCCAAGCATTACGCCGTGCCACCATCTGAAGTTCGCCGCCAATCCGGAAGAGTGAAAGCTGCTTGCGCCTCCGCTATGCGTGACGCAGCCCTCGCTGGCCCACCTGTGCTGCGAAGTGGAAGTAATGCGTTGACAGAATGACTGAATTCGCCTGCGTCAGCCATACCTCGCATTCACTCCGCATGCACCCCCTCAGACACCTCTACTCGTCGAAGGACCTTCCCCAATACTGGTCCTCTCGTGACTGCTCCGTCTCTCGCCGCCTCTTAATAGGGTAGCGATCTCTCGTGTCATGTGCAAGTGCACTACATCATAATGCACTTCTGGCCCTCCTTAGGGTCGCCATTCTCCTGCCCTTTCTCGATCTCAGCAATCATGCCCTCGAATGCCTTCTCGATGTTCTCTTTGAACTTGGCGGAAGTCTCGATAAAGCCACATCCCAGCTCTTGTGCCACCTTCTTAGCGTCGGCTGTCTGGACCTGGCGCTGTTCTGGACGAAGATCGGACTTGTTTCCGACGATCATGAGGGGAACTGAGTCGGCGCCCTGGCCAAGTCAGCATCATTGATACATAAGCCTACCCAAGAGCTCATACCAGGTGGTTAAGGATCTTCTCGCGAATGATGCGGACCATATCGAAACTCTGTTTGCTGCCGACGCTATAGACGATCATGTAGCCATGGATGCCAATAAAATGCTTGCTGTTAAGAATCGTGTACTCATCCTAACGGTGTCAACACGGCTCTTCCTTTGGCCCGCAGACATCTCACCTGTCCCGCAGTATCTATGATCTCCGTTGCAAAGTCCTGATTCTTATAGCGGATAGTCTTTGAGAAGGTGTTCTCAATGGTGGGGTAGTAAGAGTCCACAAAATGGCCGTCGACGAACTGGACTGTGAGGGAGCTCTTACCTGCACAAGTTGTGAGCTCAGCATGCCCACGATTAGGTCGGCGTACTTACCGACAGATCGACTGCCGACAATGGCCATCTTACGCTGGCGCTGTTGTGGAGACATGTTGATGTGACGTTAGTGGGGCAGCTCCGAGAAATCCTGGTCAAATGTCTCAAATGTCTCAGAGGTCGTGAGAAGTCAAGCACCAGTGTCTAGTAGCTGCAGTGGAAAGCAGCAGTAGATTTGCCAGTGTGATCCCGTCTTGTATGTGGAAATCGCGTGTCCGATCCAGACTTGTATCGAGAGTGTTCACAGAACGGTTGCGCAAGACCAGAACAGAGATTCACCCGCGGACTGGTATACGGCCATGAAAACAGTTCGGCGACAGGCTTGTATATCTTTCTTGTTTACCTTGTGGAATTGTATGTCTGGATCAGCGCGTGCCACGACGGATGCAGTGAATGAATTGGTTGCGACGGGCGAAAAATAAACTGCCAGATCAGCAGGTATGTAGAAGGTTGAGATGGGAAGGAAATAGCAGGGTCTGGGATATGGAATGGATGACGGCTATTAGCAAATGGCTTCTGGTAGGCCCGCGGGACATCGAGTCTAGCCGTTCCGTACCAGAAATTGATGCTTCGTGGATCTCAATGCGTGACATGAATCGATCCTGCCACGACGTACAACTGGCGGTGTAGATGTAACAAGGGCACCAATCAGATCTGGTACTATGCGAGCTGGACGTGACGATTGTCAAGGATATCTGTAGGACATGACTGTATCGGTAGCCTCGTAGGAAGAAGCTGGTAGTGAGCGATGCATCCCTAGCTCTGGAAGCAATTCATTCCATTTTTTTTTTATTTTTTTTTGCTTTTCTCGATTTGGCATGTGACGGTGAAGGTCGGGATTCTCCTGACCCTTGCGTGAAAGTCTGGTAGGCACATTCGTTCTGATCCGGCCACATGACACGGTCGGGTATGAGTCAAGAAAGGCGAGGCATGCTTCTACACGAATGCCGGTTGCAGATGTGTTGTCGCCGATGACAGGAGGTCGCACGAGATGGGGCTTCGATTCTGTGGCGTGGTGGGTTTGTGATCACTCGTTTCTTCCACGTGCGACTTCGCGTGGCCGCACGACACATGTACCGATGTACTGTTCCCATTGACACGAGTCAAGATCGTGTCGGAGAAAATCGTGCACCCACGGTAGTACTACCAGCATTACAGTGCAACTGGGAATATTTTCTGCTTGCTGCACAAGACGTGGTAGCTACATTACCACAGAAGCCTTGCCTTTTCCTTCGTGACAAGGTCAAAATACCTCAATATTCGACAGAGATCTGGTAGTTCATGCCAGGTCATTGATTCTTGTAACGAGCCGATTCACGGCCCGGTGCCGGCGTATGATACCCTATAGTGACATGCGGGGAAGTCCAAGAGTACTACCAGCTCAATATTAGCATCCGCACATACAGAGCCGCTCTGGTAGTATGGATTGAATTCACAAAATCTCTAACGCCATCATGAAGTCGATGCGGGCATCTAGAAATGCGATTGGTGTACTACGGCAATCTGGACGACGATGGCAATCTTCATACGCTCACCTCGAGCCAGAGATGCAGGCCCGCAAGATCCAGCCCATCTTCGACGACCTGACGCCACTCAATTCATTTCGACTTGATGTTTCTCTGGCAGACTTTATACCCGGGGCAAAGTAGGTGTCTTTACCTTCTATGGCAAATCTGGCTCATATCGCCATGTCATGATCTTGTCCTCGATCAGACCCCAATGGCAATCCATGTCATTGATGCTTCTCATACCATCTTACCCACCACCAGACACATCTTAAAGAGCATTACTAAGTCCTTCTCAGACCTCCCCGTCTCCTCTCCGTCCCCACTAATGACAACATCCTTCCCATACCCCACCACCTCCTCTACTTCGAACCCACCCTCCCCGCCCCATCCCTACTCCCAGATGGCACCAACCCAGCCCATTCCCCAGGCGCCCCATTCCACCGCCGTATGTGGGCCGGTGGTTCAGTCCTCTACTCGCACACCAATCCACTCCGCCTCGACGGCGCCCGCGCAGTCTGCATAGAAGGCATCCGCAGCGCCACCGTCAAGGGGCGCCCCGGCGAGGAGAAAGTCTTTGTCGGCATCGAGCGGCGCCTCGCCCACCTCACATCCTCCGAGACATCCGCTCTCGCTTCCCTCTCGCCCAGTGACGAAACCGGCATCGCGGGCGTGGAAAACGACATCCGCTCGCGCCTCTGGCGAGACAGCGACGAGGACCTCGGCGACGCCGGCGTGCTGGAGCGACGGAACATCGTCTTCCTGCAGGAAGGAAAACCCACGTCAAAGGCTAACGTGCCGGGCGACGCAGCAGCAGCAGCAGTAGCAGCAGAGCAGAAACCAAAGATCCTCAAGCCCAACAGACAGGCCACGCTCTTCCGGCACACCATCCTCCCTGAACCCCGCCTCTTATTCCGCTTCTCGGCCCTGACGTTCAATGCCCATGCCATCCACCTCGACCCCCAGTTCTGCCGCGAGCAGGAAGGGCACAGGGACCTATTGTTTCATGGCCCGTTGAGCTTCACGTTCATGATGGTGCTGCTGCTGCGGAATTTGGGCAAAGGGGAGAAGATCAGGTTCGTGGAGTACAGGAATCTGGCGCCGCTGTATTGTAATGAGGAGGTGACGTTCTGTGGGGCCGAGGATGGGGAAGGGAGGTACGAGGTGTGGGCCGAGGGCAAGGATGGGGGCGTCAAGGTCAAGGGGAGTGTCAAGACGATCAAAGAGTAGGATAGTAGGATTGTAGGATTACTGCTGGGTATCGAATGTGCTATGCTATTGTGTCATCATGCGTAATCCTGCTGGTATAAGATGGGCCTGCTTTGCCTGGGAGAAAGTCATCATGGCTAATCGAATATTCATGCCCTGAGCTTGGTCAGGACCGCACCAAGTCTCTCTGTAAATCCTTCCCATGCTTCCTGCCCGTCATCTACCCTTCTGTGGTACCCTAAGAACTCTTCAACTGCCAGAATCAAGCTTTCGAGACTACCCATCTGCTTGGTGACAGCTGTTTTCACCTTTTCGTTCAAGCATAGATTACCGAGTAGCACAGCCAGATAGCCATATGCGACATTGCCTTTGCCTTCTTCCATCGAATCTGCTTGGCTGGATGCTTCTCGTCCTTTGAGAAATGCTCGTACAAGCGGCCCGAGGTGATCCGTCTCTTTGTTTGGTAGAGACACTCGGCGCACCGGATCAGAGTGCTCCGCAAGATTGATAGCGAGCCCCAGGGACAGGAGTAGAGTGTCGAGAGTAGCGTTGTCAATGGCTGCCAGGTTCGAGTGAGGGGCGAAGACTGACCCAATGTGCTGGAGTAGGCGACTTGAGCCACAATTGGTTGTTGCAAAGAGTGAGCAATTGCTAGACTGATTGTTGGTCAAATTAAGCAGTAGACGCAGTGTCAGAGTAAGGTTCGCGGCTTCCAGTACTTGTGTGGCGAGCAAGTCGGCGAAGGAGGTGATCAGTGATCGGAGAACTGTATTGCTCCAGCACTTATGGACTGAGACGGATGAGACGGTGATGCAGATCGATTCAGCCTCGAGAGTAGAAAGAGCTAGATGGCGTTTCAGCAGGTTGTCGCCATCATCACTTGGAGATGATACGTGGGCTGCGATAGATTCGATATGCGATGCAGACTTGAGTAGAGGTTGCCGATGGCCATTTTTGCGCAATTTCATTACCAAGGACTCCAGACTGCGGAGCGCAAGAACGTCCAGAGTGATCGTTTTAGGCCTTGCCGACCTCCAGAAAGAGACCTCTCCCAGCGACTGTAGGAAATCGACGTAAGATTCCCGTGATACTTTTGCCATGTTGCTGTCTCGATCTCTGGCTATGCTGGAGAGAAGGCGGCTGTTGGTGACTGAACCGCCTTCGACAATCCAGTTGACCACTGGCGTCAATTCGTCCATCACGTGTCGTGTGACGTCTAGATCAGCAATCTGTGCGAATATAACCAAAAGAACCGAATCACTGATGAGGTCCACTGGCTTACTTGGCCGAAATGCTTGTACAACCGTGGAGACAAAGGCATTCGCGGCAAATCGTGCGGCAAAGTCGAGATCCTCGAGCTTCCTTGATAGCTCCATCAATGCACTACGTCGCTTCGACCACCCGGATCGTGATCTATCCTTCAAATCATCCAGAAGAATGTCTACGTCATCCAGAAATCGCTTCTTACTACCTGCTGCTCGTAGTTCATGTATACTGCGTATGCCTTGAGAAGGTTCATCATCTGACTCCAGATCCAGATCATCCTGGGAGGCGCCTTTTGACGTCGGCTTTGGTGCAAGATCGATCAACGGCATCAGTAGACTATCCTCCAAGTTCATTTCTTGAAGATACGAGCGAGTCTGAGCATAAGTCGACCTTGGGCCGCTAGCCCCCCGACTGTTTACAGAAGCACCCTGGCTGGTGCCGGGCTCTACCGGGAGATCGGACTCGTCGCTCTCCTCTTCCGACAGTAGTTCTGAGGGATCTTCTTCTTTCTGACTATCTTGCTTAAGCCGATCGGCCAATCTCATACGACTCGGCTGCGGTGCAGGTTCAAGCTGTGGATGTGCCATATCTGCGTCCTTGAGGCCCTTTGAGTCAGTACGCACTCTAGTCTTTCCTGCCGCACCCTTCGCTCCCGGTACTTCTGAGCCGCTTTCCTCCTCAGCTTCAGGTTCCAGCAGCTGGTCCCAAAGCTTGCTCTGCTTTGGAGTTATTGAAGAAGACGTCTTGATCAATGCTGGGCGAGCATGCCCTGTACGGGATGGTGTGGCAATATGAACCTGTTGCAGTTCTCTGCGGGTAGGCACTTGTGGGCTTTCGACTGGTGTGTCTTCGTCAAGCAACGTCTCATCAACCATATATGCTAGCCGTGCCGGTGCAGATGTCTCTTGGTTCAATGTCCTCTTAGGGGCCACGGGCCTCCTGGGATGTTTCGACGTATGCTCCCGGCTAATTTGTTGCGCATTTCCTACAGCAGCCTTTGTCTTGCCATACACCTTTGTTGCAACTGCTTTTCGTGTCGGCTCCAGGCTCTCCCCTCTCTTCCGTTTCTTAGATGGCGAGGAGACATCTACCGGTACTTCCAAAGGCGCAAGCTTGCTCGCTTTGGGTGTCGTGACATCCTTGCCAGGCATCAACTTCTCGTTCAAAGTAAGGCCTGGCCTCGGACTCCTGTTTTTATACCCCAACGATGGAACACCAGGCTTGCTGACAGGTTTCCTTTCCACGCGAGAGACCTTTTGTACAGGAGCATGCTCCGAATCGGACGAAGGAACGTCAAAATCGTCTTCGAGATCGTGCTTCGGCTGTGGATGAGGTTTGAGGAGTGTTGGCACTTTGCCGGAGTCAACTCGTGGTGGCAGTCGCGCAGGTAAGCTGATAGAGGTCGCGTCTGTAGTGTTTGTCTGGGTAGATCGTTTGGGCAATCTTGACTGTCGACCGTATGTAACCAACTTCTTTCTCCCCTCTACTGTCGGCGGCGCGCCGAAGATGGCGGCTACCATGTCGACTGAGTGACGCTCGTCGTATCGAATTATCTGTGTACTCCTAGCGCCTGCCACCGGCCATGTCGAAATCGCTTCAGGATCGCTACAGTTCCGACTTAGCGACGCGGATTGAAAGTTGTTGATGTTTCAGTGGTCGCGTCTGAGAGATATGGTCCTGCAGTGATGATGCCTTGCTTTCCGACTAACTGGGAGTCAGAGCCCGGTGAACCCAAGAGCACTGAGCGGTATAGCCTGATGCGTACTCAGCGGTCCTTGATAGGTTGATAGGTGAGGTGAGATTGCTCAAGTGAAGTTCCACATTCATCATTGCTCGCCGCAAACGGGAACATGTCTCCGGACCTCAGCCACAACCCACAGGTCAAAGCCCGACAAGAACCATCACCAGCCACAGGAGATGAGGGGCACGAGACCAGTTACGGCAAGGGACCCTTGGCCTCTGAGACAAACTTATTGAAGCGAGCTTTGGTCTCTATCGGTCAACTCCGTCACTGTTAATCTGCTCTCAACAGCTATCAATCCGAGTCTGTTCAGGTCAATTGCAACCCTCAACGATCAAGCTGTCCACAGACTCGGTGCGAGAAGAACTTGCTTACTCTCAAAATGCCTACGCTTCAACAGACTCCTTCACAATGCATCGGCCCCGACTATAGAAGAGAAAGCCAGAAACCGACTGCTACTGTCTCCAAGCAGGTGGACTGCGACAACATACATGTCCTACCGCAGACACCTCAGCTGATCGCTCTCTTGACGTAAGGGGTTTCATGACGGCCGGGTTCTGGGAGGAATTGCTGACCCGGTATAGCATGATCCGAGACAAGAACACCAGGCGAGCAGACTTCATCTTCTATTCGAATCGCATCATTCGGTTATTAGTCGAGGAGGGATTGAACCACTTGCCCGTAATACCAAAGACGATCACTACACCAGTAGGGAGAACATACGACGGTGTCAAGTTCGAGGGACAAATATGTGGAGTGAGCATAATGAGAGCAGGAGAGTCCATGGAACAAGGTCTCAGAGATTGCTGCAGAAGCGTGAGGATAGGCAAGATATTGATTCAGCGCGATGAAGAGACGAGCCAGCCGCGACTCTTCTACGACAAACTGCCAGAGGATATCAAGGACAGATGGGTACTGTTACTAGACCCCATGCTTGCAACAGGTAAGACACGTCCCCTCATACAGCCGCTGTGACGCTGATATCTTAAGGTGGGTCGGCGCTCATGGCTGTTGAAGTGCTGCTCAAGAAGGGAGTGCCGGAAGAGCGAATTCTCTTCCTGAACTTGATCGCCAGTCCAGAAGGCGCCGAGAACTTCGCGAAGAAATATCCCAAGGTCCGGATCGTGACCGCCTTTGTCGACTCTGGATTGGACGAGCGTAATTATATCGTGCCAGGTCTGGGGGACTTCGGCGATCGCTTTTTCACCATGTAGAAATGCCAAATCCAGACGACAAACGACCAGCGTGCCATCCACTCATCACCCCGAAGCCCTCAACCTGACTCTCTGATACTCGTTCTCGCGCATTGCAGGCAGATAGTATCTCCCTCCTCTCTCAACCCCGTGAAGGACATTGCCATGTTCTACTAGATGTGCTCGTAACGGTCGTCAGTGCATCTCCTCCTTATTCGTCGGCATACTCTGCTTCCACATCACCCTCGTCATCCTCGATGAAGCCATCATCTTCAGCAGTCCTCTTCTCTCCTGGCGCAGCTCTTTGCGCCTGAGCTGGTCCTTGTCGCGCGGGTGCAGGTCTGCTTGTTCCAGAAGCGGCCTCCTTCGCGACCGCGTCGCAAGCATCGATCCAGTCGGAGTACACATCGATCGGTGCGCTGAGGTAGTTGATGCCGGTTTGGTAGGATTGACCGCATACCTTGCAGATTAATTCGCCCGTGCTTGTCTTCTTATCGAGCTTGACCGTCACGGAGTTCTCGTGGTTGCAGAAGAGACACTGAAATGTGCTCGCTAGTCCTTCGCGCTTCTTCTTGCCTTCTGGCTTTGCTGCTGATTTACGTTTGCCCTGAAATGTCAGTTGGATTGCGACAGGCACAAGCTGTCGCTACTTACCATCACGTCACGCGTCTCAGTGATGTGCTTCAGTCAAAATCCGCGCAAGGCTAACACTGATGGATTGTGACCGAAGAGTAGTCCAAGAAGATTGGGTTAGGGGAAATGCACGCCGTCGTGCAAGATGAAGGTTGGAGAGCGACTGTTCTTGCGCACGCCGGCGGTAGCATGACTCGCGGGCAGTGGTGAAGCCACGGCAGCCACAGCTATCGGCGCGATCCGATGTGGCGTACACATGTCCATTTGCTAATGCCTCATGGACCGGCATTGCTTGAGGATACATTGCGCTGCAGATAGAATACTGGAGACTTCTTTGACTTCCGTTGGACGTAACAGATGACATCTGGATCATCGAAGAGCGAGTCACGAGAAGAAGATGACGACAAACAGTCCACAAATGCAGGTACCCAACTGTGGCTGAGAGCTTCAGCTTATCGCCCTGCTATGCCGAGCATTCTGACCCAGCCGTTGAAACGAGCTTGCCCACCTGAGTACAAAAGACAATTGATCGATTAGCGGTGAGACATATCGTGTCGTACTATCCCCTTCTTCTTTATGTCAAAGAACGTCTAACTCCTTGTTCTCCATAACACGAAGTGCTTCTTCTCTTGAACGTAGCCCTACAAGGCTGCTTTCCGTGGCTTCGCGTCTCATCTCACCCTCTTGCTTTGATAGCTATAGCATCGCATTCGGCTGCTTTCACCGCTCCAGGTTATCAACGTAAGCAATTGCACCTCGTCGACAGCGTCTCTTATTGACTAGAGGTCCAGTGCTTCCGAAGCGCGAGTACCCGGCGTACAAGGCGCAACCCCTTTCTTGACACAAAGGGAAGGACGTGACCATGTCTGACACCAGCATCTTGCAAGAGATTCTTGCCAATCTCAAGAATCTCCAGCAAGAGAACGCACATCTCGCGGCCGCTGTTGATGCCATCAATGGCCGTGTCAATGTGCTCGCCGGCGTGAAGCAAGCTTCCGACGGTACTACCGCCAATGGTGCTTCGAACGGCGTGAAGGTCGCAGCCCATCCAGCGCCGGTCGAGGAACGCAAACCCAGTGATAAGGCAGTTCCTGAATCTATCTCGCCTCCACCAACTCAGGGTCGACGATCTAGTCTCACCTCCAAGATCATCCTCACCTCTTATCCTGGGCAGGCTGGGGTTGACCCTCTTCCGATGTCATGGGGCGCTCGTGATGCGAAAGAACGAGGCCCCGTAGTCGTCTCGCGTAATCCCTCCTGTATACGCCGCCGCAATGCTATCGGTGCTCATGGAGGATCCTACAGTGTGTACCATGCTCTTGGCGTGGCTAGCTCGAACTCGCCTCTTGATCACAGGCCGGACTTCACGAACACGGAGCCTGCGGCGAACATTGGCCCCTTTCCATCCTGGTCGGATCCTAAGAAGATCGTCGCTATGGATCCGTTTGGACATCTCGCCCCTTGGCTGTTCAACGAGTACATTACTGCAGAGGGTATTGACATTCGACCGACCATCGCTGTCACAAAAGCTCACATGAAGATTCCCGAGATCGAAGAATCCGTCCGAAAAGGGCGGCTGGTACCAGATGGGAAGATCTGCCTGAATGCTCAAGGTGAATTGGCAGTCACCAAATTCGCAGTCGAGCCCGTCTGGTATCTTCCTGGTGTTGCTGAACGCTTTGGTATCGATGAAGGAACTTTGAGAAGATCTCTTTTCGAGCAGACGGGTGGCAGCTACCCTGAGCTTATCACAAGGAACGATGTCAAGCTTTTCCTACCACCCATCGGAGGTCTGACAGTCTACTGCTTTGGAGATCCAGCAAAGATGAGCGATCCAAACGTCAAGCTGGCTTTGCGTATCCACGACGAATGTAATGGTTCCGACGTCTTCGGGTCCGACATCTGTACTTGCCGACCATATCTCATCTTCGGCATCGAGGAAGCAGTCAAGGAGGCACAAAATGGAGGCAGTGGCGTCGTTGTTTACTTCAGAAAGGAGGGTCGGGCCTTGGGAGAGGTCACCAAGTACCTCGTGTACAACGCAAGGAAGAGAGGAGCCGACAAAGCAAGCGAATACTTCCAGAGAACGGAGAATGTTGCGGGTGTCAAAGACAGCAGAGTGCAGGAGCTTATGCCCGACGTGCTTCATTGGCTCGGTATTACGAAGATTGACAGGATGCTGAGCATGTCCAAGTAAGTCTGGGGGCTTTGGGGGCCTCAGGGGCGAAGACTGACGACCCACAGCATGAAACACGACGCCATTGTGGGACAAGGCATTCCTATTCACGAGCGTATTCCTATCCCCGATGAGATGATCCCGGAGGACAGCAGAGTTGAGATCGATGCAAAGATCCATGCTGGCTACTGTAAGTCCTCCTCGTCGGACAAATTACGTTTACTTACCACGCAGCAGTCACAACGGGTAAGATCATGACAATGGCTGAACTCGATAATGTACAGGGACGTGCATGGGAGGACGTTGATGTGAGTACCCATTTACTGCAGACGTACAAGAATATAGCTGACGCCCATGTTCAGCACTAAAGTCCGAACGGACTCTGGTAGGCATGGTAGGGAACGACATCGATCTGTCGAGAGAATCTCGGCAAGACCGTCGATCAAGCATATCGTGAAGCTCGACCATACCATTCGTCTCAAATTACATATATCGATTCTCAAGTCATTGAACTACCAGCACCTTTCCCCCTCGCGCAATGGTTATGCATGAGGAATTATTTCTGATCTCTTGATTCATTGATTTGCACTGTACTTCATGAATGATACTACCAGCGAACAATAGGTATGTCAACTTACCTCAGAGTTGGGAAGAATGACCACATCATAAACAGCTTATGGAGTTCGAGGCCCGAGTCATCAGACCAATAGAAGACTGCAGGATCATCGGCCGCAACCATTGGTACTACCAAACGGTAGTACCTGGTTACAGAAGCTCCATGTCAAGCACAATTGTAAGCCCTCTCAGGGACCGATTCACCACCACCTCGGACACCTCATATCGCCCCATTGAGCCCGGACATATTG
Organism: Elsinoe necatrix; assembly: GCA_033846785.1. Lineage (NCBI taxonomy): Eukaryota > Fungi > Ascomycota > Dothideomycetes > Myriangiales > Elsinoaceae > Elsinoe > Elsinoe necatrix. Next base: position 923,116 of record JANZYI010000008.1, read on the forward strand.
GTAGTGATACTACCAACGACTGCATTTACGACTACATTTGAGACACAGTGCACAGTCTCGCAGGCCAATCATGCTTCACTACATCACACTCTCGGCCGTACTCTAGTAGTTGGCCTGGATTCTGTCAGTCTCGTGCTTTGAACACAATCTCGACGGACAGTTACATCGACCGCGACATGCTCGATTTGTGAGCTGCCCACGTGGCATTGCTGAATGCACAAAGGATCACCGGGGGAAATGCAGAAGATCGAGCTGAGGTGATTGGCCTCGTCAAAGGGCCAGAGTAGCGTATTGGCCGAGAGACAGGGCCTAGCATTGCGCACAGGTGCAAGACGACCTTGATGACGGACCAGAAATATCCTACCGGAACATCGCCCATCGATTGGATCATACCAGCCACCACCTATGCATACGATGCTACTGCTCCACTACGAGCACTTAAAATTCAGCTTGGCGAGGTATGTGCAGAGCCCCCTGAGGATACATCAGACAACTCCAGTGCTTTTCCTGTGTGCACAACCATTCTGTGAGAAGTCTATATACGCATAATCCAAGCCATCCGCCAGATACGGCCACAGACAGTTGAAAACAGACTATCCCGTCAGATCTAGTGTACTTAAGCAACTGATCGCACAGTTAGTATTATGGTGGGTGACCACATGAGAATCCTGCGTGCTGTATCTTTTTGCATGCTTGATTTTTGCGTCTGGCGCTCATCATGTTTGCGTCTGTGTAGAAAGCGGCCCTTTTTGCGTTGCAAAGGTTGTCCAAAGAGGACCTGGTATGACGAAGTGAACAAGAGTATCCTATTCAGGGTTCACCTAGCTGCTGGCTCCCGCTGCCAGAACACACATACAGTCTCGCGGCGCTGCTCTTTCTTGTCACTACAAATGCGGTATCTCATCATCCAAGCTGAAGAGGGCGTCATGCCTCATACCAAGTAGATTTTCTGGCTGGAGACGCTACATCCATCTCCTCTGCGTCCTCTGCTCTTTGATGCACCACAGCTGGACTGTTTACTGTTCAGTAGCGATAGAGACCTACGCTGACCTTATACGAGCTGCCCGTCGGATAGCGAAAGCTCCCTCGTCGTAACATCGAGACCAAAAGCTGGTTTTCTCGGAGAAATACTGGAGGGCTTACAAGAATGTATACACGGAATGGCAAGAGTGGGTATCCGAGTCTACATATGCTGTGTTGAAGACAATCGCTGATGAGCACGACAGATTCACCGATCAGGTCTTCGAAGACGATGATCCACTCAAGGACGACACCAAGTTCTTGTTCTGCATTCCTGCACTACCCCCGATTAAGCTATCTCATTGGTTCGAAGTCTAATGCCTTACAAGTCCATACTATCCACGGCGGCCAAAGAGAAGCTATTTGTCCACTGCAAGACTGTCTTGACGGCCTTGACATTCCTATGGGCGCGGGACGAACGCAGATTCCAGGGCGGCAGTAGTCAAAGCCGCCTACACCTTTCCTTCGCTCTTCTGCTGCTGTTGTATTGCGGCCTTCCGGATATAGAGTTACGCTATCAAGACTGCGAATTGACTGCCCTTTCGGACCGGGATGGAGGGATACGCTAGGTTCTCCGCATCTGACTGCGCTTCTAAGAGGCGAAGCGGGGGCTTGAAAGTGCCAGGTACGTCCGCGGTCTGCATGCCGGCAAGTCTACGAGCTCCCCAAACTGGACCAAGTTTAGGGATCATTGTCGAGAGCTCAGCATGTATTGTCCGAATCAGGCGCAGGTCTGGCAATGCATGACTCGGTACGCAAGGAACTCGTGCAGGGTATCCTTATCCTATAGCTAGCAAGTATGTCGATGTACATCTTTTGCAGCCCCGAACTCTTGTGCAACTCCGCTTTATTCCTCCTAGGTACTTCCTCGTTACCAACATTGTGGTTGTCATGATTTGTGAGACTACAATTCCAGTTGCGGTTAGACGAACCATCGGAGATCTTTCACGGCCCTGATGGTGACGAGAATGCTGATCTCTGGCCGGAGCTCGGGTTGAGGCAAACAGCAGCGAAGAGAACGAAGTATTTGGGGAAAACGCCAGCTACTGAGGTATCGAGGACAGATTCACGTTGACATCGAGAGTGCCGTCGGCCTCGACTGTACGATTACCGTACAGCAAGGGATAGCCGATCGCACGATGCTTTAGACATGATAGCCCCGCGGGAGAGTCGACGATGCGGCCGCACCTCCAGCAGATAACTTCGCGGACCAGACAGGAGGGTGACGTTCAGGTGATTGAAGTTAATCGGCGTGTCAGCCACTCCCTTCGTGAGCTCCGTCTCAAGGCAACCCACTTCAGCATCTCGGCAGAGTGTGAGAATGAACATCATTTCCTTGTCTTTCGTTTCTTGTTACCTGATTTCGCTGCTTTAGGTGTCCTCGTGCTTTTGTTGCCCATATCTTGCAGTCGTCTGGAGCGTCGCGGCTTCTGCTCACGTTGGAGACGTTTGACAGACCGTACTTCCAAAGCCCGTCTAGCAGCAAGAAGTTCGCGACACGTGCTTTCGTACAGTTCTCCGAGCTCCCACAAAGCAGAACGATAGGTTTGAGTCGTTGATGGAGCTTTTATGGCAGACGAGAACGTCGGTGTGAGTGCAAGTCGAAGCATTCGGTCGCTGTGTTGTTCGCCTTGCAATTCGCTGCTACAATGGTGGTGATCCAAGGCGTTTCTTAGGCATTGGAGAAGATCTTGACGACCTGCGCTCCTGATTTCAGGTTGTTTCGCAACATATCTATAGATATTGTCGAAGAATTGTGCGCGCGACATGATTCGAGTTGGGATGATGTTGTGCTCCTGCTCGATCATGTCCAAAAGATGGGCATCGAATCCAAAGCATGACAGATCGCCATACACATCTTCCACTTGTGCAGCAGTTGCGGCCATGTCTGAACAACGATGAAGAACGTTGTGGCGAAAGCGGTAGTGCTAAGTAAATAGATGGGTTGGAAGCAGTGGAAAGATTGTCACACACTGATGACCCCGCGTCCAACCGTGCCGCGCGGGCACCTGTTTCCAGCCTGCCATGATACCTTGTGATTCGGTCGTTGCATACTTACATAGCCGCCGGCCAACCCTTGCTATCACTGGCTGTCATATAAGATGGCGGCATTGCCCTACATGGGCATTATGTGCTTCCAGTTCTGCCAGATCCTGTCATGTCGGCCCCTACAGATGCTTCTTCTTCGCCATATGTGGTGGGTTATTTGAAGCCCTCTACGACAGTCACACGCCGAATCCTTGCTGGTATAGCCAAAAATGAGACACCTCCCGAAACGGTATGTAGTTTTGACACCCTCACAAAGAGAGACTGAACGTCGTTAGACCCCTTTCGCCCTTCGAAGTGGTACTGGACTACATGTTTTATGTCTCGGTCGAGCCAAGGATTCACACGTCAGGATCCCGTTGCTGGATACTGGTGAAGGAGATGAGCATTGTTGGGTCAATCTTGTCCATGCGGAGCTCTGGTGTAGTTACCCTGCTCGCGACATCTGCTTGATCAACACTTCGAGCACTGGATTTACAGCGCGCTGTCAGGAACAACGTATCAGCGTTGCTCCCAAACAAGGGCTTGTGCTGCCACATGGCGTCTATAGTATCAATATGGGCCAGGGACTCGACTTCGAGCTGTCATCTTTCGGAAATGGTCAACAAGAAAAGTGAGACTTGAAGCACAAAATGTGATGTAGGTTACCGATGCAATTGCCATGACCACATCATCAGACCCGACAGACTTCAGAAGGGCCTTCCGAACATATAGGCGCAGTATCATGGTAATCAAGACGGACACGGTGAAGAAGCCGACCAGACCTAGTATGTTGGATGAACGGTCCTCTGCTAGGTATTCGGCAGATCTTGGAGGTCCGGGAGCAGACGGCGGTGCTTGTCGAGCTAGAAGCTCTGCCGCACGGACGAAGAGTGCTGGCATTGTAGGATTGGGGCAACCTGATGTCGCGAATCAGGCTGAAGACACGGTGAAGGAAGTAGGAAAAATGGGAGAGGTGAAATGTGCATGCCGTATAGTGGCATGATAACTTACTGGGATCGTTTAGACGTCACGACCATTCCAAATTGATTGGACCAAAGAAGAACGAGGAGATGAGCCAAGCCAACGTGGTCGTTGATGCAACGGAGTTCGGTTGGTGAACCGGTTCGCAATGGTCGACGATGCCAGTGCGTCTCTCCAGGTTCCAAGCGAGCTACCACGTTTCTCTTGTAGCCACCATCGATATGTGGAGAGCACCCACCTGATCTGGAACCTGCAAGCCGGAAGTAGTAGCTCAAGCAGGTATTGACAGAACAGGATGATCGTTTCTCGTGATCCAAGTGCCATGACGAGATCTGACCCTTTTCTCGATCGCGCTCCGGCTGCCACTGCTGATGGAGCTGTAGGCGTTTACGGAATAGTGATTGACGTGAAGAAGTTTACGTTGATGTCTCCATTGTGAAAAAGCTTTCATTGTGTGGAGTCTGTCAATCGCATAACAATGACAGCCATGGCCCAGGCCCAACGTGGGTAGCTTGGCGATGCCGGCAATACCGCACTTGTCTCTCAAGGATGTACCATGGCCACTGATTTGCAAATGTCTGAAGCTGAAAAGTCGTTGGACGCCATACTGGAGAAACAATTACAGCGTTTGCGTGGCAACGTTCGGTAAGTGCATGCCAGAGATAGCTACCGTAGAAGACAGCGGCGGAGTATCGCGCCATGTCGGCGTCTTGCATAGACCAAGACCATGTCGGCGTTGCGGTGGAGGTCCCACGGGAGCCTGTTAGACATGGCAGTGCAGACAGGTCGGCGATGGCCCGAAGCTCTCCTTGGGCGAGCTACTGGTACGTCGTGTGTTGGCTGAGACACTTGCTGATGCAGTAGCTCTCACACCCGCTGTAGGACAGCGAGTGCGGACGCGAAGCCCGAAGTAACATCAAAAGCAATGACGTGCATAGAAGTTAGTGACGGTCAAAGGAAAGGGAAATTTATTACATGCGAGCTTTTTGTCGATTTGCCATGTTCCCAGGTCCGCGGGACTTTGTGGCTGTAGTGCCATGCGGAGGCGGTTTGTGTGCATCACCGCTAATGCTCGGCGGGTGCTGCTTATCGTGGAAGATGAAGATTTATTATTGTACGACCTTGGAACGATGATGGAGATAGTACCTGAGGAGCAGCCGGGCAGGCTGGAGGATCGATCGTCTGGTCAGCGAGGTGCGGCCCGAACAAATCTTCCGTTCTCCCTTCTCCGTTCTGACACTCTGAGGTAATTATTATTTATTAATTATAATAAAAAACTGGAAAAGGTGGAGAAAGCTGAAGAGATTCCCCGCCCGCGGCAAAGGGAGCGTAGCAACCTGAAGTTTTGGAGAGCTCGGCAGATGTTGTTGTACGGGAATACAGAGGCTGTACACGGGTTATAGAAAGCAATAGAGTCGTGGCTTGGAGGATGCAGAGGACTACTGTACGACTCCTACTGAGGGGTCAGGCACGGAAGCGAAATCCCAAGAGGAAAGGGAGGGAAAAGAAAAGATGGCCCTCCTGCTGTCCTCCTATCCAAATCTCCGATCTAGCTTCATCACACAGGAGGTCCTTGCCAAGGACACGAGACGTGTCTATCGTCATTTCCATCGTCTCTGCTCACCGCCGAAAAAAAGGATCGCGAACCGTGTGCGACGAGTCCTTGTAATAAAGGCGGTAAATAAATTGTGAGAAACAGCCCTTGACTCGCCGATGACTGTGCCTGCTGGGCGTCACCGCGGTCAGGTGTACTTTGCGATTAGCGGCAACGATTCGCGGCCAGCCCAACTCTGTTGCTTGACTCGACCCGCTGCTCCGGATTGGCTGTCGATTGCCATGTGCCTGTGACAGCCTGAAAGCTGGAATCTGACTCGAGCTCCCAGAAGTAGTCTTCTGACGGGCGACTCGGTTGGTGCCTGATGCCAAAGTGTCTCTGCCAGCGAAGAGCCAAGGTATGCCGTCGTCGGCTCGATCTGTTGGTCCGCGATCTGACCATGGTTGTGCCGAAAGCCAAACAGATGTTCAAGACTGGGAGCGTGACCAGAGAGTACCTGTCGATTCTGATCATTTGGCCGGTCGACTTGGCTGTTCGGACTCAGAGTGATGTGAGACGCACGGCTCGGACTCTCCTCTCGTTCCCCTCTAGATTGGGCCCATTTCCACTATCTTCTTAGTGTGATGCATGGAAGTTTGACAGGGCTCTTCGCAAAGTGGAGCCGCGGATCTTGCCACAGTACGATTTTCTTGATTTCATGGTGGCGCACGGATGAGCCGGTATTGTTGCCAGCAACTCGCTCTCGACCAGCGTCATCGTGATTCGTGCGGCACGTTCAGCACGCGACTCGACTGGGAACAGCTCCTCCTCAAGGGATGCCGCACAAAAGAATTTCTTCGACCCCTTGTTCGCGTAGCCCACTCCTTCTGACGTTTGGTGCTTGGGTGCGGGACCTGGTACCTAGTTATATGTATCTCTTCAGCCAGCCCTTTTTTGCCCACCACGCGCCCAACCCATTCTTTTGGTCTTGATCAGCACTCTCACTACTCACTACTCACTACTCATCACTCACTACTCACTACTCATCACTCACTACTCACTACTCACTACTCATCACTCACCACTCACCACCCGACATTATTCAACATCCAATTCGACCTTTATGCCTGCTGAACATCAACGACAATTATTCGAAAATACTATGCCAGCTAGTTGAACCAGCTTGACTACCAATTCACATATCACCTACCACAAGCGAAGCCTGAATAAGCACCCCATTTGTCCGAACTATAACATCAATCAACCACTTTACGTTTGATGTTTGGTTTTGACATGTTCGCCATGTTCAGACCGACTCCAGTCACTCCGCCATCGCCATCTCCTCCTTCTCTGGACCGTCGCAACTCGGATCCTTGCCGTGCGCAGACTGCATCAGTGCCAATGACGGCCAGCTCCCTCCTTGCGCGCATGGTCGCTGTTGCGACGCGACAACCTGTCGTTCAACCAGAACTGCCTTCGCCGACCGTCTCGTCTTTCCACGAGGAGAAGATTGAATGGGAGACTCTTTCACGCCGAGGTTCTGACCCATCGCAATGCGGCTACATTTCCTTTCCCGACTTTGATCGCTTGAGCAGGTCGTCGGCCTCGTGTAGCGACGAGCCATCTTCTACATGAGATCACTCTCTTTTGCCCTTTACGCCCCCCAACACGCGCTGCCACGACCCCCTGTATCATCAATAATCACGTAGTAACGAATCACGACTTCAACATCCCCGGTGTCATTATAAGGCTGTACACTTTCATGACCCATATCTCCGCACTAGATCAGCAACGCACAGTACCCCGTCGCTTTCCCTACGTTATTGGCCCCGGTCGGAGTTTAGTACACGCATCTCTCGGAGTACAGTATACACGTCGCCACTGCGGACCCAGTGCCATCCCCAATGATACCCGGTCACAGAGACACACGGCCACCTCTCAGGAAGACTGCATAAGCGACAAGTATCGATTTCGCTCTCCTTCACGATTGGCGACAGCTGTACAGATGAGAAGCGTACTTGCCTTTTACTAGGCTGTTGTTTCGTATCCACTACGCCGTCGTCGTCGTCTTGGGTCAGTAGAGTAGTGAAAGTAAATTGCCAATGCAAAGAGGAATATGTATTACCATTATCATTCTTCATGTTCTGTGTCACGTCATGAGGCCTCTCTGAACATGCACCTCACTCATCCTCTCCCTGACTCCATCCCACTCCCTCTCCCGTCCCCAACGCCATCAATCCTCTCCTCATCTCCTCCGCCACCTCCCCCATTCCCCTTCCCTCCCATTCTCCCTTCAGATCCGAGAAATCGCAGTCCATGACCCACTTCCCCACCCCATGCTGCAACACATTCCGCGCCCGGTCCCGATCCCCTCCCCTGAGGCCCATACTCCCATGTAACGTCGCCCTCTCCCTGTCCATCCTATACCGTCCGGTATGGAGGATATTATTATCATAAAACACCACATCGCCGGCCTTCATCCTGACCGTTTCCATGCCCTCTATCCTCTGCTCATACGGTCCCGCCTCCCTCTCGGCCTCTGTTCTAGCGCGCTTATGACTCCCCGGCACGACCAGCAGGCTCTCGTCGTCATACAGCGCGAGGTTCCACTGCGCGTGCAAGATCGGTCTACCCAGCCTCTCCACTTCCTCCTCTGCCGACGCGCAAGGGGGGATGTCGTCCCTGTGCCACCGCAGCTCGAAATCAGACTCCGGGCGCACCAGCAGGTTGTACAGTTCCATGACCAGTTCCGTGGGGTCGGCGTCCAGGATCGATGACACCGACGAGAGGATCGTCGGGTGGAAGTACGATGCCGCGAACACCGGGGACGGGCCGAGCGAGGGGTGCAACAAGTGCTGCACCCCCCAGATCCCTTCTTCTCCTGGAGTGCTGGGCCAGGGGGGGAATTGTTTCGGGAGGGTGCGGATGTGGGGCCAGGAGCCGGTGCGGGCTTGCGCAGTGGCGGAGGAGGCGGCGGCGCGGAGAGAGGAGAGTTCTTCGGGAGAGAGGATGGAGGGGACGAGCACGTAGCCTTTGGATTCGAGGGCGGAGCGGAGATTGGCGGTGGTGGTGGTGGTGGTAGTCGTCGTTGCCATGGCGGATAGAGGTGGTAGAGAACGTGATGTAGGGCCGTTGAATATCTGCGAGCAAACGCCGATAATTTGGTCCGACTCGGTATGCACACAAGCACTCAGTGACACCCTGTGATAGCTGTTCCGGTTCAATGAAGCGAGCAGATCCAAAGCCAACACGGTCGTCAAAGAAACAGAAACCGTCAGTGGCTGCCCGATCCATACAAAAAGTTCACGAGATCCTTGCCCGTCTTGGGGCTATTCCAACCCAAAGTGGTTAATCTCTTGCGGGGGGCTTGACCGCAACGTGTCACCCCCCTCCCCAATTTGCTTCATCTTTCGGTGGACACATGCTTTCGGTATAATAAGTGTAGTTACACCCGACCACGTGCGAGGTTGTGACTCGACCTCTGCCTGTTGCGCTGCAACCCGATGGTAGGCGAAGACAGTGATCATTCTTTTTGGATATTCCTGTCAGGGTAATACAATTTAATCCATAGCTTGTCTGCCGGTCAAACACAGGGAAACCAGGATAATGGGATCTTCCAAGCTTGCCCCAGCTTCATTGCTGTGCTTGTCGCTACTGGCAGGATCGACCATAGCACAAGCCGATTTTAGCATAACTTCAGAGTACACGACGTGGGACAACGACAACTGGGTTCTCTCCACGAATCGGCTCATCCAGGGTCAATATCAGTCCAGGGCGCCAATCGGGAACGGGTGAGAATTAATCTATATCGACCCTTGCATGTGAAGGTCACTGACTGGACTAGATACATCGGCTGTGGTCTTGCAGCTGCAGGGCCCTTCTTCGAGGCCGATGTCAATCTCACGAACCCAGATGGCGGAAACCTACCGATCAACGGGTGGCCGCTAGACAATCCTCGACAGACCTTCTGCACAGTCTCAGGCTTCTTCGACTCCCAGGCGAATACTACTCGCACCAACTTCCCGGAGAACCTCCTCAATGGTGGTGAGAGCGTCATTGCTGGTCTTCCAAACTGGCCAAACCTGCACTTGCAAGTTGGTGATATCGTGCTCGATGCCACTGTGGATGCTGCGACCGTCTCGAATTTCCGTTCTTCTAGGTCACTGAGAAATGGACTGCAGACCTGGACATACAACTGGACACCTTCCAATGGCGTCAACATCAGCATCAGCTACGACATGTTCGCGGACAGAAGCAACCCGAACCTTGCAGTCATCCGAATGACGGCCAGCTCTGCTTCCGACCTCAATGCCACAGTCATCGACAACCTCGACGGTCGTGGTGCAGTCCGGTCAATCGGTGGTGAGCGGGCTGAGGTCAACAACAGCAACACCATCTACACATCAGTGTCTCCAAACTGGCTCAGTAACATCACGGCCTGGATCTACTCGACTGTAGGGGGAGATGCTCTGGGAGTCAGAGAAGACACATCTTCAATTCGATATGTCAACGAATCAACCATCAGACAGTCCTTCCAAGTATCTCTTGCGGCCAACACGCCTATCGTGGTCACAAAATATGTCGGTATCGCATCTTCGGATGGGTTCAAAGACCCACAGGAGGTCGCAAGGAGTGCCTCTCAGCAAGCTGCCAACTCTACCTTTGACGCTCTTTTCAACAGCAGTGCTGCAGCTTGGGCCGAAATCGTGGACAGCGACCTGGTTGACGACTATACTCTGCCTGATGGATCCCTGCCCGAGGACGAGAATGTCCGGAACATGCACATCATCTCAAAGGCCAACGCTCACTACCTTTTACAAAACATGCTTCCATCTAACCTCTCTGGTCTGGCCAAATGGTCTGTCAGCGTAGGAGGTCTTGGATCAGATTCTTATGCTGGCATGGTCTTTTGGGACGCTGACATCTTCATGGCCCCAGGAATGGCCATCTCACACCCGCAATACGCATTTCAGATTCCAAACTATCGAGTACAACTTTCCCCGCAAGCTGGCCGTAACGCAGAGCAGTACGGCTACTCTGACGGGTCAATCCTCTATCCATGGACCAGTGGCAGGTTTGGTAACTGCACTGGCACAGGTCCATGTGCCGATTACCAGTATCATCTGAACAGCGATATCTTCCTGAACAATCTCTTATACTGGAGGATCACTGGGGATGACGAGTGGTTCAGGTCTCAGGCAGTACCGATCAATGACGGTATCTTGCAAATGTTCTCTCAGCTAGTCTACTACAACGAGACAGTAAAAGGATATTCCATTCGCAACTTGACAGATCCTGACGAGTATGCCAACCAGGTGCCAGATGGCGCTTTCACTCTTGCATCTATTGCAAAGATCATCGAATTTGCAGAAGGTTATTCCAAACAGTTCAATCTCTCTTACCCGACCAACTATTCCGATATTGCTGGCAACCCAGCTCTACCATTTGCAGAGTCGGGTGTCCTGTCCGAATATCGAGGAGCGAACAACACTGCTGTTATCAAGCAGGATGGTGTCGACCTCATCAACTACCCTTTCGACTATTCGTCCGAGAATTACACCGAGGAAGATAAGCTCACCTCATTGAACTACGTGAGTATCGATTCGTAAGTCCGAGAGCGAAGAAGCTAACGCCATCTAGTACACCAACCTCCAGTCGCCAGACGGACCAGCCATGACCTACAGTCTGTATTCAATATCGGCCAACGCTCTGTCTCCTAGTGGTTGCGCAGCGTACACATACGCTCTTACCGGGTTTCAGCCATATACTCGAGCGCCATGGTATCAATTCTCCGAACAGCAGGTCGACGACTTTGACACCAACGGGGGTACCAATCCTGCTTTCCCATTCATGACCGGTCACGGTGGGTGGCACCAAGTCGGCCCCATGGGCTGGCTCGGCGTCCGCGCTGTCGAGGAACAACTCATTATCAACCCCTCTCTCCCTCCTCAAATCGAGTATGTGTCAATCCGGACCATCATCTTTGGCGGTGCGGGCCTCAAAGCCACCATGAACAGTACCCATACGAACCTCACCCGAGTCGACGCCTCCCGCTACCTCCCAGCCGACAGCACAGACCGGTACTCTGGCCGCGAGATGCCCTTCACACTCGGCTTCTCCCTCACAACTGGCGAAAACCGCACCATCTCCTTGGGCGACACTATCACGATCCCCAACAGGCAATATAGTCTCAACACCACGTCAGCAGGCAACATTCTACAATGCGCCCCCGCCTCTTCCCCCCAAGAGACGCGTCCAGGCCAATACCCCCTCGCAGCGATCGACGGTTCCTCTTCCACCCGTTGGCAACCCACTTCTCAGAACGCCAGCTCTATGACCGTCTCCCTGCGCGGACGAGGGTATCAACCTCTTTCGGGCGCCTCCTTCGACTGGGGTGCCCGTCCCCCTCGCGCCGCAAGACTACAGCTGTACAACGCCTCCTCCCCCTCCGCATCCGATTCCGTACCCATCACGAGCGCAGTGCTGAACATCACCATCTCTGAGCCCTACAACCCGGACACGGAAGCCATTATCCGTCCGTACGTAGGCAACCAGAGTTTCTTCTCCTTCGACAAGCCGGTGTACTCCGGTGACTACGCCACGCTGACGATCGAGGGGTGTCAAGCGGACGGTGAACAGGCGGCGACAGTGGGGGAGTGGAATCTGTACGGCACGGGAGCGGGGACGGCGCTGGAGGACGCGAGGGATGGGTCCGTCGCCGTCGGACGGGAGCAGGCTCGTGTCACGGTGCAGGCGGTGAATACGACCACGACGAACGGGGTGCCGCGGGATGTGGCAGGGCAGGACGTGCCGGGGGGTGGACGAGCAGGGAGTACTGGACGTGGGCAGGGAGTCGGGAGTGCGAGCGCTGGATGCAGAGATTTGGTGAGCTGGGGTGTGGTGGCTTTGGGAATGGCGGTTGGGGTGGTGATGGTGATGTGAAGCGCCTCACTCTCTCTGGGCAGCACAACAGGAAACAGGAAAAACTTACCAACCAGAACCAGAAATGACCATGATGCCCCAGGATGACGAGGACAGGAAAGAGATCAATGGTAGTAGTAGTAGTAGTAGTAGTAGTAGTATTGTGTAATAACCCTCACCCTCTCATTCCTTTGGTGCCTCCTCCTCACGCTCCTTCCTCCTCCTCTCCTTCTCCTCGCCCCAGAGTCTCTCGCACTTGTCCACAATCTCCTTGTTGCGTCTCATCCCGTCAGTAGCAGCCCTGTTCCCCGCTTCGCCTTTACTCTCCCCTTCCCCCCTGCCCAGCACATGGTTCTCATACCCCCATCCCGTCAACGCCACTTCTTGGTAGAAAATCTGCGTCTTCTTCATCTTCACCGGCGCTTTGTACTCCCTGTACACGAGCCGGACGTGGGCGGGACAGATCCGTTGCTGGAGCGTGGCTTTGGCTTTGGGATCGTATGGGTTTGTGCTCGCTTGGTTGGCGCGCATGGCGGCGAGCAGGTGAGCGTCGGCGGCATCTTGATCGGCGACTTTCGCACGGGGGGGTTTTGGCGCTTTGGTGCTGGGTGGAGCTCTGTGCTTGGTGTGTGGGAGGCCAGGGGCAGCTACGTCTCCGCCCCAAAGAGACCAATGTTCCCGCCACTCTGTGAGCTGGGAGAGATCGCTCTCGCCCGTCTCCTGGATCAGCAGCGGCGTCCAGAGTGTCCAGAGCCAGGACTGTGCTGTGCTGTAGCCATCTACTGGATTCGACAGGACCAGAGCGGCGATGTACGCCTCGAAGCAGTCTGCGAGGATCTTGTTGAGACCTTTGTTACCTTTACTCGGGGCGTGTTTGGCGTTTGAGAATTGGGCAAGGTCGAACCCGTGGTCCTGCAGTCTTTGGTCGAAGCCATATGCACGGGAGAAGCGCATGAGGGTGGTGTTCGTGACAAGGACCTCACGGAGTTGAGACTGTCGACCGGCAGTGAGGTGAGGGAAGCGAGAGAAGATAAGGGTTGATGCCATAAGTTCTATATATGCATCACCCAGGAATTCGAGGCGTTCGTAGTTGAGCTCTGCAGCATTGCCGGTAGTTTCGACGGGTCTACCTGACTGATCAAATGCTTGACCTGATACGCGATCTACTCTAATGACCGATGTATGGACAAATGGCGAACTTGTGTAAGGTCCTGGCTGAATTTGAGGAAGTGGCGGAAGTATGGTCGAGATCTCTTCTAGGTCAGGTGCAGCGGGTATTGGTGGCGGACCTGGCAGGCTCTGGATCTTAGAACCACTGCCATTGATCGAAGAACCATGATCCCGGTGTCTCTCGCGGTCAGCTACGACTTGTGTCCGCAATGTGTTCAGGCTTTCGATCTCGTGCTGCTCAAGGATCTTCTTGATCTTTGAATATGCTAACACCTTCTCGAGTGCAGAAGCCATGTCTGCGTCAGAGGCAGTCTCCACTGTCGTATTGGATCTGCTGGGGACCTTTGTAGGCTGCTCGCCATCCTGTTCAAAGCTCCCTGATCGCTCGTTGGAATTATGTACCGTTTTCCGCACCTTTGTCGCCCTCAGCTCTCCGCCGTCATACTCCAGACCTTCCCGCTTCATCTCAAGCAGGGAACATGAAGTAATCGAGATGACACACTTACTCAAGCCATACCTGTAGTAATATGAGCAGGCTCTGTACTCTTATGAGAAGAATTGACTTGAGACCAAGTAATAATATATTTCTCGAACCACAGGCTTCCCGGGCCGCACACCGCGCGAAGCTCCTCATTGGCCAGACATGACTTCACTCTCCAATTGCTCGCAGCTTGCAAAAAGATGAAATCGCCTTCAACCTAGACTCCCTCCCGCCTTCACCTCTAACACAGCAATCGCCTCTCTCTCAGCGCACAATTCCTCAATCCCTCAATCTCCCGTTCGACTTCTGTTCCTGGCTCTTTCGAAATGCCCCCCAACCCCGTCCGCCAAAAACGCACCGCAGAGTCCTCCGCGCGCTTCAACAGCGCCAAAAAGCCTCGCTTCGACTACCGCAACCCCTCCACCCTCGCGCCGGACACCAACGACGCGGACGAGCAAGACACGATCCTCGACCTCGACGAGATTGGCCGGTCAGGGCAACACACCAAGCGCAATGCGGTGAATCTGGACGGATTCGAGAGCGATAGTAGCGGGGGGGAATATGAGCGCCCTACCAAGTCGGAAAGGGCGGGAGGGGAGGACAAGGGGAGCAAGGATGAGGAGGAGATGGACATGTTTGCTGATATGGAGCCCGGGGATGGGGATGATGACGAGCAAGTGCAGCGAGAGGGGAAGAAGGGGAAGGAAGTAAGGTTCTTGGACGTCAAGGATATTGAAGGCCAGGATCTGGGGAGTCGGAGTGGGGGACATGTTAGTGGGAATTTACTGCTTGATGGGAAAGGAAAAGGGAGGATAGGGGACGAGGTGGAGAGTTCGAGTGAGAGTGGGGATGATGAGGAGCGGGATATGCTGGATCCTGAGGATGAGGATGCTGCGGAGGTGGGGGCGGGGAGTAAGAAGAAGCATGCACCGAAGTTGGATGCATTTAATATGAAGGATGAGGCGGAGGAGGGGCGCTTTGACGAGAGCGGAAATTTTGTGAGGAAGGCAGTAGATCCGGACGCGGTGCATGATAATTGGTTGGACGGGTTGAGCAAGAAGGACGTGAAGAAGGCAAAGGAGGCGCAAGAGCAGAGAGATGCGGACCGGCGGAGGAAGGATGCGGAAATGGACAAGGTGCTGACTAGTGAATTGCTCTCGACACTGATACGACATCTCGAAAAGAGTGAGACGCCACTCGAAGCACTACAAAGATTAGGTGGCAAGAAGAAAAAGGTTGAAAAGAAAGTGCCAAAGTGGAAGCGGAAGAAGCTTGAAGCTACTGATCGTGACGAGATGGAAGTCGATGTTACCAAGGAGGAGGATCCGGCCGAGAAGAGGAGACGAGAACAAGTAGATGCAATCACAGGCGCGGCAGATCAGCTGTTCTCGAGAGACCAGCCAGACATCTACCAACAGGAACGGGAAATGCTCATACGGCAATACAAGCGGGAAACAGGCGAAGATTGGGTGGAGCCAGAGACACAGAATGGCAATGGATCACATGCAGATGGGAGACAGTGGGAGTATCGATGGTCAGATGCTCGAGATGGCGGAGGCAGCCATGGACCTTATGATGGCGCCACCATGCAGGCCTGGAATCAAGCTGGCTACTTCGGCGAGGGTGTGGAATTCAAGCAAGTGGGAGACGTGGACTGGAGCAGGGCAGTGGACTTTGTTTAGCGAGACTTGCATTGTATCATCTGAACATGTATTGTCTAATTGCAGGTAAACCAAGAGCCTGATATGTACAAGTACAAAGACCAGAGAGATGAACGACGCGAAAGCATGACACCCAAAGATAAAGATCCCCAGCGCGAAACCCAGAACGCAATGTTGTTCAGATGAATTTCATCCGCTTGGCAATCAAGACGCATATCAAGACGAAGCCAAGCATAACACCGACAATGCCGAACCACCATCCCAAGCCAGGATCGTCCTTTCCAGGAACCGTTACGTTCATGCCGAAGATACCGGCAATCAAGTTGAGTGGGACAAGGATGGTCGCGATGAGAGTGATCTTGCTAAGCATTTGATTGGCATCGTTGCCTTGAGCAATGTTGTCGAGGGAGATCTGAGCCAGGTAGTTGGAATGGCTGCGACTCAGCATCTTCTCGAAATGGCCCAAGTTGCTCATCATGGTGACGACATGATCCTGAACGTCGGACAAGTAGAGACCCACGTCACCACGAGGAGTGACAGAGTATTGCTCATTGCATCGCTTGGCGAAGCCCTTGATGACATCGGCCTTTCCGCCAAGTAGACGAAGCATCTGCATGACCCTTTTGCGGCAGCCACCGATCTGGCGGAGGATCTGTTGGGCATCCTCGAAGCGCGAGATGAAGACTTGATCTTCGATGGCGTCGGACTCGTCCTCGATTTCCTGGATGATTGGGGCGAAAGAATCGACAATCTCGTCAATCAATGCGTAGCAGATCCAGTCGGCGCTTAGGTTGACGTAGTCACGAAGTCGTCCAATACGCTTGCGGACGTTGCTGGCATGATCGTTTGGACAGAAGCTGAAGGTGAGCAGTCCCTCACGGAAGACAACAGCGTAGACGTTGACAGGGTCCAAATAGTTCTCCGAATCGGCATCCTCGTTGTAGAAAGAGCGGAAGCAGACAAAGTAGTAAGATCTGAACAGCTCAACCTTCTCACGGGTCTCTTGCGTGGTAATGTCTTCACGTGTCAAAGGATGAATACCAAAAGCCTTGCAGATGACAGCAACTTCCTCTTCTGAAGGGTTGAGCATATCCAGCCACCAAACACCGCCTTCGGGACCAAGCTCGAAAAGGTCGCGGAAGCCTTCGCCAGGCATGATGAGTCCTCCAAGCTCGGCAGAGTGGACGGTCTCATCAGCCTCAGACGAGAAAAAGGTCCAGCGATTGACCTTCTTACCAGCAGTCTGGGGTCGAGAAAGGCTCGTGGTCGAGTTGTTGATATCATCGTCGACGCCCAACTTCTCGTTCTCAGACTCGCCAGAGTCGCAAGGGCTGAGCTTGCCAGCATTTTTACGAAGATCTTTGAAGACCTGGCGTTCCTTTTGCTTCGCAGGTGCAGCGAATGGATGAGCAACAGGCGTTTTCTCATGCTGTTCTGCAACGAATTCATCGAGCTCCTCGAAATCGATAGTGTAAGTCTTATTCGTCTCCTCAGGCGGGAAGCACACATCGTCTTCGGCGAGACTGCGGAGGGACTTAGTGTCACCAGCGAGTTCTGGTGAACGCACTTCGCTGAAAGTTGGTCGACGGCGATGTGTGTCGTTTGACACGGTCCTCTGCAGGCTGACCATGGACTGGTTCCTGCTTCCGATTGTTCCGGCCCTGCCACGGCGGCGAGTGGGGTCAGCGAACGCATCGACGGAGTTGGGTGGTGATGATGATCGGGATCGGGATGATTCACGACTCCTGTTAGCAGTCGGATCGATAGTCGGACGTCGGAAGGCGCTTCGACGAGCTACGATGGGGCTCTGTTGACCAGACCGTGCAGTTCGACCAGAGCGAATGCTGTCGTCGTCGGCAACAGCCTGCTCAAAGTCCCTTGCAACCATTCCAGGGGACAAAAATTGCGCCAGTGGCACCCTGGGAGTTGCTGCCGGTGCTTGGGCATCATCTTGGATGCTGGCCAGTGTTCCTCGCCTGGAGCGTTGACCGTCTGCTCTGGGCAGAGCCTCAGGCTGATTGCGGTGGTCATCCAGATCAGGCTCAGGAGTACTGAACCTGGTGTGGGATCCAGAGCGTGGAGTATCCGTCATCTTGTCGAGGTTCCTGGCTGTTGTGTTTTGGTTGATCTTGATACTTCGGAACGTGTTCTTCTGGCGCCTTTGTCTATGTTCTACCAGTGAGCGGCGCGCGTGCGCTCACCTTCTTGCTCGGTACAATGCGATCAAGATATCCTCCTGGGATATTCCTTCTTCTATTCCCACGGCCCTCTCGGACTGACTTGAGGTACGCGATTATCCCATCAGTAGATTTGGATTTGTGCAGTAGGTATGTTTGTTATAGACTGTGTTCGTTGTAGACGGCTCAAGGTCGGTAAAGTTATGGAGGCTTCTTGCAACCTCCGCACACGGCCCAGAATCTGGGGCCGAGGAGCGGTCGGACGAAAGAGAAGATGATATTGAGTCCCGCCAACTTGGTGGTAGTCTGGTGAAAGACGCCGGAGCGTCGGGGTCGTTGGAAATTAGGGAAGGTAGCAGACGTCGTCCTTCTCCCTTCAGTCCAGCAGTTAGGCTTGTCTGTGTTCGATATTTGGACAATCTGAGGATGTCCAGGTCGTCAGAAGACGTCGAGAGGGCTGTGTAAGTAGTATCGTAGGTGATGAAGACGTTTAGGACGTCGGTGTAGGTGGAAGAGTTTTGCGAGGACGATGACGGGGAGAAAACCGTTGCTTGGGCGTCGGCCAGATCTGCAAGACGCAGGGCTTAAAAATTCAAGATCGATCACTGGCTGATTTATGCCGGCTTACCTACGCTTCCCTGACTAGGTACCGTCCCTTCCATGGAAGGATGGTCGAGTCATTTTCACGACCACAGACTAAACACACGGTACACTTAGATGATTATGACCACCTTGGGTACCGATCTCTCTACGTAGGTTAGGTAAAGTTGGTGCAGCCGACATACTTGGGTGCTGACAAGCATGCGTCGTCACTGTTCAGCATGTACTATATGGAAAAACGATTAATTTCACAATGTTAGACTAATAAGGTAACATCAATCAGCCGAGAAATGCGGCTCTCGCTTCTTCCCGCATTTGAGCCTCGTTCGGTCTCCACATGGCGAACGTGTCCCCTAGCTCAACATACAAGACACTCGTTCATATTGTAACAACCACGACTGTTGTATATCCGAGTAAGAGCGATCGTCTACAACATCAGGACTCGGCCATAGCGACTTTGTGGTCTTGACGATATGGACGCATATCTAGACAAGGCTCGAGACATCTGGGAGGGACAGATAGTAAGATCTCCGGGTCTTGATTCCATAGTGTTGAGCTTTACTGATCCAATGCTCAGGACTTCGAGGGGCAGAGATTGGTCGAAGTTCTATCAAATGTCCTGCTCTCGGTAGTAGGAGTATGTGTCTTTTGGCATCTCGATGAGCGGTTACTAATTCATCTCAGGTCACTGCATTCTTGGTCGGATACATCACTGAGAACATCACGTACACGCTTTGGCTGGGTCTGGCAGGTACAGCATTCACATTCCTGGTTGTGGTTCCACCCTGGCCGTTTTTCAATCGCCACCCTGTCAACTGGCTACCATCAACAAAGTCATCGGGATCGTCAAATTTTAACATTGTGGTAGACGGGAAGAAAGTCCAGTAGTCATGATTCATGATTAATCCGTTATGAAGCCCTCTCGGACTGTATGCACCATGTGCCGTTCGTATGGAGCTCCATCGTGCTTTTGGCACTCTGGTGGGTATTCACGTCACGAGCCATCCGTGGTTGCTCTTCTTCCGGCCTTTCACGTCGTGCTCGTCTTGTCTTTCTAGAGCAGTCTCAAATGCTGGTGATCGTACCACTCCTCTCCGTGCTCTTTACTGCTCTTTATCACAGTCCCGACTACCGTCCGTATTTCTGGAAGTCCCAGTCTCTGTTATCTAATGGGCAGACTTGACGAGTCTTGAGCCATCTCGTAATACAGTGAAAGTGGAATGCGTGCTACGTATCGTGTCAGTACTGATCTACTTGGGCGATGGTACATGGGTACTCACATTGCAGATACCCCATGCCACAGTACATTCCTCGCTGGTGGCAGAAGCCTGGTTTGCTTGGCAATCGATGCCTGTGCTTGTATGAGCAAAGAATCGATAGTGGTGTATCAAGATAATACTCACAGAGGTCCATGATGTGATTACGGCAAATGGCGCAGTTGTCGACGACAATGTCCCACGCCCAAAGTGCGACGGCGTTCCACTACAATCCCATGTCAGTCTGGCAATGATCATCAAATGTCCTTGATACCCACCTTTTTGACCTCGAAACGCTTCTTCTCGTCACCATCGGCTCCCTTCGCGGCCTTTCCCTTTGGTGGGGCATCGGTCATCTCCACGTCGGCCATGATGAGGATACTGGAGCTCGCTCTAATCTGTGATATATACCGAGGTGTACGACGGAGTAAGTTGAGGATCGTATGGTCAAGATGAGAAACCAGGTGTGAGTTTGGAAGGCGACGGTCGAGTGAAAGTAGTTTGATCGACGTGAATATGTAGAAGCTTGAATGCCTCTACCTAGATGTTCTTGAGCCGCATCAAGCTGCAATCGATAAGGCAGCAAAGCTTTGGCCATTCAAGCTCCGAAAGCGGGCTGTGCGTGCCTGAGGCGTGTGATTGGGTAGCCTTTGCCCAGCCGCACATGTCGAAGTATGACATCGATTCCACCTTGTATCTATCTAGTCGACTAAACATGACATTCATCACCATTTACTACCTCATTCATTTCGATTTCGGCGTCGCTATCGCTTCAAGACCACCGTGCTCTTTACCAACTGCCTTTTTGCCCGTCTCAATCTAGCTCAATCGCCCCTGCTTCGTCGCGCAGCAAGCTCGTGCGCGCGATAACGGCTGCTACCTTTGCCGCCGACAACAACCTCTATACAACCACAACACAGGATAATATGACTGCAGTGCTGTTGCCTCAAGCTCATATCCCAGCCATGCAGTCAGAAGGAAACGACTTACCAAGCCCGCATCCTCGCGCGCGGCGACAAAACAACAAGCAAAATCGTCAACAATTCCATAACCAAGAAGCGCTGTCAGACTCAACCATCCCGCATACCAGCACACCAAAGGGCAAGAAAGCGCAGAGAAACAGCCAATACGGGGACCGATCCGCCTCGGCGGCTGTGCCCAACAACAGGCAAGCGCATGGTGGACAGCAGCAGAAGAGCAGGCCGGTATCTGTGGCAGCAACAAATGGAAACTTGGCAGCGACCCCAGCCAAGGCATCTTATGCTGGCGCTGCTTTCAATGCGTCACCTGCGCCGTCGTCACTGCCTGTTCCAAAGTTCTTCAGCAAATCAGTACCAGGACCCAATGCTGCATCAGGTCTGCAAGCTAGAGTCGACAGAGAAGGCGACAAGTCGGATTCTAACGACGCTGGACCGCAGTCTAGCTTGTCGCCAGTACCACAAAGAAGTGCAGTCAAGTCACCTCTGGATATGTTCTTTGATGCAGATAGGCAAGAGAAGGCTCGAACTGGAAGCGCAGGTGGTCCTCAACTAGGGCACTCGTCCTCCCAATCTCGCAGCGAAACGCCAAACAAGTCCAGGGATATGTTCATGTTGGAACTGGATGGCTCCTCCAGTCCGGCTGCTAGCCAGCGCGGCATACCTTCCTCTGCCAGACCTCAAGCTTCTATCGAACGATCTCGCACTGCTCCCGACAATGTGCCTACTTTGCAATCGTCGGAGGAGTCACGTCGTGCTCAGCAAACCCAATCACTCAAGTCATTCTTGAATCTCACGGCCGCAGAATCTCCAAACAACTCACCTTTCCTTACCACTCCACAGAACAACAACTTCGCCACTCCTTCTCAAACTCCTCAGCAAGATCCAAACCTCCTCTATGGAAACCGCAACCTCTCGCCCATGTTCCAAGCCGCTCGATCTCCCGGATCTCATCAATCACCTCAGCACCCGCCCTTCCAACACATGTCTCCTCAAAATAATCACAACAATTACTTTAATGTGTATTCAAACAACTTCATGTCACCGTCAAAGTCACCACATCCAGCCCCTGTACAGAATTATGACATGTATCAGCCGAACTTTGGCAGTCAGAGACCGACGCAATCACCTCATGCTGGGCCACCGAGCTGGCAACCGAATGTACCCAATGGACTGCCACCTCAAGGGAATACGCCGAATAGCGCCAACCATGATGTGCGCGCAATGGAGGACAAGATGCGCAGGATGCTGAAGATGGGCTAGCGGATGGATTTGCATTTCAACATTGCAGTCTTTCAGCGAGGCGTTTTGGATTGCATCGTGGTGAATAGGGGTTGGCTGCATCTTGCATCTTATGTATGTGCATGGCACGAGATCCAGCGTGGTTCTGGGTCCATGCTAGTCCGAGGAAGAAGGGTCTGGATAGATGTCCGGATCGGTATCATGTGGTATCTGAACGTACATGACGACGATCTTTACGACTATCCGAACTGGCGGGAAGTGTATATAGCCACATAAAAAAAAATCAAGAAAAACAATTTGCTGGTTTGCAGGCCTGAGGGCTTGCGGCCACAATACAAATCTCTTCCCATTGGATATATGTTTGTGGTGAATGACGAGTGTTTGGATGGAAGGGGGAACCAAGTGGCAAAACAATCCATTACAATGCCACCTCAAATACACGCTTGCTATGCCCACGAAAACACAATGCCATGTTCCACATTCTGCCAACCATCGTCTGTGCTTCTCCAGCGTTTTTGTACCACCAATCTGCTTCCACCTTGTCCCCTTATTCTTTTCAAGATGATGAAGCCGATCACTCCACCAACCCCAATTTCTCCAAAGGCAAACAGTTAAACACCGTGCTCACCACCGCCATGACGGTGCTGACCACGATGAGCACCCAATTCAACCACCTCTCCGCCCGCGGTATCTCCTTGCCGAACAACTTGAGGTGGAACGCCAGGGGTAGTATGATGCAGATACTGAAGCACGCCACGCTCCCGACCAGACTCATGATTGTGTCGAAGCTGGGCAGGACGATGGCCATGAGCACGAAGAGGATCGTGATGAGGATCTTGATCGCTGCCCTTGCGATCTTGCGGGAGGCGAGTTTTGTGCCCGTGGACGGCTGGGCCGGGGGGTCGGAGCGGACGTCGAGGGAGAGCAGGACCTCGACGGTGGAGATGATGGGTCGGGCGTTCAGTGGGATTTTGGTGAGGGGGATGACGGCAATGCCGATGCAGATTATGACCGAGATCCATGCCGGATAACCCTCTTCGAGCAGGATGTTGGAGGTTATCTCGTCCCGGACTTTATTGCCAAACATGAGCAATCCGATGACGGCCATGAATATGTCCAGCAGGGAGGTGATGATGTATGTCGTGTTCACGGCCCGACGGTATTTATACGGGTGGCGCATGTCGCGGTAGATGTTGGGGAAGACGCTGTGGCCACCCCAAGGGGACATGAGGAGGCCGAAGGAGATGGGGATAGTGGCCCAGTTGACGGGAAAGAGAGGGGTGGGCATCGGTGAGCGCAAGGAGCCGGGGGCGGTGGGTTTGAGGAGACCGTCGATGAAGACAGCTAGGACGATGGTGGTGCAGGAGACGATACCGAGTACGGAAGAGAAGGAGAGGAGGCGGAGGGGAAGGAAGGAGAGAGGGATCAGGAGGAGGCCGCAGATGATTTTCCAGGTGGTGACGTTCAGGCCGGGGACGAGTGCATCGAGAGAGTCGGCGAAGAGGACGACCAGGGCAACGCAGGCGCCGAGAAGCTCGGCGCAGAATAGAAGAGAGGTGAGGAGACGAGCGCGGTGGCCGAATGAGACAAGGGCGAGATCGGCAAAGGTGATGAGAGAAGAGTCGACGTCAAGGCACTTGGCGAGAATTTTGGCGGTGTATTGCGTGACGATAGCAGCCCAGAGCAGGAAGAGTAGACCGATCACCCAGCCAGAGTACTTCATGGCGAGCGGCAAGGCAAGGAGGCCTACTCCGATGAGGACGTTGACCGAGTTGAAGATGGTTTGTGGGAGGGTTGATTGACCAACCACTACGTTTACAATCTTCCCGTCGTCTTCCTCAACCTGTTTGACGAGGAGAGGCTCCTGCTCTCCTTCTTCACCGACCGGGCCAACATGAGCTGGGACACTCGTTGGAGGAACAGCAAGCGACGGCCTCGGCAGTCTACCAAAATGCCTCGGTGACGACTCGAATCGCGATGTGACGCTACCATAGCTAGTGCCATAACTGCCGCCAAAGACTGACTGGAGCTGAGGATCCACTTGAAAGACGCTCTCCTCCCGTGCAGATGGCCGTCCACGCATTGTGCTTCCTTCCGATGCCGTCCATGATCCTTTGGAAGGGTGACCATCCTCCTCGACAATCACATTGTCAGATGTCCTTCGGCCCTCGGCCTCGAAAGCTGATCTCAACAAGGACCGACGCTCCTGCGGCGATGCTTCCTCCACATCCGGTGTACTGAAGCTAGAGTCTGCCTCGTCCTCTGCGTCTGTGATTATGAAAGAGGGCCGCGGCGCGGGAGTGACTTCGTGGAAGAGACCTGCTCGGGTCCATGATCTGGCGAAATTGTCGATACTGTTCACACCACCAGCATTTCTCAAGGTATTGATCCGCATGGACATGGAGGACCTCCTCCGGCGTAGATTTTGTGAGAAAGACCCATCTCTTGGGTGCGTTCCATAGTCTCTTTCTGCTGTCGCATCTTCTTCAGGAAAATGCACTCTGCTGCTGGAGGATCCGGAAGAGCCTCTCCGTCCACCACGTTCATAGTCAGCCCAAGAGGTGGGTATGGGCTGTCTGCTGTTTTGTCCCGAGGGCATACTGCAAATGTGTTGACGTCGAAGACTGGAACGGCCAAGCTAACCCCGCGCGATAATGTTGTCCGACTTTTTTTCTTCCCGCAAGCGAGAAGTGCTCAAGGATGCATAAGGTGATATTAGGCAAGGAATGCAAAGGAGTGACAGTGACGGTAGCAAGTGATTCGCTAGCAGGAGAAGAAAAGTGTACAAGGAGAAGAGGAGGTTGAGTCGAGGCTGAAAGTTGTAGCATTTGGCAGCTTATCTATATTAGCTTTTTGGCAGTCATATCGCCAGTCAAGATCTTTTGCTGCTCGTCTCGGTCCGTTGGAGATTGCTATGCGCTAAACCACATGCTGGGGTCTCTGCTGGTCCGATTGGACCGCGGCTACGCGATTGTGAAGAGACATGTTCCCGGAGTACAGGCATCTGTCCACAGACTGGTTGTCTGATGATATGGCCCGAGATATGACAAGTATGGAGAAGTAAACAAAACTCCTGAACCCTGAAAGGTGTCAGTTGTGGATCTCTTGAAACTCTGCCGTTGCTTCACAGTCATTCCATTATCAATTTTAACGAAATTCGCCCGGCGACTGACGTAGTCGGGACAAGCGCGGAGGCGGACCGAACGTCGCCAAGTTTCATGCCACTCAGGCGTGAACAATTTTGTCCCCTCTGACTATTAACAACACCAGCGGTCCAGTCTCAAGCCGGAGCTGACTGTTGTATCCTGTACTTGTGAGTCCTTCGATTCCAGCTTTATCTCTTTACAGCTCTTCGCATCGTCAACTTCCCCTTTTTTTACTGACACAACCTCACCAGATCTGACAATCAGGCGCGCAATACCGCCCCGCTCCCATCATGAGCAGCGCGCAGCCTCAAGGAGGAGAGGCGGAGAAGAACATTGAGATATGGAAGATCAAGAAGCTCATCAAACGCCTCGAGCAGGCCCGTGGAAATGGTACAAGCATGATCTCCCTAATCATCCCGCCAAAGGATCAGATCTCGCGTGTCTCCAAGATGTTGGCTGAAGAATTTGGTACCGCCTCCAACATTAAATCACGCGTCAACAGACAGTCCGTCTTGTCCGCCATTACTTCGACCCAGCAGCGTCTCAAGCTGTACTCAAAGGTCCCACCGAATGGTCTGGTGGTCTACTGTGGTGAAGTCATCACCGCGGAAGGAAAAGAGAGGAAGATCAACATCGACTTTGAGCCTTTCAAGCCAATCAACACCTCGCTCTATCTCTGTGACAACAAGTTCCACACAGAGGCTCTCAGCGAGTTGCTCGAGTCCGACCAGTCCTTCGGCTTCATTATCATGGATGGCAACGGAGCCCTTTTCGGTACGCTCAGTGGCAACACTCGTGACATCAAGCAGAAGTTTTCCGTCGATTTGCCCAAGAAGCACGGTCGTGGCGGTCAGTCCGCCCTGCGATTCGCCCGTCTTCGTGAGGAGAAGCGTCACAACTATGTCCGCAAGGTTGCTGAAGTCGCCGTCCAGAACTTCATCACCAACGACAAGGTCAACGTTGCCGGCTTGATCCTCGCTGGTAGTGCCGATTTCAAGAACGATCTCAACATGTCCGACATGTTCGACCAGCGCTTGCAATCCAAGGTTATCAAGGTTGTCGATGTTTCATATGGAGGAGAGAACGGCTTCAACCAGGCTATTGAGCTGTCTTCGGAAACATTGAGCAACGTCAAGTTCATCCAGGAGAAGAAGCTTATCAATAAATACTTTGAGGAAATCTCTCAGGACAGCGGTCGTGTTTGTTACGGTATTGAGGACACTCTCAAGGCTCTGGAGCTCGGGGCTTGTGAGACCCTTATTGTCTTCGAGAACCTGGAAATCACCCGCTGGACACTCAAGTCTGCTGCTGGATCTGAGGTGATTCTACACACCACCAAGCAACAGGAGCAGGACCGCGCAATGTTCATGGACAAGGACACTGGCCAGGAAATGGAAGTCGTCGATCAAATGACTTTCCTCGAATGGCTCGCGGAAAAGTACCGTGACTTTGGTGCTACTCTAGAATTCGTCTCCGACCGTTCCAGTGAAGGCAATCAGTTCGTCAAGGGCTTCGGTGGTATCGGCGCCATTTTGCGCTACAAGGTCAACTTTGAACAGCTGGCCGATTTTGACGACGAGGATGAATTCTATGACGATTGACAATTGGCCCCCACTACACATGGTGAGGTGCGGATGAACGATGAGCCTGCTCCTCCGGAACAGGAGCAGAGCGATACACCTCGCCTTGTGCAGGAGCAACCATCTCCTGCCCCTGCCACTGTCCATGTGGCTGTCAGGGTGGTGGCCGAGGAAGAAGCTGCCGCTGAAGCAACTGCTGAAACGGAAGCCGCCACTCTTGGAGAGAGCATTACCATGATCGCCAGCCAGCCCGAGGAGGTAAGCGCACTATACCTGCACGAATAGCGAATGCCCATTGACCAATTTTAGATCCCCTGGTACGAGCAGCCGTGTGGCATGACTCCCGCTGAGACGATCATGGAGCGCAGACGATCTTCTCTCACTCGCCCACCATTCGCGCCGAGCCCGCTGCGCTCGTCCATGACGATGAGCTATTAGCCGGTCGGCTCGAAATCACTCGGGTGATGCTGGAAGAGTGATTTGAGGGATTAGTTGATAGAGAAGATACGGCGAGATCAGTGGTAGTCTAGTTTCGGGCACGGTTTTTAGAATGTCAATCACTTCCAAATACCTGCGTTCGTCATGTTTTGCTATTCCATCTGTATTCTCTGCATCCTGCAACTTGATGCGCCCTACGCGTGATCGCAGTGCCCCACATTGAAATTCTGCGAGGTCGGACTTCACATTCTGCGAAATCTGCATCTCTCAATGCAACCAGCTGTATATACTTTGGTCTCTGTTTACGGAAATCGATTCTCTCTGAGCAGACGCTGTGGTACGGAATGCTGTGCTTCGGAGGCAATTATTCAGGGACCCGATTAGTGTTGACACAGGTACTCTATTGCTTGCCAATTCGAAAATGGCCAACGAAGTGGCATACCTGGGTCCCAAGGCCTCTTATACCCACCAGGTAAGTTTTCAGATCCTTTCAATGTTAGCAACATTCCCAAAGCCACTGTTGTGTTCCTGGCCAGCATAAGCTGCCAAACCATCCCGAGGAAAATGCACTGCATATAGTAGTCAATACTGAGCTCAACCTACCGTATACTCATAGATATGAGTGATAGCAGGATTGGTTATCTTCTCATCTCTTCGATGCTTGAATAGAAGACATGAGAGCTCACACCGTTAGGCCACTCTGCAGCACTTTCCCCCTTCCTCGTCAGCAACCCTAACTCCGTCTTCTTCGATCGCCTCAATCTTCACATCAGTTCAATCATCCGAGACAGAATACGGCGTCGTCCCTTTTGAGAACTCCTCAAATGGCGCTGTACTATCTACTCTTGACCTCTTCGCCTCTCTCCCATCCACTCACCCGGATGTAACCATAGTAGGTGAGCAATTCGTCGACGTGCACCACTGCTTACTCGGCCGACTGGTATCCCCATCCCATGGATCCCAAAGACCATTCAAGATCACCTCCTCCGGCTTCCGCGACGGCGCCGTCCCGACTAGCGACGGTCCCACGCCACAATCCCGAGAATCAGACCTCCAACGTCTAAAAGTGATCCACTCTCACCCCCAAGCCTGGGGGCAATGCACCTCCCTCCTCTCCTCCCTGCCGAACACAGAAAGAGTCGACTCCTCCTCTACCTCCGCCGCAGCAGCCAGGGTAGCTTCTCTCGCCTCCCAAAGCGCAGACGGGACGACAGGTGAAGCTGCCATCGCGAGCCGATTGGCGGCGGAGGTTTACGGTCTCGACATGCTGCGGGAGAACATCGAGGATCGAGCGGATAACCAGACGAGGTTCTTCGTACTTGCGCGAAAACCGACACCCGCCTTGGACAACACTACAGGCGATGAGGCTTCGCAAGCGGGAGAGGCACAAGGGACTAAGACCCTCCTGCATTTCCGCGTCCCCGTCCACGGCGATCCAGGAGCGTTGGCGGACGCGCTGGCCGTGTTCAAGAAATACGACCTGAGCTTGAGCAGTATGTATACCCGCCCTGATCCTGAGGCGCCGGAGCAGGATGTCCAGGGGAGCGGGGGGAGGAGGTGGCGGTATATATTCTTTGTCGAGTTTGGCAGTGCAGCTGGGCAGGAGGAGGCCGTAGGGAAAGCTGTGGAGGAGTTGAGAGGAGTGACTAGGGGCCTTTGTGTTGTTGGACGGTGGGGGAGTTGGTCCTAAGAGGGCGTGAAGAGAAAGGAGGAGGTGGAAATGTGAAACGATCATGGGTTGAGCTTGAGTGAGAGAGGGTCACTTGGAGGGTTTGGTAGGAAGATAAGGTACTGGTGCCATGATGTCCATGAACACCAGTAGGAAGGACCGGAAGGGTTCGAAGCGAGATCATGGTGTGACAAAGGCAGTGATCAAGCAATATGAACGCGATAGTCCATTTGCTACCACAGCTGGGCAGTAGAGATTGAGGTGGGACGGTAGCCAAAACTGCGCAGGAACGGACAGAAGCGCTGTGGAGCTGTCCATTGATCATGACCTTTTCATACTAGGACTGGATGAGCTGCCTCGAGTCACCCTCACGACAGCCTTGGCGTATTTCCGACAGCCAGATGTGGCTTTCAATGGGAAGCGCACAACACATCGAGGACCATTCGCGGTGACCACTTGGGCCTGTGGATGGCCTACCGCCGACAGCAAGCGACATGCGCACTACAAACGCCGCGCAGTGCATTTTCCAAGCAGGTGCAGCAGCGTATCGGCAGCATACCGATCGCATCACAGTCTAGACAGGAAAGCCACATATTTCCACGCACGAGCCTGGCCCGGTCTCACGACTGCCAACGTCGACGAGGGCAGCGGCATGTGAGGCAATACCCGAGAGGAAGAACAAGACCGTAGCACAGCTCACACATGACGCCTCCACATCTTCACTGACAAGTACATCACCTGCTTCACAGACAGCCTTTGACAGGACAGCACCGGGACAATGGGATCGGCAAATCATCCACCCACGGCACCACCCAGTAGTACGACGGGACGATGACTCCAGCAATAGGCCATATCAAGAAGGGCAAGGCGCGCGTAAAGAGGGCAGGTCCCTCGATCTCATTGCCGCGCTCGGGGGACAGGACGAGTCGATTTCGCTGGAGTCGGTGGGATCCGTTGAATCGTGGACAGGTGTCCTGGGACCCAGGCTCTCGAAGAGTTCAGACTCGGGTTGCCCTCATCTGGCATCCGAGGGCTCGTGGCTTGTCGAGGCAGGACTAGTCGATGGTTCCGACGTGGGATGAGATGGAAGCTGCACGAGACGCCGGAATGTGCTCCTCGCTGCAGCGGCCGGGACAAGTCGAGCTCCCTGACGAGAAGGGAGCCTGCGGGACCGGGAGTGGGTGGCAACGCAATGTCTCAGCTTCGAGTGGTGTGGGCAGAAGTGTCGCGTACTACATTCGGATATCAAAAATTGCAGGGCACGCATCGCGCATCGCAGAGATCACTTGGTCCGTGGATGAAGTGGTTCAACATCATTGGTGTTACTACATAAAAAGAAAAAGAAAAAGACAGCCAAAACACATCGCACGTACCCGGTGCCGTCCCTCGATCCGTGACTACGTGTGCCCATTCCACGTCAAAACGCCTTGTACCACACCAATAGAAACGATCTATAACAGATCATTGCGTTCCCGTCTTGCTTCTCAGCACGATGAGAGCACGCGACATTTCCGCGCTCATCCCCGTATTTTTGTCAACATTGCCTTGCACTACGCGCCCCTTCCTGGCCTGCCACTTGATTGCCGCGATCGTCCTCTCATGCCTCAACAGCCTTCTTCTTCTTCTGCTCCACCTTGAGCAACAGAGCGCGATTGATGTGGGGCAGGACACCTCCGAAAGCGATAGTGGCGCGGATGAGCGTGTCCAGTTCCTCGTCGCCGCGGATGGCCAACTGCAGATGTCTGGGCGTGATGCGCTTGACCTTGAGGTCCTTTGCGGCGTTGCCGGCCAACTCCAGCACTTCGGCGGTCAGGTACTCGAGGACGGCAGTGACGTAGACGGCGGCTTTGGCGCCGACGCGCATCTTGTTCTGCGTCTGGGACTTGAGGAAACGCTTGACGCGACCGCAGGGGAACTGTGGGGAGCTATGTTAGACGTGCGCAATGGTGGAGGGGAATGCGACGCGTGTGACAAGATCATAGGAGGGGACGCGATAGTCGTGCTCGGGGAGGGAGCGAACGTACCTGTAGTCCAGCCTTTGCGGAGTGCGACTTCTGGCTCTTGCCTGCATCGCCACCGGCTTTGCCTCCGGTCTTGCCGCCTGTCTTTCCTGTAGGATGGAGTTAGTATGACTCTGATAGTCGAAGCTGACGCGTAGTGTACCTTTTCCGCCAGCCATTTCCGATTTATTGAATGATGAAGCTCAAAGATATACTCGTCAAAGTAATGCGATGATATATAATTGCGACTTGGCGTGTTTGTCGAGGTTGGTGGTCGGCGCGTGGGATGATGTAAAAGAGAAAGATAGATTTTGGCGTGAAACTTTGTTATGGGATGCAGCGCGTGTCGGCGGAGGTGGATTGCGGCTGAGTCGACGCTGATTGGCTGCCCAGCTTTGAACATGAGGGGCAGGCCAGCGCAGGCGACAGCGAGGCCTCGAACCAGCTCCGAGTCGTTGCTAGCTTTCACTCTTCTCATTCAACAGGCGAAGAGCCATGCGGTGACCTTGCTCATCGTCTGCTGCAGTCTTCGAGGTAGTCAGAGTAGTGTCCTGGTGGTAGACTCTTTCCTCATGTCTACCCGCAGCTGGATATCCGTACTCAGGCATCAGCAGCGAAACAGTGAGCGACTTGATGTAGAGATACCTAGAATATGAGCAACACATCTTGATACAGCAGCCTTACCTATTCGTTCACGTGTTGCACTGCCATAAGGTCTCTTAACTTGGTCCTGCTGCATCGTCCAGCATTCTCTGCCGAGCTGCAGTGCAACTTGCCGATAGACTTGCGTGCCATCAAGACTATGAGTATAGGGTTTTTGAAGGTCTTGAGAAAGGCTACAAGTGATAATGAAGCTCGTCATACAAAATTGGAGTGCATGATGATGCTTTGGAGGCCACGATATGGGACAGTTGTTTGAGGACCAGCAAGCGAGCGGCGGATGGGTCCGCAGAGCCGCACAGTCCGAGAGGCACGATTCCAGAATCCCCATACAGTAAGCATCTTAGCCATACCATTCCTTATGACATACTCGCACTCGGCTCGGTAGCACTGAAAATGGCAGAAACATTGTCGAGATCTCAGAAACTACTAGAAATAGATCTGCTATATATAGCCCGAAGAAAGATGTTTCTCGTCTTCACAATCATGAAACACAAAACCCTGAGACAATGTGGAAGAGGTCTTAGTCTTCGAGTGCGGTAAAGCCGACTTGGTAGAGGAAAGACTTGAAATGTCTCGGTATCATTACATGTAGCCATTGTGCGGATCAGGATTTATCAGTCGTCACGCTCTTGTCTTTGTCATCATCGCCCCGATTCTCGGTTTCAGCACCTCTGAAGAGAGCCAACCAAGCAGAGATGAGCACGAGTGTCCCGAAGCCGACACCAATGATCGCTCTTCCTCTCTTGCCCTGTTTCGGTTTCAGTGCCTCGTCGGTGCCGAGGATGGTAACGGCATCCTTAAGCACAGCATAGCTCAGTCCACTCCAAGCAGTTGTAGCAGCAACGAGGTATTGGAAGTAGGTAATACTCTGGTCAATACCGGTCGTTGTCCCGCCAATGTTTTGGAGACTTTGAATAAGCCAAGGTTCAGCGGTAATGACAGGGACCGCTAAGGAAGCACCGATGAGGAGAAGTTGCAGGAAGGTATTGTATTTGGAAACGGTCGTAGGGTGTACTTGCGCAGACGGTAAGGAAAAATCCCAATACCGAGCGAACGTCTTGGGTGCTGGCAATGAAGCATAGCGGTAATATATTGCAGCAATGGCAAGGGTGACGTCGCGGCCTAGAATTAGCGTCGCCAGGTACGCTGTGGAGTAATCAGCGATAGACCGCTAGCGGGTGTGTAGTGACATGGGCCCAAGGCAAACAATAGCGAGACAGGAGCAAAGTGCAGGGGTAGATCAAAAGCGGTGTGATATGCAGTATTGCTTTTTACTCGGCGGACGTTTTGACGTACCTGGCATCAGCCCCTTTGCTGCCAACGTAATGGTCATGACCGTCATCAATAGTTTATCCGCCATTGGGTCAATAACACTGCCGACGACAGTCTGCAGATTGTACCTTCTAGCCATCCACCCGTCGATAAGATCTGTGACTCCGGCGTAGAAGAAAAGACTAAGTGCCCATTTCAAGTCTCCTCGTACAATAAGATAACCGACGGCTGGCGCAGCGATAAGACGCGTGACAGTGAGGAAATTCGGTACATTGTAGATGTTTTCGTGAGGTGTGAGGTTTGTCAAGGATGACTTGACCTTTTGTGTGAGATCTTTCGTCTTCAGACGTGTGTCATTTAATCGTTGTGTAATTTGTTCAGCTGGTCGCGAGCTAGCTGGCTGTTGGGCAAGTCAGCAATGGAATCTATGTGTTCATGTAGAGATGAGAGAGATGACGATCTTGTCAAGTGTCCAAGAAGCACCGAGGGCTCTCAGAGAGGTTGGACGCGTGTGTCTGCTGGTTGCAAAGCTTCCCGATTCAACCACAAAGGTTTCCAAGCTTGTGGGTGTCTGTCGTTGAACGACAGCAGTAGTCACGTAAACTTCTGTAGACTTCAAAGGAAATTCAAAAAAGACTGGACTGACCTGGGAGTCCTGCCTGTCGAGATTTCGATCATCTTTGCTGGAAGGAGACGATCTTGAACGGCTTGATGAATGAAGGTTTTGATATCTGACAGTTTGCAACGATGTTTTCGAATCATTCAGCGGCGAACGATCACAAAAGTGACAGCTTTGATACTCCAAGCGAGACCTTGATCCATTGCCAGCGGGCTTTGAATATTGTCGCTGAGTAACCAGCTCGATGCCAAGAGGAAGTGCTAAAGGTTTGTTCGCGAGTGGGGGCTGGTAGAGTACGCGAGCTACCGGCTGGCAGTCAAATCGATTCCCATTCAATCGAACAGCTGCAATTGATTGTCTCGCAGTCAATTGACAACGTGCGACGAACATTGATTAGTGTTTTGCTCCCATTACCTTGATGCTAATACTTCGTGCTTGTTCAGAGATGAGGCAAAGTCGTCGAGCTTGGTCCAAGCTTCGACAGGCTATCCTGATCCGGCAAGGCTGCGGAAGCGACCTCGTCTCGTTCACGGGCAATATTATTATTACAGTACTAGGACACGGAGCCTCTGGTCCGCAGAAACCGACAATGGGAGGGTTTAGCCTGTTCCGCGTCCAGATTCAGATCCCTGTGGGTTTGTTACTCGTTTGTAATGCCTATCACCATTTTTGCATTGATATCGCAAATTCAGCTGCAGACGACGCGGCGCAGCTGTCTCGACCACGAGCTGACGTCTGCACCTTAACCGTCTTAACGTAGAATTGAAATGCCGTTGGAGAAGTTGAAGGAACCGTCGAGGCGAGTGCAACTCCCAACTTGAGAGATCGAGTTCGTGGTTGTCGCAGGTGTGCAGTTTAAGAATTGGGGGTGTGCATCGCTCCCAAGCCCCTATGACAACCTCTAAACGGTCTCCGGCTTGGACATTTCCATGTGAGTTTGCTTTCTGGGCTACCAGTCAGCCATACTGCTACCATACATGTTTCACCCCTCCATATTGCTTAATGAGCCTTTTCATCGTAGAATGGTCAGCTCGACGCGTAAAGGCTCGAGGACCCGCCTATCGGTCCTTTTACCGTTAGGCCGGCAGTGGCACTGAGCGCCTCAAAGCTTTCCATTGCCTATACCCTGGGTTCGACGTTTCGATCGCCGGCACGCTTCGGTTCTCTCTGGATGAACAAGGGTTTCGTCAAGCGGAGCACCCGAATACGAGCTGTTCAGAGTGGGAAAAATGCAGAGTTGGAGGGCCGCCGGCGTTTTTTCAATATCATTACGGAAGCATTTCGTGGTACTTTTGCTGCATGAGTGCGCGATGCGCCTGTCATTGGCGTACCACAGGCAACCAAAAAGCGTGTACCTGACTCTGTTGGTTACTCTGTGGGGCCATTATTATCTATGTGTCGGCTACCTGCGTACCAAACAGCAGCCAAGTATTGGGTCGGTTTGAATTTTCCGAATGGACCGTGTGTTCATGTTCGATGAGCGATGGTATGAGGGTTCAGGAACAGACCTGTATCGCTGTTGAGTTTGCCTAAGGTGTGACGATAGCATTTGAAGCTTGCAGCATAGTTTGCCGATGCTGAAGCTCAAGGTATAGACGATGAACTCATGGAGTATTATGTCTCACAAACTTGCTGACTGCTCTTGCTGCTGCCTTTCTGCTTGACGGTGATCCGACTTTTCCCTGTCGAGCAGCGAGACATTGTTTGCTATATTGGGATCTGCGAGACATGAATGATGGAAACATTGCCGGTGTGTGTGGATCCATGTTCCCAGGAGGCTCGTGTTGAAAGGACCGTGTGGTTTCGATAGACCACAGACACCTCGGGACAGACCGTTCGGCCTAGAGCAAGGATTGACTTTGAACTTTGATCTGGAGCTATGATCTTAGAGCTCACAAAGGTCAGGGAGGCGCTCTTTGGATCTGATGATCGTTGACCACGGATGCCATTCTGAGAATCCAAATCTGGAGGGGTCGAACTTGTCCAGTCATGTGGTTACTTCCACCGTTCATGACCCAGAGTTCGGGTATCGAAAAGCCGATGTTCAATGGAGGCCGACACGTAACCAGGGGCTCATGTCAGGCCGCGGCCAGGGGTAGCATCGCTCGCTTGTGAATAGGAGCAGCCCTGCGATCTCGACTATACGCGTTGTTTGAGGCTGATGTTAATGGCTCGGATCGACAAACCTAGACCTTTGTTATCATGCAAAGCAGCTTCGGGGCTGCATTCAAATCACTGAGCTACCATTGTTGGCACCCTGTCAGAGCTTCCTTCTGGTGCTGTGTCGCATTCAGGGTCAAGTGCGGGGGCAAAGGTAGTTGAACAGTCGTATTGATACATTTACTGACCAATCTGAGGTCACGTAGCGAGCGATTCCAAAAGTTCTACAGCCCATATCGCCATATCGCTGCGTAGATTAGAAACTAACAACACCTTGCGCTGAACGACAAGTCCCGACAGAAACGACGTAGACCTCCGTGCTTTTTGACATGAGTCTCTCCTTCTTCTCCCGTAGCGATGCAAGTGACAAAACACCACCCTTCGTTAGCCGTGATAGTCGTGGCTCTACCAGATCCTCGGGCCGCCTCCCTGAGCTGTTGTATAGCTTGACTGTCCTTGCTGTGAATACGTTGTCCCAGTTGATCCGTAGGCACCCGCTGTCCTTCGATCGTACATGTCATAACTTCCAGAGTTGACGTGTTGCATGCTGCCTACCCCATCCTGGCTACCCGGTGTGGCTTGCTGATGCGGACTACTGGTGTGATATGTATTTGCATGGGCTGGGTGGTGCGCGGCGGGTGCTCCAATGTGCTGCGCCGGGCTGTTTGTACCGTGATGTGATGTTGCGGATCCTGGGTATGGACTTTGCGAAGGAGGAATGTGATGGGTATTGGCGGAACTTGGGTGTTGCTGGTAGGGGGTTGTGCTAGATGCATGAGTGGGTGCGGTCGCGGGTGTTGAGTTGCCGTATTGATGCTTTTGGTAGTAATCAGGATACGGCTGTTGATAGCTGTGGGCCGGGGGAAGCCCTGGCTGGTACATCGGGGCCGAAGAGACTGGGACGTTGTACATGGGATAGCTGGGCATGTACGATCCAGGTCGCATGGCATACGAGGGAGGCATCATATTCGAATAACCTGGTGCCCCGGGATGCGCGTGCATGTTCGAGGGATCGACCACGTAATGTTCCGTCTCCTCCACTGGGGTCCGGAAATTCTGCTTGAGGTACAGCTCTGGCCGAATGGTCAGGTTGGCGAGTCTGTGATCTTCCATTGGCCGTGCCAATTTCCTAGCCTTGACATCTTCGACTTTGTAATAGCTGACCAAGTGGTGAGAGACGCCGTTAATCGCGATGCTCATGGTCTTCTTCACTAAACCATCCGGGCGGAAGCCGTAGCTGTCGACCAGCGAGCCGATGAGCTGGCGGTCGAGCTCGCGCTCGGTGTCTTGCGATGCCGAGTCTCCAGTCGGGGTCTGGAGTGCCTTTGGGGAAGGGGGAGTAGGAGGCATGCTAACGACTTCACCCCCATCGCGGTCCTCTGAAATCCTGCGGCCAGTGGAGTCATCGATCTGTGAAGAACGCTTGCGTTTCATGGCGCGCTTCTTCTCACCCGGGGGGAAGGGCTTTTCGAGCTCGCGATAGATGAGAAAATTGCCGAGGATTCGCGAAGGAGACCAGGCAACGCCGTCGGTCCATCTCTTGATGCCCGACGCGTTTTCTTCGTAGATGAATATGCTACCGCTCTTGATGAGGCTCGCCCTTTCTCTGTCGTGAGGTCGTCGCGGAACGTGATGAAGCTTCCCACTAAGGCAAGCCTCGAAAAGCATCAAACCATCCATGCTGTTCTGCACGAAGCCGACGAACGTGGGCACGAGAGGCCCAGAGCCGCTGCCGCTCATGACGAAGGACTTTTGATGGAAAGTCAGAATGGGTGTAGATGTGCGTCTGAGTTGGAGGTTGTCACAAAGTACAGGGGGAGAGACTTTGTGTAGAGAATTATAAGAGTAGAGAGGGCTCTAGAGAGCAGGAGTCAGGTGCCCGATGGAACTGTTGACGCACGGATAGTGCCGAGCAAAGAAAAGCTCCCGCAGAGACAATTTCTGGGTTTGCAACGGGCAAGCGGTGAAGCTTCTGGGAGCAGGGCGCGAGAGCAAGACGGATCTTATGGAAAGTGTGGTCGCGGGATATGGTTGGAAAGTTTGCCAGCCAGTGGGGTGGAGCGGGCAGAGGGTAGTAGCGACTGGCGAAGATTTGGGAGAAGCAGCCAGGTCAATTGTGGAAAGGCAAAAAGGGAACCTTAGCCGTTGCGCGTCAGACCGTTGGCCCGAGCGCGAGTGTGCGAGAGTGTGGGAAATGCCCTGGATGGCAGTAGTGGGACGATGGAGGAGAGAGATCCGGCGGAGGGCGTTGCTGCGTTGCTTTGATGCGCGACAGACGCAAAGTGTATCTGCTCTCAGCGGTCGATGGAGATGAGCCAGACCAGATCAGCAGGGAGAAGCTTTCGCACCGGGTCGCCGGTCGGGCAGGACAGCGGATGTGCCTGGGCAGTATAGAGTTGGCCAGGAGGGGGTTTGTGAGAGGAGGAGTGTGGCAGTTCCAAGTGTGGCAGAGCAGGGCAGATCAGATCAGACCAAAGCAGAGCAGAGCAGAGCAGAGCAGAGCAGACCAGGAAAAGCGTGTCGCGTTGAGGGGTGGTGCAGCAACGACGTCGTGTGCTGGTGAAAGATGCAAGAAAGTGAATGGTCCACTTTGACCTCGATCGGGCGAGTCAAGCAGGTCGGAAGCTTCGGCGGCCTGCAAAGTCTAAAAGAGTCGACCCGAGAGTTTAGTTTTTTTGGGGAGATGGTTTATTATTGGCGGCCAGTGAGGTCGAGCTTTGGGCTTGTGCTGGTGATGTCGAAAAGACGCTTTGGGCAGGAACAGCAGCAGACGCAGGATTGGGTCGACTTTGACCGTGACAGGTTGACGGGAGAGACTGATCAAGAGACTGATCAAGTGAAAGAGAGTCGGGAAAGATGAAATATCCGCAGTGTGACGTTGGTTCCCTTTTCGGCTGTTTTGGTCTCCAGGACTTTTTTTTTTCTCTCGCTTTCCTACTGTGCCCGGCAATATCCGCGTGATGGGCAACCAGGTACGAGAGAGAGTCGAGTCGTGTCGTGTCGTGTCCTAATTGTAGAAAAGATGTGCGCCGGCGGTAGAGATGCCGAGTCGTCCACTACTGCCAGGGTTGGTGATGATGATGATGATAACAATAATTCCGACTCCCTACTACTGCTAAGGTTGCGACAACTGGTGGGGAGATTGTGTGAAAATCCCAGTACCGCCAGGGTGGTTCGCCAGTAGAAGCAAGAGGCAGACAGGCAGGCAGGCAATATGCTCAAAAGGAACAAGGCCAGGCAAGCAGCAGCAGCAGCAACGGAGGCGCAAAGGCTATCAAGGAGTGAGTTTGGCTGCACCGTAGTGGAGCAGCTTGTCCTTTATGGATCAATGACTCTGTCTCCATTTCCCAATATTCCCCTCTCCCTTCATTCAAATCACACCGCGGACACACCCTGGACCCAGTGCTTGGCAAGCGACGCAATGGTAAAACCTGACAAAAATAAACTAGACCATCCGGCACCAAGCAGGACCGTCTTTTCATCAGCAGACAAACGGCTCCCGCCGTCTGCTCAACTCTGGTACAAAAGAACGCTCTCAAGATAATGCCCTCACACAGCCCTATTTCGTCGTGTCCAAGGCCGCCGCTGTCGGCTTGCACCTCACCTAAACAGCAGTGAGACCCCGTCTTCGATGGACGATGAGACGATCCAACGGACCGAACAAGACGGTGGTCCTGGCCGCGCTTGCCGACATAGACAGCCAACGGACGACCGGGTTGTGTGCTCTTGTGTGTCGCTTTGCCAAATCTTGCCTGCGCGCAACACCCGGTAGGAACGAGCAGATCATCTACGCCCATGTTCCTTTTTTTTTTGGACTCGAGCCAGCCGTCAGTCTCCAAAAGACGAACTGGCGGGAATAACACTGCAGGTGAACTACCTGGTAGTGAGTCGTAATGCCCACAGGTAGCAGTACTGAGCCAGCCCAAGACAGGACTTGGGATCAATCGCGCTCCAATCACGGCATTCGCATAGGTCGCTTTGCGTCTTCCGCTTTACCAGTGGGTCGAGTGCCGCGAGTGCGACTTCTCTTCCGCAATACGGGACGCGTTGTGTCAAGCCACAAGTCTCCAGGTTCGGAGCTATCGATCCGAGATGAATGACGACTCTCTACAGGAACAGGCAAGTACACAACATCAATCAATCAACAATTGGCAGGCCGGGCAGGGGTCGCCCGAGAGGACACTATTTGCTGCAGTCCCTGCTTAGCACCTCCACGCTCGCATCCACTCTTACAACATCAGGCACCCTCTGCATGCGCCCGACCAATTGAATTGCGATACCTGCTGGTCTCCCGCAGGTCTAGACTCTCGCCCGTTGGACCCATCATGGAATTCCTTGCTTTCAGTCTCGGGACCTACTCGTCACATTCTCTTTGGGCACCGTTCGTCGGCCGGGTACAGCACCATTTACGTCACCTCTCTGCAAACGCGCACGAGATGCCATGTACATTTGCATGGAAATGTCTCGAAGGTTGACAATGAATTGTTTCCATGAACTTGCAGGACTAACGCTGGTCGAATTGTACTACCTGCCGCTCTCCCTGATTCATGGATGACCGATTCTACGGGTCCCACTGTAGCTCCGTCGGCCTGTGTGCCCTCTTTCAGTAAGGTAGCGGCCCCTGCTGCTCGACCACTATGCATGGAACTGCCTGTCAGGCGTCAGACGGACCCGAGTTACACCAGTACAAGCTTTGCCACGCCCTGGGCATTTTATGCCCGAACCTCTTTGCATAGTTCAGTACGTAAAGATATCATCAACCTTACCCCAGCAAATCTCAAACTCAACATTAGAGATCTGGTAATGGTTTCCGGGTTGCCTAACGTCAGAACTCATCCACGTATACATATAACAATTACCAAGTCATGAGAGCATTGAGCATCCGAAGCAACCACACACACGTTACAGCCGTCAGGACGTCCAAAACCGCCTCTTCCAAGAACGGCTACTGGGGCGGAATCTTGCCCGCCCCAGACGGGACTCCTCCGTCATGGTCCGACGAGCATCCTAGCTCCATGGCTGCCGTTTCGTTCTTTGACTTCCAGCTTTTCAGTCGTTGGTCTACGTGACCCGTACTGTTTCCTGTTCGCCTTCTACGGTGAAGTCTGTTGAGATTAAGCCTGGTTGCATCCATTTGCCGGCGGATGCATCTCCGAGAACGGCTCTTGACGATACCGACAGCGTCTTCTCGATCTGGAAATCCAGAGGTATCCGAGGTAGCTGTGTTATTATTGCGACAACGCCGGGCCCCTGCAAGCCCGTCGTCCGCGGATCACGACTTCAATCGGCTGCTCTCGGCGGTCGATCAATGGGCGTCTTGACCTGAGTTTCCGAGTCCGCAGATCCCGTGCTGCTCAAGATACTACATTTCCTCGGCCTGCCAGTTTACTGAACACCGTAGGTTCGGCCAGTCGGATTGTCTGTCGCGATCAGTCGCAACATGTAAATTCGTAACTCGGTGGGATGAACTGCTTCGCCTAATCTATCCGTCGCCTTCATTGACCGACTATCCCGGTGGACATGCACCGCTGATGTTCGGGCGGGATAGCGAGCCCTGGATGCATGACATGAGTCGTGCGGCCAATGAAGTGTCTTTTCAGCAGGCCTTCTCATGCAAGCCTTTGGCATGAAATCTCCACAAGAATTTCCCTCTGTCGATTAGCCAGTCCCCTGAAAGACATCCAATCACCATTGCTGATACTATTGCTACCTGTGTCAGCTCTTCTCCTGCGCAGGCAAGTCGCTTGTCATGGCCTCGTTTCAGGTCGTCTAATCAAGTAATGCTGTTCATCTCGTCACAGCCCAACCACGTCTGGCGGCTGTCGGAGCTTCTGCATGTGCTTCAGGGTTCAGCTTCTCGACCCAAATCCATGATCTCATGTCATGCTCGCCAGCGTGGTCAAGGCTATTACAGCTGCTACTTTTGGGCTAATGTGAGATCCATCGCACATCGGACTTCGCTTGCGAGGAACTGATTGCGCGCTCAACCGAGGTTGGGTCTACGGAGTATGTCATTCATGTGGCCCGATATATAGCCAATGGGTCACCGTCAAGCCTGCTCAAGGAAATTTACTAGGGATAATTACACGGAAGTACACGAATCAAAACTCGACGGAAATACAATTGGACCTTCCTGTCATCACCAGGCGGATCGGACAAGCAGGCCGTCAAAGGAAATGCACGGCATGAGCGCATGATTGCCTGCAGGACCAAGAACAGTTCCAGAAGATCGCTTGGCGGCAGATCTGCTCATGGCTTGCATGTCCACTCGGAGCTCTGACCCGTCGCTTTCGTAGGGACGGCGCAACACCCGTGCAGATCAGAAGTTCGCTTGCAGGGGTCGAGGGCCTTGTCGTGCATTCCATCCGGACAGCTTGCTCAAGGATTCGTCCGGATCTGCCAGACCGCCTAAGCTAATCCAACCACACTTGACCGCACACCAAGACCAAACATGGACGGACGAGTAATAATTTGGCTGCGACATGTGAAGCGAGAAGAAGCGGCGACCGCTCATGTATACCACGGCCTTCACCGGGCTCTCGTCACTCGCTAAGCATGCCTGACAGCAGCAAAGCCGCGTAATCGGCCGGGACCGAAGCCGTGCGTGCCATATGCGAAATCGATTACATGATGTGAAGGATTCATGCTGCCTGTCACGCAGCCTTCTGTGCTGTGAGTACCCGCTCTTTGCAATTTAGGGCATGATCATGTTATTATAACCGTTTTATCCTCCCAGCGGCAAACACTTTGCCACAAATTTAGAATCACAAGGAGTGGTCGCAATCAATACCCCTCCTAGCACAGCCCTCACACGCCTGTCTCGCAAGGGAGATACCGTCATCTGGCAGACCTCTTTTTCAAAAGCCCGAGGATAGCCATACAGGATCGAGGACGAATCAGAAATGGCGCTAGTAGCTGTCGAGCACTTTCGGCATTACTCAACAATCGTACTGTGTGACAACCCTGCATCTTCGATACACAAACAGATGAAGTCATTGCCAGACCCTGCTGTTCGCTCAGCACACCACCTCGTCGATGCCGTGCCTGACTAAGAATACTTCCGATACAAGCTTGTCAATTACTCTGCGTATCTGCCCTCCACATCGATTCATGGCTGTCCACCCCAGGTAACCTTGTCATACTAATCCTTGCACTCGATCGGCCTGATCCCCAGCTTCTCGCAATTGACTTTCTCGGCAATTGACTTTGTCGGCAATCAACCCGCTGGTCTTGACCGTCAGGAGAGTTCTGTCTGCTTCACTTGGTCCCTCCCTGTCAGTGTATCTGCGCCAAATCTCTGTCGGCACTTCCAGCCTCAACTCCACTCTATTAGAATTGTGGCTGTCGTCGCCAAGCATTGTTCACGCTCAGCTGTCCAGCAGAGGATGTGTGTGGCTCCGCCAAAAGGATTTCAACCCATCCAAGATGCTTGAGTCTTGGTATCCTGCCAACGTACCGCACTCTACTTCTTGGAATGCTTTTAACAATCACTCTGATGACATTGCCCAGTGACAAGGACCTTCTACCACATTTCGCAACTATGCCTAGCCCCGTCAGTCGAAGCCTCTGATGGTCCACTAGACCTGATTTCAGCCTTGGTGGGCAGACTCAGACAGCCACAAACACCCGTGTTCGGGCGACTTTCGGCCATGCCACGCGATACCGACCACGTCTGAGATCTTGAAACTGCAATACTATAATCCGCCAACTCGATGCAAGGATTAGCAATATAGCAAGACAGCCACCACAATCGAACAATCCTATCACTTCGACCGGGACTCTTCGAGCAAGCGTTCCAATGCGATCCTCCCTCAAGACAGTGTAGGTCTTGAGCTATCATCCTCCTTGCGGAGCCACAAAGCCCTACGTTTTTCCAAGACCACATTTTCCAGGTGAAGAAGATTTCTCGAGGCACGGGTGTACAATCTGCCGTGACTATTCAAGGCACAAGATACCATGGAGGTGTAGGTTCAGACGTTAGGGCATTCCACAAGATGACCCTGCAGGCATGGCCCGAGCTATACGAGAGTTTCTGCAACACCTTCAAGACAGTCAAGCCGTTGGAGACTGTGACATTGACCACCCCGACTCCAGATAATCATTTACCAGTCTTGCATCGAGGACGGGAATAGCACGCAAAAATTGCGATCGAACTCACTCATGGAAAGTGTCATACGTCACGACCACTGTCGAGTGAAGGAGATTTTGAACAGCTCCAGGGACAAAATAATAGAAGATGTTGACGAAACTTTCCAGCGACGGGGAAATCTCCCCTCCACCTCTCCATTCTGGTATTGATGCTAGACACATCTCGAGCTTCAACAGAACTGAACCCGTTCTTACATCTTCTCTCAACCGGGTTGACACTCGGATAATGAGCCTATCTATGATCGAGATAGGCTCGACGGCGAAAACGATAGGACTATTGTTAAGGATACTTTGCATATCGCTAGGGTACCTTCAGAATACTTTCAACGAGACTTTGCGGACAGCCTTGGTACGCCTTGGATGTCAACGTGGTAGTGCAAAATTCCCCGGTGGACCTTGAGCTAGTCCCGTGTCCACAACCGGTAGCCTGTGGAACAATTCGCAAAGTATCGAGAAGCTCTGCCAGTGACTTCAGGCACGAAAAGCATGCACCAAGCTTCGATATAACTTCGGATCGACCACTCATGAAGCTGTAGATAACTCGTACTACGACTCTAGGACACTAGGAGACGAACAACGACTACATTAATCAACAAGGGGCGACTTCGGTGGTACACAAGCGCGTGCGGCGCCTTGCACAAACATAACATGCAGCAGTGGAACAGAGAAAGAGTTTGGACCGAATCTTGTGATAA
The DNA here is from genome assembly GCA_033846785.1 of Elsinoe necatrix. Taxonomy (NCBI): domain Eukaryota; kingdom Fungi; phylum Ascomycota; class Dothideomycetes; order Myriangiales; family Elsinoaceae; genus Elsinoe; species Elsinoe necatrix. The sequence continues at coordinate 967,554 of JANZYI010000008.1, forward strand.
CATTAAGAATGGCGGGTGTAAATGCATCGAACACTACCACACACAGGGAGTCTATCGCCCAGAAAATCTCTAAAATGCCCTTATCTCCCAACAGTCGAGAACGATAGCTCGAAGTCTGGCACGGATGCGAGATGGGAACTAATAATCGGTAGAGATACAACACGATATGGCTCCGCGACCGAAATCAGAGCGCGAGGTGTCCGCTACGCTCTCATAACAAGAGTGCACTCACATCACCAGGCCTGCGGGTGGTACGACTGCTGGCATATTGAGCAGGATCATGGACTGATTCGCATCTCTCGTGATGTTCCCACAACAGCGGCACCGTACTGTCATATGCAATGGTAAGCGACACACTCCTGCAAGCATAAATATACTCTGGGCCGTAACAGCAGCGAGTTCTCCCATTGAGTCCTTTGTTCGATGTACTATGCACAATTACGACCTGCACGCTTGTGGAAGGCAAGCGAAGGACTAACTCGCGCGATGGATGCACCATATCATGCCGGCTGCAATACCTCGTGCATTCCCCACAAGACAAGCCTATGATGCTGTCTCGGCTCTGTAAGTTACTATGCTCTCATGATCGGGTGTGACCTGCACTTCTAGCGCGTGTAGGTACTTTCCTTATCTGATCGCATTGTTTTCCGCCTGTTGAGATTTCTTCGCTGCATCATTGTCTTGAAGAATCTCTACCAGTCTCATTTTCGATATCCGATGAGATCCTCAATGCCTGAAACGGGTTCTCCTGCCCGGCGATGAGAGTCTTCTTGACCAGATCGCCGACTCCAAGTCTCGAGCCAGAACGCTCACCTGATTCTATCCCTTGCCTATCAATCGGCTCTGTCTGCAACACAGCAGGGGACCTCTGGAACACTGTCTACTTTGGAAAATGCAAGGGAGCTCCAGATTTCGCTTCAGAGACGCACTACTCAGTCCTGTGACTGTCTATGCCGGGTACAACATTCTTCCAGCAACAAGATGGTGGTCGCGATGGTAGCGACGCTGACACGCACCAGGTGGCAGTCAACTTACCCTCCATACTCAGATGATCTACAAACAATGGATCACCATAATCCACCGTTATGAAAAACCATCCCCGTTCGCCCTGATGACTAGCTTCCCTCCGAACATGCACCTTTGGTCAGAATCTGTTCGACAGAGAGCGCTATCACGCAAGCTAGTCATGTGTCCCCACGGACCACAAAACACAAGCGTGAGAACGTCGATGGAAATATTCGACGTTCAAAGCCACACGGTCTGCCTGACGAAAGCCGTCTGCCTTGTATTCCTTCTCGCGAAAGTCTCGTCGCCGCGGCAGCAACGTGGTGGTTCTATCTGCTTTGCAATGCTAGTCTCCCCGGCGGGAGCAAGCTACCACTCGACCCCGCGACATAGTTGAAGAACCACCTTGAAGCCGTCTGATCGAGCCCTGGGACCGAGAGCTCAGGGGCTCCAGACGGATATTGCTGAACAGGGGAGTGCCATGGGCGTGGTCAGGAGCCCAGCAGCATTGCACTGGCGCACAGATGGGGATCAGTGTTCCATCTCGACAAATGCGATCGCTCGGTTGTCACGAGATGGCCGTTAGTCTGGGTTGAACATGACGATAAAAGCCGACTGCGCTGGAGTGAGGGCGGAGTTGTAGTCGACAGTAATTTAACGGATGGCTTGTGCTGGGATCTCTATCCAGTGCTGGCTTCGAATCAGAGTCCCAACTTACCCTTCATATGACTTGGATGGCGAGTCTTGTCTTCGAAGATACTATGACAGACACTGCATAGGCAAGATTGGCAAAGGGAAGCAATAGCCCTTCAGCAGATGCCAGGACGGACTCGTCAGAACAGCTACAGCAGAAGAGGGACAAAGACGGGCGATCACAAGCACAGGGACTCATGAAAGTGCGTCAGGAACAGCCGTGAATTCATCTATATTGCCTCGGTCTACTTCTCGACCGTGTGCTCATGTATGTCGGTCGATGACAGTGAACGCCATGCCATGTGTATCCAGCCCCTTGGTATCTAGATGCCCAAACGCCTTGCTAAAATCAGTTCCCGACTCCAGTGTCGATGCTCAGTCGAATCCAGACAAGCCAAAGCCATGCTATTCAACCCTTTCGTCAGCGTCGTATACCTCCAGACTCATCCTTCTCGTCCACGTCTCTCTCGCAGATGTCTCCACTCGTACTTCCCCTGCTATTCCTCTTCCTTCCCCAGCCGAGCCCTGTGGCAACGATCCCACAAACAACGTCCGTCCCTCATGAACCAACGAAATATTATCTTTCTGCGCCTTCATCGGAAAGTCTCTACCCAACCAACCTCTCAATCTTCGGCATCAGATCCACAATCCGGAAAGGCTTGCTAATCGCATCGTCCATACCACACTTGAGCGCCTGGCTGACTTGCTCGCTCCTGGCGTTCGCACTGACAGCGATAATGGGTATGTGGTCCGCGATGAGCCCTTCGTCCTGATAGCGTCTGATCTCCTTGGCACAACTCAGGCCGTCCATGACTGGCATCTCCACGTCCATTAGAATGACCGACAGCTCTGGCGTGGACTCCCTATCCTTCTCCCCCTGCCGCTCTCCATCCCCTCGTGGATTCCCTGGTTCAGAGGTGGTAGGAAAGGTGTCCTCAAGCGGAGTGTCTACCTTTGCCTTTTGTTTTACCGGATTAGTGGTGTTCCCCCCACGCCAGTGCCTGCTCCCCTTGATCCACCTAATCGCCTCTCCGCCATGGTTCGCCACGTACACCTCATGCCCCAATTTCCTAAGCTGCTTGCTCAACACCGCTTGATTCACCACATTATCTTCCACCACGAGGACACTATACATCTGCCCCAATCCTTTGCTCGCACCTAGCTTTCCACTCCTCAAGACCGGCGTCGCACCGTTCTCCGGCCCCTTGGCCACCTTTCCCTGGACGAAGAAGCCAAAGCGGCTCCCTTGCCCGACTTCGCTCGCGAATCCAATCTCCCCTGCTTGCAACTCGACGAGTTCGCGCGAGATGTACAGCCCCAGCCCTGAGCCGCCGTATTTCGTGTGTGTCCTCGGCGAACCTTGGGAGAAGCGCGCAAAGATGCGCTGTTTCTCTTCCGGCGAAAGACCGCACCCGGTGTCCTCGACGACGAAATAGAGGTGCACAGGTGCGCCGGTGCCCCATTCGCTGACCGGCATTGGCGTCGCGGGCGTCGTGGAGGGGACGAAGTCGACAGGTAGACGGTCAAGTGAGGGTTTGCTGGCGGTGACGCCCATGGTGACCGTGACGCGGCGAACGGATTCTTCGCGCGTGAACTTGATGGCGTTGGTCACGAGGTTGATCAAGACTTGCATTAGACGGCCGGGGTCGAGCATCACCCATTTTGCGGCGAGGGTGTCGAAGCCGTCGACGGCTTGTTGGACGGTCAAGGTGACGCCGACTTTGGCGGCGTCGAGCTCGAACATGTTGCGGATGTCTTGGAGGATGGCGGAGGAGCGGACGGGAGAAGGGGTGATTTTGAGCAAGTTCGAGTTTAGTTTGGACCAGGTGAGGACGTCGTCTACGATGCGGCGTTGGTGGGTGGAGCAGGAGATGATGGTGTTGACGGCGTCGAAGGAGGAGTCGTAGATGTCGAGAAGCTGCTTGCGGGTCTTGGGTGTGATGGTCGTGGTAGGCTCCTTGACGAGCGTCTCGAGGTCGATGAGTGACGCGAGGATAGAATCGGCGCAGTGGACGACAACGCCGAGCGGATTGCGGATCTCGTGCGAGGTCATATCGATGAAATTCTCCTGTTGTCGTTTGGCTTCGACAGCTTCTTCCAGACGCTTTTGTTGCACAGTCTCGGCCCATTTGGTCTGAGAAATGTCGAAGGCGACGCCGACCCATCCAGTAATCTCACCGACCTCGTTTACTTCAGGGTAAGATGCTGCAACAATAAAGGTAGGACCGACAGTGCCGTCGGGGGCTGTCCATGGCTTGGTAAGACGGCACGTCAATTGGAGAGCTTTCTTTGTCCGAATCGTCTCCACCCATCTTTCCATGACTTCCTGTATGTCTTCTTCGACGATCAGCGTACTCCAGTCGGTAGACCAAATACGCTCATCGCCTACAGGAAAACCCATCAAGTCGTAGTATGCGTCATTGCAGAATTGCAACTACCAGAATCAGCTCATATATGTCAAAGACGGCCATGTTGTACTTACTTTTCGATCAGAATCGTATATCATGATTGGGCAGAGGGCATTGGACGCAAAACGGTGGAAGCGTTCCTCACTTGCTCGGAGCTTCTCGGCAGCCTGCGCTCTGTTGATAGCATCGTTTTGACGGCGCTTCTGGGGCATGATGTCGGTGATGCAGCCTGAGATGCTGACAATGAGACCAGTCTCTGGATCTGTGACAGGTATGATGGCAGTCGATACCCAGAAGCCGTCAAGACCGTCCGTGTCAGCAGGCGTGTTTCCATGATAGAATTTGTACCGTATTTCAGTGTTACAATGTCCGCCGGCCCTGGCTCGCTCCCATGCATCAATGCATGTGTCCATGTCATCGGGATGCACAACATCCTCCCACGTCAAAGTACTGTTCTGTAGGTCTTTTGACAAGCCAGTCATAGTGTGGAATGCCTCATTGGCCTGGATCAGCTTGCCACTCAGATCGAATTCGAAAAATCCGACATCGACCATTTCCATGGTCTTGACCAGGCGTTGCAATCTTGCTGAGATGTGATTAGCTTCGCTAGTAGTTGTAGCGAGCGCCTTGACGAGTGTTTGATGCCGTGAAGCGGCTTGCTGGGTGAGACGATCTGTCTCTTGTGCATTGATTGTATTTGTAGCCAGATCTCCCAGAGACCTCATCAAATATGACAAGAATGCCGAGTCGTCAGGGGTGAATGTCTTGCGGGTATTGAGTCCCACGACAAGCAGTCCAAGGGTCTGATTGTCACTGGCACGTCGGATTGGACAGACAAGCCCTTCAAGGCATCTGTCTCCTGGTCCACGCCTCGTGGAGAGATTCATGATACATTCAGGCAGTGTACCATCTGCATGCCTCATCGGCACCGGATTGAACATCTGCTGTGCTTCTATGAGAACCGGTATGAAGCACTCCTTGGTGGTAGTCAAGTCAATGGTGGCAGGCAACAAAGTCGATGGATCGCTTGAATCCAAGATACCTTCCAAGTTGTAGATGTTGTCAACGCCTTGTAATTTTGAGTAGACAAATGCAAAAGGAAAGTCCTTGGCATTTGTGCCGATAGTCTCGAGGACTGTGTTCCAGAAGGGGGACATGTCGCGAATACCCCTGCAAGCTGCTGATATCTTTGAGAGGAGAGCTTTGCGTCGCTCGGCCACTTTACGAGAAGTCTCCTCGGTAGCAGTGCAGAGGTATCCTCGCAACGGGCCCTTTAGAGGAATCGTTGTCCATTTCAAATATAGCTCTTCCAGGTAGCCATGTCTGTCGAGCGAGATATTAAAATCGTCCATAATGAATGGCCTTCCGGTGGTGTCGATGAAGCTGAATATGCCGATGTTGAGCTCGACAGCTTCACTCCAGGCTTGAAAGATACCCTTACCGAGGATGGAGGGATGCCTTTCGCCAGAGAAAGCAGCATAAGCGACATTGTAGATCAAAGTGTGGTCTGGTCCCATGAACAGGCATTGAGGTGCAGGGTCTAGTAATATGAGATGTACTAGCTGTAGCAGATCCGCTGGCCAATCCAGGATTGAGCCTAAACTTGTCGATGACCAGTCAAAATCGAGTATAATATCCAGGTGCCCCTCCAGTCCTTCGAACGACTCAATTGCTTGGTCGCTCAACGCAAAAGCGTTCTTCGCTAGGTCACGTTTGAGGGTAGTCATATCGCTTGTTCGGCGAGGTAGATTGATATCCTGGTCGAGCTCTGACACGCGATCACCGGGCGGCGTGACAATGTCGAAAGGTATGGTAGAGGGACGAGTCTGATAGGTCTGTATCACCCTCCATCTCTCTTCGACAAGGTATCCAAACCACAGTGTTCTGCCAGGTCCGACATGGATATGGTCTTCCTGGCAAGAAGGGTCGACAGGCTTGATTGTGTTTGCCCACGTCCTGAGTCTGGCTCCTTCGATCTCATGGATGGTCAACGCCGCAAATATATCTCCCCGGGCTCTCAAGCTCTTGTTGACGTAGAGCGGTTGTAGATGGGTCGGGTGTTCTGGCAGGTTGTGGGTGTCAATGACAAAGGAAGGCCTTGGGTCGGCATCGAGAATGGCCTTGAGATTGATGCAATCCATTTCGATGCTCAATTCAGCGCATATCAGCCATGCGGCTTGCTTCAGTTATATCGATCAGTCCGTGACATTAGCTCGCATCGACATCGGGGTAGAAAGAGATTGGTGGTGTTGGACCAGATGGGCAGGCGATGGCCGGACAATGAAGGGATTGGAAACGGACGATCGAGCGCTTGGTAAATTGTTCTGCAGCTCACCTAGTGCACACCTGCAGGTCAGCTTGCAGTCAGACTAACCGTTTCGTGTTTCCGCGAGAGTATGGGCGGCATGGAGAGCCATGGCTGAGGGTCTAGACAAGCGTTGTCTCTGCGGACGACAGGGACAAAGAAACGTCCAACAACGCCAAGACGCTCCTCCGCCCTTCGAGGCTGCATCGAGAGAGCATGACCATGGAGAGTCGAGATCGGTGACCTGCAGGTGGCGACAGGGACAAATGTCAAATGTCGTGCATCAACAGAATAATAACCTTTCTTGACAGAGGTGCAGAGCAAACAGCCACTTTGCAGATCATCCGGGGAGGAGATCAGAGCGGATAGACAAGCTTTTGGTCCCCTGCTAGATGCGCCGTTTTGGCCCATCCGCAAATAGCTGTCTCTCGCGGTACGAGCATGTTCAGATGTAAAGACCGTCTTCGATGGCAATTGACTTTCGCATCGGTAGTGTTCTGTCTGGGAACCACGACCCAGCCACTTCAACGCGGGGACTTGTCGCATAGTGTTCAATATACGGTATGGACAGAGCGCTCCAACGCTGCCATGAGGCACCATGTAGCAGCTCTGCACGACTCAGGATCACATAGAGACCCTGCACCTGGGAAGGGTAAGCACAAGCCAGGAATGAGCCGAGGCTCTCTCTGCTGCCAACCAGCACCTCTTCACTACATCTAGCCAAGCAAAACAAGAGGCGAACGCGGTATGGTACAGATCAAGAAAGACAAGCCGCGGATGTCGTGACCTCTACCTCACCCGTGCTGCTGCATCCTCACCGCGACTCTGTCCAGTTTATTCCCGAGGGCCCAAAAGTCAGTGCATACCGATTGGTACTGTAGGCGTAGACTGTGCGAGGACTATCCGGAACAACATTGGAGATATGCGCGCAGAAGTTTACAAGCCATCCATGTGCCGAACGGAGTAATATCAAGTCCGGACTAGGATCGCACCACGAGATAAAAATTTGATTATAAGCGGTGATGCGGAGGCAGGACAGGAGACAGAGGGCAGGAATTGAGGTCGAAGCTTGTTCGAATTGGGACAAGGTGGAGGTGAGGCGTACAAGTAAAATAAATGCCTCATACTACTACGGAAAAAGTGAAGTGTAGCGGAGTAGAACAGCTGCTAGTACAACCAGACGGTGATGGGGACAAGCACAGCCAGCGAGAGAAAGAGGGGAAGACTAGCAGGAAGACTAGCACATGAGCATCTCTCTCTCACGATCCCAGCTAGGACGGACGGACGACAACAACAACAACAGGATTCTTCCTTCGATCATCCCCATATCCCGCGTGAACCTGCACAGAATCGACACAGCCACGACGTCACTCCAATTCCACACGGCAAACGCTATTATTCACGCTGCACATTTTGTCAGCAACCTTCCTTTGAACCTTCGGCAACAGGGCTTTGTCTCAAGCAAAATTGGCCTTTTGAGCCTGCTACCGATTTTGCCCGCCGTCACCAAACACTGATTCCTGCAAGCTGCTGCGTAGCGTGGTACAGTAGTCTGGCCCGCTGAAGCCCTGCTGCTGTTGCTGCGGTCAGATCAGACCAGACCAGACCTCCCACCACCTTACCCGATACCGTCCTCTTTCCTTTCCTTTCCTTTCTTCTTCCCTTCACATCTTTACACGTCTCTTCCGCCAATTTTGCGCGTTCTGCGCCTCTAGGCGTGCGTCTTCTGGCGACGCCGCTATACAACACTTGCAAAAAGACGCCATCAACTTTTGGCAAACTCGATCTTCCCCTCTTCAAGAATGGCTGCGCCTACTACGGAAACGCCAAGCACAGCTACGCCAACTCAACCCTCGCCAGCGCCCACTGCCTCGACAACCTCCGAAGACCTACAGAAGGATGACATCTCGTTACCCGCTGCGGGTGCCGATCAAGGCCACACCAATGGCGACTTCAAGCCTGTCCCGATGTCAGTTCCTGCCAGGGACGGAATGCCACCCAAGAAGCCCACCTTCACTTCCCGTCTAAGCCGCATGTTCTCTGCCAAGGACTCGAATGAAGGACATCGAGACAACAAGAATAGTGTCGCCATACCCGATATCCCTTCAGAAGTTGCCGAGGAGACAAATGGCTCTGCTGTGCAGCGACCAAAAATCGGCTCCAGGCAGTCGTCCGTGAGGAGAGACAATTCAAAGAGCGAGCGCAACAGGATGGAGCGGACTGGCAGCAGCGCCGGCAAGGATAGATCTGACAGTGTCTCGCATCAGCCTCCTCGCAGGTTCTGGGTTGACGACGCTGGCGAACATCAGCATTTCCTCAAGAGCGCAAAACGACAAGAGAAGCTGAGTGACATGCTACGCGACTGGATGGGAGGCAAGAAAAGAGACCACCACGAGGAACAGCCACTTTCCCTCATGGCCAACTGGGTCGATCAGCTCAAGAACGAGCGCAACAGGGTCGCCCATGAGAAGAAGGACGGTCCCAACGCCACCGCAACTCTGGTCCAAAAGTACGGTAAATGCCATGAAATCGTTGGACGAGGCGCCTTTGGAATCGTGAGGATTGCGCATAAGCAGGATCCAAATGACTCGAAACACGAGCAACTATACGCCGTCAAAGAATTCCGCCGCCGGCCACAAGAAGACCAGAAGAAGTACGCAAAACGACTTAACGCCGAGTTCTGCATCTCCTCCTCTCTCCGCCATCCGAATGTCATACACACTCTCGATCTGCTTGCGGACGCAAAGGGTGACTTTTGCGAGGTCATGGAGTTTTGCGCTGGTGGTGATCTCTACTCTCTGGTCCTGGCTGCTCAGAAACTCGAGGTGGTCGAGGCCGACTGCTACTTTCTGCAGCTGATGAGAGGTGTCGAGTACATTCACGAAATGGGTGTCGCTCATCGCGATCTCAAGCCCGAAAACCTGCTCCTGACAACGCACGGAGCCCTGAAGATCACAGACTTTGGAAACGGCGAATGCTTCCGTATGGCTTGGGAAACGGAAGCACACATGACAGCCGGCCTCTGCGGCAGTGCTCCCTACATTGCTCCGGAAGAATACACTGACAAGGAGTTCGACCCTCGGGCCGTGGATGTCTGGGCATGCGGTGTCATCTATATGGCAATGCGCACTGGCAGGCATTTGTGGCGTGTGGCGAAGAAGGACGAGGATGAATACTATGCCGCCTATGTTCAGGGAAGAAAGAGTGAAGAGGGCTATGCTCCCATCGAATCTCTGCACAGGGTGAGTCTCCTCTTTCCCTTCTATCCAAGCTCAGATACTAATATACACCAGGCTCGCTGCCGAAACGTCATCTACTCTATCCTTGACCCCAATGCTGGCCGCAGAATCAGTGCCCACCAGGTACTCAACTCTGAATGGGGCAAGGGTATCAAAGTCTGCAAGGCCGGACAGGAAGGCTTATAACAATGACAGCTCGAGCAATCGCTCGAGTATGACGATCAAAGACATTAGATATTAATCTCCTTGGCTATGTCTCCTTGCGTCTTTTCCCATGTCGGAAACGCCAACGACTTCTGCACCGTGAGCACGACTTGAGCGATGGCATGCATGGCGTTACACAGCATTGGGCCAGAGAAGCAAAGAAAGACCACGATTCGAATGAATGATACCACCAATTGCCACTGTGTGCCAGGCAAACAGGACTACCATACCAGCTTCTAAATACAAATTCTTTTCTATTCCACTATCTACAAGCAGTACATGAAGACCCCAGGATGAACCTCCTGCATTAGACTCCGACTTCCCCACGTGTTGCATGTCAGCGTGGGGAATGCCGAGGTGTCTTACCTGAAAGCTGACCAAGACGTCCCTTGGTAGAGACGCTAGGATTGACCACCGTGGCTTTGTCCCCTAACCCGACAAAAAAAGATCGCAACTCTTTCAAACCCAGCCCTGTTCAGGAATACAGCACCGAAATCAGCAAGCAGAGTCTCTGGCCCTGGATGATCGATTCTGCACTTGCGACAATGTATCTTCGCAAGAACGCATCTTAGAGCGACTCGACATGCGATCCCGCTATGCGATTTTCACCAGCCCTTCTCGCGCTTATCTCCGCCGAGCTCATCCTTTCACATGCGGCCTCGGAGACGAGTATCGGACAGAATGGAGCGACGAGCTACCTGCCAACTTGCAGGTCCGGCAGCGTCAACTACATCACGGATAGACTTCCGCAACAATGTATAGTCTCAAGCCGGACTGCTGCGGCTACACCAACGATCACAGAATCGCCGCTGGCTACGGATACTGTGACAGCAACTCTCGTGGCCACACCCGACGACGAGCACGTTGCTCAAGTAGAGGGAGCGGGGCAAGGCAGAGACAGCCCAACTGTGGCCTCAATACAGGCAGAGACTGTATCAGCCTCAAGCAGCGGCACTACAGAGTATAGTCAAGCGAGCACATCTGATGCGCAGACTCCGACCAGCATCCCACACTCCACGAGCTCTGCCAGCGTCGACACCGAAGAAACTCCTCTGGATACGGCTAATTTCCTGTCTTTTGAGGAATGGAAGAAGAAGAACCTTGCAAAAGTCGGACAATCGCCAGAGCACGTTGGACAGCACAGGTCGCTGGAGGATATTCCCAAGCGACCTCGACCTGGCGCCAACGCTTTGGACGTGCTTGGAGAGGATACCGAGATCAACCTCGACTTTAGCGGATTTGGAGATGCCACGAGCCCCAAGCAAATGCCTATCGGGCAAAACAAGGATGGCCAGAACGGACAGCAAGGACAAACTCCGGAGAAGCCTACACCTGAGCAGAGTGTCCGTAGCAAGGACGCTGGGCGAACGTGTAAGGAACGAACCAACTATGCCTCCTTCGATTGCGCCGCAACCATCATGAAGACCAACCCCGAATGCAAATCCGCATCCTCTGTCCTCGTGGAGAACAAGGACAGTTACATGCTCAACATCTGCAGCGTCAAGAACAAATTCTTCATCATCGAGCTCTGCGATGATATCCTAATCGACACGGTAGTGCTGGCGAACTATGAGTTCTTCTCATCCATCTTCAGGACCTTTCGCCTCAGCGTGTCAGATCGCTACCCGGCCAAGCCCGACAAGTGGAGGGAACTGGGTGTCTACGAAGCCAGGAACACTCGAGAAGTACAGCCTTTCCTGGTCGAGCAATCTTTGATCTGGGCGAAGTATCTGAGAGTTGAGATATTGAGCCATTATGGAAACGAGTACTATTGTCCTATCAGCTTGTTGAGAGTACACGGCACGACCATGATTGAGGAATTTCGACATCAAGATGAGATAGCTCGTGGTGAGTATCCAGAGGAAGTCGTTGATCCGGAGTCGGAACCTGGTACTGCTTCTCCTGTACTGCCACAGGAACCCACTGAGAGCTCGATCGCTGCGGACAAGTCAGCTGCCGAGACGCCTATCAGCCAGGAGAGCAGCATTGTCCCATCCACCGAAGTCCCAACAAGCACGGAGGGGCATTCATCAACCATTTCCTCTCATCCAGTCAGCGACGGTACCGGACAGCGCATTGCCACATCGGAACCCGTCAATGGTGATCTGTCAAATCATACCGTACCCGTCCTCAAGGAAGTAGGACTCCTGCACTACACTAATGCCACAGTCATTGTCACTAGTCGACCAATAGGGAATAAAACATCATCAGCTTCCAACGCGTCTTCACAAGCAACGCATTGTTCCCCAGCAGCACCATCACCGACAAGTCAATCTACTAGTACGACCGGTCTGCAGTCTGGAACATCACTGTCTGTCAGCGAAAGCGCACAATTGTCGCCCAACTCGGGCAGTTCAAGCACCACGACGGCGATATCCTCTGCAGAGTCGGCCCCGTCGCCCGCATTATCAACCTCCACAACCGAACAGACATCTCCTCCCTTGCCGCGCACCTCATCCTCCACGACTTCCTCACCCTTATCTCCGCCCTCATCCCAATTGTCCGAACCTTCCAATTCGACCTCTTCTCCACAGTCTGCATCTTCCTCCTCGACCGCCTCGTCTCAGCCCCGCCGCTCCCCAACCTCCCCGCCTCCCTCCGTCCCGTCGACACAGGAATCCTTCTTCAAATCCCTGCACAAACGCCTCAGCGCTCTCGAGTCCAACGCAAGCTTGTCCCTGCAGTACATCGAGCACCAATCCCTCCTCCTCCGGGACGCGTTCCTCTCGCACTCGAAATCGCAGTCCACGCGCACTTCTTCCTTTCTCTCGGGTCTCAACGACACGGTCCGCGCCGAACTGCTCGATTTCAGGAGGCAATACGATCAGCTGTGGGAGAGCACGGTCATTGAACTCGACGGCCAGCGGAGGGCGTGGGAGAAGGAGATGACGGAGCTCCAGAGGGGAGTGGAGAGGCTCGGGCAAGAGGGACGGGGCCTCAGGGTCTTGGTGGGCGTGCAGTCGACGCTTCTGCTGCTGTGTCTGGGCCTGGTGATTTTCGGGCGGGGCGCGGGGAACATGGGTGGCGTGACCGGGTGGGACGGCGCGATTACGAAGATGCGTTTGGCCGCGGGGAGTCCGAGTCCAGTGGGAAGTCCGCGGTCTGGGACCGGTTCTGGGAACGGATCGGGGGATGGGAGGGAGAGGTGGTGGAGGCGGAGCAGGAGTCCTCTCAGTGCTGACGAGGCAGAGCATGAGGGCACGGAAAGGGGGCCAGGGCCCGCGGTGTGGAAGGTGAGTCCCCCTAGCCCTGAGGTTGCGTCCAGTCTTCCTTCTTCTTCTCCGGGCAGTCCTGCTTCCCAAGGGGAGGAGCGGGAGAGTACGGAAGGGGAGTCCGAGGAGGCGGATCTGGAAATGGAGCAGGAGGAGGTGGTGGTGGTGGAGAGTGTGGAGCGGGATGAACCGGAAGTGCAGGGGAGAGAAGCTCTAACGACCCCCAAGAAGGTATTGGAGACGCAGAGTAGTCCTTCCACGCCTACGGGGTCCAGGGACGTCAATCCTGTTGTGCAGGTCATGAGTGATGCCAGGGTTCATGGCGATCCTGGTCATGCGGAGGTTGCATAGCGCTTGTTCGGGACATGTATACTTGACGAATCTACTGTATCTTGCCTTTCTCTCCTGCTCATGTTGTTTGGTACATGGTGGAGCCGATGCCAAGTGCAGCAGCGTTGCTCGCCCCTGTCGATAAGCTGGCAGATACGATGAGTACGCCGATCAGTGTTGAGCGGTCTTTGCCTCGACGTGCACATCAATTACCCATGTCTCTTCACGATACCATAATTAGCGATGCACACGACACGAGAGCGTCTTCGGCCCGTCTCGCTTTGATCTTCGGATCAGCCGCCCGCGTGCGAGGAGAAGATCTACCGTCGATCACGGGCGTCATGATATGACAGTGGGATATTTCTCATATGCAGGACAGTAGTGTGGGCTGTGCAAAACGCAAAAGGGCGAAAGGCTCATCCTGGTCTGGCAAACATAGAGAGACGCCTTCAGCAGGCAGCGTTCAGCCGCAGACAAGGCGTGCCAGATCCTCGGTTTCGATCCTTTATCGATAAGCCCGGTCATCTGACATGCAAAATTCCTGACACGTCTGACGCCAGACGTTGTGCATTTTTTTTTATTAAGTCGACTACTACGTGCTAGGCTATTGGTCAATAGGCACGAACGCAAACTTGATCAGATCTGGGTTTGGGTGGCCAAGCCGTGACGGAGGGGTGTTCCTGCATGGGCACACGCGAAAGTGAGCGGAAGGATGGATCATGCTGTGATCTACCAAATGCGTTCCAATGGGAATGATTGCAGAGGAGTGAGCTGCTTGTGGTAGCTGTAATCCAAGAAAATGGTGCGGAAGGCGCTTCTGTCATGTGTTTGACCTCCTCCTCGTGTCTGTCTGTCCGGATCATTATTAACCATGACGACCTCCCGAGTCCTTTGCGGCCTGACGAATTGATTGGATCCGCTGTCGGTTGCAGCCCGTTTGGTTTGGCGTTTTGGGGTGGAGCGGGCCATGGTCACGAGTCCTGAGCCCGCCATAACGGGTCGTCGTGTACCAAAATCTGCTCTGATCGTTGTCCGTCTTAACGAGTCCTTCGCGTGGCATTGCCTTTGATAGCACACCATGCCGGTCTCGACTGGCCGTCTGGCAGTTCCAGCCCAAAATATAAAAGGCCTCGACATCTGGTCCCAAAAAGCCGCTAGCCTAGAGATGCTCCACCCGTCCCAATATCTGACAGCTTCAAAGAGGGGTATCTGTCTGCGCATTTCCGTCAAAAAACGACAAGCACCATCATGGCGTGTTCCTCGTCGCAGATCGATAGCGGAGCTTCGTCAAATAATCAGAGAAACGAATCGTCGTCAATCGCAATGGATGATTGATCAGGGTTTAATGCTGATAGACTCTGCTCCCCTGCTGCTGTCCAGCGGCACCGGCGACGTCAGGCTAGCTGAAACATACTACCAGCTACCGTGCCCTCACGTGTCCACACGTTGACACGGTCATATCAGATCCCTGCACGTCTACTCGTGCAGCTGTGAGACCGGACGGAAACGGTTCAGGGCAGGCACAACATGTCTGTGCAGCTTGTTACAAGCCAGACAGTCGAGATTGTCTTCAAGTGAGACAATCAGGGTCGAAGTAGGAAGTGTCGCTATAGCGGTGCAGGCACATGCCACGTTATAGTCCAACGAGGATGCGAAATAGACCGTCATCCTATTGGGACCCGCTGACACCTGTCTGCCTGCGCCGTCTATTGCTCTTGTGACACATGGCTGTTGTTCTTCTGACCACCACTTGTGAGGCCACCCAACTAGCTTGCTCATTGAGACAATCTGTCTGCAGAGGAAGAAGTGTGACAGCTTTTGTCCTTTTCCTTCATTCTCCACATTGATCATACTTCCGCGTCGCCTTCCCAAAGCCGAAGCAACACCTTCCGCTCCAGCTTTGTCTCTACCACAGTTTGCATACCACGTACCGCCCCAAAAACAACTTGTTGATCAAGAAAAGCATCGAGAGCGTAGCGTAGCCGTAGAGTGGGTCCAAGCTCCGGGCCTGTGAGGCGTCCGGGTAGAGAGCCAAGTCACCCAATCATCACGAGGCAGCTGATCTCAAGAGGTTCCTCTCTGTGTGCCAGGCGCTGCGGGGGTTGTGGTTCACTTCGCACACACTCACCTTCTCGTCCATACCTTGACATCAAAGCTTTCACAATTGTCACCCATCAACTCGACTCGACGGCAAGCATCTTCTTCGCACAGACGTTGGTGCAATTGCGTCGTTCAATTCTTCTCTACTCAACGCCTTAGGCGCACTTCCTCCTCACCTCTTTCCAACTCTTCCCCATCAACAATCCACACGACACCGGACCGACCTCACTTTCCTCACAAAGCAAAACCCCACTACCTTACCTCTGTCGTCACATCCCACCTGACCGAATTTGCGAGTGGACATTGTCGCTGTTGCTACTTGAGGCGACACCTAACATTGCTCGCTGCCGACTCCGCTCTGTTCTGCTGCCGCGCTGCTGCTCTCGACGCCGTCGCTGCCCTGAACCCTGCGACTTGACCAACCTGTTTCATCACTAACAACCCCTCTTCAGAACGGAGATTGGTTGACAAGTCTCGAAATACACCTTTGACGACTACGGGAGGTTCCAGAACACCAGACGGATAAACCTCACAAACACCGCCGCTACTTCACACCGACATCCGTCCAGCTGACCGACCGGCGTCCACCAAGCTGGCTTGATTCAACCTCAACTTTGTAGCTCAAGCATGTCGCAGAACAGACCTTCTGCCTTTTCAAATCTACGCATGGGTGGTATGACTCAACCCGGTGAGCTCGAGGTCGCTTTACAGGCTGCCATTGATCGTCACTGCCCCGCCCCTCCACTGTCCAAGCTAACGCCGCTGCAGAGGTAGTCCGCGAAAAGGTGCAGGATGGTGTCACGGGGGAGACAAAAGAGATGCAGTATACTCAGTGCAAGATTGTAGGCAATGGGTCATTCGGTGTCGTCTTTCAGACCAAGCTGTCTCCCTCGGGCGAAGATGCTGCCATCAAGCGTGTCTTGCAAGACAAGCGCTTCAAGGTGAGATTGACTCGGGATATATGACAGGGAAGCATCAGTCTGACGACCCGACAGAACCGTGAACTGCAAATCATGCGTATCGTCCGCCATCCTAACATTGTCGAGCTCAAGGCTTTCTACTACTCCAATGGAGAGCGCGTGAGTAGCTGCAACGTCTCGCACAGCAAGCTGTCTATTGACGTTTCGCACAGAAAGATGAAGTCTACCTCAATTTGGTCCTCGAGTTCGTCCCCGAGACCGTCTACCGCGCTTCTCGCTATTTCAACAAGATGAAGACCACTATGCCTATCCTCGAGGTCAAGCTCTACATCTACCAACTGTTCCGATCGCTCGCCTACATTCACTCACAGGGCATCTGCCATCGCGACATCAAGCCGCAGAACCTCCTGCTCGACCCCAACAGTGGTATCCTTAAGCTGTGCGATTTTGGCAGCGCAAAGATCTTGGTCGAGAATGAGCCGAACGTGTCATACATCTGTTCGCGATACTACCGTGCCCCCGAGCTGATCTTTGGGGCCACCAACTACACGACCAAGATTGGTAAGGCATAGATACCGGTATAGTCGGATTCGGCTGACATGGTAACAGATGTATGGTCAACGGGATGTGTCATGGCAGAGCTCATGCTCGGTCAACCGCTCTTCCCTGGAGAGTCCGGCATCGACCAGCTTGTCGAGATCATAAAAGTTCTTGGCACGCCTACGAGGGAGCAGATAAGAACTATGAACCCGAATTACATGGAGCACAAGTTCCCCCAGATCAAGCCTCATCCATTCAACAAAGTCAGTGGTAACGACATATCTCTCGAGAAGCTGAAGCTGACTCTTCCCAGGTCTTCAGAAAGGCGGATGCCAATGCCATCGACCTGATCTCGAAGTTGCTCGAGTACACCCCCACACAGCGTCTGTCTGCCATCGAGGCCATGGTTCACCCCTTCTTCGATGAATTGCGGGATCCCAGCACCCGCCTACCCGACTCCCGCCACTCCAATGGCGGTAGCAAGGATCTCCCAGAGCTCTACAACTTCACCCATCATGGTATGTCCTAACAATCGTAAGGGAAAAAAGCACATCACTAAGATCCATGCAGAACTCTCGATCGCGCCCCACCTGAACCAGCAACTCGTCCCACAGCATATGCGCCCGGTACTGGCGGCAAAGGGTCTCAACCTTGACAGTCTTACCCCACTGTCGAAGGAAGAGATGATGGCTCGTCTGGACTGAGCGCGACTCGGTCCAGTCAAACCAATCATCACTACTCTCAGCACATCCGATAACTCTCCGCCAAAAGAAAAAGAAAAAAAGTATATGTGACCATGTGATACTAGCGGCGCATCTGGATCTTTGTTAGAAGACAAGTCTTTTGACCAACGGAGGCACGACTTGATGACCTCCTCACATCTCCTCCACCGAAACCCCTTTTGTTGCTACTCGCGTCTCTTGCGTCAAAGGCGTTCTTCCAATCTCGGTATTCTACGGAACATGGGGAAGGAAGGCTTCTCAGCCATAGGCTTCTTCGAGGACAGCATGCGGATTGCTTAAAAAAACCCCTGTCTCTCCTGTTTTTTTTTGTTGATTAGTTGCGGTCATCAAAGTCTGTTGTCGGCAGCAGACGGCGATGATTAAAAGCTGCCCTGGTGGGGTTGATTCTGGTTGAAGGGTTCGGAGGACGAAAGGGTGCGGACGGAATACTGGTCTGGCCAAAGAACGACTCGAACGAAAGACTGTTTATGGGATTCGAAGATACCGATCAAATCTACGCTCTCTGTACGAAAGGCGAACCACAGCATCATTCAAGAACGGGTGCTACGAACGAGAATGGAGGGATCGCCATTGCTTTTGACGTTTCGACGAGTACACGGTCTGTCTTTCGTCCAAGCTTCTCCCGGCCAAATGCACTTTCTTTTCTCTCACGCATGGAACATCTAAAAGGGGTTTGTGAAGGTGACGACCGCGCTGCTGGACGGTATGGAGATGTGTCTTTCTCCTGCCTGAATTGATCATGATCATGGGTGGATGCGCGGTTGCGACTGGATAATCATAGAGTCAATCAATGTTTCTTTTGATGATTAGATGTGGTCTTTTTCTTGTCCTGTGACATTCAGTTGCCCATGCCTCTCACTTCAAGACACAACGTAAGCCGCACGGTAATCTCGACATCACCAGAGCTTTACTTGTTCTTGCCTCAGGCACATCAAGCTCAAAAGTAACCCTCTTCTGATTGGTCAATTCCACTACAGCTCTCAGAGCCGCAAGCTCTCAACTCTCAAACGTCCGCGACTTACTCTGCACGACCGGGCTCCTACTTTCACCAACCACACGCACTTACTCTCTTCACACCCGGCTCAATGGCCGACACAGACAGACCATACCACGGCGGCGGCGGCGGTCGCCCCTATCACGGCGGAGGCGGTGGCCGCAAGCGACGCTTCAATGGTTCGTCTTTTACATTTACCCAAACCTCACCATGTCCTGCTCTAGCTCCCTCTCCATCCCTCGTCCCTCCACTCGTATCCTCATTCCTCACCACTATTTCCTTCATGAAGCTGACTCTGTACGATGAACAGACGACGACGCCCCTTCCCGCCCCCATCAACGCCGCAGATTCGACCCCCCGGGCACGCGCCTGCGCAAAAAACTCCTCGCCCTAGTCGACGCCGGTTTCGTCGCCCCAGAAACGGAAATCGCGGACATTATCTCCCTTGTGGTCCAGCACGGCGGGGATGATTTCGTGCGAGATACCTTCTGCGATTTGGCGCTGAGTTTGGTCGTCGAGCAGCCTTGTAAGGTTCTCTTCATCGCGGCTGCTGTTAGGGGTGTGAATGCGAAACGGGGGGAGATTGTAGGGGATCTGGTCGAACGGGCTGGGGTAGTCGTGGATCGTGCGGTGAGGGCGGGGAGATGGAGGGAGGTGAAGCATTTGCTTAGGTTTTTGGCTGCGCTTGGAGGAGTGGTGGAAGAGGGTGTTCTGGGGGTGTTGGAGGAGTTGTTCAATAGGGCGGTTGATTTGCAGAGTGCCAACCCTGAGGAGGTGAGTGTAATATCTGATGTGAGGGGTCTTGCTGACAGGGATAGACACTGGGACCAGAACTGGTCAAGGTCATTCTCTTGACGATACCGTATATCATGGTCGGTGAGGAGGGGAAAGCGCTGGCTGAGAAGGTCGACGACTTATTGCAGAAGACGGAAATCGTGGCGTCAACACCCCATGCGCTGGAGAGTCTGGTTGACCCTTATCCCAGCGAAGATCCGGAGCAGAGGGTCATGGCTTGTCCAAATGTCATGAGTATATTGCAGAAACAGCTGCAGGAAGAGGCAGCGAACGGATGGCCGCTGGCTTGCTTGCCTAGGGTCAATTTGGAAGGGATACTGGCAAGTGCCAACGGAAGTGCCAATGGCACATCCAATGGAGATGCGAACGGGGATGGTGAAGCTAATGGCGATGCGGCCATGACTGAGGAGCCTACTAGACACCCCTTTCCCTCGATCGTCATTCCGGACACCGTTAATCCTGGCAAGATGGCACTGTTTCCAGAGCTATACTACTCGGTCTTCGCGAATCAGGAAGTCGAATCTGTGCCACCCACATCGAACATTGCTTCGGTACTGATTCGAGACGCTGTGGTTGACACCATTAACGCATTGGATTTCAACCGCAACAATGTCGGCAAGTTCATCATCGACATTGATAACTTCTGGGCCAGAGACACATTTGTGAAGCGCGCCACGCCGTTCGACAAGCTCAAGGAGATTCCCGCCGGTCGTTCAACTTGGAAGCCAGAAGATGTTGCAGTCGATGCCATTTTTTCCCAAATCATGCTTCTGCCCAACTTGGCTCACAAGCAGGTCTACTACCATGGCATCATCACCGAGGCCTGCAAGCTAGCACCTAGCGCCATTGCACCATCACTTGGTCGAGCAATCCGTTTCACCTTCCGCACACTTCCCGAGCTCGACCTTGAGCTTGTCTACCGCTTCACAGACTGGTTTGCGCACCATGTGTCCAACTTTGAATTCCGCTGGAAGTGGACGGAATGGATGCCAGATCTTTCTTCCTCACTCCTTCACCCGAGACGCGCCTTCATCACCGCCGCCATTGACAAGGAAATCCGCCTGTCCTTCCCCAAGCGTATCGCAGACTCGCTTCCTCCGGACTTTGCGGCAACCATCGCCAAAGGTCAATACAACGACCAGCCAGACTTTAAATTTGCCGACCCCTCCGTCCCTTACTCGAAGCAGGGCACCAACCTCCTCACTGTCCTGAAAGACAAGGCGGCTACCGACGCCGACATTGCTGTCCTTCTTGACGAAGTCTCTGCTCTTGCCACCGAGCAGGGTGCGGACGGGCTCATCGCCTCCACCGACGTCCTCATCACCTCCATCTGCCACATCGGTTCGAAGTCTCTCTCCCACATTCTCTCCTCGATTCAAAAGAACCAAGAACGCCTTCTCGCCATTGGTCCTCGATCAGACGCTGCCCGCCGCCAGATTATCTCTTCCGTCGCTACATACTGGCAGTACCAGCCCGGTCAAGCAGTCAACATCATCGACAAGCTCCTCAACTACACCATCGTCACGCCCCAGAGCGTCGTCGAATGGGCTCTCCAAGATAATCTCGACCGCGGACGCGGACTAGCCCGCCACTCTATCTTCGAAATGGTGTGGGGCACAATGGGCAAAGTCGCTCGACGAGTCGGGGACATCGCTTCTGCTCGTGCCAATCCAGAGCTACTCGCGCAGGAGGGAGTGGAGGGTCATGTCGCTGTCATTGAGGAGACGCTCGTTAGGGAACGTGGCGTGATGCGCGACTTGTTCTCGCTGATCGAAGACGCAGCAAAAGGCGTTTCTGAGGGTGCAGGGGAGGGTATGCAAGAAGACGGCTTCGCGGAAGGCGAAGAAGGACTGGTGAGACTATGGGGCGACAAATGGTTGCGTCTATGGGGACGCAGGAGAGCGGTGGAGGAGTTGAAGAGTGGCGAGGAGAGTGTCAAGGGGTTGATCACCATCCTCAAAGAGGTCGGTGACGTGGAAGCGGAGGTTAGGGCTGATGAGGAAGAAGAGAAAAGGAAGCGGGAAGAGGGGAGAGCGAGGAGGGATGAGGAGCGTAGAAGGAAGTTTGAGGAAAAGGATGCCGGGAGGGATGATGATGGGAGAGGGAGGGTGGAGATGAGAGGTGGCGGGGATGCGGAGGACGAGGTGCTCTAGTCATGGGAGTTGGGGGACTGTACTCAAAGCAATGGCTGGGGCGAAACTATGGGATAGTGGTATCTAGCCATCAAGAGAGAATCGTCTCTTGCATTAAAGAAAACAATGAATTTCTGTACATTAAGTGTGCTTGGACGATACGTTAGTAAATCTACTCACGTGAAAATCTACCGAGTTCTACGAGACAAACGTGCTCGCTGCGGTCTTTCATAGAAGCGTAGAAAACCAAGCTACCTCTCTCTAGAATTCACTATGCAAAAATTCTTATATAAACGAAAGTGATCTTTGTGAAAAGTACACACGTAAAGAGTGAAGGCCCCACGTCGAAGTAAACCTACGTGAAAGAACTCTTATATAAAGTATTCACACGGAGCATTCGCACGAAGCATTCACACGGAGAATTCACACGGAGCATTCACACGAAGCATTCACACGAAGTACTCACGTAATGAGAGCACTCACGTGATAGAAGCACTCACGTAAAAGCACCCGACTCACGTAAAAGCACTCACGTAAGTATATATAGGTTTCACGTGCCACCTACCACATGAATCAAATTTGGTCTGGTTGGTTAGCTCAGTTGGTTAGAGCGTGGTGCTAATAAGCAAGAGCGAGCAAATTCTCCTCTTGCGAGATAACGCCAAGGTCGCGAGTTCGACCCTCGTACTGACCATTGCTGTTCTTTTTTGCTCATCTTGTGTCCTCCGCTACCACCACTCTGTATGTAATGTGAGCGACAGTGCTTTCGCTGGAGAAGTGCCATGTCACTATATATCCAGTCAGGTAAAATGCCTGCCAAGGCATGACGATTGAGTCTGTGAAATTAAGTCCCTATTGCGTCAAAATATGGATATGATTTTTGTGCCCTCGATTTCGCAGCTACTGTCTGAATCGAGCCATATCGATTCTGCGCCTGGCGCCTGGATCTTATGGCTAGTCAAAATGTCAAGCACAAAGGTCTCGGTGTCGATAAAGTTCACAACGTGGGTTAAGCGACAGTAGCGACATCCCCCATCCTCCCCTCACCATCGACATTCAGATCCTCCTTGACTCCACCCAACTCCCCCTTGACACCTCTACCCACACCCTTCCTCCCCCGCCTCACCACCCCCAACAACCTCAGCACTCCATTCGGCGTGACCCCCTCCACCCGTCTCGCCTGCCCTATACTCTCCGGCCGCACCTCCGCCAGCGTCTTCTTCTCCTCAAAACTCAACCCCACAACCTTCTCGTAGTCGATATCCAATGGCAGCTCCAGCTCCTCGTCGCGCAGGAACGATCGAATAGCCGCTTCCTGCTGCGCCACGTACGGGGCGTAGATGGCTTCGATCTGCACCCTGCGCTGGATGTCCTGGGTGTAACTCGCGATCTCGGGGATCAAGGGCTGGAGTTGCCCAGGCGACGAGGAGGGGAGGCGGAGGATGTCGAATGCGGAGCGTTTGGTTGTGTCCAGTCGCACGGGGAAGGAGGAGGAGGACCAGGATTGGGCAGAGCGCAGGTCGGATTGCAGCAGCGTGCGCAAAGAGACGATTTGGGATTGCGTGTCGGAGTAGCTTGACCAGCGCTTGGGGGAGATGACGCCCGCAGCGTGACCTAAGGGGGTGAGGCGGGTGTCGGCGTTGTCGGCGCGGGCGGACATGCGGTATTCGCTGCGCGAGGTGAACATGCGGTAGGGTTCCGAGACGCCTTTCGTGATGAGGTCGTCGATCATGATGCCGATGTAGCCGTCGCCGCGGGTGAGGATTAAGGGTGGTTTGGAGAGGGAGGAGAGACCGGCGTTGATGCCGGCGATGACACCTTGGCCGGCGGCTTCTTCGTAGCCTGTCGTTCCATTGATTTGGCCTGCGAGGAAGAGGCCCGAGATGGCTTTGGTCTCGAGGGTCGAGCGCAGGGAACGTGGGTCTACGTAGTCGTATTCGACGCCGTACCCGGGCTGGAGCATATGTACCTTTTCGAGACCGCGGACGGTACGCAGCATGGCTTCTTGTGCATCTGCGGGAACGGTCATGGAGATGCCGTTGGGATAGATGACGTCTGTATTGAAGCCTTCCGGTTCAAGCCAGATGATGTGCGAGGTTTTGGAGGTGAAGCGGATCACCTTCGACTCGAGAGATGGACAGTAGCGAGGACCTTTTACTGTCTCGCGGATGTGGATGGACTTGTCGAGGTTGGCACGGATGATATCATGGGTGGCGGGATTCGTGTGAGTCGACCAGCAATTAAGCTGATCTTCAACAGTGACCCTAGGGTTGAGATAGCTGAAAGGAGTTGGTGGATCGTCACCAGGCTGGACCTCTAATATTGAGAAATCAATGGTTTTGGCATCTAATCGTGGTGGTGTTCCAGTCTTTAATCTGCCCATCTTGAAACCAGCCTCCCTCAACGAATTGCTCAAACCAAAAGTCGCTGCTTCACCCATTCGCCCTGAGGGAAACACATCCAGCCCAATATGGATTTCGCCACCCAAAAAAGTACCCGTGGTGATGACTACATTGTTGGTGGGTATGACTTGACCTCCTTCGAGTCGTACTCCAGTGATACGGCCATGAGATCCTTCGGACGTCGTCTCTCGATCGACCACAATGTCGGCCACTTTCCCTTCCAGTACACTCAGACCAGGGTAGTTGGTGATCTCCTCTCGCATGTGTTTCTTGTAGAGTTCGCGATCAATTTGTGCCCGAGGTCCCCAGACAGCTGGTCCTTTTCGGTTGTTCAGGACACGAAACTGTACTCCAGCTTCGTCGACAATCCTTCCCACAACACCGTCCAGCGCATCTACCTCACGCAGCATGGTGCCCTTTCCAATCCCTCCGAACGAAGGATTGCATGAGCATACGCCGAGGTTGTCATAGGACGGTGTCACCAGTGCCGTCCGCGCCCCAGTGCGGGCAGCTGCAGTGGATGCCTCACAGCCTGCATGGCCGCCTCCTATCACGACTACATCGTATGGACTAGATCGTCATCAGCTCCTGGTCTGCTACTAGGCTGGTCCTCTTTAGCTTACTTGTTGCTCCGGTCAGAGACGGTGGCAAAGGCCCGTCTCACAAGCGTCGCGCGCTGCACTCGCGATACAATTCCAAGTCCATGTCTTGCAGCGACAGACACGGCAAGTCGCATCTCCAAGCCTCGGTATACGTGCAAGATGGATGTTTGGATAGTGATGGGTCGGTGTCAAAAGTTTAGGTCCGTCCATCTGAATTTGGTCTAGCGTCGCAGGCCAAGATTGCAAGGAATCTTCA
Organism: Elsinoe necatrix; assembly: GCA_033846785.1. Classification (NCBI taxonomy): domain Eukaryota; kingdom Fungi; phylum Ascomycota; class Dothideomycetes; order Myriangiales; family Elsinoaceae; genus Elsinoe; species Elsinoe necatrix. Next base: position 992,434 of record JANZYI010000008.1, read on the forward strand.
CATGTGGGCAAAACTTGGCCTATCCAACCAACGCTGATCTTGTCCCAGCACTGCAATTAGCAATCCAGTATAGCCTCTTATCTCAAAGCATACACTTCTTTCTGGTAATCAACAGGATGCCTTGTCGCTTCGTACTCCTCAGTCTGATGAGAGAAGGCAGTCCGCCGACGTCCGGTGGAGAATATAGGTCTTGGCAACAAACATCTCCACATCAGCTGCTACGCCGCCGTGCCTATGGATAAAGTTTCTTGCCTGTGTCCGAGAACCGAGTCCTGTCGGATTGACAAGCAGTCTGTTCTCGAAACGACTCCTTTGGCCTCGATATTCACAAGAATTGATGCGCCGAGGTCTGGTAGCCAAGACGCCAAAAACAGACTGTACAGTGCATCAATCTGCTGCTCATTCTGCCACAAGAGGCTTGAGAACGTGTCGCATCCAGTGATCGCATGCGGCATGGTCTCGTCTCCAAGAAGTATCGGCGCTCAACGCATGGACCCTGGACTGTGCCTGGAGATCATTTGGGTATTCCAAGCACCGTCCTTCTCTCTCTGGCCCGAGGCTCGGAGCGAACTTTGTACTAATTTTCTACACAAGGACAATCCCCAGCGGCGCCGCCGAACAGGGCCGCAATCCGCGCAATCACTTGACATGTTTCGCCATCCATTGGTTGTACCGCCAGTACGCCAAAGAATTGGCTCCCGTGTGCTCGACGATACTTGACAATGTGGAGGTCCATAATATAGGTAGGAAGTCCTTGGTATTGCCCATCTGCCTACGCTCTCGCGTGGTCTTGCTGACTCGTTGGTCCACATCTTCACTATGCGTTCTTTACTTCTCTCGTTGCTGCCTCTCACGGCACCAGTCCTCGCACAAAAGGTCGCAAAGACATATCCCGGAGATGCTGGCTACCCTACACAGGCGGATTGGGATGCCCTCAATACTACCATTCAAGGCAACCTAGTCGCCGGCAAGCTCATTGCCAGTGCGTGCTATCCCCCCATCTCGGATCCAGTGGCATGCAGGGCCGCCGCTTCCTTCAGCAACGACGATATCCTCGTCCCACAAGATCCTCTCCTCGTTCAGGCGCCGTGGTGGTCCGGCAATAAGTGTGTCGCAAACATCACCAACTCAGGAAGATGCGAGCTCGGAAACTACCCTAACTACGTGGTGGCAGCAAAGAGTGCACAGCATGTCAGTGAGGGCATCAAGTTTGCGAAGAAGTTCAACCTCAGGCTTAGCGTGAAGAATACTGGTCATGACTTTTTGGGCAGGTGAGCAGAGAGACCGAACTTTTCTGGTCGAAGCACACTGATTTGGCCAGGAACCTTGGTGCAGGCTCCCTGAGCATCTGGACCTACGGTTTTCAGGGCATTGAGATCATTGACAACTGGTTCCCCGCTGGTCCTAAGGGGTATAACGCAAAAGGTCAAAAGGTGGCTCAATATGGCGCTGCCATTCAGTTCGGCCAGCTCTATGATGCCGCAAGGAAGGGGGGTGTGACTGTCGTTGGTGGTGCGGACAGCGTGAGTGCGACTTTTGTGCAACGACAAATAAGACTTAATTCTTGGTAGACTGTCGGCGCTGGCGGAGGATGGATGCAGGGAGGTGGCCACGGTCGTCTCTCCAACAACTTTGGCATGGGTGTCGACCAGGTCCTCGAATATGAAGTTGTTCTGCCAGACGGCCGCATTGTGACCGCCAACAAGAACAGCTACTGCGACCTCTTCAGCGCTCTGCTCGGAGGAGGTGGCGGCACATTCGGCGTGACCACTAAGATCACCATCAAGACCTACCCTCGCTTCCCTGTCGTCGGGTGCGCCAATATCGCTATCACTCCCAGCCCCAACGCCACTACCGGTGGGTTTGCGGAAGCCATGGCATACTTCCTTACCCAATCTGAAAAGTTTGTCGACTTTGGTCTTACAGGCTACCCCAACTTGTTCCCTAATAGCTTCTCTGGGCCCTTCACTGCCGCTGGCAAGACCAACGACGAGGTCATGGCATTCCTGGCACCAGTCATCGAGGGTGTCAAGGCCCGTGGGGCACTCATCACTGTGACACCGATGGTCATCTCCGATCCCTCTGACCTCGCAGTGCCAAACACTGACGGCAATGTCGGGACCAACCAGACCCAGCCGTCAAACGTCATCTTCGGTTCGCGTCTTCTCTCCCGCCAGGGTCTGTCAGATGAGGCAACACTCACAACGATGCTCAAGACACTCTTTACGAACGGCTTCTATGCCCTTCCATATCCTGTCCTTGGTGGCCAAGTCTCCAAGTACGCTCTAACCACGGCTGACTTTGGTCTTAACCCAGCATGGAGAACTGCTATTATGCACTTTATCTTCACCGATCTAGGTGCTGCGCGATTCTCCCTTGATCCAGTAGCCATTAAGGCAGCACACAAGCGCATCGTGGATGTCATCAACCCCGTGGTTGACCCACTGAGTGTCAACTCCGGCGCCTACTTGAATGAAGCCAACTACCAGGAGCCAGACCCCAAGAAGACTTTCTGGGGTGGTGAACTTAGGTACAACAGGCTATTGAGCATCAAGAAGAAGTACGATCCTACGAATGTCTTCTACTGTAACCCTTGCGTCGGCTACGAGACCTTCACAGAAGGTGCAGATGGCAAGCTCTACGTTACTGGCTCGTAGCGTGCATTGGGGGGTCAGGGTTCCTTTGCATAGACTTATACTTGACAAAATGTTCAAAAGCGAATTTTAACCGCATGCCACTGACGTTCCCAAGCAAAGCGTGACCCTGAAATGCGCCTGCACGGGCTTGCCAAGCCTTACTGACGTCTGCTCCACTCTGCACTTTTTCCCCGCCGCCGCAGGGCCGCATTGCATGAATTTCTAATCCTCGATCTCCCCTTCTCGCCCCTCCAACCCCCTTCTCGCCCCTCCTACACCTCCCCTCTTTCGCCTCCCACCTTATCTCCTCTCGCCAATTGCGGCCTTCATCCGCAACACGATTGCAACCATGGTTCTCGCCAAATCCAAAAACGCCGTCGGGCTAGGCAACTCGCTCATGAACGACCGCTTCGGCAAAGGGCGCAGCTCCATGCACCGCCAAACGACCAACAACGCCGGCGGGGGCATCACGCGCGTGGGCGAAGACGGCCAGCGGTACATCACCAACAACAAAAAGGACGCGGCGTACATGAAGATGCGCTCCGTCACGGAGCAGGCGGCGCTGGACGAGTTCTTGTCGACGGCCGAGTTGGCTGGCACCGATTTCACGGCCGAGAAGATGAATAATGTCAAGATCATACATCGGGATCAGCGGAATCCGTATCTTTTGTCCGCGGCGGAGGAACGGGCGGTGGTGAGGAAGCAGGAGAAGATGAAGGGTAGATTGACGATTCCAAGACGGCCGGGGTGGGATGAGACGACGACGAGAGAAGAGTTGGATAGGAAGGAGAGGGAGAGTTTGCTGGAGTGGAGGAGGGGGTTGGCGGAGGTCCAGGAGAATCAGGATCTGCTTATGACGCCTTTCGAGAGAAATTTGGAGGTGTGGAGGCAGCTGTGGAGGGTTATCGAGCGCAGTGATCTCGTGGTGCAGATTGTGGATGCGCGCAACCCTTTACTGTTCCGGAGCGAGGATCTAGAGAAATATGTCAAGGAGGTGGATAAGAGGAAGAGGAATCTACTGTTGGTGAACAAGGCGGATATGATGACGCTTGAGCAGAGAAGAGCATGGGCAGAGTACTTCACGGAAGCTGGGATCAGCTTCAGATTCTTCTCGGCGGAACTGGCAAAGGAGGCGAACGAGGCAAGAGAGCTGCGAGAGGACATACCCGAGAAGGATATCGTAGCACACGTAGAGGCACAGAACGCCGAGGAGCAAGCAGAGGAATTGGATGAAGATGGACACGTCGCAGAAGAGGCGGAGAAGCTGAACATTGAAGACGAGGATGAAGTGTGCGACTTGGACTCGGATGCAGGCGTACACCTCTCCATGGACGAGCAAACCCGCATTCTCACAACCGACGACCTCGAAGCGCTCTTCCTCGCTCACGCCCCTAGCATTGCCGAACCAGCAGACCGAAAAATTCAGATCGGACTCGTCGGCTACCCCAACGTCGGTAAATCCTCTACCATCAACTCCCTACTCGGCGCGAAGAAGGTCTCCGTCTCGAGCACGCCGGGTAAGACGAAGCACTTCCAGACCATCCATCTCTCCTCACGCATCGTCCTGTGCGATTGTCCAGGTCTGGTGTTCCCGAATTTCGCCAGCACAAAAGCCGAGCTAGTCGTCAATGGCGTGCTGCCCATCGATCAACTCAGAGAGTGGACAGGCCCGATGGGTCTAGTGGCGAAACGAGTACCTCAGTTCTGGCTGGAAGGCACATACGGCATGAAGATCGATGTACGACCAGAGGAAGAAGGTGGCACTGGCGTTCCGACAGGAGAGGAAGTGGCTCGCGCACTTGGTGAAGCCAGAGGATACCGTGCTGGCGGCGCGGGCGGAGCAGCGGACATGTCGCGAGCTGCTCGTGTGGTGCTCAAGGACTTCGTCAAGGGCAAGCTGCTGTACTGCGAGGCGCCGCCTGACTGGGAAGAGGAAGACTTCAATGCGGGCCTGTATGAGGGTCGAGTGCCGAGGAAGGGCAAGCAGGTCGAGGAGGATGACGAAGACGCGGACGCAGATAGCATTGAGGCATCTTTACCTGCAAGCGACGACATGGTCAGTCTGCCCACCGGCGTGCCACAGGGCAAGAAGACGCAGGCAATGGACAAGAGGTTCTTTGCGCCTGGACAAGGGAAGGGGAACATGAATATGCCATTCCATCACAAGTACACGGAGCAAGGGCAGGTGGATGTCGAGTCGGTCGGACCCATAGGTGGGAAGCAGCTAAGCGGGCGGAAAGCGAGGACCATGATTGCACTCGAGAAGGATATGGATCCTGAGGATGTGAAGATGGCCATGGGTGGTGGGAAGAAGCATTTCAAGGCCAATAAAAGGGCGATAAAGAAGGTGAGGAGTGAGTATGAATAAGCATCAAATCGGGGAAGGAATTGCAGGAACGCATGGAGGTCAATGAATATACCCATTAATGTCTGTTGGACACATTGCGTACTGCAAGAGTGAGCAGAGTGAGTTTATCTCTTCTATATCTCCTTGCAATGCCTAGTGCGATCTCGAACAAAGGTCAACGTCCGAACGCAACCATCTTGGCCATACCTGCAACTCGGGGACCTAGTCGATCAATGAGCTCGCCTGCCTCTTGATCCAATACACGGGTCCGATATCTTGATTATTAGGCATGAAGAGGTCCGTTGACAACAAGCATACCCCATGCAAGCGAGCACATTATAGCCGCCGACAAGACACACGGCACGACCGCAGCACTGTCACATGTCAATTCCCCAGAGGACAAGGTATATATTATTTCCCGCTGCCTCCATATTTCAAGGTGAAGCTGGTCTAGTGGTTAGCTTCGTCGCACCCCCTGCTGGACAGGCCAAGGCTCTTCGGCACGATCATGAGGACCAGCCTTCGAATCCAGATCTGATCAGGATGAGAAGGTGCTTCACCTTTTTGCTTTTCTTTTTACGTGTCGTCTTCACTTTTTGCTGCGCACGTGACTTTGCACATCTTCTTGCTTTGCACATGTATATCCGGAGCGAAAATGGGATACATGCATTACTGACATGGTAGATGCTTTGAAGTCCCAGCTGGTCTCGTAGTAGAAGCTACATGAGTAATCTTTTGGTTATGTGAGGCTTATTACTACCCGCCATATAAGGGCAGACATGTGGTTGTCCAGCAGCCAGAGCAAGGCTCTTCAGCACCACAAGACGACACTGATCGAAGCGCCCACCGGGACTACCTGAAGGATGTGCTGAAACTTTTTGGGCTGGCCCCCTGCTCACATGTCCCGTTCTTCACATGTCAAAATGCAGGCTTTATATTTATTCAACGTCGGCGGGTACTTCAAGGTGAAGTTGGTCTAGTGGTTAGCTTCGTTGCACCCCCTGCTGGACAGGCCAAGGATCCTCGACACGATCATGATGATGACCAGCCTTCGAACCCCGATCTGATCAGGGCGAAGAGGTGCTTCACCTTTTTGCCTGTCCATCACATATTTCCTTGCATCTCTTCTCATATTGATTAGTCACATGGCTATTCCCCTTCTACCTCTTTTCACCTGCCATCGCAGAAGCGAGGGTGGATATATCACTATCCGTTTCCATGAATACTCCAAAGTTCAGCTGGTCTAGAGGCTCTAAGCTCTTCAACAACACGCCTCTCTGAGGTGGTCCAGCGGCCCTTGGTCCCAATTAAGGGCTGAACCTTTTTGCTATTCCCTTGCATGTTGTCTCTCTTCTGCCTTGAATCACATGGTCTCTCCCATCCCGTCATTTTCGAGTTGCTCGTGTCGAATTGTAAGAGAAAAGCATGAGAGGATCTTACTGCTGTCCCCACGCAGAGTTGGTCCGAGATCTAGCAATGATCTACTACTGTGGTATCAGTCTAGACATTCAGGGGCTTGACCGGGGCGCTATGACGGCTGGATCCCAGCCCATCCCCGCTCTCACATGTCACCACCCGACACCCAGCCTTCCACTATCACATGCGCAAGAAGAGTGACCTTATATTGTTTTCGCCTTGCAAGGTTAGTTCAAGGTGAAGCTGGTCTAGTGTTTAGCTCCGTAGACCCGCTGCTCGACAGCCCTAGCTCTACGGCACGACTTACGACGACCAACGTTTGATCCTCGACTTTGTTCTGGTCGAGAGGAGAGCGGGCTGAACCCTTTTGCCCTTTTACACATTGTTTATTACTTGTGGAGTGGGGATACATGATCGATCGTAGTGGAACGTCAAGGCTCAGCTGGTCTGGCAGACTCGCCGCCGAGTAAGAAGCTCACGGTTGAGATCGATGACGATTCTCGTTGCCTCGCTAGACGAAGGGACTGGCTGAACCTCATTTTGCGTCCGCCGCGGAGCTGATGAGCCCCAAAGATGTGTGAGGAGGCTTCAGACTGTCATGTACTCTCGCCCCTTTGTCGTTCGCCTTCGTTATCATAGTCTCTTACCAGCTTGGTCACGACGCAGAGAGTAAGGGCTGTTCCGAGCTCGTTTTCACTTCCTCAGATAGTACAAAGCCCGGTATGAATTCCTTGTAAGCCGCCGCTGATTCCAAGGAGAGGCACAGTGGCTCGGCCGTAAATCCCACTTCGGTGTCAGGTGGTGCTTCCATTGACCAACGTTAATCGAGCCCTGCAATTGTAGGGTCCGTGGCGGCCGATCCTTTTGTGCAAGTCCTCTGTTCTCTTTCAGGCATTTCCGCCTCTCCTGTTTGCATCCTTCGACAGTGTGACAAAGATTCAAGAATGCCTTTCATGGTCGTTATGGATGTTCTTTTCTCAGTAACCATTTGTTCTAAAGGGAGGCATGTTGAACTCGCTCAAAATGCTCCATCGGTACCAGTTCGAATCTTGACAGAGGATTCGCGCTGCCCACCCTTTTTGCCGCCCGCTCGCCAACGTAATACAGGTAGGTAGATGGCCATGGTCGTTTGGGGAGGATGAAAGCATGATAGGAAAGGTGAGTCAACGCAGCGATCCGATTGCAGGTTGTTTCGCGCCCTCGTGACGAATCTCTTGATAAAGGGTTCGGTATCAAGTAGAGTGGCGCAACAGTGAGGAGAGGTGAGAAGATCTATACCTGCCTTTGTACATATGCCACTGTTCGTGCAATCCCACCATGGCGTTTACGCCACCCACCTCAACGGTCGGTGTCCGCCCAGGCACGCTGCTCCCGATTTCCCTCATCATTACGACCAACACGTAAGCCGTGCCCCCGCGACGGCACAACAAACGCTGCTTCCCTCTTTGGAGAGCGACGTTACTCTCTATCCATAACATTCCCGATCGAGCTCTCGCCTTTCTGCTTCTCAGATATCGTACAAGTTTCTCCGTCCTGCTTATCCGCGATCATCTTCCCTCACCCAACCCATCCCCCTCTTCTCCCTCTTCCGTCCCCAGTAGTCGCCCTATGACCGCCCCCTCATGGTCTCCAAATGCCTCAAAACCGTCAGATTCGCGTCCATGAACCTGTCCACACAATTCTGCATGCACGGCAGCTCGTATTTATCCAATTGACCCTGGCTGATCTTGCCGGTGATGCATTTCTTGAAACAGGTATCCGTGAGATTATGGATCGCTATGAGGCATTAGTCTTGTTTCCCTCTTCTTTTTACTCTGCACTCTTGCTCTACCGAACACCATCTCTGCCCCTCAATGCCCGGACAGGAAAAGGGCAAATAAGGGCAAGAGCACGAAAGTGGAACAGAGGGATGGCATACAGGACTGCAATCTCGCCTTTTGGCTCTCTGACACGGCGAATTGTTGCAGATCTTGCTTCTCGGCGTTGGAGAGCTTGGAGGGGTCGAGGTTGTCGAGGGCTGAGCCGGAGGTGAGAGAGTCCATTGCTGTATTTCACAAGGGCTAATCACTCGAGTATGGGAAGCTGTAAATGACTGTGGGAGACGTGGTGTTGGAACGCCCAAAAGAAGTGAAGTCGAAGCTCTAGATCTCAGGTTCTTGGCGATGCACGTCAGGGACTTTTACTGCTGCGTTTCGGACATAGATGTGTCGATGGTCCTGATGAGGTGGCCAGACAAGTCACAACAAAGCACAGTCAGTGGCAGTGGGGCAAAACATGTCAAAAAAACACGTTGGAATTAGTGCAGGTCTGGATATCTCGTCTGTAGGAGTGTGCGCAAAAAACCAAAGGTAATGTGTCCGTTTCCTTGTTTCTCCCTTGATCTCATACCAATCTTTGCTCCTCGTCCAAAGGTCTTGCGCAGCCGTCGAGTGGTATCACCAAAAGGCGCGTGTCATTACACCAAACGTCTCGTCCGTCCCGTGCCATGTCCAGGTATTGTACGTAAAAAGAGGAGGTTGGAGGGGGAGAGGTAAAAGCATTTCCAAAAATGTCAAGATGATAACTTCTTCGCGCGGGCGTCAAAATAGTACATGTGATGCTGAGGATGGCGGGGACATCGAACCCCTCAAAATGCTCTTTCTTTGGAGAATCTACTTTCGTAGCGTCGTAGTATTTTGTCATTCTTCGTCGACTTCGTGAGCGTGACGGTGGGATGCAGATAGGCCTGTTCTGCGATTGTCGTTATTGTGTCTGTATTCGCCAGATGGAATAGAGGCTACAAATGGAGAACTACTCCGTTGCGGACTCGATGGTGGCAGATTGCTGTGAGAGCTCGTCACTGCCACGGGTCATGTGGCCGTTCTGGCGCGTTCGTGAGAAGCCAGTGCCACGTTCTGGAGCGGGACCACGGGGCTGCCTGCTGGGCATGTTTTGGTTGCCAGAGGAGATGTCAGTCGCACTCGCCGTGAAGGAGCGATGGCCACCGATTGTACCGAGACCGTCGTTATGGCCACGGTCCCAGGAAGCCATACCACGCAGGGTCCGTGGGCTGTTGCCAAAACCATTGCCAAGGTTCAAGTTGCCGAGACCATTGACAAGAAGACCTTCGTCCCTACCGCCGAAGCCGCCAGCCGATTGAGGCATGGTGGGCGTGGTGGCTGATACAGCCTCGCGACCCTGCTCCTGGATGCGCTGTACATTGTTGGTCAAGCTTGTTGGGAAGCTTGCGGTGGATGGGACCGGAGATGGTGTGTACGATCGCAGATCAGCAAAGGACTTGGCCGCCCTAAGGTTCTGACTGGCCGATAAGTTTCCATTTGGGTTCTGGAAAGACGGAGGCAAGAAGCCCGATGAGCCTTGTTGGCGGAGACCATACAGACCATTGTCTTGGTTGCGGACGTCATGGAAATCGGTTGTGGCGGCACGGCTCAAGGTTCTTCGCTGGTCGTTACCGAGTGCAGACAGCTGTGGCACGGGTGGGCTGAGACGCTCAACCGGCGCCTGCTTGAAAACATGGACAGCGCGTGATTCGCCAACACCCTTGGACATGTGTGCAAGACCCATGTGATGTGCCAGCGTATGCACAATACGGCGCTGCTGAGGAGTAAGGTTGGGTGGCAGGATGAGGACCTCATCTGGCCTCTCCTTGAACACGGCGAGCTTGGTGTAGAACTCGAGGGTTTCGGGGTCGTTCATGTCGAAAGCTGAACAATGTTAACAAGCTATACCATGTTCAGGGTAGTGAATGGCTTACAGGCTGCACCGCGAGCGGACACTGGAGATGGAGACGTCGCTGGGATGTTCGACAGAGACGACAATGATGGCTGGGTCTGGAGGGCAGGTCCCGGCATAGGTCGGTGCTGCTCCTCCAGCTGTCCCCTGCGCTCACGCTTCTCCCGCTCGATACGCTCCCTCTCAGCCGCTGGAAGCATCTTCTTGTACTCGACGCGCAATTTCCTGCCTTGGAGCTCGTAGTGGTTAAGCATGTCAATCACGCTAGCAGTCTCATCTGCAGAGGTAAAGTTGGCAAATGCCAGGCCTCTAAAGATACCGTTGTCGAAATGGTAATTGAAGGCATATGGGAGAGGCAGACCGAGCTCAGTCATGATCGCGACCAATTGCTCCTTCTTGACCGCGAATGGGATGTTTTTGATGACAATGGCGGTCGGGATGAGCTCTTCGTCGAGATCGGAGCCGAGGCCATCACCTCGGTGAGGAGAGATGCCCATGCCGTGGCCACCTCCGAGGCCCATGAACGGAGGCACGCCGGGCATGGGAGGTGCTTGGTCCATCCAGCCCTATCACATATCAGTACATGACCACTGTGTCTTCTTTGTATTCTTGACCCACTGTTGGAAGAGGGTTCCTGCCGCGCGATGGAGGCTTCATGCTACGTGTTCCTCCCATGGAGCCAATTCCATGACCACCAAACGCGCCTCCGTTCCATGTCTGCGCTCCCATATCGTAAGGGCCAAAATTTCCGTGAAGCGTAGCGGCCGTCATTCTATCATTAGAGCGTGAATGGTCGAATCGTGAGTATTGGTCGTCAGGTTGATAAAAGCCTGAGATTGAATTGGCAGCTGAATCGACAGGACGCGGAGACTGATGGAGAGTACCTTGAGATTGGAGGCGGTTTGGGTTAGGGGAATAGGAAGGATTGTCATAAAACATGTCCTGGCGATGAAAATTCATGACTCTTGGAATGAAGATGAAAGAGAGATAGATGCAATCGAGTTGTCGTGGGGATGAGCCAAGTCAAGCAGACGTTACGGGCCAGTCGAGTCGCGAGTCTGGTCTGAGGTGTCTCGTGAACCCAACAGTCGCCGATGGAAGCGTTTTTCTGCTGCAACTTTTCTGGGCCGTGAATGTATTGCCGGGGAGGAACAATCTGCAAACGGCCGTGGATGATGGGAGACAGGTCGTAGCGGGGGAATGTATGTGCAAGTCGTACGTATTGTCGTTATTTATTCTTCTCTTCTCTTCTCGGATAACTTTTGTCAAGCGTCAAAATGTCGTCGAGGGCGTGTTTCTCGTAAAGGAGGACGGGCGACAAAGGAATGGAAGCCAGCAGCGCGTGATGATTAGTCGCGGCCGGCGAAGAGGTCTTGGGAGTGTATCAGCGCTACTGGTTCTCGAACACAGTGGAGCGGAATCGAGCAGATGGAGGATACTCACAGCAATCGGTTGATAGTTGGCGGTGAGAGGAAAGAGGACTAGACCGTTGTAGACGTACGGTTTGGAAAGGATAGGATACCTCTGCGTTGTGTGTGGGCGCGGAAGAAGCCAGTCGAGCGACGAGATCCGGTTCGGCAGTCGACTGAGAGCACCGCACTGACCCTTTTGTCCTTTTGGGTCCTTTTGGAGCTGCTTCAGGCGATATCGCGACAAGGAATAAAAAGACGTTTAACACAAAAGTCTTTGATGCACCAAGACACGGTTAGGGAAAGACAAGGCGATTATACAAGAAGAGATGAAGTCAACGTTGGTGGGCAAAGCAAAAATGGGGCAAGCCTTCACACACGCACACACACGCACACACCACACACACCACACACACAGCTGCGAGCCCACCTTCCCCCCCCCCAAAAAAAAAGGACTCAGGTCAACACAAGCATCTCTTCATGCAGCAAGTGATGGTCAGGAGCTATTGTGCTTGGGAGAGTGCACGGGCGAATCTTCATGACGCTCATTTCAGTGCAATTTAAACTCTGCGGTGGAAGCCCACAAGGGTCACTGATCAAACCACTCATTTCCTCCGTGAACAGCCAGTGTAGAGATAAAATTGGTGCTCTGCTAGCTTTTGTCTATCTTGCCCTGCCGTCGGGGTCTGGTTGTACCTGGACTGGCTCTTGACTAGACATGCATGTGTACGTTTGTAGCCTCGTCCAGCAGAGCACAACACAACACAGCAGGGCATATTCCCCTGTCGCTTGACATCAGCCGCCTTTCCCTGTGCAGCACCGACAACAGCACGGATTTTGATCCAAGCTCATCCGTGCATCTGTCTTCCTCGAATCATGCCGCCCAGACGAGCAGATCTTTTGTCTTCCAAACATCCGGGCTCTCCACTTTTTTACACGACCTGCCACGAGGTCTTCTAGCGCTAGTCCGTTCACTTCCATCCGCAACATCTTATGGGTCCTTCCATCCCGCTGTTTCGCCTTCTGTGCCGATGATAATTTTTCCTCCTCGTACTTGTCTTGGGGAAGGTCGATAGCGTGCAGTAGGAGTCTGTGCCGCTGTCACAATCCGCCTGCGACGTACCATTGGGAAGCCAGTCGGAAGCGACAGTACGAGGATGACCTTAATTGCGGTATCTTTTTGATACGGTGCTATTTTTGATTTGATACGCGTCCTGCACTATATCAAATTTTGCGCCATTTTTCGGGTTTCGAGTGCACTTCACTTGGTGAAGCATATCTACCGCTCCCTTGGCTACCGAGCTCGAATTGGGATGGCTGTGGGACAGATTGATGATCCGCCATCCATGTCTCCGAGTGTCCGCTACCAAGTCAGTACAATTAGCTGTGTCGTCGGGCGGGAGATGTTGTCATTTTCCCATGCACATCTCAATCTTGGCAGAGTGCATATCCGAACTCAACTTGAAACAACCATTTGGGAGCTATCAGACATATCATTGATGCGTCACTAGCCTCGCGGCCTGATCCCCGATATCTTGACTTCGCTTGTTCCTTCCTCAGGAACGAACCATTCTCTCTAGAGACGGCCGTCTATCGGCGACTGATCCGAGTGGTTTGCTTGTGCCATTCTCACACCACGATTGAAAAGTTGTTCCTGGTCTTTCCTGGGTTCAGCTCTACACGCTTGTAAGACTTGTGGCTGCTAGCTGAAGTGGTACAAAGCTCCCAGAGAGAATAGTGTAGCTTGGAGGTTGTCTTATGTTCCAATCGCTTGTAACCGAGTGCGTTCATCATCTCTTCCAGATGAGCTTCTGTCATGTATCGGGAATTCTGGATGCACGGAGCGGGTAGTACCAAGAACAAACAAGGTCGCCACCCCTGCTCCGTTGCGGCAGTCTGCTCATCCAAGAACGAGCATGTCCTCAGCAGCATTTGACCTCTGCCTTCCTTGTCCGGTACGTAGTTCAGCACAAGCGAAAGTGATATAATGTCGAACTTATCGTCACTTGATGCTGGCAAAGGTCGTTCCATAAAGTCTTGCTCCGTGATGCCTGGCTGCTGGGACTGCAAGTCGATGCGCGTAACGGACATGATCTTGCATTTTGAACAAGCATTTGACGTCGATAGCGCACCAACTTCCAGCACCCTGAAAGTATGCTTGTCGTTCTTGACTCGTAGTCTCATCCAGTCGACCAAGACCTTTGAACTGTCGCCGCCCCGATCCTCACTCTGGCCGAGCAAGCTGGCGTGTTGATAGCTGGAGAGACCTCCTTGTTGTTCGATCTGCTTCCGAATTTCCTCTGCCTTCTGATGATTGCCAGACTTGACTGCGGCCTCGAGTGCTTTACTCGACTGGTGGTGTGCTCGGATGATGGTTCTCCCAGCTCGAGCAGACAATTTCGCTGGAGTCGGCTTCGAAATACCAGGTCGACCAGATGAGAGGCTTTTCTTCCTATTTGACTTTGGCATTGACCTGGAATTGATGTCCGGGATTTTGGTCATGCATGGCTTGATATTCCCAGGGTCTATCAAGTTACGCGAATCAGGGGAAGGCAATGGTATCGAAGTCGATGTGTTCGCTCGATGCAGAGTGATGGAAGTGAGGATTCGAGGGTCTAGACGCCAAGCTTTCTGCCAGTCAAAGCTCCAATTACCAACGAAGGACAGTTTCTCCAGCCAGCCTGTCGACCTGACGATTCCAATGCACTCAGAGAACAACAGACACAACCACGACAATCTCCCTGTACAACACTGTCTCAGCGCGCTCATAATCTTCGCTAGGAATTGAAGTGATCCTTGGGAGTAAGCGAGAAGCGAGAAGCGCGATAGCTACGATCGACTGCAACCTGACCTCAGCACGCTGGGTTGCGCATACGGCGCCGAATATCAATATACACGAGCGGTAACGACATGCGATAGAGATAACAGATCATCGGCGTATCGAGGCCTGTGGTTGGCGCCGTGATGGCATACCAGCAGGCAGGCGGAATGGGGGGAGGGCCGCCTGGTGGGCCCGAACATGCACCTCAAGGAACGGAGTATACACTTCAAGGTGAGCACGCGGCTATTTCAAATCAGGGTCGACTCGATCTGATATCTGAACCCAGGTGTCATGCGCTTCCTACAGCTCGAATGGCACAGTCATGAACGCGCCAGGAATGCTTGGGATATTGAACGAGCAGAGATGAAGTCAAAAATCGCCAAACAGGAGGGCGAGTTGCGACACTCTAGACGCCTCAACGACCAATTAGAACGGCAAATCAAAATGCTCGAGCTCGCGCTGAAGAACGAACGCGCGCGCAACAAAGAAAAGGCGGCCGAAAGCCTAGCAACATCGCCTGCAAAATCTCCTACGAAGAATGCGAAAGCAGATACAACTCTGGGCGACAAGAAGAAGGATGTCAAGTGTAAGTCCTATCAACAGTCTGATGATGCTAGGGAACCTATCTGACAAGTAATCACAGCCTCCAATCCCACAGCTATCCTTGAAAACCTAGTCCAACCTGAACTCACCCCAGAGGAGCGAGACCAAGAACGCGACAAGTCCAGGAAGTATCTAGAAAAGTGTATGCAGGAGATTCAATACCTCCTGACACCTCCGGCTCATCCACCACCACAAGCCAACCTGACGAATGGTCAATTGCCCGGTATACTCGAGCCGCCGGCTTCGGTACTGCAAGAACACTATGCGCGACAAAGACAGAATATGCAAAATGCTCAAAATCATCTCGTTGGACAGAATGAGATGCAGAATCACCGGAATATGCCTGTCCAAAGAGGCATGGACACTTTGAGCAATTCCGTACCTGGTACGGAGCAAGGATACAATGCAGCAGAGAATCAGTATGGACAGCAAATCCCTCGAATGTCCGTCACGCAACCAGATGCATTGCCCCGACCGCCAAATGCTCAGTCTGTCCCTGCCGAGGATTCTCTTGAGAAGGTCACCCAGATGTACGATGCCATGGGCAGACCCATCGGATCCGAAGATGCGCAGATGCTAGCAAGGCAAGCTGAAGAGGGTGGATGGAACTTCGGAGATTCGCAAGTGATACCGGAGCAGAGCAACACAGAAATACCGATTCCACGCCGACCTGATACTGACGCATTTCCAAGTGCCGGTGCACTCGCCGCCAAATCGCCACCTCGAGCTGGACCAGGTTCGCATCGAAGGCGATCGTCAGGCGCTTCGAACTCGGGCAGACGGAGAAGTACCGGATCGCAGGAGACGCACGATAGCGGTGTCGACATGTCTAACAGGCAAGATCCATCCATCTTCAAGGTCAAATTTGCTCTTCGAGGTCACCTGGACGTGGTACGATCTGTCATCTTTACTGGTGGAGGCAGCCCATCCGAACCTGAGATATGCACAACGGGAGACGACGGTATGATCAAACGCTGGATCATTCCTGCCAGCTATGGCAATATACAAAACACGCACATGCTCAACGACCTCGATATTGCTTCTTACTTCACCCACCGTGGCCACGAAGGCATCGTCACTTCCCTTGCGGCATGCCCCTCAAGCTCGTTCTCTACTGGTGGAAGGGCCTCTGGGGACGGGTGGATCTTCTCGGGTGGCCAGGATGCCACCATACGAGTTTGGGAACGAGGTCGAGTCGATCCAAAGGCAACACTTGACGGTCACACAGATGCTGTATGGAGCATTTGCGTCTTACCCGGAAATTGCGGTAATGTCTTTGGGCCACAGAGTGCCCAATTCGGCGGTGCCGATAGGATCCTACTCGTGTCTGGGTCAGCGGATGGATCCATCAAGGTTTGGTCAGTCAGTGCGCCTCCACATCTGTCAGCGCCACAACAGAGCAGTCGACGAGGTGTCGGCGGCAGTCGCCGTCACTCCGTCACTTCTGGATCCAATCACCCGAGCTCACCACAACCCAATACAGCTACAAACACTCCATTCAACTACACGCTAGTCCACAGCATATCGCGGAACACGGAAACGCCCACAACCCCGACTTGTATATGTCCTCTCAGTCCCAACGGTGACAAATTTGTTGTGTCTTACACAGATTCATGTATACTACTTTACGATACGCGGACGGGTGAGGAAGTAATTGGCATGGCCAGCAATGAGACCTACGACGGAACCACGGCTACTAGCATCAACACTGTTGTGGCAATAAGCAATGCTGGATTAGGCAATGAAGGCAACAACTCTTGGTCAGAAGAACAAGAGGAGTCGGTAGGAGCTGGGCCAACAGGCAGCGCGCAAAGTGTGGAAGGAGTCATTGTTTCCGGGCACGAGGACAGATACATTCGCTTCTTCGATGCCAATAGCGGTATGTATTCGCGGCAGGACCCTGCTCGTACGAAGCGCCAGATTACTGATATTCTTGCAGGACAATGCACTTACACCATGCTTGCTCACCCATCAGCCATCTCGTCGCTTTCACTGTCGCCTGACGGCCACGAAGCAGTATCTGCCGGACACGATGCCAGTATCCGATTCTGGTCATTGGACAAACGGATTTGCACACAGGACATCACAAGTCACCGACCCATGCGTGGAGAAGGCGTATGCAGCGTGGTGTGGAGCCAAGACGGACGCTATGTAGTGAGCGCTGGTGGGGACGGTGTAGTCAAGGTTTTCACAAGGTAACATTGCAATCCTGCGAGAACAATAGTCTAGAAGGAGCAATAGATTGCCTGGCTTACCTGCGGAACTTTTTTCCTTCTTGCATACATGGCGTTCCACCGCCAGGCAGGTTATCGCGTGATTCAGATGACGCGCCGTCCAGCCACCTCGCCCGGATCGACCAACGTCGAGCAGAACACATGACTTGGCAATGCTTGTTATTGTCTGATCCCGCACAGAGATGGTTGGTGGTGTAGTATTGATGCCCTGCGTCCATGCTCGTGATGTTCACTACCATACACCGCCTCAAGAGACTCTGCGATCTACTGATTCACATGCTAGGGCCTGTGAGGTCGCACGGCACGTGAAAGCACACATTCTCCGTCGACGAAGCGAATATGCATGCTGCTTGCAAGAAGAGATGTGCAATATTCACTCGCGAGCCACTCCACTGGAGCTTCCCCATCCCGTCAAGGCCAAGATGATCTCTTGTTCGTATTGCCGAGTCAAGCTTCTTCAATTGAATCCTCTGTGATCTTTTCGGGTCAAGGGTGCGGCTGACTGAGATAACGACAGGGTGATTTGGTGGAAAAACACACAATCCATCATCATCATCTTACATCTTACTGGAGTGCTATCTTTGCCATTAGGCGCATGCACGGGCCCAAAGCGAGAGCCTGATCTCTTCTGGCACATGTTCAGTTGCCTAGCTAGCGCGCGGCATGCCCTATATTCCCATTTCACTAGACGTCCTCGTTGTCCAAGACACTCTTTTAGGGTATCGCACGTGCCGACAATCTAACGTGGCAACTGCCTTGCAGCTAGATGGCGCTCAACAGGAGTCGAGACTTTGGCGATATAGACGAGGCATTGCATGGTGGACTCTCTGGGACGAGAACAATGCTGGTGGACGATTGATCATCATTCTTGCGTGTAGGTGGCCATACCTTACCGAGCTCAGGCATCATCATCCTCCCGCCAATGTCTCGTACCGCATGTCGTACTCGTCTTGCTTCTTGGTCGACTAAGCGGTTACGACCGACGACCAAGATGATTACCAGAATTGCGGACCCTCAGGCAATGGGCGGGCCCTTATTGAACGCCCAAATTCTTCAGGTCAGGCCGAATGCTCCTGCACTTCTGACTATTCTACCATTCCATGTAATACGCTAGAAGCCTTCCAAGTCTTAACACAGACTGCACATCCGTCGGAACCTTTTCTTACGATAGGGATACGACAGTCGTGACCTATGCCTCCTGACCATCAATGCTTTGACCATTGCCTTCGGAGACTGAGCCACCACGATCCTTACTCTGCTGCTTACGGACACAGAACCACGGTATTCTATTTCGTAATATAGCGGTGTGCAAGAGAGGTATATTTGAGCATGTTTCCCTCAATATCTCATGTCTTTTCCGTTCATCACGCTTCCACATCTTTCCCCTCACATCTGTTGACTGCGGTCTTTTGAGGCAGTTCCCAAGATGTTCAACAGACAGACATGGCTCGCAGGAGCCTTGACGATCCTGTTGGCTGCTCCTTCAGCAGCTGCAGTTCCAAAGGCTGGTAGTCCACACCGCCGTCGGGACACACCCACCACAGACGCCCTTGCTGCCGAGTTTGCCAATGTGGATGAAGCCAAAGCCGCCTTCAGCGATGCTGGCATTGAGACAGCTCCAGAACCAGAGACCGCAACACTCGTCATTGACACAACGCCTCCTGCACCAGAAGATCTTGCTGTGCCACCTGCTGTTGTCACACCTGCAGCAGTAGCAGAGGCTCTCAGAAACTATCAAGGTCCAGCAGTCATCCACATCGATACCGACTCTACAGAGGCAGCGCTTCCACAATCAGTCACCAACGGTGATTCCGAATGGGGTACACTCCAGGCTCCTACCTTTGAGGAATTTGTGAGTGGCGATGGCACGCCCATTGTTGCTGGCACGCCATGGGGTGATCGCAATGCTCGCACAACCAACTACTACGACCTGAACTATGTGCCCAACACCGGTCGTACTCGGCATTACACTTTCACCATCGACGAGAAGATCATTGCTCCAGATGGTGTGTCTAAGCCTGGTATTGTCATCAATGGACAATTTCCCGGCCCCATGATCGAAGCCAATTGGGGTGACTGGATCGAAGTCAAGGTCATCAACAAGCTCTCCGAAGGTACTTCTCTTCACTGGCACGGTTTCTTGCAGAAGGACACGCCATACTACGACGGTGTCCCTTCTGTCATGCAATGCCCTATCGCGCCTGGCAGTTCGTTCACCTACCGCTTCCGTGCCGATCTTTATGGCACATCCTGGTACCACTCCCACTACTCTGCCCAGTACGCTGGCGGTGCTCTCGGCCCAATGATCGTTCACGGTCCTAACAATGCCCGCTACGACTATGATCTCGGTCCCATCATGCTCCAGGATTGGTATCACGCTGACTATCGCGACATTGTCAAGCAAGTCATGACTCCCGGAGCCGCAGCTCCAGTCTCGGACAATGTCCTCATCAACGGTAAGATGAACTACGCCTGCACCGGCGAAGGCCGCTGCACCCCCAATGCCGGTATCTCCAAGTTCAAGTTCCGGACTGGCAAGAAGCACCGACTGCGACTCATCAACTCTTCGGCCGACGGAACATACAAATTCTCCATTGACAACCACAACCTGACCATCATTGCCAACGACTTTGTCCAAGTTGAACCCTACACGACCAACGTCGTCACTCTCAGCGTCGGGCAACGCGCTGACATCATCGTCGAGGCCACAGGCAAAGACAGCGACGCAGTCTGGATGCGTGCCGACATCATCTGCTCGCCTACACTGGTCAGTGGCGCGGCAGCCGCAGTCTACTACGACGGCGCCAACACCACCGCTCTCCCTACAACCAACTCATCCGTGACTGCGGAACAAAAAGCATACTGCGGCAACGACGACCTAGCGCTTACCAAGCCGTACTTTAAATACACCCCTGATCCCAACCCACCTACTACCCAAGACATCAACATTGCCCAGCAGATCAACGCGACCGGCTTCTCCCTCTGGACCATGAACAACCAGACGTTCCGCGGGGACTTTAACGACCCGGTCCTCCTCGAGGCCAAGCTGGGCAAGACACGCTTCGAGCCGGAGCGCAACGTGTACAATTTCGGATCGAACAGCTCCATTCGCTTGGTCATATACAACTACTTCTCCTTCGGGCCGCATCCGATGCACATGCACGGACACAACGTGTTCGTCCTCGCCGAAGGGTGGGGGAAGTGGGACGGGCACGTCGTGAACCCGGAGAACCCGCAGCGGAGGGACACGCAGATCGTGCAAGCGGCCAGGACCGTGGCGGGGGGTAAGCAGGGCGAGGTCGAGCCCGCGTATATCGTCCTCCAGATCGAGGCGGATAATCCCGGTGTGTGGCCTCTGCATTGCCACATCGCGTGGCATGTATCCGGGGGCCTGTATGTGAATATTCTGGAGAGGCCGAAGGATATCAGTGAGAAGGAGATTCCCATGGTTATGGCGCAGACTTGTAGGGATTGGTGGCGCTGGACGGGGAGTAATGTTGTGGATCAGATTGACTCGGGACTGTGAGAGAGAGAGAAAGGAGAAATGAGTTATGAAGTTCATGATTATGAGTCGATGGTATGGCTTTGGGTAATGCCAATTGTCTAATCTTGGGATGGGAATAGAATAGAGGGTTAGAGGACATTGCCTGCTTGGGTATAGATGGACGGGGCGACTCCTGTACAGACATTGCATCGCAATGAGAAATCATGTCTTACCTCATGGCGTGTGTTCCACCTCAATTCATGTCTCTTTTCTTCCTGCACCCCAGACACTATACTCTTGGGAATGGCCAGTGGACTAACCGGCCGGCATCGACAGGTCCATCCAAGGTACCGTGAATATGAAAGTGTTAACGATGTTTGAGTTGGATGTCCATGCGTCCCGAGTCATTTGCCTTTGATTCGCATGAGCCGCCATGTAATTACCGAGAAGACGGGCAGGGCTGAAACACTCGTCACGTGCTGCCTGCTTCCGTAAGCGAGCCCCAAGCGGGACATGCAGTACAAGTAGCCAATGAGCGTGCGCGGCCTCGCTACAGTCAATCTGAGGGTGTGCATACACTATACACTATGCCGGGTATCAAGATCGCAAGTATAGCCGCATGCACAGCGCCACATAGGAAATTGCCTGACGCGGCCTGATGGAGCCGAAACCACAAGGGGCAGCGAATCGTTGCTCTTTATACACGATCAAGCACCAACACACACCAGATAAGCACCAATAAGCACCAATAAGTACCAATAAGCACCGGCATCTGTTGTCCACGTCAGTCCCAATCTCAGCCATCTGATATGTGGAGAGACATGACTCCAATCCAAGGCACTCGGACGATTTCAAGGTAGCGTCTAGACCTCTTCAGCTTCAATCTGCACGACGCCGAACTAGGCCTATGGTGCTGAAGAGTGGCGCCAGAGAGTGGCGCTAGACCTTTAGTTCACCGGGAGACACATCCTCCATTCGAAGTCTTTTTTGGACTTCTTCTGTCCTGGTCGCGACATGATTGGCCTAGCGAGAAGAGATCTAAAGTCAAAGTGCTGTGGTACTACCACCAGCGCCCACTTTTGCTTTCGTAGACCCATCTCTTATGGTTTGCGATGCTTGCGATGGCTTTGTCTCTGGTTGAGACCATGACTAGTTGGACATCGGACCAGCCCAACCAGCGCGTAGTCTAAGCACATCCTGCATATGCTACTTGCAAATCATATGCCAGCACTGGCCGTCCAAGTTTCAGCTCAAAGCTATTTGCACTGGACATTGGTAGCTGAGTGTGTCTTACTGACCTTAAAGGTTGAAGTCTGCCCCCATTCTAGGGCTGACACATCTGTCACATAGACTTCTTAGAAACACACCCTGCAAGATGTCCGTCACTCTTTTCGGCATCTTCTGGCTGTTGATCGGTACCGCTGTAGCAGACCAGAAGAGATGGCCACACTCGGCGGAAGAGCTCCGGAAGAGACAAGATGGTCCATCCGTCACGATCATCATAGGACCCAACGGTGAATCGTCTACCAATACGGGAGTCAACACCACCACAGTACCACCTATCAATGCAGTAATCAGACCGCCACCGTCAATTACAACCACATGGGGTCAAAAGCTGGACCTGACTTCGTTACTGCCGCAAGTACCTGCGAATCAATACTCCACCATCTCGTCGATTTACGACTGCCTTGCTGCTGAAGGAAAATGGAGCAAAACTGCCTCCTGGACATTAGCGGGGGCCGTCAACGTAACTATGGACACTGCTCTGTCCGGGTTGTCAGTGACCGGCTACAAGAACGAGTACATCGTCACAAGCTGTGATGGTGTGCCTCGTCATTCCTTCTCGGGTGGTACTCCGGGCGCCGAGTCCTTCTATATCACGCCGATCACAATACCACCATACTCACAGCTCCGCGGTATCTTACAGTACGTCGAAAAGCCTCCTTGTTCCTGGTCTCAAAATAGCAACAACCAATATTGTGGCCAAGTTGTTTCAATGATTAACGAATACGATCGCATTCACGATTCTTATTCGCGACGTGGAACCGAGTATGTCGATTTGATCGAAACATTCCCGAACCGTCTGGCAAACTGCATTAGTACCTGGCCCAATCCTCGGCTAACGACTTGCTCGTTCAATATCGGGACTGGCCATCTGTATCACTGTAAGTCGGTTGTTCCTTCTGATAGCCCAGTCAGACTGATATTTTGATAGTTCCCGATGACCAATACAAGACCCCACCACCACTGTGTCAAACAAATGCCTCGCATGTGACTGCCGCGCCATCACAAGAGACGGGCACTATTGTTGTGGAAGGTCAGACGTTTACCTCACCCTCTGTGTACATTAAGTACGAGTCGCTCGATTTCACCTTGAACTACCGCAATGTCAGCAGTACATGGCAAAGGAACGCCACATACCTTCCATTCCGGTCTGAAGAAGTCAACAGTGTATGTCGGCTGGGAGCAAAGACGATACCTTATAACTTTCGGGACATGTACGGAGACCTGCCTTGGACAGCCTGGGCGTGCGCCCACGACTGCGAATCACTGACCACGACCGCGGTTAATCGAACCTACATCACAGGCATCTTCCAGACACCCAGCTCGGACGATGAAAGGTGCACGGCGATCGACACATACCGCTATCCGTACAAGCCTATTCTTGCCTGGCCAGAATACTTCTCGACTGTCCTAACTAGTCTCTGGCCAGACGGCGAACCCCAGTACGATTGTGACTTTGGCATGTTTAACGGCGGCATTTACGACCCGCCTCAGCTTCTGACCAGAGCGCCGGCTCTGACCACTCCGGCCGCCGCGCCGCAGCCTGTCATGACTGTTCCTGTAGCGGTGACGCCAGAACCGGCCATGCCATCGTCCCAGCCGAAAGCGCCAGCCACAAGTACTCGACCTGTGCATGGAATAATTGTACCAACTTACCTTCCCGAGGGAGGCAATCCGGACCCCAGCACTGGGAGTGGAGGGAATAACAACAACAATAACAACAACGCAGGAAGTGGCAGCGGTAGTGGTAGCGACCCAGGCACTGGCTCAAGCTCGGGTAGTGGCAGCGGCAGTGGTGGTAGCGGCTCTGGTTCTTACCAGCAGAGCGGCAGTAACGACAACGGCGGATCCGGTGCAGGTAGCGGCAGTGGATCCAACAACGCCGGCTCTGAAGCAGGTAGCAGTAGTGGATCTAATAACGGCGGATCTGAAGCAGGTAGCGGCAGTGGATCCAGCAATGGGGGATCTGATGCAGGTAGCAGCAGTGGATCCAGCAAGGGCGGATCTGATGCAGGTAGCAGCAGTGGATCCAGCAAGGGCGGCTCTGAAGCAGGTAGCGGCAGTGCATCCAACAGTGCCGGCGCCAACATCGCTGGGGCAATCGTCTCCATGCTCGATCAGCCGCCTGCTGTCCCTACTCGGCTACCTACCCCTCTGGACCCGAACGCACCAGAAGGGACGCCTATCTCCGCGCTGCCCATCTTGCAACCCATCTCTGGCAACGGTCAAGGCTCCGCTGCGAGCAGCGATCCGAGTGACCCAGCTAGTGGGAGCAACCCTGCCGCTCCCGGTCCGGGCAATTCTGGACATGCAGCGGGCAGCGCACCTGGCAGCCCAGCTGGCAGCAACAACCCAGCTGCACCTGCTGCTGGGAACGCAGGGAATGCAGCAAGCAATGCCCCCGGCTCCCAAGGCGCAGGGAATACCCCCAACGACCCAGCAACGGGTACCTCTAATCCTAGCAGCCCAGGCGCTCAAGCAGGAGGCATTTCCTCCCTCCCCAGCGGGCATCCGGCCGCGGTATGGGTCGACAACCAACTCATCCCGCTCTTTTCCTCTGTCACCGTGCCCCTGCTCTCGGGCCAGGGCACAGAGCAAGTAGCCTACACCTCCACCGGCCTCGTTGTCGCGGGCACGACGTACGCCGTCCCCCGAACCGGCGCGGGTCAAGGCCTCATCCAGCTCCCTGATGGCGGCAAGCTGGTCGTCAAGCCTGCTTCGGCGACGGACGTGGCCGCCACGGGAGCAACGGGGACCATGCCCTCCGCTATGACCGTGGACGGCATGTCGATCGGCTTGGGCCAGGAGAGGACCGTGGACGGGATGAAGGTGTCGTATGGTTCCGCTGGTCTGGTGGTGGGGACCAAGACGTTCGCGCCGGCTGAAGTGGCGAAGGGGACGGTGGTGGTGGATGGGAAGACGATGAGGGTTGGGACGGCGGGGAAGACGAGTGCTTTTACCGCTGGGAGGGCGGCTACGGGGAAGACGAGTGCTTCTACCGCTGGGAGAGGAGCGACGGGGTATTCTGGGGTGGCACCCACGGGTGGAGCGGAGGGTAGAGGAAGAGGCAGGGGTTGGATGGGAGGAGTGCTGGGAGGAGTGGTCGTCGGGGTAATGATGTTATGAGAACTGTAATTGTAATGATATGTGTATAAAGGGAGATAGATGGCTGGCAGGGTAGATACTCTCCAGCGGATCATGCTATGCGATACCATGACAAGCTAGGTGTTCACTAGTATGAACAGAGGCGCAATGCCATAATGAAGCGG
Source organism: Elsinoe necatrix (assembly GCA_033846785.1). Taxonomy (NCBI): domain Eukaryota; kingdom Fungi; phylum Ascomycota; class Dothideomycetes; order Myriangiales; family Elsinoaceae; genus Elsinoe; species Elsinoe necatrix. Next base: position 1,017,669 of record JANZYI010000008.1, read on the forward strand.
GTGTTTGCGAGAAAGAAATGCAATAAACTGCTGTTCGAGACGAGAACTGGCAACAAGGAAATGCCATGTGATGCCGTACAGGGAAGTCAGGCACTTGTTCAACCGAGTTGGGTGCTAGTACACGGTCCCTGAGTCTATTCATGCATTCATCTCGCTTCGACATTGCACGAATATGAGAGGAACAAAAGGTCTTCTGCACGATGAAGGTGAAGTATGTAACGCTGCCGCAAGGCATCTGGATCTGAGCTCAATGATAGGTACGCTTCCCAAGGCTAGTAGTACAGTCGAATTGGCAGGTAAGGAAAAGATATTGGAGACTCCACAAGTAATATCAGTGCGATAATTACAGGGTCTATTTGCACGTTGACTCTGCAGCTGCAGAGAGGCAAGCAGGTCTCGAGCCCAGCTAATGCCGATCAGTCCGTGTCGTTGAACGATATGACAAAGTAGTACGGAGAAGGGGTATCGATAGATTTCATGATGGACCGAATAGAGCATTTCCATGTTATTGAGGAACCTGTGATACAAAGGTCCACGGCTTCTGAGGAGCCAATATCCGCAAGCAAGCCACCTTACCTAGCTTGACGGTCGATCGAGATCCAGTGCAAGCATCAAGATGAGTTCTATCCTCCAAGGACTTCGGTCTATCGTGCACGGCAAGGCCTAGCCAATTGCCAGAGGCTTGAGCGTCCTCCAGAGGTCACTGCGTAGCGGCTCCGGCAAACGTTCAACGACGACAAATCTCCCGCGTAGCAAATTTGACCGCCAAAGTCAGCGTACAGGGCAAAAGATGCCGCCACAATCAACCGTCGGTCCTGATGACGGACAAGATTGGGTATGTAAATTTGGACGGAGAAGCCCTCAAGGAAAAGTTATTGTTTGGAAAGACAACCAAGTGACGTCGTGTGTTGCGGCTCTTTTTCGGCTTGGCGTTGCTCTGCTCGTCGTTCATCTGTTGACGCATCCAAAACATTCAACACCTACACCAAATCTTCTCGACACAACTACCACATCGACACTTGAAGTCTCTTTGTACTTTGGTTCTCGGTCATAACTAGCTGGACATTCACCGCCGTGCCTCACTGGACCATCAATCGCTGCCCTCGACCCGCGCGACGCTGTTATTGTGGCATAACAAAAACTACATCCCGCAACACTGCCTTGGACCTCAGCGATCCACAAGACACAGCACAGAAGCTTCGTCAGTGATGCAGCTATACTGCTAACAGAGTAGCCATCCAATTGTGGGTACTCACTGCGTCGGCGCATACATTGACCTGGGAAATATCGTTGCTGACTGCGCCAGATCAACAACAAACATCGAAGCCAAGCCTTGGACATATCGACCATGGCTTTCCACATGAACCGTAGCAGATCAAGCCATTCGATCCGGAGTATGCACAGGCCTGATTCGAGAGCATCAACGACTAGCGCCGCATCACCGGCGCCAGAAATGATGTCTCAAGAGATGTACGCGCAGCAGAACTTTATGACATCAGGTCCAGAAGCAGCCCTCTTGCAGTATGCTGGTGCACAGAACGGCATGACTATGGATCCTGTTATGCAGCAACACCTGAACGCCCAGCAAATGCAAGCGAACATGGAGCAATTTCAGCCACGACCATTCACACCCCAGGATGGACAATTTATGATGCAGGACCCCGCTTTCGCCCAGATGCAATTCGCTCATGCCATGGCCCCTGGCATTGAGCATGAGGATAGGCGGAGGAAGAATTCTGCAGCGACGGCGACCAACGACAAGGAGTTGAGGGAATTGCTTGCTCGGAACGAGACAAGGATATTGAAGGATGTCGCGCAAGAAGTCATCCAGAAAGAAAGGACGCCACAAGCAGAGAAGACCAAGCAACTGTTCGCAATGTTATGGTATGTGAGGTGACATTCATTCGGGTTCTTGATACTGACCAAAACAAGGCTGCGCAAGGTTTGCAAACCAGCCAAAACATCAGTGCCGCGAAACAGAGTCTACTCCCACTACGCAACGAGATGTGGAACGGAACGTGTGGTCCCACTCAACCCAGCATCTTTTGGCAAGCTCGTTCGCGTGATTTTCCCTGGCATTCAAACTCGTCGTCTCGGTGTTCGTGGTGAGTCGAAGTACCATTATGTCGACCTCGCACTCTGCGAAGAGGAGGAATCAGCATCACAAGTGGCGGGCCAAAGTGTCATGGGCGATTCTCAGCAACATTTCCGGAGGAGCGCTTCTGCCGGCGCACCTGCTGACTTTGCGTGAGTGATCACAGACAGCTAGCGGAAGTGCAAATACTGATAATATGTTAGATCTGGTCCAAGATTCAACGCTGATACCGCTGCCTTCCCTACTGCAGACACTTCACTCGACTTCGAGCCCGCACCTATTCCAGATAATCGCGGCCCTCCATCGCAAGGTAGACTCTTTGCTTACCCTGACAGTCGTGGAATGCAACAAGACAATGACGGCTCACTAATGTACGAGCAAGCATTGCGCTTCCCCCTACGACCTATCGGTGACATCGAAGGCGATGACTCCATCGCATTACCAAACATTCACCCTCACTGCCCACCAAAAACCGACGCAGATACAGCTGATGCACTTCTCGCGCTGTACCGCACGCACTGCACCTCGCTGATCGACTGCATTCGCTTCTGCAAAGAGAAGCAATTCTTTCGCCTGTTCACATCCTTCCACGGCACCCTTACTGTACCTGTCCAGAAGCTCTTCAGCCACCCCGATCTTGCTCAATGGATCCAGGAATGCGACTACCTCATGTATCAAAAGATGGTCCGCTTTGTCTCGAGACTTACTTTGCAAGCTGCACCGCCAATTGTCATCACCATTCTGAACAACATCTCGACCAATCTTCACGCACACATCTCGAAAACTTTTCAAGCACATCCTCAGCATGTATTACAAGCCAAATTAAAACCAGCCGCCACTTTCGCAAGCTTGCTGCACCGCCTCATCAGGGTCAACGCAGCTGCCCACGCCGCCGCCAATCTACTTACCATCGATCAGAATCGCGAGCAGATGTGGAGAGAGTGGGTGACAATGGTCAACCCGAAAAGAGTCATGGAAGCCGAGCTGCCGGATTGCGGATACGATGAGGTCTACAAGATCTTGACTTGCGACATCAGGAGCTTGCTAGAGCCGCTGCAGGCGCCTCCGTTCCCGGACAACCCGATGTTCTCGTTCGACAACCAGGCCTACAGTGTCAGCCAGGGGAGCTTCGGGCCTGGCGCATCGACGACTACCAATGAGCATGGCGAATCCATCTCGACGGAGAATGTGCTTGACAGATGGGCATCATTCCTCGGTACATTGCCGTCTCGCTTCCCGCAAGCCAACACTAGGACCTTGCTTCAATGCATTTCCTCTGTTGGTACCGCTGCTCTGAGAGACATTACGATCATGGGCGGCGCTTCTTACCAGACCTGGTGGGTCATGAAGATCTTTGTCGACGAGATGTCGCTCTGGTTGGCTGCCATGGGCGGCTTCCTCGAGCGCGTTCCCAATAGCTCAAAGCCGTCTGCCGTGTCTACCAAGACCTCTTCTGCTGTCACAAACGGCGATATGCAGCGCAGCAACAGCTCGCGCAGTGCCTCAGCCAGCAGGATGAGCAGCATTGACGGTGATGCCAGTCAACCCCAGAATGCAAACAATGGACAGCCTGAGCTGCAAAGTCACCCCAACGCACCGCAACGTAAGTCCAGCAACACACCTGGCAGACCAGCTACTAACGAGAGCGCAGTGTCGCGAACTCATTCGACGCATTCAATTCACTCCACTCACAACTTCCAACAATCCTTCGACGCCTCGATCAATGGAAGTCAAATGAGTCAGACTAGTAGCCGGCAGCCTTTGAGCAGACAGAACTCATACCACCAGCCACAGCAACAAGCACCTCAAATGCAGCCCAAGCCACAGCAAACTCCCCACCAACAACAGCAGCAGCTGCCTCAGCAGTCCTTGTTCCAATCACCTCCGTCGTTCAACTTTGACCTCTCCCCAACCAAGGAGAACCAGCCAGACTTCTCCCAGTCCCAGCAGAAGGGCGATGTCGATGACTCCGGCATCTGCATGAACTTCAACGACGAAGAGGACATGCTCGCCAAGTTCGGATTCAGCAACAACCATAACCACGACTTCATGGGTAACGAGTTGAGCGTCAACACCATGTGACCTGTAGCGTCACGTGGTGTGGTCACTTCTAAGCTTCCAATATCGGGAAACACGTCGTAACGAATCAATGAGAAACGATGTCACACACAGGGCATGATCGAACACGAGAGAAGAGTGCGGCGTCTGCGGCAATTCGAGGGGACGAGATTCTCTGGTTCTTTTGTACATACTTTTGTTGACAGGCCCTTGAGCCTAGACCTTTTTGGGAGGTGCGACTCGGATTTTGGTCAGATGCTTCCCAAGTGTTTGTGCGAATAATTGTCAGACTAGCAAGACCGAAGTGTGGTGGTAGCAATTGATTCTGTCATTTGAGTCTCGTCTTTCTTGAGCAAAGTCTTCATATGTGCCTAGGTGCCTCTACCTAATGAGTGGGCATGTGAGAGAACCAGCCGTCCTTCCCTACCTGCTTCTGTCCGTGGAAGACGAAGGTGAGGAGATTGTCGCGTTGTGTCTATGGCTGACGAACGAGAAGTCCCCTTGTGAGCTTGCACGTCATGACACGCGACTTGCAAGGCAGTTGTTCAGCCACGTGAAACGTGCTGTTGGGCCGCATTGGAGGTCTGTTCGCACGCGTTGTTCTGTTTGGAGAGGACACAGCAGGACAGTCTCGCAGTCGGCAGTGTAAAGTAGCAAATGGTCTGCATGACTGCTGCGCTGTACAGAAATGACCTTGAATAGTAGGTCGTTTCATGCTTATCGCGGAGAATTGTAGAAGATATCAGGCTGAAAAGATGGCACGTGATGAGATAGGCGACTGCAGGTGATCCGAATTGGGAAGAGCACGAAGTGGGTCTTCCCGGCAGAACGGTGACCCAGCGAGAGCTCGCGAGGGATGACGAAACAGCACACCTGGTCTGCTTTCATCCTTCAATCCAACTTTACTCCATCAAAGATCTTTCCATCATACCACAAACTTGCAGACTTGTCATTACGAATCTGCTGCAGCTTCATTGACCACCAAAGTACATCCAAACGCCCCACAGACACTCGAATCTGCTTATCTCAACCAAAGCTTGCAAATCCGCAGCACCTCAGCAACAATGTCTTTCCAAGAGCGCGCAAACCACCAGATCTCCCAACTGGACAAGGAGGTAAGTCATTGGAGAGAGAAAGATGGCGTTGAGACCTCGAGTCTTTGCAAAAGAGCTTCTGCTTTGCTCGACAGCACGTGTCCAGAACCCGAGCTGACCCCTTCCAGCTGTCCAAGTACCCTGTCCTCAACAACTTTGAACAGCAGACCTCGGTACCCAAGGTCTACGTCGTTCTCGGACTCGGTGCTCTGTACTTCTTCCTGATCTTCTTCAACATCGCCGGCGAGTTCCTCGTCAACACGGCTGGCTTCGTCCTTCCGGGATACTACTCCCTCGAGGCTCTTTTCAGCTCGAGCAAAGCCGATGACACACAGGTAAGCGTTCAATGACATTTTCCAACAATTTGGCACGACGAATGCTAATAATTCGACAGTGGTTGACCGTAAGCAATGGCCAGATCGTGCATTGAACAGACTGCCGAGATACTAACTTTGCCAGTACTGGGTCACCTACGCTTTCTTGACCGTGCTTGAGAGCGCCATCAACGCCGTCTACTGGTTCCGTACGTGACCTGAAAAGAGATTGAAAATGCTCGACTGACACATGCAGCCTTTTACTACACCTTCAAGTTCATCCTCGTCCTCTGGATGGCCCTTCCCCAGACCGGGTAAGCACAACGACATCACGCAATAGATACCATACTGACATTCATCAAGCGGCGCCAAGCTCGTCTTCAACTCCCTTCTCTCCCCACTCTTCGCTCGCTTCTTTAGTCAAGGTGGATCCACCTCCGCAGACCTCAAGAGTCAGGCTGACGAGGCGACAAAGAGCCAGTAAAGCAGCAGTAAGCGGGCGATCGACCTCTGTGCTTTGGCTGTCAATGCTGGGAATTTCCTCGCATCGGCATACCAGAAGTCCAGGTCACGCGACGCTCGATGCGAAAGACGGCGGATCATGCAGACATGGATTGACGCGATTATGGTACAGACATGGTTAGTGCGGATATCCTTGTTCGTTACTTTTGTTTGGGGACGATGAGGTGAAGAGTGCTGGTGGATTTGGTGGTGGAAGGGTTTGGTATAGTTTGTCGTAGGTACATTTCACGTATGAACGGGATTCTAAAGCCTTTCCATCGCCACTCAGAACATTGGAGCTCGTACAACAGAGTCTGCCACTCACTCGCACAGCACACTAGGGAGATTTATCCAGGATAGTCGTGCATGTGTTAAAAACACATCTAATAACAATGGTAGCTTCCACCACTCGTGACAAACGCCAGCACGAACCGAGGAAACCCATTTACCATTAATGATTGACCACTGAAAGCGAAGCATCACAATCGCCTCTCTTGAATACTATCTGGTTCCGTTCTTCTCTTTCAATTCCTATTCACTCCTTACCTTTCCTTCACTTTTGCTCGTGCGAGCACATTATTCCGAAGGCCACAGTCAGGCTGGATAAGATCATGGCCTCGCGCACATCGATGACCATCTTCGCCACCGCATTGAACCGCACGGCGAGCGATCGTTTGCCGACATTTCCTTTTGCGCACGCGATCCAACCCAACAATAGGGTCCTTGACTGGGGATTGGATAGGCTTCGACGGGCAATACATGACATGAACCAAGGAATTCACCCGTCAAGATCCAGGTTCGAAGGGCTCCCAGCCGAGATTCGTCTTCAGATTTACAGCTTCCTTGTTCCGTATGGAGAGATGATCTCCCTGCTGTCAGTCAAGGTGGCCGCCATCTGCCAAGTCAACAGGTCCATCAGGAAGGAGACACTTCCTCTGTTCATCAACAACAACCAGTTCGTCTTCGAGTGCTATTCGCTCGAAGATCATGGCCTGAATGAGACTACCACAGTACCGGTCTTCCACGGAATGGAGTGCAATCACAAACGCACAGTCAGCATCGTGCCGGTTCTCGGCTTCCCGAAACACTTGCTAGAGGATATGCGTGAGCTGTTTGTGCTCTTTGCGCATGGATCCGGTGGTCGCTTTCTCATGATCAGCATCATTTTGAACGGAGAACTCCGATCCGAGGTCGAGTGTGGTGATATCAGAGTCAGAGCATGCAAATCCGAGTGGGACGCTTGTGATGATTCTATACCTGCGGACCCCCTACTGATCGTCTCACTGTACGTTCTCATCACGAAAACGCCGCTTCATAAGAGCGTCGTAGGTTTCGACGGCGGCGACAAATTCATGAGCAAGCTGCAGAATAAGCTGGTGGCTCGCGGGATGCACCAAGAAGATTCCAAGTATACGTCGAAGAACAGAGGCTTCACGATTGCGGACTTGTTGGTCATTTGCAAAAGCGTTGCTGGCTTCTCTGCCGGCCACTTCATGGGTTGCATCAAGCCTGTGCTCGACCTCATCGATCTTAGCACTTACGATTCCGACGGTATTGATGACGACAGCAAGGGAAAGAAAGATGGCAGTGAGGTCAATGAAGACGCTAGCGAGGACGATAACGATGAAGAAATAGAAGAGGATGATGACGCAGCAGCTAGTATGGATGAAGTCGACAGCGAGGAGAATGAGAACGACTCCCAAGAAGACAAGGGCCAGAGCGACATGGATGGCAATGGCACTGATGACGACGACGATGATGGAGAAGGCACATCCGCTGAAGAAGACAGGGAGGAATTGAAGGAAGATGAACATATCAAGATCAGGGTCTTGGATGCTGGTGTGCTCGAGCGCTACCCAGCGCTGAGAGATCTTTGGGGTGGAGGACCGCCCTGAGAAGTAGAGGAGTCCGTTACTAGGGAAAGACGGGACACTCCATCATCATGAGCCGAAGAGATCGCACTCGCGTGAGGATAGATCTAGGGATCAGCCCGCTTCTGCAAGCTTCAAAGCAGGTACTCGGGGACACGGAAATGGTGCTTCGGTCAGCGAAAAGATGATGTATTCCATACCAATTTGCTCTTTGTCTGACCCATTGACGATGTGAAATCATAGGTGAAACCCACTACAGGCTGTGTTGTGCCCGAATTCCAAGATTGATACCCATCCACATCGTCTGAAATCCCCATTTACTCCATTTGGGATCTCAACACTGTCCTTTTGTTGTCTTTTGCCAGACAAGAACAGGTCTTTTCGCGCACTGGAGATGCAGCCAAAGCCGCCAACGATTCACTGGCAGCTGAACGGATCTCGCCTTAGCGAAGAGACTCGACGGATCCTCACCAACAACATCGTCTACGATGGAGTCTGTCAGCAGCTTCCAAAGCAGCATAAGAAGAACATAAGAACGAGCGTCCGACGCATGTCTCTTCCCAGCTACCCTTTGAGATACGAAACTTGATCAAAAAGTATCTCATTGCCACCGACAAGACCTACATTTTGACATCGCTCAAACTGCCAGCTGTCTGTCACACCGGTCATCTGCTTTTGAAGAAAGGCTTCCATTCTCCATGACCAGCGATATATTTGACTAAGAACCCTTCACGAGAGAAACGGCCAGACGAATGTTACAAGAGCAGAATAGAAAGCAGCATAGGTCAATGCAGAGGTGATCGATGAACTCCTGCCCCAAGCTTCTGAGACCCTCGAACATTTTCTCGACTCATCCTGTATTATCCTGCACCAGTCTTCCCACCCCACGACTTGCCCCCTCTCGCCCTTCTTGCTCTACATCGGGCTTCTTACAGATGCCCCCTTCCCTCCTCCTCGTCTCCCTCGGCAACCCAGGCTCCCGATATGCCCTCACCCGCCACAACGCCGGACACATAGTCCTCGCCTCTCTCGCCTCCCTCCTCGGCGCACCGCCTCTTTCCACCTCAACTCCCGGACCCGGCCTCTCCACATCTGCAACAATAGACTTGCCCCCTCTGCGGCCCGCCAAGCGAAGAAAACCCTCAGCCCCCACGACCTCCACCTCTACTGTCGCCGACGATAGCTCCGCCCCTCCCCCTCCACCTGCTCCCTACACCCCGCCCGAGCCCCGCAGCGCAACATGGACACTCACGCAATGCCCAACGCTCATGAACATCTCGGGTCCCTCCATCCTCTCCTCCCACCGCAACTGGCTTTCCTCCCCTCTCTCTTCGCCCTCGTCCCCCGACCCCTCCTCCGAGCCGAGATTGATCATCCTGCACGACTCGCTCGAAGATCCCCTGGGCCGCGTCCGGCTGCAGCCCAATGGCCACTCGGTCTCGGCCAGGGGACATAATGGGATCAGGTCGCTGCTTGAGACGATCGCGAAGTCGGGACGACGGGTGGGGAAAGGAAGAGCCGGAGGCGGAGGGGGAGGAGGACAAGGAGTAGAGTTCATGAGACTCAATATCGGGATTGGACGGCCACAGAGCAGGGATCCTGATGTGGTGGCTGATTATGTCCTGCGGCCTTTTTCGGAGGGGGAGCTGAGGGTGTTGCAGGGCAAGGTGGCGCAGGAGGTGGAGAGGGTGTTGAAGGGGGTGAAGTGAGCTTCTCTGTCTGACAGGAGGACGGGGGAAAAGGAGATGAGGGTGACATGGCGTCAAGAGAGGCCGAAGAGGTGGTCTGAAAAGGAGCATTTGATTTTGTGATACCCATTTTTTGCGATAGACTGACTATGTTCGGGCATGGCGTGCACGCGTATCACAGACTTGCACAAAAGAGACCACGGGATAGAGGTCGGGCTGCATTGTATCTTTCTCAGCTCTTAGTTGAGCAGGGACTATCTATCACTTCCTCCTCTCCTGAACATATCGCCCTGCATGACGAATATGCCTGCTTCATGCACCGGAGGCTCTCATGCAACGAGAAGCAGACCCTTTCCTTGTGAACAAACGAAAAGCAATTGAACTGTGTGGGTATCATGCTCCATCAAAATGCCGCTAAGACCTATTGTGTAAAAGGGGATTTCAGAAGTATGCCGTAATATCATGCTCCAGGCGTTTGGAGATCGTTGCTGTCCCAATCAAGGACGAGGAGTATTCTGCGTCGATGATGCTACATTGGAAGGCGAAGGTCAACCGCCGCTACGGGCTGTCGAGGTCGTAGTGCGGCGCGGAGGTGTTCTTGTTGGAGGCGCGCTTGTTTCAGGCCGGGGCAAGGCGGGATTGCTCAAAGGCGGTGTGTGGAATGGCGTTGAAGATGGCTGGCTTTGGCTAGGCCTGCCAAACGAAGGATATTCTGTTACTCGCTTCCCGAGACTTTTGCTATCACTTTTGGTACTGTCTAGACCTGGAATGGGACTGGTGTTCGACGGCTGAAGTCGGTCTTGGAGATTCGGGCTGGAGTTTGATCCAGATCTTGGAGATTGTATGCTGGTTGGTTGATTACCGAGACCCAGCTCGGCCGTGATCAGAGACCTGATATCATTGGTAAGAGGCGTCTGTTGAAGTGCTCTGGGAATGCTTCCGCTCTGAAGATGCGCAAGACTGAAATTGCCGGTCGGTACACTGTTGGCCTGAACGCCTGTCGACAATGGAGTGGGAGCCGGCGTTGGCTTTGCTTGTGTAGAGGTGAAGTGCGGTGACGCTCCAAAGGGTATCTTAGACCGCACTGGAGCACTAGAAGGGGGCATGGAACCTGGCAGCAGAGTGGTTCCCGCAGCATACCTTGGAAGGGTTGATGAGGTTACCCGAAAAGCAGCGCTAGGATTGTTTCGGACTTCACGTCTGCGATCGACTTCAGCGGCGACTTCATGCTGCTCCTCCAGGGTCAAAGGCTCATCCTCTGCTTCTCTCTGTAAAGTCTCCATGGTCTTGATCTCGCGGATGAAACAGTCCGTTCCATCCTTCTGTGTCACAATAAGCTTGTCTAAGACTAGGGGATCTTTTCCGAGCCCTTCGTTTATATCGCCTTGCTCAACCGATCTAGGCGGGAAGAGCCATTCTCTGACCTCACGTCTGGCGTGTCGTTCAGGATTCTTTTTGTCAACCACTCGTTGGAAGAGCGAGGACTTGAATAGGCCCATGTTGTATAGCCTATCCTCGAATGTTCCGCCAGCGACGAATCGATAGACAAAGACGTCCTTCTTCTGACCCAGTCGATAGGCACGACCGACGGCCTGTTCTTCCCAGGTTGGGTTGAAGCCAAAGTCGACGATGATAACCCGATTTGCGTCCTGCATGTTGAGGCCTTGGCCACCAGCACGTGTGGAGACCAGGAGAACATCGAACTGTCCTGCACGAAACTTGCTGAGAACAAGCTCACGTTTGGGAGTGGTCATGCTACCATCGATACGAGCCCACTTGATGTTCATCTTGTCGAGAAGTTCTTCGAGACAGTCAAGCAATTGAAGTCGTTGAGAGAATACTAGCGTCTTGTCTCCTGCTTTTCTCGCCAGGCCGAGAATTTGTTTGATTAGGACCATGCGGTATGATGCTGAGATGTCGGCCTTCTCCGGGATCATCTCCAAAAGCTCCTGTATCATCGTCTGGTTCAGACCGAGCTTCTCTACATGTTCGTCGCCGACCACCGATTGGTCAGAGTCATCGTCGCCCTGGATAGCAGCGCTATCGGTTGCAGTCGAGCACTTAGGCTTTTTCTTCGACGTAGGCTCCAGGAGTTTGAGTCGAAGAGCTTTCGGATGTGTCACGAGCAGGACAAGAAGTGATATCCAGCCAAAGAGATCAACTGTCGAGATGGTCTCCGCACCCATCGCGCCAGAAATGAAGCTGATGTACTTGTTGTATATTCTTGTCTGTAGCTCTGTGAGAGGAATCGTGAAATTGTACTCAGTCTTCGATGTCAGAGAACCCCTCAGTGCAGTAATGTCCTGCCTGTCAATCTTTGGTTCGGTCTCCCGTCTGAGCACTGCCAATTGCTTCAAACTCTTTCTCTTTTGATAGGGTGTACTTTCGTTGTAAGTCCCTTCTTCGATCGGCCTCGCGAAGATTTGTTCGAATTCCGCCTTGCTTCCGAGATAATTCGGTGCGACCCAATTTACCAGTGAGAATATCTCTCTGGTTGCATTACTGAGTGGTGTACCCGAAAGAGCAATGCGGATGCCCTTGAGTTTCGCCGCAGCAATGCTGACCTTTGACTTTTCATTTTTGAGGGCATGAGCTTCGTCCGCGATGATGATATTGGCCTTCTCCTTCAATACCTTGCCGGCAAGAATGCGATCTTGCTTTGAGAGCTTATTGAGACTAGATCTTCTGGTTGATTTCTGAGTGGTAGGTATGTCTGCCTCAGTCGACTCTGCCGAAGCAGACTCATGGTCGTTGCCAATAGTGTCGTCATCTTCAAGGAGAACATATTTCTGGAACATGGAATATCCCATGACCAGGATGGAGCCAGTCGCGCTTTGTGACCACCTTCTGAGCACATCGAGTCGTTCTTGCTGATCGTTTCCTGTAGCATCAATCTTGAAAATTTCGAAAAAGTCTTGACGAGGAGACCACATGTCGATCTCGCGCAGCCAGTTTGGGAGTACGGCTGGTGGGCACAGGATGAGGATACGCGCTGGACGTAGCTCCTTCTTGATCTGTTTGTAGGTGGAATCGTCGTCGGTAGCCTCTTTCAGTGCCACTAGGAACGAAACAGCCTGGCAAGTCTTGCCCAGCCCCATTGTGTGTGCAAGTATACAGCCATCATTGCCACTAGCCATGACTTCTCGCCATAAGAACCTTACACCCTCAATCTGATGGGCCTTGAGACGCTTGGCAAGGCCGGCATTCAGATAGATCGGCCTTTCTCCTTCTTCCCGGAGAGTGTTAATGTCGACCATTTCCTGATCATTATCGCTACCGAGTATCATCTGTGACAGTGCCATTGAATCGCTCATTTTTTGAGAGTCTCGAGCTTGTTCCATCCTCTTGATGGCTTGCGATCGATTTGCCGCCGCTATCATATCAATAGGCTTCGACTTCTTCCGTTTCTTTGGAGCGTCCAAGGATTCGTCGCCGGAAGAGAGGTCAATAGTCTCCCCGGGCTCCATGAAATTCGCGATCTTCGGAACCACATTTGCGGTATACAGAGCCCAGGCCTTGAGGTCAAGCTGATTCACTTGCTTGTAAAGACATTCCGGTAGCGTGTAGTCCCAATAGTCCGGATCACATTGGAACCAACATGCATAGAGTTTGGCGAAGAGTAATGCGTGCCTGTCGCAGGCGTCCTGATGTCGTCCAGCCTTATAATCCAGTACCTTTCGTGTTTCAGTCACGAGCCAATGCACAGGTTTCCGCTCGCTGTTGAGCTTCTCCGCAAGATCACTCTTGAACGAGCGGTCAAGCATGAAGAAAATCTTGGAGACAATACGTTTGCGGTCCCGATCTTCGATGAGCATAAGCTCGTCCCAGCTGTCAATATCATGGTATGAAGCGTTTGTAGGATCCTCATCAGGATTGGGTTTCGTCTTGGGCCGCTTGGGCTGCACGGGCTCTTCGGCCGGATCTGAGGACAGTATGATGGGGTCATCGATCGTGGTATTTCCAGCTTGTGTGGAAGACAGTGGCTCTGGTTTGACCGACAGCTTCATAAGACGGCTGTCAGCTTCACTGGGTAAAAAGGATTCATCGTCGTCAGACTTCGCAGCATCATCCTGCAAGTCTCCAAAGTCAAGGAGGTCCGAATTGGCATCGGGTAGTGACGGAGGCGACGAGCCCGGTACGGCATCGGGCATTGGATTATCGTCCAAAGAGCTGGCGTCTTCCTCTGCGTTCCCAGATGCGATGAGATTGTCGACTGCATCGTCATCTTGTGGTGGATTATCGGCCTCCTTCAAGGTATCGTCACGCCTTGCTTTTGTCGTGCCTACCGGACGTGACGGCCGTCGAGGTTCGATCCTCCTTGACCAGACCGATCGTTGCCACTGTTGCTCCTGCAAATCTTCTATGGTGGGCTGGATCGTTGCGCATAGGCGGACGAAGTCCTGCTCGTTGCTGTAGTGGTTTTGCAAGAGATCACGTCGCAAGTTAGCTAGGCGGAGCTCTAGGTTGGCCGTTTTCAATTTGTTCGAGTAAGCGATTTGCTTGTAGTCTTTGCCTGATTTCCGGACCGAGTGCCAGATCCTGTAGGCGTCCTTCTGTTCCAGTTTCGGCTGGGCACGCTCAAACCATCGTTCTCGATATTGCTGAGCAACATCATCGAAGACCTCTTCAGCATCTTCTTTTGTGAAGGCTTCGGGAGCCTGGGCATCTTCTTCTTCGTCAATCTCGGCTTCGGCTTCGGAATCAAGATCGCTTTCCTGTGTAGATTCACCAAGGAGAGGCAGGATATCGTCATCACCCTCATTGTATTTCGTGAGCAAGTAGTCCCAACCGCCACTGTCACCGGTGGGAGCACTCTTCGCACCATTAGCACTGACGCTGCCGTGATCAAGTCGGGACCGGACAGCGTGATCGGTGTCTTCCGGTCCTTCGAACAACGTGAAGGACGGGATCTCTCCTGGTAGCAGACGTTCGGTCGAAAATGGGCTGAACGTAAAGTAGGTTTTGCCTTTTCTTTTCACGGATGATTGTGTTGATGACTGGAGGAGGTAGCGTATTTGGCGTTGCACGAAGTGTTGCTGGCCTGGAGGTCGAGTTCCAGCAACGAAGCAGAAAGCATCTGATCCGTCGGAGCTTTCTTGATCTGGTAACGTGGGCTTACCTAGTGGAGTCGAGCCGTAGATGACATGATCAAGAGTGAGTTTTTGAGCAGGCAGATGTAACGGCTGAGCTGTTGTCTGTCGCATGCGAGCTTGTGTGCATGACGACAAGTCGACACTGGAGTCTGACTCGGTGCCGTTTGAAGTTTTGGTTGTAGTTATATCTCCGTCGCCTGGGCTGGTGTCATTGATCGCGGATACACTGAGGTCGAGCTTTCTTCGTTTCCTGCCATGCTTGTCATGAACGAGGACTTCGCCATGACGCTTCTTCTGCTCAGGCGTGATAGGATGTTCAGCTGGCGGAGTGGATACTTGCGACTGAAGAGCTGCAGTTTGAGCAGGAACAACCGGGTTCGGGAGACCATTTGAAAAGCTGTAGCCAAGGGAGATCCTCTGGAGGCTTTTGATTGCACGAAGCACAGTTGACTGGCGCCCTAGTTGTCGAATACCGCAGTCATCCTTGAGGAAGCTTTTGTCGACATCAGAGAGCAAGACAGATCCAGTGACCTCGCTATCCTCGAAGCAGTCGCTGAGTGTATTTGTATCTGGTAATGTAGCATTTGGTAACGAAGTCGCGAAGATTGGAAGATCGTGACGCGCCCAATGGGCTACCCTGTCGACAGTCCAGTTCCAAGGGTCATCATCGGACATCATTGATGCTATCAAGGACAGATCGCAGCCGTGATTGAAGGCATTGAAGACTAGCTCTTCGTAGATTGCCCAAGGGAGGCTCGCTACAAGGAAGGAAGTTGATGCTCTGTAGCGTGGTACAGCAGCCGTGTTTGAAAGTCGCGGGTCGCGTTCTGTCTGCTACAAGAGACCTGGACGCGTAGAATTGACGACAAGCGAGAACGAAGGCCAGTAGATGCTGAGCTCAAACACCCCCCCACCCCCCAATTGAAGCACGCGACTGCTGCTGTATGATAAAAGCAGCGAACGTCTGTGAAGGATGGCGGCACCGTGGTGGTAAAAAGAGGACGTTTGTCAGAAAGTTTGCCGGCCGAGCCAGTGGGCGATTGGGGCTTTTTTGACCAAGACCGACGTCCTTTCTAATAATTCGAATGTTTCTTACCTTGCGCTTCCAACACAGCTCGCTGAGGTCGAGATGGCTCGGAACCTCTATCCGGAGTATCCGCCTGAGGTCTCAAAGGGTCAATTGCAGGATATTGTCACCAGTGCGCAGGATTGGTCGATAGCACACGGCCTGGCTGTTCGACCTGCACGCTCATTCGTGTCGGAATCGCAAGACCCAAACACTTCTCTCGCAGTCACGGCGCCAGTGACACTCTTCCCCAGTCCCTTCCCGCGGAGTTGCTTCAACGATGCTCTTGCTATTCAGGAGTCGTATAATGACTTGTATGCTCGAATTGCAAGCGAGGAACGGTGGTTGAAGGATGTGGTTGAGGAGTAAGTCGACTCTGTCCTTGTATGAATGCGATGCAAAAGAGAAGAAGTATCCAAGAGAAGATACAGTATATATAGCTGACCAAGTAATCCAGGTTGATAGGAATAGATGAATTTATGGCTGAGCTGTGGAATGTTCACCAGAAGGTGAAAGAAGAGGGCTACGTGCAGGTGTGGTTGCTGAGCCCTTTCACGAGCCACTTTCTCACGTGAAAGCAGGATCTTTCACTAGGACTATTCAGATCTGACTACATGGTCAATGTGGAAGCACAGCCAACCTCCCAGAAAGCATCCCTGAGGCAGGTCGAGTTCAACACAATTGCTTCTTCGTTCGGCGGCCTCTCCACTCAGATTTCAGCTCTCCACAAGTACCTCCTTCACAGTGCTATCTACCCACCTGAAATCTCTTCCCTCCAGGAAGACAGTCTGATCGAGAGTCGATCCGCAAAGCTCTTGGCATCAGGGCTGGCCGAAGCCCACAAGGCATACGGAGCAGGTCAGACCATGCTTCCAAAATGCGTGCTCTTTGTCGTCCAGTCCCCAGAACGCAATGTCTTCGACCAACGCCACCTCGAATATCCCCTGAACTACGACCACAGGATCCGCACCTATCGTCTTGCCTTCGACGCCATCCTCAACCACACACGTCTCGACTCCAGCCGCACTCTCATTTACACCCCACCGCACTCTCCCTCGACACCTCACGAAGTTTCGACCCTCTACTTCCGCGCCGGCTACAGTCCCACAGACTACACTTCTCGCACCTCCTGGTCCGCTCGTCTCCACCTTGAGCGTTCCCGCGCCATCAAGTGTCCCTCGATCCTCACGCACCTCTCCGGCGCCAAGAAGATCCAACAAGTCCTGGCCACCCCCTCGTCTCCTCACCTCTCCCGCTTCCTGCCCGACTCCACCATCTCCTCCAAAGTCCTCGAGACCTTTGCCCCAATCTACCCGCTGGACACCTCCCCCGCCGGCCTCGAAGCCCGCAAACTCGCCCTCTCCCCCACTTCCGCGGCCAATTTCGTCCTCAAACCCCAGCGCGAAGGAGGCGGGAACAACATCTACCGCTCCAAGATCCCTGATTTCCTGCGCGGTATCCCGGAGACGCAGTGGCCTGCTTACATCCTCATGGAGATGATCAACCCGCCCCCTCTCAAGAACATGATCTTGCGCAACGGGGAGGTGCAGCAGGGCGGGGTGATTGGGGAGTTGGGCGTTTACGGCGTCATGTTGTGGCGGAACAAGATCGAGGAAGGGGAGCATAGAGGTGTGAAGGAGGTGTTGGTGAACAAGGAAGCGGGGTATTTGCTGAGGACGAAAGGGGATACGAGTGAAGAGGGCGGCGTGGCTGCAGGTTTTGGGGCGGTGGATAGCGTGTTGCTTGTTGATGTTTAGATCATGGGGGAGGGGTAGATAGCCACATGGAGAAAAGGGCGGTAGAATGCATGCACTTCCAGACGACTCGTGATGGTGTGATCCTTATGATTCTTACTATTATTCGCTATCCTTATTCGTGGCATCATTTTCCATCGTGAGCGAGCCTGGTACCCTTTTCCTGCCTCTGACTCCTCTGGTCATTCAGACTCTGGTCGTCGATCGCTATCCCTGATCTTGTCGTCGTCGCCCGTCGTAATAAACACTGATACCGGTCCTGACCTCTGACCATTCTGATATAATGCACATGCTTGCCCTGGGTATAAAACGCCTAGACACCACGCTAATTCTTCTTTCTCCTACCATGCTTCGCCGTTGTCGTTACTGGTGAATGCGGTTCTGGTGCTGTCTCGGGGACGCTGTTGCCTCTGGGAAGGTATGCCGGAGGTCTCCTTGATTTGAGTAGAGCTGCATCGCGCTCTCTCAATTGGGAACGTATGTGAGTGGGGATGTCGCTGATGGCGACTTTCTCGTCGTCGTCGGTTGTGGTATTGATGACGCGGACGTGGGAAGCCGACTCGTGGTTGACTTTGATGATGAAGCCGTGGGTGATGGGCTTCTGGTGCGAGAAAATGGCGTCCATATCGATGCTGGGACTCGCTAGCTCCGCACTGATGCCAGCACTCCAGAGATTTGAAAGCAGACCGGCACAAATGGTGTTGGCCAGTGTGGGTACTGAGGGGAAAATGAGCACTTCGCAACGGCGGGTGGCCCAGGACGGATCGGTCTTGACTTGCAGATCCGATTTGGTGAATTTGTTGCTGCCGCCGAGACTGGTCTGGTACTTCGTCTTCTTGTAGATGTAGTCCAAGCTGATCTGGAAACCGACCGCTCGTGGCAACGATTGTGAAGGCGTGTTAGGAGGGCGGTAGAACTGGATAAGAGAATCATATCGTCCTCCACCACCAATTACCTTGCGTTTGCTTTTATCGACGAAGACCTGGAACATGATACCTTTTTGATAGTATATGTCCTTGTAAGTCGAAAGGGGAGCAACGTGCACAGTCCGTGAGAATCCGAAATTGTGTAACGTGGTAACGACAGTCTGCAGATGATCCAGAGCTGCGACCACACGATTTTGACATTGCGGTGAGTTTGCTAGAAGAGTTTTGAGCTTCTTTGGGGTTTTCTCCAGCGACTGTTGAAAGTCGAATTTCGACAGCTCGTCTAAGACGGTAGTCGGCACATTGTTGTCGGCAGACCTCAATCTCTCCCGCACTTGCTTCCAAGTAATGCCACTATTGCCCAGCGACTGGAACTCCTGCTTGACAGACTCGCGGTGTTTGACTTCGACTTTGCAGTGGTCTAGAATAGATTCCAGGATTTCGGTATGATTGAGACGATATGCCATGCTATCTCCCGCAAGTGGAGGTATGTGGTCGATCAGATCGTCCAGGACTTTGATCGTCTCTGCATCACACATGGCGCTATCATCTGCAGCAGTCGAGACAAGGTCGAAGCCGAAGACGTCGAAAACACCAGGGGCACCACCGTTGGAATCCCTGCGGAAAACTTGACCGAATGTGAATATTCGGCTTGTCTGTGGCTTCTGCTTCGATAGATCTCGAGCACGGGACATCGTCAGGTCGTACGGCAACTGCAAGAGGTTACCAGTGGGATCCAGTAAGCGAGTTACGTCCGGATCTACGGACATGGAAGAATATGGAAGTAGCATCGTTTGCCGCAGCTCCTCAGCGCCATGTGTCCGCACAACAGATTCAATGGTAGATCTCAGCATGGAGAGAATGCGACTCTTTCGTGACATTTCATCATCATCTGGTTCTTCCTGGTGGAGTTTTGCATCCCAGACCAGATCCTTGACCTGCTGATCTTCCGCTGGCGTGAACAGTGAAGATAGAACTTTGTGATACAATGGCTGATCGCTCGTTTGTGCATTCTGCAAGGTGACACGAATGAGCTCGTCGTCAGCCGAGGACGGAATCTTGCCACTCTGCAGTAGTTGGGTGCATGAAGGCCGCTCATTTTGATTGTGATTGATTAGAGAGAGAATGATCCTGCCTTGAGTTGACTTCTCAGACGTGTTGAATATTGAGGGAAGTGTGTGCTGCGCTTTGCGGACCTTGCGGATCTCTTGGTCTCTTTCCATTACCGTATTGAGTTTGTAGCACATTTCGAAGAAGATGATTCCAAGCGAATACATGTCCACTTTACTGCCGTATTTACCCTTTGAGGTCTTCTGCAACTCAGGGGCGATGTATAGAGCAGTTCCCATGCCCTTGGACATGTCGCCGCTTGTGCCTTGACTAGCCAGCAGCTGATCCGGACCACCAGTGGAGGATGTGGTTGCAAGACCGAAATCTCCGATTCTGGGATGGCCAGCTTGGTCGATGAAGATATTGTCGGGCTTGAGATCGCGATGGATGATCCCGTGTGAGTGAATGTGCTCCAACCCCTGCAAGATCTGACGGAGCATCAACCATTGCTTCTCGGCGTTTGAGGTCATGTCTGTGGATATTGGATGACGGAGAGTCTTCTTTTCGCATAATTCCATGGGGATGAACAATATCGACGGTCGTTCTCGCGCTGGCGGAGGTCGACGAGCACGCAATAATCTTGACGCCTCAGTCGTGGGACCTTCGACCATGGGCAGATTTGTCGGTGGCAGAGCGATTTGCGAAGAGCTTCGCCCGAAGACTACTCCGTCGCCATCATCATCTGGTCCGGCAAACATCAAGCCATTAGCCTCGTTGTCGCTGTCAGCTTCGGTGCTGACTTCGTCTTCATCATCAAAATCTACGGCAGCACTATTGCCAATGAAGTCCGAAGCTCTACCTTCAAAGCTGTGTCTTTGAGGAAGGGAGAACCCGCTGGTCACATCGCTACTGGACGTCTCGATAGAGGCTAAAAGCATTGCCGCTTCGGGATCTTCTTCTACCCATGCCTGGTAATAACGCACAACGTAAGGATGATTGAGGCGTGCGAGTACGACAACCTCTTGCAGCACGTCTTCAAGTTGGGCGCGAGATCTGGATCTGATTTGTTTGATGGCGAGCTGGCTGTTGTCGACTTTGTATCTGACCTTCCAGACGGCACCGAAACCCCCTCGTCCCAAGAGCTCCATTGGTGTGTAGTCTGATGCATATCGAGTTGGTGGAGCTGGTACCAATGCCTCCGAGGCGCCCCAGGAATTCTGGCGTGAGCCCTTCCTAGAGGAGCCATAGGTGTTCGAATGTGATGCATGTCGAGATAATTGATTATCTTGGATGGCATTCCTGTTGTAGTTGAAAGCATTCGGAGATTCCCGGAGGAATTCGCTCGGAATAAGCTCAATGGCGCGAGGACGTCGCTGAGGGTTTGTAGCGAAGAATTTGCGCAGGAGATCGGCGAAGGAGTCCGTCAGGTCCGCGTCCCGCTGCAATATCATGAAATTTCCGAACTTCTTGACGACGTCTGACCCGCACAGCATCTGAACGACGACAACTCCGAAATCCCATATGTCAACTTTTGGAGATGTCAGTCTGGAGTCATTCCGTGCTTCAGGCGCTCGCCACGAAGGTGGCTTGTCTTGGGCTGGTTGTCCGTCGAGTAGAATGTCGAGCCTGTAATTATAGCCTGTACCAGAAAGCTGAGGCATTGTTACGCCGTTTTGGCTTCTGTATAATCGAATATTGGTGGGATTGATTTGCTTGTGCGTGATGCCGTTGCTGTGAAGAAATTCGAGTGCGTTCAGGAGATCTGATGACCACTGACGAGCGATATTCAACCCGATCGTCTGACCATCCTCCAGCTTCTCGGCCAGGCTGCCTCTGTTAGAAAGCTCTGAGAGGACGGAAAGGGAGTAGCCAAGTTGAGAATCTGGACCCGGAATGACCTGCCTGTCCAACCGGAAGGAGTACACAGCATTGACATGGTCATGTCTCAGCTGCTTGATGGCTTCCAGCTCTCTCTCCAGTAAAGCCAGGTTGTCCATGAAGAGATCCGATTGTGCTGCGAGTGATCGTATCGAGATTCGTCTTAGCTTGAGAGGCAAATCTAAGCATCTCAGAGGCCTGACCTCCAACTCTTCACTTCTGTCGGTCCTAACGATACGGTTCAAGAGCTCCACGCTCCTGAAGGTCACGATAGACCCATCCGGCATAGATATCTCCATGTCCTCTTCAAAAGATACTTGCTCGAAGATCGCAGCTTCTGCTAGATCTTCTTGCACCGGAGTATGCGGTGCTTGGAGGGCAGCCATTCGCTGGCGCCTCCTCTCGACATCTTCTTGCAAAAGCCTTTCTGCTTCTGCTTGAACCTTCTGCTGGCGTTGTCGCACAGCCTCCCTCTCTGCTTCCTCCTGCGCTTGCTCCGCAGCCTCCCTCAAGGCTCGTTCGTCCTCCAAGCTTGGGAGGACGCCCTTTGCCTTGAAGGCGGCTGCGTCGTCAAGTGCCTCCTTGACTTCTTCGATGAGGAGGTGCATCATCACCTCCCCATCTAGCTGCTTTGCCAGCTTCGCTGGCCGATGCTTGATGATGCGCATGATGCGCGCTTGAGTCTTCTCATGTAGACCCTCCATTCCCCTCCCCTCGATGAGAGGAGGGGACTTTGGATACGTCGCGGTGAACGTGGTAGTCAAAACGACTACCACGTCACCATCATCATCAGATCTGAGCGTCAGCTCGAAGGCCCGCCCACTTGTCTTGTTCCATGCCGACTTAAGAGGTATCTCCCGACAGTCTTGCATGTATATGGCGCTGAGGACCTGGATCTCATCGTCCTGGAGTTGCGCATAGTCTATGGTAGTCATGGTCGTGCTTTCCTGGCCAGGCGCAGCAGCTTATATGTTCGGGAGGGTCCTGATGGCGTTAGCATCGACAGACTGTCAACTGGAGTGCTTAGTAGAAATGAACTTGCTCTATAGGTGGCAGAAGACACTGCAATCTGCTAGAGATGTTGCGCAACGTCCTCAACTACGTGGACAAGACCTCACACGAGTGGTAGTGGTCATGCAGAAATCTGTGCTGGTGATGTTGGTGATGTTTAAGAGCTAGGAAATACCCTTGATCCGTTTGTGTTTATGCTTTTAGAGCGCTTAGGAAATGCTTGAGCTCAACTGTTGTGAGCTGCTGGAGTCTTGACTTGCCTGTCACGAGTATCTTCTCAGTCCAGTCAGTACTCGATCTAAACGGTAGCAAATTTTAGTGCAGTGGCATGAGAACAGCGCCGGCAGCAGTAGCAGTTCTCGATATCCGTGGCGGGAGGTGTGCTGTAGCAGCAGAGCACGTCCGGCAGCCAGGTGAAAGTGATGATACAATCTTTGATATTTGAAGCGCTGTCCTGTGTAGGTGAACGCGTCGCTGCTTGAGAAAAACAGCTTTGCTGCCTACTCGAGCATTTTGAATTATTCCTGAATCAAAATTAGCGTTTTGTTCGGCCTTTCTACTCGAGCAGCAGCAATGTCGAGAAGGCGTTGTCTTCACAGAGTTGAAGGCTATCCGCGTACAGTGCGTGGAGGTTTTCCAGCCAATCACAGTCATCCGAAATTCTGCCGGGAGTGGCTCGCAGACCTGCAATGTCCTCCATCCGCAACCGCCCGTACATTGCCAGCAAGCACATCGCAATGAAGGTCCGCATCCTCTTCAGTTTGTGAGAATGCCCTTTCGCTAAGAATCTACAGTTCACACAGCGATTACGAGCCTCTGGCGGCCCCTCTCACGGGCCCAAAGGAGGGCACCCCATCCACATTCACCCACCTGGACTACTATACAGAGTCGCAGCTACCGGTCTCGGAGCAAGCATGTGGTTTTTCGTACGCATATCCCAAGATACGACTTCACCGTATAGATAATACTGACAGGTCAAGTTGATGTACCGCGCAAAGAAGGACGGCCCTGCATTGATGGGGTGGAAGCACCCATGGGACCACTAGCCCAATCATATCAGGCTTCGAGGAGATTATAAACTGTCATATAATGACACCGTACACACCAATGACCAGGAGTGAAGGAGCATGGGACAACGATGTTGACGACAAGGAACCGAAGGCCCGGGTAGCCCGATTCGCAGTGGACGATGCATTAAAGCCTTTGCACACAATTAAGAAAATGTCACATTTCCAGGCGCACGCCTTGATTCAATTTTCAGCCAGGTCTCATTGAAGGCAGTTGTGATCGTAACGGAAATAATCGGAGAGAAGGTATACACGAGTCTTCTCGGGGAATCTAATATACAGCAGCCTGTGACCTTTGCAACTGATGCGGCGAATCAAATCTTCTGGTGAGTCTTTCACGAAGCACCCACGCCGCTTAGAGGCTCCTCTGCAGGATCTTTTGAGGAGGAGTCTCCACTTTGGTCCTTTGGCCGGCTTAGCATTTCGAGACTCCCTGTGATTTGTTAGTAGAAGTTCTCAGATACACATCCATTTCCACGTACGCTGAACTAGATTCAGCCGAGACTGATTGGTGCCATCCGCCGCCTGGAATGTGTCCATACGGGCATCGGCGTCAAGATAGAGTAGCGTGCTGTTCAGAAGTCAGGCCTGCTCTCTTGCAAACACGAGGAACCATCTGTGCCAGACATACCCTTTTGGCAGGTTCAGCAGGAAATCCTTCTGCGCACCGTCTGTGAAGCTTGCAACCCTGAACCAGCTTGTTTGTCTATTTCCGCTCTCATCCTTCGGCCCTGCA
The DNA here is from genome assembly GCA_033846785.1 of Elsinoe necatrix. Classification (NCBI taxonomy): domain Eukaryota; kingdom Fungi; phylum Ascomycota; class Dothideomycetes; order Myriangiales; family Elsinoaceae; genus Elsinoe; species Elsinoe necatrix. The sequence goes on from JANZYI010000008.1 coordinate 1,041,871, forward strand.
CTGACACCAAGAGCGTAGCGTATGAGCTCCCTGCCTGTCTGGGTACTGACGAGCTCGGGCTTGTCGGCAAGCCGTCCGATGAGCTGCATACGCGCCAGCGAACGCGGAGATGTGGTTGAAAAGCAGCGCTGGGAGCCGCCAAGGGCACGACTGAAGATTCGCTGGGAGATCATGTTGCTGATTGTCTGCGTTGGAGGTTCGTTAAGAGATACGATGCTTGCGGTAAGAGGTGGAATGCGAAGTCAATGCGACGCGGATTTGATTGGTCCGCGCGAAATCTGGAGTTGACGTGTTCGCGCAATAGTCGGTCTGGGCAACCGTAGATGCAGAGCATGCTTCAATGTGATATGCCCGCTGGGTCTATCTAACCCAATGGCCGAATCGGAAGTCTGCAGCGCTAGGCATGACGGTTTGCAGGACGACTAGAGAGCACAATTCGAAGCCATGAGTGGCGACGATGGCAACTTGCCAATCTTCGATGTTCAGCTCGTGGAACTACAATTCGACATCTCGGCCGAGTTCGTAGCAGCTCAGGTTGCGGACAATGTGCTGATCTTGGCTCTTTCATCCGGGAGAATACTGCGGTTCGATCTCGACAACTCTGGTGATATCGATGGTATGAACAGGGTCAACGTCTTGGAGATTCGAAGCTTACCCGTCCAGACATTGATCTTCCCAAGAGACCTGCCGAGGTAGGGATAATACGGAAAGTCTTTCTTGATCCGTCCGCCTCCCACCTTATCATTACCACTACTCTCGGCGAGAACTTCTACCTCCATACCCAATCGCGGCAGCCAAAAGCGCTCTCGCGACTCAAAGGCGTACAGATCGAGTGCATAGCATGGAACCCCTCCTTGCCAACCGCTTCCACACGAGAGATCTTGGTTGGCTCAAGCGACGGAAATGTTTACGAGACGTACATCGAATCGAGCACAGAATTTTACAGGAGGGAGGAGAAGTACTTCAGGAATATCTACCACAGTACAGATGGGCCGATAACAGGATTATGGGCGGATGCGAGCTCAGGCCGCCCAGATATCCGTCGGGTGGTTGTCGCTACACCATCAAGACTCCTCCACTTCGTTGCGCGACCTGGCAAGCCTGGTGGTGATGGATCCAATGTCTATCAGAAGCTGTTTGAGAACGAGACGCCGCAGATTCGAGACAGCCCGGGAAGTCAGATTGTAGGACCTTCAGAAATGCGGGTCTCCCCCGATGCACCTGAAGGAGTGGCGCCATCCGACTACGATCGAGCATTTGGTTGGCTCACTGGACAACAAGTTGTGACTGGAGTGCTCGCTGATGCAGCGAACTCAGATGTTGCGAAGAGGACACTTTCCGATGCCAAACCGATCCTAAAGACTAAGTTCGGATCAGACAAGTCAAGCAGCCGCGCAAGAGGCGGCCAAGAAGCTATCAAGGCTATCATGCTCACTAGATTCCACGTCCTAGCGCTCCTTGGTGACCGACTTGTCGCGGTCAATCGCCTCGATGAAACCGTGGTGTACGACCAGCGCATACTGAAAGAGGGGCAGAATCTTCTGGGCTTATATGCGGATCAGCAGAAGAATACCTTCTGGCTGCTCACGCAAAGAGAGATATTCGAAATCGTTGTAAATGACGAAGCTCGGCACATCTGGAAGATCATGTTGTCTGAGCAGAAGTTCGACCTCGCCCTCAAATATGCTCTCAACGCGGAACAGAAGGATGCAGTGGCTATTGCGTCCGGCGATCACCTAGTAAGCCAAGAAAAGTATAGTGAAGCAGCTGCAGTATATGGCAAAAGCAGCAAACCCTTCGAGGATGTCGCTCTTACTTTCATCGACAAAGGCGAGAACGATGCATTGCGAAAGTATCTGATTGTGAAGCTTGCACAGACCAAGAAGAACTTATCAATGCAACGGATCATGATTGCTGGCTGGTTGGTCGAGCTGTATATGGTCAAGCTTAATGCACTCGACGATGCCATCTCCGCCACATCAGAAGCGACCACAGGAGTAGTCGCTGCGGCGAAAGGCGAAGACCTACCCCAGATCAGAAGGGAGTTTCAGGACTTTGTGGCAAAGCACAAGAGCGATCTGGATCAGAAGACCGTGTACGAAATCATTGGCAGCCATGGCAGAGAAGAAGAATTGCTCCACTTTGCGAGCACCATTGACGATTACGAGTACGTCTTGTCCTACTGGATCCAGCGAGAGCGATGGCAGGATGCCATGAATGTGCTCAAAAAGCAGGCAAGGCCCGACATCTTCTATCAATACAGTAGCGTCCTCATGGAACATGTCCCGGTAGACTTCACCGAAGTGTTGACTCGGCAGAGCGACCTTGATGAGACAAAGTTAATACCAGCACTGCTCAACTACAACCGGATAGCAGATGTACCGCTCAACCAGAACCAGGCTGTGAGATACTTGCTGTACTGCATCAATCAGCAAGGGTCCAGGAACTCCTCGATCCACAATACGCTCATCTCAATATACGCCTCTCATCCAACGACGGACGAGTCGGCTCTGCTTGTATACCTGCAATCACAGACCAACGCTCATGAGCAGCACTACGATGCCGATTTTGCCCTTCGCCTCTGCATCAATCACAAGCGTGTCCGGTCAGCTGTGCATATTTACGCCACCATGTCACAATTTGCCGCCGCCATTGACCTCGCCCTGAAGTACGATGAGATAGACATCGCGGCTGACGTCGCTGACAGGCCCGAGAATGACCAGGTATTGAGGAAAAAGTTATGGCTCAAGGTAGCCAAAAAGGTGATGTCTCAAAGTAAGGGCATCTCATCAGCCATGGAATTTCTGAGGCGGTGCGACTTCCTCCGCATAGAAGACTTGATACCCCTGTTTCCTGATTTCATTGTTATCGATGACTTCAAGGAGGAGATCTGCGACGCGCTGGAAGAATACTCCAGGCAGATCGACAATCTTCGACTGGAGATGGATAAGTCAGCGGACACGTCCCAGAATATCAAGAATGACATCAAAGCTCTTGACCAGCGATATGCCATCGTCGAACCCGGCGAAAGATGTTGGATCTGCAGGCTGCCACTCCTCATGCGTCAATTCTTTGTCTTCCCTTGCCAGCATTCCTTCCACGCTGACTGCCTTGGGAAAGCTGTAATGAGTATGGGTCCTGCGGGCAAGGGGAAGCGGATCAAGGAGTTACAATCCGAGATTAATCGTGGCGTTGTCAGTGGAAAGAAGAAAGAGCGTTCCATCAGAGAACTTGATGGTTTGGTTGCAGGCGCCTGGTCAGTATTGAGCTGTACATGCACTTTCTTCTATTTGCTAATGTTTGCAGCGTACTTTGCGGCGAAATGGCTGTCAAACAGATTGATCAACCATTTGTCACATCCGCAGACAGCCGTGAAGAGTGGGCGATTTGAATGCTGGACGCTCTCTGCATTGCCCCCTAAGTTCTATGGTTCTTGTCCGCTTAGGGCTGAGCATTCGGCATTTTCACGCCACTACGAGAGTCCAGAATTTCAACTTGTGAAACGTCCATCCATGAAGGATAACTTTGACGAGCGTTACAGGCATGCCAAGTCGCTGTCAATACAGCCCCGTGATTTCAATCGCTTATATTGATCAGAGTCGCCGCTAGCGACCAAAACGGCCTCTCACCGTCCTGTCGCAACAACGCTCCAAACACTTCCTCGGACAGAACACGCATATTCTGGACAAGCACGCGGAGTACCACGGTTTCCTGCACTGGTCCGAACCTACTTCCAACGACATTCGCCAAACGAACAGGTATGATGGTCTTTCTGTCGGCCGTCTCAGTTCAATTAGGTCTACCATGAGCATTTGTTCCGATCATAGCATGCACACCGGATCAGTCTAGACTACCGAGGAAGCTCTAGACCAGCGAGATTGTTACCTCAACACATCAGCACAAGAAGTTCATGTGCGTATGGCGGCCTTCGCTCACTGCAATACGAGCCCAATAAGTCACAGCCAATCAGTATCATCTGCGGGCAGTCATGCATAACAAATGGCTTGCACCTCGCATCCATCCTCAGCCCTATGAGAGAGCCACTCGTCGGTTGCTTGTGCCTTATGCGAAACGGAGGCACTTGTCCATGGGGTTGGTGGCCAGGCCAAACGACCGTTTCGACGTTTCAGTCATCGGACGTCTGTGCAACAGTAGGACTCAATTGCAGATAGAGTTAGAGTTTCGACCCCCAAATTACAAGCAATACTATTCGACCACGAGATAGCTTGATCACCAAACCGGATTGTGCTTATCCATTTTGCATAGGCTCGTGCTACTCGCGGGACGTGCATCACTGCAATACTACACACGCCGCCAGCACAAGTAGGCGGCAGCGTTCTGGATCGGCCGTTACAATCCCGCATACACCTTTCACAAACCATGACAACGGCTATCAGAAAGGCGTCTAACAAGCATTGGTATCCCAGCCAAGGCGTATGCCAGACCCGGCGTCCGAACAACCTTCCGCCCTTCTCTTTGAACGTCTGTGCCATGGCAATATTGATATTTGCCATGCCTTGACAACCGTCGCTGTCAGATCCGACGGTTTACTGACCTTGCCTCCGACCACCGATTGAATCGTGATACCACCAACCACCAGCTGAGTCTCTATATATTTCGCGGCCATCGCCTCAATGTTCGAACTCTCTTTCCAAGCAGGCTCGACGCCTTCATACTAATAATCATAATTATGTATCACAAACTTTTCTCATCAGGTGTGGCACTCCTTGCCCTGGCTGGCCAGGTTGCTATCGCCAAACCCATCGATACAAGAATCAGTAACGAGGAAACTGTGACTGGTGAGTCATGTTATTGGCAACTGACTGGCTTGCACATGCTAATACATCAAGATTGTGGCGAGTATGCCGACAGTGTCAAGGCTCTCCGGGAGGCTTTCAAACAGCCTGTACCGATCTGTCTCAGCTGGCTCGAGGCGTAAGTAACGTCTCTCTTGTCGAGTTGCACTGGCTTAACTCTGTTCAGAGATGTCAAGGATATACCCATCCTGCCCAACGCAGGACCTTCTCAGATCACCGGTGCATGCAAATGCATCACACTGAGTGTCTCCCAGGGCAGACTTGAGGCACGCGCTGCCGCATCCGCGGCCAAGAAGGCAGCCGTCGCGAAGAAGTCTGGCAAGAAGAAGGCTGGCACCAAGAAAGGCACCAAGAAAGGCAAGACCGCGAAGAAAGGCAGCAAATCCAAGACCACCAAGAAGAGCAGCAAATCCAAGACAACCAAGAAGAGCAGCAAGACTAAAAGCGCCAACCTCGGCAAGCAGAAAAAAGCGAGCAAGAAGACTTCCAGCACATCTCCTCCTGCCAAAACCGCTACTCCTCCGCCTGTTGTCACTGATAACACATCCACAACTCAAGTAGCCAGCTTCAAAAGCACTGTCACTGCCAGCGCCACCACATCTACCGTCACCGTTCGATCAGGCACTCCAGAAAGCTCTGCTGCCAGCTCTATCGTCCATCAAGGTTCCTCTTCTGCTATAATCCAAAGTCCTTCGCCTATAGTCACGAGCTCAAGCTTTGTGACCAGCGCTTCTGCTTCATCTGCTTCATCTGATACAAGCGCTACAGCTCCAAGCTCCTCTCCGAGTGGATCATCTGGAAGCGGATTAGTAGGTGGTAATTTTGATAGTGGATCAAAGGTAACTACACCCCCCTTCCCAACCTCGTCTTCTTCCCGCACCTCGAGAACCTCAACAACAAGAGCAAGACAGCAATCAGCGACACCAGTGGCAGTTCCGACTGGCTTGGTTACCTCACAGGGAGACCCAGACACAAGTGCCTCGAACAGCTCCACGGATGTGTCAAGTAGCCAGACTTCAGATCCAAATGCGACATCCGTTGAGTCTTCGCGTCATTCGACTTCCCGAGGTACGGGATTCACAACGACTCCATCGGATGTAAGCGCAAGTGTAACCGGCACTACGTCTTCCAGTGCTTCAGGCCGATCAGTCTCGAGCTCGATAGCTTCCAGCTCCGGAGCACCATCAGATCTCAGCAGTTCGGCATCTTCTAGCAGCGCTTCGTTGACCACGTCGGCGAATCCAAATTTGAGATCCTCAGCGATTCCGACCTCCTCGGCAAGTGTCACTTCCTCATCAACCTCGAGCGGGATCTTGAGTTTGAGCACTTACCCTAGCTCGAGCACGTCGGCCGGCGCCCAAGCGACAAGAGCGGCAAGCTTATCTGCCAGCACTACGAGTACTTCATCAGGATCATCGGCAAGCTCCCCCTCTTCTTCTGAGCCCTCATCAAGGTCAAGCGAGACCAGTGCTCCGGCACAAAGTACTGCTTCATCGGCAAGCTCGGACGCCAGCACCTCGTCTGGAGTAAGCACTATCGTTACAAGTTCTCGGTCCACTAGCGACTTGATAGCAGCTCCAGCGATTACAACCAGTGGCGTTCTCAATGTGGCGCTTGACCAGAGCACCACTTCGACAAATCCGGCACAATCTAGTGGTCATACATCCTCCAGCAGCATATCAATTGGTGTGAGCACATCAAGCAGTGTCACATCTACAGCGACGCCTCAGACTTCGTCGACCGGCGACCTGTCTCTCGTACTGGGGGCATTGTTGGCAACATCATCAAGCTCATCGAGTTCCATTGCAAGCTCCTCGGTAGTCTCGACGACCTCGTCGACTCTCTTGACCAGCTCTTCGATTCCATCGACTAGTGCCACCATCCAGTCAGCTTCAACGACTTCGTCTCTGGCAAACATTCTGGACCCGCTGTTGGCACAACTAGCAAGCAGCAGCTCAAGCTCTGCACTCACATCGACTATGACTTCGAATTCCGCTACTCAGTCTAGCCTGACCACCAGTACTGTACCAACCACCCAAACCACTTCTGGAACGGTATCTACTCCTTTGACCTCAACCACATCCGCACAGGCATCTACGACTACAGCAGCGACTTCGTCGCTTTCGTCAAGCGCCCCTGCTTCTAGCGGCGCTGTGGAAATCTCGTTACCCGCAGCTACTGTTGTTTTGGCTGGTGGCTCATCCGGTTCATCGAGCGAAGTCTCCTCGAGCACGACGATGACGATGACGATGATCACTACGACGACGACGACGCTCACAACCTCAGTCCTCACTTCTGCAGTCGGCTCTTCGTCAGAAGTTCAAGCGGCTGTGCTGCAAAGCTCTACCACAACCACCACCACGACCACCACCGCTGCCACGACCACGCCCGTCGCTCTTGCCAACGTTCTTGACAATATTCTTCTGGCTTCCGCAACGAGTACGAGTAATGATCTAACGCAATCTGTACAGTCTTCTTCGTCGGTTGTCCAAGCTACCTCATCTACTCCTGCCTCCTCAGGCACCACTACCACTTCAACCGCAGGTGCGTCCTCCTCTGCCTCCTCGTCTTCCCCTACACAAGCATTCTCCTCCTCCTCCTCCTCCTCCACCACCACCACTACCACCACCACAGCTGTCGTCCAAACAAGCTCTAACGCCCCCGCAGCTGTGACGACCACGACTACCACCGCAGCCGCGGCAGCAGCGACTACAACCACTGCCACGATAGCAGCAGCCACCACTACCACTACTTCGGCAGGAGTGACCACCACCTCTACCTCCACCACCTCTACCACTACCACCTCTACCACTACCACCTCTACCACTACCACCTCTACCACTACCACCTCTACCACTACCACCTCTACCACCACCACCACTACTACTACTACTCCCACTACTACCACCACCACCACTACTACTACTACTCCCACTACTACCACCACTACAGATGCTCTTATCGTGCTACCTACAGCTCTTGTCGTGATACCTACAACTGCCACATCAGAAGCGGCCACGACAACGTCTACCAGTGCAGCTACGGCCACAACAACTACCAGTGTAGCCGCGACCACGACAACAAGTACCAGTGTAGCCACGACCACGACAACAACTACCGGTGCAGCCACGACCACAACGACGGTAACGAGCGGTACAACCACCACAACAACCACCACAACGCCAGCCGCCACGACAACAACTACCAGTGCAGCCACGACCACGACGACAACAGCGGGCAGTGGTCTGTTTGGGCTTGGTGTTGGAGGACTTCGGAAGATGTAGAGGTGATCACGCAATAATGGCAGGGGGAAAAGGAGGAAGGGCAAGGAAATTGTTGATGGACCGATTTGGTCGCTTCGGTAGATAGAAAGAATTTTAATCATAATGAGATACCACTTTTACCACTTTACTTTCCCACAGCTTGTGTTGTGATCATAGACCTTGTCCCAAATGCTTACGGGGAAGGAGCTAGGGCAGTTTTGAAGATATCGCTGCTAAAGTCCAAGTCCAGGGAACTTGATCAACTGAAGCCCGACTAGGCGTGGTATAGAGCAACACGAGGTGAGAACACAAGCACGATCAAGAACAGCGGTGAGAGCAGATAATCTTCCATTGGATACTACCATCTACTCCTTTCTTTTCTGACACGACTACTTCAAAGAGCAATACATCATGTGCAAAGTCGGTGTTAGAAGCCTCGAGTCTTGGTGCGTTTTTTTCGCAAACGTCGCGTGACATGCCTCGACAAGAAAACTTGGCCCAATTCGTCCATCTCGAACCCGACAACATCCTTCCATTCGGTCCTCCGCTGTTCACCGCGTCGCGAGATGGGCCGTGAAGATGTAGTGGGTAGTGATCGTGCGTGCCTTGATCATAGAAGCTCATGGTGGGGTTTGGCTGTTTAGAGCTCCGGAGAGGTGGAATTGGTGGGATCGAGGAGTTGCGAGTCGTTTACTTGCTGTGAAAGAGTTAGCGTGAGGTTGGTAGAGAGGAATTGGACACTGAAAAGTATTGTAGCAGTGTCAATGGAGTGTTGCATACCTGCGAGCTCGCATCTTTCTTCTCTTACGCTTCAGCCGCCTAACTCGCTTCTTTCGCCATTTGGCTCTCATTTTCGGTTACTGCAATAGTGTCTTAGCTCTGGCATTGACAACTGAGGGGTTCAAGAGGCATTGGCATACCTGGTGGGTAATGGAAAATAAGTGGATAGCTGGAAGAGAGAAAGAGGGTTCGGTCGTGAAGACAAGCGAAAATACCTCTCTCGTTTGTGTGAGGCCCGTGCGCAGCGTCATCTGCCCCGCTTGAGCCGCCACAGCTTGTGCAGGATAGCTTCACGTCGTCTTTCGCTTGAGCGAGCAGATCAAAGTCAAGTCTTCGAATTCTAATTGCCAAGAGCTCACTGTGAGGTCAAGTAAAGCATGGATGGCTCAACTAGCTCCTCCAACGCCAGTCTCAGAGTCGTCCTGAACTTCTTACACACTGTCTCGGGCAGAACAGGTTGAGATGTCTGGTAGTATGTATTGATTACCCTCAACTGAATTTGGTATTAGCTACAGTAGTTCAAGAAAATTCTCAAGATGTCCGAATCGGTAGAGCCGATGTCGAAGATCAACTTGGACTCGAGGAGCCGACAATCTCAAAGAAGCATATCATCTTGCATCCTATAATCTACGAGCAAGCAGCACCCATCTCACCCATGCTCTATGTCAAGAGCTTGTCAAGAAATGTGACCACGTTGATCAAGTCGGCTCCACTGTCTGGTAACACAGCTACGTTTGTCCTCCGGAGGGACACCGCGCCCCGACTGCTCGAGCATGGTGATGTTCTCGCACTATCACCAACTGTTCACGTGCAGATCATGTTTCCGGGTTCCAAGTTTCCAGCCATTAGACTCAACAGTCTCCAACAAAAAGAAGCACAGGTAGTACAGGTGGCAGACACAATAGGCGCAGAGCTCGATGCTGACAATACAGACATTCCGGGCTTCTTACACGATTTCGAGATTGCCTATTGGTCATGGCGGCTACGGAGCCGTGTACATGGCATATGAGAAGCAGACGGACCGTCAAATTGCCTGCAAGGTTGTCGATCTGCATCACGTTTCACGCATGGCGTGCGAAGAGGCCGTAGAGGAATGGAGCAAACGGCCTGATACGATGCATCTCAGCGGCGATGCCGAAAGATCAATGGTCAAGAACAAATGGCTGAAGCGCCTGAAGAAGAAGACGGAGCACGGTATGGCCGAGCTTGAGATTCTGAAAGACTTATCCCATGTGAGCAGCTCAGTTGGTATGTACGACTCATACTGACATGCCTGACAGCCGAATGTCGTAAGTGTTGAAGCGATACTCATGTCAGACCATACAGTGTTCGTTGGTAGTTCTAGCAGATTTCACACCGATTGACCGTAATAGCTATATCTTCCAGGAACTCATTACCGGCGGCGATTTATGGTCTTACCTGGACACTTACGGCAAACCAGGACTAGCAGATGCGGAAGCCACAGTCATTGTCAAGCAGCTGGTTGAGGCAACACAATACCTCCACGAGCACGGCATCGTCCATCGAGACATTAAGCCAGAGAATATATTGATGGATGCCTGGGAACCAGACGGGCGGATCGTTCTTTCCGATTTTGGCCTGGCCAAACGCATGCCACGGGTTGGGGCGAGTAGACAACTCGCACCTCAACGACAGAGGATGCACACGGTCGTGGGCACTGCAGGTTACGCAGCTCCGGAAGTTCAGCTCGACAACAACAGCGAGATGACCGACAAAGGCTACACCTGTGCGGTCGACTTGTGGTCTATCGGTGCTATCACGGTGCTTCTCTTCACTGCCCAATCTGTTCAAGAAATGTTCCCAATCGATGAGGTTGATAACATCGATGACACATATTTGCACTCGATGGATTCCGGGGAGCCTCTTGCTGGCATAACTATGGATGAGGAGGGATTCTACCCGTTCATGGCGATCTGCTCACAGCGTTCCGGACGGCAAAGTGAGTCTCAAAAACAACGCATCCGCCCATCAGCATCGTCCCAGAGGCTGCGCCGGAGAGAAGATAGTGATTCGCCAAACATAGCTGGTACACTTATCTGCGATCTCTCGATCTTGCAGGACGCCCAGCACGAAATTTGGGGACGTATAGCAAGTGCCCCGAAGGAATTCATCAGACAACTTCTGCTACTGAACGAGTCGAAACGTATGACTGCAAGGCAAGCTTTGGAACATCGCTGGCTTGCTCAGCCTTTCTACAAGGACATTCTGGACGAAGTATATCAAAAGGCGATCAAGGGATGGACGCCGAAAGGGCAGGTACAAATTGAGCAATTGTCGCAAGTGACCAACATACCGACACCCAGAGAAAGTGACTCCATCTTGATGAAAATGCTGGGACAGAGCAAGTCACAGTACTTCTCATAGCCTACTACAATATGCGCCAAAGCCGACAATCTTTGCTGAACTCTACGAGACACTATGCTAATGGAGTGAGTATGAAGTAGCGATTATTTATCTCTATAGTGGTATATACATCCTTTGCTCCTCTCATCCAAAGCCTCTTATCGCTTCGGCGTCTCTGGTTTCTCAAACAGATACAGACCAATGCCCCACACCTCACCACCGCCGTACGCAAATAGTTCTGCACAAGCAGCATAGAAGACCTGCCATCTGTAGAACCACATCCTTGCCTTCTCCTTCCCGTATGTCTCCTCGAGATGCGGCCAAATCTGGCTCTTGCTCGCGTTCATCTTCGACAACCAATCCTCGCACGTCCTGGCGTAGTTCCGTCCATTGACGTACCACTGCCTCCTCAAATTAAGATCCTCCTGAAAATATGACAACAGGTCCAGACTCGGCATCGTCCCACCAGTGAAGAAGTGCTCCGTCATCCATCCGCTCTCGAAATCATACGGCGTATCCTTGTGCGCGAAGAGATGCACAAACGCCTGGCCCTTTGGCTTCAACAGATCCGACACCTTCTTCAACAACTTTGCGTAGTTCTTCATATGCTCGAACATCTCCACGCTCACCACGCGATCATACACTCCCCTCCTCTCTTGGGGCACTTCCCAAGAGCTAATATCCCCCGTCACGACCTCCAGATTCCCCAATCCCCGCTCCTTCGCCTTCCCGTCAATATAAACCTTCTGCGTCCGACTGTTGCTAAACGCCGTCACCCTCGCACCAGGAAACCTCTCGGCCAGATACAAACTCAGACTTCCCCAACCACACCCGAGATCAAAGATCGTCTGCCCGTCCACGATGCCCGCCCGCTCGACATACAGCGCCATCATCGCCTCCTCGGCCACGCCAAGTCGCTTCTCGACGCCCGCGACCCCTTCCCCCAGCACACCGCCCAGTATCCCGGCCTCGGCCTCGGCGATGCCCGGCAGTGCGCCGCCGCCTTGCTCGTCATAGTACAGACAGCAGGAGTACTTCATCCTCTTCCCCAGACAGGCTTGGAGCACGCCCGTGCCGACTTCGTAGTGCTGCTCGTTGGCCTTGGGGGTCTCGATCGCGATGGGACGCGTGCGGAGCAAGTCGATGTAGTGCATTTTCGTGGCGTAGGCCGAGGAGAGGGACGTCGAGGCGATTTGCGCGATGCGTGAGCGGAGTTGTTGCCTTATACCTTGCCGGATGACGGGGAAGGGGAGGACCCCGTTGTCTAGAAGGACGTTGACGAGGGAGTCGTAGTCCATTGCTGCTGGTTGAATTGAGAGATTGGACTCGGAGTGAGTGGCAAGGACGTGAGGTTTTGCAGGCGCGAGGGGGAGCCGTGGAAAAGAAGGTGAAGCTTTTCGGGGATTTGAGTGGATGGAGTCGCCGGACTCGAGCTGTATAGATTACGTCATGAACTTTGACAGTGGACACTATTCAGATGTTGTAGGACAATGCAAGAATGCAAGTGTGAGGGCGACCGGAGCTGATACTCAAGATGGAATGCTCGCATAATTTTACACTAAATATGTCTATACAAGAGTCCACCCGCCATCTATCGTTCTGTCGCTGTGCAAATCATGTAGATCATCGCTCATCATGCCGATCCGACGCAGGAACCACAACTCCCCCTCCGGCAATCACATCCTCATCGCTTCCAAGACGACCTTGTACTCCTTTCTCTTCTTCTGGTGACCCGGTCTAAGCTTCAGCTTCGCTACACCCACAAACTTTGCTAGCTTCGGTAGCAATACTCTCTCTGCCGCATACTGCACCGTGAATCCTCCAACAGCAAGGACAAGAATGAACCCTCGGAATCCCATAGACATCCAGGTCAACTCCATCAAATTGAAGAGCCACTCGGCTGGATCGAATAGCATGTAGCTGGAGATGGCAAGAGCCACGACCATGGTAACGACAAAGGGTAGGTTGTGTCGCATAGATTGGCGGAAAGGTTTGCCGACGCTAAGGACAATGGCGGACAGGATATATTGGTAGCAGGAGGTGAGGAACAGGGCGGTGTTCTGAGAGTTCTCCGAGTTGGAATGGTCCCTGTCAAGGATTGGGGGGAGATACCTGCGCGATATTAGCTGGGTAACGATGTCCAGTGATTAGGGGAAACACACCATCTCTGCTTCTGCACCGCCTCCCACGCAACTGCTTGAATGAAAATGCAGATTGCAATCTGTCCCAACAGTGGTGTAAGTACCTTCCTGCTCACCAAGCTCGCTGTCGGCCGCTTCTTGCTCAGGTAAGAGTATGGCCCAGTCCAGCCCATGAAGATTGCGATGGGGAGGATCAAGAAAAGATCAATATACAAGAATTGAAAGTCTCCAAGATTACTAGCAGAAGCGTAGAGAAAGCTGACACTCGTGAATTGAATGGCGCTGTACAAGCTCATGTACTTGAAGCAGCTGAAGCTCGTGACGAGTGCAGCACGACCCTCACGTATCACTGAAGGGACGCAGCTGATGTCGAACACTCGAGAGGTGAAGGGGGCGGCCACACTGGCTTCGGCCTCGGACAATGAGATGCCGACGTCAGCCGCCTTCAAAGCACCACAGTCGTTGGCTCCATCACCACAAAAGCCAGCAGTGTAGTCGATAGACTGGAGCTTCTCCACTAGCTCATGCTTTTCATCTGGCGACATTCGAGCGTAGACCTGACCAACCACAAGCATCTGCCGAAGGACTTTCGGAGAAGCGTAATCGATAATCCAGCGAAACACATCGCCAGAGACAGCGACTGAGTAGTTCCGAAGATTGGAGATGTCATATGGTAAAGACGAGTCGTGCTCGGCTGGTGGCGGAAGAGGCTGCAGGGTGTTCTCGTCCAGCTGATACATTGGATTGTCCACACTTTCCCATGCAAGCTTGGAGAGAGGATTTCGAGGGTCACCTTGAACAAAGTGCGGGATGAAGCAGTGAGCAGACTTCTCGATCAGACCACACTCGCGTGCAACACTGACGGCAGTGAGGATGTTGTCGCCAGTACACATGACCGTACGGATATTCGCGTCCCTGAGCTCTTGAATGATGCCTGAAGTGGTCGGCTTGAGCTTGTTTTCAAAAACGATGAAGCCGACAAAGTCGAGGTCTGACTCGGCCTCCTCTCGCTTCATCTTCTGGACCTTGAGCCAATTCAGCTTTGAAATGTGCTTGGTAGCGCAAGCAATGACTCGGTAGCCACGGTGAGTGTAGAAGCCAAGCAGCTCATCGTAGTCCTGAGGAAAGCTTTCCGGCCTGCAGATGTCCTTCATGCATTCTGGTGCTCCCTTGACATAGATCTCACCGTTGCGCTCGCCAAACTGTCGGACAATGACACTTGCACGTCTCAAATGGGAGACGAATTCGAATGACTTCAACACACCAAGCTCAATGGCTTTGCGTGGTGCTCGAGCTTCTTGATCATCATCCAAATCGAATTCCATGCCCGGAGGAGGGCGAGCTACCGACGGAGAGATGGAGTTTTGTTCGTCCTCTTCTGCGCCTGCCGGTAACTCTGACCCTTCCTCATATTGCCAATTCGTGAACTCGAACATCTTCAAGTCCAGTGGGTCGCCAATGAACTCATCGTCAACAATGCGCAGTGAATGGCAGGTGGCCATTGTGTACATGATTGCTTTGTTCGCGTCGTAGTCGATAGTTGGATCACGATCGAATCGCGCGCCAGGCAAGAGTGTACTGCTTTCGGTCAGGATCTCGCTAAAGCGATTGGCCGGACGCTGGACAACCCTGACACCGAGCACATCGAGACCGTCTTCGGTCAATGTGCCGGTCTTGTCAAAGCACATGACGTCGATTTTACCGCCAACGTTGACTCGCTGCGGACTGATGCAAAAGATCAACTTTTGCTTCAGTCGGCTGAGGGCAAAGTTTGTGCCGATTGTGAGAGTGGCAGGCAGAGCTGGGGGAACCACTATGGTGATCAAGTCTAGTGCCCGCACCACAATCAAATGCCACTGCAGGCCAAGGCGTACAAAGTTGATGAATGATGCGATGAAGCCGACGCCAGCGATGCCA
This sequence comes from Elsinoe necatrix, assembly GCA_033846785.1. Classification (NCBI taxonomy): domain Eukaryota; kingdom Fungi; phylum Ascomycota; class Dothideomycetes; order Myriangiales; family Elsinoaceae; genus Elsinoe; species Elsinoe necatrix. The sequence continues at coordinate 1,057,153 of JANZYI010000008.1, forward strand.
GCCATGACGGAGATGTATCGGAAGGAATCACGATAGAACTTGAATCCAGACGGCTTTGGGAAAAGCATGGATCGAACCAAGGCACCTTTGGTGGTGTTGAAGCCGGTCCTGACGACAAGAGCCAGAGCTGCGGCCTCTTCACTCTTATCATCTTGTGGTCTCCTAGCGCGAATGATCTTGGTACCACCGAAAAGCAAGTGCCTTGCAACTTCAGGATGAATTGAAGAAGCGCCAAGGTCCAGCAGCTCGAGGCTCTCATCTGTGGCCGGCGTCTTTGAGACCGGCACAGATTCACCTGTAAGCATGCTCTCATTAACAATGCAGTCGCCAGACAAGAGGAGACTATCACACGGGAAGTGGCCAAGATTGGGATCCGTGACTTCGTAAACATCGCCGGGGACAAGATCGCCAGATTCCACGTATCTCCAGAAACCACCACGCAGGACTCTTATGTCGCATTCGAATCTCGAAATCTCCCTCAGCCTCTTCATGGTCGATTTGGTCTCGACCAGAGTACTGCTAATACTGATAATAGAGATGACGAAAATGCAGGCAGCGTAGTAATAGTACTCATCGACTGACCACAGTACCAGACTTGCGATCTGGAAGATGTAGAATGGATGAAGTGCTTCATCGACGAGAAGCTGGCCGATGCTCTTTTCTTCGATATCGATCAGGTTTTTACCGAAGATGCGCTCTCGTTGGTCGTGGTCATCTGCGTCAATGCCGGTCCGTACGCTTTGCACCGTGGTCCAGGTAGGATCTTTCCAGGTATTTCCTAACACGAACTTGTCTTTCAGCGGATGGAAGGCGAAGCGAATGTACCGATAGTCCAGGATACGGAGCTCGTCGAGGATCGGGTCATCGTACTCGTCGTAATCCCGCATCTTCTGTCTACTCGAAGTGCCGAATACTGCCGAGAGAGCCATCTCTGTAGGCTCCACTCGCAAGTAGTGTATAGCCATCTCATTCCATTGATTTTCGATTACAACCCAGTCACACTTACAGAGAGGTGTCGAGCTTCCAGTAAGCTTGACCCGCCACCTGGGAAGCCATCGAAATAGCAGAAATCCAAGACCAGCCGTACAGATGCAGAGTGACAAATATAGAGCGTAACCAATCATCGATGTCTTGAACCCAGCGATGACAATGGTCATATCCTCGGTCGACAGATACACCTTCTGACTGACCCGGCTACCAAAATCCCAGCCACTTCTCTGCGACTCGCTCGACGCCTTGCGCTTCAACAGTGGCGCTTCAGCAGATGATCTCGACCCACCGGTTCGTCTGGATCCACCAGAAGACTTCCGCGCTCTTAATGACGGACGTATTGATTGTCGCATCCCTGACTCCAGATCGTCGTCGACGTCCGCCTCAGCCTCTTCGTATCCATTGGCGCCAAAGTGTTCGTTGCCATCCAGCTCTTCCAGATCTGCCTCCTCGTCAATGATCGCTTCATCGGGAGTCCAATCTGCAGAGTCCTCGTCGCCGTCCCTTCCTTCCTCATAGTAGGCGAAGCTGGTGGTGGAGTCTGCACGCTCTCGCCTGTGACCAAAGGAGCTCGTGGCGGTAGGTACACTCTCGGCAGTCGGCCCTGAGAAGATCTCATCCTCGGCCATTTCCACGTCTGTGAAGAAGCTGGCATCGGAGGGGTTGCTGCCACGCCTGTAGAAATGGCGACGTCTATCGGGGGTTGTGCTATATGCAAAAGAGGAGCGGTGGCCGCTGGACTCTGTATCCCCGTCCATGATGGCCACTGAATGTGGCGCACGTGGGCGCCAGTCAATCTGCGAAAGCTTTCGAAGTGCTTCCTGTTCTTGCTGGGATGATGAAACGGAAATTCTCCTTGTGAAACGGCATCCCATGACGCTTGTCAGAAACAGAAGGCCATCGGCCCGCATTGCCTAGCGGCGAGCTTTGCCGAACTTATATTATCCATAATAATTCTACGCATCTTCTCATTGCGAATTCCGACAACAGGGCATTTTCTGGTCATACTTGACGCCAAAGTTTCATGAATTTCTTCATCTGAAAATCTAGCCGCATCACAGAGTCATTGGCATCTATCAGTGAAATTCTAAGGCCATGGCTTCAGTAAAAGTAGGTACCGAGGTGGCGGATCCCATCTCCAATCTTAAGGACCGTGCAGGTAGTACACACGACTTCTTATAAGAAAAGCGTCGTACAAGTTCTCTGGCTGCCCTCGCAGAACTCTCCTCTGCCAGTTCTCCGGCCCGTGCACTGCTGGCTGCTCATAAGCATGAAGGCCACTTCCTTCGCCATTTTCTTTGCTTTAGTGTAAGCCATACATAGCTATATTCTCGAAGATGCGCATGTATCGTTGAAGCTGATGCTGCGCTGATTCTTGCCCCCTCTGCCAAACCCCCTATCAGGAGACGTCTCTATGCGGAGTGGTATCTCTATGGAAGTAACAGATTGCTGCATGGGAGGCCGTCTCCATAGTGTTTCAGCTAGCCCGATCCGAGCTTCAAGAAGACCAGGCCGCTGGCATTCGGTGGCGAAGGAAACACGGTGTCAAATTCTAATGCGGGAGGGCGTGGAACTTTACTGCGATGGATGTGCTGTCGTAGGAGGCGCAGTGAGTAGCATTGATTGGTACATCAGGAGTGATTGGCAGGGTGTAAACATGTACAGCTTCGAGTCAAGAGGCTACTTCGTGAGCTTTGAGAACGGCGCACGGGAAATCCGACATGAGAATGAGCTACATCTGTGTGATTTGCCAAATTTGGACCCAGCAAGAAGAATGATCAACATGTGATGTTATGGAACTGTGGGAACGTGGCCAAGGCAATGGAAAGACAAGGTATGAGAATAGCTTCATATATGCACGGATTTTCTTGCCGGCGGCAGGAGAATGATAATCACTGTACCAAGGCATCGGTCTTGCAGAAATACGGCGTGACGGCGCTGTACGTCACAATGGATATGCGTGTCGCATCGGGTCTGATACCAAGCTAGTCGGGTACTTGGAGAGCGCGGTGCAGGCCAATTCGTGACGCACAGCAATCAACAAATCCTTGGAAAGTCAAGAAGAAAGTCGCTTGATTTGCTGTGATTGTCCTTTTTGATTCGCATTTGTACCATTCATGCTTATCAACCGGGAAATGCGATAGCTTGCATGACCGTGCAAGCTCAAGAGCCACCTATCTCTGAACGCCCTCTTTCTCGTTGATGGGTCCAGCAATTCGTCAAGCCTCGAACCACATCGTCGACTGTGTCCACCACTGCTGCCACGGGACTTCACCCTTCCTGCACCTCCGACAACTCCCCTCCAACACCGCTAAACGCCGTCTATATTGATGATGGGTAGAGCATAACGCGGACGGTAGCGCCAAAGGATCGTGGAGGAAGGTTGTTGCGGAACTGTGCGCGAACGACACCGGAGTTGCCTGTAGTAATCAGCTGCTGTGCCGGCGTTGATCGTGTTTTGAGTCCTACCGTGCGGCCTGGTGACTTTGCCCCAAATCACCCTGATCTTGGTGCCTCTGACCTCCTTTGGTGCCCGGTAGACGAATGCCACCTTCTTTCCGAGGTAGAACCTGGTAGACGATATCAGTCCAGCGCCCAACGTGGTTATGTCCGGAAATCTTACTGTGCGGCCTTCGGGTCATCAACGCCCTCGATCTTGATCAGACTGGTGTTTGGGTTGGTGTTGCGCTTGCCTCGCTGGTAGCTGAGGTGCTTGCCCCTTCATGCATGTTAGAAACGATCGTTCGGCATGATCATCCTCGATTCGAAAGCGGGCGGAGTGAGTGACGGATAATGAGTCGTATCTCGTATCGTTTTCGTATCCGGACTGTATGTACTTACTTCACGTATACTGCCAATGGTTAGCATAATGAATAATTTTGTCTGAGTGCGCCAAGTGTGTTTGGACCCGAGCTTGTGTATAAAACGATGAAATGTACGTACGTCTGTGGCTTTGATCCGAAGGCATTGTGAGGTATGTGGTTGTGTCGAAGACGGTGGAACAGTATCTTGATGAGGTCGCTGTCGGCTCTGAATGAATTTCAAAGTGTGTGAAGTTGGACGCACAAGACAGCGGACATTCCCGACGCTAGTCACTGACTAAGCAAATGCCGATTCGCATCGGTACTCCCTAATGATCCATGTCTTTCCTCCCTGTGCCTGCATATATGTGTTACAATGTATGAGTAGTCTGGATGACTGTCGTCTGCAATGGAATACAATGATCTAAGGAGAGCATGCAATTCTTCTATGAAAAAGTTCCATACAGCGGCGTAGCTGGACGCGACTCCAATGGGCAAAGCAGCGTGTCTCAAGCCAAATATGATGCTTGAATTTGGCTCACAAAACCCGAGAAATCTTGACGACGCCCTGCAAATGGACATGTTACTGATTTGATAGTCCATTACTGCGGGAAAGACACCCGAAATATAGCTTGCTCAGCGATTCGGGACATCCCTAGAATGGACCCCCCCCCAAAGGCCGACTTGGCGGGAAAATGCCAGTGGATGAACAGAGAGGCCCGACGTGGCGGGGTTGGGGTAAAGTTATCAGTGCTGCGAGGGGGAAAGATGCAGCATTTCCGCTGGGTCCTCGCAGGCATGAATAAGCAGGACCTGTATTGTAGTGTGATAGACTGCAGAATTGACCGCTGATAGGTAGTGTGTTTGAAGACTAGACCGTCAGATACCCTGACTTCCACAGGGAGAGAAATCTGTTTTGGTCGAGCAGGCCGTGACGTCTTTCGCACTCGCACCCACCGGCCGGTCTTTGCAGCGACGGAGCTAAGGTGACCACTGCTACTGCGAAAGAGCGGACTTTCGGACTCTGATCTCAACCAACCTTCTAACCTAAGAAACTTCTTTTCTACACTCCAAAACACGTCAATCGTCTCCCGGACTTCCATTGAACACTCATAGACGTCCTTCAATCACCATGGCGGACACTGTCATCCACCCAGACGTTCCCCAAAATGCCGGGTATGGCTTCATCCTTTGGTGGGGTGGGGCCACAAAAGTTGCTGACCAAACATAACAGGACTATCGAGCTCAAGAATGACACTGTGATTGTCGTTCTGGGTGCGTCTGGAGATCTGGCTAAGAAGAAGACCGTCAGTAGCCTCGAGCTCTTTCCACGGCTCCCTGACTAACAATATCGCAGTTCCCAGCACTTTTTGGCTTGGTAAGCCAACAACAGTACATGTTCAGTCTACTCGAAGCTCATACTCTGTCTAGTACCGTAACCAGTTCCTCCCTCGCGATGTCAAGATTGTTGGATATGCGCGCACGAAGATGGACCATGCAGAGTACCTCAAACGAGTCAAGTCGTACATCAAGACCCCCACCAAAGAGACGGAAGAGCAGCTTGAGCGTTTCTGTGGCATGTGCACCTACGTGTCGGGACAATACGACAAGGACGAGAGCTTCAACGAGCTCGACAAGCACCTCGCTGAGCTTGAGAAGGGTCAAAGCAAGACCAACCGTGTCTTCTACATGGCTCTCCCACCCAGCGTCTTCATCCCCGTTTCGGAGCACTTGAAGCGCTGCTGCTACCCGAAGAGCGGCATTTCTCGTATCATTGTATGGACTGCGCACCAGGAAGTGATTGCGAACATTGCTGACAGGGATTTCAGATTGAGAAGCCGTTCGGAAAGGATCTTGGAAGTTCACGAGAGCTCCAGCGCGCTCTCGGGCCAAACTGGAAGGAAGAGGAGATCTTCCGTATCGATCACTACCTTGGCAAGGAGATGGTCAAGAACATCCTCATTCTTCGATTCGGTAACGAGTTCTTTGGCGCGACATGGAACCGCAACCACATCGACAACGTGCAGATCACCTTTAAGGAGCCATTCGGTACCGAGGGTCGTGGAGGCTACTTCGACGAGTTCGGCATTATCCGCGATGTCATGCAGAATCGTAAGAAAACGCTGTCAGCAGTGGTCAATTTCGGGCTGACAATGTGCAGACTTGCTCCAGGTCATGACTCTTATCGCTATGGAACGTCCCATCTCCTTCTCTGCCGAAGACATTCGTGACGAGAAAGTGCGTGTGCTCCGCGGTATGCCCGCACTCGAGCCAAAGAATGTCATCATTGGACAGTATGAGAAGTCATTGGACGGAAGCAAACCAGGCTACAAGGATGATGACACAGTGCCAAAGGACTCGAGGTGCCCGACTTTCGCCTCGATGGTCGCTTTCATCAAAAACGAGCGATGGGATGGCGTGCCGTTCATCCTCAAAGCAGGAAAGGGTAAGGTTCTCTGTTGTGCAGAAAGAGACCAAAGCTGACAGGAAATGACAGCCCTCAACGAGCAAAAGACCGAGATCCGAATCCAATTCAAGGACGTTACATCAGGCATCTTTAAGGATATTCCTCGCAACGAGCTGGTCATCCGTGTTCAGCCCAACGAGTCGGTTTACATTAAGATGAACTCGAAGCTGCCGGGTCTCAGCATGCAGACTGTTGTCACCGAGCTCGATCTTACCTACCGAAGACGCTTCTCCGACCTTAAGATCCCCGAGGCATACGAGTCGTTGATCCTGGACGCACTCAAGGGTGACCACTCCAACTTTGTGCGTGACGACGAACTCGACGCAAGTTGGAGGATCTTCACGCCACTGCTCCACTACCTTGACGACAACAAGGAGATTATTCCTATGGGCTACCCCTATGGTAAGCTTGATCCTAGTATCGCTGACCAGAATTGTTCACTGACCAAATCAATAGGCTCGCGAGGTCCTGCTGTACTCGACGACTTCACTTCTTCCTATGGCTACAAGTTCAGCGATGCTGCCGGCTACCAATGGACAGGTGCTGGGAACGACCAAAACAAGCTATAGACAAAGAGCGTTGTGTGGCTGTGCTTGCTAGCGAACGGACTAGATAGATGACCACAGTGCAATAATTATGCATATCTCAAGAAGGACAATCACGATTCAAGATTACTAGTTCTCTGATACTTGGTCCCTCTCACGTGCTCAGCCCTGTAGGCGTTGCAGGGACGAAGCTTCAACCTCACTCACCCCTTGCTCCTCCGTCCAGCCCTATCCTGCACCCCTGATTGCGAGACGCAACTAACGGTCGCAAACTATTTCTGGAACACCGACATGTAAACTTCTCTCATCGGACGACTGTCAATGCCGTCCTCAGCACATTCCGACCAAGTCATTCGTTTGCAAACATGGCGGTAGCAGCAGCGCAATGGACCGGGACGCCCTCGATCAAGGGCTCCACAGAGTCCGTACGGATGGCGCTGCTCACGTTCAGTCTGGTGGGTTTACAGTATGTCTGCGCAATCTTGACATAATCCAGCCCGCTCACTGGTGCAGGTTTACATGGGGCATGGAAATGACCTATTGCACGCCGTACCTCCTCCAGCTCGGCCTCACGAAATCGAAGCTCTCGCTCGTCTGGATCGCCGGTCCGCTGTCTGGGCTGATAATGCAACCGATCGTGGGTATCATGGCGGATAAGAGCAAGAACAAGTACGGGCGACGGAGACCGGTCATGTTCGTTGGATCGCTACTGGTCGGCTTTTGCTTGCTTGTGTTGGGCTGGACGGATGAGATCATTGGGGCTTTTATACAGGAGAAGGAGATGGTGAGTGGCTCGTGGGTACATGCACGGCAAGCTTGCTGATTGGGGACAGAGGAGGGAGCTCACCATAGTGTTGGCCGTGTTCTCGATCTATGCGCTCGATTTCGCCATCAATGCTGTACAGTCGTCTTGTAGGAGTTTGATCGTGGATACTCTGCCTATCCCGAAGCAGCAGCTAGGTTCTGCATGGGGTATGCTTGCTACTCATTTCGCTGCTCATGCAGATCTGACTGTACTTTTCAGCAAGCAGAATGACAGCTGTTGGACATTTGGTTGGATATGCGGTTGGCGCTTCGGATCTCAGCCTGGTCTTTGGCACGCTCATCGGAGATACGCAATTCAAGCAGCTCACGGTCATTGCTGCCCTTGCCTTGGTCCTCGCGGTATGCGTGACTAGCTGGGCTGTCACGGAGAGGGTGCTAATTAGCGACGGGTAAGTCATGTTTACCATGCTCGGATATGCCACTAACGCCACCAGCCTCGAGGACGAGAAGGGCAATCCCATACTCAACACAATGTCCACCATCTTCCACACCACCAAGAATCTCCCGCCTCGCATTCAGGCCATCTGTAATATCCAATTCTGGACCTGGATCGGCTGGTTCCCCTTCCTCTTCTACTCCTCCACCTGGGTAGGCGAGACCTATCTCCGCTACGACGCCCCCGCCTCCGTGCGCAACTCCCCCGACTCCCTTTCCACCATCGGTCGGGTCGGCTCAACAACCCTCATCCTTTTCTCCATCGTCACCTTCCTCGGCTCCCTCTCCCTCCCTTGGCTGGTCCAATCCCCCGACTCCCCTTCGTCCAAAACCTTCACCCCACGCCCCCCCGAACGCCTCAAACCAATCCTCTCCATCCTCCCCAAGACCAAACCGACCCTCCTCTCAGCCTGGTCCGCCTCTCACCTCCTCTTCTCAGCCATCATGGTCTTCGCCCCCTTCGTCTCCTCCTTGCGCTCCGCGTCCTTCATCGTCGCCGTTTCCGGTCTCCCCTGGGCCCTCGCGTCCTGGGCCCCCTTCACATTCATGGGTCAAGAGATCAATCGTCTGCCCTCCTCAACTGTCCTGTCTAAGCATAACCGAACCACTTCAACCCTCTCCACGTCGGAAGCCATACCCCTGGAACCAGCGTCCTACAACCGCGTTCCCAACTCCATCGACCTGGGCGAAAACAACCACTCCCCCGACGCAACAGTGCTGCATATCAGGCAAGACAGCCTTACATCCTCTTCCGGTCTCGCCGCGTCCCACGAAAGGGGAAGCCAAACGGGGGAGTTGGCTGGGATTTACCTGGGGATCCTGAATCTGTACACCACGCTTCCCCAATTCGTGGCGACGGGGATCAGCACGGTTGTTTTCATGGTGTTTGAGCCGGGGAGGGACAAGGAGAAGGAGGAGGAGGAAAAGGGCGTGAGAACGGAAGGCGTGAGCGGGATTGCGGTGTGTCTGTTCATCGGCGCGATGACGAGTGTTGTGGCGTGGGTGGCGACGAAGAGGTTCATGAGGATGGGCGAGGCCTGACCTCTACCCTCACAAGACTTGGAACCACGAGCGGGAAGGGGGGCATATAGATGGCGTTCACCACTCATCACTGCACCACATTGTGCGAACAAAGTGACATGGAAAGAATAATTCACCAATTTTTTTTGTCTTCTTCTCTATCCTAGATCCACATGTCAGACCCACTATTTTTTTTTTTGAATCTATCCATATTTGCCTTCCATGCGAGGGTCAATGCAAACTCGCTCGCTAATCCAAAAACGTAAAGAGGTTGGTGTGAACCACGTTCAGCGCCCTATTCGCTTCCTGCTCGGCAATCACGCAGGAGATGTTGATCTCGCTCGCACCTGTGCGCGTCAGCGTCATGTTCCCGATTCACACTCCTTTACCTTGGACTTGTTGCTGCCCGCGAAAGCAGAGGCAAGGAGAGGGATGGAAGGAAAATGGAGGGGAAAACTCACCCTGACTGATCATTTCGACGTTCACGCCCTCCTCGCCCAGCACGCCCAAGAACCTCCCGGAGATACCAACCATGCTCCTCAGCTCTTTCCCCACCAGACTCACGATCGCCATGCCCGGGACCAGGTCCACCTCGCCCCATTTGCCCAGATCCTCGACCGCACCCTTGAGCGCCTCGGACTCGATCTTCATCTCCTCGCTGTCCGGCTCGGCCTGGCTGAGCAGGGCGATCTCACTGTGCAGTGCCATGGAGACGTGCACCTCGGACGAAGAGATGAGGTCGACGGAGAGTTTGTGCTTGTCGAGCGTGGAGAAGATGCTCATCAAGAAGCCGTGGGCGCGGGTGCGTTTCTTGCTGTGCACGTTCAGGACGGTGATGCCGCGCTTGATGGTCACGGCGGTGGGACGCTTGGGTTTGGCGAGGCCGTTGGGGTCCTTGATCGTCGCGCCAGTGGTGGAGACGTGGTAGCGCGAGTGAGAGCGGTAGAGGCCGGGCTTTTTATAGGCCAGATCGTCGCTGCGGTCGGGCAGGATGACGGTGCCGCTGCCTCGTGGGTTCATGACGTTCTTGATTCGGATGGGGATGGAGGCGCGGATCACCTGGTCCATGGTGAAGGGGTGGATGACTTCGGAGCCGTAGAAGGTGAGCTCGGCGGCTTCGGAAGGGGTGACGCTCGGGAGGAGGCGAGCAGTGGGCACTTTGCGTGGATCTGCAGTGAAGATGCCGTCGACTTCCTTCCAGATCTGAAGCTCGAGGGCGCGAAGACCGACGGCAACCAGTGCTGCGCAGAGATCGGTGTAGCCACGGCCGATCTGGTTGAGCAGACCACCAGGGACATTGCCGAAGTAGCCTGTAATGACGGGTACCGCAGCGCCACATGCGTGGACCGCTTGCGCAAGATGCTTGGACAGGGTCAAGTAGAACTCCTCGTCCAGAGTCTTGCCAGTGTCAAAGGTGATGATGTCGCTCAAGTCGACATAGGCAGCGTCCACACCTCGAGACTGCAGAACGGCAGTCATGTACTGGCAGGAAAGCTTTTCGCCCTTTGCAATGATCTTGTCCTCGGTGCGCGTAGACACTTCGCCCAAGTGCTGAGCAGACTCCAGAATCTTGATCAACCCATCACATTCCTCCTCGACCCCGGCGGTGTAGCGCTCGAGGATATCAGCATCCTTGATAATGTCCTTCCCAGCGTTCACATGGTCCTCTCTGATCACCTTGACAATATCATTGTACTTGCGAGAAGTCGGCTTCTCGGCCTCGCGGGCAGCACGGAGCAGGCTGGCGACTTCTGTCAGTACTGATTTGTACACTTGTCTTTTTGCCTTACCGATTGGTAGTCCCCTCGCTCTTGGTGTAAGTGCTACGGGCAGAGCACACGACCGCAATACGGTGCTCCTTTAGTCCCGGCACGATGATGTCTTCAGCAATGTTGACCGGGAACTTTCCCAAGGACGTTCCACCGTATTTCTGAACAACCCAATTGGCGTTTCCTGGCAATTCCTTCTCTTGCGTGTGCGGTATCCGCTCGCCGAGGCCATTGGCTGTGACTGTGACTGGAGACATTGTGGTATGGTGGGTGTAGTCAGACCGCGTCGATGACTGAAAGTGCTCGAGGTGTTCGTTGCTTAGCAATTGGTGGTACGGAGAGTATGCGTGAAGGGATCAAGAAGATTTGGCGTTCGGAGAATGGTTTACTGTATTTGGACTAAGGGTAGTCGTGCATGAAGCCGAGCACCATCGAACAGTCACCTTCACTGGCAATCTTTTTTCCTCGAATAGATGGGGCCAGAATGGGCAAGTGTGGGGGCGAGCGACCTCGGAGACTCGCGGCTTATGCCCCACGCTTCAAAGTTCGTTCGCTTCACAGGTTTCCCCTTTCACGTGCACAGGGGTGTGGGATGGACAATCAACTCAGTCCCTACCGTAGATTAACATAGGAAAACTTTCGATATCTTGATCAAGCAGATTGATACGTCGGAAAGTATGAAAATAATAGCTCTGGAGACTGCTGGCTGTAGTCTTGAAGCAACATTTAAGCTGTGGGTATCTTCAACAAAATATCGCCCATGTGAGAAACCCAGGTCGATCTCTGCCATCGCAACTCCATCCATCGTCCACATCCCGTCAGATGGTCTAGCACCGCCATCACTCGGCAGCAACACCCTCCTCAGCACCAGGAGTGACGGCCTTTTCAACCTTCTCCATCTTCGTCTCCTTGACCGTGACCTTGCCAGGAACACCCTCCTCACGACCAGGCGTGGGAAGACTGCCGAGGGTAGCAAGATCAATCTCCTCGTCAACTCCGACCTTAGCCAGGACCTCAGGCTCGGCAGAGTCGCGCATGTCCTTGCCGCCTGAAGTCTCAGGAGTGCCGCCAACAGGGTCAACGTCGCCAAAGCTTTCGGAGCCCTTGAGTGCACCAAAGTCGGGAACAGCGCCAGTCTTCTTGTTCTCCCCCTCAACCTTGACGGCGATTTCCTTCTTCACCTCCTCAGCCTGGTTGATGTTCTCAGCAGCGTCCTCGTCCATCTCCTCTTCCTTGACCTTCTTCGCACCACGCCTGCCCCTGGTAGCTGGCTTCTTCTTCGGCTCGGTCTTCTCTTCGACCTTGTCGTTGTCGGTAGCGGCAGCGTCCTCGTCATCTTCGTCGACGACCTTCTCCTGGCTCTTAGCCTTGGCAGGAGTCTTCTTCTTCTTCGCGGGGGCCTTCTTGGTCTTCGGACCAGGTGTCTCGGCAGCAGAAGTGTCAGCGGCAGGAGTGGTGGTCATCTCCTCATCAGCTACATCGCCTTCGTCATCCGTGCTGATGGGGGTGCTGGCCTTCACCGACTTCGCAGCTTTCTTTCCACCTTTGCCTTTGGCCGCGCCATTCTTGGCCTTCTTGCCGGTCGATTTCTCCTCGTCATCTTCACCATCCCCAATGGCATCGCTCTTGCGCTTGCGGGTTTTGGCTGGAGTCTTGGGCGCTGGCTTGCCATCCATGGAACCGGCTTCTGCCTCGAAGGCCTTCTTGTCCTTGGCGTAGTGCTGGCTGTGAAAATGTGAGTGTGTTGACGTGATGTGAATCATTGCAAAGGACTCACCGGCAAGCTTCAGCAGTCTTTGTGCGCATGGCAGTAGAAACCTTGTTCCATTTCTCGGGATCGTCGGTGCCGACAAGGGTGAGTGCCATTAGCATCTTCTTCTCCTCTTCGACGGTCCAGCCACGAGCAGCCATCGTGAAAGGGTCAGGTAGGTGAGACGTGAGATGAATCGATTGGAGAGTGATCAGAAATTAGTCTTTAGACTACCAGTGACAATGAGGCAGAGTATTCGATGCTCAATGTCTTGATCAGGATGGACGACAAGCTATGAGTGTAGTGAAGAGGTAGATGTAAATGAGAAGATGTATTTAGGAGAAGCCGAGGTGAGGTGAAAACTTATAAGATGCCGGTAGGCCTCAATGACATGTGATTGGTGATTGTTATCTTAGTGAACAATAGCTGGTGATGAGTAGTGGGGCAAAGCATGTGACGGCCTGCTTGTTTGTCGCTGTATCATATGCTATGGCCAGCATCAAGAGATGTCACGTACAGAGTGCGAGGCATACATGCTTTAGTTCTTCTAGTCATGTCGCATTCTCGCTTCGTTGTGCTTGCCTTGAAGAGCTCATAGCAAACAGCAGGAGTCGCAGAGAAGGGAAGATCTCAGAGGGAGTTACAATGGCTAACGTTCGTAGTCTTCACATGGAAAGCCTGGCACGATTTCAGTCGGGTCATCCTGGATGCCGACAGACACTATTGTTCATTCCCGATGCTACACATGTTCTTCTGGAGATGAGAATAATACCTCTCCATAATCATTCACAAGAAGTGAAGTTTTCTCAGCGCTCAACATCAATTCGATAAAGCGCTTCAAGCATGCTTCTGCGCATACTGCGCCCTACCCTTCTGTGCTTGCTGCGCTTTCTGTGCTTTGGCCTTGGTGGATTCACCCAGGGTGGACAAGCAGTCCTGCTGCGACTTGCCACTGGCGACGCAAGATCTGAACCACCTGAACATCTGCCTATATCGGCGTCCACCTCCACCACCAGGTCTGCCAGTGCCGGTTGAGCCAGGTCGAGTAGCCGTCACTGTCCTTGTTTCTGTGCATCGGGTAGGTGCCTGGGTCGGCTGAGGAGCAGGCTCTGTAGGTGCTGGTGCTGACTCTATTGGTGCTGGCGGAGAGGGCGCTGCGGATGTTGGAACTGGTAGAGATGTCTCGGAGGTAGTGGGCTCTGGTGCCGGTTCAGGGGTTGGCTCGACTGGGGCAGCTGTGGTCGAAGGCACAGGCGTTTTCAGAGATGACAGGTAGTGTGCCCGGTGGAACAAAGGTCTGATCTGCTACAGGCGCTGATGTAGTGGCTGCCGCTGCATCTTCAGTGGCCGCACTCTCAACGGGTGCCGGTGAAGGTGCCGGTTTTAGGGAAGATGTAGGCTCTGGCGAAGGCGCAGACGAGGGCTGTGATGCAGGAGTGGCACTACCCCCGGCACCTGCTCCAAGTGCAGGACCTGGTATGGTATAGTTCTTGGTCACATCATAGAAGACCTGGATCTTGATGTTCGGGTCGTTGGCGTTGTAGAACGTCGTTGGCGATGTTCCCTCGTTGAACGTCTTCGGTCCAGGTCCTGATGTGATCTCAAAGTTCAGGCACTGCGGGTAGGCTTGTGCGCCATTCTGGTTGACGGCACCCTGTAGAGCAATGATCTCGTGGCGAAGCACATAATTGCCCCTGGCGATGTCTGTCGGCAATTTCATGACCCAGGTATTGTTGTTGTCAATCAATGTATCTGTTGCCTAGTGCATCGGCTTCGTGGAATGCAGTCCGTCCTCATCGATTTTCGTGAACCTGAGAGCCTTCTTGTCTACGGTCTCACAAGCGCCATTGCAGTTGGCGATGTATGTGATGACGGGCCCGCTGAAGACATGTCAGCAATCACTCTAGCATATATCTAATCTTCTTACGGATGTAGACGTGGCCATTCGGTCCAGTGCAGGGTCACCTCATCGCCAGCAGCAGCCTTGATCGAAGTCTGTCCCGGAGTGGCGCCAATGTGGCAAATCATGTCATCGGACTGCTAGTCACTGACATAACCATTATTCTTGTTGTTGGGAATGGACCATCCAGCTACGATTGGTCTATCCTGCGGCTGCCACCATTGTGTCAAGATATCGTAACCCTTGTAACGCTGGTTGTTAACGACAATCTCATGGACGAAGCCGTGAGCCAAGGAGGGGGGCACCAAGCTCAAGCTGGCAAGGACGCTCAGCGTCAAACATGCAAAATACATTTCTGTAAGGACTAGAGGGACGCAATAGCGCGTCAAGCGCTGTCGTAGAGGAAGTGAACGTGAATGAATCACTGGGGCAAGATCGTACAAACCAGATGATGGGCCCAAGAGTCGCGAACAGCAAAGTGACTCGCACATAGTCGCCGAGAGACTGCGGTGGATAACGAAATCAGCGATTGACGATGTGTGCCAAGGTGCATCGGTTGTGCATAGCGAGATGACCAGGGACGATATATGAAACCGAAGGCGGCATGACCGCTGGGACGATTGTAGAGTTCGAGAGTCGTCGAGAAGCCTCGCATGCATCGTACCGACGAACAAGCTCGGCACAACGCAAAAGCATCCATCAAGCCGCTGACGGCAGAGCTATATTTACTCCGAAATTCGAGAAGATGGACGGCGAAGATGAATATGAAGGTTTTGACGGGTACTCGTATGTGCAGGGCTTGACTAATAAAACCCAAAGGAAATGTGGAGTTCTTTAATAAAATTCCGACGAGGTGGAAGCGACGGGATCTGAGCCTCGGAACCCGCAAATCTGCCGACAAGGCCGCTTATCTTATCTTACCTGTGTTGTCTTGATCTTGGTTGAATACGAACGAGTGGGCCTTTTCCCTCTCCATTCTCTTGTGATGTTCAAAAATGGTGGCCATATTATTACAAGGAAACATTACCGATCGCAAATACGACATTCATCATATCCGCATCATCCCGTTCTTCGTTATCCGAGCTCGTGTCCAAGAGCAACCAGCTTTGTAGCTGTCACCAGGAATAGCATCCCCGAGTCGAATTTCTCTAGGGCAGAGAATGTCGGATGCAACTGGGCATATAAAAGACTCTGGTGAGTAGTAGACCAAGGTAGGTGGTCATCGCATCTCTGCACACTCTTGACCATGTTCACCAAGCCCTCGCTACCCTGCTGGCTGATGGCAGCAATCCACAGCGCTGCTGTTTCTGCAGCTGGCTTTCGTACAGTCGGGTCATCGGGATGCAGTGCCCAGATGGCTTTTCTACCACCATATACTGATACTGTAGTGTTTCTTGATAAGTGAGTTCCACTCCTTTCTGCATCGGAACCTTATATACCAACATGAACAGCTACCACCGCAACTTTGGTGGTCCAGGTGTCGATCTAAAGACTGGCAAGCACTCGACCCAGCCGTACATGGAAGCAGACGGCAAGACCTTTGTGTTTGGCGTCGAGTATTCCTGGAAGAACAATGGTCTCCGAAAGCTCCACCCTGTCAGCAACACGTTCTGCTCATCTGGAGCATTCTTTCCCGACGGAACTCTCGTCAACCCATCAGGTGCAGAGACCTACGCCGGAGACGCAGACGCTTCAGTGATCCAGGATGGTCGACAATCAATCCGATACTATGCTCCGGGACCTTGTAATGGTGCATGTACACAGGACTTCGACGACCGCGTCAATGCGCTTCAGTCAAGGAGATGGTATCCGACTGCCCAGACTTTGACCAATGGCGATGTCGTGGTAGTTGGCGGATCGAAAGTTGGACTGCTCGTGACTAACGAGGCCTCCATCAACAATCCTTCATACGAGATCGTCAAGGCAGACCGGTCTGCAGCACCGCCACAGGTAGATCTTGACCTACTCAAATTCGAGGCTTCGGAGAACCAGAACGGCAACAAATCTTACAACCTCTATCCCATCCGTACGTCCAATCGGGAAATGTCGAATGACCTCGCTAACATTGAGCAGTGACTCTCCTCCCCAACAAACAAGCAGCTGACCATGTCTTCACCCTCGCCGGCAATCGAGCCATCATCCACGACTACAGCACCAATTCCCAGATCTCAAAATTACCAGACATTCCGCTTCAGCCACGCACCTTTCCCTCTTCCGCCACTGCCGTACTTCTTCCCCTTGTCGCTCCCTCCTACGATCCCACCATCCTTCTCTGCGGCGGCTCATCCACCGACATGCCCAATCCTCAGGCTCTCGACGACTGCTATACCATCTCCCCCCTCGCGGCCAACCCAGCCTGGACCAAAACCGACTCTCTCCCCAACGGCCCACAAACCATGACCGACGCCGTCCTCCTCCCGGACGGCACCACTCTCTTCCTCAACGGCGCTCACGCCGGCTCAGCAGGGGGCTACATGGCCTCGGGACCCGTGAAACAAGCACTAATCTACAACTCGACTGCGCCCGCAGGACGAAAGTGGAGCAAAGGCAGCACGACCACCGTCCCGCGTCTCTACCACTCCATCGCCATCCTCCTGCCGAGCGGGGAGGTGCTGGTCGCCGGCTCCAACCCCGACGTCTTCTACACCACACAGGGAAACGCGAGCACCAATGGCGCATACCCCACGTTCAACAACAATGGACACAAAAGCTTCTTGCAACAGCAGCAGCGGAGGGATGAGGCGTATCCGACAGAGTATAGAGTGGAGATCTATAGTCCGGCGTACATGGATGCCAAGGTCAGGCCGGAGATCACCAAGGTGCCGGGAAATGTGACCTATGGAGAGGCGTTCGAGGTCGAGGCCAAGGGGGTGGAGGGGAATGTGAAGGTGCGTATGGCCTATGCGGGCTTCAGGACTCATGCGGTGGACATGGGGCAACGCATGGTCGAGTTGGAGACGAAGAGCGAGGAGGGAGTCGTGACTGTGACGGCGCCGAGGGACGCGAGCGTCATGCCGCCTGGACACTACTTGGTTTTCGTCGTTGTGAATGGGGTGCCGAGTGAGGGAAAGTGGATGGGGTTGCAGCATGCATGAGCAGGACGGGACTCACGGACCCAACGTGGTAAGGGAGATGGTGATAGATATGACTTTGTATGATCATAGAAATATACAATAGATAGAGACACTAGATGACAGCGTAGATGATTGAAGCCTAATACTGCAGAGATATCACAACCCGGCTTCCTCGATCCTGGCGCCCCAGTACTTCCACGCTCCCTCGATATACAGATCCTCCTTTCCATCATCACCGGTGATCAGCACCTCGTCTTTGCCTTCAGGATGGAACCAGGTCACCCAGTTCTTCACGCCCAGTGTCAAGTGCAGCGACCCCTCGAGCTCATGGTTCGGCATGTACTCCCTTGTCGCCTTTTCGCCTCTGATCAGTGATAAAAGGTTGGCACAGACGATGTTGACTTGGTTCAGGGCCGCCCTGGCCATTTTCGGTCCAGGCGTCTCGGCTACATCACCCATTGCGAAGACACGGGAGGCGTGCTCTTTGCTCGAGATCTGCAGGGTTGGATGGACTAGAATGCGGCCGGTAGAAGCGGAGATGGCTTCTGGAGCCAGGGAAGAGATGATGCCTGAGTTCGGACTTTGACCAGTGCATGGGATCTGATACTATCAGGGTCTAAATCTACACCGGAGCAAGAATGCAAGGCTTACCACCAAGTCATAGTTGACTACTTCTCCAGTCGAGTAAACTAACGATTGTCCAAGTCCTTTTAGATCTTTCTCCGGATTGCCAGAGGGAACAGTTCTGGGTCTCTCCTTAAGGATGACATCGATGCCGAGTTTTTCGACCTCTGCGAGAGCGTGTGCCTGCAGTTTCGGACCGAATCGTTGTAGGATGGCATCTCGCGAATGAACCAGAGTGACTTCTTTCTGGGGGTAGAAGTACTTGATGTCGCAGGCGATTTCGACACCGACAGCACCTGCACCTACAACAGCGACGCGTTGAGATGCCTTGATCGACTCTTGAAAGACCTGAAGTTCTTCGCAGGCGAGCTTGCGGTCTGATGCGAGGAGCTTGGCAGGTGGTGTTTGTGTGGCTCCAGTAGCGACGACAAGGTATGAGTACGGCACAGTCTGCCCATTCGCCAGCCTGACACAACCAGAGTCGACATTGGTGATGTCGCCCCTGACGTGCTGCCAGATACCTTTGGGTGCGGACTTTGTGATGCCAGTGAATGGTAGGAAAGCCTTATGTTCGTGTCCTTGCAAGACCGAGTACCGTGGAAAGTTGAAAATGTAATTGAAGTGAGAGTTGCGTTCAATCATAATCACCCTGTATCCGGATGGTAATCTGTGGACGAGCTGGCGAGACAGCTCAAAGCCAGCGAACGAGCCTCCAAGGAGCACGACATTTTTGGGTGTTGCGGTCGCACGCCAGGTCTTTCTATGCAGCCACGCTCGCAGTCTTTCCCAAATATCTTTTGGCGTTTGTGTGAGGTAGTACCTTAGGTACAGGTAGTAGAGCCTCAATTTGCCCCCGAGCATGATTGGCCGGTGGTATATTGTGGCTCAGAAATTTTGATCTGATAAGATCTCCGTGGAAGATAGATTAGATCAGATAGAGAAAATCGCGGATGTTTTTGACAGGACAGTGCGGCTGACTCGGGCAGCCCCGGCATCGGCATCCCGCGCGGTTCGATGGGTCACACTACGTCTTGGTGTCTTGGTGTTCAAGACTTGATCGGGTCTTGTGCTGTCAACTTTCCAAGGTAGACAATAACCGTGATAGGTTGTCGTCGAATATCTACATGCTTGAAGCAAGGTGTTTTGTCAGGAAGTGCAGCAAAGCACTGATCGCCATGCCACATGTTGATCCTTCAGACCCGCCTCTGGTTGAACGTGTTTATTACATTTCCTATCATCCATCACTGTCTTCTGCAAATGCCCTCCAAGTGACCTGACCCAGACGTTTATATGTCGCGTCAACCAGCACAATAACATATCTCGATCATGGCAGAAGGCTATTGCGACACTCGCTTCTCAGCAATCAAAGAAGCCTTCACAGCAAATATAGCCAATGATCTTGATCTGGGCGCCTCTTTTGTCGTCAACATTGATGGAGAGGATGTGATAGATATCTGGGGTGGTCACACCGAGACAACCAGGTCCAAGCCATGGACAAAAGACACAATCACCACAATCTGGGCCACCACTGTGACTATCACCGCAATGGCAGCTATGCTTCTAGTTGACCGTGGACTTATTTCGCCATCTGATCCTGTCTGCAAGTACTGGCCGGAATTTGGTCAGCGGGGAAAGGAGAATGTCACCATTGCTCACTTGCTGAGCCACCAGTCTGGCCTCTCTGGATGGGAGGCTCAGGTCTTCTACGAAGACATCCTGGACGTGCCTTGGAGCACCAAGCTTCTGGAGCGGCAAGCGCCATGGTGGGAACCTGGTACTGGATCAGGCTATCACATGGCCACCTTTGGGCATCTCGTCGGAGAGGTCATCCGGAGAGTTACCGGGAAGACACTTGGACAATTCATTACAGACGAGCTCGCAGTGCCCCTGGAAGCAGACTTCAGACTCGGCTGCCCAGAAAGCGAAGCTCATCGGATCGCCGACACTGTCCCAGGTCCGCCTGCTACCGGAGAGGGACGTGGAGCTGGTCATGTCACGCCCGGTAGCATTGCTTTCAAAACTTACAGTGGGCCTCCTCCCGATGCTCTTATTGCCAACACAGCCGAATGGAGGAAGAGCGAATTGGGTGCTGCGAACGGTATCAGTAATGCAAGGGGTGTGGCCAGGATACTGTCCATCATCGCCGGCAGCGGGACCGTGGAAGGGAAGCAGTACCTGAAGCCGGAAACAGTAGATCTGTTCTTTCAGGAACAAAGCTACACAGTCGATCATGTGGTCAATAGCAGAGTCAGATTTGGCCTTGGGTTCGGACTACCGGCTGAAGATGGTGCTACCAGAGAGTTTATTCCCCAGGACCATAAGATGATATATTGGGGCGGGCAGGGTGGTAGTCTCGGAATCGTCGACATGGACCACAAGATGACGATTGCGTACGTGATGAATAGGATGGAGCTGGGTCGTTTTGGAAACACAGCCGGGAGGCAGTACCTCACTGAGCTATACAAAGTACTCGAGCAGAATCGCTCCACATAGAGATTACACGCTCATCATGACCACCGCCCTAGATTAACGAAGGTATAGCATTCCGAAACACATTCTTCGGGTCCTTCTCCTTCTTCAATCATCTTGCACCAGTTGCCTTCCGAGATATTCATGCCCTCGACTGAGGATCGTGAACGGTACAGATTGACCTGCAGCGAATTTAACAAGGGTATCGATCTCCTTGGCGTTGTTTCGGGACTGCAATGGCTGCTGGCCTTGCATCAAGCCCTAGTGCATAGATGATACGCTTCGACGAATATGCCTCGGACTCGGGGAGAAGTAATTCGACATCAGGATGCAGGGATGCATGATGTTTTGTAAAGCCCATGGTTATAAGGTATAATATCAAGATGGCGTTGTCCAAATGAGACCTCGCCAAAAAAAAACTGTATAGATGCATACCTACCACCATACATACCTCCTGGAAATTCCTTAAACATGCCGTAAGCTAACAAGCCTTATCTGGGCCAAAGAGACCTAACGACTAAGGCTCATAAGTACGACCACAGCAACTCATGTAGATAAGATCGCGGAGAATCATTCTACTCTGACTTCCAGCTGGTTGGTACTGCATTGCAATTGAACAAATCAAATGGATGTTCGAGGCCGCTCGGCTAAGCGGCTAATTAGCCATAGCGCGAAAGCTCTATACAACAAGCGTCGTCAACGGGTCTCAACTTCATTTTCTTGCATTTCCTCCCAAGGCTTTAGTTTGCGAACACAGGCGTCACCATTGAGGATGATCTGATGCGCTGTACTGCAAGGGTGCTGGTTGCGGGTCCAATGTAGGCCAGGGGACAATGGTCGTCGTGTTCACCAGGATACTGGAAGTTTCGAGCAGGTCCGTGAGATCTGGAGGGCCCCTCACCATAGGTCTTGATATCGTGGTTAGTTGCCTCTTATCCACGTTTCTTATCGCTATCCTCCATTCTTCTCTGGTATATTTCGTTTGTACATTGCGGTAAGCATAGCAAGACGTCTCAGGGGTGTGAATTTCCTTTCATTCAGTCACATAATCAAGAAATGTCCGACGACCCCGAGGTCGCCCGTCAAATTGTCGATGAGAACACTCCACTATTGTCACAGCAACAGCTAGACGATTCCAAATACGAAGCTGCCCTCACGAAGACCCAACACTTCGAGCGAGATGATTTCCCAGAGGGTGGACTAAAGGCTTGGTCTGTAGTGGTGGGCAGCTGGTGTGCCATGACAGCTGCCTTCGGCCTGCTCACGTCCATGGGTGTGATGCACGCCTGGCTTAGCAATCATCAGCTCAAAGATCACACTTACGCCGAGACGGGCTGGATCTTCAGCACCTTCACCTTTCTCGTCTATTTCGGTAGCATCCAAATCGGCCCCATCTTCGACACTTACGGCCTCAAATTCACCCTCATTCCTGGCTGCATCGGTCTTGTCATCTCTCTCTTCCTTCTTTCCGTCTGCGAAGTCTACTGGCAATACATGCTGGCCTGGGGCATCCTCGGCGGAACTTCCGCCTGCCTGATATTCACCCCCGCCATCGTCGCCGTAGGCCACTGGTTCAAAGATCGCCGCGCCCTCGCCACCTCCATCGCCCTCACAGCCGGCTCCTTCGGCGGCATCCTCTACCCAGCCATCATCCTGCACTTCGAGCACACCATCGGCTTCGACCGCTCCATCCAGCTCGTCGGCATCATCTGCCTCCTCCTCTGCCTCATCGCCATCTTCCTAGTCGACACCCGTCTCCCACCCAACACCCGCGCCGGCGCAACCATCGACCTCTACGCCCTAAGAGACAAGCTCTACGCAACCACCACCCTCGCCATCTTCCTCCTCGAGTTCGCCCTGTTCATCCCAATGACATACATCACCTCGTACGCACTCGCCCAAGGCCTCCCGCCAGCTTCGGCCTACCAACTCGTCATCCACCTCAACGCCGGCTCCGTCCTCGGCCGCGCAATGACTGGCTGGGTCGCGGACACGTACGGACGGTTCCGCACCATGATCCTCACCTCGCTGGCCTGCACAGTCATCACGCCCCTCTGGCTGTTCGCCGGCGCGGATAAAACCAGGATCATAGCGTACGCCGCGACCTTCGGTCTCGCGAGCGGGAGCATCATAGCCGTGACGCCCGTCTGTATAGCCCAGATCTGTCTGACCCAAGACTATGGGAAGAGGTACGGGACGACGTATTTCTTCGTCAGCTTCGGGACGCTGGTCGGGGTGCCGTTGGCCGGCGCGATACTGGATACCGCGGGCGGGGAGAATTACGAGGGGTTGATCTGGTTCTGTGGGGCGTTGTGGGCGGCTGGATCGCTGGCGTTTGTGGTGGCCATGGGGATTGCTACGAGGTGGAATTTCAGGACAAAGTTCTGATTGCGCTGTTGTGCTGCGCACTTTTGGGAGGGGGAATACAAGATGCTAGCTCGGCGCCGGAGCTGCATGCTTAGGTAGATGAGTAAGCATTCCTGGTATTCGTTCGTAGTCACGAACAATAAGACTAGACTTCATCCATCCCGTCTCGTTCCTTCTTGACTTGACATGAGCTCGGCTACACCTTGCCTCCCGACCCTTCGTATAATACATTGCAGTCACTCGCGATCGTCCTGTGACGTTGGAGTGGCTCATTTCTCCATACCCTCTCCTGCATCTTCTAAAAATCTTCGTTTCCGAGCCTTCCGGCTGTTTTCGACTGCCATCGCATTGTAATACCGCCTTTCCTCCTGGGGGGATGGGAAATGTCCAGGTCTCCGTGACGACCAAGACGAGCTATTTGTAGCCCCTTGGACCGCGAGAGGCTGTTGCACGTCATCTCGGTTCGCTTCAGGTTGTGGCCACCTCATGGGGTCCGAAGTCGTCGTCTTACCGGTCTGCCATCGGAGTTGGTATTCAACCGAGTGCGCACGTTGCTGCTGCATCTTTGCTTGAGTGTTACTGTGAGTGGTGGTAGGTGCCAACTCTGAATGCGAGCCTTGCGCCGATCTCTGCGCCGGCATCATCACAGGAGTCCGAAAACCTGTTCCGGTCCCGGCCATTATTGTGCGTCCACTTGATGGTGAAGCATTATATTGCAAATCGTGATCCTTTCGCGTGCCCGGCGGATCCCAATGAGGCCTCTGCACATCCTCCAGTGGTGAATGCCTGAACGCATCCAGTCCTGGTTGCTTCGCACCGCTTGTATTGGCTAGAGGTTGGTGAAATAATTCCTGCAAGTCTGTTGGCGGAGGAGACCAGTAGGTCCTCTGCATCTGTTGGTCATATTGGTGGCGATTGAGGTAAACATAATCTGGATCGCACAGTGCAAGCTGAGATACTTTCGGAGTCCATGATTGCGTGACTTGTGCTGGTGACATGTCAAAATTCTCGCCCAAAGAGCCCTTGTCTGTGAGGTCTATCGAGTCTATTCTTTGAGATGGTGGAGGAGCCCAGTACCCAGCCTGTTGAGATGGTGGCGCAGACCAGTGGCCAGCGTGTTGAGTTACCATTCCAGCACGCAGCTTATTCTTGAGAGCGGGAACAGTAGAGGCGGCTGTAGTATTGTCAATACTGACGTCCTCGTCAAACTCGGCGTCTTCGGGTGCCAGAAGCGTACTACCCTGTGACACGGGCTCCAGGTCGGCAGTCTGTCCCCCGTAAACTCCAGGCTTGTGATTGTAGTCACGGGCCCTTTTGAAGTAGTTGAGCGCTTCCTCAAGTCTCTCCTGGTCATGTGCGACGAACCCCAGCTCGTTCAAGATGAACACGAAAGCCTTTGAATATATCCCCCGAGTCTCGTGAGCTGCCTGCAATGCTTCCTGCAAGATGGTCTTTGCCTCCTCGAATCTCCGCTGTTTGCGGTAGACGAGTCCTATGTATGCTTTGACCATGATCGTCTTGAAGTTGTGTTTGCCGTAGATCTCCATGAACTCATCATGTTCTCTTTTGTAGATTCGCTCCGCATCATCGAGGTAGCCCTGTGCTCTGTAGAGCTTGCCAAGATTATGCAATGTTCCAATCGTGCGAGGGTCTTTCGGTCCCAGAGTCTCCTGCTTGGCCTCGAGGACGTGGGTGAAGATCTTTTCGGCCCCTGCGAAATTGCCCCTGATCTGATATAAGTTGGCGAGATTGTTCCAGGCGCCGAGAGTGTATAGGTGCTTCTCCCCATGCTCGACTCGATATACGTCGACAATATGTTGCAAGAGGGCATCTGCAAGGTCTGTCTTACCAGACTCGGCATACGCCCAGCCCAGAGCTTGCAAGGTGCGTAGATTATCTCCAGTACCGAGTTCCAGTCTCAGACGCAGCTCTTCTAACACCTCAGCCGCTCTTACCGGCTCATCTTGTTCGATCAGGACTGTGGCGAGACTTCTGAAGGTATCGAGTATGAGCTTATTGTCGCCGCTTGTGCCACTCGTCAGGCTTGCGACGGCTTGCTCAAACTGCATGGAAGCCTTTGCAAAGTTACTGTTTCTCTGCTGCAGCTGACCAAACAGTACTAATAGTGCTGGATCAACAGTGACGTTAGAGCGTTGAGAGACCTCCAAGATCCTGTCGGCATGAGGTATGATGCGACGGTCGCGGACCCAGAAGTATGGGGCAGTCTCGTGGCAAATCTGATTCGCGACGAGCTGTTGTGCTACTCTAATAGAATCTGCCTCGACTTCTCGCGAAAGGACCGCCTTGACCCATGAGTGTATGCAAGAGTGAATGCTATACCCCTTGGACGTCCCGGCCAACGGGTGCGTGCTGGATACCTCTGCCAGGCCACAGTCACACAAGAAGTGCATGACCTGTGTAAAGGTAAGCTTGTCGATGGTAGTCGTCGAAAGCCATCTAGGACTTCCACCAGGCAATGCTGGTCGCAACAGCTCGTACCAGATGTCGTCATTATCGAACAAGCTCCAGAAAGCCAGAACATGAGCGGCCAAGGGATTCTCCTTCTTGATACGCTCAAGCGTGATATTGCACGTGCCGCCAATTGTCTCTTCTTCACTTGTTAGTACGTCTCTCGTGACCCTATCGAGGCCCTTCCATGACTCCTGATGGTGCTGGAGATAGTCCTCAAAGCTGACCGTCTCTTGTGACAGGTACGAACCAGCAGTGGCGAGGGCCAGTGGTAAGCCGTCTAACTTCTCTGCGAGGAGTCTCGCATGACGATCATGCAATACTTCCTCTCCCCGCCGTGAATTGTGCATCAGGAGCTGTAATGCCTCATCGATCCGATCAAACTTTTTCAGATCAATCCGGTGATCTCCTTGTACCCTGGAGCTCCTGGTAGTGACGATTACCTTGCCCTGCAGTCCGCCAGGCAAGATTTTTCTCAGGTCAAGGCCATCCGGGGTCTGTGGCGTCTTGATTCTATCCAAGTTGTCACAAATGAGAAGCCAGCGATCATTGCCGGATCGATTCAGCCAGCCCTTGACGCCTTCAGTGGCATCGTCGCTCTCCGATCCAAGGTGAAGGTCTCTAATATGCTGCTTGATCCTCTGCCGGATCCTGGCGTAGCTAGAAGCCACTGCAGTATCATCCTTCGCATCGACCCACAAGACCGCCGAATACTCCCCATGGTACTGCTTGGCGTATTCGATAGCGAGCTGCGTCTTACCGATTCCGCCTAGCCCATGGATCACAGCTTGTACCCGCCCAGGTCTTTGCAGTGTCTGGTGAATTTGCAAAAGTTCCTGGTCCCTGCCGACGAAATGAGCTCGAGAAATGAGCTGCACGAGATCGATCGGCAAATCGAAGTTAGTTGGGGTTTGTGCTGCTTGCCAAGCAGCATTGGCTTCATCGTAGCTCGGATAGCTCGGTGGCGGGGCACCAAAGAAGCTACTTGGTCAGCCATGAAAGCGTCAGGACAGATACTGAACAGACTTGTTCACAAAGTGCTGTGGACCATGATTCGTCTGATAGGTGGCGAGGTTGGAAATGTGGCCAAAATTGTCCGTCCGATGGACGCTTCCCTCCGCCGGATGAGCTACAGGCAGGTTCCCATCTGCCATTGCTTGATATCCTCGGTGAACTACTCCCACCTACAAAAAAGGAATCTATAACTCGCCGTCGTCACCGTTCCTATTGTAGGGATCGTTCGCAAGGGAGCAGTCGATAATAGTCCACGCCGGCCATTGCGAAGAGCTGACCTACCTCGAACAAGTTGGCGAGCGCGTGAGGCTGGACTAGCTGCTGTTGACGCAACCAATCAGATGCCAGGTCATGCCTCCACAGGTGTTCAATGCCGCTACGGTCCCTCAACAGTTAACAGATATCTCGTAACTGTGTTGTGCTGCGGGACGAGTGCTGATGGACCAAGAAGGTGGAAAGTGGAATTCAATGAGTGTACCAGAGTTTCCCGATGTCACGTGCCTGCAGAACCCAAAAGCACCACAACGATATTATCGAGAGAAGAACAACCAAGCCCAATCGAGGCCGGCAAATGCATTAACCCTTTAACCTCATCGCAAAGCATTCGGAACCAATCGGTCCCCGGAAGTTCTAGCGGTATATGCCCACCCGAAGCGGTGGTAGTCACCGTGTACATAGCGCCCAACCCTGCTCTGAAAACAACACTCGCAAAAGGTCCTTATACACAATCTTCCTCCTCCCTCTTCCCCTACTCGATTCTGCCCCTCATCTCCTCATCGCCTTCTCAGCCCCTTTTGATAAGTCGGTGACTCACATGACCTCTACTCCCCTAGCCCCATTCACCCCTCCCCCGAATCCCCTCTCCTCCTCCTCCAGCGGCGTCTCCGGCAAACTCCTCTCCAGCCTGTTATCACCAATATCCTTCTCCCCCTCACCGACCGCACTGTCATCAAGACCCTGCTGCATCGCTTGCGCGCTCACGATCTCCGCCAGCCTCTTCAATCTCGGCGTCTGCAGCCAACTTGGCGTATACGTCTCCAGAGCCGTGATGACGCGCGGCTCAGCAATCTCATACGGCCCGCTGTCTTCCATGTCTACCGCTGGCAGGAGCAAAACGTCCGTCTTCGGGTCCGTGACGCGCGATGCCACGGCTTTCATGATCTCGCCGTTGATGGGCTGCTCGTAGTCTGCAACTAGGTATTGATTGAGGAGTTTTTGAATTTGGTTGGGGGAGAGCCTGGGATCAAATTAGCAGGGTACAGTGGCGGATCGGTATTGAGTGATGAGTAGCAGCAGCAGCAGCAGTCGAGGCAGAAATCTGTGTGCTTGGATTAGGAAGGAAAAGGTCAGCACTCACATCCAGCAAATGTCCTGAATGATCTCAATGTCATTCAACGTCGCCTTCTTGAGCTGCAGCAGCTTGGTGGCTTGCATCAGGTGCTCGAGCTGGAGTGTGCCCTCTGGCATGTCGTGACTCTTGCACCATTCTTCTATCCTGGTGATGTTGTAGTTGATCTGCAGTCCTCGCTTCCAGCTGAGGAAGTTTCGCCTCATGAGCAAGTCGTTAAACGCTGTCACGCCGACGAGGCGGAGGAGCTCGGTGATGGTTTGTGTGATGATGCTGTCTTCCAGGTAGAACGCCTTCATAGCCTTGAACACGTTGTTGAGGAGAGATAGCAAATTGTCCATGCTGAAGGCTGGAGTCTGGTTGCTCTGCAACAGCTTGCCGAGGAATCTGTTAGACTCGTTCGTGACGAAGCCGGGTAGTGACTGGCTCTCGATGATAGCAGGGACGATCATCTTGTGCAGCTTCTTCTTCAGCACCTTCATCCAGGTGTGGTAGATGTTGAACTCCAGGCTCTCGAGATCATGCTTAACGATCTCCAGCAGACGGTCGTACTCGAAGTTATCGGTCTTCTGTGCCTCGTACCAGTCTTCGGCAAGGAACACGAACGACAGCATCTCGTGTACGTTCGAGAGCCAGAAAGCGCCAGGGTTGACAGCTTCGTCACCATCATGCGCCATGACCTCTTGTTGTATCGACTGCATGACATTGGCGAGGAAGCGTTCCGACTCCTTGACGAAACCATTGTTCCACATCTCGGAGGTCACGAGGTTGATAAGGTACGCTGGGAAGAGCACCTCCTTGTCGGTGGGTGGTGGCGAGGTTCCTGGTGCGGGAATCTTGAGATTTTTGATCAGACCCAGAGTCACCTCCTCGTTCAGACCATCCTCATCAGCAAGGATATTCTCAAGCTCCATCTCTACTGTGTCATTAACAGGTCCGAAGGTAGATCCAGACAGTGTCTGTGGGTGTGCATTTCCACCCCACATCATGGACACAGGACGAGGGTTGAAGCTGCCAGAGAAACGGTGATCGGTATCGATCTTCTCGAGCTGAGCAGACCTTCGCTTGGGCTTCTTCGCCGAGACCAGGTTGATGAGACCGCTGGCCTGGTTGAGACCGCGATCTGTGCCATTCGTCACCTCGCCGTTGACAGGAGCCGCACGCTTGGCAAGTTCGAGCTGGTCTTGGAGCTCTGCAAGCTGTTGTCGTAGAGACAATTTCTCGGTCTCTGAGGCATTTCGGCTCTTCTTCGTCTGTTCCAACTCCTCGCTGGTCGACCGTAACGACTCGCGCAAAGTCTTCTCCTCATCTTGCAACCGTCGCATGTTCGCTGTCGACTCGTCGAAGTTGGTCTGTAACCGTGCCATATCCTGCTCCATTTGTGTGAGTCTGGCAGCGTGAATACCAGCCTGGTTTGCCTCGGCTTGCAGCTCCTTTGTGCGTCCCTCGAGAGTCTGCGTCCGCGATCGCCATTGCTTGAGCTGTGATTCATAACCTTCGACCTGCGACTTGAGCGCCTTGTTGTCTGTACGCATGGCTCCAAGGGCCTGCGTAAGCTCGACGACCTTGTTTTCCAGCTTATACGAAATCTGCTTGAGATCTCTCGCCTCTTCACGGAGACCCTTGTATGCCTTCCTGGCCGTCTTTCCGCGCCACAGCTTCTGCACAGTAACGACATTCTTCCTGTATTTTCGCCATTCCTTGAGCTGCTGTCTCGACCGCCATGTCCTCTGGATCACCCTTGCTGCGTTGCCGACTCTCGTGTCCATGATGTTCTTCCTGCAGAGCCACCCCTTGGCCGCCGCTTCAAACTTGATGATATTGTCGCGGATGAATAGGAAATTCTTGCGCTCCTTTTGTCCTCGCCAAACGCGCTGGATCGTCGTGGCGCCTTTGACGCGTTGCGCTTCTTCAGCTTGTCTTCTTGCGTGAAATCCACGAAAGAGAGCCTGTGCTTGAAAAATGGAGTGGAGGGTTTCGAGATAGCGCTTCCGGTAGTACTTGGCGCGGAGGTTCTTCTGAATCATGATTGCGGCCTGGTTGAGTCGGTCGGTTCGCTTGCCTTCCAAGAATGCGAGCATACCGGCGCGGAAGAAGATCTTGGTCAGACCGAGCTGGTACTTATCCGTTCCGTCCTTCTTGCTCTCTCCTAGTGCTCGTCGTAAGATCGCATCGCACATCTGTTTGATCTCAGGTGTCCATTGAGTCGAGGGCACAAGCATATAATATCGGAGCGCAAACTCCTCGTAGGTCCATCGAGTAGGGTATCCAGCACAACTGATCCTGACGGTCTCGAGAACACCGCAAGCCCGGAGCTGGGACAAGACCATAGGGCCTTCGAACTTCCACGCTTCTTTCGCCTCGTTCGGCTTGATACATCGGATATAATGAACATCGGTCGAGTTGATGGTGGCCATGAGCTCGATGAGAGATGACTTGAAGATACCTCCAAGCGTGGGCTTCCTCACTGCAGCAGCACCTGGTCGCTTGCCCGGCCCAGCAGGTGCGGCAGGTTTCGATTGAACTGAAGCGTTCTCTCTTTCCCGAGCAGCAGTCGCAACCTCCAATACGTCAAGCAGGAACGAATTCGAACTGCCCCTCAGCACTTCAAGGTGCTCATCGGGGACGGTATCCCTGTTCTTCTCAATGAAGCCTTCCGACTCGTACGTAACATCGATCGCATAATGGCAGACGGTGAATGCTGACTTGCCAAACCTTGGCTTCTTAAAGAACTTGCTCTTCTCGCTGGCGAAGTTGGTGTAGAGTTTGTTGACGAACGACTCGTCTGAACCCATAGGGAGACGGGATTCCTCGTCCAGGAGCGCAAGCACGCCCATTTTGTTCTCGATCAAGTCGATGCAAGGCTGGTTGTCCGAAAAGTCGATGAACTTCCAGTCGATCTGTTCTCGGATGTACTCCTCCTGTTCAAGCTTGAAGACATGCTGGTTGAATTCCTGCTGCAACTTCTCGTTCGCATAATTGATACAGAATTGTTCGAAGGAGTTCTTTGTGAAATGCTCGAAACCGTAGATATCCAGGACACCGATAAATTGCTTCACATGTTCCAAGATCTCGGGACGTGCAAGACTGCTGTTGATCGTGTCCACCAGCCAGTCGAACAGACTCGAGTAGATGTACTTGGCCACTGAGTCTCGTACCACTATAGCTTGCGCCTGTGAGAGGTTTGACATTATCTTCTCTCCTCTCGTGATGAGCTGTTTCTTGACCGTCCATTTCGCAAAGTTGTCGGCGCTGATTCCGAGCAGCTTACATGCCTTGACCAGGGAAGCCTCATCGGCGGCAAGTTGTGAGTCGGTTCTCGTCGCTGTGATCTTGATGTTGCCAATGTGCAGCAGTGCCGCCAGAATCTTGAAGATCTGGGCCTGCTTGTCCTCGCCCACACCAATTCTTGTCAAGGAGTCCCGGAGAGCTTGGAATTCTGCGGCATCATCTACGCCGGCAATCTGTGCGCTTCCTCCTTGGTTCATGTAGTCGAAATGTTCCACAGGTACCAGGCCAAGCTCTTCTCGCTCTGCATCAGTAGCACCTGCGATGAGTTGATAGAAGACGTGGTAATTTCTCTCCTTCAGCGGCTGAAAGACTAGACGTGATCGCTCGAGCAAGTATGTTCGTATCCGTGCACCGATGATGTCGGTCTTCTTGTTAAACATGATCTCAATGTACTTTCCGAAACGTGAAGAGTTGTCGTTACGAGTCGTCTTTGCATTACCAAATGCTTCCATGATAGGATTGGTGGCCAGAATCTGCTCTTCGGTTTCGCTCATGGCATCGGCTCGGCCTTTGGCGCGCCCACCTGGTTGATCTGGAGATTCTCGGGTTGCGAAATACCGCATGATGTACTTTGCGCTGACTGTCTTGCCTGCACCGGATTCGCCGGAGACGACAATGGTTTGGTTCTGGCTATCCCGAAGCATGTCACTTTCGGATTATCAGAGCCATTCCTCCTAACATGTGTTTGGGTATGCTTACGCGAATGCCTCTTCCGCGATTGCGAACAAGTGCGGTGCTTGTGATGCTCTTTGCTTTCCGGCGTAGACTTGTACCATGCCTGGTACATAGAGGGAGTCGACTCGGGCGAAAGGGTTGGTAGCGATAAGGACGATACCAGAGTATGTGTAGATTTCTTTCTGGGCATAGCGTAACTTGATGGCTTGTAATACTGCAATTGTTAGATAGGGTCTGTGGTATCTAATGCCATACCATACCAGCAGGTTCATTAAGATGCGATAAGTTCGTAAGGTCGTCACTGGCTTCAAGCATCGCAGGGTTCATCAGCGGAGGGAGCGTGGTATCGTTGTCATCCTGGAGGGCAGCGAGGGTCGTGAGAACCTCTTTGGTCTGTAGTGCATCAGCCCATATCCGATGTTTGGCATGCTCTCCTTGTAGCCGCGAAGTCCCAGAGTCTTATGGTCGCGTTGATGTCCCTCATCTCCATAGGTTGTGGAAGCTCACCTCGCCATTCTCCAGCTGGAACACCAGCTTGACCTTGTCTCCCTCGACGAGTTTTTGAGTGACTTCGGAGGCCACCCACCCCTCATTGACATCGGGCTGCCAGGCGCGTGTGCCGACATCGTAGGTGTGCGCCATGGCGAGCGGTCAGTTCGAAGTTGTTGGCGCTGGTTGTGCAGCCTGGCTCTAGAGTAAGTGTTTGTCCATCCGCAGCGTGGCCGAAACACAGCAAGAGTCGATTAGAATTGCCTGGACTAATTCAAAGACACGAAAAGATTACAACGAGAAGGTAAATGCTAGGCTGGGATGCAAGTAGGTTGGTTGTTTGATCGCGGCCGTTGAGGTGGATTGATTTCGTGGACAGACAGCCGTGCTCGCCTTTGACGGTGCAGCCCCAGAAAAGACGGGACAGGACACAACACAGGCCAGGCCCGAAAGAAGGGTCGGTGCGGATCTGCACCACTCGTGAGCCCTGCCCCTTTTATATGATGTAGGCTAGTCAAGATATAGGTATAAGTATCTTTTTGTTCATTCAGGAACAACTTGGTGTGGTTGAATGCATAGATTGGAATGCACAATGTGTTCAGTCTCTGTCCAAACATATACCCACCAATCCATCTCTCCGAATGCCATACAAAACAACACGCCCGAACCACAATTTCATACTTTCATACAAGCATGAAACCGTCAACAAGCACAAGCTTCAGTCCAGCATTTCTGCCTCTGACATGGTTCGTTGCCGGATCGGAAGCACAGGCTATATGATACACGTGCAGCTACCCACGCGGATTGGCATCCTCATTTCCTCAAACGCGACCTCGTAGTTTTTATTACAGCTCGTATGTATGATCCAGACGAGATGGACGTGGACTGTCGCGTTGTGCCTAAAAGGAAAACGGTCATCGCGAGGTCAAGCCGTTCGACAGCCTCATCTCCACCACCTGCGAGAATACGTCCGGCCTCTTTCAAGCTTCTCCAGCCTTGTGCTCGGGAGGATCCGCATATCAGCGATGTGGTCTCTGGCCATTGCTATTCATTGTGAGGAGCAGTATAGCATTGGCACTCCTCTCTGTCCACATTGGGGATTCATGTAAGACTTTTGTTCCCGTGCCGGAATTTTGTTGAAAACCTACTCATCAATCATCCATCCACCCGGTTGAATCTATCCGTCCATCCAATCTACCCTTGAAAACGCCCTTGATGGTATCAATGCAAACGCTCTGCACATTGTGCCTAGTACAAGACTCTTGTTCGGATCCTTGATCCGAGCTCTTCCAAGCTCTGGTAGAGGTCCTTGATCTGGTCGACGTTGACGTCGCTAATATCAGCCATGAGGTAGGCCACTTCGCCGCGAGAATCCGTCATCTGTTTGTCTACGTTGTGGTCTCCGAGAATGTCGTTGACGCGCTTCAGCACACCAGGAACGTTGCGATGGATATAGATGACCTGCAAACTGATCAGTAGGGCGAAATGTGCTCCAATCCCTCGGCGACTTACTCGGACATGGTTTGGCTCCTCCTGCGTCAAAACCCTTAGCGCGACCTCTGGCAAGTTGACGGCGCCTTGTGTCGTGCCCTCATTCACATACTTGGTCAGCGCCTCCGCGACCTCGACGCCGATTGCAGACTGTGCCTCTTCCGTGCTACCACCAATGTGAGGTGTGAGGATAATGTTCTTCAGGCTGCGCAGATCCTCCGCCCAGGTGTTGAGGTTGTTGTGGAAGTAGTCTCCATTTCCACCCGGCTCATTTGGGTACACGTCTAGCGCGGCGCCAGCGAGCTTGCCTGATCTCGAAGCATTGATGAGTGCTGGAATATCAACTACGCTACCTCTTGACGCGTTGATGAGGTAGCTGCCCTGCCTCATGAGTTCGAACTGCTCGGCGCCGATCATGTTCTGTGTCTCCGGTATTTCTGGCACATGAAGCGTGACAAAGTCAGCTCCGCGGAGCAGCGCCTCAAGCGTTGGCACCTGCTGTGCTGTACCCATGCTCATGAGGTTGATCACATCGTAGTAGATGACCTTCATGCCCATCATCTCTGCAAGGACTGAGA
Source organism: Elsinoe necatrix (assembly GCA_033846785.1). NCBI lineage: Eukaryota > Fungi > Ascomycota > Dothideomycetes > Myriangiales > Elsinoaceae > Elsinoe > Elsinoe necatrix. Next base: position 1,091,544 of record JANZYI010000008.1, read on the forward strand.
GCTGGTTGCCAATGTGTCCGTACCCCACTATGCCCAGAGTCTTGCCGCGAACCTCCCAGCATCCATTCGAGACCTTGTTCCAGATCCCTCGGTGTAGCTCGTTGCTTCGGTCACCAAGTTGACGGGCGAGCACGATGATCTCGGCGATGACAAGTTCGGCGACTGACCTCGAGTTTGAGAACGGAGAGTTGAAGACGGCAATACCAGCGCTGGCGGCATACTTCAGGTCGACCTGATTTGTGCCAATGCAGAAGCAGCCAATGACGATGAGGTTCTTCGCGTGCTTGAGAACATTTGCAGTGAGTTTGGTCTTTGAGCGGATACCAATGACATGTACGTCCCTGATCATGGTCAGTCACGTCGTGGGCGAAGACCTGTCATTGGCCTACTTGATCTTCTCAATCAGCTGGTCCTCCGGCAATGAAGTCTTCAGAGCCTCGACTTGATACCCTTGCTCCTTGAGCACGGCCTGTCCAACTTTGTTGACATTCTCGAGAAGCAGGACCTTGATGTCTTGCGTATGGAAGGGTTTCAACTGCTTTGCTGCGGTGGCTGCTGCTCCTTGTGCCCCACCGAAGCTGGCGATTGGAGACCGTAACGCGACTGGAGAAGTTGAAGAGACGGAAAGGTTGGCTGGGTCGAAGCTGCTGGACACGTCTTGACGTGCATGACCATTGCCGCCGTTTCTGATTGGAATATTTTGTGCTCCTGACATTATTGAGTTGTTGTGGGAGAAAAGTCAAGACGTGATCAAGTGGCCATATGAACTAGAGAACTTTTTCCGAGTCGATGGGGAGTCACCCACCAAACGCCGATGACGGAACGTGGGGGTTTTGTCCTGATGAAACGGGGCTTTCAGAAACACGTGCAGCACGGGCGATCGTCAGGGACAAGAAGCCCTAGAATAGATCTAGAATCGTCACTGAGCATCACCAGAAGGGTCCAACACATGTAAGTTAAGTACTTGATTTGAAGCGATTCCCGCTGCATACGGCTCATTGTTTTGTGAAAGCCTTGATCACCCCTCCACCATGCCTACTCCATCCTCAGATTGAGCTCCTCTGTAGTGGGCATGCTATGAAACCGAAACGGAGAAATCCATCGTTAGTACACGAACGCCGAATGTGCGTGGGTGTCGAGTGATATGTCTTGGTGGTCGAGAGAGTGACTACATGAAGGAGTGTTGTGGTGATATGGATCGGGTGACTGGGGGCTGCAACCCGAGAGTTGCCGGGGCGGGTGAACGGGGAGAGTCTTGGAGAGGTGACAGGTTGCTGGCAGTAGTGTGTCTCTGTCTAACTCTGTTTGCACTCGGCAGTCTCCTTGTTGGGCTTTGAACCGTCACCCTGCTTCTGATTAGCACTGTGTCCTGTTGGAGTAATCAATGAACTTGCCTCCTCATCAGACTCCTCATCTTCATCCTCGTCTCTGTCGAGGTCCTCGTCATCGTCCTCATCGTCTTCATCCTCAAAATCGTCCTCGTCGAAATCGTCCTCGAATCCTTGCTCAAATTGTAGAGCCTCACCGGTAAACCAGTCGATAGCGCGGGGAATCAGCTTCTCCTTAATGTCCTCTCCAAGCTGATAGTCGAGCTCAAGCTTGGCCTCAATGTCCTCGTCAATTTCCTCATCCTCATCGGCAGGAGGCTTTGCCGGATTGAAGAAGTCGAAAAAGGACGGAGTCGGAATCGTCTTCTTAACGATACGAGTCTGCTTCGTGTCTATCGTGTGGTTAGCAATAATCAACCGGACACTTGTGAATAATACGCACTCTTGTTTCTTTGCTTCTTGCTCTCAACCTTGACTGTCAGATCCTTGCCGGCCTTCCATTCAACCTTGTCACCCTCGGCGTGGTCGTAGATGAAATCACCACCGTATCCACTCTCCTCTTGATAGAAATATGTCTTGGAGATGGACTTGTTGGAGAAGTACTCGTTCTCTTCAAAGTCGAAGATGAGGCGGAAGCCAGGGCGGTCCAGGTACTCCATGCGAATATTTGTGAGGTGCTTCAGCGCTGCCTCGTCGCGATCGGTTATCGTCTCTGCAAGGGACGAGTTCTTCATTGCCGAGAGCCAAAATTCTGGGATACCGTTCGCCGCCTCGGCGCCATCTTCCGCCTTGGTCTCTGCCTTGGTCTCCTCGTCCTCTTCGTCCTCCTCCTCGTCCTCCTCCTCGCCAGCCTTGATCTCCTCCTCTGATGGTTCGGACTGCCCGTTCACGATCTTTGCGCGCTTCTCATAAAGTGGGCTATACTTGGCGAAGAACTTCTTCTCCAGAGCCAGAACCTCCTCCTGGAACTCGGCCTCAAGCTTCGAGTGCTCCTTCTGAATACCTTTCAGACCAGCAACACGGCGGCGGACTGGTGCAGGCAGAGACTCGACGTAACCTGATGACTTTCCGATAAGACTGCCGAGCTTGTTCTGCATAAGAGAGACGAGTTTGGGATTTGAGGCGAAAATTGAGGCAGCCGCAGCTCGGTCGAGATCCTCTACAACATTATCAGTTCTTGTGCTTCTTTGGCCATGTGCCATCCTCAAGGACAGGGCTTACCCTCTTTGATGGAGCTCACGCCGGGTTGCTGGGCGCGTGAGGAAATTGGCGCATTGTTCAAGGGGGTGTTCTGAGGGGTTCTTGTAGCGGTGTCAGCACTTTCACGAATCGCCATGGCGGGCGGCAAAGGTCATGGGATACTCACGGTGCAGAAGCCACCTCCCTCTTATTGCGGATCGGCTCAGACATGGTGATCCGAGTCGTATGCGTAGGAGATTTGTTGAGTGGGATGAAATTGTTGTATGCAGGTGAGGAAGCCCTGTTGAGTTCACTCGCTTTTGCAAAGACGGCGCTTTCGTGGTGGAAAAATGCCGACCAATCAGCTGCCACTACCTGACTCGTCATCCTTTGCAAGAACTAGAAACGTCATCGGTTACTTTCACCCCTCTCCGTACCAACTCCCATCTTGCCCAGGCTCAAGTCTTGACCAAAGTGAATGGAACAGTCATGTAAGTCAATCTCAATGTCTTCTTCTGTGGTACATCCTATGCTCTGCTAGAAACATGGCTCGACGATGCACATCAGGCACTATGGGAAGGATAAGTAAACCAAGGCACGTGTTTGTGGAAATTTCACGCCCAGCACCGCTGACATATCGTACCGCGTGTTTGTTGCATCTCATCAAGGACGCAGTCCATCGGAACGTGCTGTGGGGCTTCTAGATCTAGTTACTTCGTCTAAGAGCCACGCCACCATAGCATGTGAGGAGAGCAGGGGTTCAGAACGCTCATTGGCATTTGTCGCTGTCTTGCATCAGCACATGGCTATGGCAAGAGATTGTTTGTGGCGATTGTGAAGTTTGTCGCAGAACGTGGTTAACAACGATTAGTGGGCGGATCGTGCCATGCTTGTTTAGAATTGATGGTGGGCAAAATGATTGCCAAAGTCAGAGTTGGTAATAGATGAGATTGATTTGTCTCGACAACGCGAAGGTGAATCACGCATGGCTGTCCAGCGGTTCAAGGCAGCAAGTGGTGCACATGTCGGGCTGTTGTCGGCGCATAAATCTCAGACTCCTCTGCCCTCTATCTCCTCAGTCTTCTCCTCCTCACTTCACCAAGAAGAACAGACACACCACACTCCTGACGACACTGCTGCTGCTGCTCGACTTCTCTGCAACTCATCGTTCAACTACTGTGCGAATCTCGGCATCACTAACAATTCTCGACCCAGGTCTCACGATGCCGAACTACGACTTCAACATCGTGAAAGATGTCTTGACCGACACCGAAAAGACTCGTTTCCTCGCCGCATTCCTCAGTATTGAGAATTCAAATGCCGCCGTACGTCCCCTTAGACACAAGCATTACCCTCGCATGCTTTACATTATCAGCAAGCCTCCCTCGCACAGGACTCAGCTCAAGCCTGTTGCGTCGGCTCCAACACTCACTGCTCACAAACCTTCTGCACTTGCTTCGCCAATTATTAGGCGTATGGTTGACTTCGTGCAGGTCAACTTCACCACCGCTACCAAGTACTTCGGCGCCGCTTCTGAGGATTCCATGCGTGTCATGATGCGCAATAGTCTCAAGAAGATCAGGGAGGCTGGAGGTGAGCTCGCCGAAGATGGCACTGCTGTCCCAGCTGCCGCTCCGAATAAGGGTACTAGGGGCCGCAAGCGCAAGGCCGCCGCTACTGAGGAGGAAGACGCCGACGCAACTCCCAAGAAGAAGCCCGCCACCAAAGGTCGTGGACAGGGCAACAAGTCCGCAGTGGCCAAGGACGAAGGTATGAAGTCCCAATCCCGACAGTCAACATCTCTAACTTCACAAGCTGACGCTGAAGCTGGCGACGACAAGGACGACGAGTTGGGTGACACTATCGTTGTCAAGGCCGAGGCGAACGAGGAAGAGGACGAGGACGCCGCCTGATTTTCCAACGTTTCGCACAAGAACGGTCTCACAATGAATCTTGCAAGCGATCTACGACTATCGGTCCACCAGCTTTCCTCAGCAACAACATAACGATTTCATAACCAACGAGCACCAAATCAGAGATGGCCAATCACCACGACTGAGTACCACGCCCCCTGCATGTCTCTCAAATACCTGCAACATCGATCACCACTGGCAATCAGCAGCAATGGCTCGGATTATCACAGCAACGGTTTCGAGACTACCAGCGCTGACGCGGATGGAATAGATAGGGACAGAATCATACCTCCATCACACTCGGTCTACACCAGCTCATTGAGTCTACTTAGTTTCCTGTGTGATCCAATCATCGCCTGGTGACATGGACCATAGATATGCCCTATCCAAGCAATTGCCCACGCCAGCCCAACGGCATCCCCTACACGTCCAGGGGTGTTTGCAACTATTCGCTCAAGGTCTTGTTCACGACGGACAGAACCCAATATTGGTCAGTGAGTGACTGGGTTCAAAGCCAGCAAGTGAATGATCGGTAACAAGAGCACTATCACGTGCTTGCAGATGGCAAGACTTGTCTACGAGTGAAATACGGCCTCGATTCAAGTGATGTAAAGCATCCTGCTTCACTCCAAAGCGCCGAACCGGTCTTGTCACTCTTTGATTTCGCCTACATCCATCGCACTCGTCTACAACCTCTCAGGCCTTGTTGATTGCTCCTCTTCGTCCAAAGTCGGGGGGTCTATCATCACATTGGGAAACAGCAAACACTCATCTCTACTCGAAGCTTTCGACGTTTACCATTCTCACCTCTCGCTCATGCGCCGAGAATGTCGTTCATCAACATGGCCAAAACCACATTCACCGATGGTGAGCAGGAGCTCCTCATGAACATCCTCGTCAACCTCAAAGGCGATCTCGACGTGAGTATCACTGTTCTCTTGTCGTTCACATCATCACTGACATCAAACAGGCCGACTGGGAGAAGGTCGCTCAGGCCCAGAAATACAAGAACGCCGCAGTTGCCAAGAAGCGCTGGTGTCAGATCAAGAGCAAGAAGATCCAGCCTGCTGCCAATAACACCAATGGCAAAGATGACGCCGACGGGGACGCACCCAAGAAGCGTAACAAGAGGGAGGCTGACGAAGGGGACGCCGAGGATTCTGCGATTGAGGAGGGGAAGTCCAAGCCCAGAGCTAAAGGTGGTCGTCAGAACAAGAAGGCCAAGAAGGAAGAGGTCAAGCAGGAAGCTGATGATGAGGATGCGGCATAGTGGTCGGCTGGATGAGAACCAACAGAAAGTAGTCCCGAGCCGTGGACACACAAGTAATCGGAAGATAGTGCCAGTTGAGGAGGCTAGCACGAAGAATTGCTTTGTCGGATGTGACAGGGAGAATTACTACTTGAGATATAAGAATAGCTTACGAAAGTAAGTTTTCATACCGCCTCTGTCACTTCATCTCGACTTTTCACACTCGTACATCAATAAGACGGATCATCGTTCGAAGAAATATAAATCGACTGGTATCCATGCACAGTATCCGAATAGCACATCCCCCCCTTCGGATATAACTTTATCTCCGCCCTCCAAAATCTTGCTTCAACCTCACCACCACCACCACCGCCGCCGTCCCATCTCCACCACAACCCACCACAAATGCCGTACCCATCATAACCACCCATTCCCACCTCTCTGGTCTCTCTCTCTCAAACAGGCAAACATGACGACCCCCCTCCCCCGCCTCCTCTCCCTCCTCAAAACCCAATGTTCCATCTTCAACACAACCTTCAACCCGACCCGCCAGCGATTAGGGAACAAGATCCTCCGCCAACGCCTGCGCGGTCCGGCCATGGCAGCGTACTACCCGCGCCGTATCGCGACGATCAAGGATCTCGCCAAAGCGTACCCCGATTACGAGGTGGTTGACGAGGACGAGGACGATCGGTTGGAGAACGTGCAGATCACGAAATCGAGAGGCAAGGGCCCGCCGAAGAAGAAGAGGGCGAAGGACGTGCAGGTTGGGAAGAAGAGGAAGAAGTGAGCTTAGTTTTCTGATTGCAGTGGAGCTGGCTTGTTGAAGATGGGATTATGGGGATGATGTAGAGGTTGGAGTGGCTTTGAGGATGCGTAGGAATGGATGTGCGTTGCAGGAGGTTCGGCGTGTGGAGAGTGGGACAAGAGAGATCACGAGAATGTACGATACCTTAGGGAGAGACATGCATAGGCCATGGGTAGGGTAGAACTTTGGTACTCGGGCGGTACGGGGAAGAGGTTGAGAGCAATATATACCACAGTGCGAATTGTCAGGCATCAATGTTGATACGAATGAATACCAGGTCAACCCTATGTGATTGGCATCAGGTCGTGTCTGGGAATCTCACCGATAGAGTCTGTTCTGAGAGGTCCAACCGAAATCGAGCTCTTTCTCCGCAACATTGTTCGTGCAATAGAAGGGGCGCGAGCAAGCTCAGCCAGGTCTGGATCATCTTCATCTTCTCCGACAATGGCTGTCTCATACAGCATGCTGGCATGCTCGTCCGATCGTCGGTAGAAAAGATCCCAGCTCCCCTGGTTGATAGCAGTGTCTAACGTGATCAAGGTCGTAAAATGACTGTATTTCAGGAGACTACGCTCGCTTTTCAGGTAGCAGTCCTGCAAGCTGGAGAACTTGTTCCTTTTCAGCACGTTGGTGATCTTCGCTCCGACCTGGTCTCTCATCCATCGCGGAGTGGGTTTCTTAGGGTCGAAGAGGATAAGGTGCCGCTCACCGTCAGAGTCATAGCATATTCCAACAACAACGACAGGGCGATTTGGTAATTCGAGCAACACTGGTGCCTTTCCAGACATGGATACTTTCTGACCAGAAATATTAGTGCTGTCATCCTTGGGATTGCTGGTGCCGAAGTACCGCTCGAGTGAGTTGAACATGGCGATCTGAGGCAATTCTTCGCAGCCACTATCAAATTTGCGAATCTGGCACATCACATCTCGTGATTGCAGCATGATCCAAACATGGAATAGAGAAATAGGCTTCTGTGTACCTCGAATGTTGAAGCGTTCGCAGGTCCCCAGTAGTGGCAAAACCAGAATGTTGATGGGTACATCTGAATCTGCATTATACCGGATCAGCCTCGAGTATCCGTCTTCAAAGTATTCTTGCAGCTCGATTATCGAAGGAACCGGCGGGACCACCGAATTGTGCTTCTCAAAGTCTTCTGTTTTGGAGGAACGCAAGAAGTTGAAATCGGTCTCATGGCCGGAACCAAGCAGGAAGCTGACAAGCATTTGCGCACAGTGATACAAACTGAATCCCGAGTCACCCTTGAGGCTGTTGACTTGCACTACAGATTTGTGGCAAAGTGCAGCTCGCGAAATCCTCGACGTCGCGGACAGCTGCTCGGCCAGGGTCGCTACAACCCCTTCGACGAACATCTTGCTGGTCTGCTTTCTGAACGCAGCTAGCATATCTCGAGTAAGTCCCGCTTTCACGGCTTCGTCAATACCAAGCTTCGCTGTCTTCGGTGTTGGATCTTCATCTGCAGCGTAGCGTACTGGTCGCAGCATGAAGACTGGCTGTTCGCAACGCATCCGCATCTTCAAGGACATCTGCGATCCAAGTATATGTCGATTTGGAATGAGGTTCTGCTGATGCTTAGTCCAGCCAGAAGCGACGAGCAAGCACGTCTTACCCGCATTGCCCGAAACATGTCGCCAGGCATTTGTACCAGTGTCCTTTTCTTGCTGGTCTCTCTCAAGCCGTACAGCGATCGAGTCAAAGTCTTGACTGCTACCGCTGGCGACGGAGTCGGGTTGGCCACAGATGGTATCAGGGAAGCTAAAGGACTCGCGTCTGGCAACGTCAATGGTGAACTCCAGCCCACCGTTCTTGGCTGAGCTGTAGTCACGTCTCCAGCCTCCGAGAAGGGTCTGCGGCACAACAAGCACTCTCCCATGATCTTGCGATCAAGAGCAGTCAGAAGTTGTCCATTGCTTTGTCGTCGGATAAGCTCTTGTGTGATTGCTATGTCTTCGTTCTCGTGATTGAAGGATCTAGAGGCTGCGTCATGAGTGTCGTCCTTGCCGGCTGCAAGATGCTCTGTTGGCTGGAAATTATGATGGGATGATAACGTCTCTAGCTGCGGGACCGAGTGCTCTGCTGGAGGCGGTTGATCTATCGGATCATGAGCAAGCTCTTTAGCGCTTTGGGCTGTAGTGGCTGCACTTGGTTGTTCTGATGGTATCCTCGGCGGCTGAGCATCTTCGCTGTCCTCTTGTGTTGCTGCCAGCGCAGTGAAATTGGTTGGAAGAAAGTCGTGTACATGGTATGGCTGTGCCGGTCCCGTACCCTGAGATAGACCACTGGGAAGTCGGCTACCCGTTCGTCGTCTCGGCTTGTTATGAGAGTATGCTCTGCGAGACGTGATTGAATTAGGTCGAGACGGCAGCTGCAACGACATACTAGAATAATGTGACACGCATCGACTCGTGAGCTATGCTGGGCTTACGATATTAGGTCCACACAATCTTGAAACTTTGCAGCAGTTGAGACAACATGCACAATTCACTTTCACGGGTCGTACCTGCCTCGATCGAATCCGCCGCCACGCCTGGCAACAGGATGTTGAGCATTTCACGCCAAATGCTTCGATATCGGTCGGTTGATCGTTGGCGTGGCCGTCATCGGGTTGCTCTTTCCCGCTTTCATATCTGGCCACTAGCGTCGGAGACCAGCTTGCACAAGAGCACTGTCTACATCTCAAACGCTGTATCCAAATTATGAGTAATGCTTGCCATGTGTGTGGACGAAGGAGATTGGGCGGCACGGTTAGGAATTGATGGATTCTGATCACGTAAGCGGACCTACACTACGGACTTCGGACTCATCATTCGCCTCCACTCGATCCTCAAACCTCAAACCTCATGATCGCCGAGCTTTCACTGGCAAGCTGACTCCCTAGACTGCGTGTGCATTGAGCATTGGCTGCGGCACGCTATCTGAACGAGCAAAGGGTCAGAACCTTGCTCAACCTCGCAGCCCAAATTCTCCTGATTCAGGTCACGTGGCATCAGAGCACCCATACAAGCGTGTGTCACGAACGGGTCGTCTCCCCCAAAAATAGGTAGCACACCAGACTTTGGGGAGCTTCGATGAATATCTCGGCATCCTTTAGGGAGGGCGACCCGTCAGTGACCCTACATTGTATAATTCCAGGACTTCGGCGGCCCAGAATAGCACAACAAGCGATCTGGTATTCACAGCGAGACGTGCGAGGATGTAGTCTCACTGACTAGATCCACCGTCATTCAGCCTTGAGCAATACGGCATGTCCTGCAGCATCGAGTGCACCTTTTGGCCTCTTGCGTGAACTGGTCGGTATCAAGAGCTGTCTATAGCTGCCCAATTGGACCGGTTGCTGCATATTCTGTAGATGGTCTCCAGCGAGCTGATATCAGTGCGCCACTCGCAGAGCAAGCGAGCCCTAGTGCGGCACAGGAGCCCCTTGGCAACGAATCTATCGAGCTCATACAGTCGTCCCGAGGTTGCAAACCACCATGCTTGTGACTTAGACCAGCCACCAAACAATCGTTCGGACATTCCATGTTACTTTTTAAAGTGGATTGTATTCTCGTCTCTTTCTTATCTCTGCCCTCTCCACTGTCGCTGTCAAGATGCATGTTTTAGTCGTTGTCGCCTTACTCTTAACACCAGTCGGATACTACATCCAGCTCTTCCTACATGCATACCGGAAACGAAAGAATGACCCACACGAGCTTCCTGGTCCGACCTTACTCCCATACATCGGAAGAATTCATGATCTGCCAATCGACTATATGTGGGTGAAGTTCAAGCAGTGGGCAGACAAGTATGGACCGATATACAGGACAGAGATGCTGGGTACAAAATTCGTGATTGTTTCGGACGAAAAGATGATCGAGGATCTGCTTGTGAAACGGGCCAAGTACAATTCTGATCGACCAGGCGTCAGATCATTGTTCGACTCGAAAAGTACAGATGGTTCGATGGAGTATTTGCCGCTCATGGGCCATAATCGTAAGGTTCCATCCACAGGAGAGTTCGCCAGCTGACTGCCATGCAGGGTACTGGGCTCGAGGCCGCAAGCTTACACACTCCTATCTGACGCAAGGGACGAACGCTCAGTACTATGGCTTCATGGATTACGAGGTGAAGCGATGGATGTACCGCCTCCTTACCGAGCCTGAGACCTTCCAAAGCACACTCGAAGACATGGCTGCAAAGATCATGTGCCACTTGGTTTGGGATGACCACGTACATAGCACTAAGCTGATCCCCTCCGCCTGGGGCCTCCTTACACAGATGTCTCCTGCCGGTCCGATCACCAACGTCCTCACTCCTCTGTGGGACTTGCCACTCGCCTTAAATCCATGGAAGCGAGCCGAACGTATCCGCCATGACACTCAACAAGCATGGTGGCTTGAACGCCTTAATCAAACCCGCAGCGAAATGTCCACAGGCGAAGCCCGCACCTCCTTCACTCGCCAGTACCTCTCCATGGGCGATAAAGCGGCTCTCAGCTGCGACCACGAGGCCTCCTCTTGTCTCGGCATGCTCGCCACCGTAGGTGTATTCACCATCGGTGGACCCCTCAATTACTTCCTCCTCGCCATGATCATGCACCCTTCCGCCCAAGCCCGCGCCCAAGCTGAAATCGCCTCTGTCCTCGGCAACCGTCCGCCAACCCTTGACGACATGTCTTGTCTCCCATACCTCCGCGCCTGCATCCGCGAAACCATGCGGTGGAAACCCAACGTCCCCACGGGCGTCGCACACGAGACGGAGCAAGACGACTACTACAACGGCTACTTCATTGCCAAAGGCACTCGCATCCTCCCCCTCGACTGCGCCCTCTTACGCAACCCCAAAAAGTACCCGGACCCCGAGTCTTTCCGACCAGAGCGCTGGATCGAGCCAGACTGGCCTACGTACCAGGAGCCACTGACGCAGTACCCCACCATCAAGGGCATGACTAGCTTCGGGTGGGGACAGAGGCAGTGTCTGGGCATGAGCCTCACTCAAGACGAGCTGTTCATATCATGCGGTACGCTCCTGCATTACTTCGATCTCAAGAAGGCAGTGGGCAAGGACGGCCAGGAGGTGACGCCTGATCCGGAGAAGAGCAACAGTTTGCTGATCATCAAGCCTGATGCGTTCCCGATGCAATTCGAGATCAGAGGGGAGGAGAAGAGGAGGGATGTGCTTGAGCAGTGGGAGACGGCGGAGAGGGAATTTGAGGTGAAGAGGAAAGTCGAGAGGGAAGCTGGTAGGTTGGACAAGGAGGCGAGGGAGAGGACTTTGGAGAACTTGGTGGAGAAGAAGGTGGCGAGGGTGGAGGTCAGAGAGGTGGAGAGTGTTGATGTTGTGGTCTGATTGATTGGAGTGAGCAGATAGGCTGTATAGGAAGAGGAAGACTGGATCTGAGTAGATGGGAGGAATATTGGTATGGAGTTATCAGAATTGGTCATTTCGGCGTACTGTTGAGTCACAAGCAAGTCCTGAACCATTGCCATGTGTAAGGTATACGAATGCGGTTTAAATCGCGGACTAGAGGGACGAGTCGCGCAGGTGCAGGGAGAAGGGGTTCACCCCCAGTCGTTCGCATCGGACATGCTGCGGGGAGCCGCCCTTCGGACTTGACTCCTCCTACAGTAGTGGACCTTTGAGGCCGGTCTTGACCAATGCGTTCGTTCCGCTTACTCAGACATGCTTCTTGTTCCGAATCGTGTGGTTCCGAGAAATGTCTTCGATTAGATCGGCATGGTCGAGGCACTTTCTATGCCATGCTAATCACGTGATAACATAAAATCCAAACTTCGCTTGAACGCTTTGCAAACTCTCGGACCTGCCTTCTCTGCCGACTGTACTTTCAGCGTATTCTCCAAGATAGACTGCGCGGTCTACTGGTATCGATCAACTCGTTGCCGCCTTGGCGCTTTATCGATGGATTCGTTGGGACGTTGCTCTGTACCCAGACATCCTCTCAACCCAGTCCTCCCCATGCACCTCGTATCCGCCTCGCTAGCTGAATATCTTTCTGCATGATCGTAACACGTTTCGCATGTACCGCGCAGAGGTTCGTGTCCTCGAAGAGGTGCACGAGAAAAGCTTCGGCCGCTTCTTGTAATGCCTGGATCGCTTGACTTTGCCACCGGTAGATGTTAGCGCCCGGTAACGCTATGTTGAGACATATCTCTCGCACCCAGGAGCGGTCAGTGAAGCACAGATAGCCATGAGAAAGGTACAGCTTACCAGTCGAGAAAATGGCAGTTTGAGAAGTAATAAGTCTGTGCTTTTCTGATAATGTCGAATCTCTCGCAGCGCAACTGTGCCTGGCTTGTACCGTCGCTTCTGTGGCGACTTTGCTGCTGGAACATGTCAGCCCATACCCTGTTGAAACAAGTGTAATATTGAATATGATCTCTCCCACGTTCTGGACATGATATGACTACATCTTCTGGAGAAGCAGGCACAGGTATTCACGCACGCACGACACTGCATTCTTGCAACACGAGACGTTCCGCACAAACAAATCGACATACCTCGACTTCCTGTGCTTGTCCGCGCTGCCTTTGTTGTCGTCTCCCCGCCTACCGTCTTTCCACCCCTTCCTGGACCCGCAAGACCCCCACGACGTGCGGTCGCGACTGATTTAGGCGGCATTGGAACAAAGCCGATGTGTCCCCGGGGAAAGATCGATTGTGGTCCTCGCGCAATGCTCCTCTTTCCTGGCTTTGTTCCGTGCGAGGCGCGTACAAAGGTAACAAGTCGGATTGTCAGAGATTCGAGGAGTAATTGCGTCGCTGTAGTCGCACTAACTATTCAAGGTAGTTCCGGGTGTTTAAAAAGTCGTCAAGGAGTGAACGTCGCGTCAGTAGAGGAAAGCTCTACGGAGGATTACAAGTCGCGAATCTGTAAACACGGGCCAAGCGCCGCCGTGATAGCCGCTATAAGCGAAGTCTGCGGCTCCGCGAGAGTGTGGGGTAAGATGGCGTGGTCGGAGGCTGAAGGTGATGCAGGGTCCGAGGTCGTTTGTTCTAGATACGTAGACGTTTCTTGAATTGTCACACCTTGTCCTCTCATTGCAGCCTCATTCTTCACGATCGTCTTCTCCCACCCTCTACGACCGTGCGCTTCATCTCACACATGCGCTAGTATCGACTGGTCCGATTCTCCACTTGTCATCAACCAACTCACATCTGCAATCCTTCAGCATGGACGCCATGTTCGGCGGCGGCGGCGGCGGCGGCGGTATTGGTGGGGATGGCCTCCCGCTGGATCAATGGTTCTTCGAGATGCCCGTTATCACAAGGACATGGACGGCAGCAATTGTGGCCACTGGAGTCGCCGTACAATGTCACATGCTTTCGCCTTTCCAACTATTCTACACCTACCGTGCCGTATTCTACAAGAGCCAGGTATGTATAGGGGTCACACGCATAGTAATGCCGCAAGTCTGATAATCTTATAGTATTGGCGACTCATCTCGACATTCGTCTACTTTGGACCGCTCAGCATACAGCTCGTCTTCCACATCTTCTTCATTCAACGGTATGCTCGCATGCTGGAAGAGTCGGCACCATCAGCAGCACACTTCTCCTGGATGATGGCTTATGCCATGACGACGCTCCTCTGTCTAGCACCTCTCTTTGATCAGGGCTTTTTGGGCACTACCCTCAGTTCGACCTTGGTATACGTTTGGAGCCGCAAGCACCCCGATGCGCTTCTGAGCTTTCTGGGTATCTTTACCTTCCGCGCTCCATGGCTACCTTTTGTGATGATCGGATTGAGCGTTGTTTTACACGAGCATTGGCCATGGGATGAGTTCTTTGGTATCGCCGTTGGCCATGGTACGTCTGGGAGCAAGACACTGTGCGGCACTCAGCTGATAAAGATTAGTGTGGTACTTCTTCAACGACATCTTCCCAGCCATGAGCGGCGGCTCTCGTCCATTCGATCCTCCTCGATGGTGGATACGTCTATTTGAGCGGAATCCGTTTAGTGGAAACCAAGCCGTTCAGCCACCTGCCATCAATATGGATCTGGCCGCAGGCATGGCACCCGAGGTCAGATAGACGGCAACATGTATACTACTACTATTCCCGAACCACAGGAGCAGCACGACATCACGACTACATTCTTTGGAAATCATGTATATACCAGCATAGCGAGGACTGAGTTGTTTCAGCACGTGCATGTGCTATGTAGACATAGCATTCATTGCTCAAGCATCTGTCACCTTGGAGCAATGGACCGAGGATACAATATAGAGTATTCCATCATCAGCCGTACGTCCATTTTATCGCTCGCCACGTGCTAAATCAGCTTTCATGACTGGATCCAGGATTGCTCATGCCTGATCAATGCGGACATCCCCCACGACCGGCAGCATATCGTTCCTGACCAGACATGGGCCTCGAAGCCTCAAATCTGCGTTTCTCCTTATTTCTCTAATGCGTCTTGCTAGCCAAGAACCTCAAAAGCTTGCTGCCTTCTCGAAACAGTTTAGCCTCCACCAAGCTCCGCCACCCAACCTCACTTTGTGGTTTTCCGCACCCCGCCTATCAGATAACAAATCCCAGACACGCGATGATTACTATGGCTCTCGCGTAAAACAAAGACACGTCGATGACTTGTTCGTGCATGTTGAGGGTTGGGTAGCTGGGTTGGACAACCTCTCTTGAACCGCCATGGTTCTTGGCCTCACTACAAAAGGTGTTCTGATCAAACTGACTGGATAACCACCTTCTCCGTTTGATCAAGCATTTCCACTTGAAAGAGTGAAGCTGTCAGATGCGGTAAGATGACCACCTTCGCCCAGCCACTACTCCAAGTTTTCATAGCTTGAATTCATCGGCTACCAAATGCTCTACACCCAGCACCCTTCATTTCCTATACATATATATGTCTCTCAACTCCTGATACCCTGATGTCCCTCATCCTCTCCTGACCATCAATACCTCGCCCCACTAGCAGCCAAGATGCGCCCCACCAACCCTCTCCTCCTCCTCTCCTCCCTTCCCTCCGCCTTCTCTTGGGGCCGCCTCGGCCACGACGCTGTCGCCTTCATCGCCCAAAACTACGTCTCCTCGCGCACCGAGCGGTGGGCACAGGGTCTGCTCCGCGACACATCAGACCAATACCTCGCCAACGTGTCCACCTGGGCAGACTCCTACCGCAACGAACCGGGCGGCGAGTTCTCCGCTCCCTACCACTACATTTCCGCCGAGGACACGCCGCCATCGTCCTGCGGCGTCGACTTCCAGCGCGACTGCGGGCCCGACGGCTGCGTAGTCAGCGCGATAGCAAACTACACCCGTCGCGTGCGCGATCGTCGTCTCGATGCCCAGCAGCGTGATTTCGCCCTGCGCTTCCTCGTGCACTTCGTGGGCGACATCCACCAGCCGCTGCACAACGAGGCCTACGAGTCTGGTGCCAATGGTGTCACCATCACGTTCAACAACAGTACGCGCAACCTGCATGCCACGTGGGATACCCAGATTCCCGAACGGCTGAGGGGGAGCTACACTCGCCCTGCTGCGAGGGTGTGGGCGGACTACCTGATCGAAAGGATTGATAAGGGCGTGTACACTCGGGACGTGAGGAGTTGGAAGAGGAGCGTGAATGTTGATGATGGCGTGGGGAGTGCTTTGAACTGGAGTAACGAGGCGAACGAGTATGTCTGTGGCTTTGTGGCGCCGAAGGGCTGGGATGCGTTGACGGGCGATTTGGCTACGAACGGGTACTATGATCGTGCGGTACCGACTGTAGAGCTGCAGGTTGCTAGAGCGGGCGTGAGATTGGCGGCTTGGTTGGATGCGTTGAGTGGGGAGCGTCGGAGGGATTATGAGGAAGATAATGTGGATCTGTCGGGGCGGGATCTGTTACCGGAGACGAAGGAATATACTCCTGCGCAATTGAGGAGGAGAGAGGAAGGGTATGGGTGTGGATGCGGAGAGCATGAGCATTGATGAATGATGAAGCGATGTTGTATATATTGTGGACGAGAAGTAATGTCCAGTGTATTTGCCTCATCATCTTCTACTGCTGGGTATCTTTGCGTGGTTGCCATGTCTCCCTCGATCTCGTTTCCCATCGTCTCGATGTTTCCGCTTGTCACTCGCTATGTCCTTGGTCTTCTCGCGAGGATCGATAACCTCGAACTCTTCCATCTTCCTCTTCCACTCGAGATCTTTGCCTAGTGTGTCCTTCGCGAAGGAGAGTTGATGCGACATCCAGTTCGGGTCGTCATCGTCGTCGTCTTCCTTGTTGCCATCTTCATCGTCCCAGGCTCGGCATGACTGGCAATTGACAATAAAGTGCAGATCGCACAGCTTCTCCTCCTCGTCGACTGCATCTCTTCTTGCACCTGCCTCATGGTCTCCTATGGGTTTCTCAACCTTCTCCCTGTCCCCCTGGACCTCCACTGTGTTGTCGAGGCGCTTCTTGAACGAGTTGAAGAGCTTCAGTCCACTGTCATCATCTCCCGCCTTGCCCCTCTTGCGGCCTCTGGTAGCTGTGGAGGGTATCATTGCTTCGAGTGCCGATTTCTTCTTCTCCGGCTTTGCTTCGGGAGCTGCAGTGTTCCGCTTCATGGATGCTTTCAGTGCAGCAATCTCCGCGTTGGTGCGCTCTAGTGCAGACATGGTCTTCTTGACTTGCTCCGGCTCAGGTGAAGGCTCCGTGTCTACTTGTCTTGTTGGTTTTGCCTCGATTCTTGGGCTTCGTCGCCTCTCGTCGGGTCCTTCATCGGACGATACAGATGAAGTGGATCGTCTCCTAGTGCGCTTCTCGGACACAACAACAGGGGCTGCAGACTTGATCTTCTGTGGTCTCTCTTGTTCTGTCTGACCATCGACCTTGAAGTCAGGATTGACCTTTGCCTTCTTCACGACCGGCTGGGCCACGTCCTCCTCATCTCCGAAACTCAAGCCTCCCTTCGCTGCCTTCCGCTTCTTCTTCGTCTTAACTTCCTCTTTGCTCGCCTGCGCAATCTTTGTCCTCGCTACCATTCCTTCAAACGGATTCACCAAAACCTCTGACCCAAGTATCTTCGGTGGGTACAATGGTCTGTCTCCACCCTCCTCTGCCAGCTCAGATTCCGCCATCTTCATCAAATTGTAGATCGTGTCTCCCTCCACTCGCCCAAACATTGTGTTCTTTCCCTGCAGCTCTGGCGTCTTGTCCAGCGTGAGGAAGAACTGACTCGTATTGTCGTTTGGCCCGGTGTTCGCCATACCCAACAGTCCCCGGCGATTGAATCGCAACCGCGAGTGGAACTCATCCTCGAAAGGTGCGCCATCATTGATCGCACTCACGCCTCCTGTGCCTAAGCCCGTCGGATCTCCTCCCTGGATAATGAAGCCTGGTACCAGCCTATGAAAGATTGTATTGTCGTAGTAGCCGTCCAGGCAAAGCTGTATAAAGTTCCGCGAAGCCAGAGGCACCTGCTTTGCGAACAGTTCGAGTATAATGTCGCCGTTCGTCGTCTTGAGCAGCACCTTGCCCGTAGGCGGCGGCTCGACGTTATAAGTCGACGCCATGGTGCCCTCTTGATTCGCGCGAGCTCACGAGACGACTTACGGGTTAAGCAGTCATTTCAGAGCCTAGCATCAAGCTTCGACATCCGCACAGGAGCGATGTGGGCACATGAGAAAAAGTGAAGCTCTGGACGTTGGAGAAACCTTGAAGTTGTGGAGCAAGCTTCTGACGTCTTCACCTCACTTCACATGCCAACTTGCTTGCTATTTGCCCGAAACACCAATCTACCTCTCTCGGTCCCTCTATAGCTGAACCCGACTGACCGTACCCATCGCAACCATGGCAGAAGTCCAGTTCGCAAAATCCTTCCTCTCAACCCTCGACCGCAAACCCACCAAGCTCTCCTCCGACTTCGTCTCTGACCCAAGGAAATACCCCTCTCAATCACCCGTATGTCTTCCCTACCCTCCCTCATTCCCCCAGGCCTAACAGGGTAGTACATTCTCCCCAAACCATCCCACCCCTTCCCGAAGCGCAATGCCACGGCCGCGGCCGCCTCCTCCCCTACCACCTTGAGCATCAACCTCAAACCAACAAAATCCTCCTCCCCTCCTCTGACGCTGCGGAACCAAGATCCCGCCCTCGTCACGGTCTTGGATCTCAAGACGCAATACGCCCAACATGCAGGCCTCGATGTGTCCAAGATCAAGCTACTGTATAACAAGCGCCCGACCTCGGATCTCAAGACGGTGAAGGACTTGCTCCCCACCGGCGCTGCTGGGGATGTCGAGCTCAGCGTGATGATTCTCGGTGGGGCAGCGGCGGGTGCAGCGGGAGAGGATATTGCGAGAGCGAGCACCCCGAAGGTGGAGGTGCCTGATCCGTCGACGGTGGCGAGTAAGGCACCCGAGAAGATGGATGTGGACAGTGGGCCGTTGAGCGAGAGCGTGGGAACGGAGAAGGCGGTGTCGAGTGTTGAAAAGGAGTTGGCTGGGGAGACGTTCTGGGGAGATTTGAGGGATTTCTTGGTGCAGAGATTAAAGGATGAGAAGGAGGGGGAGAGGCTGGTAGGGTTGTTCAGGGGCGCCGTGCGATGAGGGACATGGGGCGAGGCAATTCGAGAACAGATGGCATGGGTGGCATTATGAGCGACGATTAATGACGTGCTTCAGAGCTGCGGCTGATCGAGCTGAGCCCTTTTCTTTGTGTGTGCTGTGTCTCTTCTTTGTACGTGGTGATACTTTCGATGATGTTTATTGAGGGAGGTGATGGGTTTCCTTGGAGTGCCATCGACAAGGAAGAGATCACAGCGAGGTTTCGACGGCGTGATGCGACGACGATCATGATAGGCTTTCACTTGTCAGTTGCCACCTCGCACTCAAGGCGCACCATTCCAGCACCAACAACCTCGAACAAAACAGACACTGGACATGAGATCCGCATTTTGCTAATGATATTGGGCTGGTACCCCTTCTATCTCCAATCCACTTTTCATTCTTCCGAAAGCATTCCCACCACCACACCTTTCCATCATGTCTAAGCCCATTTCTCAACACCTTACTTACTGACAATATCAATCACAACTCCTTCCTGGCCTCCTTCTCCCTCACAAACCTCTCCCCGAACCTTTCCCTGAGCACACTCTTCATCTCCTGCACCGGATCCTTCCCCTCCTTCCTCCTCCGCTCAATCTCCCCCGCAATCTCCTCCACCATCTCATCCCACTCCTCACCGGGATCGTTCGGCAACCCCAAGTACGTCGGCAAACGCTGACTGCTCTCCCTGCTCAACCCCGGCCTGAGCTGCCCCGTTTCCCTCCCCACTTGACCCTCGGGCAACATCTTCGGCAACTTCTCCGCCATTCTATCCGCCATCCTGTCCGCGCTGCTTGGCGCGCCGGAGTGCTGTCGGACTTGGTGGGCGAGCCATGCCTTTCCGGGGCTGAGAAGGAAGGCAGAGCAGCCTAGGACGCCGACCACGGCGTAGAAGTACACTCTCGCCCAGACGACGAGGGAGTCGCCTATGTCGAGAAGAATGAATGGGGCGACGCAGAAGGAAAAACTGACTTGTGTGAGGAGGTAGGAGAGGAGGTCGTAGTACCGTTTTGTTGGCAAAGGGGTTTTGCCATCTTGAGACATGAAAAATGGGCGGAGGAGGCGGCGGGAGTCTAAGGGGGATGGTTAGTGAGGGAAAAGGGGGAAAGGGACATGTCAAGCAGGGACACGTACTTTTGGAGGTGTTTTGTAGGAAGCTGCCTAGGATAAAGGTTAGGTAGTACCCTGGATAAAAGCCGTGCCAGAATGCGCTGGTGACAAAGGTGGCCATGCTGGCGCGGAAGCCGGGCTTCTTGCCACGAGGCGTGACGCGGAGATAGACGTAGTTTCGGAGCCAATTATTGGTATTGATGTTCCAGTTTCCGAGATAGGCATGACTGTTCTGTGCGAATTCGACTCCCAATGGTTTGACATTAGTGAGACGAGACCAGTCTGCTTTGCCGGTCTTGGGGTCTACGCCCTTGAAGCCTATACCAGAGAGAATGCAGGATCCTTCAGTGAGAGACCAGACACCGTAGTACTTCATTCTTGTGGTGAACCCTAGCATGTGGAGTAGCCATACTCTACGGAGGAATCCATATGATCGATACGACTGATCCAGCACGATGTCGGGATGATACCACTTGCTGAATTCTAGGAATGCCACAATCCAGACGAGCCCCGTCAGCGCCTTATATGCTGCTGGAGTCCCTGACCTTGGTATACGCCGCGTACCACGAGTAGCAGGTGCCTTTGCCGGATCCGTTCCAGGTGGCAAGTCAAACATGCTCGTCTCCAAATACTTGCGATAATCGGCAAAATCGAACGCCGGGCCGGCCATGAGTGACGGAAAGAAGAAGACATATCCTAAGTAATCCAACAAGTTTGGCAACGATTTTAACGCACGCGACTTCTGGTAGTCATCAAGGTGCTCCGCCGGCTGAGTCCCATCATACGCATTCCAGCAGAAAGCCGTCAGCTTCATGACCAGCACCATCTGCGCGCCAGTGATATCCACCAGACCTGGATTGGCCACGATCTGCCTGTAGATATGTGAGATGGACATGTACCCCATCAGAAACGTGAAGCCGACCCATGGCATGTATGGTCCTTTGACGAACGTGCATATCGCATAGGTGCCAGCCGCGGAGAAGAGCAGGACGAATAAACCTGACCAGAGATCGAAAAGTCCAATGAGCACAAAAACTGAGACGCCAATGTTGAAGATGTTCTTGAGAAAGGGTTTGCTGTCCGGTAATCGCTTCAGCAGGCCGGCGAGCGGGTATGAGAGGAGAAAGGAGAAGATCAGCTTGAGCTCATCCACAGATGCTCCAGAGACTCCTGAGGCCCATTCGAAGGGCACGCTGATATATGGAAGCATCGTGGGGTATGTGAGATGATGTTAGGTTCTATGAGGGTCCAGATGAATCCATTGTTGAGCTTGGCAGGTTGTGTAACCTCTTTCCAGGACGATTGAAAGTAAAATGTGTCGCGATAGTGGCAGAACGAGGTCCAAGTCACGAGCTGTCAAAAGGTCTGATGACGTCGGCATCGAAACCACTCACAGCTGCCACCACAGACGCAGGGCCTGTCAAACCTGCTTCGCGGAGCACGTTTCTATCCATATCCTGAGTGTATCCAGCATAGGTATTTTCTGCCGTCTGGATTTGGAAATCATCAAGTCATCACAAGGGCGTGCACATGCTCAATCATCACATTGCCAGTCACGTGAAAGAAGCTCAAGCCTCGATCAAGCTTGAGCTTGACCAAGGCTACACACTGGAGATGACCCCTCATATTTTGACTGTCTATGAAAGATTGCACATTGTCCGTCACCCTCGTCTCCTCGTCTTGCATGGAATGCGCTCGTCTCCCCGTCTTCTCCCTGACTCGTTCACACAAGCTCGGGTCGGACCTATCCTGGACATGCGCTGATGCACTCTACCCGTCTCGGCTGTTGATCTATCGGCCCTTGGCGACACGGGCGATGATGGTGTCGTACTCGATGTCATCTGGGTCGTTGGCCTGAATGTCTGCAGCAAGACCGTTGAGTGCGCGTTTGAGAGCTTCCTTGGATGAAGAGTACATCATGCGGGGATACTAATATATGTTAAGCAGGATCCAAATCCATCTATCCCAGGATATCTTACCTGCGGCGCGTCATCAGGCACCCAGCTGATAAAGGTAATCTTGTTCCTCTTTCCCTCGCCACCAGCGCTCTCGTACTCAAAGTCGTAGACCGCGTAGCGACCGCCCATGCCCTCCTCACCGCGCTTGTTCTTGCTCTTCGCGTTCAGAAGCTTCTCCCTAAAGGTCGAGTAGTCGTCCTTGGTCGAGCTCTCTTCAACGACAATCTCCTTCCAGTCGTCTGAGATCTTGTAGATGACCCATTTTGTCGACTTGCCAAGCTTGAGGTCGTTGAAGGCTGTGATGCAGTCCGGGGTGACTGAGACTCTGTAGGCGATGGTCAGTCAATGTCGGTCTTCTGATGAGCTCTCATGGTGCAGGCTGGCGAGGCTGAGTTGTCTCGTGAGGTGATGCGGATAGTTATGATTGATCGTACCCTGATTGAGCCTTTTCAAGTCAGCATGTCTGCGATTCCTGTCGGACCGAATGCACTCTTACCATCTTTACGTTCTCTGAGTGAGTAGTGTATTTCCAAGTGCGAAACTGTGCTCTAATCAGCGGTGAACCGGTAGGGCATCAATGCAGTCGAGCGCATATTTATCTCGACTTTATTGATGCCTGGTCTGGCATTGACGTACTAGTCGATTGTATGATAGCTGACGCGGACAGTCAATTGATGTCAGGTATCAAGGCGACAGGATACAGAAAAGACAAGCTCCCCTCGTTGCTGATGGAAACGTTGGTGCTGTTTTGTCCGCTTCAACCAATCCAGTGCGGTCGCGGGGTCGAAAAGGCGGAGCCGCATCTCCCTCCCTCGGTTTGCTCACTGAGCACTAACCTCTGCCTCGAGACAAGCGAACTGTTGCCCATTATCTCACTGCTGAATTATCTCATCTTATCACGCAGTGGAGCATGCCCTTTGGGTCTCTCGCCTTTGGCCACAAGGCCTTTGTCCGCCCCTAGACTAAGTCCGCTCCTTGACCACGGCATCTACCTTTTTCGTCGTGACTGGGTCGAATGTGCGACGCAGATGCCAGAGGGAACAGAGAGTATGACCTTGGTAGTATCTCTTGATATTACATGCTAATACTGTACACCTATATCCGATTGCGCTGTATGCGATCAACAGAGTAGAGAGATTCTTTTTCCCCATCCATCTGCGCCTCTGGTATACCCGTTTGCCCTCCCCTCTTCATAACCCTTCCCCTTTCTTTACCAACTCTCTCCATCTACATCATGCCTCCCATTCCACCCATGCCGCCCATGCCTCCCATACCACCCATTCCACCACCAGGTGGGCCCTTCTCCTCTGGCGCCTCAACAATCGCCACCTCAGTGGTACCCAGTAGACTGGCTACACCGCTTGCATCCATGAGACCTGTCCTTACGACCTTGAATGGATCGAGGATACCAGCAGCGATCATGTCCACGTACTGGCCAGTCGAGCTGTCGAAGCCCTTGTTGAAGTCCTTGCCGAACTCGTCCATGAGTTTGCCTACAACCACGCTGCCCTCGGTGCCAGCGTTCTCGACGATCGTCCGGGCAGGGCGGGTAATGGCGTTCTTGACGATGCTGACACCGAGCTGCTGGTCAAAGTTGGCGGGCTTGAGATCGTTAAGCGCGTTGGCTGCGGCCTTGAGAAGAGCGGTACCACCACCGGGAAGGATACCCTCCTCGACTGCGGCGCGGGTAGCGTTGAGGGCGTCTACCATGCGGTCCTTCTTCTCGCCGACCTCGACTTCAGATGCACCACCAACCTTGATGACGGCAACGCCGCCAGAGAGCTTGGCGAGACGTTCCTGGAGTTTCTCCTTCTCGTAGTCGGAGGTGGTTGGGTCGGCCATGACACCACGGATCTGCTCGCATCGCTGCGCAACACCGTCCTTGCTGCCCTCGCCGTTGAGGATGACGGTGTCTTCCTTGGTGATGGTGATCGAGCCAGTAGAGCCGAGCATGTCAGGAGTGGCCTTCTCGAGCTTGATGTCGAGCTCGTCGGTAAAGACGGTGCCGTTGGTGAGGACAGCAAGGTCGCCGAGGATTGACTTGCGGTTGTCACCGAAGCCAGGAGCCTTGACAGCTGCGACCTGGAGCTGACCACGGAGCTTGTTCAAGATGCAGACAGCCAAAGCCTCACCATCAATGTCCTCAGCAATGATGACGAGAGGGCGGCGAAGCTGCTGGGAAGCCTCGAGAGCTGGGATGATGTCCTGAACGGCGGAAATCTTCTTCTCGGAGAGGAGGATGAGGGGCTTCTCAAACTCGACCTTCTGGGTCTTGGTGTCCGTGATGAAGTATGGGGAGATGTAGCCGCGGTCGAATTTCATGCCCTCTGTCACTTCCAGCTCGTCCTCGATCGTCTTGCCCTCCTTGACTGTGATGACACCCTCCTTGCCGACCTTCTCCATGGCGCTCGAGAGCAGCGCACCGATGTGCTGATCACCGTTGGCGGAGATGGTAGCGACCTGCGAGATCTCCTCGCTGGTGGTGATCTCCCTCTTGTGCTGTCGCAGGTACTGAACAACGGCCTCGACGGCGGCCTGGGTTCCTCTTCGCAAGTCCATGGGGTTGCAGCCGGCGGCGACATTCTTGACAGTCTCGGAGAAGATGGCGCGAGCGAGGACAGTGGCAGTCGTGGTCCCGTCACCGGCGACTTCGTTGGTTTTTGACGCGACATCCTGGAGAAGTTTGGCACCGAGGTTCTCGAACTTGTCCTGTAATGAGATGGCCTTTGCGACAGTCACACCGTCTGTGCGATATCAGTATCGGTCAACGACTTCCTTGCGTGCTTATACGAACCCTTGGTGATCTTAGGTGAGCCATAGCTGGACTCGATGAGGACATTCCTTCCCTTGGGACCAAGAGTAGTAGCGACGGCCTTTGCAAGAGTCTCGACACCATTGAGCAATGCTTGACGACCTTCGACGCCGAACTTGAGCTCCTGTGAATTATCAGCATTCTGCAAGGCTTGGTTGACTCGCTTGACCATTCCATACCTTGTGAGCGAATCTTTGCTGCACGAGCGAAGCTGCTCTCCGCGATGGAGCTTTGAGAGCCGAAGCTCGGGCAGTGGATGTGAGAGCGCGCTGCATGACCCTGTGTATGAGTGAAATATAGCACCGAGATTGCCAATGAGATGAGAAAGCTCCTGAACTCCTGCTAGAGATGGTAGTGTGGGAATTGGATAGGTGTTGACGAAGAAGCCGTGGCTAGAATCGGCGAGCAAAAAAATATGACAGGAGCTCTGGAAACTTCTCCAGCCATTCCCGCATCTCGCAGAGCCGAGCAGATCTGGGGGCTGACCCTAACCCTAGATCCGGGACGGACGCCGCCGACCTTCTCCATTGACAGGCGTGCAACAATGCATAACAAGAAAACTATACACCGAGTCTCCTTGACTTATCGGTAGCTGGAAGTCACAAACAAGTGGTAAGGCAAATGCTGCGACGGTGAATCATTGCTTGACCGGCTTCGACTACCACACGAGACGCATCGCTAGCTATCATGAATATACTGGGGAAAGGAATTTGGCAGTAAACTACCACTATGAGTGAACCTACTCCATGCGCCTACCACAATGCAGTCTGTGATTAACCATTCTCACTACCACGAGCCCTCAAAAAATCCGCAAAAACAAGAAAAGCGCCTAATGCGGCCGCAAATCTGGTAGTCACCGCCCGTCACGCAAGAATGTCTGGTGCATCAGTCAGTATCATCCAGGTTTACGAGACAGATTGTAGTAGTCACGTACCTCTCGGCGAAGTAACCACCAGCTTTGGTGCCGCATGACGCGGAATCGTAAAGGTCGTAATGCGTCGTGTGGTAGTATCGTCAGGCACGCTTGTAGGGTACTGGGTCTAAGCCTGGTATTCAATAAAGTTGTCGACGTCGAAGCCAGTTGCAGCAGAGACACCGCCATGACCTGGGAACAGCTCGACCTCATCGTGGCCTAGGGCATCGTCGAAGTGCTTTCCGAAACTATCAGGCATGGCTTCGTCAGCGATATCGGTCCCGAAGGGGTCGGTCATGAGCAAGGTCTTGCGTGGATCGATGGCGTCGACGGTGGTAGCCATGTCGACTTCGTTGTTGTTGGTGATCAGTGGGGCCGAGGGAACACTTGACTTGCCACTATCCTCAGTGGACATGGCCTGGGAGATGGTGGGGCTGACGGTCATGCTCTGACGATCATCTGGGCCCGTGTGGGTCCTAGCGACACTGCCTTGGCTCCCGGCATGGCCGATTTCGTACTTGGTAGTGAGTGAGTGGGTAGAGACTGATTGTACCCAATATTTGCGACTGCCTCCAGGCACTGGTACGGTGACTGTAGTGCTTGTCGGACCAGGATTGCTGTAAAGATAGTTGTTGTGGACGGAGTGGTAGAAGAATTGCTCTCCATTTCCATACTGAAGCGCGAATGTCTTCATCCAGTGGGTCATGACCGGACCAAAGTTGATTGCGTTGCCGTTGACATCCATGGTGCACCTGGCGGTGATCTCTTCTGTGGCCCCATTGGCAGCCCAGCAGAAATCTAAAGGGATCAAGGGTCCGGTATAGCCCGGGAAAGGGGCAATGTGGCCGTTGATGCTGACAGGAACAGTCGAACGATCGAAGTAGTTGCCCCAGACATTGACACCCAGAGTAGTGATGAAGATGTCCTTGATATCAACTAGACCATTTGCATCAGGCTGCGCATTGCCATTTAGGCAGTACTGGATGTTTGCGAGGCTGTACTTGTTCGGCATCTCGATCTGAGAGGAAGAGGAGCTCGTCTGTGGGGTGTCGTAACCATGTTCGCCTCCGCCAACGGCATCGCTCGAACTGAACGAAGAGTTCCCGTAATGACCCGTCCCATACTGATTGACATGGTTGTCGAACTGGCCGAGGTGATCGCGGAGACGTTCTGAGTGCATAGACAATTTGACTACGCGAGAGCCTGAGTCTTCGTAGGCGGCAGGACTCTCAACGATGTCCTCGATAGAATTGACGATATTGTCTGGGTCGATCTTGATTCTTGGCTCAGGAGACTTGTTCGGGATGGTCTCGAGCATACTGCTGCGATCGTCAGGGGTGTACTCCTGGTCGTCGAGGTGTAGCTCGTTGTCGCCCTCTTCTGGTGTATCATCCCTGTAATCATCTTTCTTCGTAGACTTGGGCTTGCGTCCGCTACGACGGGGCTGCCTCTTCTTCTCAGCCTGCGTCGCGGGCAGAACCTTGGTCACGGCTTTTGTGGTGGACTTTGAGGGAGTGACGAGCTTGTTGGGGTGTTTGGGCGTGGCGGGAGTTGACGAGACCATGGCAGTGAGCTTCTTAGATCTTCCGGCACGACCGAGCTTGGGAGGGACTTCTTGCCCTTGTGCTTCTCGAGCGGCACGAACTTTGGTAAGATGCTGGCGGACTGCTTCTCCAGTAGAGCCGACTGAGACGTATTGGATGGCAGCCTGGAGTGGTAGTTCGATACCAGCTTTGTCGGATTCGTGGACGATCGCAAGGAGTAGGAGCTGGTCTTTATCGGCTAATTCGAGAGTTAGTTGAAGGACTGTAATGTGTGTGAGGGGACCTTACCGTCCCAGCTGACAAGCTTGCGCGGCTTGCCATATGCTCCACGCTTCTTTCGCTCAGTTGGATTAGGCTTTGGCGTGACGCTGGACTCCGCCATGATGTGGTGATGTATAAGGATATATGAGAATAGATGAGATAGATAATGGAGGTACTGATCTTATGAAGCTGAAAGAGATAGTGGGATGAGTCGAGAGTGAACAGACACACGAGGACTATTGCCCTGCAACAGATGGAAAGAAGAGAAAGGAAGAAGTGATCGACTGGATAACCGCGCTATGATAGTCAACTGGCCGGCTCGAGCATGTGAAAGACAATGCTATTGAGCAACTGTAGTGAATCACAATTCTGTTGAGTATTAGCCTGGCTACTTGTGACAATTGCTGTAAGGGCATTGAGACGAATCGTGGTCAATTGATGACCATACGCACGTGTGCTTCATAATGAGCAGAATCGAATATGAAGTGGACCGAGCATTGTCCTCGTGTTGTCGCGGACGGTCTGACGGTCGTAATGATGGCGATTGTTATGTAGCAATGGTGATGTACTAAACCAAGTCGATTGTCCAAGAAGCAGAGTGAGCCTCTCCTTACTGTTACCTGGTGACGGAATAGGACCCTTACATTCCTCGAAACAGAGCTCCAAGATATAGTACAAGCCGCTAGAAGAGACGAGACCGGCAGATCTATCTTTAGGCGTTCGTTGACACTCATCAGCAGAATCGAGATGGTGCGGGACAGATCGCAATGTCGACAAAGTAGCGTATTCCTCCCCATCGACGTACATCCACGCCGCGCTGCACGTATATGGGATTTGGATTTGAAGGAGAGTAAGAGCACCATGGCGATCGACGCATGCAGCCGTATTGAACCTGCTTACGGTCTCTCAAGGAGCAGCGTATGGGTAATTTGTGAGGCAACGTCAGATGCTCGATCGATACAACTTTCGCAGCGAAGATTGGAGAACAGACAAGGAGATGTAAGAAACTTATTGCCTGAGTGCGATAGCAATTGCCAGCCAACACAGCCGTTCGCATGAGCAAAACTCATGTCAATCCTGCACCATCATCCCACCGTCCTGTCGCCAATGCATGTCGGACCCTAGACTTGTCGTTATGCCCAAAGGAACGCCTTCAGTCCTCATCAGTAGCGTCTTCGGCCTTGATGGCCCCGGCGCCCTCTTGTTTTTCCTCAGTGGCCACATCCTGAACGTCTGCATCCTTCTTGTCCGCATCCTTCTTAACAGCAGTCTTTGAACGCTTCGTCTTCGTACCGTCCTCCTCGTCACCGTTGGCATCACCTGCCTTGCGCTTGGTCCCCTTGGTCTTGCTTTACCTGAGTTAGCCAGCCGATGTAACACGAATCGGAGTACAACTTACCCTCCTGTGACGCCACCCATCTCCTTTAGTCTTCCAATGCGATTCTTGACGGCTTTCGGGGTGCAGTCGAGCTCGCTTGCCACAGCATCGTAGTTGACGGTGACGCCGCATGTCTTGATGATGGCTAGTAGCAGGTTGCGGTCGCCATCGGCTGCAGGTTTCATGAGCATTCGACGCCGATAAGTAAGGAGAAGCTTACCGTCCCAAGTCATCTTCTGGACCATATTGCCTTCTGCGTGTATGTTCGATGACTAACGAGTTTTGGTTGTCGGATGTTACTGAAGATGAAGGACACTCGAGTAGCAATGATATGCTGTACTGTATGGAGAGATGTTGTTGGATGAGGTGGAGTGAGCGGAGTAAGAAACGCTCAAGTAGTCGAATTAGGATGAGAGACTAGTGGTGAAGGAGAGAGTGAAGCTGGATGGGTGGTAAAGAGAAGTCATCAACCACCTGCAGAGCTTTCACATGTGCAGCTGTCACTGGTAGGTTCGTTCACGTTTGGTACTGGTTGCGACAGCGAAGTTGGGTTTCGTCATATTAGCAAACATGTCGCAAGGTCATCACAGCGATCAATGGCACAAGCAAGAATTTCGGTCATGATTGATGGGTTTCAAGGATGGACAAACTGGTAGGAGATAGCGGTGTCCTCACCTCTCGGCCACGCGACAAAATGATTGGCTGGCGGGTCTGTGGCAAAACCACTTCATGCGGCAATGCAACAAGGCCAACATCGCTTTACACATCGACGAAATTATTTAACGAGTCGAGCTGGGTCTCTTTACATCAGATAATGGCTAGCTCAAAGAAAGTAGAAACCGCAAATATAGCACTATCATCGACCATGTGCATGGAATCGCTAGGAATACCACCGTAATGCTGCATGTCAGGGCCCATGTCATAGCGATCCATCGTTCGCAATGCTGTCCGGAAAGGCTTCTTCGAGGAAAGCTCCAGGACAAGAATGCCTTTCACCGCATCTCACTCATCATTCTCGATCTTCCCCTCGTCGACCTCGACCTCCACCTCGACCTTTCCGACATCCTCGAACATGACCTCGTCCTTCTGCTCGGCGCCCGCTCCTTCGTCGGCATCGGCGCCGTCTTCGTCGGAGAGTTCCTGCTTGACCTTCTTTGCGCGCTTGTTGCCTTTGGCGGGAGTGGCGGCCTTTCTTTTTTTCTGTTCCTTCTGCGCAGCATCGCCGGTAGGGCTATCGTCGCCAGAAGCACCAGAGCCAGTATCCTTGACGGCATTCTTGGTCTTGGGAGTCTTCGGGGCCTTGGTTCCTTTAGCCTTGGCGGTGGTAGCGGCGCCGGTGCCCTGCAGCTTCTTGTTGGGAGCGACGTTGTACTGCTTGAGGAGCCGAGAGTAGCGCTTATTGCTGGTATGAACTTAGCGTAGGTGAAACGGAGGAGGATGCAAAGCGACCTACGCTGCACCACCACTGACGATGTCACAGCTGACAGCGACCTCGTCCCAGTCAATCTAAATGTGTCAGTATTGCTAGTCGTAGTGTGACAACTTATGTTGCACGCACCTTGCCCTCCAAGTGCTGGATAATGGCGACCAGGAGCTTGACGTTATCGTCGGAGAGAACAGACTCGCCTGTGGGCATAGTGGATGCTTCGCTGAAATTGTTGGGTGCCTTTGTTTTGAGATACTGTCGAAGTAGTTGTAGATGTTGACGTGGAGAGGTGTTGCGATGTGGATGGAAGAATTGAGAGAGAGTAGCGAGGGGAAGGCTGGTTTTATGTCTTTCACTTAGGCAGCAGCACGCATGTGATGACACTCAGTGAAGTGAAAGACTTGACTCTACTCACCAGCATGTGATGCTTTTTCACTGTGAGAACAATCGGTTGAGACCCACCTCTCATAAATCGAGCTAACGCCATGTTTCCGCGATTCGTGAGCGTCACGCATGTGATAGCAGTAGCCGTGGGATTGAAGAAATCGAATGGATATCCTGATGGGAAAGGCTAACGGCTCTTGCTCTTTTGCCCCTTGTTGGCTTTGCCATTGACGCCAATAGCTTTCGGATTGATGCCCTTGCGCTTCATGACGGCCTTTCTCGCCTTCTCTATGTACACTCGGTCCTCCTCGCTGTCGAACCCACCAAAGTCATCCTCGTCATCAGTCTTGCCATCTTCGGACGTTATTGGGGTCCTGTCGACTGGTACGTGGTCTGTGGTGCCGTTTGTAGCAGCGCCGTTAGTCTTGACTTGACCTTGTGCTCTGACAGCGTTTGGTGGCGTCGGACCTGTCTTTTTGAACTTGGCTACGAAAAAACCATCGACGTTGTAAGCGTGAGGGTAATAACGACGAGTCATCTTCAAGCTTGGATGGAACTTCTTGCCCCTATAGCTAGTGAAACCTTCTTTGCCGAATACCAGACCTGTCTCCACGAGCTTGACATTGGGCCTTGTGTTGAGCACGTATTGCACCACCTGCTCGTTCTCCTCGATCGTGACACTGCAAGTGGAATAGACAATGTAGCCTCCAGTGCTGCTTGCATGATCCACCGAATCTACAGCAGCCAGCAGCAACTGTTTCTGAAGGTGCGGTAGCTTCATGAAATCGGCTTCGGTCTTGTTCGTCTTGACGCTTGCATCCTTCGCGATGACTCCGGTACCGGAACACGGCGCGTCGAGCAGTATCCGGTCAAAACCTCCCATGACTCTTGGGAATTCCAGCGCGGAGTAGTTGCAAACGATAGTGTTTTTCACACCAAGACGATGTATGTTACCAATAAGAGCTTTGGCTCTGTCCTTATTGCTATCGTTTGCGAAAATGCTTCCGGTGTTCCGCATAAGAGCAGCCATGTATGTCGTTTTGCCACCTGGCGCGGCAGCCATATCCAGGCATCTCTCGCCTTCTTGCGGCGCTAATGCCATGACCGGAAGGAAAGATGACGCTGCTTGAAGGATGTAGTGACCAGCCAAATACTCCGGCGTGGCTCCAAGTGGGACTTGAGACTCGAACACCTGGAGACCGACCTTGCTCCATTTTCCAACTGGCTCCAATGTGACTCCTCTATTGATCAGTGCATGCGCCAGCTCTCGCCTATGTGTTCGTAATGTGTTCGTCCGGATAACCAGTGGCCGGGGAGTCTCGTTTGCATCAAAGAATGCTAGAGCTTCGGTCGGTGGGAACAAATTCCAGAGCTTCTCTGCAAGGAACCTGGAGTAGCCATAATACGTGCAAACGTCGTCCATGAGTTGGTTGATATAGTCGGCCCTTGATTTCCCCTCCTCCGCTAATTTGCTGAAGTCTGTGAGGACTCTTGTTGTTTCGGTGATCCGGTTGCGCACCATTTGCAAGTCTGGTGCAACCAATCCCTTGTTCGGATCCTGCGTGATATCTGCAGAAATGTTGGTTTGTAGAGCAGCATCTGCCAGCTCTGCCTCCGCCTCCTCTTCCTGTCGAGCGGTCTCTGTGTCCAGCTTCCGCGAGAGTCCTTCGATATTCGCAGCTGTAAGCATCTCCTCAGCGTCAGATGCATCCTCATCCTCAGACCACATGGCTCTTTGTACGTCTGGATCGTCTGAATCGACGAACTCATCGTCCTCGAGTGATTCGTCGTCCGAGCCGTGAGCATCCATGCCTCCTACACCGTCGCTAATGTCCCCAAGGTCTTCGAGATCTTCCAAGTCTTCAGCGTAGCTTTCCATACCGCCGTCTTCCTCATCATCAAGCAGATCCTCTTCTGGAGGTGGTGCTGATTTCTTTGGCTTGGCAGACTTCCCGTTGACGCCATTGCTCACGAACGAACCTTTCGTGGCGGACTTTGCTGCTGAGTTCTTCACCTTCCCGTTGACATTCTTAGCAGCTGGTACAATCGCTGACTTTCCAGTCTTCAATTTCTTGGTTTGTTTTTGGTCGGCTTCTTGCGATCTGCCGAGCTTTCGCTTCTTCTCAAATTTGGACTCGTTCAGGGACTCGGGAATACCCTGCTTCTGCATGCGTCGACTGGGAGCCATCTGGAGTACGTGGTGGACAAAATTCTGCTGAAGAGGTGGTTTCAATGCTCCCGACTGCACAAAGCGGAGAGTCCTCCGTCGGCAAAAAATTGATTTTCTGCCAGCCGCGAATCCAAAGGCGGTGAAACAGCTCGTGCTTGGTCCACACAACTTCAATTGATTTTGACAAGCTGCAATTTTCGGAATCACCGTCGTCGACAAGCACCACACAACAGCAACAATGGCACCAAAAGAGAGCGCAAAGGGTACGAAACCATTGGAAACGAGCAGAAACTCATGAGACGCTTGTATATTCCATTCTGAGCAGGGTCTGACACTGTACAGGCAAGAAGCCCTCGAAGCCATCATCCAAGGCCAACCAGGCCGCAAAGGCGACTCTTCGAGGCGTATGTTCACCACCTTGAGGCGTGTCAGCCAGCATGAAAGAATTGCACCGCTGACGGCCTGCTCTACAGGTCAACTCGCACAAGGTCCGTAAGGTCAGGAACTCGACCACTTTCCACCGCCCGAAGACCCTCCAGCTCTCCCGCGCGCCAAAGTACCCTCGTGTCTCCGTGAACAAGGAGCAGGGTGTCAACCAGCACAAGATCCTCATCCACCCTCTTAACACCGAGAGTGCGATGAAGAAGATTGAAGAGCACAACACCCTGGTGTTCATTGTCGACACCAAGGCGAACAAGAGGCAGATCAGGGAAGCCCTCAAGAAGCAGTACGACGTGGACTGCGTCAAGATCAACACCCTCATCAGGTACGAGAGACCAATGATCTTGAATACCGTGCGCTATTTTAACACATGATAGGCCCGATGGCACCAAGAAGGCTTTCGCCCGATTGACCCCAGACACGGACGCTCTCGACATCGCAGCCAGCAAGCTCGCCATCGTCTAAGCATTTGAAACGCGGGAGCGGGTCGGCGTTGATATCCTCGCGCAGAGTAGTGCACTCGCGCAGAATGAAACAAAGTTCAATACCCCATCTACTTCGATCTCGTGTGACCATGAACTCCACGCTAAGCAATTTGCCCCAAGATTTCCGCCTCCTTCGCCTTGTTCCCACTTGCACTGAAGCACAGCCTGACCATGGCCTTTCCCTCTTCCTTTCCGATACTGCCAGCTTTGACCTCGCCCACAATCCCTTCGCCCTTTCCGTTCCACATCTCCCAGAACCTCGCCGCCCTCCCTAGCTCTGCTCCACCATCCACCTCCTTCAGACCTTGCTGCAGAACCAGAATGTTCAGCGCCATCCTCTTCGCACCGTACTCGTCCATAGCTGGCACCTGCTTGGCCGATCTGACCAGCGCTTCATCGACCATGCCCGCCAATTGCGCAACACAGGCACTGTAATTCCCTTCGGGTAATCTTGTGGCGAGCTCGTTATCGAAACCCAGCACTATCTTGTTGAGCTGGAGAATCGAGGGATCAGGTTCATTGTAGGGCTGGTTGAGCCAGTACGTCGTCGAGAGAGCGCGATTGATGCCCACGAGGGTCTGCAAGCGGAGTTCGAGGTGGAGAGTGCGCAGGATAAGTGCTGAGAGGTTCGAGAAGGAGGAGAGCAAGGAGTCGAAGTCGTTGGCTGTGTCGTTCGATAGGGGAAGGTACGGTTCGCTCGAGGTGCTGTCCGTCCATGGTCGGTTCTGGTGCGCTGCAAGAGACGTGGAGGTGTTCGCACGTGGGTCAATGTGGCGGAGGGTGGTGAGGCGGGTGACGAACCAGAGGGAAGACGTGGAGAGTGTGGCGAGTTGACGGATGGATTTAGGAGACGTGAGGAGGTCGTCTTCTACGAGAGTAGTAGATTGAACGAGAGTGATCAATGAAGTCGTCTCTTGGTTCCAGAGGTCGGTATTAGCAGTCGAAGGAGAATTCACGAGCTGTTTGACAAGAGGGAGAAGATCGCCTCCTTCTGCAAGGGATGCGGCTTTGCGGCGTGTCCGTGAGGCGCTGTTGTCGGGTTGAGGTTTGGTGATGATCGTGCGGTAGATCTCGTTGAAGCGATTGTAATGGCTCCGAATCTGACCAAGGATGAGCTCGGTAAAGGATTGGTTTGGTGGAAGCGAGATCAGCATGCGGCAGAAGGAGTTGATGAGCTGGAAAAGCTCGATCGTGCTCTTGAAGATGGGCTTGGTCGCCTGGGTCGACCATTTGGGATCTTCTTGGAAGGCATCCGACTGGCTGTAAGCTGCACCGCATGCCTCCGCTAAAGTCTCCTCCATCTGTGGCTCGAAGACATTGATCAAGAAGTCGTCCAAGAAAGATGTGAGTGTGCTGACTGCTACATCCGAGTTAGTAGGTACTACCTCCTTCAGTCTTGTCAAGAATGAGAGCGACGGAGGTAGCAAGCTGCTCATGTTGAAGACGCTAGGTTCAACAAGCAATTTGTGTCCGGTAGCTGACCTATCAATGGCTTTATTAGGGTCATCGAGGCGGTCAACCGAAGCCAGGCCATGAGAGACTAAACCTGGTACAGATGCCTTCAAGATAGAATCTAGGTCATCACGCTCCGTCGACAAGCTCGTGGAGTTCTTGTCTGTGTCCGCAAGCTTGAACATTCGCCTGTTCCTGTCCCTTGCATGTGGACGGAACATGTTCGCATTGATATCATCGTCGAGTCGCGATCTGCTGCTGAGATCGCCAGTACTCGAAAGGTGATCATGAAGCAGTGATCGGATCTCGCTCTGGTAAAGCTTCCAGAGTTCGTTGAATGATCTTAATAGCGATGTGTCTCGCTCGCCATGTCGCCTCGAAATGCCACCAATGACTTCATGTGCAACGCGATGACCCTCGGCAATCGCTTCGAATCGTGCATAGAGAGATGATAGCATATCTTCGACAATTTCGCGCCTGAGCTCATCGTCCTGCCACATCGTGGTGAGATTGGGTCTCTTCCCACCAGACATGCGCATATTGTTCGGGTGTCGCTGCTCGACCTCGACGTAGCACTTCTCGACAACTCTGAAAAGCTCCACGGGCATTCGCTGCTCAATGGCGTCCACGGCAACATCGAGCCTGCCCATCCTGCTCAGCGACTCGATGAGTAGATGAATGTAAGAGAAAGAGTCGGCCTCGGGATTGCGTCCTGAGTCCTCCTTCAGTGGTTGCACGAGATCAGCAGAGTCCAAGAAGCGGTACAGTTGCCTCTTCTCGCTCCCAATCGCGATTATCTCGGTTCCTGTTTGACGTGCAATGTATCGCTTCCACCGCTCTTCGCAGTATGGACTCTTCAAGTAAAGATGGCTGTGCAGCTCCTCGATAAGTATGTCTATGATTGAATGCTCCTGATTTCCAAGATATACCCGCAGGTCGCTGAGAGCTCCAATCTCTTCCATCTCCGGCTTGCGCATGAGCTTAAGTGCTTCTTGTAGTGTGTCCACTGCTCCCAAGAATCTCTTTTCCGATATCTGCGCCTCTATTTTCTCTGGCATTCCTCGCACCTCCTCGATGTGATTGAGCATCTGCAGCATTTGGTCGTAGTTCTGGCTTGAAGATGCGAATGCTTTGAGCTCTGGTCTGTTCACACTCAGATTACCCTTCGCTTCGACGAGTGATGCTTTCAGCTCCCGGACGCGTGATTGAGAGAGCTGTAGACTGGCTTGGATCTGATGGAAGGTACCAATGGAACTGTTGAATCCCTGATGGTGCTCGTTTACAATCGCCTTCAAGGCACTCTGTAATTGTTGGTGAACCTGTCTGAAGCCATCATACTGGTCGGCAAGACCTAGGGAACTCTGGTCCATGAGCTGAAGAGCGACCTTGACCGGCACACATGAGTCTGATGACATGAAGGCCCATTGTTGCTCGATATACCGCAATATGTCTGCTCAAGTTCAATGTTTGTGCTTCCAGCTCATGCTCCTCTGGCCTACCTTCGACGTTTCTTGCACTTTCTGTGAAGTTTCGTGCGGGACGACTCCTACTACGACTCGAATCCCATGCACGTTCTCCGCTTCGTCGATTCGCCTGTCTTCGCTCCAAGTATGAGGGGCCAGTGACGCGCGCAGGCTGTGTTGCTGTGCCGAAACCACCGTAGCCGCCTGGGCCTCTTGACTGGCTGCGCCCGTCTGTGCTGGTATCACGGCTGCTTGTGTCGAGATCATAGCGATTGCCAAGCCCGTTGCCGTACCCATTCGTGTATCCCCCATTCTCGCGCATCCACGACATGGTGGTGGAGTTGTATGCGTGAGGCCGTATGCTACTGTATCATTTTCATGACGACTGCTCAAAGCCAGTACAGCTTGGAAGCAAGCATTGAAATCCGTTATCTAGGTTGAGATCTATTCGAGGTCACGAATGTTGCAAACAAACGAATCTACATCATTCCATGTCAAGGTGGTCCGGAGGAGCTACTACGGTTAGCCAAATGCACTTCGCTTTGACAGATCTCGCTCACTTCACAACGCGATGTGAGCTTCACATGCGAAGCTTTTTCCACCAGCTCCCTGCCAGACTACACTATATCGCATTGTACCTCGAGCATCGCCCTCACCACTCGATTGCTGCTCAACAACTCGTCCATCCCAAAATTTCACAGTGTATCTCGGTATCACTGGCGGAACTTTCAGACAAATGATGAGGTGTGACCGGTAACATTTCAGCTGCGCTGCATCAAGTTGCGCCAATTCACAGTCGGAGCGAGATCTCGCGCATACCGGCTTGCATTGATCGGACAACATGGCGGCGGTAAAGCCTCACACCAATGGCGTCAATGGCCACGCCGGCTCACCCGAGCCTGGCGCTGACTTCGCGCGCTTCTCAAACATCCCCCCTGCGATGGATATTCCTGTCTCAAGTGGAGATGCTGAAGAAGCTGTGGAGGTTGATCTCGAAGACTTAATGGACGACCCAACAGAGTTGTGTACGCTACTTGAGAACGAACGGGTAGCGAAGACATATTGGCTCACAATTGCGCTGGCGTATGCGAAGCAGAAGAAGCTGGATCTTGCAATCGATATCTTGAATCGCGGAATGTCTTCATTATCTCGACAAGACGATAGGTTATCGATGCTGTCGTGTCTTTGTTGGATCATTCTTTGGCAATGTCGAGATGCTCCTCGACTGAAGCCGCAGGACCAGAATGAAGCAGAAATTCGTCTCAAGGATCATTTCATTTCAGCGGCGACTGCCACGTTGAACGATGCATCGAGGATCAACCCGACCTACCCCCCTCTTTTCCTTGCGCGTGGCGTTCTCTACCTGCTCAAAGCCGCACTTCACTCCACCAAACAGGGATTGGCACCGAGGACACAGGCAGAAAGAGTAGATATGCTCCAGCAAGCTACAAAGTGTTTCGACGATGCATTGCGCTCTTCTGGGGGTCGCAACATGATGGCAGTCATCGGGAAGGCACGAACGCTGTTCTCGCTTGGTAAATATGCCGAATCATATCTTGCGTACCAGACTGCACTAGAGCGTGCTCCAGACATGTACGAGCCTGACCCGCGAATCGGGCTTGGATGCTGTCTTTGGCAGCTGGGGCACAGAGATGAGGCAAAGACTGCTTGGCATCGAGCTTTGGAAGTCAATCGGGATTCCAAGGTAGCAAATGTCCTGCTGGGCTTGTATCATCTCGATGCTAGTGCTAAGTTCCACACGTCCGACCCTGAGTTCAAAGACCACTATCAAAAAGCCATGACACAGTACAATCAGACGGCTTTCAAGATGGACAATCGATTCCCCCTCACGTGCGCGACATTCGGCAACTATTTTCTGCTTCGCAAGGCCTGGCCAACGCTGGAACGCTTGTCACGTCAAGCTATTGACTACACCGATGTCAATGCGATTGCAAGTGATGGCTGGTATTTGTTGGCTCGCAAAGCGCATTATGAAGAGAACATGCCAGAAGCCAACGACTTCTACAATCGTGCGGACCAGGCACGCGGTGGCGACGAGCGTGGTTACCTGCCTGCCAAATTTGGCGCAGC
Source organism: Elsinoe necatrix (assembly GCA_033846785.1). NCBI lineage: Eukaryota > Fungi > Ascomycota > Dothideomycetes > Myriangiales > Elsinoaceae > Elsinoe > Elsinoe necatrix. Next base: position 1,130,460 of record JANZYI010000008.1, read on the forward strand.
TCAGCTGAAGGTTGTACTTAACGACTTCGCTGGTGCAAAATTCCGTCTGGAGAAGATCACGTCGCAATCGAAGAACGTCGAAGCCTTGACATTGCTGGGCATCCTTTACGCCGAAGAGTACTTTTCCGAGCAGAATGCTGTAATTAAAGAGGACAAGACTGCTGAGATGAGGAAGGCAATCAAACTGCTTGAGGAAGTCAGAATGCAATGGAAGGACAGCAAGAAAAAGCTCTCGCCTGACGCGAATGTGCTACTCAACCTTGCGCGTTTGTACGAGCTCGAGGCGCCAGACAAGAGCTTGCAGTGCTTACAACAGGTCGAACAGATGGAGCTTGACCAGATCCCTGACGAGGAGCGACCAGATGATGCTGAGGATGAGGCTGCAGAGAACGCCATCTTGCGAGAGTCTTTGCCTCCTCAACTGATCAACAACATCGCTGCATTCCAATTCTCAGCAGAGAGATACCAACAAGCCAGAGAACTCTTCCAGAGCGCTCTGAACGGATGTGTCAAGATTGGCGATAAGGACGACGAGATTGACACCGATGCTCTGGTAACGACGATCAGCTACAACCTAGCACGGACATACGAGGCGGAGGGAATGCTTGCCGAAGCTCGTAAGGTCTACGAGGGATTGTTAGATCGTCATCCATCCTACGTCGATGCTCGCATCAGGCTGGCGTATATTCTGCTCAGGCAAGACTCCACTGAGGCTGGTCCGAAGGTGATCAAAGAGCTCTTGGATACTTATCCGGCCAACCTTGATGTTCGTGCGCTATACGGCTGGTACCTGCGTCGTTCCAAGAAGAGGACATTAAATGTGGCCGAGGATCAGGAGCAGCGTCACTACAAGCACACACTACAGCAGTATGACAAGCATGACAAGTACGCTCTGACTGGTATGGGCAATATCTTTCTTCAATCTGCTCGAGAGATGAAACGCGACACCGATCAGGACAAGGAAAAGCGGTCCAAGCAGTATCAGCGAGCAGTCGAGTTCTTCGACAAGGCGTTGCAACTGGATCCCCAGAATGCCTATGCGGCTCAAGGTCTCGGAATTGCTGTTGTCGAGGAGCGCAAGGACTTCAGTGGTGGCATTCAGGTCTTCAGCAAAGTGAAAGACAGCATCAAGGACGCTAGCGTTTTCATGAATCTTGGGCACGTCTTCTGCGAGCTCAAGCAATACTCGCGAGCCATTGAGAGTTACGAGATTGCCTTGTCGCGAGACAAAGCCAACGATCCACAAATGCTTTCATGTCTGGGTCGTGTGTGGTACTTCCGTGGCAAACAGGAGAAGAGCTTGCAAGCACTGAAGACCGCACTGGACTACACCAAGAGCGCTGTCGAAGCGGCACCAGATCAGATGCACATACGTTTCAATGTTGCCTTTCTGCAGACACAAATCGCTTCCACAATCTACGCCCTTCCTGAGACTGGTAGGAGCGTGGCTGAAATTGAGGCGGCAATGGCCGGTCTCGAGGAAGCCATCGAGGCTTTGCCAGAAATCGCCAAGTCACCGAATCCACCATTTCCCCGCAACGACATCGAACAAAGAGCCAACATGGCCCGGAACACCATCAGAAAGCAACTTGAGCGTGCATTGGCAAGCCAGCGTGATTACGAAAACAAGAATGCGGCCCGGTTGGAAGAGGCTCGCAAGGCTCGCGATGCAGAAAAGCAGCGCAGGGAGGCAGAGAAGCAACGGGTGCTCCAACAAGAGGAAGAGCGTCGACAGAAACTGCGTGAGGAGCGTGAACGAATGATGGAGCAGGACCGCAAGCTTGCTGAGATCAAAGCGGAAGAGGATAGGCAGCGGGCCGAAGCTGAGCTTACGACGGACGAGGAGACCGGAGAGAGACGGAAGCGCGAGAAGAAGAAGGTTGGGAAGCGAAAGAAGAAGGGTGACGACAGTGAGATCGAGTCGGATGGTTCAGAGGCGGAGGGAGGTAGGAAGAGTCGGGCACGCACATCAAGCTTGACACCAGCAACGGGTGAAGATGCTGCTGAGAGGCCAAAGAAGAAGAAGCGGAGAAAGCTTGAGCGCAAGAGCGCCAAGACCAACTCAAAGTTCAAGAGTGCGGAGAAGATTGTCGACAGCGATAGCGAAGACAATGCCCCTGGCAAGTCAGGCTCCGAGGCCAGGGATACTTCACTTGCGGATGTGGAGATGGCAGATGGCGAAGAGGTCGCGCAGCGGCGCAGGAACAAACCCTCCCGTATTGTTGACGATGACGACGAGGAAGACGAAGGAGGGGTCAACGGCACGAACGGAGCGAATGGAATTGGAGCTGCGGACAGCGATGAAGATTGAGCGAGATCAATCCACGGTTGTTCGAATCAACCGCTTCGACGACGCATTCTCAGTGGTCCGTCAAATGCAAGTGTCCGACGCCGCAGGGGTCTTGTTGTAGAGCTGCTTCTCTGCCGGACGCAACGTGGTGGATCGAGCGATCAATGAGGTAGACTGTGCTAGGGACACTATGAGGCAACATTTGCGACTCATTTAGCTTTGACGGACCTGGTTCCTGGCATCTCGGTGGCCCTGCTTCGTCCAACGGCGATTGTCTACCGTCCGTTCAATCCAACGGCAGCTCATGCTCGCAGCACTTTAATTGCTTTTGCACTCAATTGCAGATGTAATCTGCTCAATTGCAGTATTTGACTACCAACATCAGCATTGAGCTTGGACGGTCCGAACATTCAGCCGCAACATGCTTTACCGCTCCTGCAGGTCCTCGGCTTCTTCCAACTACAAGTCTATACCATCCTCGATACCCTCCAAACTTGTTGAGATGCAGACATTCACTATGCACTGGCGGGTCTGCTCAACATTACTGGAAGAGATAGCCCAATCAAATTCATCAACCAACATCTTTACTCTCGACTAACACAACTACCGGGCATGAAAGATTTCAAATAGCCAATCTGGTAATGTATACCACCTTTAATAAACTCGTCCTATATCGGTGGACAGCGGCAAGGTTCTCTTATAATCTTGCCTACTTCGAAGCCCACATGATTTCTCCCCTGTCCTCTCTTCGTTTGCTTCGTCTCGTTCTGCTTGGAGCAACATGGCAGCTTCAGCGAAGGGATTTGTTTTCCTTGCCCTGATCGGCATCAATGTTCTTGAAGTGACAGCAGCGCCTCGATCATGGCGAGCTCTCTTGAGGAGACAAACATCGAACGACAACGACAACTTCAGACACTACTCAACAGAAAGTGGTAAGACCGATGAAGGATCGCTGACGCATAGCAGAAGAAAAACAAGAACGACGGCCAGTAGCGGAAGCAGTGGCAGCGATGACGCTACTCCAACTTCTGCCGTGACTAGCGTGTTCGTCAGGTCCTCGGTATCGAGGACCGTCACGCCTCTCGCGCCACCAGCCTCGAGGTCCAACGCGAAGTCCGACTTCAGCAGAAACGTTGAGTCCATTTCATCCTCGCCGAAGACTCAGGCAGTGCTGCCTCCTGCCCAGAGCAGCTCCAGTCGGACAAAGCTATCAGCTGATCCGCATTTTTCCAATGGTGAATCGCAGCACACAACACAACGACAAGGACCCTCAGCTCCGCGCAAGTCTACAACTAAATCGAGGACTCCGACTTCTGCCACTTCTGGCCGATCTTCCACAGGTACCCTTCGATCTTCAGATTTAGGCAGCTCCGGATCAACTAGATTTGGACCAAAAACTACAACGGCGAACCTACCCGTCGTCAAGCCCGGATCTACGCCGTCAACTGTGACTGTTGCCAGCGGTGCTCAGGGGAGTGCTGGCGGGTCAGCTTCAGGCGAGGAATCGTTTTCAAAGACTTCCGCCACCCAGCCCATTCCGCCTGTGATCTGGCCTGGCTCCACGACCACTGCGTTATCAGCATCCTCGTCGCAGCCCAGTCTGCTGTCTAATAGCCAAGGTGGCGGTGTCACTTCTAAACCTTCTGCAACCGGAAGAACAGGATCACACAGCACTAGTGCTTCAAGTCCTGATTCCTTCTTGTTCTCAAATAGTAAGAGCAAAAAGCATCGCTCAACCAAGACACCGCTCGTCGTAATTTCGCAGACGGCAACTACCAGCGAAGGACCCGTTCCCTCTTTCGCCCCCAGAGACGTTACGTGTCCCAAAAATGATGGCACTGTCTACACGGCTGCGAACCAACGAAAATATGCCATCGCTTGTGGCGTCGATCACGCGGGAGGCGATGTCGGTATGGTCTACGTCAACAGTTTCCAGGACTGTCTGGAGCGATGCGCTGCCAATCCTCGCTGTGTGGCCGTCTCTTTGTCTGGAGCGGCTTGTTATATGAAAGGCGACATTGGTGCTACCAATGAGAATGCTGTCTGGGGCGCTCGTGAAGTTGGCGCTGATGAAGCCTCGTCGATCGAGAACAAACCGACATCCGCACCAGCGTCCTCTGGCGCCAAGCCATCGTCCGCAGCGACGCCTGGCGGTTCCAAGTCGTGCAAGGATGTCGGTAATACCTACGGTGATGCAGCATCCGGACGAAAGTACACCGTCGCATGTGCCTCGGATCTTCCAGGTCAAGGAGACTTTGCTGCCAAGTACTCGTCATCTTTCGAAGGATGTTTCGGATACTGTGCTGCAGAATCCACTTGTACGGCATTCTCATACTTTGGTGGCATCTGCTATCTTAAAGCACTCAAGGACCGAGACATCAATATCGTTTCCCCATCAGGAGCAGATCTTGCATATGTTGGAACTGTTGTGCCTCCTGCTACAAGCCAGCCTGCCGGAGCAACATGTCGATCCTTGCAGAGTACCTACCTGAGTAAGGGAAATCGTAATTACAAGGTCGAATGTGGCCATGATGAGATGGGCTTCAGCGATGTAGGCAACGCCTTTTCAAAGACTTTCTCCGCTTGCTTTGATCTGTGTGATCAGTTCAAAGACTGCGTGGGGTTTGCCTACGCGGCGCAAACCTGCTACTTCAAGAGCCGTATTGGACATATCAATGAGAATTACAACGTGGATCTCGCATTCCTAGCGTCGACGCCGACTGGAGAATCCACAGCCGTCAAGGAATCCAAACGACCTCATAGGACTAGCACGATGGACGAGTCGGCTGCCAGCCCGATGCCAGGGTCTTGCAAGTCCTTCGAGCTGAAGGGTCCCACCTATCAGCAGAGTGGTGGTCCCATCTATCAGCTCTACTGTCAAGTCGATGTGTACGGTGGTGATTACGACACTCGCCAATCAGACACATATGCAGGATGTTTCAACTTGTGTACTCAGGATGAACCTTGTGTGGCGTTCGCATACAGGAAGGACTCTAAGATGTGCTATCTCAAGGATGAGGTCAACCTCGGTCGAGCGCACAACGGCGTTGATTCTGCAAGTATTGTCGGTTTGAAGCCCGTCATCAAACCTTCTGCCAGTACCGGCCGGAGCAGTACCATGTTCAGCTCTTCCCCTACTGGTAGTATCACTTCCTCCTCATTTGCATCTGCATCAACAACGTCCTCCGGCGCGTCTAGCACTGTCTCAGTGTCCTCTCAAGCATCATCTTCGACCTCGGGAAGCAAGTCCTTCGAAGCAGGAAGCTCGACAACTAGTAGCACGTCTAGTTTGTATCCTTCACCAAGCGTCGGCAATAGAGACTGCGGCGACCTTGGTCCTACATACACAAGTCCGAATGGTCCAGAATATACTGTTCTATGCAACACTGACTACTCGGACGGTGATTATCGCAATCAGAGAGCCGAGACCTACGAGGGCTGCCTCACCATCTGTACGGCCGATCCGGAATGTGTGGCTTTCTCCTACGACGAAGCAGCGGACATTTGCTACCTCAAGAATAAGGTCCTGACAACATATGAGCATGCTGGCGTCAACAGTGGTAGTGTCATTCGTGGTAAAAATGGCGTCTCTTCCATCAGTACCGGCAGTGGATCGATCACCATGGCTTCTTCCATGACTGGCTTTAGCAGTATGTCTTCGGCATCAATTCCAGGAGCAATTACCACAACAAGCGGAGAATCAGCCGCATCCGCAACACTTCTAACGACGAAATCGAGTCACGACTCTTCTTCCTCGGCCAATGAGCCGGACGTGGGCTCTTCAGCATCAATCACCTCAGCAACTTCCAAGGATCCATCAATGTCCACTAGTCCTGTCACCACCTCTGGCACTCTAGCTCCATCATCTTGTTCTCAGCTCAGATCGCAGCGTGATCCGTACGATGACCCAACTGACGACAGCGACGTCCAGTATAAGCTCAAATGCGAATGGACAATCCAGGGCAGGGACTACTATTCGGACCCCGCTGCCAACAGCTTTGCCAGATGTCTCCGGCTGTGTACCGAAGATCAGAGGTGTACAGCATTTACTTGGACTGGCGGAAAGGAGAATCTTTGTTACCTATATGATGGCACGGCTTACAATGGCGAAGATGAAGATGACTGCGATTCGGGGTTTGTAGTTGGTCAGCGTGTTGCCAAAGCAATGACTTCCGGAACCTCTTCAAAGGCTATTGTCATGACAACAGCAGGCTCTACGGTCCCAGACTCTACTTCGTTAAGCCTCTCTTCATTCACGTCGAGCGAGATGTCGTCGCCCGGAGGTCAGAGTAGCACCATAAACTCACGGAGCTCAGGGCTCGCAACAGAGTCCTCGGCCAGTACGACCACGATGACACCAGTCTCATCACTCCCGACCAGCGAATCCTCCTCCATGACTTTGACTTCTACCTCCGCTTCCGCAACTCCCAGCGTTCACTTGTGCCAAGGCTCCAGTGATCAATTACAGAACGGTAACACTGTCGAACTTGATGGCAATGTCTACAGAGTGTACTGTGGTTCGACACTGTCCGGTGGTTACACGTCGGTAAAGCCATATACCTCTTTAGAAGACTGTGCAAAGGCTTGTGAAGCATCGCCCGAATGCCGAGGTGCATCATTCAATCGGATAAACAACATCTGCTACTTCCAGACAATAGCCGGTAGCTCGATCCCTGCATCTGATTTGGATTCGATCGTAAAGGGATCTGGAACGGAAGTGTCGTCTTCCAGTAGCAGTGCTGATGAGATCACGTCGACTGGAAGCGCCTCACAGCTGGTCTCTTCCAGCAGTACGTCAAACGCAAGTGGGATTGATACCTCCAGCGGCGCCAAACCCACAGAGTCATCTAACAGCCGGACCAGTCCAGCTTCTCCTGTGACCAGTGAGGCAGTTACTACTTCAGCCACCGAAGATCAGGCAACATCCGAGTCTACCAATACTCCATCTGCTTCAACGGTGAAAGACGTGTCCAATTCACCCTCACCGCCAGTGGTGCTACCCGGTCCGACTGGATCTTCTGCAAGTTCATCCGAGAAGACTTCGTCCACTTTCACGAAAGGCTCAACAAGCAGGTCTACGACTGTCTTGACGAGCACTGGTCCGATTTCGATCTCCGCCTCTGGTGCGACAATGACAGCGCGGTCCAGTACGTCTTCTGGAGAAGGCTTGATCAGCTCAAGCACTCTTTCGAGTAAGAGCATCTCTTCCGGAAAGAACATGTCCTCGAGCAGCGGTTCCTCTGTCCGCTCGTCCTCGGCGAAGATCGCCACCACGGCATCAGATAAAGGTTCTTCGTATACTTCGGTGATGTCAACAATCAAATCTGGAGGGCTTCATTCTTCTACCGAGATAGCGCCTTCCGGGGAAACCACCTCTTTTGTCGATGGCGGATCTTCGACTTCTACTGTCTTCGTGTCGACTTCTTCTAAGAGTGGATCTGGGACGTCATCGTCAATATCTGCTAGCGTTGGTAGCTCCGCCACAGAGATTAGTTCGGTACCCATGAGCAGCACTCGCTCTGGCTCTGCAGTCACAAGTGGAGCTTCACAGGGAGCATCAGGCACTCAAGCCACCACTGGATCTCAGTCATCCACGTCGACGCCATCGGAAACTTCCACTGTATCATCTCAAGCAAGCACCACTGTATCATCCCAAGCAAGCACCACTCGATCGTCTGCAGCCTCATCGACGGCTACAGCCGTAGTGACATGTGCAGAGCTGGCAGCGTCAAACAATGGTGTCTACAACAAGGACAGCGATGGCCCGTCTTATCGATTGGCTTGCGGCGAATCGGTTACTGGTCAGCCTTTAGCAACTACTTGGGAATCAAGTTTCGATAGTTGTTCGGACAGCTGCTCAGCCAATCTTCGGTGCGCTGGGTATACCTACACATCCGAGACTGGTCTCTGCGACACATTCAACTCTGCCGCCAACACCGAATCTAGTCTGAAGTCTGACTCGGGCATCCTCTTGACTAGGCCGGCATCGCAATTCCGAAGCTCTTCCAGTAAATCGAAATCTTCAACACGGTCCGGCTCGAGTATGCTGTCAATCAAGTCCGCTTCCAAGACGTATACTTCTCCGCTATCTATGACATCAAGCACGTCGAGCCAAGTAACAAAGAGCGCTTCCGGAAGCGCAAGCTCTAGCACAGATCAATCGTCGGGAGTATCACGCATGAAATCGACCGGGAAGACGCCTTCTACTGCCTCAAGCACGTCCGGAGGCATGTCAATTTCTTCTTCCAGTAGCAGAGCGAGCACTACAGCGAGCACTACTCGTAAGCCGATCACAGCTGGCAGCATCTCTGGTCCATCCGACGTCAGGTCTAGCTCTGCTTCTTCTAGAAGCGTTCCATCTATCAGCGCTAGCATTTCGAGCTCGAAGTCCACCAGTGTTAATGAGCAACTTTCAAGCACCACTCGCGCAGACACTACCTCCACAACCTCGCAAAACAGAAGCGGAGGTTCTCAAAGCGGCACAGCTTCCAAGGCAGACTCAAGTGGCGCTAGAAGCCCTATTTTCACTTCTGTCGTCTCTAGTGAGAGTGGAACAATATCAATCACTAGCAAATATATTGCATTTAGCAGCCAGTCAGGCACAGCACAGCCAAGCACTCAGGCTTCCTCCGAATCTTCTAACTCTCGGTCCGTCACGAGCGTAGAGTCGAGCAAGACAAGCTCGACGCGCAGTGCACAGCAGGGAACCACTAGCAACACAATGATCAGCTTCACCGCTATGCAGACTTCTGGAAGCGCACAGTCGACCGCAGCTGGCTCGTCAGGTGCTAAAGCTACTCAATCCACCATCTCGAGCATTACTCCATCGTCGTCGAAGGGTTTATTTAGCACTGGTGCATCGATAACGAGCACTGCAGGCAGAGGAAAAAGCACATCCACGACTCGACTCATCCCCTCTAGTGTCTCTGGCCCGGTTAGCTCTCAGAAACAGTCTTCCTCGTCGACCTCCTCCGGGAATATAGGATCGCCGGTCTCGACTTCGACTTCAGCGAGTGAACCGGAAGCAACGTCTGGTAAGAGCACTGATACGGGTACCGCGTCATTGTCCGCTACTACCATACTCAGTCCACCAAGTGATAGTTCGGGATCGTCAAGCTCGAAATCCAGTTCTGCACCTGCACCGAATGATACCAGTCAATCAAATACTGTCACGACTTCCAAAGGTAGCACGTCTCTGGGTTCAGGCAGTACCCGCCAGACCACAGCTTCCGGTCAACCAAGCTCGACCTCCAAAGTCAGCTCTGGAGAATTCTCCACACTAACGACTGAACAATCTGCGAGTAGCCAAAGCCCTTCGATAACGCCAATTTCACCAGGTGTGCGATTCCCGTCTACTACGTCTAAATCATCCACAAAGTCAGAGAGCATCTCTGCGACACTTAAAAGCACGTTCAGCTCCGGGCCAACGACAGGGTGGACGACATCATCTCGAAGCGAGGGCAGTCCCTCATTATCCGCTACAAAGATGAATCCAGCATCATCGGGGATAAGCAAGACTGAAAACTCGTCTGGCACTGGTTCATACACGCAGACCACAACCCCCGCGTCCGGAAGCTCTAGTGGAGAATCGCAAAGCTCTTCCGATAGACCAAGTCAAATGACCGGCTCGGCAAGTTCAAAGTCGTCGATCATTGTTCCGACCTCGAAGCAAAGCCAGAGTTATTCTGGCCTATCTCAATCAGGCAAATCGACGTTACCGAATCAGCCAGGAAGCACTTCTGCCACCAAAGGAACAAGTTCGGCCACAACACAGAGCTTAGTATCTCGCACATCTCGCACAGGTTCAAGCATCACCGGAAGTGCAAGTCCTACTGCTGGATCCTGCAAGTCGCTGGCATCCAACGGAGGATCATCTTCGTATTCCACAAGCAAGACCACTTACGAGTTGAAATGCGGCCACGAATATACCGGTGCCATCCGAGATTCATCGAAGCAGTCCAGCTATGTCAGCTGCATTGATCGATGCGATTCGTTTGGTACAGGCTGTGTTGCTCTGAACTACGAACCTACCGTCGGCGCTTGTACGATATTCTCTTCAATCACTAGCAGTATGGTTTCCGACGACACTGACAGCGCGCTAGTCGTCGCTCGCGGCACATCTAGCAGCTCGGCACAAGTCGATTCTACGACTCGAGCCGAGTCCTCAGAGCATGCCACAGCTTCGGCGAAAAGCACCGTCGCTACGGCCTCCAGTCCCGTCCAGACCACTGTACTTGGTACAACTTCCCAATCGGGTTTCTCTAGCGGAGCGCCGTCCTCAAAGACCTCATTTGTTGCTAGTTCAGTTTCTTTGACGACAAAGAAGCAGTCTATTACAAGTCGAGGAAGTACGACGGATACAGAGGTTTCTTCAAGCAAAAAATCATCACCAATTATATCTTCTGCGACTGAGACAATTAGTCACGTGACTCCGAGCTCTCCAAGATCGGTTCAAAGCCCATCAAGCTCATCCGTCTATAACCCAACTGTCCAGCCATCGACGACTTCTACCTTCTCAGTCACGAAAATAAGTCAGTCAAGCACAATGGGTGACAATGAGAGATCGGCGGTATCCTCCATGACTTCTGCCAGTACACAATCATTGTCGAAGACGACATCAGTCACAGCAACTTCTTCGCCCACGCCCGGGTCTTGTGACTCTCTAGCCCCTGGGGGAAAGAACACACGCTATACGGACGATCATGCCGATTGGGTGCTTGCATGCAACTATCAATTGGTAGGTAGTCCGGCGAACGTGATACCGATCTCTCGATCATCCTACAAAGAGTGCCTAGAGGCTTGCGAAGAGTCATCGACTTGTAATGCCATCAAGTTCAATGATAAGACACACGCATGTTATCTCTACACTGGATCTAGCTCAGGATCATCAGATGATGACTGGGATAGCGCTGTCCTTTTGAAGCGCGAGTCATCTTCGACATTAGCGTCCTCGAGTACAGGCTCAAAGACGACGGAGATATCTCAATCAAGCTCATCCATATCCCACACCTCTGTTACTTCGACGAAACAAATGACTACAGTATCGAAGACAATACGGCCATCTTCTGTTGCATCTACCAGCAAACTCGGCACGGTAGACGCCACTTCTGGCACAGAATCCCATACAGGTATTAGCAAGCTAACGTCATCTTCAACAGCTAGTAGATTCGATACAAGTACTGCCACAACGGCTGACACTTCTCGGATCAGCGGTTCAGTACAAACGAGCTCTATAAGCAGAATTAGTCCTTCATCATCCTCCAGCCAAGGTTCGACGACGAATAGGTCGCTCACATTGTCTCGTTCTACGGTATCATCCGCTGGCACAACATCCGGAAGCATGACAGCGGTCTCGCCAGGGCAGCGATTCCCAACGATGACGTCCAGCTCTCAATTGAGGACTGAATTGCCAGATTCTGAATCACAAAGCGCTACTACATCTCAATTAATTTCCACAAGAACGACTATTCAGGCTGCCACTTCTTCCTATGGTCCGTCCATTGGCTCTGGAGTCACCTCCAAAGCCAGCGTATCCATTGTTGTCTCGTCTTCGGCTGCTTCATTCACTTCGGAGGTCACAAGCAGCAAAGCCGTCGGCACATTTACACCTTCTGCCAGATCCTCAACACATTCACCAGCATTTAGCCCGAGTGGGACTTTGTCAGCTCGCATCTCGTCGATACTCAGTACGACGATCTCGTCTGAAACAACCACCTCGACGAGAATCTCTCCGTCGCCGGCAATAATTACTTCTGCTCGACCAAGCGGCACTGGAAGCGCTGCTTCAGGCTCCGCCCCTGTCACCTCAGCAAAGACAAGCAGTATGAGGCCACCGTCGTCAGAAAAGACAGCGTCCTCCGCAAGCACTGAACCTTCTCTACAATCCAGTAGCACGGTCTCAAGATCCATCTCAGAAATATCGCCCACAACGACTTCAAGTGAATCTGGCAAGACAAGCTCTACGGTGATCTCCTCTCCCACAGATAGCACGACCAAAAATATGGCTTCCACTTCAATTTTGGCCTCGAGAGTGACGACTTCAGCGCTTACGGAGAGTACCATGAGTCCAAGCATGACTACAAAGAGCTTCGGTCTGCCCACAACTTTGAGCTCAAGCACTATGCAAGCTTCGTCGTCAGATACAACCAGCGAAGTCCTGAGCTCGACCTCGACTTCGACAAACATGGTGAAGACATCAACGCTGGTCTCGTCAGTTGATCTGAGCACAAAGAGCTCAACACAAGTGTCGCAGTCTGCCAGCTTGACGGCGGGAAGTGCTAGTAGTCTAGCATTTTCGAGCCAAACCAGCAAAGGTATGACAATGTCTCTACCGGTGATCTCAACCGCCCGAAGCCGCAGTGAGGTTTCTCTAGCTTCCAGCTCGTCTATTGAAGCAGCAACACAGGTCTCGTCTGATAGTGCGACCACAAGAAGCGCAACCGCAGGATCCTCGGCTACAACTCCATCAAGCAGAAGTACTACGCCAATCTCTTCTGTAGTTTCTAACACACGAAGTCCCAGTGCCGCGTCATCACCCGTGTCCCAGACCACTCGTTCCACTACTGGAGCATCCACATCAGACAGTCCAACCGCGAGGACCTCTACGGTGGCGTCATCGACTCTTACTGATAAGACCACAACGGGTGTAACATCAAGCTCGTCAGCAAGGTCTACAGTAATTGTATCTCCAGGACAGCGCTTTCCCACCACCTCCAGTTCGACATCAAAGATTTCTTCGTCATCGTTGTTCAAATCGAGCCCGACCGTCCAAACCACAACCCGAACCTCCTCTTCCATGATGTCTGGTAGCACTGCTGCCGGGCCAGGTTCCTGCGATTCCATAGCTTCAGGTGTATCTCTGGATGGCTACCAAGCCAGCAAAGCGCAATGGAATCTCCGATGCAACAGGGGACTGCTGGGTGATATCCTCGGCAACGCGGTCTACACAAAATCATTCAGTGACTGTCTGACTCTTTGCGAAAACACTCTAGGATGTTTGGCAGCCAAACTTGACCAAGGCATGTACTGCTATATGTGGTCAAAGGTGACGGGAGACTATTCTGACGTTGATCGGGACTACGGAATCATCATTGATAGAAGGTCAAGCACAACGTCCGCTGTTCAAGAGACGACCAATGCCGGAACATCGTCTACGTCGAAAAGTCCATCGACGTCCTTGACTAGTGCTTCTAAAGCCAGCACGTCGTCAGCATCAGCAAGCTCGGAACATGGGTCAAGTACCTCTGCCAGCATAGAAGCTGCGACTTCAGCGTCGGCTCTGAGCAGCAGCCAATCGAAGACGGCGCCACTTCCATCTATTACGGCTGCTCGTCCGCCGACGTTTTCCGTCCCGACTACTGGTCGATCTAGCACAACGGAAGGTGCATCAAGCAGTAAGTCATCATCCACGACTCAGTCTCCATCAAAGAGCTCTTTGGATACTGCCGTCCACTCCAGCAGCAGTGAGTCGAGGACACCACCAGCTTCCTCCGCTGGCCACACTAGAACAAGCACTCCTAGCTTGGCGCAGACGTCTAATTCCGCGCTAAGAACGCCGAGTGCGTCTCCTGTGAGCCCAGCTGCCAATTCCCCGAAAACAGAGTCTTCCAGCCAAGCACCGAGTAGCAGCTCGGTGGTAGACTCCTGTCGATCTGTTGCGCCAGGTGGTGAGAGCAGCGACTACAGAACTAGCAAAGCAAGCTGGAACGTCATCTGCTCCGCCACTATCACCGGCATTCCATACCTCTACTTCTCTGGATTAAGCTATTCAGGCTGTTTGAAAGCCTGCGAAAGTCATAGCCTATGTGAAGGGTTCGTCGATTTCGGTAGCAGCTGCGGACTTTACATTCTGGCGAGAAGTGTCTCCCGAGGATCACGTCATGACTGTGGAATTATCAATTATCGAGGTCAAAGAAGCAGTACAATTGGAATATCAACCGTCAGTATGACATTGGCTTCGACTACGTCAAACAAGCCGACCACAACTCCAAGCACAACAGTTCGGTCTCGCAGTAGCCAAGGTGTAGTAACTTCGACGATCAAGCAGAATACGACGCCGAGTACAACGCCGTCCGCCTCTGTTACGTCGTCTGGTGCCAGTCAAGATTTCGTGACGACCGCGACTGAATCGAGTGCTACGAGCACAACGCCCTCGAAGCCAGCCATGTCGTCCCTTACTAGCCAGAGTGTGACGTCCCCCGTTGGTCGGACGATTGTAAAGATTACCACAAGCAGCTCGTCCCGCCAAGGTCCATCGACTACACCAAGCTCTTCTCCTCTGCGGACCACGATCCCTGACACAACAGCGTCAAGGACGTCCGGTCAGGCAGCGAGCACATCTCCTCAGTCAGAGGCTCGATCTTGCCGTGAGATACCGAATAAGGATGGTGTCTACAGGCAGGACAAGGGCAACAATTATGCTGTCTACTGCGAGCAGTATCTGACCGGTACTCCTGTGGATACAACGCAACAGAACAGCTACGAAGGTTGTCTCCATCAATGCGACATGGTCGCCTCCTGCGCTGCATTCGTGTATACGCAAAGCACCGGGCTTTGCACACTTCTGAGAGACATCAGTAATCGCAGAGTAGCACCAGGTTTTGACAGTGGCCTATCCATCAATCCAAGCAGTACCACGACCATGGTTGTGAAGACTGCGACTAGCCAAGACCGCAGTACGACACCTATCAGTCTCGCCGGCAACTACCTTTCGACAACGTCAGAGTCCCGCTCTCGTAAGAGTAACGAGCCAACTACATTAAGTATTTCTGTCCGTGCTTCATCAAGCACAATCCGAGCAATCATACCGACGACACCTGCCACCACAGATTTGGCTGCTCCGTCTCACACCACAGTCTCTCAGCACCTAATGCCGTTAGCACCGACGAGTCCAAGCAATGCTGCTGTGCCCGAGGCACCAGCAGGAAGCACTGGGGTCAGCATGGCTACCGGCTCAACTGGGATGTGACGAGAACTACCGCTATAGAAATGGTAGCAAGGAAAGCAGCGATCAGAAGATGAATCGGTATTACGACAAAGCAGCTGACTTTTGTTCATGATGGAGACATTTTGCCCACTCCCAACAGCAATGCAGATAGGCACAGCAGCCGTATGACGGAAAGGACAAGAAGCTAGACGGAGGAAATGTGATGGGACTTACAGGGAGGAGGATAAGAGGACCGGTATAACACTCATTCGAAAGTTTCCTTTGTCAACAAAAAGTATTGATACCCAGGTATGTGAGGGGTAAGGGAACGAGACGCTCATTACGACCCACTGGTGACCATCATTCGATACCCCAACCATGACACTCGTTAGATATTACAGTGAATACATCTCTTTCGTCTCGAACATTGGAGATTTGTCAAGATCCAGACCGTGATGTTGTGCTGCTTGTTTCGTGTTTGGAACTGGGAGCCGACAAGCACTATGAATCGGGCACTTGCATAGCTATTGTGTAGTAAGAATAGTATTTCAAACGTCAAGTAGGGCAGAATAGCACTTTTCTCTACGTTATCTGGCATTTGTAAATATGAGCACAATACTTGCGTTGGAAACGACTGCGAACTATGTCGCAGGCCCCCTTTGCTGTAAATTGAGAAATGAGGCTCTGCTACGTCACCACAACGTGCCGAGGTCGTTACACTCCACTTCACGGCATGTGTATACCTCCAATATACCGTCAACTACCGGTCTTGTATTCGCGTCCGAGACTCGTACACCTTCCCGTCATGGTCAATCGCCATCTTGATAACCCGGAGACGGACGAAGCGGCGTGGGTAGCAGCCCGTGGCGCCGTCGCTGGTGCGGCACGTGTATGTCTCAATCTGTTCGTCTCTTATCTTGACCTCTCTCTTTTATTGCATGGCAACGTCTTTTTGAGCAGTTCGAGCAGTCAAGGCAGTTCTCCGTTATTGATCCTAACAATGCCGATAGTGGGGTCTATTTGGGGCTGTCGCCGCCGGACTGGGATATGCACTGAGTCCCACGTATAGAGGACTTACGTTGCAGTTCAAAGCGTAAGGAATCAATCTGTTCACGGCAAACCTCAGGCACTCACGGCCACAGCTTCCTTCAAATGTCCAGCATGACCTTTGGCTCCATCATTGAAGCCGACCAACGACTACGCCAGCACGAAGTATTGGTCCGACAGCAAAAGAAGATTGCACGGGACGCCGAAGTGTGGCGACGTTACGAAACAGAATATCAACGCGCCAGCCAGAACAGCACCGCTAGGATCGACATTGAGTCGAATCGGAGTCCCGCCAAGGGCAAGTCGCAGGGAGAAGGATGACAAGTCTCAAATGGTGCTGGCAGAACCATTGGTGCGCTTTGTGGAACGCTGGCATGGGACCACGGCAGATGCCACGTAACTGCTTCCCGGTAGGTGCAGAGTTCCGTTATGGAAAACTTCTCCCGAGCTTAACCTCGATTAACAATCGAACACGGTTGTGATGACCGTTGAACCCCTCACGGCAATGTTGCGGCATGGGTGCTTCTGTAGGAGACGAATGTATACTGCACGTGGAAGAGAGCAGGATTTTACGACATTTCGATCATGCAGTTCATGCAGTGATGTTACTCATTCACCGTATCCTTTTTTTCCGCCGTCTTGTTGTTGCAGCATATGCTCGCATGTCCAAGCTTGTCCGACTAGTTTAGCGAACGATGATCACTCCAACGGTCTTCAAACCCGTTTCCTGTATATGTTGTCCAGCACATGGTACAACGCCCTCAGCGATCAGCAAAATCTCGGCGCTGGATAATATTGATTTGAGTGGTTGGTGGCTTCATTTGAAGCTTCTAGCGCCCACCCGAGCTCGAGGTGGCGACCATGTCCACAGCGACACGAGCTTGAGCGCGGCGACTGGTGGGTCTGGGGTCAATACTAGGGATGACATGGAGAACTTGAACATTTCAATGTTCATCCCAGCAGTGGTACTGCTGGTCTTGTCGTTTTGTTTCGTGGTCGGGAGACTCTACTCGCATTTCCGCCTCACCAGCACACATAGCGTGGAGGATGTCTTTATCATTGGGGCATGGGTATTGTCACTGGTGGCGGTGCTGTCCCTGCATAATGGTCAGTCCAATCACCATAACAAGGGTCTCTACTAATTTGTCTAGTCTTGAAATACAACAGCCTAATTCTCACGACCGACCTTGATGGCCCCCCTCTCGGCTCCTTCTTCTACTGGATGTGGGTCTTTCTCTGGCTGTACAATCTCTCCAACAGCATGGTCAAATTCAGCATCGTCCTTCAATACCGGCGACTCTTCGTCACATCTGGTTTCCAAAAGTTAGTCAAGTACTTGATCGCTATTTTAGTTCCTTATGCATTATGGACGATCGGCAGTGCACTTATTCCCTGCTGGCCTGTCAACTTCTACTGGAAAAGAGTCGAGGATGTAACGCAGGGGAAATGCCTCCCCACTGGACCGATATTCATTCTCTACTCTGCACTAAACGTGGCTACGAATCTTCTCATCTTCATCGCTCCTCTTCCTACCTTGGCAAGGATGCACCTACCCGTGCGCCAGAAGCTCTCCCTCTTTCTCCTTTTTAGCGTGGGCGGGATCCTGTACGTTCATTCTTTCCGCCTCGCGTGTATACCCTGTTAATCCCTTTCCAGCGTGCTGATAATCTCCATCCTCAAACTCCTAATCTTCCACTCCTCCCCGCCTTCCACCCCTCCTTCTACCTCTCCCAGCTCACCTCTCTCTTCTCCCTTTACAATCTCTCCCGTCTGGTCCCCATCCAGCGCCTCGCTCAACTCAACGCTAATGATCCTCCTCTTCTCCTCCCTCGAGATCTCCATCAGTCTGATATGCAGCTGCATACCGAGCTTCAAACCGCTCCTGCTCGCCCTCTTCCCGTCTCTCATCTCGGCCGTCTCCCCCGCCACGGACGAGAACATCCACGGCTTCACGCCCAGCATGTCCCTCGAGGCGGGATCCGTCAGTGTGGTGAGCCGACGGCCGACGCTGGAGCAGCTGCGCAACCCCAGCTTGACGTGGAAGACGGCAAAGGGGTCCTTTAGCGCCGGACCTTTGGTCGAGGGCGATGGGGATGAGGAGGGGCGGGAGAGGTGGGACTCCACCGTCACACATGGCACGGGGCGGTCAGGGAGCTGGGGCACGGCGGGCAACGACGAGGGGACGGGGACAGGGCCCGGGGTTTTGGACGTGGGTTTCGCGAGGAGGGAGAGTCGTGGGCAGATGGAGGGGATGGGGCCGGGAGGATCAAGCGCGGGCCTGGGCCGGTTGGAGGGGATCAGCGAGGCGAGCGATTCCCTAGTAAGCGCCAGGGGGAGCAGGGTCATCAGTGCGAATTTCAGCGTCAGGAGACCCAGTGGAGCGGCTGGTCCGAAGAGCGGAGAGGAAGTGGAACACGTGGAGGGTCCGACGGGTGCCAAGGGTGCTCAGGACGGCGAGAGGGAGTGATCGTGGGTTTGGCAAGTGATCAACCGGACCACTTGGATCAGACGCCACGACACATGGTCACGCCGCGAAGGATAATAGGTCATGGCAAGAGTGGTGCAGCACGCGGGGTAGGGCGCGCAGTACATCGACAGAGCAATGCACATCACGCAGGGAGGTCATCCCACGTACTGGCACAGAAGCTTGAGCACCGGTATCAGTATCAGTACCAAACTCCAAAAAAAATAGCTCTCTCCTACCACCGGCTCTCTCCGTTTCTATACGCAGTGTACGGACCGTTGTTCCCCCCCCATCGTCGGACGGAAAGTACCAGCACCACCTTGGCCAAGCGTTCTGGTCTCAATCGTCTCTATTGTATTGAAGCATATTTCACTGCTGCTTCCATCAAGGCATCGAGGTATCTGTATGGACAGAGTCTAGTTGGACGAGCATCGTGTTCAAATCTGCATTACCACCTGTGTACCAACAGGGGCGCCAAGACTACACCGTAGACTACAGATTATGTTATATTCCGGGGGAGAAAAGTTGAAGAAACCCAATCACAATTCGGTGGTGTCGAATGTTCTTATCCATATCATATCCCGTTCCCCAGTATCCCATGTCAAGGAAGAAGAAGGAAAAAAAAAAGCCGACGCCGCGCAATGATCTCCTCTCCTCTTCTCGTTGCATTATTGCATGATTTGGAAGAGATGAGGTAGTGAAAGCAGTCCAGCTGTGTCAATCTGCTCTACTGGTAGACTGGCAAGGGTGGCGCTGATGGCCGACCAGTCGATGCTCCGTATCTTGCTCCTGCAATGCTGGCCCTGCCGCTGTACTCGCGTGCTCAATAGTCCATAGACCCAAAACGTGCAATATTCGTGCTTCATTGCATCTGCTCTTCCGACTCGTGTTGTTGTGAGCGGAGAGAACATCATATCTTGACACTTTCCATCTCCCGCTCGGCACCTTCTACCGCAGCTGCCAATTTGGCATCGACTGTGATTCCACCTTTGGCTTCGAGTGCTGATTCAAGACCTTTGTCCCTGCCCTCGTCACTCCCGATTACAGGACTGTCGATGCTGACCAACTTGTCCACTCTCCGGGGTTGTGGTGAAAGCAGGCCCTCCTTATTTGCTGCAGTGTTCTCCTCAGTCACTCTGCTCAGAGGACTTGGTGTCGGCTTCTCTCTGCTCTTTCCTTGTCCCTGACTACCAGGTGGTGATCGTCCTCTGTCGGTTCCTGCGCTGGTGGGACTAGCGTACGGCGAGAAACCATTGAGTGAAGCGAATTCATTCTTCACGTTGCTGTTGACACGAAGAGCACCGTTCTGCGGCCTCTTGCCAGGTCCTGCGGCGCCATTCTTTGCGGGTGCTCGTCGGCCATATTTCTGATCGGTGCGCCAGCGGAGAATATCCATGTATGCGGGAGATACGTTCTGACGGGGAAATTCGCGCAGCTTGAGCTCTTGTGTGTCTTCGTCAATGTATGGCTTTGGCGTGCTAAGATCATCGGCTACGTTGGCGAGAAAGGCTGACCAGGAACGAGCCACGACGTATTTGCAGTCGTAGTCACGGCCCATGAGAATGATCTGCCCCCATTTGCCAGCGTGACCGGGAGCGAGATCAACACAAATGTTGTTTCCACCCCAATCACGGGCTAGAGGAATCCAGCCGCTGTGAACGTAGGCTTTTTGAATTGCATTGGCTGGTTGCGACTCTTGACGCGACAATAGCTCGGAACGCCAATTCGAGCCGGTCGAAGAGGTGGGAGAAGCAGCGCGGGCAGAAGTCGATGCGCCGGCAAAGGCTTTGAGAGGCAACGTCGGGGAAGAGTAGGAGGCAGGGCCTTCTCGGAGGTACTCCTCGTTTGTGCGGGCCCATTGACGATATTCTTGGACAATTTCTTCGCAGTCAAGCAACATGCAGCCGAAAATGGCCCCAGTAGGTCTGCCTCCACGCTCCTGTCCATCGTGAATTTGTAGCGACTCCCGCACATCCTGTGGAAGAGAGATATCCAAGTCATGCTCGAGCTCGTTGACGTCGTTGTTTGTGCAGCCCTCGCAGAGATTCTCAAAAAGTTCTTCATAATTGTCTTCCAACCAGCGGTCGATGCGCTTCCACGAATGTGAGACCGGCGGAGGTGGGGGAACACCTTCGGCAAAGCTTTGCATCGGCACATCGGCATTGCCCATACCGTTGGCTGCATAGGAGGTGTCCTGAGTACTGTTCTGGCGTTGAACGGAGCGCATGCCTGGAGTGTAGGGGGACGATGGTGACATTGGTCGACTAGAAGGGGTGAAACCCTCCACATCAGTGTTGAGCTCTGTTCTTGACTCCATTGCAGCTGTTGTGACGGATGTAAGGGGAGAGTGTCTGTTCTGGCCGAGCGGAAGGTGACTCGAAGATCTGTAGGGAGCGTCGGGCGAAGCGTGTCGGTCGTTGGAGGTCATTGTGTGCCAGAAGGAGCGCCATGTCGCCGCCAGACTGTCCATATCTGTCAGTCCTGCTTGTCGCAAAAGAAAAAAAAAGAAGTAGGGATACTCACGAGGTTGTCATGGCGGCTGTGGGGGGTCCCGGACGGCGGGGACGCGGTGGTTGTTGACACGAGGATGTGGACGGGGCGATGCGATGCGATGCGATGCGATGCGATGCGATGCGGAAGTAACAGTGACAGTGATGGTGGTGATGGTGGAACGAGTGCTGATGAGAAGCAACGAGGTGTGCGGTAACGATTGCGAGCTTGTCGATTGGTAGATCAAAAGTTGGGAAAGAAGTTGGCTTGCGGGCCCTGTCTGTCTTTTGAGATTGACTTGGCACAAAAGGAGAACGGATTGGAAAAGAAGGTGACCCGCAATGGACGCTACGGCATGCGATCAACAACAAGTTTTGGTCGAGTTTTTTTGCGACCGGGATGATGATGATGATGATGATGATGATGATGATGATGATGATGATGATGATGATGATGATGATGATGATGATTGTAGCTTGTCTTGCAGTCGCAGTAGAGGCAGCGATTGTTGATAATCAGACGACAATCGTCAAAGATGGCATGGATTTGTTGTCAAGAATCAGGGATTGGCTTGGTTCCTGGCATGTACAGTAGTACAATAGACAATACAATACGCAGCACCGAGCACAACTGTTGCTTCCTAAAACAAAGCGCGCGTCCTTGTGTTATCATTATTCGTGGTTGGGATGCACGTCACATTGTCTGTCTCACGTCCGAGTTTTCTTGTCTTTGCAGAAACACCAGAATCGTGCATGTTCTTGCTATTCACAAGAGACTACCACCATACCATCTGATGCCTCGTGCCCATCCCACATGCTTCCTTTATCGATTCGCTAGACGCGTACCCCATTTTTAAGCGTAATTGCGATGTACCTTTAAAGTACGCGCCTCCCTCCACTGCGGCTGAAGATGAGAACCAATCAGTGCTCGCCTCGTCTCTGTACCTGAATCCGGTGAATGCATCCCGCAGATGGCCCGTGCGCCATGGAAAAACCACCATCATCACCCCTTCTAGACATCACCCCTTCTAGATATCTCTTTTGTCTACGCTCTTGTGCCTATGCTCTTTTGTCTACGCTCTTTTGTCTACGCTCTTTTGTCTACGCTCTTTTGTCTACGCTCTTTTGTCTACGCTCTTTTGTCTACGCTCTTTTGTCTACGCTCTTTTGTCTACGCTCTTTCGTCTACGCTCTTTTGCCTGCGCTCTTGCAAAGTCCCTCAGCAAACTCCTCGGTGACTGCCCCGGAAATCCTGACATCAGCCATGTTCCTCAATTGCCTCAATGGCTCCAGGACTTGTTGCACGTCCTCCGTTCCCTGCACCCTCTCCCTGGCTCTGACGATACACCTCTTCTCGCAGTCCAAATATTCATTCCCATTAATGAGCTCCACATGCAACACGTTTAATCCGGCTGGTGCGTCCTTGCTGACCTTGAAAACGTTTGCCAACTTCTTCACCTGGTTTCCAAGACCATAAGTAAGTCCATTGCCGCCAACATTGTACTTGATCATTCCAGTATAGCTGTCCGGGTGATCCACAACGACATGGATCTTACGGACTAGTCCAAGGTACTGCCTTGGAAAAGACTCCAAGAAGTCCATGTCGCTTGTTGGTGTCAGGCCGCTGGGCAGTAACCATTGGTAACGAAAAGTGATGGACGAGTACTTGACAAAGAGCATGAAGACACTGTCGCCATACAGCATCGCTGCATACTCATCATGCATCTGGCGGCAGACACAGAGTAGACTGGTCTGTCCCCTCTCCCATATCACCGGCTTCTTCCGGCTTTGGAAGCGAGAAGGTGGGCATGTGTTTCGAGCAAAGGGGAGACTGATGGTAGCTGCATCTCTGGCTGTCGCTCGTGGGATCAGATACGAGTATACCTTCTGTCGGAGCTCCAGTGGTAGCTCGAAGAAGGGAAATGGTGTATGTTTCTCGACCTTTCTGTTCATTGGTGAAGCATTGGATCGATTCCTCCGCTGGATAATGCCCGCCGCCTTCCCTGTCGACAGGCCTTCGGTGACATAATAGTCACGGCAATTGTAGTGTCCAGTATCCATGGGCTGTTTGCCATTGCAGGCAGAAACACCTCGCACATGGAGGAAGAGGAAAACAGTCGTATGATACAACAGATGCCTTGTCATGTGCTGCGGCCCCCACTGTTCGTCAAGCCGATGCCGGCCAAATGGCGGCCAAAATTTGTCCGTGCTTCGGGACAGACCAAGTGCTATCCATGACTCGTTCGGGTTCATCTATGTCGACGTGACTACACCTCCATTACCCTTTCCCATCATCTCGAGGTCGCCCATCAAAATGATTGTGATTACTTGTCCTGGTCAGCTTGAGCTCGCAAATATGCGTCTCATCCCTTCTTCTCTTCTCTTGGATAGCCCCACGGTCGGGGTGGTGACCTTGTAAGGAGTTGAGGTGTTTAGCTGGGTAGATTTGGCCATCAGTGCCATCATATCTATTCGGCTGTTGTTGCATTGCCTTTGCTTCACTAAGCAAGCTTGAGTAGGCTTCCGAGAGGTGGGCACCGCACATCAGCAACTTGCAGACAAGGATTGACGGGGACCAGAAGCCATACAAAATCCCATCATGATGTTTCTCGACGAACTCCCCACCGAGATCATTACCAACATCTTTCTCCAGGCACCAACCGTGTCGTCAACATTGGCCCTCTCCGCCGCTTGCCATCGCTTGCGTAGCATCTTCAAGTCATCCAAGAGGCTACTCATTCTCGGCCAGGCAGCGGAGAAGCAGTACGGACCCTTGAAAGACGCCATCCAGCTGGTCACCTACAATGAATCGCAGCCCGCACACATTTCCCGCGACGCCCCTCTCTCAGATGCTCTCATCAAATCTGTCGTTCAAGTGGCCCAAGTAGCCGCCAAGTGGGAAGAGATCTATCCTCACAAAAGATGGAAACACGATTATGCAGCGCGCCGTCTCCTGTCCCCTTGGGAGCGCTACAATCTCCGCCGTGCCATCTATCGCCTCTGGCTGTTCTCCAAAGCTCACCACAACCCCTCGCACTCCCGCTTCCTCCGCATTTCCCCTCAAGCCACTCGCGAGCGTGCTCTGCTGCTGCACAATTTCAACACTGGCGAGCTTGCCGAGATGCTCGACGTGCACAATATCCTCCGCGACGTCATCAGCAATAACATTTGTCCTTCCAATGGCACCGTGAGGCGCAAGTATCATGAGCGCTTCCCAATGAGTAGGCACCCTCTGATCTTCAACATCCACCTGCACCAATCTACACCACTCCAGCAGTACGTTACCTCGGAGAACTTCTTCAACCATCGTAAACCCCTCGACGTGCAGCAATCACACTGGCATAAGAAGTTTGTCCCAACCCGCACGCACGATCCAGCTGGAGAAGGTTGGGGAGAAGACATCAACCACTATTACGTGGTCGAGGACATGTTGAAGCTCGATCCCGCCCAGATCTTGTATCTGCGAGAGCACGCACCAACGAAGATGGACGTCGAGGCGTACATCAGAGGACTAGGGGACTGGTTCGAGAACAACGGGGAGACGTTTTGCCAAACAATGTCAATGGTGGTCTACCAGCGTGGACAGGAGATGGAGGAGATCAAAGATGCTGTCGAGGCAGCTGTTCTCGGAATAGCCGTCGAGGAGGAGTAGACTATACGCACAGCCAATACAGTATCAGTCAGCCCTTTCCTCCCTGCTCCTTTTCCCTTTTCCTCACTGCTCATTCCATTGCACTACGGTAAGGGATCAGATCAGCTCCTCCAACATGCCCTCCAACTCCCCCCTCCCAAACGGAACAACCAATCTCTCCGTCCCCATCCCATCCTTGCGGCTCTCCACAATCTGATGGTCGTGAAACTCCTTGAGCAGCGTCCTGAACCCCATTTCACTGCTACACACAAACTCCTCGACCGCTTTATGGTACAACAGCCTATACTCGACGCCAAGCGTGCTCTCATCTCTCTTCCTCACCGCAGCCTTCTTTTTCCTCTTCCTCTTGGGTTTCTCCGGCCGACCCTTCCTCGTCCTCTCGGGCGCGGTGGACGCTTCCTCCTCGTCTTCAGCGTCGGCCTCGACGTCCGAGAAGCCCCCGTCCTCCCCCTCCTCCCCGTCGTCGTCGTCGTCGTCAAAGGGCGTATACGCATACGCATACGCATCGATCCCGGCCTGCTCCTGCTCCTGCTCCTGCTCCGTGAGCGTCAGCTGCTCCGCGACCAGGATCCTGAACAGCCCGCGCGCGTTCTCCGGCAGGGAGCGCAGGACGAACGCGACTCCGTCTTTGCCCCCGACCCTCCTCCCCGAGCGGGAGAGGAGGGCGTTGCCTTCATCCACCGTCTCGAGTTCCGCGGCGTAGGGGACAAAGGTCGTGGCGTCGTGGTAGACTGGTTTGAGTTGGGCGAGAGCGGGGAGGGGAAGGAGGAGAGGGAAGGTTGGTGTGTCGAATGAGCTTATTAGGGAAATGGAAGGGGAGGAGGCGAGGGTTGTGATCAGGCTGATATGTTTCCGCAGGGGAGGAGCGTCGAGGGAGTGGACTAGGATGTGGAATTTTGGGGGGGAAGGGGAGAGGGCCAGGTGCGTGAGGATGGCGTCGATGGCAGCCGCTGGAGCTGCGGGGATTCTTTGGCCGGGCGTGAGGGTGCTGGAGAGCGTCGAGATGAGGTCTTTGATGGTGAGTTGGGGGTTGTAGGCGTTGATTACGATTATAGTTGGGGAAATAGCGGAGGACTCGTAGAGGTAGGTTGCAAAGGAAGTGAGGAGTTTCCGCTTACTGCCGTAGCCATATAGGCAGACGGAGAAGCCTTGGTCTAGCTCGAATGCCCATTGCTCAAACGCTCGCTCGTGGTGTCGGCTGAGTTGAGCTATGTCTCGGTCGTGAGGATCGGTCCATTCGGCAATCTTTGCAAAGTAGGTCTCGTGGTTGAGGAGAGCGTTGGAGGGCAGAGTGTTGCTACTGGTCTTTGCGCCCCCTGCTCGATTCTGGAAGAAGAAGAGTTCATGAGGAGGCATGTCAAAGTCTGGTGTCGGTGTGCGCTCTTTCCGCTTTCCCTTCGGTCGTCCTCTCGGCCGTGGAGTCTTTGATGGCGTGTCTGGTGCCGATGTGACACCATCCTCGACTTGTGATATGGCCCCGTCGTCCTCTGCTGCCAATATTTGTTCCGCCAATGTTTCTTCATCTTCAATGGCATCTTCGTCGTCTTCATCAGTCTGCTCTAGCAGTCGGCGATTGCTCTTTCGCCGAGCCGAGCTGTCGAGTCGCCGTGCTTTAGCAAGGGGTGATTCGTGAGTTGTAGGATCATCTTGCTCGCGAGGTGTTGCTGGCTGAGAGAACAAAACCTTTCGTACTGACTTTGGCGTCGCATCTAACGTCCCATTCTCAGGTGGCTTCAGAATTGATCTCAGCTTGGACGGGGTTTGAGCTGGCGAATTGCTGGTCGATTCGATATCCTGTACTTCTGCGACTGCAGATTTGCGCTTCTTTGGTGTTTGCTCTCCCTTTAAAGCTGTATCGGCAGCCCTCTTCCTCGCCATGACATCTCACTTCCAAAAAGGCCACGCGCGTGTGATTATCATCAAATGCGATACGGAAACGGAGCTAGAAACATGAGGTTCGACAGCTCTGGCCGCTCAGCCAATCAGATGCCGATTTTGCCGAAGCACCTCCGAGCTTGCCTGCAGCCGATGATCGGAGTCATTCTTGTCATTTGCAGAAAGTGACTCTTGACAAATCCAAGTCGTGATATATCCTGGATGCAACCAGCGCTCGAGTCCGTCTGACAGCTCGTAGGAGCACAGATTCGGGCATTGGTCTCTCAATTAGCTTGACGCCATAAGCCCTGCACCTGACGGAGTAGACAATATGACTCTCTTCGCCCGGACCTCTTCAAAGCGCTTTCAGTCATGTCTGGTCTTGCAGTGCCGACAGTACTCTGCACCCGTAGACACTATACCGGCATCCAAACAACGATTTATACCTGATCGAGAAATTTCAAATTTTCCCAAAGGCTTCTTACTGGGAAGCGCACATGCAGGAGTCAAGGCCTCCAATAAGACAAAGGACGATGTCTGCATCATAGCATCCGAGAAGCTCTGCAATGCCTCTGGATATTTCACTGTCAACGATTTCCGAGCAGCACCGGTAGCTGTGTCAAAGAACTCCCTCAAACAAACTCGAGGAACGGGCGTGCGGGGCGTAGTGATCAATTCTGGTTGTGCGAACGCAGTCACGGGCATGGATGGATTTGTCGACGCCAACGCCATGGCTGCCAAAGTGGATGAGTTGTTCGCCGACGAGACCGAGCAGGTTACTGGGAAATCCAACACGATCCCACAGAATGGAAGTCGAGGGCTTCCGGTTCATCGAACTCTTGTCATGTCTACCGGCGTCATAGGACAAAAGCTACCTATCGACAAGATACTCAATGTCCTCCCACCGATAAAGAAAAGCTTGTCGTCAGGTTATGATGCCTGGTTCTCCACTGCCAAAGCGATCATGACTACCGACACTTTCCCTAAACTGGTGACGAAGCAGTTCAAGCTACCCTCGCAGCCAGAAACTACCTATACGATAGCCGGCATCTCGAAAGGTGCTGGTATGATACATCCCAATCTAGGAACGCTCCTCAGCGTCATCTGCACAGACGCGTCGATTTCCGGCTCCGACCTGGACCATCTGGGCAATACAGTCGTTCCACAGACGTTCAACTCAATCAGCATTGACGGAGACACCTCCACGAACGACAGTGTCGTCGTTCTTGCCAACGGAGCCGCTGCACCCATGGGGACAGGTCCCATTACCCAGGAGCAACCAGACGACTGGAATGCCTTCAGAAAAGCTCTCCTTGACGTGATGCAACAGCTGTCACAGCTCGTTGTGCGGGACGGGGAGGGAGCCACAAAATTCATCACCATCGATGTCCGCTGCGGAAATGACGTCTTGAAAGCGAAGAAGGTCGCAGAGACCATTGCTAGGTCACCACTCGTCAAAACCGCGATGTATGGCCGCGATGCAAATTGGGGCCGCATCCTCTGCGCTATCGGGAACGCGGGTATGAAGGTGGACAGGAGATACGTCACTGTCGCTTTCGGACTGGGGACATTCAAGGCAGGCGACAATGGAGAGCAACATGAGGATAAGATGATTCTTGTCAAGCAGGGCCAGCCGCAAGAGGTGGATGAGGAAGTGGCCAAGGGAGTGCTGGAGAAGGAGGATATTAATGTCTACGTCGACTTGGCTGACGGGCGGTACGCAGAAATGACGGAGGGTCCGGTCAAGTACTGGACGTGTGACTTTAGCCACGAGTATGTGACGATCAATGGTGATTACAGGACGTAGCTGCTCGAGGGACAGAGCAAGTACCAGATAACCACGAACTGCAATCTCGGTCGTCGTGAAGAGACAATGCGGTGCGGAAATGCTACAAACATATCTCGTGAACGCCTACTCGTGATCCCATCTCTTCATGTACGTGCTCCATGTATCCCATGCTCAATTCGCCCAGAAAAGTGCCCCAACCCACCCTTTGACCTTCTCCACAACCCCTGGCTCGGGTCCCACCGTCGTTGCGGCCATCTTCTCTGACGACACGGCCATATGCCCAGGCGGCACCACCGCCCCTTCCCTCCGCGCTTTCCTCTCCCTCCTCCCCTCCCTTCTACCTGCTTCCAACCTCTGCACCCTGCCCACAAGCCGTTCCCGCTCCTTACGCTCCTCCTTCAACATCTCGTAAGCGTACCAATTCGCCCCGACCAACCCGACGACCAGCGCCACCAGCGCCGCACTCCCCTCTCCCTTACCCTTGGTTTCTTTGACCGTCTCCTCTACTTCCTCTCCTCCCCGCGAGGACAACCCCTCGACAGCCCCGCCGAACCGCTCCCTCACGTCCTGTCTCGCGGCAGCCACTTGTTCGCGCTCTCCTGCCTTGCGGTCCGCTTCTTGTGCAGCGCAGAGTTTCTCTCGCGCAGGGACGGAGAGCACTGCATCGCTGCCGGGGATGGCGTTCAGGACGGCGAAAGCGGCGCGGTTGAGAGCCAGTGCGTCCGCTGGGGTAGCGGGGTTCAGGGTGCGTGGATCCCCTGCGAGGACGGCGGAGGCGGCGGAGATGCGGGCTTGGTATTCTATTGGGCCGAGATCTTTTGCTGTGTGCAGCGGATTGGTGGTCCGTGAAGGGCGGGGAGAGGTTGAGCTGGTTGTAGTTTGGGAAGGCGTACGGGGATGGGGAGTGGAGGAGGCAGGTGAGGAGACGCGGGGCTTGGGAGGGACGAATGGGTCGACTTCGCTGGATTTGATGGCTTCAACTGCTGGTGCGTGGTTGGTGACGCCCAAGCCGGATCGTTTGGTGAAGTGCTGTGTTTCCCGGGCATGGGAGAGGGCGGCGAGCATGTACAGCGGGGTTGCGGGGCGGGAGGCGGAGGTGGAGAAGGTTCGTGCTAGGGTGCGGACAGACAAGACATGCTGGGTCCGGAGGAAAGCCATGGTGATGAGCGGAGATGGAGGGGCTCACAGAGATGAAGGTAGGTGGTGAAGTGAAGATAGAGTGGTGAGAGCCATGACACGAAGATGGACCCCGCCACGAAGCACTGGCCCGAAGGGCTACGTGGGGTAGATCAGATCTGGCTGCAAGATAAGCGAGCATGACTCGTTTCGGTCGTATCTGAACAATCTATAATATAGCAATACCCACCTCCTAAGGATCCTTACAGACATGGATCCTGCCACTCACCAAGCTTTGATGAAAAGAGAATTGCATCGGCACTGTTCTTGTCGAAAATGACTGCCGAGCTTCGAGATGTCGCTCTGATTCCAAGCTCTCGTGTCGACCAGCTACGACCTCGATGTTACGTGCTACACAAATGGTGGCTTGAGTACGGGGCGATCGCAAGCTGAAAGAGAGGGCAGCATCGAAGGATGGGATGGTATTGATTCTCCTGGTAACGGAAGAATCGCCCAAGTCGTTACTACCTTGTGATTGTGATGTTTCATACCGACTGTTCATTCGTGGGCCTTTTCTCCGTTGCCATGCGGCGCTGTGACGGCAGAATAATATGCGATCGAAGAGACGGACACGCTCTTCGAACACCAATCACACCTCAGTGCAGCTGTGACGAAAGAGCATGTCGTTGTCGTGGAAGGAATGTGAAAGTGTCACCAAGATGCAGCGAGCTCGAAGCTCGTCTCCCCTCGTCCGTCCGAAGTCCGCCCAATCAAAAGCAGCTCATTGCAGCTCCTGTCATCCCTCTCCCCTCAACAGTGACATTGCCAAAGCAGCAACTGTCTGCTCAATTTTGCCTTGGATCTGACGGTATCGACATCCAGATCACAGCCATGGCTTCAAAGCAAGTTGTCCCAAACAACCCACCGGCCACCACAAAGCCACAATACCACAACAGTCCTCATCTAACTTGATTCACAGCCTGCCACTCCATCCCGCCACTGTCCACTGGCCGTTCTCGTTCTTGACCTTATCATATGGTCTCGACATTCTGCAACCGACTCGATCGTTGCTCCCGCAAGCAGTACAATCTGTGCTTCCGCAACAAGCTGAGCTCGCCAAGATTTCCTACTACGCCCTTAGCATCGGTCTGTTGACAGCACTACCGGCGGTTTTCTCGGGAGTCGCTCAGGCCGTCCAAATCGTGGGGAAGCAAGGTCTCTTCGAGAGTGACGGCAAAACTGTCAAACCAAAGTTCAAGACCTTAATCACCCATGCCATCTCAGCTGATACCGTCATTGCTGCGAGCGCCTACACATGGTGGTACCGCAGTGCCAGTGATTCTGTGAACCAAGGCGACATCGTCAGGACTGGCATTGCTGTTCTCCTTGGGCTCGGTATGGTTTTTGCCGCTCACAATGGTGGCAGTCTGACATATGAATATGGGATGGGTTTGTCGGTCGGGAAGAAGGGGAAGACTTCTTGATGTCATTTCATCGCGATGTCACATCGACTTTCTCGAACATGAGCACCCTTCATGGACTTACAGCACATGACTGTTGCGAGGAAGTGTGCACAAATTGGCTCGGCGTGCTGATCACTTCATATCGACAAACGACTGGTGAGCGCCGAGCGGCGTCTGCTCGATAGCAGTGTATCATGAGAGCCGTTCAACCTTGCAGGAACGTAGGAATGCATTCCCTACGCACGAAATCACAAAGCGAGTCTCTTTGCACAATCTTGGGCATAAATTGCCTATTCCTCATCGAGTATAGTCGGGTGGTCCCATTCTACTCGGCTATCGGAGTGTGGCCCGATCAATCCTACTTGGGACCTGCCTTGGCGCATAAATTAATTGTTCGCGCCATCTCCCATCCTGCTCCCTTGCCCCTGACCGCTTGCATGTGCTACTACCTAGCATGGCTTGAAGATGGGCAAGTTGGACATTGCTTTCAGACGCCTTCGGCACCCTCCCTCACGTGGCATCATGAGCCGACCGTCCGGCTGGCACGCTTTGTGTGCCGCTCTCGTCGATGCTGACTACCAGTGTGACATGGTCTGCGTTCACCGTACTCTTCAAAACGTACACCAACGAAGACCGCACATCATAGGCCAATGGCACATGACCGTACCACTATTCGGCTGTTCCAGATATTGTGAACGACAGGACCGATCCCGTTTTAGCAGCCGTAACTCAATGGCAACCAGATCATGGCGTTCCATTAGCTTCCGGCGCGCCAGCAACGGTACCCTCAACTTTTACAGTGTATTCATCGCAGACCCCAGGTCAACAGGCATGACAACGTGTCTTGGGCATGTTCGAGTTCGCAACCAAGACATTTCTGTCCAAACAGGATCTCTTTGTGCCATGCTTGGTAAGTTGCGAGTCGATGGTAGTGACATTGCTACCTTCCACAAGGATCCTTGGGACCAAAGCTTGGGGACGGTGGCGCAGACCCCAGAGAACTTCAACACTGGATCATATCACAATTAAACCTGTTCCTCCTTCGGTCCCCGGACGGATCTTCCAAAGTTTGCCGGACCATGAGCCACGTTCCGCATTTACTACCACACCTACTTTGCAGCTTGCAATCCTTCCTCACGATCAACATGCTTCCCAATCCTATCTTCGCCGTTGGCTGTTCATCGTCGTTCCGCTAGGACTGGTGATCCTGCCCACTGACCATAGTGATCCCTACGTTTGCACGGTAAGCTACCGAGCCGCCTCGAGCTGTTCCAGGGCTTTCATGGCCATCCATCAACGTCCTTTCCCTCGCAAGCCATCCTTGCAGTCATCTTCTCTCCCTTCTATTCACCTGTCCGACCGGCTTTGATACCGCTGAACGGTTGATCGATTCTCGTACGGCCTTTTTGTCTCGCTACCCCACGCAAGCTATTGGTCTGTGTGCCAGTGATGCATTAGATTGCGGGTCTATATAGATACAGAGGTCGAACTTCTGCGTCGGTATCATCCTTCCTCAAGAACCTGCTGATCACTTGCTCCCTCGATATCTCCTCGCCCTAACCAATCTCTTCGCACACCGACAGCCAAGATGGCAGGAGGCATCACAGGAGACGCTCAGTCTATGCCGGACTCCTTCATCAAAGAGTCCCGCGGTGATCAGTCCTCAGTCACCTCGGGAGCCTTTGTCGCCATCGCGTTCGTCTTCATCGCGCTTCGCATGTTCACCCGTGGTGTCGTCGTACGAAACATCGGACCTGAAGACTGGACGATCCTGGCTGCATGGATTTGCTCTCTCGGTTTGACCATTTGCGTCCTCTACGAAGTCAAATTCGGCCAGGGACACCACATCCAGACCCTCTCACTCGTCCAGCTCACCGGTCTCTACAAGGCACTTTACTACTCTATCCTCTTCTACCAGGGTGGACTTGTACTCAACAAAGTGTCCATTCTTTGCCAATATTACCGCATCTTCCCCGGCAAGAATATCCGTATTGCCATCTGGATCATGGCCGCTATCACTGGCATTTACGGCTTCTGGTCCATATTCGCCAATGTCTTCATGTGCACTCCCATCCCATACTTCTGGAACAGGGGTATTGCAGGCGGCAAGTGTCTCAACACCACCGCTGTCTGGTTTGCCAACGCGGGTATCAACATCGTCACCGATGTCATCATCTTCTTGCTCCCTATGCCTGCTCTCAAGAAGCTGCAGTTGCCAAAGAAGCAGAAGGCTGGGTTGATGTTGGTTTTCGCTCTGGGTGGATTGTAAGTCGACAATCTTGCATTTCTGGTTCGGACAAACACTGACTCAACACAGCGTCTGCTTGACATCCATCCTCCGTCTCCGCTCTCTCTACGATGTCACAAGATCCACCGACTTGACCTGGGAGAACGGTCCCATTGCCTACTGGTCATCTGTCGAAGTCAATGTCGGTATCATCTGCGCCTGTCTTCCTACACTCAAGGCTTTCGCCATGAAGTATTTCCCCAACCTCATCAACTCGTCAAAGAACGGCGGAGCTACTTCTTCCAACCGCAAGACCGGGACACAAATGAAGGTCCGCACCAAGAATGCCACCGTCACCGAGGTCGAGCTTGGAAACAAGGGATTCGCAGACACCGAGGCTCTCGACCCTGGCCGCATCCAGGTCGTCACTGTCGTCGAGCAGGACCGCGAGGATGCGTCTGACAGCAACTCGATAAACTCACAGGGTAAGGTTCATGGTGGACGTGCTCCCTCTCGCGGCGCCGAAATGGTTTAAGCATTTTCATCGGGAGGCTCTGTCATTGCCGGAATAAGAGTCTGGCGCGAAACACTGGATCTTTGGTGCGATACCCTTTTTATTACTTGCAAGCATGAGGAAACAATGCCACGGCACGAGTTGCTATGGGGGGTTTAGCCCATGTCTTGATCGGATTGGATTGGACCTTTTCATATTTTGATCATCTAATCAACAAAATCTATACCACCCTCACACCTCCCATGCTGCATCTCTTCCTCTGCATTTTGCTCAACATGGTATCTCAGTCGCTGCACTACCCCAGCAAAGTCAAGACCGTTACAACCTCAACCATTACAACTTCATACCCCCTACTCCAACGCCGCAACGCTATATTGGCTTCCGCTTGACCGTTGCGACCGGTCTGACTCGGTCCAGTCGTTATGAAAAGTCCAGCTTGTGACGATCACGAACGCCGGCTGGTAAAAGTATCCATGTGTCTCGAAGCACAAGGTCCCATGGGGCCCGGAAACCTTGGTTCGCGGCGTTGGAGGTTAGCATATCGGAAGATGGCCCACAATCAGCATCGACCGCAGAGGCTCTCGCGAGGCACGGAAAATTAGCACAACGGGATCGAATCCCATTACCAAAGCACATGGTAGCAGAATCAAGCGGGACGGGAGAGGCAGGATCGGTGCATGCAGAATGACCGTTCGCACCCCCTGCATCTTCACCCGGCTCTACGATACCTCTGCTGCACCACAGCTCGCATTGCCGAGCAGTCAGAGCCGAAGAACACGGCTCGGGATGATGCTTTAGTCTTCACGCTCTGCCGCAGCACGCGTCAGCGGCCAGTAGTGACATAGATCTATCTCGCGGCGTGGAGTCGACCTGCATGGTCGACAATCGTCCAGAGTCATCAATGCTTGGACCTCAGCCCTACAGCTACCCTCGACATCCAGTGCCACAAACAGTTCCAGGCAAGTGGCTTCGGTGGCGCAGACTGGATTCATATTGACACAAACGTCAATTGTCCCCCGGGCACTCCGACTGCCCTCCCCGGAAAGCCTATCGCCATGTAGTCCAACATGCTTTCCCAGATACTTTCAACCTTCTTCAACAAAGTCGTCAAGGTTCGAGAACCTTGTCTCGCCCTGCAAAGGGGTAAAGTCAATCTGCGACAGAACGGTGAAGCACGATCTCCACTGCTCCCGAACACCTTTCACTCTAACCATCAAGGCCCGAACGCTCTTCCAGAAAGCACTTTACATTGCTCATGGGTATCTCTGTTTCTGGAAGTTTCCGTCTACACAGGCATCTTGATCCTCGCCCCTCCCAACCCCTTCCGTATCTCGTCCAACTCCCTCAGTCCCTCGCCATGCACCCCTCTCTTCCCCTTCCGACCCGGCGCAATGCCTATATCCCTCCTGCTCTTCCCGCCTCTACTCGTCTGCCCCTCCAAAAACCCATCCATGATGCTATCGAAATCCGACCTCACGAGCTGGGGCGCCTCCGCGTCCGAAGCCCGGGAATAGGTACTGATCCGACTGGCGTTGCTCATGCCGCTCATCCTGCTCGCGTTGCTCATCTTGCTGACATTGCTCGCCTTGCTCGCGCGCGAGAAGCCCGACACGCCGGAGGAGAGGGACACCCCGTCTGTGTCCTCCGCGATGCTGTCCAAGGGGTCCTCGTACTCCCCTGCGTCGTATTTCTCCATTAATTTGTCGAAGCGGTCGTCCAGAAGCGTCTGCGTGTCTGTACGTGCCAGGGCGGAGGACGTCATGGAGTAATTCGTCGTGCTGGTCTTGGCGCCTTTGCGCTTCTTCTTCCGCCCCGTAGCGAGCGACGAGAGCATGCTTCTGTCTGCTTGGCTTTCTGAGGGCGCGTCGGCGTCGCGCTCACGGGCCGCTTTGAGGGTCGATTTGAACTTGCTGTATTCGGAGAGCCAGGTGCCGTCTGTTGGGTCTGCGGCGGGGGTTGCGTTCGGGTCCATGGGGGGCAGAATGGGGGCATCTGGGGAGGGAGCAGGTTTGGGGCTGACATCGCCGGCTTTGATCGTGTCATCGCTCTCCCAGCCGTCGTCTTCATCTGGGGCTTGGAGGCCGGCGACAAAGGCCTCGACACCACTCGCCTTGTCGTCTTGCCATTGCATGCCTTCGAACTCGTCCTCGTCTACTTCCTCTGCACTGCCTGTGAGTTCCCCGAAGATGTCTTCGTCGTCATCCACGTATGCTTCATCTTCAAGTGCCTCGAGGGCTTCTCGTAGTCGAGGATCCATATCGGGTTGGAAGCCAGCGATCGCGTCCGGAACGTCCTGCATGTCCTGGTATCCGACCTTTCTCACGAACTCACTTTCTGTCATATCCTCCAGTCCCAGCTCAGCCGCCTTACTCCCCTCAGACCGCAAACTCACGCCTCCTTCGCTCGCATCGTCCACGTCTAACCCTCTCAGGGCGTCCTCAAGCGACTGTTTCTCCTTGCCTTTGCCTTTGGCTTTTCCTTGCGACTTTGCTTCCACCCACGTCACTTCCCCTCCTCCGGAACCCAGATCCTTCATATGCTGCATGTAATCATAATTCGTGTCGTCGAAGAAGACGCCTTGCTCAGCGGCCTGTCCTTCATTTCTCGCAAAGGCAAAGCCGAATTCCTCTTCCAGATCGCCCCGTTGCCGTGCCTTGTTTCGTTTTGATGAAGAGGGCTGTGGGAGGTAGGGGGATGAAGTCGAGGTGGTGCCGCGCTCGGCGAGCACCATGGACGGCGCATCGGAGTGGATGAGAGGATCATTCTGGGCGCGGTGGACGAGGGAGAAGGTGGTGGCCGTCTTGCGGTCACTGTGCTTGGTCAGTATAGGGCATACCAATTGACACAAAGAGAAGAAGGTACGAACATGAATTGACGGCGTGGCATCTTTGCTGTATGTGGATTGGAAGAGGTTGCACGAAGCGGTAGAGGGGAAATTTTCGGGCAGCGGTGATGGACATTTTTGGGCGAGTCATGCCAAAATTCGCTGCGGGCGAAAAGGCGGGGATGCAGCTCAGGGCGAAGAACCTTCAACCACTCCTCCCTTTTCCGCGACCTTGCATCATCTCAACATATTCCACCTTGACGACAGTAATGCATTACAGACGTACATGCTGAGTTCATTCTCAATAGGATATTGCCGATGTGTCCGCGAGCATACCGCTCGATGATCCTGCGACCGGAGCAACTCAAATTCGCGTGCTACTGAAGCAAATCAATATTCGAGCATACGATCTCATTTCACAACAATCTGGTCTAGGATCACGATATGTGAAAGTCTGAGTTTTCCGAGAATAAGTCCTATTACGGCATTACGAAGGGAGGGGAAGGGAGAGGCAAACTGCAAATTGGGAAGGGAGTAGGATGAAGGAGGAAGGTGGAGAGAGTGTCACAAACGGTGTTCTCTGACCCAGATGATCATGTGATCGAGTGTCCACATTTGGCAAGCCACTCCACACCATGTTTTGTTGTTCGATTCAATTCATTCAAAGTGACTAGACTACAGGAGGAACATATATAGCCAATCAGCTGTCTCAGAAGCATTGAGACCCACTCCGAATCGGGAAGACCCACTTCCTGTTTGGGAAGTATAACATGTTTTCTGACTCCTGATTTCGCTTCCCATCAACTGAATGACCATCTATCCACAAGTCTGGCAGCATCGTGCATTTCAATTGTGTCAGCATTATCCTAAAGCGAAGACTGGCCCCATTGATGAAGTTAGTGGCAGTACAAGAGTACGAGATGCGGTCATCGACGATATCGATCGTGGTCAATCATACCCCCGCGCACGACCATCATCGGCGCCTTGGAGAATGACGAAGGCATGTCTCCATCCGGTAATTTTATAGTTCCTTGTGATCGCACAATCATTGTAGACGACCGCATTGTTGGATTTGCACATGGTCGCACACAGGTAGTATGAATCTCTCATTCGACTTGGAGTCACCCATTAAATCCTTGTCAAGAACACCTCTGAGGCATCACTGATGCGACCTTTGTAGCAGTGGCCGAGGATGGATACGACGATTGAAGGACAGCGGCGAGCTATCTCGGCATTCTTCGACAATGCCGTCCCGTTCAGCTTGCCCCGAGGAACCTCAGTGACCCGAGCTGATTGCGACAATTACGCCAAAGGTCTGCTAGGTACTGCAGATATCGTGCCTGTCAGATTCCAAGGAACAGCTAGCTATACAACATTCTCACCACATCTCAAGCAGATTGTGCAGTTCCGCCTTCACCCACTCGATGAGGAGAACCTGGATCTCGCCCACAAGGTGTATGGTGCTCTCGTCCCTGCCATCACACCGAACAAGAACTTTCGGCTCCCCGTCTACATCAGCAGCCTCAATGAAGGCCATGTCCACATCTATCAGTCGATACCTGAGGATAACTTTCCTCTCGAGCGACAAAAGCAGACCGTCCAAGATGTCGCGAAATTCATCACCAAAGCCATCGACTTCCCACTTCCTGATGAGTCACTCACACCTGATGGCTGGACCATATCTGCCGAGATGCTCCTACGCCGCATCATTGCCAACGACCAGCTCGCCAAAATCGACAAGCGCTTTGCAGAGAGGGCTGCTGTGGTGCTGCAGAACGTTGATGCGCTGAGGAACCTTCCAGCTATCATCACACATCCCAATCTCAACGAGCAAAGTCTAATGATTGAGCGGATGACGGGCACTCTCACCACGGTACTGGATTTCGATGGAGCCAGAGTTGAAGCATTCGGCATGTCGATCGTCGGAGCATATGATAGCTTCTTCGGGCACGTGGTGAACGGGAACTGGCAGTGGTACCATCAGGAGATCCCTGAAGGCGGACAGACAGTACGAGATGCACTCACTTCGGCTTTCTGGGATGCGCTTTGGGCGGCCATGCCGAGCGAGTATAGCAATGATGAGTTCGAAGAGGCGCTGCTAGTCGCGGTTGAGATGGGTATGATTACGAAATACTTCCCTGACGAGCTGTTGAACTCGCTGGATGAGGGGAATGCGCAACACCGTCTGTTATTGCACATGGCGCAGGAAGTCTGGATGGATAATCACTACACTTCGCCACACGTGATCGGCGACAGGAAAGACAGCGCGCAAGGAGATCAAGAATGACGACATGATTAATGATGACTTAAATTATATACCACACGAAATCTATTGTCTCCTGGTAGTTTCTTCTCACGTGACGGTCCACACGAGTCATGCAGCGGCAAACCTCTTTCTTCTTCCCATTGAACCAATTACACATCAAGCCCCGGGACTCCTCCAGACACATCTATCGCCGTGGACTTCAGTCGCTATGTCGCTCGCAATTAATGTTCCCGATAGTACTTTAGCCGCGTGAAATGTCGCCAAAACTCTCCCTCCCCCATCCCGACCTCTCCGCCCTGACCCATCTCTCCAACCTACTGCACCTCGCGCACCACCGTAACAAAAACCAACACCGGCGCTCGCACTGGTGGCGTCCCTTCTCCATCCTGCGCCGCCACGTCAACCGCCTCGTCGACCACTACACTTCCCTGGCAGAAGTTCCCGACACCTTCTCCGCGCGGCACAGGAAGAAGGGCCAGGACAAGCTCACGCGACAAAACATCGCCTCTCAGCTGGATTATTTGAAGCATGTCCTCCTCCCGAAAGCGTGGAGGGGCTTCGGTCAGCTTGTTGCGGATGGACGATTCGCGGTGCTGGGGACGGTTTTGATGGCGATTGCGGGGGAGGTGGGGAGGGTCACTGGGGTAACGTCTGCGATTGAGGAGGAGGGTCAGAGGGAGGTAGAGAGGGTGTTGGAGGAATTTGGGAGGGAATGGGGTGGTGCGGTGGGACAGGGGAGCATGACGGGAGAGGGAGATCAGAGTAAGGAGGATGAGGGGGAGCTGGTGGGCAGGGCGGTAAGAAGAGAGGATGAAGGGGAGGCTATTGACAGAGTGAACATGGGGGATGAGGACCCCGGCGAAGCGGTGGGAAGGACCGAAGCGGTCGACTCTGGGCAGACGGAGGCAGTGGTCGGCACGCGGCTGGAGAAAGACCCGGAAGACGTCAAGGAGGCGAAGGAACAGGTTAAGAGCGAGCTGAAGCAGAAGAAAAAGCGGAAATCAGAGGAGGAAGGCAAGGCCAAGGTCAAGAAGAGGAAGAAGAAGGGCGGCGACGCCATTGATGATCTGTTTGCTGGTCTTTGATAGTCATGATACCCAAATAGCAACTGCTTTAAATCGTCCTTGATCCGTCTATTCGTAAAGTCATGCCTGGTCTTGGGTATCAAACGCCTTGTTCGCCAAACGAATGGAAACACCCCTCATACTCAAAAGATCCCCATGCCTCTACCCCGGCCTTCGCTTCTCGGATTTACCAATATCTGATAAGGGAAAGGGTTCGTTTCGTTCGTCGTTATCGGTGGGATATGGTTGCGATCGCGGTTGACAATGTTGATGATCTTGAGCGCTGTACGCTGTAAGGTGCTCTCCATAGCCCGCCTTGCTTTGACGACCTCTGTATCGCTTCTCGGAGTAGCGAGTGTGACGTCCAGTACCCATGACTCCCACACCAGCTCATCGTCGGCCTTTCCGCCGAACCAGCCTTTCCGTCTCTTCTTCTCCATGAATTGGACCACGACTTGTCCTCGGCCACCCTCTAGTCTGGCGTCTGCACCGGATGCACCATATGGAGAAATTTCGAATTGCCTTGCGAGAGTGACAGCTCGTTGGTCGATCAGCGTCTCGAGCTCGACATCGTTGACCACGGGTAAAGTGACGTCGAAGAGATCGTGAGTCTTTGGCTCGAGCGGAGTAAAGTAGCGATGGAAGAAGATGGTATGGAGGATAGCCTTGACTACATCCTTCACACAGCTCCGGTCCGCGAAGATGTCGAGGGTGTACTCGGGTGCCTTGCGTTCCTCCATTGCTTCCTAGAGGGGCTGCTTTTGTTGAGCTACAGAGGAAGCATTTGCATTACTATTTGGGAGCGGCTTTTCGGTGTGCCAGTGAGCGGTTCCGCAAGCAAGCACTACTTGGCCATGTTGATGCGCTTATCTTCAAGTAAGGATAACTATGACTGCGGTTTGCCTGAAATGTGGCATGTGCCCCGGACCTCAAGGTTGAGGGGTCAGGTCGAAGCACAGCCACCGATCTGATCGGAACATTTCTGCCCTAATTGTGGCACATGCTCCGATAATTATGTGGCTGGATAAACGGGCCGAGGTGGTCGCGGTGACATCTGCTGAAGAAGATGGAGCTCTGACCGAGGGACCACTAAAAGCATCATAGAGTCCTACCATTCATTCACGACTTACGACAACTTGGCGACTATTGTCGCCTCATGACAGTATGTTGGAGCGTACACGCCAGTGGTTTTGGCGAAATAGAACCAGATTCGCCATCGGAGCTGCGACGGTCAGTGGAATATACTTAGCTGGCCAGTATGCTTGGGGGAAATGGCTCGAAGCACAGCAGCGCATGGGTGAGGAGAGGATAGCGAAGGAGAAGTGAGCACCCAATATGACAGGCGGAGGACAAGACTAATATATGTTACAGCTTGCGAAGGCGATTCGAACAGAACCAAGAAGATTGCACATACACCGTCCTCGCTTTGTTACCGACAGTTCGTGATGAAGTCATCGGCGCGTTTCCAGTAGAAGAGATATCAACAGAGCTCCAGAAGCAAAAGGCAGAACGGTTAGCAAGAAGTGTTGGAGGCCTATCAGAAGTCGCATCAACAGATCTACCGTCCGGCCCACCAAGCACAATGGACGACAGCGGCAGCTTGAATGGTAGCTTCGTGCATGCCAGCCAGATGGCAGAGAGCTCGGCCGGCGGACAGGTCAGGCCGAAGAAGAGCAAGGTGCAGCTGTGGTATGATATGAAAGTTCAATGTGAGTAAGGATAGATGGCTTTGCCAACACTTTCTGACTTTGGCAAGCGATCACGCGATCAATCACCCTTCTTTACACTCTGTCTCTCCTCACGCTCTTGACGCGGATACAGCTGAATCTTTTGGGACGGCGGACATACCTCTCTTCGGTGGTCTCGCTAGCATCTCCACCTCAGGGCCAGCAAGCGTCCACGATATCGCTCGAGAATAATGACGATGACAATTTCGACAATGTCTACGGCAGCGACTTTGAGACCAACCGCCAATATCTTACCTTCAGCTGGTGGCTTCTCCACCGCGGCTGCAAGGACATCTCCGCCAAAGTGGCTCAAGCCGTCCGTGAGGTCTTCGGTCCCATCGATCCTCGCGCCGACATGACTTTGGAGAGACTCTCCTCCCTCATACTGGAAGTGCGCAAGAAGATCGAAGGCGCCACTGAGACGGAGCGCACACAGCAACATTGGCTATCCTTCCTCCTTCCTCCCGAAGACCAAGAAGAAGCTGTCCTGCGCGAGCCTTCCGCCACTCCGTCCCCAGACTCCCCCTCCGGTCGCGATCTCAACCCGCTGGACACCCCTCAACTCCCCACCAAATCCACCACCATCTCTCCCTCCCTCCGCCGTCTCCTCGACGAGACATCCGACCTCATCGACTCCCCCACCTTTACCCACGTCTTGACCCAACTCCTCAACGCCACCTTCTCCCACCTGATCGACGCCCGCGTCGCAAGCGAAGCCTTTAAACTCCCCCGCGGCACCACTTCCGCGCCCCTCGACCCCAGCACCCTCACGCCCGAGAACCGCATCACAGAGCTAACGGACCGCAAAGTCAAGCTCGCGTCCACCCTGGCCGTGTTCTGTCGTCAAGCGCACGTCATTGCCGCCGGCAGTGGGGATATGGAAGAGATCTCCGCTGCAGAAGGGGGCAGCGTGAACGAGTACCTCTCTGCCATCGACGGGGTCAAGGATCTGGAGGCGTTCGCGGCGGTGATATACAGCAGTAATTTCGAGTTTGAGAGTATACAGGAGGAACAGCGACGGTTGAGGGAAAGGGAGAGCAGGAGGGCGCTGGGGATACAGCAGGGTCAGGACGACGAGGTCTTGCAGAAGGTAGAGGTCGAGCCGTTTGAGAGTGCCTGGAGTAAGGCACTTGATAAGGAGGATGGGAAGGACGGGGAGAGGGTGTAGCGGGAAAGATGATACCACGAGCGTACAGTAGATATGAAATGTATGATCACCATTTTTGAGTAGCGAAGGGAGCTGTATTGCTGCAGTACTACTATGTATAGTAGCTGTTCGGGCGTATCGATAAGTGAAAGCGAAGCAATTGAAAGAAATGCCGGCGCGTCAGCATGTGTATGGTCGATCCGTGATGACTTGGCTGCGGCTTGCACCTAACTCCATTATCGTAAACGCAGTACCTTGAGTCATATCGTGCCCTCAAACCTCTCTTACGCTCCCTCCGAATCCTTTTGCCAAAATCCACGCATTCGTGCCTCAAGCCGTTGTGATCGACGCAGCCAGATTCAAAATCACCAATCCATGTCGAGTCTTCCATGCTGTACCCCAAAAGCGAGTGATAATGTACCCGCTGTGGCTTCAACGAGTCCAGTCCAGCAAAGCCATACTGTCTCGTCTCTTGGTCACTAGCTCTTCGCGGGCGTTGAGGGAAGCGATTGAGCTTCCGCGCCTGGAGATCAACGATGCGGAGTCATCACTACGTGCAGCCCACTCACGA
The DNA here is from genome assembly GCA_033846785.1 of Elsinoe necatrix. NCBI lineage: Eukaryota > Fungi > Ascomycota > Dothideomycetes > Myriangiales > Elsinoaceae > Elsinoe > Elsinoe necatrix. The sequence continues at coordinate 1,173,910 of JANZYI010000008.1, forward strand.
ACGCTCTGTGACATCAGACAGGCGTTCATAATCTCTCTGCTCGACAGTCCGTAGGGGTTGTCTGGTGTCCTCATTGGATCCTTGTGCGGTGCCGAAGTAGGGGCGTAATTGTCACGGCTATAAGTCGTGAGACCTGTCCCATAAGTTGATATAGAACCATCGTCAGGTTGATCCGTAGCAGTAGGGGACGTAACACATTCCAGACGACGAAGCTTGAGAGCGAGCGTGGCGAGATTCTCTGCATCCTCTTCCGGGGTACCTGTACAATGCTCAGCATTTGACCATAACAAAATAAGATGACATACGCTTTCTCTTCAGCAGAGTACTAAAGCTCCGAGCTGAATGACCATCGAGAGCTTGGCCGGAGATGGGTCCCGCTGGAATGGCAGTGATATTTTGGCTCAGACCACAAGCTACGCTTTCTGGAGATGCGACATCCAGTGTGATCTGACTGGTGGAAATTGCCCGCTTGTCGATGGCGACCTGCACATCCTGCCTCGCATTGAATACCGATGTCGCATACTCATCGGACCATGGCCTCATGGCTCTCGTATACCCGACCTGTCTAGCTAGTTCAGACAAAGGAATGGCATTGGCACCAGATCCACGCAGGGTTTTGCCACTTGGCTTTTGCTTCTTGGGTGCTGGAGCGACGGCTGAGAAGGCTACAAGAGTTGAAGCACCGCGGGTGGCTTTAGTAATGTCGCGGCTCGTATCGTTTATGTTGGGCCTTCTCGACGGGTGAACCGAAGGATCATTGTGCGCAGTCTTAGACGGAGCTTGGAGATGAACAGGGACGCTTTGTGTAGCTGATGGTGGGGCTGCTCTACTTTGATCCTTGCCTTTCCATTTACCAGTGATTCGATTGTATCGAGGACCGGGAGCTTCCAAGGGCTGCTCGGGATACATCCGAAACCACGCTTTTCGTGCCTCGCATGCCTCCGGGATGGGCAATTGTTGCCAAGTTGGATAACCAGTCCAATTATCAGGATGGTTGTTCCACCATTCGAATTTCTGGAAGTGCAACTGGATTTCGGCCGACATCGAGTCGTATTTGCTGTGCACTGAAGTTTAGATGAATGCAGTTCATCCCATACTTGGATTCATAGGAAATGATACAAGACCTTGTTTAGAAAGATGGTACAGTCCGAAAGGAAGGCACGGCCCGGGGAGTTGTGAACATTCTCGCGGATCCGTCTTATTGACTCTCCAGTACTGCGTGCAATCTCATGTACTCACGTTGTGAAGTGTCAACTGTGTATGGAAGATCGAATGTGAAAGTAGAAGCAGAAGCAGAAGCGTGTAGATAGCCTGCGCGATCGCTTAAGTAAGCAAGATTCATGGTGACGGCATGATACCAACTTTATTTGTTTGACTTCAGCCATTTTAAACGATCAATTCTGGCAGAGGTGAGTTATAGGACCTTTTGAGGACAATAGTGATACACACCCGCTAAATAGACGAGGAAGTGATCGAGACATAAGATACACAGCCTTTGCATATTTGGTGGCGAGTCCCGTGACACGATCACCACCGAGGACAACAAGTTTCAATCCGAGCTATAGCTCTTGCCGCAATGGCTTCCAATTCAGATCGGTATGCGTACTGCACCCTAATCACTCGCGCTTCCTACCTCGCGGGTGTGGTTCTCCTCGCCCACTCCCTCAAGAAGCACTCCTCCCACCCTCTCATCGTCCTCTACACGCCTTCCTTACCAACCTCCTCCCTCCGCGCCCTCGAGCTGGAAGCGCCCAAATCCAACATGCTGCTCCACAAGACCGAAGCCCTCCTCCCACGGGAGAACATCCACGTCAACCTCATCGCCGCCCGCTTCGCCGACACCTGGACCAAACTCCGCGTCTTCCAACTCCACGAGACCTATCCCCAGTACCAACGCATCTGCTACCTCGACGCAGACATGCTCATATTCCGTGAACCGGATGCCATCTTCACCCTCCCCCTCCCCTCGGACTGGATAGCAGCCAACCACGCCTGCGTCTGCAACCTAGACTCTGACCCCTGGGCGCCCGCGGACTGGACCAAGGAGAACTGCGCCTACACCCCAATATCGCACCCGGAGGCGCTCACGTCCCCCACGCGCGTCACGCCCGAGAGCCGTCCGACCCACCACCTCCTGAACTCTGGTTTCTTCCTCTTCACCCCCTCTGCGTCTCTCTGGGACAAGATGCTGCTTTTCTTCAACTCGACCCCGTCGTTGGCGGAATTCAAGTTCCCAGACCAGGACTTCCTGGCCGAATTCTTCAGGGGAAAATGGCGCAGCGTGGGCTGGCAGTACAATGCCCTCAAGACGATGCGCTACTGGCACGAGAATATCTGGCGTGACGAGGAGGTGGTGGTGCTGCATTACATTGTCGACAAGCCGTGGGCGAAACGGCTGGCCCCGGACGGCACGGCGGGGTATCTCGGCCGGGACGGGGAGACGCACGAGTGGTGGTGGAGGACGTGGGGGGAGTGGGTTGCGCAGAGACAGGGGGAGGAGCAAGGGAGGGAGACGGTGGGCATCGTGGCGGAGCAGACGGACAGTGGGGGCGAGCTCAGTAGGGATTTGAGGGATATTGGAGGGGAGGTGCAGGCCTTGGCTGGGAAGAAGGGGGAGGAGAAGAAAGACGGCGCGAAGGAGCACGAGGAAGCGCCGGAGCCGATCGAACCGACTGTCCGACGGACCGTGTTGGGTGAGCGAGGTCATGGGCCGAGAGTCAAGGGTGGCGAGAGCTACATGCCGCCTTCTTGAGCGGTGGATGGGCACCACGAGAGATGATGCAGGCACCATAGAAGCCATTTATGACGAGACGGCCAACGGAGATGATCAACATGTGCTGAGAAACGACAGATATGCAATAGATATAGCGTATGCGATAACGGGGGGAGGGAAAAAAAGACATTGCGCCCTGCGCTGCTGTGTGCTCCGTCATTATCCAGTCCCCAGAACATGATGCCTGCAGTGAAAAAAGGAATCCTAGCGGCCGTCTCAGCGTCCCGATGATGCAAACCGATATGCAGTGTCATCTACTATTCCAGTCCAGTACACAAACGCGTTGACCCTCGGAGTTTTTTTTTTCTGCGCTCTGTGCACGCCCAACCCTCGTGCCGCAATCGTCCATGATCCCATTCGATCCCAACTCTTTAAATGGCAAGGCTTCAATCCTCCCAAACCTCCTCGAACCCGCCCATCCAACCCCTCATGACCTTGCGTCTGATGTCCAGGCGCAAAAACGCTCCCTCTTCGTACTCGCCCAACACATTCGCATCGATGCAATCACATCTGACCACGCTAGTCGGGCAACAAAAGTAATTGACTTTGCGCAGTCTGGTCAAAAGGGGGTTGACCACTGTTCCCGAGGTATCGGTCAAGAAGAGTTGGGAGATGATCGTTCCGAAGGTGTGTGTCCCTCTTGGCGCGGTGGAGATGGGGTTGTTGTTTGGGAGTACGACGCGCTCTGTGGCGCTGCCGTCGTATGTCGAGCGTGTTGAGAAGATCTGCGGGGTCGGATGATATGCGTGTGCAGGCATAGGCGCGCCCGCGGCAGCGGACCAGGTGAGGGCGTGGCGTGTGTTCGTTGCGGAAATGCTGCCTGATCCGGAGCGGGTGGAACGCATTGCTACAGCACCGGGGCCGACACCATCTTGGTCTCTGCGGCCAGTGCTGCCAAAGCCAAGACCGGCGGCAATCGGATCCTGGGCTGGGGTAGGAGTGGCCAATTCCCAGCCCCATCGTTGCTGAGTGGGGAGGACTTCTCCCTGCAATCCGAGGGGGAAGACTTGGCGCTTTGGCCAGCCACGAAGGAGGCCTGATTCGGACAGGGCGCCGGGGGCGATCTCGATGCCGAGAGTCACTTCTGTGCAGGACGGTGGGACGACTTCGCTGATAGGAGGAGCCCGGCCGCCCGACATGAGGAAGGATTCTTTCTCGCGCCACGTCGAGTGTGGAAGCAAAGTGGCGAGGGAGATTTCGAGAGTGTTTAGACGGACAAAGGATTTGAAGCTGGATATCTGAGGAGTGGACCCGTAGTCGTATGGGTTAATCAGTGAAAGATGCTGAATTTCCCTGGCGTGTGTGGTTTCGAGGGCGGAGATAATTTCAGGAAGGGAGGACCAGGATGTTGACTGAGTGGATCCGGAGAAGTAGGTCATACGAAAGGTGGAAAGATTTGGAGCCGAGGAAAGAAGCCTTTGGAGGGAGGATATCGAGATTGCCGAGTCTGTGAGCTCGACGGTGGTGAGTGCAGTAGTGCAGTCTTCGTTTGAAGTAGCCATTGATAACCCAGGCACTCCCGTGTTGATGGAGTTGGTTGCATCCAGATTTCTTCCTCTGAATGTTTGCAAATTCACACTCGATGCGAGGATACGTAAGGATTCCAGGTCATAGGGACAAAGAGCGTTACTGATGTTATTGACCTCGATGGTCTCCAGCGAGGGCGGGCTGAGCTCGTGGTTGTACTTCTCCCAGCCATAGTCAAAGTCGCGCCAGTACTCGATTTCTTGTCCAGGTGGCCGAGGAGCGCTGACTGCGTTCCGCCACGCCTCGAACATGGCGGCTAGTACTCTGGGTGGCATGTCCGGCGCCGTGATACTTAATCGCTTGAGTCGAGGTAAGTGCATGATGAGCAAAAGCAAGTGCGCGGAATGTAATCCTTTCTGTAGAAATCGCCGCCACAGGTTCCAGTAGCCTTTGTGCGCATTCTCCGTGATGTGATCGCGGAGTTCTGGCAAAAATGAAGCGACCTCCTTCGCTCGCCATGGTACTGCTTTGACGAGCTGAGATGCCCCATCGTCTTCCAGTATTTGCCCGTCGTAGAGCTGGAAGTCGTAGATTTGCCGCCAGTTCTCAAGAACGCCGTGATAGTGTATCCGCTTGACATACCGTGCTAGATGAGGGTGCTCTCGGATCGCACACAATATGTTCAGAGGGTGGTGGTACTTGTCGAGCCGTATTTCCTGGAAGTGCCTGCAGAAATCCAAGTGACGAGCAACGGCGTCTCTGCTGACACTGTGTATCAATCGAGACACTCGCGAGAAGCGGAGCAGGTCGTCAACGTCCACAGCGTCGATAATGGCCAGGTGCACCTCCTTTGGCAAACGCTGGAAGCGCGTCATTGTAGCTAGCTTGCGGACTGCGGAGATGAGGTTGGAGCAGCTTGACGCTACAAAAGGGAAGCTGTCGTTATCGCAACATTTGACACAGAGCTACCCCTCCCTCAGTGGATTTCGGATGAGACCAAGGTTCTAGGGCGCTTCTGGAAACGAGAGGACAAACGTGGTTGAGAGTAGCGAGGGCGCGATCGGGTTTGGGCTTGATTCCTGGTCAAGAGGTGCTGATTGTCGTGAAAGTGCCGAGGCGATTGTCTCTGATCTCCAGGTGGTGGAGCAATCTGCGACTCCAACCCGAAACGAGAGTGACCCTGCGACCTCGACATGACAGGTGGGTCTCGGTTGCGACAGAGTCTCTTTCCATCTTCATTATCGACAACTGATGGTAGATCTGAACATGTGTGACCAAGCAAATAAGGGCTGACAATGTCGGTGGGCAGGAAAGGTCGAAAGATACTCGGCAAGGGTGGAATAGACGTCAAATACCACAGCCGAGGACCGAACAGCAAATGCACAAGGTTCACTCATCACAGTGCTACGGGTGGGGATAATTTCAATGGATGGTCATTGCCTTGGCTATCAATGCTGCTCATAATCATGCCGTTGTCGGTGTTTCGCCGCAAATCGCTGTTGTCCGTCGCTGGCCATGCCCTCATCGATGTTGGATCGGAATAGAATGCTTGGGCTGTGATATTGCTATGTTGGTATACAATCGAAAGAGGATTGTTGAAACTTCAGGGCCTGCACGCAAGCGCTGTGTTCATCAGGCACTTCATCTCCGTCCGCGCACGGTCAAACGCTAAGCAGCGTCCTCGACGTCTTCGTCGATAAATCCTTCGTCTTCTCCGTCAGGACCACTGTGATAGACGTTAGCATGGGAGTAGACACATCGGAAGGAACAAACATGCAAGTTGACGCTTGGCCCGTGGATCTGCTTGTGCAAGTATCTCTCCTGGAAGCGCCCGAGCTCATTCTCCTTCTGCAAATCGTGAATGCAGTCTTTATGGAACACGAGCTTCTTCTTCCTTGCGATATAGCGCGGGTTCATGCGGAATCGCCATACCTGCGCGTCTGGACGAGCTACCTTTGCCGAGTTCCAATCAGAGAGCCAGATCCTGTATGGATTGCCGGGAATGTCTTCGACATCCGCCATGGCCTGGGGAATACTAAAGGCTTTCTTGGGCATGAATCTGCGCAGAGTGCATTTTCCCTTGACCGTCTGCTCTAGCTTCCACAGCAGCTCATCCGTGAAAACGTTCGGATCCACGTTGCCTTCATCGTCTTGCCCGCTCTGTCCAGTTCCGATGATCTCCACGTTACGCTTCGTACTCAAGGCCGTATCGATCAGATCGTGGCGCTCCTTGAATCTGGTGGCGATGTAGCACTCGAGGATGATTTGCACGTCAGCTGGACCTCTGCACAGCTTCTCGAAGAACTCAAAGGCATTAACAAAGTAAGGTCTCTTCTTGAAGCGCCTGGAACTTGTTAGCATTTCAATATGTCCTTCGCGCAAAGTCATCACTAACCAAGTATAATCAAGCCCGTTCTGACCAGCTTTGCCGTGGTGATAGATGATGATCAGATCGTTACTTGTCCAACTAGTCATCTCGACGTCCCAGAAAAGGTTCCAAGCACTCGGTGTAGCGAGGGTAGGCACTGGGACGACCTTGTATGGGGAATGTTCGGCGAAGAAATCGCGGAACAAAGCACACTTCTGGCTATGCACGTCAACAGTACGGCGCCTCTGGGGCGGAACGAACGATGAGTCGTCAGAGTCGTAACCTTCTCCATTCTGACTGTTGCTCGAAGATGCCGCCCGCGCTGCGTCGTGAATCGCAGCCTCTGGCTCGTCTAGGATGTAGACGTATCCGCTCTCGAAATACTTGCGATCGTAGATGAAGCTGCCGCCGGCTCTGGGATAGTCCACCTTTCCCGACTGGATCTCAGCTGCCGACGGGAACTTTGGCTCGTAGTTCGCATCAAAAGACGCTGATGCACGGGCAAGCTGCTTCTTGCGTGGCTTGACAGGACTCATCGTTTCGGTGTCACTGTCGCCTGAGACGTGAGTAAGTGATCGCTCTAGAGCGCTGAAACCAGACGACAGCCCCGGTGAAGCTCAACATACAAAGTAATGAGTTCGACACCGACAGCAATGTGAAATTTACGTAATGTCAGTGATGGTGATTCAACAGATGATCTGTAGTGTTTTGAGTGGGTGGTTCAGAGCGAGATGTAGAGATGAGTTGAGTTTCGTCAGGTCCAGCTGAACAAGCGCTGAAGTGTCTCCTACTTCCAGAAAATCTGGCCGATGGTAGTGAGAGCAACTACAGCGCTAGTGATGAGTGCAAAGATGATGCAAACCGCAGAGAACATAGTAAGATAGTATGCTGTCGCAGCGTTGGATGGTGATGTAAGAGGGAGGAAGATAAGTCCTGACCAGCCTGACTTGTAGAGAGGATGAGGCACGTTGTTGTCTGTTGGATGATTGATTCGCAGGAGAGCGAGATGTATATAGCGAGGCTGTCACATGCCATCTGCAGAAGCGTAACAACTCACAAGCATGTGACGATGCTGAAGCCGGAGGGTGTAATGAAGCTGATTGAAAGCAAGGATATTTGACAGGTGAATTGAGTAAGACAAAGGACAAGGAAGATGATAGGAGACAAGGGGAAAGTCTTGTCCCCCTCCAGGTGGTGAATAGGAGACGGCGTCTCTGGCACAGTGGCACCTTCGCGATAGATGACTTTGGACGTTCAGAGTGTCCTTATGTGAGAAGGCAAAGCAGGAGAGCAAATGGCCGCAACACAGCAATAATGAAGCCAAGGCAGTCGATCGCCATAGGTGCAGACTGAGCCATACAATTACGAATCGATTGAAAGCAAGATACAGGACGCGAGATGCAGCTCTATTCGTCTCATCAATTCCAGTACAGAGGGGGTAAAAGAGACATGTCTCGACACAGAGCACCCGGAAAGCTGTCCAATGCCCAGAGACCGGCCGCAAAGTCAATCGATGGTCCAGTATTTCGTCTGGTCATGCATGAGCAGCAGCATGATTCTGACATGGTGTAAATGCAAGAGTGCGAGGACTTTTCGAGCAGAAGCTGCTCCCTTGCAGTCGGAAAGCTCTTGGTCCCGAAAGTGATGCAGCTTGCTGGCCACGAAGGCGTCTCGAAGGATTGGTTCAATGACTGTCGGTTGATGGAAAGCGGGCAAAGTGAACTTCGTCAGTTGTGTTTGAAGGAAGAGGAGAGCAGAGCAGACGGGCCGCAGTTATCATATCCTTCAGCGCCAAGGCTATTCTAGTACTCAAAATTAGTGGGATTCCTTGGCAATTTTGCGAGCGTTTCTCACTAATTTTGCGCTTCCATGTCCTAAACACTACGTTTATTTGCTAGTATCGCCACTGTCGTAGAATTTATAAAGCTATAGAGTTAGTAGTATAGAAAACTCTATATTACCTTATAATTAGTCTAATTTTCTTATAGTTTATAGGTCTATAGCTAACATAATTACACCTCTCCGGTATTACTATCGACATACGCGGTCTTAGTAAGTAAGACCGCTTAGCCTTATTAGACTTCTTCCGAGATAGTATTTAGCTAAAGGATATATTTAGCTTTATACTAGAGCTTAAGCCGAGGCGCTCCTCTATATATCGAGCGTAGTAGAACTTCTAAGCCTATAGCTAGCTCGATATACTAAAGGAGGTTAATCGGCGTAGCCGGCTACGCCTTCTAAGCCCTATAGTAATAGAAGACATACTAGATCTATTAGCTTTAAAGTGCGACTTCCTCTAAGATAAGCTAGTAGAGTATTATAAGATCTACTAGAGTATAGATATCTCTTAGTAGTCGATTAGCTACTATCTTAGCTTAGAGAGGTAGTTATTAAAAGTTAAATAACACGCTTACGTCGCTTACGATAAGTTTAAACGCTTAGCTTAGAGGGAGGAGATTAAAGGCTACTTTATAGATTAGCTTATATTCGTCGATAAGTCTTATATTAATAGAAGAACCTTCTAGAGGCGCTATAGCTAGTCTCTAGTTAGTACTCTAGCTATAGATATAAGGCTAAAGATAAAGGGGACTTAGTGGTTACTACTTCTAGCGCTCTCTATAGATAGTCCGATAGCTAATCTACTAGTAATCTAAGGCTCTATAACTATAGAGGTCTTCGAGGAGTAGCTAGAGGTTGCTCTTTTACTATAGATAAATTCGTTTCTAGCGCCGCGCTCGGTTATTATAATAGATAATTATAGTACTTATAGGAAGGAGGTAAGGTGAAAATCGGTGCTACTAGCTTACGTAATTAACGTCGCCTCTAGTACGTTATTCGACTTTACTACTACTTTAGAGTTATTGCCCTCTAGCTTTCGCCTTATTTACTAGATTTTAATCTAATCGAGCCGATATTTAACATCTTAAAGCGCTACGTATAGCGGTAGCGACATCTAGCACCGAAATATAGCGAGGATAATTATATAGTTAAGTTTAAGGCGTTTATCTAGAAGTGCTACCTAGGCTTTAGTTATAGGATAGATTTTCGTAATCTCTTCCGGAAGAGTTATATCTTTAAGGAAAGAATTGTAATTAAGCATTAATTAATAAAGATATGTAGCTATATAAGCCTCTTAGCTATTAGGATCGTTAATATAAGCGCTCGGATTAATAGTAACTAGTAGCGTATCGATGAACTACTCTATTTCTTAAGTAATTAAACGCTATAAACCGAGCTATAGTACTAACGCCTCTATCTCTTTATCCGGCTAGTGTTTTAATATACGTAGAGTCTAATAGTCACGCTAGAGTCGTAAAAGGATAATCCTTAAGTCGTTAGTAGCTATTAGCCGGCGATTAATAAGCACTATAAAAAACCGCTCGAGGTGCTCGTTATCCTCTACTAAAGCTAGAAGCGGTAAACTAGCGGCATCTAGCACTTTATAACGCTAAATTTACTAGTCTAATTACTATAGCTAGTAGAAGAGTAGCGGAGGAGGATAGCTACTAGCTATAAAGTTAAAGTATTACTATATTTAGCTACTAATTAACCCTTCGGATAGCGTACAAGGTAATAAAGAAGTACGTAAGCGATTATAGCGATATTACCTCTTAGCCTCGCTACTAGCGTTCCTTATAATAAGATTAATAACTAATCTTAGAGGGTCTATAATCGAGCTACGACTGCCTTTTATCTCTAATTACTAATAGCGGACTATATCTATACCTATTAGATAGTGCTCGTCGCTAATTAGTATATAACTATAGCCGCTAGCGACGAATTTGTAAGTTCTAGAGGTGTATCTATATATGTCTCTTATATGTCGCTAGAACGTACTAAGCTCGAGGAAGGTAATACTAGTTATAATCGGATAAGGCTCGGATCTTCTAGGCACCGAGATAGGCTAGTTTAGTATACCTCTAGAGGTTATTAAAGCAATTAGAGCGTTATATAGAGTGCTAGAGGTTAAGGGGGTCCTAATCGTTAACGACGCCGAGATATACTAAGATGAATTTACTTCTAAATTCGGAATTTGCCTCTCTAATAATGTTAGTAAATTCGACTAATAATTAGTCACGGTAAGCTTAATCTCTTTACGCTTATTCTTAAAGGCTAATTAAGTAGCTTAGATAACTACTAGCTAGTAGCGAGTCGTATTAAAGGCCGACTAAATGCTAGTATCTAAGTTCTTCGTTAAATTCGTACTTAGCTATATAGTCCTTTTTTAACGAGACGCTAAGGTTAAACTAGCTCTAATAGCGTAGTTATTAGTAGCTATTAACGAGTCGACGTCGAACTACGCTAGGTCTCCCTTAGTGCTAATAACGTTACTATCGCTCTAAACGACCTTAGTGCTAAAGACGACGCTCTAGTAGACTATAATATTAATAGCCGAGGGCGGAGGAGGATCCTTAGGAGGAGCTTAGTGTCGAACTAAGTACTTAAAGGATAGAGAGGGGTCCCTCGAGGGGCTAGAACTAGCCGCTATAGAGGTCTATAAAGCTAATACTTCACTAGCCGCCTTCTTCTTAGCACCTCTAGCGCCTCCGTTTTGAATTTTATCGATATCTTTAAAGCCTTTAGTAGAGGAGGTCTTCCGAGATTTACTCGAGGTCCTCTACTTAGTAGGGAATAGCTTCCTCTTTTTCGCGTACTATTTAATACGCTCTTCTCTAGCGCTTTTAGAAACCACTAGAGGGTTATTATTAACCCTCGCTAGTGTCGTCCTATAGTGCTCGGCGACTTTAGCTAACTTTAAAGGGGCCTAACGAGGTTAAGGATTAGCTAACGCCTTAGACGAAAAGCGGCTAGGCTCCTTACCCTTTATAGACCGAGTATTATAGGTATTTTTAGAGATAAGGTGTAGGCTTCTAATTAGGTATAAGGATCTAGGGTCTAGCCGGCTTCGGATAGCCTAAGCGTATAGCCTCTAGTCTAGCTACGTATAGCCTAAGGGATTTTCCCTCCTTAAGTATTATTTATAATACTAATCGAGAGCTATCCTTATACTACTATAAGTAGGTTATTATATATACGAACTAGTATTAATATAATCTACCCCTAATATAATAATACTTCCTTACCCTACTTAGGAAGTAGTCTAAGGATAGCTATTATAAGGACATAGTTAGGTTCTATTAGTAATAAAGAAGGATTAGGAACCTCTATAACTACACTAGGAGAACCGCTAGTAGTAATAGCGTCGCTAGAAGAGCGCATCCGCGACGCGGAATAACGAAGGGATTATCTCCTATAAGAGTATACCCTTAAGTAGATTAAGGAGTAAATTACTCTCCTCGAGAAGAGAGTAAATCCGGACCCTTTAGAGATCTAGAGCGATACGGGAATAAGATTAATAGCGACGAGCTATAAGCGCTATACTTCTTAAGACGTAGGACTATCGCGTATAAAGCGTAGTATAAGGCCGAAAGACCCTAGGGAGTATAAAGGAAAATACCTAAGGGAATATAAGGAGTTTACTCGAAGCTATAAAATAGCCTTCTAGCTTACTCTAGAGAACTTCTAGTTAGAATAAGAGAAGGTAACTTAGGTAAGCTAGTATCTTATTAGAGACCTACGTAGACTAGTCGTTAGGTAGGTATTAGGTCGTCCCTAGTCGATACTAGACCTAACACTAATACCCCCCCGGAGCCTACCTAATATAATCGCTTAGTATATTAGGTTATAGGGGTATTACCCTACATTAGGTAGAGGTTAGTGTCGAGGTAGTGTCGTAGGTACTCGCTAGGTTATAATTAGGTCTTAGTTAGTATAAATCTTCCCTATATAAATAGAATAAGTGTCCTCTCTACGTATTATTATTATAGCGTATAATTATAGAGTAATTTTGCAAAATAGATTAATATTTAGTTTATATATCGTAAGGTTATAGTAGCTATCTAAGGCTTTTATTGCCTATTTAAGCTAAATTTAGCTAATAATAGTAGTCTCCTTAATTAGAAGAGGTGTAGAACTCCCTCTATCGGTATCCTCTATTATCTCCTAAACCTCTAGATTATAAGGAATCTCTATATTTAGTAGAGCGTAAGCAATTGTTATATCCCTCTTTACCTCCTTTATATCTAGATAGTCTTCTAGGAAGAAGGAGTCGCGTAGGCTATAAACCTTATAGCGGGCGTTATTTATAGCTAGGATTAGGTGTTCCTTCTTAGGAGGATACTAGACTTATTAGTACTTATTATTAGTATAGGCATAATACGTATATAATCGCATTTCTCCCTAATACGAGTATAGACCTAGTAGTCTATATAGACCTTAAGATAGCGAATATAGTAAGGGTCCTATATTGTATTAGGCTAGTCGCTAAGAGTATAGCGGCGTATAAGGTCTATATAGCGCTTATATATATCCTAATTATGTCCTTATACTAGAAGCTAGCTATTCGAATTATATAAGGTAGGTATATTAGTCGTACTAACCTAGCTACTACGTATACTATTAAGATTACGTATACGACTATTTAGCGTTATATCGATACTTAGGTTAATTCTAAAGGTAGTATTACTAGTTAAAGATAATATAGTAATAGCGAGATGTTATAAGGTATAGAACTAGATTAGAGTAGAGGATTAGATATAATATAGATATATTAGAGGCTACTATATTGTCCTATTGTCCTATTATCCTATTATCCTATTTTCCTATTATCCTATTATCCTATTATCCTAGGGTTATATTGTTATATTATTATATTGTTATATTGTTATATATTTTTTTATCTACCTAAAATTTTATATAGTATTATTATAGATTATTATTATAGAAGAGAGGTTATATTAACCTAGAGACTCTATCTATATACCTACATCGTACGTCCTAGATCTATTAACATTACTAGCTATAAATTTAGTATAGTAATACTTTACTAGGTATATGTCCTTATTCTAGATAGTGACTCTCTTAGTATAAATAGCATTTAGATTATAATCTATATAGTATATTAGTATAGAGTTAAATATATATTAAGTTTTCTTACTACCTTCTAAAATGCCTATAAGGTATACCTTAGCTACCTCCTAAATTACACCTATAGTAGATACCTAGAAGCGTAGCTTACTACGGCTAAGACTTCTAAACGGTAGAATATCTTCTATAATCTTACGAATAAGATAAGAGAATAGAAGCTTACGGATAAGGAGGTTAGTACTTTTCTAGTAGCGGTAGATCTTACGGAGAGTAATAGCTAATAACTATTAACTATATACTATAATAATAGACTATAATAATATACTACCTAGCTTATATCTTCTCTTTATAATGTCTTTAGGACTAACTATCTTTCTAGGGCCTTTTAACCTAGACTTAGTCTTACCTTTCCCCCTAGGCTTATTCTAGCGAGGGTTAGCTAGCTTAGTGCGAGCTATATTAGTAATATAGTAGTGTTATTAATTAGTGAAGGTATAATTATAAAAGAGGTAAGTAGATAGATATAAATATTAATTAGGAGCTAAAGTAATATATAAAATATAAAATGTGAAATTATTATTATTATTATTAATAATATAACAATTACTAATACTTTATAACGATAATATATATTTATAGCATAAGTAACTATTAATAATAATAGAAGTTATTTATAATAATAATAATAATAAATTCATATTTTATATTCTATACTTATAACCTCGTAGAATTTACTTTACCTTATATCCTCCTACTCCTTTATTCTATCTAACCTCTTTTACTCTACTAAGTTAGATATTACTTAGCAATATCTAAATTCAGTTCCTACTATAGTATTAAGTTCTTCTCTAATTATTAAGGTCGAGTTAGATCTTAATATTAATAATTCTTTAGATCCTAGAGAGGTATTTATTATAGTATATTATTATAGACATTATCTAATAAGGCTAGGGATTTAAGACTAAGCTATAAGAAGTTACTTTCTAGATTTTATAGCGCGGACAAGGATAAACTTATAGAGGCCGCTCTACTAGATTTTAAGCTAGATTCTCTAGTAGGCTTAGTAATAGCTACTATACTATTTAGTAGAGAGATATAGTAGCTTAGTAATCCGCTAAAGAGAAGGCTATTATAGCTACTAGAAATGTAGATTGTAAAGCGAAATTAACTCTACTTAAGAAGCTAGCTATAGAGGGAATAGCCGAAGAGGTAATAAAGTAGAAGAGAATAGAGGAGATAATGTAGAAGCGCTTTAAAGGCTAGTAGAGTAGTATATATTATTATAGAGTATTATTATATAACACTAATAGGGACTAGGTAAATAGCTTAAATCTAAACTTATAGAAGTCTATAAAAAGTAGTAAAGGATCTATAAGACTAATAATAGATAGTAGCATTAAGATACTATTAGTAAAATACGTAAAGAAGCTACTAAGAAAGACGAGGGATTTTACTTCCCTATAAGATCTACTAAATAGCTCTATAGTGAAGGAGGCGTTATTAAGAAGCTCTAGCGCGATATTTATAAGTAAGGCTATACTAAGCTTATAGTAGACGAGGGAAATAGCGAGATAGCTAAGAAAGAATAGGTCGATTTCGTCTAGGGAATAACTCCTAAGGAGCTAGTAATAGTCTAAGATCTAGTATAGTAGTATATTAATTATAGTATATAATTATAGACCTCTACTAATAAATGCTAGATAACGCGATCTAACGCCTCTACTAGAGTATTTAGGGAACGTCGATCTTAAAGTTAAAGGATACGTCCCCTACATTAAAGGCGACAACGATAACGAGTATAAGGAGGAGGTCGAATTCGATAATAATAAAGTTAAGGAAGTATAGGATGTAGTAGGGGTCGATAAATATAAGGTTAAAGCTAAGGGCGATAAGTAGGAAGAGTTAGATAGTAACTCTAAAGAGGATATTAGTAAGGTTATTAAGGATAATAATAATAATAATAATAATAATAATAATAATAAGGAAATAGAGGATAAGGACGAGGAAATAGAGGATAAGGACGAGGATAAGGAAATAGACGATGCTAAGTAGAGGTAGAAATTTTTACTATACTATATTTTAGATTCTAATTCGTTACTAAATTAACTAATAATATTAACGATTAAACGCTAGTACCTATCCTACTAATTAAAAGTAGCTAAGGTAACTAAGAGTAGTAGAGATTTTAAAAAGACAATAGGTAATCGCTAGATTCTATATATAACGAAAATTCTACTATCTTTACGTTATATAATTATAGCGTATAATTATAGCGTGTAACCTACTACTTTATTTAAAATATTAGACTTTAACGAAGACTTACTTAATTTAGAGCTACGACCTACTCCGACCCCTAAGATAACTTTAGGCCGCCTTCCTCCTCTACTCGAACCTTTCTAATTTATAGCTACTTATATAATATTAATAAAGTCCCGCGAAGTACTCTACTTAGTTAAATATCTACTATTTAACTCTAAGTAAAGAACTAAGGACTAACCTATAGCTTAAGTATAGTATAATTAGTAGACTAAAACCTTATAGGTAACTACCTCTAGCTTTAATAAAGCTTATAATGCTCTAAGCTAGAATTCCGAAGCTCGAACTAGTATTATCTAGTTATAGTTTAGAGAAGCTACTCGGCTTTCTACTAGTTAGCTATTTATATACTACCTACGCTATAGCGATGCTCTTACTTATCCTACTCCTAGTAGTATTAGTAATAAGTATCTATTAAATTACTATACCTCGAGGCGATGTAAGAATATAATAGCTTTTAAGTACTAACGCTTAATTGCTTAAACCTTACTCGCGTAACTTAAGTCTTATACTACTTAAGATATAATTACTCCTACCTACTTAAGTAGTCGCTTTAAGACTAAGCTTATTAGGGTGTTTATTAATTGTAATTAGTCCTTCTATATAGTTAAACGTAAGTCTTTTTAAAGGTTTCTATACTTCCTCTGTTAAGGTATATCTATTCCTAGTCGAACGATGTTTTTATAGATCTTCTAAGAGCAATTTAATGCTATCTAGCGGAATCTATACGAAGATCTCCCTTGTAGTATAAAGGTTTTAATAGCTCTTAATAGTTAGATAGTAAATAACTACCTTAGCTTTATTAGGATTAAGGTATACTATATTAATAACTAATAGTAACTACGGGAGATTCTACTTAACTTTATACTAGTTAGAGGTTAGTATACTAGAGAAGCACTAGGTACTAAGTTACTACGTATATTATAAGAAAGAAAGCTTAAAGCATAATTACTTACTATTACTACCGATAATACTACTAATAATAATACGCTTCGTAGTGCTATATAAAGAGGACTATAGGATAAGAAGATATCCTAGAAAGTACACGAAAACGTAGTTCTATATCTTATATATATTATTAACCTTATAGTGTAGGACATTATTAAGCACCTCCGACTTACTATAATAGAGAATAACGAGCTAGCTCTAAAGCTATAGAAGCGCTATATAAGAGTAATCTAGTTAATAATTTCTGTGCTAAACTTATTACGAAAGGTACGTTAATATAATTATAGTATATAATTATAGTATATTATTATAGACTAAGACATCGAATAGCTCCGAGCGATCTATATTACGATTAACCGATCTCTATAGCGATTTAAACGATTTTAGGCACTTTAAAAAGAGCTACTACTAAGGTAACGACTAAACGTTATTCGTAATATAAAGATAAGATAGAACTTAACATTCGATATATATAAGCGAGCTCTTAAGCTATAACAATATATTAATACGTAGCTAGATTAGGAAATTACTTAGTAGGGCCTAAAGGCTTTAACTACTAATAAGGATTACGAAGATATCGATTAGCGGGACCTTCGGCGACTCCGAATAAGCTATATAGAGTAGTTATACCTCTCTCTACTTACGAAGATACTAGAGAATTTTAAGATAGCAATAAACGCTCTTAGCGAGTTAAATTAGCTAACTATTTAATACATCTAGTAGATGTATAACCGCCTATTCGACTTTCTTAATAATATAATAGTAGACTAGAAAGATAGCGACGACACTAATAACAATTCTTCGTGGCCTAATATTGTTATTATAGCTACTAATTAGGGCAGAACTAAGCTTTTAAAGTACTATTAACGTACGGATAAAGACCGAGGCTTTTTATTTAACTATACTATAATTCTCGATCTAACATAAAAGCTTACGGCTTATAAGGTTTTTATCACGGATAATTATTATAGTTCTATACTAATAATTTACCTAGGATAGTACTTAGGAGCACTCCGATAAGATTATATACTGTAAGTAATTCTTATAATATCTAGAGCGATACGATAAGTAAGTAATAGGTCCTACTATATAACGCGAGTATATAAGCTCTCTAGTAGTAAGCACTAATTAGCTATAGTTTCGAAGGCTAGCTTTAAAGCTAGTCTTAATAGTTGCTTTTCCTTCGTTATCTCCTCGACCTAGTGTACTCTCTAGCTGTAGTTTAATATTATACGAAGAAGTTCCTTATACTACGAGAAGTAAAGGCGAAGACTACCTTAGTATACCTATACTCCGCGAGCTTAATAACTTCGATATCCTTCTATAGTAGTATATAAACGAGAAGACCTATCCTCGTCTAGTATAGGTAGCTAAGGATATTCTAGTAATTCTAATTACTAGTGTAGGTATTAAGCGTGTCTTTAACACTATAAAGGATATAATTAGAGACCGTTAGTATAATCTTCGTATATAAGTAATTAGGTAGATCGTTATTATAAAGTATACTATATTAAATAGTAGAGGCTTAGATAATACTAGCTTATAGGCTTTAGACTTATCGTAAGACGAAGAAGAGCCCTTTAACGAAGTAGACGACTTATTTAACCTCCCTATAATAGTATATATCTCTAATATAAGCGAGGATACTTTAGAAGAAGATAAGGACTATAATAGTAATAATAAAGTTAGTAGAAGGTATCTAAAGCGGCGTCGCGTTTATAATAAGAGTTAGCTCGAATTTAACCTATCCTCCTAGACCTGTAATTATTTACTATAATAATACGTAAATATACTTCTAACTTTTAGTTTTTAATAATAATACTAATGTTCTAATGTATACATAGATAAATATGTTATAATTAAGGTTTATAATGCGGGGTATAACCTAATATAACCCGTTTAGGTTGTAATAGGTTATATTAGGTTAGGTATAGGCTAGTATAACCCACCTAGAACCTAACACCCCCCTAACCTAGGGTCCGTACGACCTAATACCCCCCTAACCCTAAGCCTATACGACCTAGAACCTAACCCCTACCTAAGTTAGGTTAATACCTACCTAACGACTAGCCTAGACCCGCGCGAAGTATAGTACTCTTATATAAAGTATAAGCCCCTTATAAAGATATACACCTAGAGCTAATTTAAGATCTTCCTACTAGATATACTCTCTAATCCTATTAACCGCACCTTAGAAGTAACTACTATATATACTACTATACTCTAGCTTCCTAGATAGAGTATTAGGGCCTTTACTACCTACTTAGAAACGATTAAGGACTAGCTACCCCTATACTTAGAGAAGTATCGGGTGTAATACCTATTCTCTAAACTCCGCCTTAAACTCTAGCGAGTAATTACGAATTACTATACTATACCCCCTATAAGAGAGGGCCTTATTATCTTAGGATCTACACTAGAGCGTAACCTATAGAGCGTAGGTAAGCTATAGAATCTCCGTAATCGCCTAATAGGGTATAGCTAGAAGCTACGATAGGAGGACTAATATAAAGAGGAGTTAGCCCCTAAGAAGGACTCCTTCTATAAGCTAGGAATCGAGTACTACTTCTATAAGAAGATAGGTCACTACGTAAATAAGTATAAGAAGAAGGCCTAACTCTTAGATACTAATAAAGAGCCTATTACTCGTATAAGATAGGCCTAGGGAAAAGGCCGAGCCTCGTAGTTACCTTAGACACTACGAGGTATAGAGCCGTCGATATCTTACTAGGGATATATCGCACTTATATCGTAATAGGAGCGACTAGAGTCGACTATAAGGTAGGAGTTATCCTAGACTCTTAAGCTAAGGTTAGCCTTATTAGTTAATATATAGTAATCGAAATAAACCTTAACCTAGTCCTAAGTAACCTACCCTAACTAGCCTAGGTAGGGTTAGAAAGGAAAGCTATATACGCTATATACGAGATATAGGTAGTACTTACCGATGACCGAGGTACGACCTACCGGGTTAAAACTATCGCTTATAGAGTAAATAAAGAAGGACTAGAGCTACTTTTAGGTAATCCCTTCTTATAAAGAGAAGCTATATAGCTAGACTATAGATAGTAGACTTAGGCTTAGGGTATTAAAGATAAGTTACGTATCTAAATAGTAATAATCTAGTAGTTAGAGTAAGAGGAGAGTTATATATACTTCTTAGGTATAGTTCGTAGCGACCCCTAAGGAGAGGAAGTCGTCGCCCGCGTCTAAATCGCTAGTGCCTCTTAGGAAAATCAGGTGCTAGACGTATTATTAGACTACTAAGACGTCTTTAACACTAATATAGCTAAAATTCTACCTACTACTAAAGAGGGAGATCACTAAATTCCTATTATACTAGGTAAGGAGCCACCTTATAGCCCGCTTTATAACCTCTCTATACGCGAGCTTTAAGTGCTACGAGTATACCTTAAAGATACTCTTAAGAAAGAGTAGATTCGCTATAGTATAAGCCTAGTAGTGTAGTAGGCTTAGTCGTTATAGTTATAGCTATAGTTACAGGTTACGATATATAGTCTATTAAAGGGCTTAGGTAGAAAGGTAGCGATTAGTTATATATATAAGGTTTCTACGACTACGAGGTTTCCGAGGGTAGTAACTAACTAACGAGTGTCGTCGACGAGCGTATACTATTCACTAACTACCTCGACTAGGAAGACACCTACACTATAACAATAGTAATTTAGTGCTAGGGGTAGTACCTTACTATTATTATCGAGTAGTGTTATAGTAGCTATCGAACGAGTAGCTCGTTATTAGTTATATTAGGTTTATTAGGCTTATTAGGTTTATTAGGTTTCTTTAGTGTTCTATAGCTATTATTATAGCACTATACGAGGATACTAGGACAAGACCGCCGCTATCTCTTAGGATTTAAAGTTTTTTATACCTCCGAGGACGATTTCTACTATATATAGAGTATAACGAGTTTCGTAATAGAGAATTAGTTAGGCATCTAGAAGACTCTAATAGGAGCGGCTATAGCTAGTCGATTTAAACGATGTTCGATATAAGTATTAATTAGGAGTCTCTAACTCGTAAGAGTTATCTATATAGATAGAGAATATAGTAACTCTAGACCTAGAATAGACCTAGGTTTAGAAGTAGCGGAAGTAAACGGAGACAACGACTAATATAGAAGGCCTAAGCCTTTATAGATAAAGGGGCTAAAAGTATACGATATAGCGTATAAGGGTTATCTAGATTTAGTCTAGATACTATATAGTAGTATAGAGTTTACTAATAGTTTATTCGAATACTAAGGCTAATCCTACTACTATTCGAGAATATTCTAGTAGTACTAGTTCTTTATTCTAAGAGGATATCGAGGTTACCGGAAGAGTTCGGTACTAGATAGGGATTTTCTAAATTCCGTAAAGCTACTTATTTAGTCGTAAGTAACGAGTCTAAGGATAAAGGAAATATTATAATAAATACTAGCCTTAATCTAGAGAGTACCCCTTCCTCTTAGCTAATACCTCCTTCTATAGAGGAGTATACGACTCCTTCGAACCTACTAAAGGACGAGGAACGGACTCCTCTAATAGCTAAAGGTTTAGTATCGATATAATAGAGAGGGTAGCCTTTTATAGTATAGATAACCCTACTAGCTCCTAGCCCTAGGTAATAAGGTACTCCTTACTTCGATAGCTATAACGTTATAGAGTTTATAGAAGAATAGGAGACCTTTATTCGATCCTATAATCTTTCTAAGGAGGTTACTATTCGAAGGTTACCTTAGTATTATAGCGTTAAGATCCGTAGATAAGTAAAATCCTATCTTAGTTAGGCTTCGAGAGACTAGGTTAGTCTTAAGAAGGAGATAAAGCTTAGTTTCGAGGATAAGGACTTAGATTACCTAATAACGTCTCGTACTTATCTCGAATAACTAAGGGATACACCGAGGGAGACCTTCTCTAATATACTCTAGTACTATAGGATGTTTAGGAAGACTACTAACGCTCTAGGTAAGACTCGACTCGATATTATTATAAGAGGTATATAGTTTACCGAAGGTCTTCTAGCTAATATTCGTAGTTACGTTAGAGTAAAGAGTAGTATAGATATAAAGCACCCTAATACCTTTAAGGATTTTCCGAGAATCTACTATTTAGCTAAAGAGAAGATCTCTAAGATACGACGACTCGAATCCTTTTAGTCGGTTCGTAAGGAGCGCGAGAAGGTTATAGCGGCTATTACTAAGGAAAGTACTACTCCGCCTCGTATCCCTAACTTTTCTACTAAGGCTCTAATAAATACTCCTACTACTACCTCTCCTTCGGATTCGAGTATATAGGCTCTTTATAAGAGGATAAATAAGCTATCGGTCTAAGTTATATAAGTAATAAATAGCTAGTCTCTTCCTATAGGACTACCTCGTCTAGTATTAGAGGTAGATTATATTAATACTAGTTCGTATATATAATAACCTACTTATAGTAGTATAAGGATAGCTCTCGATTAGTATTACGAATAATACTTAAGGAGGGAAAATCCCTTAGGCTATACGTAGCTAGACTAGAGGCTATACGCTTAGGCTATTCGAAGCTAGCTAGACCCTAGATCCTTATACCTAATTAGAAGCCTACACCTTATCCCTAAAAATACCTATAATATTACCTCCTCCTCTAAGCTAATATCCTTAGTAGCTAGCCTTAATAAAAACCTATTAGCCTTTATAGCTACTATAGGAAAAGAGTGTCTAGTATTACTACTTTACCTACTTACGTCCCTTATGTGATTTTTACGCGAACCGTATACGATTAGTAAGGTTATCGCGGCTTTATCGCTTCTAGAAAGGTAGGTAATGTATGCTTTATTTAGGCTTTATTTAGGATTTTTACCCCCCTAGGTCCTTAGTGCTAGGATTGCCTTTATTACGTAGGGTAATAACAATAAACACGGCTAATATATCTTTCTACGACGCGCCTACACTCCTTAACTTTATTAATAACACCTATTACGTATACCGCGCCTTTTTCGCCTAGCATTATAGTCGCCTTTAGTCGACCTTAATATATTACTACTACTACTCTTAGTATAGCTCCCGACTATAATTTTAGCGCTAGAGTCGTTAGCGACATAACTACGCCCTATATAGCTACTTATATACGCTACGTATACGAGATTACCTGCTATAGTATTGTCTATAATAAACTAACTCTAAGGAGGTGTAGCTACTATACTTCTAGGAATAGGTCCTCTTATACACTAGTAGGAATCCTTAAAACGAGACCCGTATACGACCTTACTAATACCTTTAGGTTCCTATCGTCTTTAATAGGCGCGTCGAGCGCGTATATAGATTCTACGACTCCTATACTAGGGCTATTACTACTAGTACCTTTCCTATTAGGAGAAGGGGATAGAATCCTACTATCTACTATATAGGATTAGCTCTTACGCGTGCCTAGCGTACCTTAACCTAATAGCTAGAGAATTATAGGAGGATCGTAGCTCTTAGAGGTAATCTATTAGAGATACCTACTAAAGTCCCTAAGTCTAGCCCTAATATAGAGAGGCTATAGCTATTAGAGTAGAGGAGGATTACTAATGTTCTAGAGTATATAGCTATATAGGCCTTTAGCTACGTAAGTTCGTACCTTAATCGCGT
This sequence comes from Elsinoe necatrix, assembly GCA_033846785.1. Taxonomy (NCBI): domain Eukaryota; kingdom Fungi; phylum Ascomycota; class Dothideomycetes; order Myriangiales; family Elsinoaceae; genus Elsinoe; species Elsinoe necatrix. The sequence continues at coordinate 1,197,325 of JANZYI010000008.1, forward strand.
CTAGATCGTATACTAATAGCTAGGATAGCCTAGACCCCTTAGTTTTAGTAGTAGTACTCCTAGTAGTAGTCCCTACCCTATATTTAGACCTAGCCCTAGAGGTTAGGGTAGTAGTAGAGGAGGTAGTAATAGAGGTAGTAGTAGTAATAGAAATAGTAGTCCTAATAGGGATAGTAATAGTAATAGTAATAGTAATAGTAGTAGTAGTAGTAGTAATAAGAGTAGTAATAATAGTAGTAATAATAGTAGTAACGATAGTAGTAGTAGTAGCGTAAGTTCGCACCTTCCTCGCTATTTACTTATAAGCTAATATCGTCGTTTAGGATAAGTCTAGTAAGGAGAGTAAGCCTATTAAAGGGGGTAAGGCTAGTAGGGAGAATAAGTTTAAGGAATTTAGTAAGGAGGATAGTAAGGTTAATAACTTAGGTAATTTAGATATTAAGATATAAGATAAGTAGGCGCGCTTATCGACTACGACTCGGCTATATAGAGCTAGTATAGCGTAGGTATTTCTAGAGTAATTCTCGCGAAGATACCCGGCTAGAAGGCCTATAGATAGAAATAGATAGTCTTAATCCTTAAGCTAATATTCCTATTATAGTTATAAAGCTAAAGTCTCTAGTGCTAAGTATTTTATTATAAGCGTATAGCGGCATTCGTACGAGCTAACTATAGTCTATAGCTAGGTCGCTTACTCTTAACTTATCCCCGGCTATACTTATCGCTTTCTCTAAACTCCCTTAGTAAGTTATCTATTTCCTTAAAGTCTTCTTCTTTTATCTATAAGCTCTTAGTCTTATTATACTCTTCCTATTTAAGTAAGTATTCTTTCTTTCCTACGCGTATAGTGCGCTTAGTAAGGATTTTCTCTATATACTAAACTTATTCTCTATCTTCTACTAACTCTAGGGCTCTTATATTTAGTAGTTCTTCTCCTTCCCTTAGGTAGAAAGGCTCTAGTAGAGATATATAGAATATATCGTATATACGATAGGAGCTTAGTAGCTATAGGCGATATACCTATAAGTTAATCGCTTCTTTAACCCGAAAAGGGCCTACGAATTTATCTATTAGCTTCCTACTTAGGGCTTTTAGCTTAAGGTTCTTTATATTTAGCTATACTAGGTCTCTTAGCTTAAACCTTATTAGAGTATACTTTCTATTATAGTACCGGGTTTAATACTCTACTACGGCTTATAGGCGTTCTTAAAGCTTTACTCGTAATGTATATATATCCTATACTTATCGTACTACTACGGGTACCTCCCCCTCTAGCCGCCTATCCTTAGGTAGGTTATAAAGGATTAGGTGTTTCCTAAGAATAGCATAAAATAGTGTTTCTTTAGTAGCTATATACACTAAATTATTATATATAAACTTAGCTATATAAAGTAGGTTAGGCTAGTCTTAAGTATATTCTATAGTAAAGACACGTAGGTAATACTTAAGCGTCTAATTCTAGCGCTCTATTTAGCTATCAGTTTATAGATAGAACGCTATACTTAACCTACGCTTTACCTATATCTAGTAGTAAATCTCTAACTAGAACTAGCTTATAAATAGCGTCCCTCTATCTAATACTATCCCTTTCTACGCCCTATATTTATATATAACATACTTAAAGTATATATCTATAAAGTCTTTAGCTGTCTATGTTTCTTTTACTAGGATATAGAGCGCTATCTTTAATAATCTATCGTAGATTACTAGGATCGTATTATATACGCTTCTATTATAAATAGTAGGGGGTAGCTTTATAATAAAGTCTAGTGTAACTTCTTTAAAGATATTAGAAGGGATAGGAAGGGAAGATAGCTTACTATATAGTATATACCTTAGAGCTTTTAACCTTTAATAGGTGCTATAGCTCTTTATATACTTACGTACTTCTTAATCTAATAAGGGCTAGTAGTAGTATCTACTAATTAGATTATGCGTTCTTACTACGCTATAATAGCTAGCTATACGAGAGTTATAGTACTAGTATAAGATTTCTTATCTAAGGCTAGGTTCGTTTAGAATATATAGCCTACCCTTATATATAAGGGTTCTATCTTTACGTTTACGCTATACTAGCGACTTCTTACTACTTTAGGTGCGCCCTTCTTACTCTAGATCGGCTATACGCTTAATTATAAAAGCGTCCTTCTACTAAAGTATATAGATAGTCTATAATAGAGAGGTGTCTCCTACTAATATAAGTTCGCTAGTAATAAGAACTCTTACTACGTAGCGTAGTACGTATAGTATACATTCTATAGTACTAGCGGTTAGGCTAGATCCGCGTTTATAACCCGTAGGCTATCGATCTACGAGTTCTAAGCTATACTCGGGGTAGGAGCTAATTCTACTAATAAGATATACCCTAGTAGTAACTAGATCTACTCCTAGTTCACTAGCTAAGCTAAGTTTATTCTAAAGGGTAGGGAGTAGTCTTATTAGCGCGTAGTTCTCTTTAAAGTAGTCTACCCTCCTCGAGGGCCTATCTACTAGATTAGACTTACTAGGTGTATACTCTACCTTAAAGTTAAAGGCTACTAGGTAGGACGCCTAGCGGGCCTAGTACGGGTTTAGCTTCGCTATATCGCGTATACCTCGTAGGTTATTATAGTCACTAAGGACTTATATTATATACTAGGCCCCCTCGAGGTAGTAGCGCTATTACTTAAAGTAATATATAATTACGTATAGTTCTTAGTTATAGATCTCCTAATTACGTTTAGTCCCTTATAGCTTCTAAGAGATAAAAGCGACTAGATGCTACTTACTATCCTCGTATAGCTAGGAGAGTATACCTACTACTATAAATATAGATATATCTATCTCTAGGCGTATCGGCAACTTAGGGTTATAATATCGTAGGAGCGGTATATCTATAAAGCGCTCTTTAAGCTATATAAAACTAGCTTCTGCCGCTTCTAGCTAAGAGAAGGCACCTTAGTCTTTCTTTAGAAGATCTATTATCGGCGTAGTTAGCTTAGTATAATTCTAAATAAATCTATAATAGAAGTTAGTAAAGCTAAGAAATAACTAAAGTTCCTTAACACTAGTCGGTCGAGACTATCTAGAGATAGTTACTACTCTTACTAGATTAGCGTAGACACCTCGCGTATCTATAATAAATCCTAAGAAGGAGACCTACTTAGCTATAAAAGTGCATTTTAATAGGTTAGTATATAGCTTAGCCTATCTTAGGCGTTTAAGAATAGAGCTAACTACTCGCTAGTAGGTCTTAAGGTCCTCGCTATAAGTATAGATAAGGATATTATTAAGGTACACTATATAGAGATAATCTACTAACCCTCTTAGGGTCTAATTAATATAAGTCTAGAAGGTAGTAGGCGTATTTATAAGTCTAAAGGGTATAACTAGGTACTTAAAGTAGCTATAGCGCGTTCTAAAGGCTGTCTTCTACTTATCCCCTAGGCTAATATAGATCCTATTATATACATCCTTTAAGTCTAAGGTCGTATAGTAATATACGCCTAATAGGCGATCTAGTGTCTCCCCGATTAAGGGTAGCGGATAACGATCCTTAATTATTACTAAGTTAAGGCCCCTATAGTCTATATAAAGGCGGAGGGTACTGTCCTTTTTAGGTATAAAGAGGATAGGTGCTCCTACTAGGCTTATACTATAGCGAATCTACCCTTTCTTAAGGGTATCTTTAAGGTATACTCGTAGCACTTAAAGCTCGCGTATAGAGAGGTTATAAAGCGGGCTATAAGGTGGCTCCTTACCTAGTATAATAGGAATTTAGTAATCTCCCTCTTTAGTAGTAGGTAGAATTTTAGCTATATTAGTATTAAAGACGTCTTAGTAGTCTAATAATGCGTCTAGCACCCGATTTTCCTAAGAGGCACTAGCGATTTAGACGTAGGCGACGACTTCCTCTCCTTAGGAGTCGCTACGAACTACACCTAAGAAGTATATATAACTCTCCTCTTACTCTAACTACTAGATTATTACTATTTAGATACGTAACTTATCTTTAATACCCTAAGCCTAAGTCTACTATCTATAGTCTAGCTATATAGCTTCTCTTTATAAGAAGGGATTGCCTAAAAGTAGCTCTAGTCCTTCTTTATTTACTCTATAAGCGATAGTTTTAACCCGGTAGGTCGTACCTCGGTCGTTAGTAAGTACTACCTATATCTCGTATATAGCGTATATAGCTTTCCTTTCTAACTCTACCTAGGCTAGTTAGGGTAGGTTACTTAGGACTAGGTTAAGGTTTATTTTAATTGCTATATATTAACTAATAAGGCTAACCTTAGCTTAAGGGTCTAGGATAACTCTTACCTTATAGTCGACTCTAGTCGCTCCTATTACGATATAAGTACGACGTATCCCCGGTAAGATATCGACGGCTCTATACCTTATAGTGCCCGAGGTAACTACGAGGCTCGGCCTTTTCCCTAGGCCTATCTTATACGAGTAATAGGCTCTTTATTAGTATCTAAGAGTTAGGCCTTCTTCTTATACTTATTTACGTAGTGACCTATCTTCTTATAGAAGTAGTACTCGATTCCTAGCTTATAGGAGGAGTCCTTCTTAGGGGCTAACCTCTCTTTATATTAGTCCTCCTATTATAGCTTCTAGCTATACCCTATTAGGCGATTACGGAGATTCTATAGCTTACCTACGCCCTATAGGTTACGCTCTAGCGTAGATCCTAAGATAATAAGGCCCTCTCTTATAGGGGGTATAGTATAGTAATTCGTAATTACTCGCTAGAGTTTAAGGCGGAGTTTAGAGAATAGGTATTATACCTAATACTCCTCTAAGTATAGGGGTAGCTAGTCCTTAATCGTTTCTAAGTAGGTAGTAAAGGCCCTAATGCTCTATCTAGGAAGCTAGAGTATAGTAGTATACGTAGTAGTTACTTCTAAGGTACGGTTAATAGGATTAGAGAGTATATCTAGTAGGAAGGTCTTAAATTAGCTCTAGGTATATATCTTTACGAGGGGCTCGCGCTCTATATAAGAGTACTATACTTCGCGTAGGTCTCTAATAAGATACTAGCTTACCTAAGTTACCTTCTCTTATTCTAACTAGAAGTTCTCTAGGGTAAGCTAGAAGGCTATTTTATAGCTTCGAGTAAACTCCTTATATTCCCTTAGGTGTTTTCCTTTATACTCCCTAGGGTCTTTCGGCCTTATACTACGCTTTATACGCGATAGTCCTACGTCTTTAGAAGCGTAGCGCTTATAGCTCGTCGCTATTAATCTTATTCCCGTATTGCTCTAGATCTCTAAAGAGTCCGGATTTACTCTCTCCTCGAGGAGAGTAATTTACTCCTTAATCTACCTAAGGGTATACTCCTATAGGAGACGATCTCTTCGTTGTTCTACGTCGCGGATGCGCTCTTCTAGCGACGCTATTACTACTAGCGGTTCTCCCGGTGTAGTTATAGAGGTTCCTAATCCTTCTTTATTACTAATAGAACCTAACTATGTCCTTATAATAGCTATCCTTAGACTACTTCCTAAGTAGAGTAAGGAAGTATTATTATATTAGGGGTAGATTATATTAATACTAGTTCGTATATATAATAACCTACTTATAGTAGTATAAGGATAGCTCTCGATTAGTATTACGAATAATACTTAAGGAGGGAAAATCCCTTAGGCTATATATAGCTAGACTAGAGGCTATACGCTTAGGCTATCCGAAGCTAGCTAGACCCTAGATCCTTATACCTAATTAGAAGCCTATACCTTATCCCTAAAAATACCTATAATATCTAGCCTCTATTACGTATTAACTATCTAGATTTACACTAGCGACTAGTTCGAATACTATTCCTCTTAGTCCTTATAGGTACTAGTACTATAAAAAGGAAGGTTACTCTTAACCTAATTATCTAGAGCTTCGAAAGCTTATTAATCTTAGTCTCCTATATTTAGAAGGTAATAGCTTAGTTTAGGGAACTATAGAGAACCTATAGCGTCTAGTTAGTCGTCTAGTAAGACGTAATAAGGGAGCTACTTAGTTATAATAAGAATAGGTTAAGGCTAGACTCCGAGCTATAGGGAAGTTAGCGGTTAATAACCTAGACTATAAGATGCTAACTATCGACGATAATTCTAAGGATAAAGCGTCTAAGTCGATTTAGTATAAGGATTTCTACCTAGAGGATCTAGTTAGGAGAGATAATAACGATAATAACGACTTCGTTAAGGAAGTTCCGGTTATAGCTACTACTTAGCTAAGTACTACACCTCGCGATACTCGAATAGATAAAGGTAAGGGTCCTACTAATAGAGTTACTAAGGTAGGTCCTTCTAAACCGTCCTATAGCGTTACTAAGTCCCTTCGTACTAGTACTTATCGTCCGGTAGCTATTACTAATATTCTAGAAGGTATAACTATTACTAGGTCTCGTTTAGCTACTATTAAAGCTATCGCTAAGACTAAGGAGGAAGACGCCGATATAGAGGATCTAGTCGCTAAGGAGGCTCCTCGACCTATAAAGCGTATTCCTCGCACTAAACGCTTTAATAAGGTTCTATAATAGGTTACTAATCCGTAGTAAGCTATATAATCCTTATTAAACTCTAATATTATAATAAGGATAGAGTCTCTCCTTAGAATCTTATAACTATTATCTAAGATCTTTTATCGAAGGTTCGATAACCCTAATCTTTCTAGTAATAATATTCCCGAGCTCTTCTACCCTCGTACCGAGGTAAATCTAGTCTAATAACTAGAGGAATTCGTAAATCTCGATCCTAATACGGATATAGATTAGAAGGGAGCTTCCGCTAATTTAATAACTATCGCTAGTCCGAGGTTAATTACTAGTCTTAGGTATAATATAACTACGGTTCGTATACTTCTTAATAGCGGTACTAAATATAACCTTATATCGTTAAGGTTAGCTAAGGAACTAGGTTTACCGATCTAGCGAGATATTAAGATTATTATAGATAGTGTAATAGGTATAGGCTCTTTCTCTAGGGCTTATATTAATGTACCTATTAACGTTAGAGGTGTCGTTATCTATACGTATTTCTTATTAACTAGGAAGAGGTTAGAATACGTTATTCTAGGAAGGCCTTTCGAATATAAGTCTCGTCTTATTTCTTAAAATATAGATAATAGTTCCTAGTATAGGACGATCTAGTCGACTAATAGTTCGTAAAAGGTTACCTTTTAGAGTACGAAATCGAGCGGACTAAAGAATAGATCTTTCTACGAGTTAACGAGGTTATCGAGGTCTTTAAACGATTAGGCGGTATCGGTCCTAGCTATAATATCGCGCGAGGAGAGCCGGGATATCGACTAGGAGTTTCGGTTTCTATTTCTTCTTTATAGGTTACTTATAGTTCGGATCTCTCTATTTCTTATATTAATAATAGGTATATAGATTTAATTCTTTATAAACTACTAGAAAACGATAAAAACAATTCTCTACTTTTATAGGTTACTTAGGATAAGAGAGTTTATATATTTAAGAGAAGTATAGGAGAATAGGAGGATTTCCTTTTTAGGAATAGCGTAAAAATTCCTAGATCTAAGCTAGGCTTAGAACTAGTATTGCTAGAGATTTACTAAATTCGCTATATAGCTAATATTCTATCCTCTAGAGGGGAATAGCTAGCTAACCTACTACGCGGATGTTTTTAGTTTATACTATTATTAGAGGATAATAGTATACCTCGGATCTCTCGAAAGAATAATATATAATTAATACTTACGGCTATATAGCTTAGAATACATCGAGCCTCCTATAGAGTACTAAGGGTAGAGGTAAATACCTTATATAAAAGGAAAGATAAGAAGGTTCGGCTAGTAGATACTTCGATCTTAGATAGTTCTACACCTAGAAGAGTAAATACGTAGCGAGAATAGTACTTAGCTCGTAAAGTATTACGACCTTTCCGGTTAGCGCTATATAGTCACCTACTTATTACTAAGTTTTCCGATATTAAGGAGTAATCGCGACTTATACCCGAGAGAGAGCGTAAGCTTATTATTAGTTACGAAGTTACGCTAGCTAAATAGGAGGTATTAATATAAGTACTCCTAAACCGAGAAGCTATCCTAGCTTAGGACTTCTCTAAGATTAGTATAGTAAAAAGTAACGTTACGCCGGCGTAGTCTATTAGGACTATAGACTATACGCTATAGTAAGAACCTAGTTTCCCTATTCCGCGATCCTTAATAGGTATCGTAGTAGATATAGTAAAAGAGAGGATTACGAATAGGCTTCTTAAGCTAAGTTACGTACTATATAGGAATCCCTATTTCCTAGTTAAGAAGAAGGATACGAATAAGTATCGACTAGTTAATATAGCGATAAGTATTAATCGCGTAACGATTAGAGATGCTAACCTCTCTCCTTCTATAGATAAATTCTCGGAGTCTTTTACTAGTATATATATCGCCTTACTCGTAGATTACTTTTCCGGATACGACTAAGTTCCCCTTATAGAGAAGAGCTATAATATTACCTTATTTATAATACCTATTAGACTCGTCCGATAGATAAGACTTCCTTAGGGAGCTACGAATTTAGTTATATAGTTCTATAGGATTAACGATATAATTCTACGGGATTAGATACCTTATAATACGTAACCTTTCGTAGACGATAATAGTATTAAGGGACCTCGTATAGATTATAGTAGAGAGGAGTCTTTTCCTAGTATTAGACGTTTTATACTCGAATATATATAGACGTTAGACTATACGCTTACCGACATAGAGAGAGCTAGAGTTACTATTTCTAGTAGAAAGTCCTAGTTTTTATAGTTAGATCTTAAGGTAGTAGGGTTTATCTATAATTCTAGAGAGCGTTATCTAGACTAGTCTAAGATTGTTAAGATTATAGAGTAGCCGCTATATAAGAACGGTACTAAGGTACGCGCTTTCCTTAGTATCTATATATATTACCGTATATAGGTTAAGGATTTTACTATCGTCGCTAGGCTATTATATTAGCTACTTCGGGCTAGTATCGTTTTCGAATAGACTAAGGAGGTATAATCCTCTATAAACGTACTTAAATAAGCACTAACTTCTGCACCCGTACTTACGTCGATTAATTATAGTAAATAAGCTAGATCGATTATCTTAGCTATAGACGCTAGTTTAATAGGTTAGGGTGTAATCCTTATATAGGAGAATTCGGAGGCTAAGAAGAAACGTTATATCGTTCGTTTCGAATCTAGTATATAGTCTAAAGCTAAAAAGAAGTATAATACTAGTAAGAGAGAGTGTCGTAGTATGCTTAAAGCACTATAGAAGGTCCGTTCGTATCTTTATAGGGTTCTATTTATTATCGAGACTAACGCTAACACCTTAGTAGTATAACTTAATCGATCTACTACTAATCTTCCTAGTTTAGTTACTACTCGGTAGATTACGTAGATACGCTTATTCGCTTTCGACGTTCGATATATTCCTAGTAAGAAGAATAGAGCTACTAATAGGCTTTCTCGTCGCCTACGAGGTCTATCCGATAATAATAATAAGGTATATAATATAGACGTAGACGAATTAATCGATTTAGAGCTATTTTACGTATCTATTCGCTCTCTCTAGGTAGATAGGAGTAATAAGCGAACTACTCTAGTTCGCGAGGAATATTTAGTAGAATCGTAAGATATTGCCGACTATCTTATAACGTTATAACGACCGCTATATTTAGATATATCCGAATTTATTAAATTTAAGAGGTATACGTTAATGTTCCTTATTAATAATAGTTACCTTTTTAGACGTAGTTAGAGGTTAATACCGTTACGTCGCGTCGTCGATATAGAGGACTATAAAGATAAGATTATTAGGGAGCTTTATAATAGAAGTAGTTATAAGAGTCGTAAGGGTACTTAGAGGAAGATTACCGACTAGTACTAGTAGAAGACGCTATATACCGATGTTCGTTACTACGTAGCTACGTACGACGAATGTTAAAGAAGAGCGCTTTTACGAGAAATAGAGGAGCTATATCCTAGCGGCGTCTCTACTCTTTATACGAAGTAGTATATTAATGTCGTTTATATACCTATATCGGAAGGATATTAATATCTTATTATTGCTCGAGAGGCTATTAGTTTATAGCTAGAGGCTAAGGCACTATATAATTCCGATAGTAAGTCCGCTACGAAATTCCTATACGAAGAGATTATATATAGGTTTAGTACTATTAAGACACTAGTAGTAGATAGAGGTTCCGAGTTTAAAGGGTTAGTCTACTCTCTCGCTAAGTAGTTTAGCATAGACTACGTCGTTACTTTAGCCTATAATCTATAATCTAATAAGGCTAAACGAGGGCATCTAAATATTATAGATAGTCTTTCGAAGATTATAGGTAAGGATAATCGCTAATAGGTTTAATATCTTACTTACGTCCTATAGGCTAAATAGTTAACTATTAATAGGATCACTAGTTAAATACCTTCGTTACTTATATTTAGGACCGATACTATCCTTCTAGTAGAATTCGATATTTATAGTTAGCGAATATAGAATTAGTCGTAGGTTCGCACTACTAAAGAGCTTATTACTACTCGTGCTTAATAACTTAAATAGAGAGACAAGGATCTTTAGGAGACGTAGGATCGTATATATCGTCTTCGTTAAGAATATAAAGAGGCATAGGATCTACGTCGTAGGATTTAATATAATAAGCTTAATATTAACAATATCGTCCTTATCTATAATACTTATTATAAGAAGATTCGATAAGATAAGCTTAAGAATAGGTAGTAGGGCCCGTATTATATTGTTAAAGTTTACGATTTAGGCTTATATAAAATTGCCGAGCTAGATAGCGTCGAGGTTCGTAGTATATATATACGTCGGAGATTAAAAAAGTACTTATTAGTAGATAAGGAGTAAGTGTATATAGTAGTACTTCGTTACGTATTAGAATAAGAACCTATCGTCGAGATTATACGTTTAGAGGGCTTTAATCGCGACGAGTACGAGATTATAGAGTAGCTTTAGTATCTAGGTTAGACACTAGGGGAAGAGGGTAGGGTTAATAAAAGAGGGATTTTTATTATATATATAGTCGGTTATAACTATTATATATATATTACGTCGCCGCTATTAAGGGTAGTAGATCTAACGAGGTATTAGAATAGATAAATAGTAAGGTGAAAGGTTTCCTTTATTGTTTCTATTTATAGTACCTAGATTACTTCCTCGAAGCACTTCTACGTTTCCTTAGTTCCGAATTCGATTTTATTATATATATTTACGAAGGTTCTATATAGTAAATAGTATAGTAAAAGAATAAAGAGGAAGAAGGTATAAAGGTACTATATAAATATATAGTGCCGCCGTATATAGCGAATTATAAGAGGTATAGCGCTTACTAGATGCACCTATATATAGATGTTACTATAGTAGAGCTAGTGTTGCCGCGCGAAAATTTTCTAATATAACCCCTCGATCTCCTACACCTTATAGAAACCTACCTTTTATTTCTATAAGATAATATATCTAACGAAGCTCTTAGAAGGTCTCCTTTTCGTAGTAAGACGAGGCTATAGCGTTATTAGACAAGAGCTACGCTATTTAATCGTAATCTCTATCGATAGCCGCGGGTTTTATAGCCTTATAGCTTTTACGCTATATAGGGAGGTAGAGGTTAGCCTAAGGCTAATCCTACCTTAAGTATAATAATCCTATCCGGCGATTCTAAGGTAATAAACGGAGGTAGTATAGTAGGCTTAGTCGTTATAGTTATAGCTATAGTTATAGGTTATAATATATAGTCTATTAAAGGGCTTAGGTAGAAAGGTAGCGATTAGTTATACATATAAGGTTTCTACGACTACGAGGTTTCCGAGGGTAGTAACTAACTAACGAGTGTCTTCGACGAGCGTATACTATTCACTAACTACCTCGACTAGGAAGACACCTACTCTATAATAATAGTAATTTAGTACTAGGGGTAGTACCTTACTATTGTTATCGAGTAGTATTATAGTAGCTATCGAACGAGTAGCTCGTTATTAGTTATATTACGGTGTAGGTGTCTTCCTAGTCGAGGTAGTTAGTGAATAGTATACGCTCGTCGACGACACTCGTTAGTCGGTTACTACCCTCGGAAACCTCGTAGTCGTAGAAACCGTATATACATAACTAAACGCTACCTTTCTACCTAAGCCCTTTAATAGACTATATATCGTAACCTGTGACTATAGCTATAACTATAACGACTAAGCCTACTACAACCGTCCCCTTCCCCCTAGTGTCTAACCTAGACACGAACGACCTATATGCCTTAGAGTCCTTAACGACGAGCTATACGACGACGACTCTTACTAATAACGAGCTCCTCGCCGAGGCCGGCAGCTCCGTCCTCCGCCTCCTTACGCTAACAACGCTATATCTCTAAGTTATTACTAGAAAGACCTTCCTCTTTATCCTCCGATAAATCTATTTTACCCTTATTATCCTCTTCTTTAGAATCTAAATCTACTTCCCCCTCTTCCTTATTAGAACCTATCTCTATATCCTCCTTATCGCCCTCGACTATAATAGGATTAGGGTTATCCTTCGCGGTAGGGACTAGGCCCTCCTCGGTATAACGAAAGAAAGAACGAGTACTAATAAAGTAGGCCTTCTTATACTACTAGACCTTAACCTAAGCCTTCTCTATAGCTATAGTAATCTTCGTACGAATCTCCCTAATACGATCCTTAGTAGCTTAGAGATCGTTACCTAATAGGATATCTCTTTCCTCGACGACGGCGGGATCGTCCTAACGAATACAGCTAACTAGAGCGTTACTAATAGGACTATCGATTTATAGAGTAATAGCGGCGGGGAAAGTAGAGTATATACTTCCGTACATATTTAGCTTACTAGAAGGAGTCCTAGGACTAGGGCGCTTCTATATATAAGCGAGAGTAAGCTCGCTATACGAACTACCCTCGAACTGCTCTAGAGTCTCGTAATCGGCACTAATCCTATAGAACTAAGGGAGTATAGTGCGACGAATAGAATCGGTAGGACTAGTCGAACTATATAGGGTATAAGGTATAGTAATACGAACGTTACTAGCCTTATAAATTGTTAACTCCTAGTCGGCCTTATACTTCTTAATATCGTCCTACGTAAAGTGCTTATCGGTGATATTAATAACTAGGGCGTCGGTAAGAACCTTACGAGCCTTTATATCCTAAACCTACTCCTTTATATAGTAATATATCTTAGGTATAACGATAGTGTAATTCTTTAGCGTCTTATCGTTAAGGCTAATAGAACCTTAGACGGCATCGCCTCTATACCTATTAGTAAGGCGGCCAGGGTTAACGTTAATATGATAGAACTACGTATAATCTCTAGGGACGGTGTATTTAGCGTAGTAAGGGTAGGAAATTAACTAAGTAAGCTTATTAGGACAACTAGCAATATATACTCGATAGTATTTAGGATCTATACGTATAGCCTACTGTCCGAGAGAGTGAAATATATTACGTAACTACCCTAGCTAGTTCTTACCCTTAGAATAACCGAAATAGTAAAGATATATATCTATCTCGGTGTAGAAGATATCTATAAGAGGAGAATCCCCTTCGGCCTACTATTTAAAGATGTTAATAACTATATTGCTGTCGGTAACCTATTCGTCGTAAAGCCCCTTACGGAAACCGTCGAGGATAAGCTTCCTCGTATCCTTAGAGATGTAACGATCTATAACTATAGACTTATACTTAAAAATACTACGCTTAGTAGACTCGCGAGCGACACGGAAAGTTAGAATAAGCTACTTAGCTATCTCTTTCTATATACGTATTAAGTCTAGAGTACTACCGTAGTAGGCGTTATACTAATAGCGAATACGCCTAGCTAAGACTTTATACTTAAGGTTAGTAAGTAGGTGTAGACGACGAGCTAGAAGACGAGTGTGTACGTAATAGACGGTCGTATTAGTAGCTAAATCCTTGCGCATCTAAGTGTTTATAATAATAGCGAGTTCGGAATTAGAGAGTAGCTCCTTTAAGGTAAACTCGGCCTTAACCCTCGGAGGGACTCTAGTGTAGTTATACTCCTTCTTAGTCGACGAAGTAATAGCCTTACCTTTACCCTTGTCCTATAGAGTAACTAATATAGAAATAGAGCGATCGGGTATCTCGTACTACCTATTACTATTATCGAATTTATTAAAGCGACGCTTCTTAGAAGGAGAACCTTTACGACTAGTCTCTACTAACAGAATAGCCTCTTATTCGACTAGCTCTTCTTTATCCTCTTCTTCTTCTAAGCGACTAAGACGGAGACGTGTAGAACGACGTAAGCGGCTTAAAACCTATACGGGAGTAGCCGCTCCTAAGCCCGGCTTAGGTCTAGCACTGCCGAGGTTTACCCGAGAACTTCCTCCTACGAATATTACGGCTTTAGTAATACGCTCCGCGTTAGTGTTAGAAACGCTAGGATAACTAGAAACCGAAGCTTAACGACTTCTAAACGTAGTAGTAGACGAGGTAGTAGGGGTGCCACTAGTAATCTAGGATAGAGCGGGAACCTTATATAAGAAACCGAGCTTATTCTAGGCGAAATACTTAGTGAATTATCCTTTACGGACTATACGGAGCTCCTTTACGTTAAGTGCCTTAACGCTCGGCTACTTCGAGGATTCGACTAATTTAGCCGTAGTAGTAATGTCTTATAGGCGGACGTCGTAACTAATAATACTCTTCGGGGTGCTAATACGTTTAATAGTTACGCGAACTACTATATTAATAGTCTAACGGAAAGTCTTCCCCCTAGAGATACGGTTAAACTACTAACGAGAACGATCCCCTAAACTAGAGTACTAATCCTTATAGAGCTCGTAGGACTACTCGTAGTCCGAAACGCTACGCTAGAGAGCGCTATAATGTTCTAAGCTCTTATTCCTATTCTCCTTAACTCTCTCGTATATACTATAAGCCTTAGGAAATATTTCCTCCTAATCCTTCTTACTTAAGGCGACGATATTACCCTCGAGGAGACTATAGATAATGTCGTAGGTAAGTGTCTCGACATAGTTCTAAGCCTTTATAGCGATACCGAGGACCTACGCGATGAAATCTATATAGATATTATCGTTACACTTATAGGCGTACTTTAAGACCTCCTCGGCATTCGTAAAGTTCTTATCCTTATACGTAAAGACTCCGACTCCTCCGTTCTAACTACTACCTCCGTTTATTACCTTAGAATCGCCGGATAGGATTATTACACTTAAGGTAGGATTAGCCTTAGGCTAACCTCTACCTTCCTATATAGCGTAAAAGCTATAAGGCTATAAAACCCGCGGCTATCGATAGGGATTACGATTAAATAGCGTAGCTATTGTCTAATAACGCTATAGCCTCGTCTTGCTACGAAAAGGAGACCTTCTAAGAGCTTCGTTAGATATGTTATCTTACGGAAATAAAAGGTAGGTTTCTATAAGGTATAGGAGATCGAGGGGTTATATTAGAAAATTTTCGCGCGGCAACACTAGCTCTGCTATAGTAATATCTACATATAGGTGCATCTAGTAAGCGCTACACCTCTTATAATTCGCTATATACGGCGGCACTATATATTTATATAGCACCTTTATACCTTCTTCCTCTTTATCCTTTTACTATACTATTTACTATATAGAACCTCTATAAACATATATAAAGAAATCGAATTCGGAACTAAGGAAACGTAGAAGTGCTTCGAGGAAGTAATCTAGGTACTACGAATAGAAACAATAAAGGAAATATTTCACCTTACCGTTTATCCGTTCTAATACCTCGCTAGATCTACTACCCTTAACGGCGGCGACGTAATATGTACACTATAGTTGTAACCGACTATATGTATAATGAAAATCCCCCTTTTATTAACCCTACCCCCTCCCTCTAGTGTCTAACCTAGACACTAAAGCTACTCTATAATCTCGTACTCGTCGCGATTAAAGCCCTCTAGACGTGTAATCTCGACGATAGGTTCTTATTCTAATACGTAACGAAGTGCTACTATATGTACTTACTCCTTATCTACTAATAAGTACTTCTTTAATCTCCGACGTGTATATATGCTACGAACCTCGACACTATCTAGCTCGGTAATCTTATATAAACCTAAATCGTAAACTTTAATAATGTAATACGGGCCCCGCTACCTATTCTTAAGCTTATCTTGTCGAATCTTCTTATAATAAGTGTTATAGACTAGGACGATATCGTTAACTTTAAGCTTATTATATTAAATCCGGCGACGTAGATCCTATGCCTCTTTATATTCTTAACGAAGACGACATATACGATCCTACGTCTCCTAAAGATCCTCGTCCCTCTATTTAAGTTATCGAGTACGAGCGGTAATAAGCTCTTCTATAGTACGAACCTACGACTAATCCTATATTCGCTAACTATAAATATCGAATTCTACCGGAAGGACAGTGTCGGTCCTAAATATAAGTAACGAAGGTATTTAACCGGTGATCCTATTAACGGTTAACTATTCGGCCTATAGGACGTAAGTAAGATATTAAACCTATTAGCTATTGTCCTTACCCGTGATCTTCGAAAGACTATCTATAATGTTCGAATGCCCTCGCTTAGCCTTATTAGATTATAGATTATAAGCTAAAGTAACGACGTAATCTATGCTAAACTACTCGGCGAGAGAGTACACTAAACCTTTAAACTCGGAACCTCTATCTACTACTAGTGTCTTAATAGCGCTAAATCTATATATAACCTCTTCGTATAGGAATTTCGTAGCGGACTTACTATTAGAATTATATAGTGCCTTAGCCTCTAGCTATAAACTAACGGCCTCCCGAGTAATAATAAGATATTAACATCCTTCCGATATAGGTATATAAACGACATCGACGTACTACTTCGTATAAAGGGTAGAGACGCCGCTTAGATATAGCTCCTCTATTTCTCGTAAAAGCGCTCTTCTTTGACATTCGTCGTACGTAGCTACGTAGTGACGAACATTAGCATATAGCGTCTTCTACTAGTACTAGTCGGCAATCTTTCTCTAAGTACCCTTACGACTCTTATAACTACTTCCGTTATAAAGCTCTTTAATGATCTTATCTCTATAGTCCTCTACATCGACGACGCGGCGTAACGGTATTAACCTCTAACTACGTCTAAAAAGGTAACTATTATTAATAAGGAACATCGACGCATTCCTTTTAAATTTAATAAATTCGGATATGTCTAAATATAGCGGTCGTCGTAACGTTATAAGATAGTCGGCAATGTCTTACGATTCTACTAAATATTCCTCGCGAACTAGAGTAGTTCGCTTATTACTCCTATCTATCTAGAGAGGACGAATAGACACGTAAAATAGCTCGGAATCGATTAAGTCGTCTACGTCTATATTATATACCTTATTATTATTGTCTAACGGACCTCGTAGGCGGCGAGAAAGCCTATTAGTAGCTCTATTTTTCTTACTAGGAACATGTCGAACGTCGAAGGCGAATAAGCGTATCTACGTAATCTACTAAGTAGTAACCGAACTAGGAAGATTAGTAGCGGATCGATTAAGTTGTACTACTAAGGTGTTAGCGTTAGTCTCGATAATAAATAGGACCCTATAAAGATACGAACGGACCTTCTATAGTGCCTTAAGTACACCGCGGCACTCCCTCTTACTAGTATTATACTTCTTTTCGGCTTTAGACTATATACTAGATTCGAATCGAACGATATAGCGTTTCTTCTTAGCCTCCGAACTCTCCTATATAAGGATTATACCCTATCCTATTAAACTAGCGTCTATAGCTAAGATAATCGATCCGGCTTGTTTACTATAATTAATCGACGTAAGTACGGGTATAGAAGTTAGCGCTTATTTAAGTACGTTTATAGAGGATTATACCTCCTTAGTCTATTCGAAAACAACACTAGCTCGTAGTAGCTAATATAACGGCCGGGCGACGATAGTAAAATCTTTAACCTATATACGGTAATATATATAGATACTAAGGAAGGCGCGTACCTCCGTACCGTTCTTATATAGCGGCTACTCTACAATCTTAACGATCTTAGACTAGTCTAGATAACGTCCTCTAGAATTATAGATAAACCCTACTACCTTAAGACCTAACTATAAAAACTAGGACTTTCTACTAGAAATAGTGACTTTAGCTCTCTCTATATCGGTAAGCGTACGGTCTAACGTCTATATATATTCGAGTATAAAACGTCTAACACTAGGAAAAGACTCCTCTCTACTATAATCCGTGCGAGGTCCCTTAATCCCGTTATCGTCTACGAAAGGTTATATATTATAAGGTATCCGATCCCGTAGAATCGTGTCGTTAATCCTATAGAACTACGTAACTAAATTCGTCGCTCCCTAAGGAAGTCTTGTCTATTATACGAGTCTAATAGGTGTTATAAATAAGGTAATATTGTAGCTTTCCTCCGTAAGGGGGACTTAGTCGTATCCGGAAAAGTAATCTACGAGTAAGGCGACGTATATACTAGTAAAAGACTCCGAGAATTTATCTATAGAAGGAGGGAGGTTAGTATCTCTAATCGTTACGCGATTAATACTTATCGCCGCATTAACTAGCCGATACTTATTCGTATCCTTCTTCTTAACTAGGAAATAAGGATTCCTATACGGTACGTAACTTAGCTTAAGGAGCCCGTTCGTAATCCTCTCTTTTACTATATCTACTACGATACCTATTAAGGATCGCGGAATAGGGAAACTAGGTTCCTACTACGGCGTATAGTCTATAGTCCTAATAGACTACGCCGGCGTAATGTCACTTTTTACCGTACTAATCTCGGAGAAGTCCTAAGCTAGAATAGCTTCTTAGTTTAGGAGCACTTATATTAATACCTCCCGTTTAGCTAGAGTAACTTCGTGACTAATAATAAGCTTACGCTCTCTCTCGGGTGTAAGTCGCGATCGCTCCTTAATATTAGAAAACTTAGCAATAAGTAGGTAACTATATAGCGCTAACCGGAAAGGTCGTAATGCTTTACGAGCTAAGTACTATTCTCGCTACGTATTCACCCCTCTAGGTGTAGAACTGTCTAAGATCGAAGTATCTACTAGCCGAACCTTCTTATCCTTCCTTTTATATAAGGTATTTACCCCTACCCTCGGCACTCTACGAGAGGCTCGACGTATTCTAAGCCGTACAGTAGTAAGCATTAATTAGATATTATTCTTTCGAGAGATCCGAGGCACACTATCGTCCTCTAATGATAGTATAAACTAAAAATATCCGCGTAGTAGGTTAGCTAGCCGTTCCCCTCTAGAGGATAGAATATTAGCTATATAGCGAATTCGGCAAATCTCCGGCAATGCTAGTTCTAAGCCCGGCTTAGATCTAGGAATTTTTGCGCTATTCCTAAAAAGGAAACCCTCCCGTTCTCCTATACCCTCCTCGAATATACGAACCCCTTTATCCTAAGTAACCTATAAAAGTAGAGAATTGTTTTTATCGTTTTCTAGTGGTTTATAAAGAATTAAATCCGTATACGTATTATTAATATAAGAAATAGGGAGATCCGATCTATAAGCAACCTATAAAGAAGAAATAGAAACCGAAACTCCTAGTCGATATCCCGGCTCTCCTCGCGCGACATTATAGCCGGGACCGATGCCGCCTAATCGTTTAAAGACCTCGATAACCTCGTTAACTCGTAGAAAGATCTATTCTTCGGTCCGCTCGATTTCGCACCCTAAAAGGTGACCTTTTACGAACTATTAGCCGACTAGATCGTCCTATACTAGGAACTATTATCTATATTTTAAGAAATAAGACGAGACTTACGTTCGAAAGGCCTTCCTAGAATAACGTATTCTAACCTCTTCCTAGTTAATAAGAAATACGTGCGGATTACGACACCTCTAATGTTAATAGGTATATTAATATAAGCCCTAGAGAAAGAGCCTATACCTATTACACTATCTATAATAATCTTAACATCTCGCTAGATCGGTAAACCTAGTTCCTTAGCTAACCTTAACGATATAAGGTTACATTTAGCACCGCTATCGAGAAGCGTACGAACTGTAGTCGTATTAAACCTAAGACTAGTAATTAACCTCGGACTAGTAATAGTTATTAAATCGGCGGAAGCTCCCTTCTAATCTATATCCGTATTAGGATCGAGATTCACGAATTCCTCCGGTTATTAGACTAGATTCACCTCGGTACGAGGGCGAAAGAGCTCGGGAATGTTATTACTAGGAAGATTAGAGTTATCGAACCTTCGATAAAAGATCTTAGACAATAGTTATAAGATTCCGAGGAGAGACCCTATCCTTATTATAATATTAGAGTTTAATAAGGATTATATAGCTTACTACGGATTAGTAACCTATTATAGAACCTTGTCGAAGCGCTTAGTGCGAGGAATACGCTTTATAGGTCGTAGAGCCTCCTTAGCGACTAGATCCTCTATGTCGGCGTCTTCCTCCTTAGTCTTAGTAATAGCTTTAATAGTGGCTAAACGAGACCTAGTGATAGTTATACCTTCTAGAACATTAGTAATAGCTACCGGATAATAAGCACTAGTGCGAAGGGACTTAGTAACGCCGTAGGACGGTTTAGAAGGACCTACCTTAGTGACCCTATTAGTAGGACTCTTACCTTTATCCGTTCGAGCATCGCGAGGTATAGTACTCGGCTAAGTAGTAGCTATAACCGGAACTTCCTTAACGAAGTCGTTATTATCGTTATTATCCCTCCTAACTAGATCCTCTAGGTAGAAATCCTTACACTAAATAGACTTAGACACTTTATCCTTAGAATTATCGTCGATAGTTAGCATCTTATAGTCTAGGTTATTAACCGCTAACTTCCCTATAGCTCGGAGTCTAGCCTTAACCTATTCTTATTATAACTAAGTAGCTCCCTTATTACGTCTTACTAGACGACTAACTAGACGCTATAGGTTCTCCGTAGTTCCCTAAACTAAGCTATTACCTTCTAAATATAGGAGACTAAGATTAATAAGCTTTCGAAGCTCTAGGTAATTAGGTCGAGAGTAACCTTCCTTTTTATAGTACTAGTACCTACGAGGACCGAGAGGAATAGTATTCGAACTAGTCGCTAGTGTAAATCTAGACGGTTAATACGTAATAGGGGCTAGACGAGGTAGTCCTATAGGAAGAGACTAGCTATTTATTACTTATACGACTTAGACTAATAGCTTATCTATCCTCTTATAAAGAGCCTATATACTCGAATCCGAAGGAAGGGTAGTAGTAGGAGTATTCGTTAGAGCCTTAGTAGAAAAGTTAGGGACACGAGGCGGAGTAGTACTTTCCTTAGTAATAGCCGCCGTAACCTTCTCGCGCTCCTTACGAACCGACTAAAAGGATTCGAGTCGTCGTATCTTAGAGATCTTCTCTTTAGCTAAATAGTAGATCCTCGGAAAATCCTTAAAGGTGTCGGGGTGCTTTATATCTATACTACTCTTTACTCTAACGTAACTACGAACATTAGCTAGAAGACCTTCGGTAAACTACGTGCCCCTCGTAATAATATCGAGTCGAGTCTTACCTAGAGCGTCGGTAGTCTTCCTAAACATCCTATAGTACTAGAGTATATTAGAGAAGGTCTCCCTCGGTGTATCTCTTAGTTATTCGAGATAAGCACGAGACGTTATTAGGTAATCCGAGTCCTTATCCTCGAAACTAAGCTTTATCTCCTTCTTAAGACTAACCTAGTCTCTCGAAGTCTAACTAAGATAGGATTTTACTTATCTACGGATCTTAACGCTATAATACTAAGGCAACCTTCGAATAGTAACCTCCTTAGAAAGATTATAGGATCGAATAAAGGTCTCCTATTCTTCTATAAACTCTATAACGTTATAGCTATCGAAGTAAGGAGTACCTTATTGTCTAGGGCTAGGAGCTAGTAGGGTTATCTACACTATAAAAGGCTACTCTCCCTATTGTATTAATGCTAAACCTTTAGCTATTAGAGGAGTCCGTTCCTCGTCCTTTAGTAGGTTCGAAGGAGTCGTACGCTCCTCTATAGAAGGAGGTATTAGTTAAGGGGAAGAGGTGCTCTCCGGATTAAGGCCGATATTTATTATAACGTTTCCTTTATCCTCGGACTCGTTGCTTACTACTAAATACGTAGCTTTACGGAATTTAGAAAATCTTTATCTAGCACCGAACTCTTCCGGCAACATCGATATCCTCTTAGAATAAAGAACTAGTACTACTAGGATGTTTTCGAATAGTAGTAGGATTAACCTTAGTATTTAAATAAACTATTAGTGAACTCTATACTGCTACGTAGTACCTAGACTAAATCTAGATAGCCCTTGTGCGCTATATCGCATACTTTTAGCCCTTTTATCTATAAAGGCTTAGTCCTTCCGCATTAGTCGTCGTCTCCGTTTACTTCTACTACTTCTAAACCTAGGTCTATTCCGGGTCTAGGGTTACTATGTTCTCCGTCTATATAGATAACTCTTACGAGTTAGAAACTCCTAATTAATACTCGTGTCGAATATCGTTTAAATCGAGTAGCTATAGCCGCTCCTGTCGGGGTCTTCTAGATGCCTAACTAATTCTCTATTACGAAACTCGTCGTACTCCGTATATACTAGAAATCGTCCTCGGAGGTATAAAAAAACTTCAAATCCTAAGAGATAGCGGCGGTCTTATCCTAGTGTCCTCGTATAGTGCTATAATAACGGCTATAGAACACTAAAGAAACCTAATAAACCTAATAAGCCTAATAAACCTAATATAACTAACAACGAGCTACTCGTTCGATAGCTACTATAACACTACTCGATAACAATAGTAAGGCACTACCCCTAGCACTAAATTACTATTATTACAGTATAGGTGTCTTCCTAGTCGAGGTAGTTAGTGAATAGTATACGCTCGTCGACGACACTCGTTAGTCGGTTACTACCCTCGGAAACCTCGTAGTCGTAGAAACCGTATATGTATAACTAAACACTACCTTTCTACCTAAGCCCTTTAATGGACTATATATCGTAACCTGTGACTATAGCTATAACTATAACGACTAAGCCTACTATACTAGCAAGAAGAATAGAGCTACTAATAGGCTTTCTCGCCGCCTACGAGGTCCGTCGGACAATAATAATAAGGTATATAATATAGACGTAGACGACTTAATCGATTCCGAGCTATTTTACGTGTCTATTCGTCCTCTCTAGGTAGATAGGAGTAATAAGCGAACTACTCTAGTTCGCGAGGAATACTTAGTAGAATCGTAAGACATTGCCGACTATCTTATAACGTTACGACGACTACTATATTTAGACACCTCCGAATTTATAAAATTTAAGAGGAATACGTCGATGTTCCTTATTAATAATAGCTACCTTTTTAGACGTAGTTAGAGGTTAATGCCGTTACGCCGCGTCGTCGATATAGAGGACTATAGAGATAAGATCATTAAAGAGCTTTATAACGGAAGTAGTTATAAGGGTCGTAAGGGTACTTAGAGAAAGATTGCCGACCGGTACTAGTAGAAGACGCTATATGCTAATGTTCGTCACTACGTAGCTACGTACGACGAATGTTAAAGAAGAGCGCTTTTACGAGAAATAGAGGAGCTATATCCGAGTAGCGTCTCTACCCTTTATACGAAGTAGTACGTCGATGTCGTTTATATACCTATATCGGAAGGATGTTAATATCTTATTATTACTCGGGAGGCCGTTAGTTTATAGCTAGAGGCTAAGGCACTATACTATTCTAATAGTAAGTCCGCTACGAAATTCCTATATAAAGAGGTTATATATAGGTTTAGCGCTATTAAGACACTAGTAGTAGATAGAGGTTCCGAGTTTAAAGGGTTAGTCTACTCTCTCGCTAAGTAGTTTAGCATAGATTACGTCGTCACTTTAGCCTATAATCTATAATCTAATAAGGCTAAACGAGGGCATCCGAACATTATAGATAGTCTTTCGAAGATTACGGGTAAGGACAATAGCTAATAGGTTTAATATCTTACTTACGTCCTATAGGCCGAATAGTTAACCGTTAATAGGATCACTAGTTAAATACCTTCGTTACTTATATTTAGGACCGACACTATCCTTCTAGTAGAATTCGATATTTATAGTTAGCGAATATAGGATTAGTCGTAGGTTCGCACTATAGAAGAGCTTATTACCGCTTATACTCGATAACTCGAACAGAGGAACGAGGATCTTTAGGAGACGTAGGATCGTATATATCGTCTTCGTTAAGAGTATAAAGAGGCATAGGATCTACGTCGCCAGATTTAATATAATAAGCTTAAAGTTAACGATATCGTCCTAGTCTATAATACTTATTATAAGAAGATTCGATAAGATAAGCTTAAGAATAGGTAATAGGGCCCGTATCGCATTATTAAAGTTCACGATTTAGGTTTATATAAGATTACCGAGCTTAATAGCGTCGAGGTTCGTAGTATATATATACGTCGGAGATTAAAGAAGTACTTATCGGTAGATAAGGAGTAAGTGTATATAGTAGTACTTCGTTACGTATTAGAATAAGAACCTATCGTCGAGATTATACGTCTAGAGGGCTTTAATCGCGACGAGTACGAGATTATAGAGTAGCTTTAGTGTCTAGGTTAGACACTAGGGGGAGGGGGTAGGGTTAATAAAAGAGGGATTTTTATTATATATATAGTCGGTTACAACTATTATGTATATATTACGTCGCCGCTATTAAGAGTAGTAGATCTAACGAGGTATTAGAACGGATAAACGGTAAGGTGAAAGGTTTCCTTTATTATTTCTATTCGTAGTACCTAGATTACTTCCTCGAAGCACTTCTACGTTTCCTTAGTTCCGAATTCGATTTCTTTATATATGTTTACGGAGGTTCTATATAGTAAATAGTATAGTAAAAGAATAAAGAGGAAGAAGGTATAAAGGTGCTATATAAATATATAGTGCCGCCGTATATAGCGAATTATAAGAGGTGTAGCGCTTACTAGATGTACCTATATATAGATGTTACTATAGTAGAGCTAGTGTTGCCGCGCGAAAATTTTCTAATATAACCCCTCGATCTCCTACACCTTATAGAAATCTACCTTTTATTTCCGTAAGATAATATATCTAACGAAGCTCTTAGAAGGTCTCCTTTTCGTAGTAAGACGAGGCTATAGCGTTATTAGACAAGAGCTACGCTATTTAATCGTAATCCCTATCGATAGCCGCGGGTTTTATAGCCTTATAGCTTTTACGCTATATAGGGAGGTAGAGGTTAGCCTAAGGCTAATCCTACCTTAAGTATAATAATCCTATCTAGCGACTCTAAGGTAATAAACGGAGGCGGTAGTTAGAATAGAGGAGTCGGAGTCTTTACGTATAAGGATAAGAGCTTTACGAATACCGAGGAGGTCTTAAAGTACGCCTATAAGTGTAACAATAATATCCGTATAGATTTCATCGCGTAGGTCCTCGGTATCGCTATAAAGGCTTAGAACTACGTCGAGACACTTACCTACGACATTATCTATAGTCTCCTCGAGGGTAATATTGTCGCCTTAAGTAAGAAGGATTAGGAGGAAATGTTTCCTAAGGCTTATAATATATACGAGAGAGTTAAGGAGAATAGGAATAAGAGCTTAGAACATTATAGCGCTCTCTAGCGTAGCGTTTCGGACTACGAGTAGTCCTACGAGCTCTATAAGGATTAGTACTCTAGTCTAGGGGATCGTTCTCGTTAGTAATTTAACTATATCTCTAGAGGGAAGACTTTCCGTTAGACTATTAATATAGTAGTTCGCGTAACTATTAAGCGTATTAGCACCCTGAAGAGCATTATTAGTCACGACGTCCGCCTATAAGACATTACTACTATAGCTAAATTAGTCGAATCCTCGAAGTAGCCGAGTATTAAGGCACTTAACGTAAAGGAGCTTCGTGTTATCTATAATAGGCAATTCACTAAGTATTTCGCCTAGAATAAGCTCGGTTTCTTATATAAGGTTCCCGCTCCGTCCTAGATTACTAGTAGTACCCCTACTACCTCGTCTACTACTACGTTCGGAAGTCGTTAAGCTTCGGTTTCTAGTTATCCCGGTGTTTCTAACACTAACGTAGTACGTATTACTAAAGCTATAATGTTCGTAGGAGGAAGTTCTCGGGTAAACCTCGGTAGTGCTAGACCTAAGCCGGGCTTAGGAGCGGCTACTCCCGTATAGGTTTTAAGCCGCTTACGTCGTTCTATACGTCTCCGTCTTAGTTGCTTAGAAGAAGAAGAGGATAAAGAAGAGCTAGTCGAATAAGAGGCTATTCCGTTAGTAGAGACTAGTCGTAAAGGTTCTCCTTCTAAGAAGTGTCGCTTTAACGAATTTAATAATAGTAATAGGTAGTACGAGATACCTAATCGCTCTATTTCTATATTAGTTACTCTATAGGATAAGGGTAAGAGTAAGGCCGTTACTTCGTTAACTAAGAAGGAGTATAACTATACTAGAGTCCCTCCGAGAGTTAAGGCCGAGTTTACCTTAAAGGAGCTACTCTCTAATTCCGAACTCGCTATTATTATAAACACTTAGATACGTAAGGATTCAGCTACTAATGCGACCGTCTGTCACTTATATACTCGTCTTCTAGCTCGTCGACTACACCTACTTACTAACCTTAAGTACGAAGTTTTAGCTAGACGTATTCGCTATTAGTATAACGCCTACTACGGGGGCACTCTAGACTTAATACGTATATAGAAAGAGATAGCTAAGTAGCTTATTCTAACTTTCCGTGTCGCTCGCGAGTCTACTAAGCGTAGTGTTTTTAAGTATAAGTCTATAGTTATAGATCGTTACATCTCTAAGGATACGAGGAAGCTTATCCTCGATAGTTTCTATAAGGGGCTTTACGACGAATAGGTTACCGATAGTAATATAGTTATTAACATCTTTAAATAGTAGGCCGAAGGGGATTCTCCTCTTATAGATATCTTCTATACCGAGATAGATATATATCTTCACTATTTCGGTTATCCTAAGGGCAAGAACTAGCTAGAGTAGTTACGTAATATGTTTTACTCTCTCGGATAGTAGGCTATACGTATAGATCCTAAATACTATCGAGTATATGTTACTAGTCGTCCCGATAAGCTTACTTAGTTAATTTCCTACCCTTACTACGCTAAATATACCGTCCCTAGAGATTACACGTAGTTCTATTATATTAACGTTAACCCTAGCTACCTTACTAATAGGTATAGAGGAGATACCGTCTAAGGTTCTATTAGCCTTAACAATAAGACGCTAAAGAATTACACTATCGTTATACCTAAGATATATTACTATATAAAGGAGTAGGTTTAGGATATAAAGGCTCGTAAGGTTCTTACTAACGCCCTAGTTATTAATATCACCGATAAGTACTTTACGTAGGACGATATTAAGAAGTATAAGGCCGACTAGGAGTTAATAATTTATAAGGCTAGTAACGTTCGTATTACTATACCTTATACCCTATATAGTTCGACTAGTCCTACTAATTCTATTCGTCGCACTATACTCCCTTAGTTCTATAGGATTAGTGCCGATTACGAGACTCTAGAGTAGTTCGAGGGTAGTTTATATAGCGAGCTTACTCTCGCTTATATATAGAAGCGCCCTAGTCCTAGGACTCCTTCTAGTAAGCTAAATATATACGGAAGTATACACTCTACTTTCCCCGCTACTATTACTCTATAAATCGATAGTCCGGTAGGTAACGCTCTAGTTAGCTATATTCGTTAGGACGATCCTACTATCGTCGAGGAAAGAGACATCCTATTAGGTGACAATCTCTAAGCTACTAAGGATCGTATTAGGGAGATTCGTATAGAGATTGCTATAGCTATAGAGAAGGCTTAGGTTAAGGTCTAGTAATATAAGAAGGCCTACTTTATTAGTACTCGTTCTTTCTTCTGTTATGCCGAGGAGGGCCTAGTCCCTACCGCGAAGGACGACCCTAATCCTATTATAGTCGAGGGCGATAAGGAGGATATAGAGATAGGTTCTAATAAGGAAGGGGGAGGAGTAGATTTAGATTCTAAAGAAGAGGATAATAAGGGTAAAATAGATTTATTAGAGGATAAAGAGGAAGGTCTTTCTAGTAATAACTTAGAGACATAGCGTCGTTAGCGTAAGGAGGCGGAGGACGGAGCTACCGGCCTCGGCGAGGAGCTCGTTATTAGTAAAGGTCGTCGTCGTGTAGCTCGTCGTTAAGGACTCTAAGGCGTTTAGGTCGTTCGTGTCTAGGTTAGACACTAGGGGGAAGGGGACGGTTATAGTAGGCTTAGTCGTCATAGTTATAGCTATAGTTATAGGTTACGATATATAGTCTATTAAAGGGCTTAGGTAGAAAGGTAGCGTTTAGTTATATATATAAGGTTTCTACGACTACGAGGTTTCCGAGGGTAGTAACCGACTAACGAGTGTCGTCGACGAGCGTATACTATTCACTAAATACCTCGACTAGGAAGACACCTATACTATAATAATACTAGTAAGAGGGAGTGTCGTAGTGTACTTAAAGCACTATAGAAGGTCCGTTCGTATCTTTATAGGGTTCTATTTATTATCGAGACTAACGCTAACACCTTAGTAGTATAACTTAATCGATCCGCTACTAATCTTCCTAGTTCGGTTACCGCTTAGTAGATTACGTAGATACGCTTATTCGCCTTCGACGTTCGACATGTTCCTAGTAAGAAGAATAGAGCTACTAATGGGCTTTCTCGCCGCCTACGAGGTCCGTCGGATAATAATAATAAGGTATATAATATAGACGTAGACAACTTAATCGATTCCGAGCTATTTTACGTATCTATTCGTCCTCTCTAGGTAGATAGGAGTAATAAGCGAACTACTCTAGTTCGCGAGGAATATTTAGTAGAATTATAAGACATTGCCGACTATCTTATAACGTTACGACGACTACTACATTTAGATATATCCGAATTTATTAAATTTAAGAGGTATACGTCGATGTTCCTTATTAATAATAGTTACCTTTTTAGACGTAGTTAGAGGTTAATACCGTTACGTCGCGTCGTCGATATAGAGGACTATAGAGATAAGATCATTAGAGAGCTTTATAACGGAAGTAGTTATAAGGGTCGTAAGGGTACTTAGAGAAAGATTACCGACTAGTACTAGTAGAAGACGCTATATACTAATGTTCGTCACTACGTAGCTACGTACGATAAATGTTAAAGAAGAGCGCTTTTACGAGAAATAGAGGAGCTATATCCGAGTAGCGTCTCTACCCTTTATATAAAGTAGTACGTCGATGTCGTTTATATACCTATATCGGAAGGATATTAATATCTCGTTATTACTCGGGAGGCTATTAGTTTATAGCTAGAGGCTAAGGCACTATATAATTCTAATAGTAAGTCTACTACGAAATTCCTATACGAAGAGGTTATATATAGGTTTAGCGCTATTAAGACACTAGTAGTAGATAGAGGTTCCGAGTTTAAAGGGTTAGTATACTCTCTCGCCGAGTAGTTTAGTATAGATTACGTCGTTACTTTAGCCTATAATCTATAATCTAATAAGGCTAAACGAGGGTATCTAAATATTATAGATAGCCTTTCGAAGATTACGGGTAAGGACAATAGCTAATAGGTTTAATATCTTACTTACGTCCTATAGGCCGAATAGTTAACCGTTAATAGGATCACTAGTTAAATACCTTCGTTACTTATGTTTAGGACCGACACTGTCCTTCTAGTAGAATTCGATATTTATAGTTAGCGAATATAGGATTAGTCGTAGGTTCGTACTACGGAAGAGCTTATTACCGCTCGTACTCGATAACTTAAACGGAGGGACGAGGATCTTTAGGAGACGTAGGATCGTATATATCGTCTTCGTTAAGAATATAAAGAGGCATAGGATCTACGTCGCTAGATTTAATATAATAAGCTTAATGTTAACGATATCGTCCTAGTCTATAATACTTATTATAAGAAGATTCGATAAGATAAGCTTAAGAATAGGTAGCGGGGCCCGTATCGCATTATTAAAGTTCACGATTTAGGTTTATATAAGATTACCGAGCTAGATAGCGTCGAGGTTCGTAGTATATATACACGTTAGAGATTAAAAAAGTACTTATTAGTAGATAAGGAGTAAGTGTATATAGTAGTACTTCGTTACGTATTAGAATAAGAACCTATCGTCGAGATTATACGTCTAGAGGGCTTTAATCGCGACGAGTACGAGATTATAGAGTAGCTTTAGTGTCTAGGTTAGACACTAGGGAGAGGGAGTAGGGTTAATAAAAGAGGGATTTTTATTATATATATAGTCGGTTATAACTATTATATACATATTACGTCGCCGCTGTTAAGGGTAGTAGATCTAACGAGGTATTAGAACGGATAAACGGTAAGGTAAAAGGTTTCCTTTGTTATTTCTATTCGTAGTACCTAGATTACTTCCTCGAAGCACTTCTACGTTTCCTTAGTTCCGAATTCGATTTCTTTATATATATTTATAGAGGTTCTATATAGTAAATAGTATAGTAAAAGAATAAAGAGGAAGAAGGTATAAAGGTGCTATATAAACATATAGTGCCGCCGTATATAGCGAATTATAAGAGGTGTAGCGCTTACTAGATATACCTATATATAGATGTTACTATAGTAGAGCTAGTATTACTACGCGAAAATTTTCTAATATAACCCCTCGATCTCCTATACCTTATAGAAACCTACCTTTTATTTCCGTAAGATAATATATCTAACGAAGCTCTTAGAAGGTCTCCTTTTCGTAGTAAAATAAGGCTATAGCGTTATTAGACAATAGCTACGCTATTTAATCGTAATCCCTATCGATAACTATAGGTTTTACGGCCTTATAGCTTTTACGCTATATAGGGAGGTAGAGGTTAGTCTAAGGCTAATCCTACCTTAAGTATAATAATCCTATCTAGCGATTCTAAGGTAATAAATAGAGGTAGTAGTTAGAACGAAGGAGTCGGAGTCTTTACGTATAAGGATAAGAGCTTTATAAATGCCGAGGAGGTCTTAAAGTACGCCTATAAGTATAACGATAATATCTATATAGATTTCATCGCGTAGGTCCTCGGTATCGCTATAAAGGCTTAGAACTACGTCGAGACACTTACCTACGACATTATCTATAGTCTCCTCGAGGGTAATATCGTCGCCTTAAGTAAGAAGGACTAGGAGGAAATGTTTCCTAAGGCTTATAGTATATACGAGAGAGTTAAGGAGAATAGGAATAAGAGCTTAGAACATTATAGCGCTCTCTAGCGTAGCGTTTCGGACTACGAGTAGTCCTACGAGCTCTATAAGGATTAGTACTCTAGTCTAGGGGATCGTTCTCGTTAGTAATTTAACTATATCTCTAGGGGGAAGACTTTCCGTTAGACTATTAATATAGTGGTTCGCGTAACTATTAAGCGTATTAGCACCCCGAAGAGCATTATTAGTCACGACGTCCGCCTATAAGACATTACTACTACGGCTAAATTAGTCGAATCCTCGAAGTAGCCGAGCGTTAAGGCACTTAACGTAAAGGAGCTTTATATTGTCTATAATAGGTAATTCACTAAGTATTTCGCCTAGAATAAGCTCGGTTTCTTATATAAGGTTCCCGCTCTATCCTAGATTACTAGTAGTACCCCTACTACCTCGTCTACTACTACGTTCGGAAGTTATTAAGCTTCGGTTTCTAGTTATTCTAGTGTTTCTAACACTAACGTAGAGCGTATTACTAAAGCCGCGATATTCGTAGGAGGAAGTTCTCGGGTAAACCTCGGTAGTACTAGACCTAAGCCGGGCTTAGGAGCGGCTACTCCTATATAGGTTTTAAGCCGCTTACGTCGTTCTATACGTATCCGCCTTAGTCGCTTAGAAGAAGAGGAGGATAAAGAAGAGCTAGTCGAATAAGAGGCTATTCCGTTAGTAGAGACTAGTCGTAAAGGTTCTCCTTCTAAGAAGTGTCGCTTTAACGAATTCGATAATAGTAATAGATAGTACGAGATACCTAATCGCTCTATTTCTATATTAGTTACTCTATAGGATAAGGGTAAGGGTAAGGCCGTTACTTCGTCGACTAAGAAGGAGTATAACTATACTAGAGTCCCTCCGAGGGTTAAGGCCGAGTTTGCCTTAAAGGAGCTACTCTCTAATTCCGAACTCGCCGTTATTATAAACACTTAGATACGTAAGGATTTAGCTACTAATACGACCGTCTATTACTTATATACTCGTCTTCTAGCTCGTCGTCTATACCTACTTACTAACCTTAAGTACGAAGTTTTAGCTAGACGTATTCGCTATTAGTATAACGCCTACTACGGAGGCACTCTAGACTTAATACGTATATAGAAAGAGATAGCTAAGTAGCTTATTCTAACTTTCCGTATCGCTTACGAGTCTACTAAGCGTAGTATTTTTAAGTATAAGTCTATAGTTATAGATTATTACATCTCTAAGGATATAAGGAAGCTTATTCTCGATAGTTTCTATAAGGGGCTTTACGACGAATAGGTTACCGATAGTAATATAGTTATTAATATCTTTAAATAGTAGGCCGAAGAGGATTCTCCTCTTATAGATATCTTCTACACCGAGATAGATATATATCTTTACTATTTCGGTTATCCTAAGAGTAAGAACTAGCTAGGGTAGTTACGTAATATATTTTACTCTCTCGGATAGTAGACTATACGTATAGATCCTAAATACTATCGAGCATATATTACTAGTCGTCCCGATAAGCTTACTTAGTTAATTTCCTACCCTTACTACGCTAAATATACTATCCCTAGAGATTATACGTAGTTCTGTTATATTAACGTTAACCCTAGCTACCTTACTAATAGGTATAGAGGCGATGCCGTCTAAGGTTCTATTAGCCTTAACGATAAGACGCTAAAGAATTATACTATCGTTATACCTAAGATATATTACTATATAAAGGAGTAGGTTTAGGATATAAAGGCTCGTAAGGTCCTTACCGACGCCCTAGTTATTAATATCACCGATAAGCACTTTATATAGGACGATATTAAGAAGTATAAGGCCGACTAGGAGTTAATAATTTATAAGGCTAGTAACGTTCGTATTACTATACCTTATACCTCGTATAGTTCGACCGGTCCTACTAATTCTATTCGTCGTACTATACTCCCTTAGTTCTATAGGATTAGTGCCGATTACGAGACTCTAGAGTAGTTCGAGGGTAGTTCGTATAGCGAGCTTACTCTCGCTTATATATAGAAGCGCTCTAGTCCTAGGACTCCTTCTAGTAAGCTAAATATGTACGGAAGTATGTACTCTACTTTCCCCGCGGCTATTACTCTATAAATCGATAGTCTAGTAGGTAACGCTCTAGTTAGCTATATTCGTTAGGATAATCCTATCGTTATCGAGGAAAGAGATATCCTATTAGGTAACGATCTCTAAGCTACTAAGGATCGTATTAGGGAGATTCGTACGGAGATTACTATAGCTATAGAGAAGGCTTAGGTTAAGGTCTAGTAGTATAAGTAGACTAGTCGTTAGGTAGGTATTAGGTCGTCCCTAGTCGATACTAGACCTAACACCGATACCCCCCCGGAGCCTACCTAATATAATCGCTTAGTATATTAGGTTATAGGGGTATTACCCCGCATTAGGTAGAGGTTAGTGTCGAGGTAGTATCGTAGGTACTCGCTGGGTTATAATTAGGTCTTAGTTAGTATAAATCTTCCCTATATAAATAGAATAAGTGTCCTCCCTACGTATTATTATTATAGCGTATAATTATAGAGTAATTTTGTAAAATAGATCAATATTTAGTTTATATATCGTAAGGTTATAGTAGCTATCTAAGGCTTTTATTGCCTATTTAAGCTAAATTTAGCTAATAATAGTAGTCTCCTTAATTAGAAGAGGTATAGAACTCCCTCTATCGGTATCCTCCGTTATCTCCTAAACCTCTAGATTATAAGGAATCTCTATATTTAGTAGAGCGTAAGCAATTATTATATCCCTCTTTACCTCCTTTATATCTAGATAGTCTTCTAGGAAGAAGGAGTCGCGTAGGCCGTAAACCTTATAGTAGGCGTTATTTATAGCTAGGATTAGGTGTTCCTTCTTAGGAGGATACTAGACTTATTAGTACTTATTATTAGTATAGGCATAATACGTATATAATCGCATTTCTCCCTAATACGAGTATAGACCTAGTAGTCTATATAGACCTTAAGATAGCGAATATAGTAAGGGTCCTATATTGTATTAGGCTAGTCGCTAAGAGTATAGCGGCGTATAAGGTCTATATAGCGCTTATATATATCCTAATTATGTCCTTATACTAGAAGCTAGCTATTCGAATTATATAAGGTAGGTATATTAGTCGTGCTAACCTAGCCGCTACGTATACTATTAAGATTATATATATAACTATTTAGCGTTACATCGATACTTAGGTTAATTCTAAAGGTAGTATTACTAGTTAAAGATAATATAGTAATAGCGAGATATTATAAGGTATAGAACTAGATTAGAGTAGAGGATTAGACATAATATAGATATATTAGAGGCTACTATATTGTCCTATTGTCCTATTGTCCTATTTTCCTATTGTCCTATTGTCCTATTGTCCTAGGGTTACATTATTACATTATTATATTATTATATTATTATATATTTTTTTATCTGCCTAAAATTTCATATAGTATTATTATAGATTATTATTATAGAAGAGAGGTTACATTAACCTAGAGACTCTATCTATATACCTATATCGTACGTCCTAGATCTATTAACATTACTAGCTATAAATTTAGTATAGTAATGCTTTACTAGGTATATATCCTTATTCTAGATAGTAACCTTCTTAGCATAAATAGCATTTAGATTATAATCTATATAGTATATTAGTATAGAGTTAAATATATATTAAGTTTTCTTACTACCTTCTAAAATGCCTATAAGGTATACCTTAGCTACCTCCTAAATTATACCTATAGTAGATACCTAGAAGCGTAGCTTACTACGGCTAAGACTTCTAAATAGTAGGATATCTTCTATAATCTTACGAATAAGACGAGAGAATAGAAGCTTACGGATAAGGAGGTCGGCACTTTTCTAGTAGCGGCGGATCTTACAGAGAGCGACAGCTAATAACTATTAGCTATATACTATAATAATAGACTATAATAATATACTACTTAGCTTATATCTTCTCTTTATAATATCTTTAGGACTAACTATCTTTCTAGGGCCTTTTAATCTAGGCTTAGTCTTACCTTTCCCTCTAGGCTTATTCTAGCGAGGGTTAGCTAGCTTAGTACGAGCTATATTAGTAATATAGTAGTGTTATTAATTAGTAAAGGTATAATTATAAAAGAGGTAAGTAGATAGATATAAATATTAATTAGGAGCTAAAGTAATATATAAAATATAAAATATGAAATTATTATTATTATTATTAATAATATAATAATTACTAATACTTTATGACGATAATATATATTCATAGCATAAGTAACTATTAACAATAATAGAAGTTATTTATAATAATAATAATAACAAATTCACATTTTATATTCTATACTTATAACCTCGTAGAATTTACTTTACCTTATATCCTCCTACTCCTTTATTCTATCTAACCTCTTTTACTCTACTAAGTTAGATATTACTTAGCAATATCTAAATTTAGTTCCTACTATAGTATTAAGTTCTTCTCTAATTATTAAGGTCGAGTTAGATCTTAATATTAATAATTCTTTAGATCCTAGAGAGGTATTTATTATAGTGTATTATTATAGACATTATCTAACAAGGCTAGGGATTTAAGACTAAGCTATAAGAAGTCACTTTCTAGATTTTATAGCGCGGATAAGGATAAACTTATAGAGGCCGCCCTACTAGATTTTAAGCTAGATTCTCTAGTAGGCTTAGCAATAGCCGCTATACTATTTAGTAGAGAGATATAGTAGCTTAGTAATCCGCTAAAGAGAAGGCTATTATAGCTACTAGAAATATAGATTATAAAGCGAAATTAACTCTACTTAAGAAGCTAGCTATAGAGGGAATAGCCGAAGAGGTAATAAAGTAGGAGAGAATAGAGGAGATAATATAGAAGCGCTTTAAAGGCTAGTAGAGTAGTATATATTATTATAGAGTATTATTATATAACACTAATAGGGACTAGGTAAATAGCTTAAATCTAAACTTATAGAAGTCTATAAAAAGTAGTAAAGGATCTATAAGGCTAATAATAGATAGTAGCATTAAGATGCTATTAGTAAAATACGTAAAGAAGCTACTAAGAAAGACGAGGGATTTTACTTCCCTATAAGATCTACTAAATAGCTCTATAGTAAAGGAGGCGTTATTAAGAAGCTCTAGCGCGATATTTATAAGTAAGGCTATACTAAGCTTATAGTAGATAAGGGAAATAGCGAGATAGCTAAGAAGGAATAGGTCGATTTCGTTTAGGGAATAACTCCTAAGGAGCTAGTAATAGTCTAAGATCTAGTATAGTAGTATATTAATTATAGTATATAATTATAGACCTCTACTAATAAATGCTAGATAACGCGATCCGACGCCTCTACTAGAGTATTTAGGGAACGTCGATCTTAAAGTTAAAGGATACGTCCCCTATATTAAAGGCGATAACGATAACGAGTATAAGGAGGAGGTCGAATTCGATAATAATAAAGTTAAGGAAGTATAGGATGTAGTAGGGGTCGATAAATATAAGGTTAAAGCTAAGGGCGATAAGTAGGAAGAGTTAGATAGTAACTCTAAAGAGGATATTAGTAAGGTTATTAAGGATAATAATAATAATAATAATAATGATAATAATAATAAGGAAATAGAGGATAAGGACGAGGAAATAGAGGATAAGGACGAGGATAAGGAAATAGACGATGCTAAGTAGAGGTAGAAATTTTCACTACACTATATTTTAGATTCTAATTCGTCACTAAATTAACTAATAACATTAACGATTAAACGCTAGTGCCTATCCTACTAATTAAAAGTAGCTAAGGTAACTAAGAGTAGTAGAGATTTTAAAAAGATAATAGGTAATCGCTAGATTCTATATATAACGAAAATTCTACTATCTTTACGTTATATAATTATAGCGTATAATTATAGCGTATAACCTACTACTTTATTTAAAATGTTAGACTTTAACGAAGACTTACTTAATTTAGAGCTACGACCTACTCCGACCCCTAAGATAACTTTAGGCCGCCTTCCTCCTCTACTCGAACCTTTCTAATTTATAGCTACTTATATAATATTAATAAAGTCCCGCGAAGTACTCTACTTAGTTAAATGTCTACCGTTTAACTCTAAGTAAAGAACTAAGGACTAACCTATAGCTTAAGTATAGTATAATTAGTAGACTAAAACCTTATAGGTAACTACCTCTAGCTTTAATAAAGCTTATAATGCTCTAAGCTAGAATTCCGAAGCTCGAACTAGTATTATCTAGTTATAGTTTAGAGAAGCTACTCGGCTTTCTACTAGTTAGCTATTTATATACTACCTACGCTATAGCGATACTCTTACTTATCCTACTCCTAGTAGTATTAGTAATAAGTATCTATTAAATTACTATACCTCGAGGCGATATAAGAATATAATAGCTTTTAAGTACTAACGCTTAATTGCTTAAACCTTACTCGCGTAACTTAAGTCTTATACTACTTAAGATATAATTACTCCTACCTACTTAAGTAGTCGCTTTAAGGCTAAGCTTATTAGGGTGTTTATTAATTGTAATTAGTCCTTCTATATAGTTAAACGTAAGTCTTTTTAAAGGTTTCTATACTTCCTCCGTTAAGGTATATCTATTCCTAGTTAAACGATGTTTTTATAGATCTTCTAAGAGTAATTTAATACTATCTAGCGGAATCTATACGAAGATCTCCCTTATAGTATAAAGGTTTTAATAGCTCTTAATAGTTAGATAGTAAATAACTACCTTAGCTTTATTAGGATTAAGGTATACTATATTAATAACTAATAGCAACTACGGGAGATTCTACTTAACTTTATACTAGTTAGAGGTTAGTATACTAGAGAAGTACTAGGTACTAAGTTACTATGTATATTATAAGAAAGAAAGCTTAAAGTATAATTACTTACTATTACTACCGATAATACTACTAATAATAACACGCTTCGTAGTGCTATATAAAGAGGACTATAGGATAAGAAGATATCCTAGAAAGTACACGAAAACGTAGTTCTATATCTTATATATATTATTAACCTTATAGTGTAGGACATTATTAAGCACCTCTAACTTACTATAATAGAGAATAACGAGCTAGCTCTAAAGCTATAGAAGCGCTATATAAGAGTAATCTAGTTAACAATTTCTATACTAAACTTATTACGAAAGGTACGTTAATATAATTATAGTATATAATTATAGTATATTATTATAGACTAAGACATCGAATAGCTCCGAGCGATCTATATTACGATTAACCGATCTCTATAGCGATTTAAACGATTTTAGGCACTTTAAAAAGAGCTACTACTAAGGTAATAACTAAACGTTATTCGTGATATAAAGACAAGATAGAACTTAATATTCGATATATATAAGCGAGCTCTTAAGCTATAACAATATATTAATACGTAGCTAGATTAGGAAATTACTTAGTAGGGCCCGAAGGCTTTAACTACTAATAAGGATTACGAAGATGTCGATTAGCGGGACCTTCGGCGACTCTAAATAAGCTATATAGAGTAGTTATACCTCTCTCTACTTACGAAGATATTAGAGAATTTTAAGATAGCAATAAACGCTCTTAGCGAGTTAAATTAGCTAACTATTTAATACATCTAGTAGATGTATAACCGCCTATTCGACTTTCTTAATAATATAATAGTAGACTAGAAAGATAGCGACGACACTAATAACAATTCTTCGTAGCCTAATATTGTTATTATAGCTACTAATTAGGGCAGAACTAAGCTTTTAAAGTACTATTAACGTACGGATAAAGACCGAGGCTTTTTATTTAACTATACTATAATTCTCGATCTAATATAAAAGCTTACGGCTTATAAGGTTTTTATTACGGATAATTATTATAGTTCTATACTAATAATTTGCCTAGGATAGTACTTAGGAGTACTCCGACAAGATTATATACTATAAGTAATTCTTATAATATCTAGAGCGATATAATAAGCAAGTAATAGGTCCTACTATATAACGCGAGTATATAAGCTCTCTAGTAGTAAGCACTAATTAGCTATAGTTTCGAAGGCTAGCTTTAAAGCTAGTCTTAATAGTTACTTTTCCTTCGTTATCTCCTCGACCTAGTATACTCTCTAGCCGTAGTTTAACATTACACGAAGAAGTTCCTTATACTACGAGAAGTAAAGGCGAAGACTACCTTAGTACACCTATACTCCGCGAGCTTAATAACTTCGACATCCTTCTATAGTAGTATATAAACGAGAAGACCTATCCTCGTCTAGTATAGGTAGCTAAGGATATTCTAGTAATTCTAATTACTAGTGTAGGTATTAAGCGTGTCTTTAACACTATAAAGGATATAATTAGAGACCGTCGGCACAATCTTCGTGTATAAGTAATTAGGTAGATCGTTATTATAAAGTATGCTATATTAAATAGTAGAGGCTTAGATAATACTAGCTTATAGGCTTTAGACTTATCGTAAGACGAAGAAGAGCCCTTTAACGAAGTAGATGACTTATTTAACCTCCCTATAATAGTATATATCTCTAATATAAGCGAGGATACTTTAGAAGAAGATAAGGACTATAATAGTAATAATGAAGTTAGTAGAAGGTATCTAAAGCGGCGTCGCGTTCATAATGAGAGTTAGCTCGAATTTAACCTATCCTCCTAGACCTATAATTATTTACTATAATAATACGTAAATATACTTCTAACTTTTAGTTTTTAATAATAATACTAATGTTCTAATGTATATATAGATAAATATGTTATAATTAAGGTTCATAATGCGGGGTATAACCTAATATAACCCGTTTAGGTTATAATAGGTTATATTAGGTTAGGTATAGGCTAGTATAACCCACCTAGAACCTAATACCCCCCTAACCTAGGGTCCGTACGACCTAATACCCCCCTAACCCTAAGCCTATACGACCTAGAACCTAACCCCTACCTAAGTTAGGTTAATACCTACCTAACGACTAGCCTAAGTATAAGAAGGCCTACTTTATTAGTACTCGTTCTTTCTTCTATTATACCGAGGAGGGCCTAGTCCCTACTACGAAGAATAACCCTAATCCTATTATAGTCGAGGGCGATAAGGAGGATATAGAGATAGGTTCTAATAAGGAAGGAGGGGGAGTAGATTTAGATTCTAAAGAAGAGGATAATAAGAGTAAAATAGATTTATCGGAGGATAAAGAGGAAGGTCTTTCTAGTAATAATTTAGAGACATAGCGTCGTTAGCGTAAGGAGGCAGAGGACGGAGCTACCGGCCTTAGCGAGGAGCTCGTTATTAGTAAGGGTCGTCGTCGTATAGCTCGTCGTTAAGGACTCTAAGGCGTATAGGTCGTTTATGTCTAGGTTAGACACTAGAGGGAAGGGGACGGTTATAGTAGGCTTAGTCGTTATAGTTATAGCTATAGTTATAGGTTATAATATATAGTCCATTAAAGGGCTTAGGTAGAAAGGTAGCGATTAGTTATATATATAAGGTTTCTACGACTACGAGGTTTCCGAGGGTAGTAACTAACTAACGAGTGTCTTCGACGAGCGTATACTATTCACTAACTACCTCGACTAGGAAGACACCTACTCCGTAATAGTAGTAGTTAGAATAGAGGAGTCGGAGTCTTTACGTATAAGGATAAGAGCTTTACGAATGCCGAGGAGGTCTTAAAGTACGCCTATAAGTATAATAATAATATCCGTATAGATTTCATCGCGTAGGTCCTCGGTATCGCTATAAAGGCTTAGAACTACGTCGAGACACTTACCTACGATATTATCTATAGTCTCCTCGAGGGTAATATTGTCGCCTTAAGTAAGAAGGACTAGGAGGAAATATTTCCTAAGGCTTATAGTATATACGAGAGAGTTAAGGAGAATAGGAATAAGAGCTTAGAATATTATAGCGCTCTCTAGCGTAGCGTTTCGGACTACGAGTAGTCCTACGAGCTCTATAAGGATTAGTACTCTAGTCTAGGGGATTATTCTCGTTAGTAATTTAACTATATCTCTAGGGAGAAGACTTTCCGTTAGACTATTAATATAGTAGTTCGCGTAACTATTAAACGTATTAGCACCCCGAAGAGTATTATTAGTTACGACGTCTACCTATAAGACATTACTACTATAGCTAAATTAGTCGAATCCTCGAAGTAGCCGAGCGTTAAGGCACTTAATATAAAGGAGCTTCGTATTGTCCGTAATAGGTAATTTACTAAGTATTTCGCCTAGAATAAGCTCGGTTTCTTATATAAGGTTCCCGCTCTATCCTAGATTACTAGTAGTACCCCTACTACCTCGTCTACTACTACATTCGGAAGTCGTTAAGCTTCGGTTTCTAGTTATCCTAGTGTTTCTAATACTAACGTAGAGCGTATTACTAAAGCTATAATATTTATAGGAGGAAGTTCTCGGGTAAACCTCGGTAGTACTAGACCTAAGCCGGGCTTAGGAGTAGCTACTCCCGTATAGGTTTTAAGCCGCTTACGTCGTTCTATACGTCTCCGTCTTAGTTACTTAGAAGAAGAAGAGGATAAAGAAGAGCTAGTCGAATAAGAGGCTATTCTATCGGTAGAGACTAGTCGTAAAGGTTCTCCTTCTAAGAAGCGTCGCTTTAACGAATTCGATAATAGTAATAGATAGTACGAGATACCTAATCGCTCTATTTCTATATTAGTTACTCCGTAGGATAAGGGTAAGAGTAAGGCTATTATATCGTCGACTAAGAAGGAGTGTAACTATACTAGAGTCCCTCTAAGGGTTAAGGCCGAGTTTACCTTAAAGGAGCTACTCTCTAATTCCGAACTCGCTATTATTATAAACACTTAGATACGTAAGGATTTAGCTACTAATGCGACCGTCTATTACTTATATACTCGTCTTCTAGCTCGTCGTCTATACCTACTTACTAACCTTAAGTATAAAGTTCTAGCTAGACGTATTCGCTATTAGTATAACGCCTACTATAGGGGTACTCTAGACTTAATACGTATATAGAAAGAGACAGCTAAGTAGCTTATTCTAACTTTCCGTGTCGCTCGCGAGTCTACTAAGCGTAGTGTTTTTAAGTATAAGTCTATAGTTATAGATTATTATATCTCTAAGGACATAAGGAAGCTTATTCTCGATAGTTTCTATAAGGGGCTCTATAACGAATAGGTTACTAACGGTAATATAGTTATTAATATCTTTAAATAGTAGGCCGAAGGGGATTCTCCTCTTATAGATATCTT
This sequence comes from Elsinoe necatrix, assembly GCA_033846785.1. Taxonomy (NCBI): domain Eukaryota; kingdom Fungi; phylum Ascomycota; class Dothideomycetes; order Myriangiales; family Elsinoaceae; genus Elsinoe; species Elsinoe necatrix. Next base: position 1,239,724 of record JANZYI010000008.1, read on the forward strand.
CTATACTAAGATAGATATATATCTTTACTATTTCGGTTATCCTAAGAGTAAGAACTAGCTAGGGTAGTTACGTAATATGTTTTACTCTCTCGGATAGTAGGCTATACGTATAGATCCTAAATACTATCGAGTATATATTACTAGTCGTCCTAATAAGCTTACTTAGTTAATTTCCTACCCTTACTACGCTAAATATACCGTCTCTAGAGATTATACGTAGTTCCGTTATATTAACGTTAACCCTAGCTACCTTACTAATAGGTATAGAGGAGACACTATCTAAGGTTCTATTAGCCTTAACGATAAGATACTAAAGAATTATACTATCGTTATGCCTAAGATATATTACTATATAAAGGAGTAGATTTAGGATATAAAGGCTCGTAAGGTTCTTACTAACGCCCTAGTTATTAATATTATCGATAAGTACTTTACGTAGGACGATATTAAGAAGTATAAGGCCGACTAGGAGTTAATAATTTATAAGGCTAGTAACGTTTATATTACTATACCTTATACCCCGTATAGTTCGACTAGTCCTACTAATTCTATTCGTCGTACTATACTCCCTTAGTTCTATAGAATTAGTGCCGATTACGAGACTCTAGAGTAGTTCGAGAGTAGTTCGTATAGCGAGCTTACTCTCGCTTATATATAGAAGCGTCCTAGTCCTAGAACTCCTTCTAGTAAGCTAAATATATATAGAAGTGTATACTCTACTTTCCCCGCGGCTATTACTCTATAAATCGATAGTCCTATTAGTAACGCTCTAGTTAGCTATATTCGTTAGGACGATCCCGCTATCGTCGAGGAGAGAGATATCCTACTAGGTGTCGATCTCTAAGCTACTAAGGATCGTATTAGGGAGATTCGTATAGAGATCGCTATAGCTATAGAGAAGGCTTAGGTTAAGGTCTAGTAGTATAAGAAGGCCTACTTTATTAGTGCTCGTTCTTTCTTCTATTATACTAAGGAGGGCCTAGTCCCTACCGCGAAGGATAACTCTAATCCTATTATAGTCGAGGGTAATAAGGAGGATATAGAGATAGGTTCTAATAAGGAAAGAGGGGAGGTAGATTTAGATTCTAAAGAAGAGGATAATAAGAGGGAAATAGATTTATTAAAGGATAAAGAGGAAGGTCTTTCTAGTAATAACTTAGAGATATAGCGTCGTTAGCGTAAGGAGGTAGAGGACGGAGCTACCGGCCTTAGCGAGGAGCTCGTTATTAGTAAGAGTCGTCGTCGTATAGCTCGTCGTTAAGGACTCTAAGGCGTATAGGTCGTTTATGTCTAGGTTAGACACTAGAGGGAAGGGGACGGTTATAGTAGGCTTAGTCGTTATAGTTATAGCTATAGTTATAGGTTACGATATATAGTCTATTAAAGGGCTTAGGTAGAAAGGTAGCGATTAGTTATATATATAAGGTTTCTACGACTACGAGGTTTCCGAGGGTAGTAACTAACTAACGAGTATCGTCGACGAGCGTATACTATTCACTAACTACCTCGACTAGGAAGACACCTACACTATAATAGTAGGAGCACCTATCCTCTTTATACCTAAAAAGGATAGTACCCTCCGCCTTTATATAGACTATAGGGGCCTTAACTTAGTAATAATTAAGGATCGTTATCCGCTACCCTTAATCGGGGAGATACTAGATCGCCTATTAGGCGTATATTACTATACGACCTTAGACTTAAAGGATGTATATAATAGGATCCGTATTAGCCTAGGGGATAAGTAGAAGACAGCCTTTAGAACGCGCTATAGCTACTTTAAGTACCTAGTTATACTCTTTAGACTTATAAATACGCCTACTACCTTCTAGGCTTACATTAATTAGACCCTAAGAGAGTTAGTAGATTATCTCTATATAGTGTACCTTAATAATATCCTTATCTATACTTATAGCGAGGACCTTAAGACCTACTAGCGAGTAGTTAGCTCTATTCTTAAACGCCTAAGATAGGCTAAGCTATATACTAACCTATTAAAATACACTTTTATAGCTAAGTAGGTCTCCTTCTTAGGATTTATTATAGATACGCGAGGTGTCTACGCTAATCTAGTAAGAGTAGTAACTATCTCCGGATAGCCTCGACTAACTAGCGTTAAGGAACTTTAGTTATTTCTTAGCTTTACTAACTTCTATTATAGATTTATTTAGAATTATACTAAGCTAACTACGCCGATAATAGATCTTCTAAAGAAAGACTAAGGTGCCTTCTCTTAGCTAGAAGCGGTAGAAGCTAGTTTCGTATAGCTTAAAGAGCGCTTTATAGATACGCTACTCCTACGATATTATAACCCTAAGTTGCCGATACGTCTAGAGATAGATATATCTATATTTATAGTAGTAGGTATACTCTCCTAGCTATACGAGGATAGTAAGTAGCATCTAGTCGCTTTTATCTCTTAGAAGCTATAAGGGGCTAAACGCAATTAGGAGATCTATAACTAAGAACTATACGTAATTATATATTGCTTTAAGTAATAGCGCTACTACCTCGAGGGGGCCTAGTATATAATATAAGTCCTTAGTGACTATAACAACCTACGAGGTATACGCGATATAGCGAAGCTAAACCCGTACTAGGCCCGCTAGACGTCCTACCTAGTAGCCTTTAACTTTAAGGTAGAGTATACACCTAGTAAGTCTAATCTAGTAGATAGGCCCTCGAGGAGGGTAGACTACTTTAAAGAGAACTACGCGCTAATAAGACTACTACCTACCCTTTAGAATAAACTTAGCTTAGCTAGTAAACTAGGAGTAGATCTAGTCACTACTAGAGTATATCTTATTAGTAGAATTAGCTCCTACTCCGAGTATAGCTCGGAACTCGTAGGTCGATAGCCTACGGGTTACGAACGCGGATCTAGCCTAACCGCTAGTACTATAGAATGTATACTATACGTACTACGCTATATAGTAAGAGTTCTTATTACTAGCGAACTTATATTAGTAGGAGACACCTCCCTATTATAGACTATCTATATACTTTAGTAGAAGGACGCTTTTATAATTAAGCGTATAGCCGATCTAGAGTAAGAAGGGCGTACCCGAAGTAGTAAGAAGTCGCTAGTATAGCGTAAACGTAAAGATAGAACCCTTATATATAAGGGTAGGCTATATATTCTAAACGAACCTAGTCTTAGATAAGAAATCTTATACTAGCACTATAACTCTCGTATAGCTAGCTATTATAGCGTAGTAAGAACGTATAATCTAATTAGTAGATACTACTACTAGCCCTTATTAGATTAAGAAGTACGTAAGTATATAAAGAGCTATAGCACCTATTAAAGGTTAAAAGCTCTAAGGTATATACTATATAGTAAGCTATCTTCCCTTCCTATCCCTTCTAATATCTTTAAAGAAGTTACACTAGACTTTATTATAAAGCTACCCCCTACTATTTATAATAGAAGTATATATAATGCGATCCTAGTAATCTACGATAGATTATTAAAGATAGCGCTCTATATCCTAGTAAAAGAAATATAGATAGCTAAAGACTTTATAGATGTATACTTTAAGTATATTATATATAAATATAGAGCGTAGAAAGGGATAGTATTAGATAGAGGAACGCTATTTATAAGCTAGTTCTAGTTAGAGATTTACTACTAGATATAGGTAAAGCGTAGGTTAAGTATAGCGTTCTATCCGTAAACCGACAGCTAAATAGAGCGCTAGAATTAGACGCTTAAGCATTACCTATATATCTTTACTATAAAATATGCTTAAGACTAGCCTAACCTACTTTATATAGCTAAGTTTATATATAATAATTTAGTATATATAGCTACTAAAGAAACACTATTTTATGCTATTCTTAGGAAACACCTAATCCTTTATAACCTACCTAAGGATAGGCGGCTAGAGAGGGAGGTACCTATAGTAGTACGATAAGTATAGGATATATACGTATTACGAGTAAAGCTTTAAGAACGCCTATAAGCCGTAGTAGAGTATTAAACCCGGTACTATAATAGAAAGTATACTCTAATAAGGTTTAAGCTAAGAGACCTAGTATAGCTAAATATAAAGAACCTTAAGCTAAAAGCCCTAAGTAGGAAGCTAATAGATAAATTCGTAGGCCCTTTTCGGGTTAAAGAAGTAATTAACTTATAGGCATATCGCCTATAGCTACTAAGCTCCTATCGTATATACGATGTATTCTATATATCTCTACTAGAGCCTTTCTACCTAAGGGAAGGAGAAGAACTACTAAATATAAGGGCCCTAGAGTTAGTAGAAGATAGAGAATAAGTTTAGTATATAGAGAAAATCCTTACTAAGCGCACTATATACGTAGGAAAGAAAGAATACCTACTTAAATAGGAAGGGTATAATAAGACTAAGAGCTTATAGATAAAAGAAGAGGACTTTAAGGAAATAGATAACTTACTAAGGGAGTTTAGAGAAAGCGATAAGTATAGCCGGGGATAAGATAAGAGTAAGCGACCTAGCTATAGACTATAGTTAGCTCGCACGAATACCGCTATACGCTCGTAGTGAAATGCTTAGCACTAGAGACTTTAGCTTTATAACTATAATAGGAATATTAGCTTAAGGATTAAGACTGTCTATTTCTATCTATAGGCCTTCTAGCCGGGTATCTTCGCGAGAATCACTATAGAAACACCTACGCTATACTAGCTCTATATAGCCGAGTCGTAGTTAATAAGCGCGCCTACTTATCTAGTATCTTAATATCTAAATTACCTAAGTTATTAACCTTACTATCCTCCTTACTAAATTCCTTAAACTTATCCTCCCTACTAGCCTTACTCCCTTTAATAGGCTTACTCTCCTTACTAGACTTATCCTAAATAACGATATTAGCTTACGAGTAAATAGCGAGGAAGGTGCGAACTTACGCTACTACTACTACTATTATTACTACTATTATTACTACTATTATTACTACTCTTATTACTACTACTACTATTACTATTACTATTACTATTACTATCCCTATTAGGACTACTATTTCTATTACTACTACTATCCTATACTACGATATTAGCTTATAAGACAATAGCGAGGAAGGCGTAAACTTATAGCTCTATTCCCGCTACTATTACTACTACTACCTCTATTACTACCTCCTCTACTACTACCCTAACCTCTAGGGCTAGGCCTAAATATAGGGTAGGGGCTACTACTAGAAGTACTACTACTAAAACTAAGGGGTCTAGGCTATCCTAGCTATTAGTATACGATCTAGACGCGATTAAGGTACGAACTTACGTAGCTAAAGGCCTATATAGCTATATACTCTAGAACATTAGTAATCCTCCTCTACTCTAATAGCTATAGCCTCTCTATGTTAGGGCTAGACTTAGGGACTTTAGTAGGCATCTCTAATAGATTGTCTCTAAGAGCTATAATCCTCCTATAATTCTCTAGCTATTAGGTTAAGGTACGCTAGGCACGCGTAAGAGCTAATCCTATACAGCGGATATTAGGATCCTATCCCCTTCTCCTAATAGGAAAGGTACTAGTAGTAATAGCCCTAGTATAAGAGTCGTAGAACCTATATACGCGCTCGACGCGCCTATTAAAGACGATAGGAACCTAAAGGTATTAGTAAGGTCGTATACGGGTCTCGTTTTAAGGATTCCTACTAGTATATAAGAGGACCTATTCCTAGAAGTGTAGTAGCTATACCTCCTTAGAGTTAGTTTATTATAGATAATACTATAGCGGGTAATCTCGTATACGTAGCGTATATAAGTAGTAACGTAGGGCGTAGTTATGTCGCTCGCGACTCGAGCGCTAAAATTATAGTTAGGAGCTATACTAAGAGTAGTAGTAGTAATATATTAAGGTCTACTAAAGGCGACTATAATACTAGGCGAAAAAGGTACGGTATATGTAATAGGTGTTATTAATGAAGTTAAGGAGTGTAGGTATGTCGTAGGAAGATATATTAGCCGTGTTTATTGTTATTACTCTACGTAATAAAGGCAATCCTAGCACTAAGGACCTAGGGGGGCAAAAATCCTAAATAAAGCCTAAATAAAGCGTATATTACCTACCTTTCTAGAAGCGATAAAGCCGCGATAACCTTACTAATCGTATACGGTTCGCGCAAAAATCATATAAGGGACATAAGTAGGTAAAGTAGCAATACTAGACACTCTTTTCCTATAGTAGCTATAAAGGCTAATAGGTTTTTATTAAGGCTAGCTACTAAGGACATTAGCTTAGAGAAGAAGGTAATATTATAGGTATTTTTAGGGATAAGGTATAGGCTTCTAATTAGGTATAAGGATCTAGGGTCTAGCTAGCTTCGGATAGCCTAAGCGTATAGCCTCTAGTCTAGCTATATATAGCCTAAGGGATTTTCCCTCCTTAAGTATTATTTATAATACTAATCGAGAGCTATCCTTACACTACTATAAGTAGGTTATTATATATACGAACTAGTATTAATATAATCTACCCCTAACACTAAGTCGATTATCTTCTAGAAGGAGGAGGTAACTTAGAAGGTAATAAATTAAATCGAATATGCCTTTACGAAGCTAGCTAGCTATCTAAATCATCTAAATCGTTAAGGTTAAGATTAGGGGGGGGGTCGGTAAGGGGGGAGGCTATAGGGCTTAGGAACTTACTACGGTCTTATTCGACCTCTATTAAGTTATCCGGCCCTAAAACCTCTTCTTTATCGCTTTCTTCTTCGGTCTTATCCTCGTTAATACTATCCTTATTATTTATAGGACTTATAGCTTAATTAGACAGTTCTAGTTAAGTCTAAGGTGGTTATATATTAAGGTCGCTCGCCGAGCTATCCTAATCGCTAAGGACGCGATCGCGTAATTACGAAAGGCTTAGGGAGTCATTTTTAGTGTTAGACATGATTAAAACACCCTTATAAAGCTATATAGTAGCAATTTAGAGCTTTAAATTTAATAAATCGTGTGATATCTATGAAGGGGGGCGAAATAGGCGTTATTTTGGTGTAGAAACGCTCGCAAAATTGCCAAGGAATCCCACTAATTTTGAGTACTAGAATATCTCAACCTCGGCTCTGATGGCACTTGCAACATGCTGGCATCAGCGAAAGGGACACGTTCTCAACCTGTTTAGCAAAATACCAGCGGCTAATATTTGTACGCCTAAATGCACCCGCTAACCATTTGTAACAAACAAAGTAACCACCCTCTATGTGCAGCTCTTCTATTCACATCTTGCCTCCTCCTCCTTCTCATCATCTACGAATCATCTATCAACCTCCTCCCCTCCCAAGCTTTCTTCGCCTCCTTCTCCAACATCTCCAGCTCACCCGAACTCTCACACATCCCCCTAAAGCTCCCCTCTTCCTTCCTGACAAGATCATACGGGTCTCCGTACTCCACCACCTCACCCTTGTCTAGCACAAGTACCTTGTCGTAGTCGATGATTGTCTGCAACCTGTGTGCGATAGTGAGAGTGGTGTTTTTGAACTCGCGGATCGTCTCTTGGATCTTGGCGTCGGTGGCATAGTCGATGCTGGCTGTTGCCTCGTCCATAAGGAGGACTTTCGGTGCCTTGAGGAGGGCGCGAGCCAGGCATAAGAGCTGGCGTTGGCCTTGAGATAGATTCGAGCCGGACTCGGCAACGGAGGAGGAGAGGTTCTTGAAAATGTTCTTATTCTCGAGGACAGCGGTCGTGGCATCAGAGGTGACGGTGGGGGAGTCGGGGCTGAGATGTGTCTTGGTGACTGGTGAGGACGTGAGAGAGGAGGACGCTGTCTTGGGTACTGGCGTCGAGGGTCTCGATGGCTCAGCAGATGTGCCGGGTGCACCAACGAGCTGAACACGACGGAGAGCGTCGAATATCTCTTCGTCTGTGTAGAGGCCGAAGGGATCGAGGTTATTGCGGATCGTGCCTGTGAAGAGTGTTGGGTCTACTTCTGTCAGTATCGTAGTGAGGTCTCGTCACACATGCTCGACTTACCTTGCGGTACCATGACGATATTTTCCCGCAAGTCCTGCAACCCAATCAAGCCAATATCAACGTCGTCGATCAAGACCTTGCCTTCCTCTGCCTCGAGTGCGCGAAACAAGGCGAGCGCCAGAGAACTCTTGCCGGCACCCGTCCTGCCAACAACGCCAACCTTCTCGCCAGGTAGGATTTTGAAAGTGATATTCTTGAGAACAAAGTCAAAGTCCTTCCTGTACCTCGTGCTGTACCCGATGAGTTCCACACCACCCTTGCTTGGCCAATTTGAGGGCGGTCGGTTCTCCTCGATGATTGGCGGTGCCTCTTGCTCCACGTCGAAGTACTCCTTTATACGCTCAATCGCGTTCATATTCTGCTCGTTCATCGAGTATAACCGCACAAACCAAAGAACATTCTCTGTGAAAGTCACAGCATAAGTCATGGCCAGACCAGCTGCACCAGCATCTATCCTGCCCACGCTGAGAATGACAAACACGCCAGTGAAGAAAGACACAAGTGCGCCGACAATATCAACGCGGAAGGCAAGCCATCTGTTCGCCGACCACAAGAAGATGAAAGGTCGAGAGTGCGTGTTGATCTTCTGTATGTTCTCCCTTACGAATCTTCGTTCGTCACCATAAGCTCGGATCGTTGTCATTCCAGACAATGTCTCTCCGAACTGCTGGTAGAGGGGACTTCGCTGTACCGATTCCAGCCGTTTCAGGTCCCGAGACGAATTGATGTAGAAGCTTCCGATTAAGAAGTAGAGGATGGAAATAAAAACTGCCGCAATCAAGAATTGCGGAGTGATGGCCGAAATTAGAATTATGATTGTGATGATGGAGGCGAGGCAGTGAACAACGCCCTCGGCGACTGGCGCAATCTCTTGATCGACGAGCTCAATGTCCTTGGAGAAACGGTTCATGATCTGTCCGAGAGGTGTCGAGTCGAAGAAGCGGAACTTGGCATGAAGGACAGTCTCAATCAGACGGTGATGGATGCGCTTGGACGCAAGAATAGATCCGACAAAGACCCAGCCGACACGCAGCAAGGTTACCAGCATGTAGGTGATGCCAATCAGCGCATAGATGCCCAAGTAGTAAGCATCGTTTACACCTTCCGCGGACGTGGTGTTCTGTACGCCAAAGTCGTTGCTGGGAGTCGACGAAGAGAAAGACATTGGCCATAAACATGATCCACTCTTCACACACGAATAGTTGATGCCAAAGGTACCGCGCAGGTGTGTAAGCGACGTGGTGTTGACCGCAGAGCTGCTGAATGTCGCATATTCCTGGCGGTCGCCATAGGCATTGGCCCACTGTCGGATCCACACGTTCGTACCGACTTGAGAGAGTTGCTGCAAGGCGAAAGCCAAGCAAGCCACCGTCCAGTACCAGAAGCCGCCCATGTACTTTAGGTACATAAAGATGATCCTAAGGCTGACACTGCCCACAGCCTTCTGCTCTTCTGGCGTTGACGTGCTGACTTCGGGTGCGATGCCAGGTATCTGTTTGTTGGAAACGACGCGAACAAGATCAGCGCCATCTCGATATTCGGTAGGGAAAGAATTTGCAGTGCCATTGGCATCTCCATTAATGTGCTCATTGTGTGAATGATCGATCAAGTTCTCATTGTCGCCGCCCACATCAGAAGGCACCCGAGACGGGATGCGTGAAGGCGCTCGAGAAACGGGTCTCGACTTCGACAGGTCCTCGCCAAGCTTGCCAGAGTCGATGACTTTTGTAGCAGATCCTTGCGAGACAATTCTTCCATTGTCCATGACGACCGCAAAATTTGCCCTTGGGACGCAGAGCTGAGTGTTGTGTGTGACCAGAATGCAGGTGCGGTGGTACATTAGAGGACCCACAATGGCCTTATCGAAGATCCACTTTGCAGTATGTGCGTCGACAGCACTGAGGACATCGTCAAGGAGAACGTGCCTAGCCCGACAATAAAGTGCTCGTGCTAGTGATATTCTTTGCTTTTGACCTCCTGATAGGGTGACGCCCTTCTCGCCAACCAGAGTTTGATCGCCCTTGTCGAGGATTTCTAGATCACGTTGCAGAGAGCAGGCGACAATGACATTCTTATATCGCTGAGCGTCGAATGCACTTGCGAAGACGATGTTGTCTTTTATCGTACCATTGACCAACCAAGCCTGTTGAGCGCAGTAGGCAACAGTTTCTGTCAGGCCAGTCTCGGGATCTGCTCGGACATCTTCTCTACTCTTCACGCCAGGAAGATACACCTGACCATTGAGCAGGCTCATCTCGCCAAGTAGAGCCATGAGCATTGATGTCTTACCGCTGCCAGTAGGACCCACGATAACGTTGAGCTGTCCGACCTTGAATTTGATGTCGATATCAATGAGCTTGAAGTCTTCATCACCAGTGGCACCCCATGAGAAGTTACAGTTTTCGTAGCCGATGATGGGCTCGCCACTGTCATCGTACTGGTCTGGCTTGAGCTGGTCGTATTTTTCTGTCTCTGCTTCGCTCAGGTATTCCTCGACACGGTCAACAGAGACCTTGGATTCCTGTACGTGAGCCACCATGTCTGCGAGCTGATCTAGTGGTACTCGGAGGATGCTGAAGAGCGAGAGCGCTGTGAAAGCGACTGAGGGAATGAGTGGGCGCTTTTCAACCATGGTGTAGACCAGGAAAGTGAGGAAGGAGATGATAATCGGTGCGCCAGTCCAAGTCGTGGCTGCCAAGCTCCATACGATATATCGGTGGCGTAGATGTCGAAGCTCGATGGTCCTTTTCTCGTCAACCTGACCGGTGAATCTGTGCTCCCATGCAAAGTACTTGATGATTCGAATGTTCGTCAAGACCTCGTTTGTGGTGTGTATACGGGCGTCTGTGGCTGCTAGAATCTTCTTCTGAATCGTAGCGAATTGCTTTGAGATGAACAAGTTGACCGGCGCAAGAATGATCATCATGCCGATACCAGCGATTGAGCTATATCCGAGAAGCTTATAGAGCAGTACAATAGCGATCACAAGCTGCACTGGTGTCTCGGCCCACAAGAAATGTAGGTAGGCGCACACCTCAGCAACCTTGAAAGAATCGACAGCCATGAGATTGATGATGGCGCCGGATGTGACCTGCCCTTCCTCGGTGGGCTCCTTGACTGTTGGCTGACTCGGCTTGTCCTTTTTCTTCTGGAAGAACATGGAAACCTTTTTTACCAGACCGGGCTTCTTGCCATTCTTTGATTTGTCCTGATCTTGTCCGAGAACTTTATCAGAAGTCGCTGCAGCTCGTCGTCGCAATGCTTTTGCATAGATCTCGCCGATTATTACTGCGCGAAGGCGAATGCAGATCTTTCGACCGATGAAGAGCGCTTGTCCAGCGGTCAAAGCTTGAATGGTTCCGGATGCAAACATAAGGATGACATAGAACCAGGCGGCATTGGCAGACCTAATGGCAGGGTTTTCGACATACTCGAGGATGACCTTGAGGAGCAATGTCGGGATGAAGGTATTGAGACCAGAAATGGCGGCGAAGAAGGCTTGCAGCATAATATCCTTGGAGAAGAATTTGAGAAGATGCACTGCGAGGATCGATGTCTTCTTCACCTGCCGGTAGTCGGCAAGGACTTTTGCAGCCTTGTCCTCTGGGATCAAGTTCCACACATCGGGGATTTCCAGTGTCTGCTTGTATGCTTTGTAGATGAGTGGGTCGAGCCAGGTAAAAGTCGCAAGCCCGAAAACACTTGTGGTCAACTCTTTTGAGGGTTCCAGATTATCCTCATGCTCGATTTCTACCGCAGTATTCCCTATTCTTGTGCTCAAAGCGATGATGGCGAGGACGGTGATGAGCGCGAAGTGCGTGATCATCAAAGCGCGAGCATGGTTCGAGTTGGGATGAATGAGCTGTGATCGAAACAGAAGCACGCCGCATATCCATTCGAGCAGGTAGAGAAAGGTCGTATGGTACCAGAAGTTCGGTAAGGTGTGTAGCGGCTTGATCGTGAAGAGGAGTCGCATGGATGTGAGCGCGGTGATGTAGACCCAAACCGCCACACTGGCCGCGGCTGCGGTCCCTCCCTGCTTGCCCCATGCTCCTGATGCAAGCGCTGCTATCTGTATTCCAAGGTCCGCAACCACTGCGAGCTCTTCTATGATCGGGATGAGTAGCGCGCCCCTTGGCTTATCGACCGTATATGTCGAAAGTCCCGCTCTGCTTATCGTTGGTTGCAGCGTCAGATTTTCGACATCATCGACATCATCGTCTGTATCTTCGTCGCTCGACGAGGCCGGGTGTTTGTGTGCGCCATTCGCATGTACGTATGCTCCAGTAGGATCTATTAAGGTGTAGCCATCTTGCGAATGTCTTCGCCATGGACTCGAGAGGATCTGTATTGCGAGAAGCGATATCGATATGCCAACAGCTATTAAAGGAATGAGTGTTTGCAGGTAGCTATATGTGGTTAGTGCTTGAAGCATCGCATAGCCATGTCTGCCTCACTCATGCTGGAAACAAGTAGAAAAGTCGTCATATGACCATACAGGTCCTTTGCAGTGAGCAAACATTGGCCGCGCTGCTCGCATTCGAGATTGCCGCAGAACAACACCTGGGAAAAAAGGGCGACTATCGTTGCGCAAATGCGCTGCACGAAGGTGGAAAGAGACTGGGACGATCCAGATGTGTCTGATGTCCGGGAGAGGATCTGCTCAGTCGAGGTCGAAGGGAAAGGTGAGGTAGCTGTAGCTGTCCCGCCATGCAATTTTGAGACCAAGGTACCTCTGTTAATGTCAAGGAGATTTTGACATGAGATCACAACGCTGCTTGCCCCACTATCCGGTGTTGGCTGTGGCTTTGTTTTCACTGTGCTCGGACTGTTCAATCAGGAACAAAAAGTCAATGTTGTTTTGATAACTGGTCTCATATTCCCCTGGCTGTTGAAGACTTGATATACAGTGCAGTGCATATGAGGCAACATCACACGATTCAACACTCGCATCCTCCTGCCATCAGCATTCTCCACCTTTGATACGACAAGTGTGAGTCTTTAGCCAGGCAGCGGGAGTGGCGCCTAGGTGTACCAGTTGTGGAAGGTACCATAATCTACCTCACCGCATCATCGATGAAAGACGGTTTGCCTTAGATTAACCATTATTTTAGCTGCATATCACTCCCCTGGAACCCCGCAACGTCTTCTGTGTAAAATGCTTGACTCACTTTGAGCAGCTATCTCAACACAGTCACCGCGTGGTTGAGGCGTTTTTCAAGCAAGCCCTAGGTTCCCTACTGTGGATGAACGCTTTGGCCGGGAGACCTCGGTCACGACAAGCACACTCCTGAGAAAACATTTCCTTTCCTCGCGTGTCGGCACGATAAGCTTGCGTCTTGGCTAGATGACTGCTGCGTAAGGTTGCATACGCAAGCATACAATACAGTCCAACATTCAATAGTCATGTTTGCCTTGCTGCCTGTCAGTCATGTTCATGAATTTCTCTGCCACGTAAACCTCGGTGATGCCTTCTCAACTTCTAATGATCCAGTCTGAAGCAGTTTGATATTTGTCTATACCTCTGTCTATCGTGGAGCCGCTACAGGCTGCCATGCCGCGAACTTGTTCTTCACCCTGCAGATTGTCAGCATCGTTGCCTGTGACGTGGTCGTGGATTGCAAAAGAAACATACGTGCTATACGGCTTGTATGCGCTCCTCGACATAGTCAGGAGCGGTCTGTGCTCCGTTGGTTCCCATACTCTGACCTTCCTCTGAAGGATCGGGTCCTCTGTAGGTGGCTTGTCTACCATGTATGACATCCATGCGTGCCTGGAGTCGTAAGCTACCTGCCATACCAGTAATGTTCGTGCTCGCCTACCAGCCCGGCTCAATCTGCGATCTGAAGGTAGTCATCAGTCTATGTCTCCCCCCAACTCCAGCATACAACCTACGGATCGTATTCTTTGTCCTTGTAGTCCACCCACCGCGTTCTTACTGCAAACACCATCAGTCAACCATATCTTGCTCTTTGCCAATATCTGCCATACATGGGAGCTCCTCCGCCAAGTTCTCGTAGTATTTGTTGCCGTACAGATCCGTCCCTATCAGGGCGCCTGCCTTCGTGTCGCCGATGTACTGTGAGGAGAATTGCATCAGTCCAGCTGTCCCTCCTCGGATTTCCTATGCGTAGTCCTTACTTGCATTTGGTGACCAAAGTCCTGCACAATGTCAGCATCAGAAGACCTGCGGAAGTTCGATAGGCCAGACCTTCAGACCAATCTTGCGCAGGTTGCGCAGCGTGCGCTGGATGGTCGACATCTCGTCGTATTGTAACCCCGCGCACGGTGATGCGGTCGAGGCTATCTATGTTGGAGCAGAAGGGTCGCCGGTTTGAAGTTGCTAGGTAGTGATGGACGCCGCAAATGGCCAACGTTGATTGGCTGTAATTTCTGTCCTCAGCATAGCCGATTCACCACTGCCATATGATGACTACCATTCAAACATGAGACAAAGTGCCCAGCTTCGGCTGGAAATAGTACAGATATGTCGTCAATAATGCAAACAAAATGTTGGCCAGATCTCTTCACCGTCCACTGCGCTACGTCGCAGCAAGATCAGGACGAAGAGCACAGCACCCACTTCGTAGCTACGCTACGCAATTTAAACCAGCTCCCACATCAGCATCAACGGAGCCATCCACCGCGGCATTGAAGACGCTAAATACCGACTTCGATAAACTCGCTCCTCGCTTCGACGTATCAGCCTCTCAAATTCGGATCATTGAGACTCCGGCAGACTTCTATTCGACACTCAAGGTGAGCACTCGTGACCTGTGACAAGCGTTGGCTTAGCATATGATATGGGAATAGACAACAAATGCGGCTTGGAAAACGCTAATCATTGACAGGGGAAGATTTTGGAAGCGAAGAGATCAGTCTTCCTCTCGACACTCTACATTGGCAAAGAGGAGACAGACTTCGTAAGACTCCAGACTCTTGATTAGGTCCAAGGTTGATGGCAGACAGATTGACACGATCCGTCAAGCTCTTAGAAAGAATCCTCAACTTCGAGTTTCCATCTTGACCGACTATCTCAGGGGTACCAGAGAGAATCCGCATAGGTCATGTGCTACACTATTAGCAGAGCTCTACAAGGAGTTCCCAAAGCGTGTTGAGATATACATGTACCACACTCCGAACCTGAATGGCCTAAAGAAACGATGGCTTCCGCCGAGGATCAACGAAGGCTGGGGCCTGCAGCACATGAAGCTCTACGGCTTCGATGACGAAATCCTGCTGTCTGGGTATGCTCCGTGCCGCCGACTTCGATGCCAGTTTCTAAGTCTGTTACAGGGCCAATCTTTCCAATGACTATTTCACCAATCGCCAGGATAGGTACCACCTGATCTCCTCAGGAGAAGTGACGCAGTATTTCAGACGAATCTACAAAGCAGTCTGTAAGC
Organism: Elsinoe necatrix; assembly: GCA_033846785.1. Classification (NCBI taxonomy): domain Eukaryota; kingdom Fungi; phylum Ascomycota; class Dothideomycetes; order Myriangiales; family Elsinoaceae; genus Elsinoe; species Elsinoe necatrix. The sequence continues at coordinate 1,255,085 of JANZYI010000008.1, forward strand.
TTAGCTATAGCATGGCTTTGAGTGGCAACCAAGGGAATGAAACACACCTGCGATGGGACACCAACAGCCCAATTCCGAACCCCATTGCTCATTCGGAAAAGTACATTGAAGCAACTACAAGAGAACTTGCTGCATTGACACGGCCTTTCAAACGAGCGCAGAATCCCGACGCTGACACGCATATCTACCCACTATTCCAATTCACGCCGATTATGAAACCGGACAGGTCGACTGAGCTAGTCGCCATGAAGCTGCTACTCGGCAGACTTGCGACGCCTGGATTTGCTGGATCGAGTTGGACCTTTACTGCTGGCTACTTCAACATGACACCAGAGATTCGTGATCGTCTACTCGCCACAAATCCCGTACAAGGTACTGTCATAGCTGCCTCGCCTTGGGCCAATGGTTTCTATGGCAGCAAAGGCGTGTCGGGTATGCTTCCAGCAGCGTACACACACATGGCCAGGCAATTCCTGGGCGCTGTATCGAGGCTCAAACTATCAAGCCAGATCAAGTTGAAGGAATGGAGGCTTGGCACAGTCAATGAGCCTGGAGGATGGACGTACCATGCTAAGGGTATCTGGATCACGCTGCCGAAAGAAAAAGATCCCAGCATCACTCTCATCGGCAGCTCGAACTACACAGAGCGGAGCTACAGTCTCGACCTGGAAGCAAACGCTCTAATCACAACTACAAACCCGGAGCTGAAGAAGCGGCTGGGAGAGGAGCAGGCGTGGCTGCAGAAACATGCTTCGGAAGTCACACAGACAGACTTTGAGCGGACCGAGAGAAGAGTAGGCTTGCATGTCCGAATAGCCATGTGGATTGTGACGCTCGTCGGAGGAGCATTGTGATAGCAGATAGATATCCAAAACCCTGACTTCCCAGCCTGCCAGTCCTATTGTCCCTCGAATCATCCCAAACTCCATGCTACAAAACTACAAAACAGACGCTGTGGCTGTGTCCCTTCCCTTTCTATTTCCTTTCCCATCCCCTCTTTCCGCCCCCTCTTTTGAGGTAACATGACTACCTCAACCGATCAAACATCACAGCCTTCGGATCCCTCGGCCGTCCGTCCCGACCAATGTTGTTCCTCCCGAACCGCTCCTCGACATACAGCCTCCTCGCCTCGTCAAACTCGACCCTGCGCTCCTTCATGATCCGTCGCACCTCTTGCTTCCCCTGCTCGTCGAGCCCTTGCCGCGCGTCTCCGTCCTCGATGTTCGCTTCGAGATCGAAATTCGCGCTGGAGAGGCCCGCTTCGGCGTCGTCCCGGAAGGAGCCGGGGACGGGGGTGTACCGCACCGAAGAGCGGCGGGTGAGGAGGCGGTGCAGCCAGTCTGGGATGGGGCCGGGGGAGGTGAGGTAGGGGATGGGAGGGGCGTGGGGGAGCCAGGTCGCGCGGGTGTAGTAGAGTACTGGAGGAGGGGTCAGTAGGGTGGAGATGAGGGAGGGGGGAAAAGGCAAGGGGAGATACCGGTTGCGGTGACGAGGAAGAGAAAGGAGATGGAATAGTAGAGGTAGGGCATTGTTGCCTGGCGGCCGGGGTTGAAGGATTGCACAGGGGAGAGCGTCGATGTAGGTTGTCAGATGGAGATTGGAGGTGATGTGTTCGCTAGCACATTAGTGGGAGAGAAGGGTGATTGTCGGTGGACTGTGGTTGGAGTTACAAGTATGACAAAGGAGCTCGAGCATGCATACGTGGTCGACGGCGAGCGCAACCGAGACCCTGGCGGCTCTGCGTCATGCTTCAAGATTAGAGTATGGACTGATATACTTCATGTTCCTATTTACTACTTATTCAAATAATTCCGCCTTTGGCGTAGATAGAAGCAAGACGTAGCTAGCAATGAAGAATCTATACGGTTTCATTCTAAAGCAAAATTTACAGAGGTCCGAGTGAGTTGACAGATCTGATTCCAGCGCATTGTACCGTGGCACGCCTAGGACCTTCTTGTAAGGTATGGATGGACGAACCGGTGAAGTCGTACTGTTGGCGCCAACGATCCCGCCCTGCTTCAACTTCATTATATTCACATCGTACATCCGCTTCTTTTGACACCTCATGGGCCGCTAAAGCGCGCCTAACCTATGTTGATGACCATGGTAAAGTTTTTGCTAACGGTGATGGAGCTGCAATCTCCTTTGTCATGTATCCCCCTTTCCCACGGATTTGCCGTCGGCATCGGATTGTTTGTCCAATGTCACACATCCACATCGCCACAATTGCTGCGTCGTGCTAGTGATATACAGCAAGCTCACCGACAGCTTACTGGCACGTCACTACCATCTCTAGGAAACCATGCCCTCAACAGCCGATCCATATTTGACACAGTCGGATCTCATTGTGCTCGAAAATCTCTTCCACGGCAGTAGATCTGAACTGAGCAAAGATGCTTCACCAACATCATCAAGAGACTCCACACCGGACCCCGCACCGGACACCACAAGAAGCTCCAAAGGAGTTGACTTTGACGATGCTGCGGCATTGGCTCGTCTTCGAGCTCTGAACGACTCTGGAAGCCCTGACTTTCAACCTACCGTCTTTGTCACATGGGATGAGAAGGATCTCCCCAAATGGCTCAATGAATACCTGGTGCGGCCCTATGCCAAAGTCGCCAAAGGGATAGTTCGACATCCTACTGACGTGGTGTTCCTGACGCACATCTTATTATACCTCACAGTAAACCTTCCAAGCGCAATCTACCTGTACCTTCACTTTAGCTATCTTCATGGCCTCGCCCATGGTATTCTCACTGGTTGGTGCGCTGGTTCTTTCACCCTGTTGTTACACAACCATATTCACAATGGTGGAGTCCTGAAGAAGGAATGGTACTGGCTGGATGTGGCGTTCCCATACGTGTTGGAGCCATTAATGGGTCATACGTGGGATTCCTACTATTACCATCATGTCAAGCACCATCACGTTGAAGGCAACGGTAAGCACATTTAGGGAGGCAGACGTGACCTGTTACTGATATATGACACAGGTCCCAACGACCTGTCCTCTACCATTCGCTATCAGCGTGATGAGCTGGTCGACTTCCTCCAATATGTCGGACGATTTCTGTTCCTAGTCTGGTGGGATCTGCCAATGTACTTCTTCCGCAACAAGAAGACGAACTTGGCTATTCGAGCAGGCTCTTCCGAGTTGATCAGCTACGCCTTCCTCTACTACATGTTCTTCCACGTCAACGCCCGAGCAGCGACATTCACCCTCATTGTTCCGTTCATGCTGCTCCGGATAGCACTCATGATCGGCAATTGGGGACAACATGCACTTGTGGATGAAGTTGAACCAGATTCTGACTTCCGATCGAGCATTACCCTCATCGACGTGCCCAGCAATCGCTTCTGCTTCAACGACGGTTATCACACAGCCCACCACCTCAACCCCCGACGGCATTGGAGAGAGCATCCCGTCCACTTTTTGCAGTCCAAGGAGGCATACAGCTCAGGTCGCGCTCTTGTCTTCCACAACATTGATTATATGATGATGACAGTAAAGTTACTGCAGAAGGACTACGTTCATCTTGCGAACTGTTTGGTGCCTATTGGTGACCAGGTAGAGATGACCAAGCAGGAGATAGCCGACATGCTAAGAACAAAGACACGAAAGTTCTCAGAAGCGGAGATTAGCAAGAAGTTCAAGAAAGGATAGAGTTAGACTCCATGGCGCAGCAAGATCAAGCCTGGGACCTTCCAGAAGGCGATGCTTCATAGCATTTCGAGGAAACGTATTGTACAAAAAGGTATAGCCGAGTCACATACGAAATAATGGGGAAAAAAGTAGACTTCATATGTCAATAGATTGTTCAACCTTTCAATATACTGCCTGATCCAATAGAGGTGTATGAAAATGCTCGGCGTCTCGGTCCGCATCCCCGTCGCAAAAGAGCTCTGCGTCCAAAAAGTTGCTCCATGCTGCACTCTTTGCACTACGTCGCTTCTCAGAACAAGATCACCTTGAACTTTGAAGATCTGGAGTATTGCATTCATAGGGGCCTAACCTCCTTCCACCACCCACCATGGCCGCCCAAGGCCGCCACTGGTACGCCCTCTTTCCCCCCTCCCTCTCGACCCCCACTAATCTCCTCGCAGGGAACAAGACAAAGAAGCCACCGTCTACATCGGCAATCTGGACGAACGCGTGAACGATGCCATGATATGGGAACTCATGCTGCAAGCCGGGCGCATCGCGGGAGTGCACCTCCCCAAAGACCGCGTCACGCAAACGCACCAGGGCTTCGGCTTCGTCGAGTTCGTCAGCGAAGAAGACGCCGACTACGCCGCCAAGATCATGAACCAGATTCGACTGTTCGGCAAAGCGATACGCGTCAACAAGGCGTCGGCGGACAAGCAGAAAGCGCTGGACGTGGGTGCGGAACTGTTCGTCGGCAACCTGGATCCCATGGCCGATGAGAATACCCTGTTCGAGACGTTTACGCGGTTCGGCACCCTGACCAAGTACCCCTCCGTGGCCAGGGGGGAGGACGGGTATAGCAAGGGTTTCGCCTTTGTTAGTTTCCAGGACTTTGGACCCGCGGATATGGCGATTGCGAATATGCATGGGCAGTACCTGATGAATAAGGAGGTGACGGTGCAGTATGCGTACAAGAAGGACGGGAGCGGGCAGAGACACGGTGATGAGGCAGAGAGGAGTCTGGCGGAGTCGGGCAAGGCGAAGGGGATACAGCCCACTGTTGAGCCCATCAATCTCGGAGTGGTGGGTGCTCCGACGGCCCCAGCGACGAATGGGTATCCCCCGCAGGTGCCGCAGGGAGCGCCGCCAGGGATGCCTCAGCAGAATGGGTTCGGGAGGGGGGGACTGCCGCCGCCGGGATCGGGACTGCCGCAGAGACCGCCGGCGAGCAATGCGGGTTATGGTGGTCCGCCAGGGTATGGAGGCGCGCCTGGAGGGTTTGGGGGACCGCCGCCGGGTATGCCACCGCAGTTCTCGCCTGTGCAGGGAGGATTCGGGGGACCGCCGCCTGGAATGCCTCCAATGCAGAACGGCTATGGTGCACCACCTGGAATGCCTCCTCCAGGATATCCGCCACGGGGGTAAGAAGAGGTGGACAGACAGCTTAGACGATTGCATTGGGTCACGGAAAAGTGAAGCATTAGCGCGGCGTTGCGGCAGAGGGCCTGTACACCAGATACCACATAAGCACGGCACTGGGTCGAATCCAGTCTTTTGCATAGTCCACACACGTCCTCGTCTCGAAGGGTCGTAAAGCATGGAACACGTCTCACGCAGGGACAGATCCCCCACTTCAAAGCACCTCTCCACGGGGAGTTCTTTCATGACTTGAGAAAGCTTCATGTGTGTTCTTTATTCTTTACGAAGAAGAATCATGACGCAGACCGCACTTCCCGGCGCCTCTGCTCCTGCCCATGCCCATCCTCCCCCGCCTTCCTTCTCTCCCCCCCCGTTCGAAGACTTACTCTATGCCTCGACCTCCTTCTTCGCCTTCGGGCCCCTCCTCTTCGACTCCCTCTCCCTGACAGGACGCTGGCTCTTCTTGATCGCACCCACCCTCGCGACAGCCTCGGCCCTCAGGTCAGCCCTGTATCCCTTCTTGGCAGTGCTGGACACGACGGAGCGGGAGATGCTGCGGGCGGGCTTGCCCCCGCCGAAAACCTGCTTGTGCTCGGACTGGGCGGGCTTGTTGATGTTCTTGGGCGTCTTGGTGACAAAGTGGACCTTGTTGTCTGGGCCGGCGTTGATGCCGATGGCGCGAGAGTTGGAATAGCCTGCGTACTTGTAGGTTGTTAGTGGGGGAGATCTTGACTGGGATATCGGGGGAGGATGTCTCGGGCAGCCCTTTTGGGTGATGGGGTCGAGGTCTGCGCTATGGGCTAGAGAGGGCGATTCGTACCTTGTTGCTGTGCTTGTTCAGGAGGTTGAGAGGGTCGCGGGAGAACTGCACACCACCGGCCTGCTTGCGCTTGACGAGGAAAGAGTTGTTTTTGCCTGTACAGATCAGTATTGCAGTCGGAACACATCTGCCGAGTTTGACGTACGGGTGACCTCCCAGATCAGAGCCGGCGAAACGTTATCTGCTTGTGTAGACATGATGTGTGTTGTGCGATCAATTGCTTGTCACTGGTTGATGTCGTGAATTTGGAGGAAATGGTTTCTCTGTGTGCTCGTGCCCATCGGGAAGGTTTAGGCGAGATGTGTCACCCTAACCCTAGAATCTGGTGATGCCGACGTGAGCTCCAGCGCAAATATTCTTTTGATCGACTCTATACCTACTTTCCAACACATCACACATCAGCATGCATTTTTCAGAAGAGACAAAGGTATTATCAGGCATTTTGGCCGGCGCAACAGCTACTCACATTTTCTCAGGAGCGCATTGGTCGCATAATCGACATCTCGAGGAATGTCATTCACTACGGCTATCTGCCCTTGATCCTGTATCTTGGGTACACCAGGAGCAACCCGCGACCAACTCTCATCAAGTAAACTGAAGATGTGTTAGATCTATGGAAGCCGCTAACAGGTGTAAGGCTCTTCTCTCCTCTCGCGAACTAAGCTTTTTTGTACTACAATCACGATCTCCGGACGAATGAGCAATCTCTCATGAGGCCCTGTGAGGGTGTGTGTATGCATCAAGGAGCAGGCGGAGGTTGAGGGCCGAGTTTGGCGCGCGAGATCACTGCGAGGCATCCTCAAGTGGAAGAGGCTGGAGAGGCCGGATGTGGCTCCACGAGTAATCGAGACGGGTTGTACATTATATGGTCTCAGCAAATCGGCGCGAGACAGTCAGCGCAAGAAGGAGGCTTCTGATACCAAGATCTGCATAATATGACATTCACCTCCACTGTTCGCCCTGCATATCTGCGAGCAGCAGATTACCCTCTATTAAGGTTGCCGAACCTGCTACTGAAGCCACCAAAGTTCATGTTCGGCATATTCATGCCTCGCCTCTCCTGCACCGGCGGACTCTGTGTGGCCGCTCTTGCGTCCGCCGCCGCTTGTGCCACGCCTTGAGCCACCTTCTCAATCAGCAAAGCTCCGTTCGCGCGGTCCACCTTGCCGAATCTCTTCCTACTTCGTTCGGCATCGAAGAACTCCTCTTCAGCGTGACCTTCCGGACTAGCTGCTAGCGACATGAGGTCCTTGGTCTGCTGTAACTCCTCCAAGCCTTCCAGTAGCGTGGCATTATTATCTTGACTTCGCACAAAGTCGACGAGATGGTTGACATCTAGCCCGTATGCGCGTACACCTTGGGGAGAAATACGGCGGACTCGCTCGTCAAGAGGTAGGCGGAGAATCGAGCTGGAGATGTGACTGAGAGCGTCAAAGTATATAAGCTCTTTGATCTGGGCAGGCAGACCAAGCAAGACCGAGGTCATAATGTTGGACAAGTACCGAGTAAGCTCAGACATGTACATGGACACCTCGTCCGGTGGTATTGAGCCCGCCCAGTCGTATTCATCGTTCTCGACAAGGTCGTCGATCTTGCTGTTGACGAGCTCGAAGATCCGCCTCTCGGCCTTCTTCTTAGCCTCAGCGAAGAGTTGCGTGGCGCGGAGAGTGATTGGACCAGCCGCTGAAGAAGAGCTGCGTGCTTCCACCAGCAACGACTGGAGCTCGTGACATGCCCGTTCGAAGTAGTCGAGGTTGGTCAAGATCTGGACAATTTGACCAGGATATTGTGAAGATAGACGCTCGACCAAGGATGCACAGACTTTGTCGCTAAGGAGATCGTCGAGAGACTGTCAGATATTAGTAAGTGTACATTCCTGCCGCTGCAAAGTGACAAGAACGTACTGTCTTGAGAGTATCGTCAATCAGAGATGCATTCTGGAAGTGGTCGTCGGAGAAGAGGTACATTTGGTTGAGGAAATTGCGAATGTCGATACAGCAGAGAGGGTACATCTGGGAGAAGGGAAGGACATGCGGAAATCTATTCTCGTCAGCAATATTCATGCAAGTCTGTTCGATAGGCTTACTGTACTGCTTGGTCGGCTTCGGGAGTATACCAGCTCACGTCCAGCACCTTCTGGTACTCTTCAGGGTTGTTGACCGGCATCGGCATGTAGTCGTCGGTGGAAACGACTTCTGAGAAGTCTTCGCTGAATCTCTTCTTGAGAAGATCGGCATACTTCTCAAAAAGTGTGACTGTGAGTTTGTCGAACGGGGCGACCGGGTAGCCCCAGCTATCGACCGTCTGAATGAATAAAGCGACTACGCTCTTGATTCGCAGAAGCTTCTCATCACTCGTGACTGTAGGTAGCGCACTTATGATCAGGTTGATTGACTTCTGGCACATTGAGTCCCATAGCTCATCAATGTCCGAGGATGTCCGCAGATTCTCTGTCCTCTCAAGAGTGGCTTTCTCGATAAAAGCAAATCCAGCAATGCTCTCAAGAAGACTGCTGAGCTCGTTCGCCTCTCCGTCGACCAAGTCAAGACCTCGTTGAGGAATTAGCCGGTCATTTTGCTCTCGCCGAGTCGCTGCATATTCCTGCCTGAACTTCTCTGTCTCTCCTAATGCATCGTGGATGTAAAGAGCTTCGAAAAGTGGCGTGAAGTCGACCTGGACATCGTCGTTGTTCAGCATGTCAAATTCCTCGCTTTCATCAGCAACAGTCTCGACTGCCGAGTTCAGTCGAAGCCCGGTAAAGACGTCGTTCTGCTCGGTCCTCTCCTTCAGCCTATCTCTTCGCAGTCCAGTCTGATAGAAAGCCATCTCGCCCAAGAACTGGGAAACTTCTCTCAATCTGTACAGCCAGGTGTTGAGATCTCTCATGACCGCATCTGCGATCATGCGCTGAGTGGCTGGCACTGACTGCTCGATCATCTCGGCAATCTTGTATCGGGTGACTTCTCGAAGATGGACATGCTTCAATTCGTCCAGAGCACGAAGCGCGGCGTAGTGGTTCTTCTTTGCCAGTAGATCATGTACTTGATTCGACAAGCGTAGCACCTCCAAGCAGTCTTTGAGGGCTTGAGAAGTTTCATCGACGTTCTGCCGTACACCTCGGGAATCGACTAGCGCTTTCTTCTGCTGCGCGAGACGTTCGGTACTGGTCTCGATAGATTGACTAAGATTCATGATCTCGCCGGTCAAGGACATGGTTCCTTCCCGGACCAGCTGGAGCTGCTTGACTGAATTGATGAAGTCTTGGTGATTACTGTTACATATTGTTTCGATCTCTGATTCTCGTTCTCCAGACACTTGATTGAGTGCCTGCATAAGATTGTTGGCCTTGTCAGAATTGTTGACATCCCGTATGATTGGTATCAGTTGGTCGAGATAATCCGCGTCTGACGAGGACAAGACAATCTGTTCATCATCAAATTCACCTTCTCGTCGGCTGATCAAACATCCGTACCTGCTGGACGGCACCAACATACTCCTCGTATGGCTCGAAGAATGCAGGCATGATGGCGGGTACTGGCGAGCGTGCCTATGTAGCGATCGATGTTGCTCCTCGAGATCTTATCATGCCATAATTCTATGATGTCTCGTATATGTGGTTTCCCTACAACAAACGAAACCCCATTTGCATGATGATGGAAATGGGTCCGCGTGTTCAGGCCAACCAAGCTGTTGCAGGCTATTCGACATGCGGCTCTTCCGATTCGTTGTCCGCAGACGCGCGGCTGATTGAAAGAGCCGCCAAAGCCGGCTTTCACCCAAGTACCGAAAGTCAAAAACAGCTCAACTCCCACCTCACCTCACATGGATTTTTGCATTTGCCCAAGTTGTGCTGATTCCTTCGACAAGCGAATCTGTCGCAATAATGATTGGCTGTCCAAATCGCGGTCAATAATTACTCTTCTTCCCTTACTTCATGTTTGAGAACGAGTTGTTCCTTCATTCGGCCTTTTGTGCTGCTCATGGCTTGGGTCTTCACGGCTGTAAAGTCGCGAATCATGTCCATGGTCATTGTCGTTCCCTGAGCTATCGTGCTTGACATCTATCGCGTCTCTGAACCCTGCGTGACGCCCATCGTGCCTGGCATCTACCGCCTCTTTGAACACTGCGTAACACCCACATCTGGGTCTACTCGCTACGCCTTCGACGAACACTGGAAACGTACTGTGCAAGGGAGTACTTTCATCTTTGACTGCATGGCTTTGAATCGTAGATTCTGTCTCTTACATCGGGTTCATCGGCGTCTGTGTCGTGTCGATCGTGATAACGAGCTACGTTATGCCTTCATCATCACTCCTCTATCCCTCTGAGCCCTATGCCGCTGACGTGAAGCCTACAGCCATTCAGGAGCGTGCCGTCCGCTTACGCTCCTGCAATATCGCTTATAGGAGGGATCTGCGGCGTCGATGAACCGTGTTGCCCGGTCTTGTGCGGTTCAAGGTGGTTGTCCCATCACTGAGGCATCCACTAGAAAGTCTAATCCTATTGTCAAAATACGGCAAACGGCACATGTCATGGTTCGGCTGCGGGAGCGCTCCTAGTGCTGCAGATCCCCATATCCCGAAACCCTTGTGGTTGTATGCTTCGCATTTTGTTTTATTCGCTAATGGTATGCCAATTGCTTCTCGTTCTCTACAGCTTTTCATTACGCTGCTCACAGGGCGATATGTCACATTCGTAACACACCTCTCTGTGAGGCTCGTAGCCTGCTTGCGAACTGTGGTCAAAGCTCCAGCCTTTGTTCATCTCTGAGCGTTGCAATATCATGAGGCACTCAGGCAGCAAGCTTCCAAGCTAGTCGAGTGGGTCGTATCCAGCCTCTTCGTTTTACGAAACAAGGGAATAGCGGCGAAGGTTTCGTCATGTCGTCACTCATGGCAACAGCTTGTCCGACCCTTTTGGGATTGGCGTGTCGAAAATTCTTGTGCGAGATGGGGGGATAAAAGGCCCCTTCCTCCCTCGCAAATTCTCCCTTCTTTTCTCTCCCCTCCAGCCATACATTCGTGTGGGAGAAACTTTCTCCCAAGGAAAGGTGCATCCCCTTCTCCTAATATCTCTCTAGCTTTCGACCGACTGCTGCTGCTCGCGCTGCTGCTAACCACTACTAACTTTGTTGTGTTGAGCACCTGGTTGGCATGCATGCTAACTATTGTGATAGGCATTGTTGTATCCACATACAATTTCGTACAGTGAGCTTCAATGCTATGCTATATGTCTCTATTGACGTACTGATAATCGCTCCAGCCTTTCTTTCTTTTCGACACGACAATAGTGAGAAATTTTCACAATGGCACTTGAATGCAATCATCCTAACCTTTGTATAGTGTCTGTCAACAGCAATGAGCGCCCCTCAGAGGGCTATAAAAGCTCAAAACCTTCCTCGCCATCATCATCCCCCCATATCAACGAGTCTTCTGCCTCATCAGTCACTCACCCGACAATCTCTCTCAGCGAACTTCAAGACACTCTACCTACCATCGACAGCACCAAGTCATTCAGAATGGCCACTATCAACGACCTTGTTGAGAACAAGCATGGCATCACTCACTTCGTCGAGTTTACCGGGTTGTCTGTGGATCAAGCCAACGGGCTCATGGTATGTCTCTCCCATGCCGCATATTACAAGTTGACTAACACGTCCCAGCATGGCACCGGCATTGAGAACCTTGACATTGTCATCCGTTTCCAAGATGAGCGCTACACTGCACTCTGGTTCGTCATTGACAACATCAACCTGGCCAAGGATCTGGTCCAGTATGGCGATCCGTGTACCACTCGCTTCGTTCCTACCGAAGAAGCTCTCGAGTTCATGGGCATCAACAAGCCATACTTCAAGGTTCCTGTTGCCGGCAACAAGGCTGTCAACATGGCTCGTCCTCTCGGCCAAGTCTGCGTTCTCCTGATTCAGGAGCCGTCCGTCACCCCTGGACAGGTCTATGAAGCTGTCGTCGGCCTCGCCAAGGCATACGGCACTCACACTGCCATTGCCCTCATCAACCACTCTGGCGGGGTCAACTGGCACTTTATCATCGAGTATGAACATATATCCAGTGTCACCAAGCTTATCAAGGGTCTTGGACTCGAGACCAACGAGAACATCACTGTGAGTATCTCTTGTCCCCATCACCGTCCACCACTAATGCAAGCCCAGGCTGGCGTCTCTGCCCGCGTGCAGCCCGTTGTTGTCGAGTCCACCGCAACAACTCCTGCTATGCGTCGCCCCAACCGTGAGGTCCACACCTCCGCCACTGGTCGCACTTCCTGGGTCGGCAATCACTTGCTCTTCCAGCAAGGTGGCCCAGCTCAGCCGACCCCGGCCCGCCCTTCTGGCTACTCCGGTCTATTCCAGGGCCAGGCGGACTATGGTTATGGTCCCATGGATCCCTTCACTCCTTCACACCCGCCAACCTTGGGCATGGGTGCCAGCCGTGGCAACTTGTCTGGTCTCGGTCGCCGCCGCATGCACTCCCGTCTCTCTCAGGACGTTGACATCATGGCGATTGAGAACGGATCCGATGTTCGCACTACACTCATGATCCGCAACCTGCCCGGCCGCTTCGGGTTCCAGGACGTCAAGAACACGCTCGACATGACCAGCAAGGGTCATTTCGACTTCCTCTACGTCCGCATGGACTTCGCCAGGAGCTGCAATGTCGGCTACGCCTTTGTCAACTTCGTCCGTCCAGAGTACATCGTGCCCTTCGTCAAGGCTCGTGTCCACAAGCACTGGCCGGGCGTCGGCATCCAGAAGCTCGTCGAGGTCTCGTACGCCACCATTCAGGGTCAGGACTGTCTGATCCAGAAGTTCCGCAACTCCTCCGTCATGGCCGAGTTCACAGCTTTCCGTCCCAAGCTTCTCTACACCGTCGACTCTCCCGACATCCCCGCCGGCACGTCTCCCGGTGACGAGGCTCCTTTTCCGCCATCCGACAACCGCCAGAAGTTCACCAGGTCGGTTGACAATGCTAAGACCATTGGTCTGTACCCACCTCGTGGCGGCAAAGGCGGTCGCGACACTCGTCGTCCTCACACCCAGTTCGATCGTGGTACTCCTGGTGCTATCCAGGATGAGGTTGCCTATGTCCAGCGCACCGGACGTCGCTTCCCGCTGCCCAGCTTCAATGCTCAGGTCATTAGCCCTGCCGGCTTTGGTCCAGTGGCACGCCCAGGCAGTGGCTACCAGTCCGCCGTCCCTCGCTACATCCCGACCTTGCCCACCATCGATGCCATGTCCGGAGCTGAGGCGTACTACACTCCTAGCCGTCCCACCTACGGCTATCAGCACGGGGCTCCTGCTACCGGCTACAACCAGTGGTGATTACCACCGAACCTACTGTTGCTGCATTCCCTTCTCACGACACTTCACGATAACTCACGTTCCTGCATGATTCCGCACGACACTTCACGAGCACATTCCCCATAGCACCCGACAAGTTCTTCCAAGGACCCCACCACAACCAACATTGATGTCCTCCTGCCGTTTGATGAAGGAGCTTCACTTGCATCTGCTCCAGAGTATCCATCCACTATCTGGACTCGACAATCTTACCTACGATGCTTGATTGAAGGCGACATCTGGATCTATGTTTGAGGATCTGGATGCGCACCTTGGCCCAAATACCCCCGATTTTCCAGGTACACAGCATTTCCCCGGCGCATCATACCCCCAAGGCATTGTCTTTTCGATTCTCCTTTCACAACAGCTCCTGAGCTTTTCCGGCATCGCCTTGTGGCCTTACGATGGTATCCAAGAGCAGGACAGCTTCAGGACACATTGGTGCCATTGAGTTTCTTCCTTTTCATGCAGCAACAGTAGTCGTTCAAGCACCACAGTAGATAGTCTAGAAGCGGCCTCAAGAATGAAGATGATTGACCGCCACAAATGTTGTTCCAACATCGTGACTTGACTTTTCGTTGATGAATAGATAGACGTGATGGTGATGACGGCGAGTCTGCGGAGCAAGGAGAGCTTCATCTCAGCCGCTGGTAGGTTGCTTCTGACATTCCTTGCATACGACACATTCGACGCAATCTTCGTCTGCAAAGATGGCATTGGACACATTGTCATCTTACAGACGAATCATTGCATTTCCAAACCACCATCACCGTCCTCGATAGCACTCGGGACCTCACCCGCATCCACTGCGCCCAATATGGCACTCAGTCCAGCTTTTCGCAAGGTACTTTTGACAATTGCCAACATCCTCATACCAATTGCATACCTCACATTTGCTACGGGATTCTTTCCTTACAAGCCGCTCTTGCCGGAGCTCGCCACATTTGAGGATCAGAATGCACTAGAAGAGCTAGGACTGCTTACAGAAAAGGCTAACGGCACTTTGGTGGCAGCCAGGCCTGGTCGACTCTTTGACAAGGTCATATTCATGGTCGTGGATGCTCTGAGAAGGTGAGTCGGGCTTCTTCTGCACCAAGTCCACCCTTTCAAGAGTGCTCGTCTGCGACTCAGGAAGGACCCCAGGAGCAGGGATTCGGAGGCATACAAATATACAGCCATGATCAGGCTGATACCAGTGTAGCGACTTTGTCTACGGCGAGCAGTCGGGGTTCCAATTCGTACAAAGGTTTGTATACCCTCTCTGGCACGATTGAGCAGGTCTGATCGTGGACAGCCTCATTCGCGATGGTGGTGCCTTTCCCTTCACAGCCCACGCGGCGGCTCCGACAGTGACCATGCCCAGAGTCAAAGCTTTAACGACCGGATCTGTACCTTCATTCGCAGACTTGATCTTGAACCTAGACGAGTCAGATACATCCTCTTCTCTGGCGAGCCAAGACACGTGGCTAGCACAGATTCGACAGCATCTTCATGAGGTCCACAGTGATGAGCCCGGTAGGGGCAAGATTGCTTTCTATGGAGACGACACATGGCTCAAGCTCTTTCCCGATTTCTTTGCCACCCATGATGGTACAAGCAGCTTCTTCGTTTCGGTTAGTCTTTCCACTATCTGCTTACTAGCTGCCATACCAGATGGCCGTCAAGCTAGGCGAGCTCGCCAGTACATAGCTGAATGTATGAATAGGACTTTACAGAAGTGGACAACAATGTTACTCGCCACCTTCCCACTGCTCTCAGATCCAAAGAATGGGATGCTATGATTATGCACTACCTCGGACTTGACCACATCGGCCACAAGACCGGGCCACAAGGACCAAACATGCTGCCGAAGCAGAGAGAAATGGACGAAATCGTCAAGCAAATCTACAACGCCCTGGAGACGGAAGCCCATCTTGAGCATACCCTCTTGGTCCTTGCAGGAGATCATGGCATGAACTCCGCTGGCAACCATGGCGGCTCGGCAGAGGGAGAAACAAGCACAGCCTTAGTCTTTGCCAGTCCCAAGTTACAACGAAGGTCAAAGGTCGCCAAGCGAAAGGTCCTATCTGCACCTGTACAGCCTCGGAAAGGCTCTGAATTCGACTACTATATGAAAGTGCAGCAATCTGATCTTGTTCCTACACTTGCAGCCTTGCTAGACGTGCCAATCCCCAAGAACAGTCTTGGAATAGTCATACCGGATCTGCTAGATCTTTACACAGACAGCGTTCTGAAGGGCATTCAGAATCCTTACCTACAATTGTTATACCGCAACTCTCTACAAGTGCTTGAGATCGTCAAGGCAGCTTATGGTCCAGATGACTTCAAAGGACTAGCGGGCACAAGTATGAAGACGGAAAAGTGCACATTCGGCTGGGAAGGCAAGAAGCAGCTTCAATGTCTCTGGGGCAGAGCACAAAGAATGTTGCTGGCAGCTTCGATCGACGGGCGATTCACCTTACAAGAGCAAGCAAAGGCTCAATTGGACTTCTTGAGAAAAGCCCAAGAAACCCTGAGTGCTACCGCAAGCAGCTACGATGTTCTAAAGCTTGTGGCTGGTATTGCTCTTGCTACCGTTGCTCTGCTCTTTTCTTTCTACTCCATACGATCTCTGAGTCGCGATCCGGCCATCATCGGCTTCTTCTTGGTCTCAACACTTTATGGCATCATGATGTTTGCATCCAGCTTTGTCGAAGAAGAGCAACACATTTGGTACTGGGCGGCAGGTGGATGGCTCGCCATATTGTCGGTCCTTCGATTGCGCAACACTCCGACACCTTTAGCCACCAGTATTTGTGGTGTGCTCCTTCTAGGTCTTCATCGGACGGCCAACAGGTGGAATCAGACTGGACAAAAGCATGCTGGTGCACAAGACATTGCCAAAGACGTCTTACCACAGTACAAAGAATTCCTCTGGTTCTTCGTTTTCAACGCATATATATCCTCAGCTGGTGGTCTCGCAGGGTCGACGCTGCAGGGCATATTCCCTAGACCGATCTCCTTGCTCTTCTACGCCGCCCTTGTTGTGTCAGGGATGATCTTCAAGTTTAACTTTACCAGAGCTGATGCGCCAGAATTGATCGGGCCTGGCAGCTGGATGACCAGGGGTATGAAGCAGGTCATTACTGCCCACGACCTGGTTTTCCAGGCTCGAATTATCTTTGTACTTCTTGGATTACTATTTGTCGCCACTCTGGCGGGACACTTGGCTCAGCAGAACAGTCAACAGTCAGTCCATGTCCGTCTTTTCCAACGACTTAGACCTCTATTGAGCGTTTTGCTGCTGACACAAAGCCGCACTACTAACGTGGCTCTGTTCTTGCTTTACGTTGCAGAGAACACGCTGCTCCGACATTTACTACTCGACATGGACCCGCCAGCAGAGATCGCTGGCATAGCGAACTTGATAGCTTCTTACTTCCGAGCGGCACAAAATGGAGTACAGCTGTCGGTTCCATCACGGACGAGATCCAGAACATCATCAGCAGAGCAGATCGCTTTGACTTCTCTCCTCCTCACATATTCTTCCTTCTATCAGCTCGGCAACAGCAATGCCATCTCCTCGATAGATTTGAGTCAAGCCTATAATGGCATCTCGAGCTATAACATTACTGCAGTGGGCGCACTGCTGTTCCTGTCCAATTGGGCTGGTCCGATCTGGTGGACGACTGCTGGCTTATCACTATTGCTTGAAGCGAGTGACAGAGCAAGACAGAACACATCGCCCAAAGCCCAGGATGAGCAACGCACAAACAAGAACGACATGACACTTACGTCCTCTAGTGCCGTCGACCAACTAGACGAGCTCATCGACGATGCTCTCACCTCTACTACCAACGGAACGAGAGACAAGTCTACGACCAGTCGCAGGAAAGCAAAAGGCAGACCTTCTCTCGACCAGACCACGTCACCAGCAAGACCAGCTCAGCCAAGGACGATCTCGAGCCTGTTCGTAGAGCCAACGGCAAGAAGCAATGGCACGGCAAGGGAGGAAGACTCTCCCTACCAGCAATATCTCACCATGACGACATTCTTTACGGCAGCGAGTCTGGCCGCAACAATGCTTTCTTGTACGATCTTGAGGACGCACTTGTTCATCTGGACGGTATTCAGTCCAAAGTACCTCTATGCTGTGGCTTGGGCAATGGGATGGCATTTGGTGGTGAATATCTTCTGGGCTGGATCTTTGTGGCTTATAGGATGACAACGATACGATATAGACACCACGCGAACAGCCTTGGTGATCAGACAGAGCGAATTAGAGAAACTATCACCAATCCGATGTCATTGGATTCCACTCCTACCGTCTTCGCCACGTTTCTCCGTCTTTGCTACTCTGCACTGATCAATCATCCCACTTCTCGCTGCATTTTCTTGCCGTCACAAACTGCACATCCATCTTCCTCCATCTTCCTTGCACCGTCACATGTCCCCCCGCCCTTTAACCCACCCTCGCCCCGTGCTATCTCCCACCCCTCCTCCTCCTCTCTTTCCTCTCAACAGCAGAGTAAACCCACATGCCCCCCACCGCCACCCCCGCCCCCACGGCTCCCCAAGCACTCCCCCACCCGCCAACCGCCCATCCGATCCCCACCACCCCGACCGTCTTCGCGTGTCCCACGACCGTAGACGCCACCGGTCCCGCGCCATTCACGATCGCGAACTGGCTCAGATTGATCCCCACCGCACACGCCCCGGACACAGCTATGAGCGCCCATTGAGTGCCAGCGATAGATGACATGGGAGGGAGGGAGTCGAGCCACGGCACGGCCCACAGGAGAAGGAGGGCGCCGATGAGGGACTGGCGATGGAGGAGCTGCGAGGGGCTGAGTTGGAAGGAGGACGTGTAGTGTGCTATGAAGAGGGTGTAGATTGCTGATGCCAGGACGCCGGTGAGTGCGAAGAGGGCGCCGAGGGGAGATGTGCCTTTCCCTTTCCCTTTCACGTCTGCTGAGGAGGAGGAAGAGGCGAAGAGGGTTGAGGGGGAAGAGGTTGTGGAAGAGGAGAGTGGGAGGAAAGATCGTGCGGAGAGGAAGAAGGAACGGGAGGATTGAGAGGGGGGAGAGGAGGGTCGGTACGTAAAGAGACCTTGCATGGCTGCAGCTGAAGAGGGAGCAGGGTGAGAGGCGGGCCGGACGTCAGAGTAGGTGACGCATGCTACGCCCAGGCAGACAGGGATGAGGGTGAGTGCTGCTGTGCGGGATATGCGTTTGTAGTAGAAAATGTAATTGAGGATGGCCACGCATGGGGTGAGGAGGACGCGGGCTGTCTGGTAGAATGTGATGCTGCTGTGTGCCAGTGAGAGGTTGGGAAGGACGACGTTGAGAGCCATTGCTATGGCGACTGGGAAGAGAGAGGTAAGGGGCGGAGAGCTGCCTCTCGGGAACAGAGCAATACGCTGAGTTGAGCAGATGTGCAGGGTGATATGGGTGAGAAGGAAGTGATAGGCCGCGAAGAGAAGTTGTGTTCTTCGTAGAGTGGGTGTTGATAGGAGCACTTTGTTGGTGAAGACCTGAGTGTGTAAGCTATGAGACTGAAGGTGAGAAGACAAAGGCCCACTATGCCGATGGTCGCAAGGACATTTACTGCTATCCAGAAGAAGAGCTTGCGTGAGGACACTGGACACGAGACCGGCTGTTGAGGTGATACCGAGGAGACCACATCCTCTGACTCTGCATCTTTCTCGAGGGCAAGGAGCGGTCCAGACTCGACGTCTGAGCCAGACAACATCTCAGTCTCCATCGTTTTTCGGTTATCCATGCCGGCGATGGCAGAGATGAGGTACGAGGAGGCTCACAAGTCGTCAAGCAATGACAGTCTAGCTATAGATAGGTCGGTCGATAGCCAGAACGCATGCTTGGGGAAGCACGTGACCAGAGGTCCAAGGAGGATCCATAATCTCCTCAGGAATCTGCTTGGAACAAGGGATATTACATTCCTCGACCTCGGACTGCATCCTGAGCTGCATCATTGGCATTTGTCTCGAAGGATGTCAAAGAGATGGTCTACATCTTGGAAAATTGATATCTCATGCCTTGGAAAAATAAGATCCCAACGAAGCTCAAGCCTCTACAGTGAATAGAGCAGACCACAAGGCTGACAAGTTCCAAGTACTCGCTTCCTTGGATGCGCCAATACCCGCAGGAGCTTCAAGCTCAAGTAACTCGTGCTGCTGCTTCTCATCAATGGCTGAAGGGCTTGGTGGCTCTGGAAAGGGCGTAAGCCTGCTCTCAATGTCGCCCCACCATTCAGACCCAAACCGCCTGTACCAGTCGACGGTGATCCGCAGGCCATCTTCGAAGCTTGTCTTTTGCTGCCAGCCAAGTCTACTCAGCTTGGACCCATCTACAGCATAGCGATGATCATTGAAAGGTCGGTCTTGGACGTGGGTAATGTGTTTGTCTCGTGGCGGTCCTGCTGTTTCATGACCGAAGTGCTCAAGTAACCTTGTGCACAGATCAAGGTTGGAGATCTCATCTCTCGAGCCTACGTTGTAAATGGTCCCAATTTGTCCTCTGTGCAGGATTGTGTCAAAGGCATCGGCGGCATCTCCAGCGTACAGGTATCTCCTCGTGTTCTTGCCGGATCCGTGCAATGTAAGCTGTTTGCCTCTTTGCAAGAGAAGTGCAAATTTGGGAATGACCTTTTCTGGATACTGGTGTGGACCATAGACATTGTTGCTTCTGACGATGATTGCAGGTAGGCCGAATGACTTGCGGAAAGCATGAATCTGCTGTTCAGCTGCGGCCTTGGATGCGGCGTAAGGATTTGTCGGCTCCAATAGAGCATCTTCGAAGAGATCATCCTGGTCATCCCTGACTTCGCCGTAGACCTCATCCGTCGATACATGAATGAACTTTGTAATCCTGCCGTACTTTTGAACACATTCTAGCACGACGTGTGTGCCAAGAGCATTCGTGATGGTGAACTGTATAGAGTTGCCAAAAGACAGATCGACATGGGACTGAGCAGCAAAATGCATGACCGTGTCCACCTGGTGCTTCCTCAGACAGCCCAGCACATCTTCTGCTTCCGTAATGTCGCCTTTGTAGAACGAAAAGTTCGATTGACCAGCAAGCTGAGCATGATTGTGCACAGTGGCACAGTAGTCAAGCTTATCGAAAGATACAATGTGGTACATGGGATAGGTGATTGTCAGATGTCTTGCCACCCATGAACCGATGAAACCTGCTGCTCCGGTAATCATGATGCATCTGATATCTGCGTTTGGTTCGAAGCGGGACTGGCCTAGCAGAAGGGGTGCTTCCTCCCATATTTGCGGATATGGCAGCAGAGCTTTGGATATCAGAGGTCGCTCTCAGCGTGAGGGATCATGAACTTACATTCTTCTTCCGGATTTTCGACAAAAGGCATAGCTGTGTGTGATTATGGTCATAGTAGAGACAACGGCGTCTCCTATCGTCAGGCATCCTTATCCAACTCACCTTCGATATCAATTTGTCAGTAATCAGGTGTCGGAATGCATCTACTGGGAAAGGCAAGGGAGCGTCATCACGGAATGCTACTCTGAGCAGATGGGGGTGATGTCCTTGCCATTCTAGCACCCCATTCAATTCGTGAAGCAAGGCATTGAGCTGCACCAATAAGATCAAGTGGACGTTGGATGTAATGGTAACATTGTATGATGGGCAAGAAGCAAAGGTGTGAGGTGGAGCACGAAGTTGATTTCGTCATCTTCGGCTTGTCGATTTCCATTCCTGCACTAAAAGCAAATAGCATACTCTATGGCGAAGAGAAGATGCTATGACGAAACTCATGGGCAGAAACGATGGTACTGATTCACAGTCTCCCTTGCTTCCTATCAATATGTTGGTCTCCTCGCGTCTGGCGCTGCAAATGTAAGTATCATTCTGCTCGATCCCTTCTACTCATGCATTTTGGTGTTTCCAAGTCTTTCAAAACCTTCAGTATGTCGTCTGCAAGTCGTGATGTATTTCTCGTTTGGGGTGGTCGGGGCTGGATCGCTGGACACCTCAAGAATCTGCTACAGAAACAGCGAAAGGTTGTCCACACGACTACTGCCCGCATGGAGGACAGAGAAGCGGTCATGAAGGTACTCGAGGAGATCAGACCGACGAGAGTGCTCAACTGTGCCGGCTGCACTGGTCGACCAAACGTGGACTGGTGCGAGGACAATAAGCAAGGGACGGTCCAGAGCAATGTGGTTGGTACACTGTGTCTTGCAAACGCATGCTGGGAGAAAGATATACACATGACGAACTTTGCCACAGGATGTATGTACCGACACCTTCTAAGAAGTGCAAGCCCTAAGTGCAGCAGGCATCTACCACTATGACAGGGACCATCCCATAGGAGGCAAGACATTCACGGAAGAAGATCCAGCCAACTTTGGTGGATCCTTCTATTCCTTCACCAAGTCAAGAGTCGAGGAGATTCTGCAACATTATGGCAACGTGCTCACTCTCCGCCTACGCATGCCAGTATCAGATGACCTTCATCCACGGAACTTTGTGACAAAGATCACAAAGTACGAGTACGTGGTCGACATACCCAACAGCAACTCGATCCTTCACGACCTCCTACCAGCTGCCATTCTCCTCGCCGAGAACAAGGAAACCGGAGTTGTAAATTTTACTAATCCGGGAGCCATCTCGCACAACGAAGTTCTCACCCTGTTCAGGGATATCGTCAGGCCCGAGTTCAAATGGAAGAACTTCTCCGTCGAAGAGCAGGCCAAAGTCATAAAGGCAGGCAGGAGTAACTGTGAGCTGGATGCCACGAAGCTAGTCAACTTACTGAAGAAGTACGACTACGAGATCCCAGAGATCCACGAGGCGTATCGGCAGTGTTTTGAGCGCATGGCAAAGGGGGAGAGGCAGGCTCTTGCCGGATCTGCGTAAGCCTCCAACCTCGCGTAGAAGCACAACCGTATCCCATGATCTCCACTCATGAAATATCTCCAATCTTTAAAAACGGGTTATCGTATCTGTCGTATCATACACCTCTAGTCTCCAAAAATCCTTCTATGCTCCGCTCTAGGCATGACTGGCCTCCTGAGCTCCTTCAAGCAATACCTGTTCACCGGCTTCGAGTCGTCACACATGCAATTACACCCCAACCCTTCCGTGTCGGGACAATGCTGAAACGGGGGATGCTTGTACCCAATATCCTGGAAATAATGAATCTGCTCTGCCTCCAGGAACATGGCGGCCGCAAGACTGTGTACCGGCGCATCACCCCAGCGCTCCGAGTGAAAGCCGCCCAAGTCGTCTAGATGTTGGAAGTAATCCCTGTACGCCTCGGAGCGGAACATGTCCAAGTCTGCAATCTCGAAGTTGCTCCAGAAATGACACATGTTCCATCCGTCACCGAAGCGGTCTTTGCTCGGCCAAAGTGGCAGCGCCAGTCTCCGCAGTGGCAATGGCGCCCAGCTGGACTCGATCATGGCATTCCACATGCCGCGGTTGGGGACGCGCATCTTCTCCTTGAAGTCTGCCGTGGCGCGGAAGAGGCCTGGGCTGAGTGCTCCAATCTCCCATAACGCAACGGTGTATCCATAGCTCTTATTCCGCTCTGCCATCTCGTGGAAGGGGTCGTAGGTGACGTCGCAGCTGAAACTGACGCCAGGTTCGACTCGCCAGTACCATTTATAGGGTTTCAGAGCGGGATGGTCGTAGAAGAAGCCAGAGTTGAAGCGGCACATGTGGTGGTAGCTTGCTTTCTGGACGTGTGTTCCTTCCACGAATTCTTGGCTCATGCCGTGCGCGTATCGATCCCATGTCTGCATTGCTTTGGTCTGCTGCTTTGGTCCAAAGTAGTCGGGCCAGCCCCACATATCGGGCGTGATAGTGGCAAAGGTGACATTAGTGCCAGGGCTGAGAGCGGCACTGATCTTGTTCTTGAATGCCTTCTCGAATGGCTGGTCGTTGAGGAACACCCAGGGGTAATTGAAGTGCTTGTTGAATTTGGTCTCCAGATTCCGAACAGTCTTAGCAGCGGCATATGCCTCGCTGTTGCGGGCGAGCATGAAGAGCGCGGCTGACTCGCGAGGAGTGGTCGAGGCGTAGGCGGAGGCATCCTGGCAGGTGGTGTAGAAAGGAGGATCTAGGGATTCCGAGGGATCTGGAATGGGGGTCGTGGTTTGGACGTGGTGATAGGGTTCTAGGATGAGAAGTATGAAGAGCGAGAGAAGAATAAAAAGCCCAGCTCGTCGTCTTCGGCGGAAGAGGCGTGAAGGGAATATGTATGTCAGGATGCTAGGCATCTTGGATGCCGGAGAGCGTCTTGTCATCGATCCATGGCCAGGGCGATATGCGCTAAGCTACAGGTATCTGAGCAACTCTGCTACGGCCAATTGGCTCGCAGCGATATCGCGTGTAGCGGAGGAAGTACCAGAAGTGTAGATTGGAGTCGTCTTTGCCGATGGTGAACTTTCGTAGTAGCTTTGACCTTGGGAGAAGCTATCCAGATTGCGAGTCAGGTCGGATGTTTAATGAACAGCGCATGACTACAATTAAGCTCGGTGCTATTCCGAGGTCCCCAGAGCTCTGTCAGGGTTTCTGGGGACAAACCGCGGCTTGCGGGGATGGATCTGGTGCAGCATCCGTTTGTTCATTCTTACTATCCTCTTCTCTCACACCACAACATCCTTTACATACTTCTCTCATACTTCTACCATTCCGTCCCTCCTTCAAGTCCAAACATGTCTTCAGCAAAGAACGACTTCTCGCAAGACCTACTGGTCAGCGCGAGTGGCCAAGCCAAAGCGTCTCAAAAGATCCCCCTCATTGCAAGGCCCTTTGTGAGCGAGCGTGCTCTCAAGACCATCGACATTGTACGTCCCAGCGTCTTAGGTCCGTATGAAAACCCACTGACATCTTGCAGGTCGAGAAGTTCGTCGAGGAAGAATGTATTCCCGCCGACTCTGTCTACTTCCAGCAGCTGGGCGAGACCACAGCCGAGCGATTCAACTCGCATCCTCCCATCATCGATGACCTGAAGAAGCGTGCCCGCGAGCTCGGTCTGTGGAACATGTTCCTGCCCAAGAACCACTTCAAGGAGGGAGCTGGGTTCAGCAATCTCGAGTACGGTCTCATGGCAGAGTACCTCGGCAAGAGCAGGACAGCAAGTGAAGTATGATATTCAGCCCTACATCTATCCGCCATGTCTAACACGTTCAGGCATGCAACTGTGCTGCCCCTGACACCGGTAACATGGAAGTCCTCGCCAAATACGGTACCGAGGAGCAGAAGCGCAAGTGGCTCGATCCTCTTCTGGACGGTGACATTCGCTCCGCCTTCCTCATGACAGAACCCGACATCGCCTCCTCCGACGCGACCAACATCGGCCTCTCCATCAAGCGTGACGGCGACTCGTATGTCCTCAATGGTCAAAAGTGGTGGTCATCGGGTGCCCCAGACACGCGCTGCAAGATCTACATCACCATGGGCAAGTCCGACCCCAAGAACCCCTCCCCATACAAGCAACAATCCGTCGTCCTCGTCCCCTCTGACACCCCTGGCATCACCGTCCACCGCACCCTCGGCGTCTTCGGCTACGACGACGCCCCCCACGGCCACGGCCACATCTCCTTCAACAACGTCCGCGTCCCCCTCTCCGCCATGGTCCTCGGTGAAGGCCGCGGCTTCGAGATCATCCAGGGCCGCCTCGGACCTGGCCGCATTCACCACGCCATGCGCTCCATCGGCGCCGCCGAGAAGGCCCTCGAATACTTCCTCGCCCGCATAAACGATGACCGCAAGAAACCCTTCGGCAAGCTCCTCTCCGAGCACGGCGTCATGCTCGAACGCGTCGCTCGCTCCCGCATCGAGATCGACGCCGCCCGTCTACAAGTCTGCAACGCCGCCATCACGATCGACACCAAGGACGCCAAATTCGCGCTCAAGGAGATCGCAGAGGCAAAGGTGCTCGTGCCGACAATGGCGCTCAATGTCATCGACCGCGCCATCCAAGCCTATGGCGGCGCCGGCGTGAGCCAGGATACCCCGCTGGCCAACATGTACGCGCAGGGCCGCACGATGCGCATCGTCGACGGGCCGGACGAGGTGCATCTGTTGCAATTGGGCAAGAACGAGAACAAGCGCGGACAGTTCTGTCTGGAGCGCATTGAGTGGCAGAAGCGTCGCGGCGAGGAGATGGGCAAGAAGTACGGTCTCAAGCCAAAGGATGTGTTGGAGCTCAATAGGGTGAGTGGGAAGAGTAAGCTCTAGGCTGCTTGCTGTAAGACGTCGAGGAAAAATTGTAGATTGCAATATCTCAATGGATATATTTTGTTTTCTGTTCCATACTTCCACCACCGCTTTGCATTTGTCACACCATACCATCTTAAAAGACACAAGGATGCGTACCACAAGTCATGGCCTGCACGTTGCGATAAGAAGGAGACAAGTCATGTCAACAAAAAAGTAATTTCATCGCTACCCTACTACACGATGCTACTCCTATTTCATGCGATCATCAAATATCCTCCCGAATCGCGAGTGTTCATCCATCCTTATTTCATACTCGAAATCGTATACCCATTCTAAAACCTCCGCCTAACCCACGTCGATGGCCTTCTTGCCCTGGAAAAAGCTACAATCTCTATCCTCGCCAAAAGTCGTCTTGAAAAGAGAAATGAACCCTGTTGTCCTGCGCTTGACCCGATCCTGCTCCTCCGTTTTGTGCTGCAGGTAGTCCCTGCTATGGAGTGAGGTTTTGGAAGAAGCGTTGCTGCGGAGTTGACCAGCTGATATCAGGTGGAAGAGCCCTAGGCTGCAGCGTACCGGGACCTGTGTAAGCGCTGGCAGGAGTGCTTGATGCCGGAGCGCCCACTGGAGTCTGCTGCGCCAAATATGCACCTGGTTGTACGCTGTTTCGCCGCAGTCCCGGAATAGCTGGGGAAGGAACAGACGGCAGTGGCAGTGGTGCAACCGTATGAGAAAATGGATGATTCTGATGTTGATACATGTGCGTCGGCGACGGATAACTGAGCTGTCTAGGCAGCATGGGGAAGGCACGTGGTGCCAAGTTTCGACGGGCATGCTGCTGGAGAGGCGAGGCGGCGGTATACTGCTGACGCTGTTGATTGAAGGGCCTGAGAGCGTGTGGTACTTGTTGAATCATGCTGGATGGAGTTGTGTGCCATCCCGATTGCCCAGGATGAGCGAATACCAAGTGGTGCTGCGCCGTGTTGGGAAGTTGTTGTACAAAAGGTATAGGGCTAAGCAAGCCCGGCGGGTTAATTGGTCTGGTTTGCGCATGATGAGGCTCCTACTCCTCATCGCTATGCACCAGACTGTCATCTCCATTTCTTGCTGCCGGTGTATGCTTCTTACCGAGCTTGAGCTTCAGACCAGGCTGAGGTGTGCCAGCCATCGACATCGGCCTCGAAGCACTATCACCAATGCTGGAGGCAGCCTCGTCAACTTCGACGTAGTTGGGATGCTTCTCGATCTCTTCCTTGATCTTGCGCAGCGCCGTTTGCTAACAAAGTCAGTGACATGGCAGAGAAAAATGATTCAGTGAACGTACCTCGATCAAGTTGGCATCCTGGTAAAGCACACTACCGTCCTCGTTGTACTGCCTGCAATTATTGCAAAGCAGAACAATGTCGTTCTTGAACTGGTTCAGACTCTGGTACTGCTTCTTGTTGATCTTCTTGCCGATGCCATCCATACAGATAGGGTTCTTGATCAGTTGATAGTAGTCGGGGTAGTACTGCTTGGGCGGTAATTCGATGAATGGATCGATGATTCCGCGGGGAGGTGTGTCTGGATCATTGGACGGCTCCTCAAGCTCATTAAGCGAATCGTGAACGGCGTCTAGGATCTGCTGGAGGATCTCGCGCTGTTCTGTCGACAAGGTCTCGGCAGCTTTGCTCTGCCTGCCGCGCTTCTTGGGTGGCGCGACCTCCACATCCATCTCCTCGGCCTTGCGCTTTTCTGCCTTGGGCTTGCGACCACGCTTCTTGGGAAGCTGTGGCTCTTCTGAACTTTCTCTGGAGATTGGTGGCGGCGTGTCGGCCATCCCTGATCTCTTCTCCTTATTGCCGTGTCGTTTGGCAATGCGGGCTTCTTTCCGTGCAATGGCGTCCTCAATGGTGTCATCGTCCGCGTCGACAGCTTCCAACCACTGCTCTTCGGTAAGACCGTCGTCGTACTTGACTCTTGTCCTCTCACGAGCGCCTCGTCCTATGGGTACCTCGACCTCTTCGACCACTGGCTCGTCCTCTTGCAGATAAATGTCTGGCAGCTCATCTTCGCTGAATAGTCGAGGGAATTGCCGACCAGGACCGTAGCTTTGCGTCTTGGCTCGCTCCTGATCCATCTTCCTGAAGAGTACTAATTCTTCCTCTGAGCGCATCATGAGCAGATTGAGATCATCGTCATCCATCTCATCCTGTTCGAGTGCCTCGGCTGCTTCTGCAGATTCCAGCATGACACGCAACATCTCGTCTCGCTCTTCATTGGTGGATTTATTGTCGAATTTACCAGCCTGAATGACCTTGCCGTCCATGTCAAGCTTGAAGTTGGCTCGTTCCAAAATCTTTTCTTCGACGGAATTGGAGCTGATGAGACGCAAAATACGAACTTCGTTCTTCTGACCGATACGATGAGCACGATCTTGTGCCTGAAGATCCTGGTGAGGATTCCAATCGGAGTCGTAGATGATGACAGTGTCGGCAGTCTGCAAATTGAGACCCAGACCACCAGCACGAGTCGACAGCAGGAAGCAGAAATATTCGGAGCCAGGAGCATTGAAGACCTTGAGTAGCTCGGATCTGTCGTCGGCCTTGGTGCTACCGTCGAGACGCAGATACTTGATGCCGCGAAGGCGAAGGAAATCCTCCATAATGTTCATGATCTGAGTCATCTGGAAGAACATCAAGACTCTGTGCCCGCTTGCTTGAAATTTGGGGAGCACTCTGTCAAGCAGCTCGAATTTGCCTGCTGTTCTCCACAAGCTGTCGTTGGTGCCACGACCCGGGTTAATCTGATCTTCGACTTCTTCGAAAACGAACGGATGGTTGCACAGCTTCCTCAATTGCATGAGCATATTGCTGAGACCGCGCATGCTTGTCTTGCCACCTTTGCCATCACTGACAGTGAGACGGTTATTGGTGACAAGCTGCTTGTAGAGTTTTGCTTGAAGCGCCGAGAAGTTACACTTGATGACACGTTCTTGCTTGTCGGGAAGATCTTTCTCCACATCCTTCTTGAGACGACGGAGCAAGAATGGACGGAGCACCTTGTGAAGACGACGAATAACGAGGAGCTGCTCTTCTTCGGTCAACTCCATCTTATCCTGTCCACCAGTATTGGCGAAAGGTGTGTTGAACCATTCATCGAAGGATTTGACAGACTTGAAGATCGTTGGAAGGACGAAGTTGAGCAGAGCCCACAATTCAGGCAAGTTGTTCTGCAGCGGAGTACCAGTCAAGATCAAGCGATACCTGGTGTTGTAGTAATGAGTAATGGTACTACTCAACTTTGAGCTCGCATTCTTCATCCTGTGACCTTCGTCGACAATCATATGAAGCCATTTGACCTTGGCCAGGATTGGACGATCTTTGATGATGAATTCGTACGTGGTGAGAAGGACCTGGAAATCACCGTAGCGAATCTGGTTCTGGGCAGTCTTGCGCTGATTGGGAGGACCCTTGTAAACGATCTTCTTGACTGACGGTGCCCACTTGTCGAACTCGTTGTTCCAATTCGTGAGTGTACTCAACGGAACGATGACCAGATATGGACCAGGTTGTCGCTTCTTCTCAATGAGATAGGTAACCAGAGAAATGGTTTGGATGGTCTTGCCAAGACCCATCTCATCAGCTAGGATACCATTCAAGTTGTTGTTGTACAACGAGATCATCCATTGCAGACCCTTGATCTGATACTCTTTGAGAGTACCTCCGACCAAGTTCGACGATTGGACTTTGACTTCTTCCTTGACGCGATGAGCCACTTCATAGTAGTCCACCTTTTTGCCGCCATCCTCATCTTCACCATCATCTTCAGCTTCGCTTTCTTCTGACTCCTCGTCGTCGCCGTAACGGCGTGCTGCGCCACGTTGCTGCTCTTTCACAGAGGCCGCCAACTGCTTCAAGAAACCGTCGGTCTGCTTGAGCAAGTGCGAGATACGACTGTCTTTGGCTTGACCCAAGAGCTTGAGATATGTCTCTTCGTCGTTGGCCTTGAGTGCTTGCAAACGTTGCTTGGCAGTCCTTTCGATGCGTTTTTGTTCGTCCTTTTCGATTTGGCTGTGTGTAGACAGCATGGAACGCCCAAGCCTCTGAATGCGCATCTTGCGCTCGTGGGCGGCATGCTTGACGGCGTTGGCGTGCTCGACTGCAGACCGCAGAAGGTCATTCTCCTGCTTCTTCTTCTTGCTCTCGTGCTCGTGTCGCTGCTCTCGCTCGTACTTCTCGGTCATACGCGCCTCGCGAGCGTTTTGCTTCTTGAGTCGTCGATAAAGGTTGCGGTTAGCAGTGGTAGCAAGAGTATCAGCCTGGACCATCTCGCGTCCGACGGCTTCGCGTAGGGCGCGCTGCCTGCCGAGCAGCTTGATCATCTTGTACTCGATCAGAGACTGCAGCTTGACCTTGCCGTCATCGCCTTGTGTGTCCGATCGTGTGTCCCAAGATCCAATGTTGGCAGGCAGATCCTCAAGTTCCTTCTCTCTTGTTTTGAGGCGATTATACAAGATGGCTTCCCTACGATCATCTCTTCGGTCGCGGGCTTGGTATGGATCGACGCCGAGTGCCATGATGGAGGGGATATAAGGTCGCTGGCTTCGGAAGCGATGCCTGGCGTATGACATCTTGTCCAAGTACAGGCTGTGTGGGTCTTGGAGAAATAGGAAAGCTGGGCTGTCACTGGCATGAGCGGCGGATGCGCCATTAGCGGCAGGTTGTGAGCCATCGACGGGCTTCGCTGGCAAGTCTTCGAGGACCTTGTTGGCTGTCTTGAGAGCTTCTGATACCGATACAGATTTGTTCTTCTGGAATAGCTGCTCTTGAATATCTTGTGGCACAGGCATGTTCTTTTGAAGCATGTTAAATGCCTTGATCTGTGACCTCAACATCTGCGCCTGCTCGGTCGATAAGACTTTATCTGCGCCAGTGACGGGAGAAGCATTTGCTGAGGTAGGTGCCTTATTGCTCGGGGTACCATTGGTGGTAATGCTTGGAGCGGGTGTATGGTTCGTGACTGGGCTCCCATTCGGTATTGCCCCTACTTGTGCTCCATTCTGCTGAGGTGCGCCCTGTTGAGCAGCTTGTTGGCGCATAGCTGCTTGCCTCTGCATCTCCTGCTTTTGCTTAAACATGGTCAGAATTTTGCGGCATTTAAGAAGTTCTGGGTCGTTTTCAGGAGTGCCTTGTGCTTTCAGGCGATTGTATGTCTAGCTTCATCAGTCGTGGATCATAAAATCACGGAGCGTGTGAATGCTTACAGCAAAGACTTGACTGAGTGCTTCCTTGGTCCATACTTGCTGGGGCATGCCTGGCTGCCCAGGTATCTGCTGAACAGAAGCCATGATGAAATGAGCAGAGTCGCGTTACTAGGCTATAGTGCTCAATTGGGGCATGTGATGGCGGGTGTATATTCAATGGCGGCTGAACAATGGTACAATGCGACGCGCTTATTGTTGATGTCGCAAGCTTCAGAGAGCTCTCTCGTACTGCGTCCCGAATGTGGGCGCCCGGTCGCGATTGGTGAAGGTCCGTTGTTGCGCTCAGCGCGCCTCCTGCGCGGAGGTGTTGTGGGAAGCCGACAGGTGTATGGAGGCCTGTCTGTACCACTTCGACGGGGTGCTGGTAGTGGCTGTCGCGCGTGAACGGAGTGCTGCGCGCTTGGCGTAAGTTCCGGGATGGGGTTGAGTGATCCCCGATGGTTGTAGTGAGATGACTGAAGACTCAGCAGCGGAGCCGCTTTCCAGCAAACGAGCAGCCGCCAAGGAAAGATTACGAGATTTAGCACTATTCCCAAAGCGGCAAAGCGTGAAACCGTGACCATCGAGCGGAGCTTCCCCTGAACTATACTTCCGAAGCAGTGTCAAAACGGGATATCATATTCGAATACCATCATGATGCCTGAGGGCTAGAAAACCACAATTCTAAACTGTTGTACAAGTGCTGCGCTGTCGAGCGTCTGCCTCAATGCTTTTCCTTAGATCTCCATCCTCTCGCCACTCTTTCTGGAAGAATGCGATAGCCTATCCCTGTAATGCAAGAGAGACCGTTTGTGCAACGCTAGCGTAAGAATTGGGGTCCACGTCCGCTACACTGTCCCCATTCGCTTTGTTGGCCTCTACGGGCGTCGTGTGGTGTCCATTCACCAAGGTCTTACTATCGGCCGTATGTGACGCGGTTGCGCTTGGTAGAGCAGAGTCGTGTATGGGTTGTGAAGAGTCCATCACAGGATGTTGAGGCTCCTTGCTCTCATCCCTGTGCCCTTCTATCCTCGTTGGCGCCCAATCCTTAGTATTGGAAGTGTCCTCGGCCTTGGGCTGAGGAGTAGACTGATCAAGCACAGTCGAGTCTTGCGCAACTTGGATATTATCCTGCATGCTTCCGTGCGAAGCTCCATTGCTTTTCAGTGACGTGTTACGCTTGACCTTGTCAAGCGGGACTTTCAGCTTCACAACTAGACTGGCCAGCTTGGCGCCCATGGAATCGTCACTGTCGTCGCCGAGCTCGTCAGGATCATCATCTCCATAGTCGTCATTGCCGCCTTCGTCTTCGTTGTCAGCACTGTTCCAGCCACCACTCGATGCGGCATCTTCTTCGTCGCTCATTTCATCGACCTCATTATAAGTGTCGATGTGTTTTCGCTTCTTGTGGACGCCGTTGACAGCATGGCCTGCGTTGCGAGAGGCGCGTCGGGCCGGTCCTGACACGTCTGAGCCCTCCAAGTCATTGCTGGCTGGTGTGTCGGCATTCATGACCTGACCGCTAAGTAAAGACTCGCCATAGACTCCACCTTCTCGCGTTCTGACCTGACGACCACTTGCCGTGACAACTGGACCGTGAGCTTCTGCAGGGGTTGAACGGTCCGAGTGACGACCAGATCTCCGATTTGAGAAGTCGGACTCTTCAAAGTCGTCGTCATCATCGAAGGTGTACCTGAGGCGCTTTCCGCGTGTACGTCCCTCATACAGAGAGAATCCAGGCTCTGGTCGCGCAAACTGCGCGCGGCGTATCTGACGGTATTCGCGACGTTTGCGCTTCTGTATGATATTAGTCTTTTTCCTGCCGTTTTGTGAGCAAATGGCGACTGACCTCTTCCGTGGCCTCGAATCGAGGGATCGCAAACAAGATCTTGGATGCGAGACGGCGCGCCGCCTGTGTTGTGTCTTTCTTCTCGAGCCTGTCTGCAATCGCCTTTATTTCGTCTATGGTTCCTGCCATGCTCCACCATTTGTTATCGGCGGCACCCTTTGGTGTTTCACGGTAAAGTCTGAAGCTGGTGTCGTCTTGACCTTCAACGAGCCAGTACCGTCTCTTGTCACCATCTATGCCCCAAGGTTGGACTGATAGTGGCTGGTTGAGATCGTCCTCATGGCGTGACTGCTTGTATGCGTCCTTGATGATCTGCGAAACTGCTTCCGAGGTAGTGAGCGACCAGACGACGAGGGTTTTGAGAAGAGTGAGCTATGACAGTTGTCAGCTAACAGCAGCGAATGGTGAGATTGATGCTGGGACTCACGCGCTCAGACGGAGACATGGTGTTGAAGTTGCGATTCCCGTGGAGAGGATTCTGCCCATTCCACGATACTGGCCATTGCGCTCGTTGTGACCCTATTGCCTCTTCCAATGCTCGACCATGGTGACCACTTCTATGACATCTGTCAGCTATATTCTCGGACTGCGCTATAGCAGCTGTAGGATAGTTGTGAGCCGTACTCGACAGGCTTCTTGCGATTGAGGACAAGACCTAGCAGGGCGCAAAGCAGATTCTCCACCTGAGGAGACGCGACTGGGCCTTCTACCCCTCGCTCGATGTCTTGTGGTCCGTAGTGAGCGATCTTTGGAGGAAAGGCAGCGCTGAACCGAGAGCGAAACATGACCAGGAACTGGGGAGCCAAAGGTGTCAGCCAAATGTGCAGGGAAGGACCAAGGAGCGCAAAAGGTTCGACAATGGGGTCGCCTCACAGCAACATCAGGATTATCTGCGATAGACTCTTCGTGTGCAGGGGAAGGCGAGCGAAGGGGTCGCGGTGGTGATGCAGGAGGCTCGGGAGCTTTCTTTGGAGCTTTCTTCTTGGGTGCCGGTTTGGTCCTCACTTTGGTGAATATGGGCGCCAGCTTCATTCTTTCATCGTCGCTGGGAGGCGCCGACGAGAGCGCCGAGGACAACGAAGAGGAATCGTCGTCCATGGTCGGGTTATGCTTGTGCGATATGGGTGGAGGTGGAAGGGATGAAGTCTGGGGCCGACGCGAACTTGGATGCTCGTGTCGAAATCACTCAACGCGCCATGACCGGGCAGGCTTTCAAATCGTCGTTTTCTATATGCGAAAACCCCTATCGACAAGTCCATCACTTTGCTTATTGAACGGAGCGGAGACCAGTCTCTATATTACGTTGGTTCCTGGGCCTACTGTTACAAGCGAGGCCAATCCATGTTGAAGGAAGTAAGGGTGCAGGAGTCGCAAATGCGCGACGATGATAGTTTTACACGGGAGATTGAAGTCGTTCGATGTCCCAGCACTCGGTGCTACACAGAACCTCGGGATGCGCTTAAGGACTTCTCTGAATGACATTGTCAGCGAAATTTCAGAAGCAACAACGTGGAAGCCGTATTGCGTGAAGGCCGCGATGCTTTGGGAATGAGCCGATCACGTGCCACGCCTGCATGAACAACTGCTTCAGCAGATCCTTCCGAGCATTCATCTAAACCCTGCCATCCCGCCATTCCACTTGAGGACAGGAGCAACACAATCGCCCGTCGAGCGGATTTGATCTACTGCTGTCCAACATGCCGGACTAGCATCGAAACGACTAGCTACCTCAAGCCGCCGCTGCGAACATGCGGCCAAACCATAATTGGGGCCTCGAATCTGGAGGATCCAGCTTTGATGCGGAGATGATCGCTGCCACGAGGCATGGGTCTGGAGGAATCTTGGCCTACCTCTCATATTCCACCCCTCAAAGCCTCCTCTTGGATCTTCCAAGCTCACCGACGTGGCTTCATGCTAGCTGAGCTGCCCATCGCCCTCCCCTCCCTGCTCGCACACTGCATTTCCTACGCACTACCAAGACCTCCTCCACCTTAGCTCACAAGTGCAAAGAGCCATACAAAGCGTGCAAAGGCCACCCTTGCCTCGGTCCTCTGTAGGTCTCCAGTCTATTCCATGACTCTAGACTGCCTGCCGTCTTCTATACCTCTTCGTCTGTTTTGATTTGCACCTTTTGATGTCGCTCAACATGACTACAGTACCCGGAGCTTCCCACCAGACGGCTGTGCCGCACCTTGTCAGGACTGATTCAGGTTCGGACATCAAGATTGAGCATGCAGTCGATCATGTCAACAGCTTCACGCCGCTTGAGGACAAAGCTATGCGCCGCCGTATCGATTGGCGTCTCGTACCTGCTCTGGGTCTGATGTATGGCTGCTCCCTGATGGATCGCACCAACCTTCCGAATGCTGCCATCGCTGGTCTCACCGCAGATCTTGGTCTTCAAGTGGGCTACAGATACAGCATCATCACTCTTACCTTTTTCATCTCGTACACGCTCTTCCAGCCTCCCATGACGGTCTTGTGCCGGAAGTTTGGACCGACACTGCTACTACCTGGCATCTGCTTGGCCTGGGGATTCGTCATTGTCGGGTTCGGCTTCATCAACGACTGGCGGACTTTTGCTGGCATGCGATTTGTGTTGGGTCTCTTTGAGGCTGGCTTCTTTCCAGGCAGGTTTGCCTCTCGGTCATGTTACCTGTGCTGACTCCAAAGGCTGCGTTTATGTCCTTTCCGCATGGTACACCCGATACGAGGTTGGACGACGTTACTCTGTCTTCTACGGCATCGGTGGCTTCCTCTCCGCTTTATCAGGCCCACTTGCATATGGGCTGATGCAGATGGTGAGATAAGGAGACATAACACATCATGATAGCGGCTGAAGTCTTCCAGGAGGGAATATCGGGTCTCCGAGGCTGGCGTTGGTATGGCTGTTGACCAGCTTACGACCGGGGTTTGGGCTAATTCCGGTAGGATCTTCATCATGGAGGGTGTGCTCACCTGTGCCATCGCCATTGGCGGCTGGATCCTCATGGTCCGCTTCCCCGACCAGGAACAGAAGCGACCATCTGTCCGCTTCTTGAACCCCTCTGAATGTCAGCATGTCATCGATAAGATCAACAAAGACCGCGACGATGTCAACTTGGAGAAGTTCAATATGCGAAAGTATCTCGCTAGCGGCAGAGATATAGAAGTCTGGGGATTTGGCCTGATTTTCCTGTAAGTCGTCGTCCTCCTAACGATCTACATTTCGAACGGCTAAACAGGACAACAGCTGTACTACTACAGTAGCTTACGCTTTCGCCTTCTTCTTGCCCATCATCTTGCGCGACAGTCTCGGATTCTCGATCTTGGCATCACAGTGTCTAGGCACACCTCCTTACGTACTAGGCATGATCTTGATGTATGCCTCCGCTTGGGTCGGCGACAAGTATCAGACTCGTGCCCCCGTCATTATATTCAATGCCGTCATCTCACTTATCGGCTTACCAATTCTTGGATTTGCATCGAACGGTGCTTTGAGGTACTTTGGCATCTTTATCGCCACCGCTGGGACTCAAGCGAACGTACCCAACACTATGAGCTACCAGGCCAACAATATTCGAGGGCAGTGGAAGGGGGCATTCTGCAGTGCTAGCTTGACGGGTCTTGGTGGTGTGGGAGGCATTGCCTGAAGCTTGATTTTCCGAGCCCAGGACAATCCCACATACACACCTGGCATGATCGGGTGTATCGTGTAAGTCCGACAAAATGCTAGTACTGGTCGGTGGTTAATTCATGCTCCAGGGCTACTTGCATTGTCATCGTCACCTCAGGCCTGCTGTCAATCTATTTCATATGCATGAACAAGAAGGCCGATTGTGGTGAGATTCTGATCAATGGTCTCGACGGCTTCCGCTACACAATCCAAAAGAAGACGAAAGTGTTTCGGCAACATTGGTGGAGTGCTTGTATCACACTTGCTTATAGTAAACGTAGTCGGCTTTGCGGGCAATGAAAATTTGGTCATCTGTGCAGCGTCACGATTGGCTTATATAAGATCTGGGTGTGCTACACTGACATACATCGGTATGATGCTCGTCGGTCTCCGTGCTTACCATACGTCTGGAGACAAGAACGGCGCATGGCGCTGGGACTTTATCCAGATCGTGTTGGCTTCTCTCCGGCTGTTCGCTACAGACGTCCAACGGCGGACAGGGCCGATACGAGCGCCACGGAGGCAGATGCGAGGCGGATTGAGCGACTGCAACGGTGGACGTTGGTTCTTGGCGGCATGGGGCTCACCCACGGCGAAATGTAGGTGGCGGATGTGGAGGACTTGTTGGGTCGGTCGTGTCTCCTTAGTGTTCCCTGGGCTGGGATGTGTGGTTCATGGAAGGTAGTCTCGGGATATGAAGTGAATGAGAAAACTTGTGCAAGACGATATACTACTGCTGCATACTACCACATGTAAGCCGTGAGTATATGCACTAACGACTGGCTACCGAAAAGCCCATTCCTTCACCCTCCCCACTGCCCCGACAATACGTGCATCGACAGCAGTGAACCTATCAGCCACCAAGACGGTCCCTGCCAGCGTCAAGATATACACCACGCTCCAACCCAGTATCCCTTGCCCGAACACCCCTCGCTCCCGGTGCAGTGCCAGGATGCCAGAATACCAGCTCCAAATGACTGTGATGTGCATTGCGTAAAAGCCGAAGCTGATCCTGCCAAGATATTGGAGAACCCTCCAACTCAGTGGTTTGCGGAGGCTAGGATTGCGGTCGAGAACGTAGAGAAGTAGGGCCGAGCCGATTGACGGGTAGAATTGGACTTTTTGCCCAGGGGTGAACCAGGATGGGAGTACAGGGCGGAGTAATGGCCAAGGAAAAGCTTCATTGCGGCCGAAGGACTCGTGGTACATTTTGGGAAGGGCGAGGAGAGTGACGGCCACTACAAGGAGGGCGAGGTGGATAAGGGTACGGTGCCGACTCGGTGCGGGAAGAATCGTAGATGTGGTGAGAGGTGAGCTGAGAGCGAGAGCGAATCCGGAAAGGAAGAGGGCGGCGTAAAGCGCCCCCCAGATCGTGCAGGCTAGAATGGTCAGATAGAGATGTAGCTGGCGTTTCAATGGTGTCATGGTGCTGGTAGTAGCTGCGAAGAGGAAGAGAATCAGTGATCCACGGTACTCGACCGGAATGGTCCACAACTGGAAGATGTATTTCGTGCGAAAGACGTCGGGGGTGAAAAAGCCTGGAACAGGGCCAAAGGGGTTGGAGGAGTGAATGCTATCAATAGCCCAGTCAAGGATCTGTGCATGAATAGAGGTAGCCGCCGGGCAGGGCGGCCTGGAGATGATGTTGCAATAGAGTAACATTGCAGTTATGAAGGTGGCGAAGAAGATAGGAAGGAATAGACGAGCCCAGCGACGATAACAGGCGGAGGCGAGGGACGCAAGGAAGTGGGTCGGATCCTCCCTTCGTAAAGAGGAGACAATTGAGACGCTCAGGGCATAGCCTGATATGGCGAAGAAGAGGACGACCATACTTGGGCCGCAAGTCAACAGAGTAAAGTTGGGGAGCAGAGGATCGCCACCAATGCTCCAGATGAGATGAAAGTTGAAGACGATCCATGCGGCGATTCCGCGCAGTGCATCAAGGTAGGCTGTCAGCCTGGGTTCCGAGCCATACTGTGAGTCGAATCGTTGCAGAAATGAAGGCAGGCATGCATTTGCGCCGCTTTTGATGGACTGCTGCAAGCGTCTGTGAAGAGGCGTTCGGACGACATCTGGTCTGTCAGTCGGCAATGCCGGCAGACTGACTTTCTTGTCGTTCATGAAGATGATACTGTCGTTGCGAGGAGCCATCGTCAAAGGTATGTGATAATTCTAGAGTGCGCATAGTTTGTATATCGCCTAGTGCTACTCGGTCTGCGCCGTTGGAAAGGGGTATTAGTAGACTCGACGTACGACAGACGCCCAGCCACAAAACCATGCATGACATTAGCTATAGGTGTAGTCCTCGCACAATTCGCAAATCTCAGATAACATCGTTTTCGTTTACCACCAGCACCGTTGATGTTTTCCCTACCTTCTATCAGCCGTACGAAGGCTTTCAAGCTGACAAGGTTATCAAGCACTGCTTTGTTCGGGTATCTTCCGTCGCAAAAGACTTCGCTCTGGCTTGGACGTGAATGCTTTACACGTCCTGTGCAAGAAAATAGGCTTAGAACCCAATGATACTTGATGTTAATTGCAGTGATGAACGACCAAAGCAGACGTGATGGTCGAACAAGATGCCAAGCCCGGAACGGAAAAAATTTGCACCGGCATCAGTCTTGAATTTGCTGCGACGCTGTACAGGAACCTCGTCTGCATCTTAAGAAAACCCATCGCACGACAACTTCACGATGGGTAGGGTCATTCGCAATCAGAGGTATAATTAATCATTTTGCTATCGCAGCATATTATCATGCGACGCCATGTACTGACTGCCTGCGCAGGAAGGGCCGCGGCTCTATCTTCTTAGCCCACACTCGTCTCAACAAGACACCCGCTCAATTCAGAGTGCTCGATTTCTCAGAACGCCATGGATACTTGAGGGGAACCGTCAAGGAGATCATTCACGACCCCGGCCGTGGCGCGCCCCTCGCCAAAGTTCAATTCCGCGACCCATACCGATACAGACTTTTGACCGAGACTTTCATCGCCAACGAGGGCATGTACACTGGTCAATTCATCTACGCCGGCAAGCACGCCGCTCTCACCATCGGAAACGTCCTTCCCCTTGGCTCATGTCCAGAAGGTACCGTCGTGACCAACGTGGAGGAGAAGATTGGTGACCGTGGTGCGCTCGGAAGGACCTCTGGCAACTACGTCACTGTCATTGGACACAACCCAGATGAAGGCAAGACCCGTGTCAAGCTCCCCAGTGGTGCGAAGAAGGTTGTCAAGAGCAGCGTTCGTGGCATGATCGGTATCGTTGCAGGTGGTGGAAGGACAGACAAGCCTCTCCTCAGTACGTCAGGTTCTGGATGATGGATGCTTGTGATAGGGATGCTAACAACCACATCAGAGGCTTCCCGCGCCAAGCACAAGTTCGCCGTCAAGCGCAACTCATGGCCCAAGACTCGTGGTGTTGCCATGAACCCCGTCGACCATCCTC
The DNA here is from genome assembly GCA_033846785.1 of Elsinoe necatrix. Classification (NCBI taxonomy): domain Eukaryota; kingdom Fungi; phylum Ascomycota; class Dothideomycetes; order Myriangiales; family Elsinoaceae; genus Elsinoe; species Elsinoe necatrix. The sequence goes on from JANZYI010000008.1 coordinate 1,294,688, forward strand.
ACGGTGGTGGTAACCATCAGCATATCGGTAAGGCCTCGACCATCTCAAGATACGCCGCCCAAGGTCAAAAGGCCGGTCTCATCGCAGCCAGGCGTACTGGTCTGCTGCGTGGTACTCAAAAGACGAAGGACTAGAGGACCGGGGTGTTGTGACGAATGGATTCTGGTTGCGGAGTGTGGGACAGCGATTCACTGGAAGCATCAAACGGATGATGACTTCTTCTTCCAATCTAGCATGGGCAGGCATGTCAAAATGGACCTCGAACAACCAAAGGCTGCATAATGGAGATGTTATGGTGTGACATGGATCGCCCTATGCCACGAAGCTGAATACCTTGACCTTCCAAGCCGCATGTTCCACGACAATCATATGCTTGTTGAGAATTGGGCATTCCTTGTGATTTGACACTGACTCTCATATATGGTTGTTCACTATTTCCCCAACCTCTTCGTCCAAAGCGGCGCTGACGTTGACGCTTTATTAATGGTGAGAGTCAAAGGCGCGGAAGCTCAACGGGAAGTGAGTGACTTCCGCATCTGGCCTTGTCTGCGCAAAGCAGGAGAAACATGCCATCATAGAAAAAGTGACCTCAATAACTCCTCTTGCCCCCAGTTTCGCACTTCATATCTCCCAGCCAATCGTCGGCCAATACGAACAGAGAAGGTCTCTAACAGCGCCTCCCACTCAATCGCGCCACGCCAATCCCGAGGTGACAACCCTTTGTTCCCTGAAACGAAACTTGCAATCACCCCACAATTCGACGTTTCAACAGCACCACCCTATACCGAGTTGCTGCGCTCAATTTCCTCCTTTCTCTGTGCACAACAGACCTTTTTTCTTTACAAGTCAGCGGAGAAACAGTCACGCTCGCTACCTTCTCCGCATTGTTACCGGCGACGCAACCATGAACGTAAACAAGAAGCTTGCCCGCATGAGGCACTGGGCGGGGGAGAAGATGGGTGGGGAGGTCAAGACAAACACATCTGACGAGTTCAAAGCATTGGAGATGGAGATGAACCTCCGACAAGAAGGTCAGTGCGACAAGCAGTATGACCAGCTACTCACTAAAACACGGATACCAGGCATGGAGAAGCTTCACAAGTCCATGGGTGCATACATCAAGTCGCTTTCGAAGCGCAATGAGGGCGATGATAAAGAGAAGAACACTCCAGTCGCCCAGCTGGGCGCCGTTGCTATAGCACATGCCGACGATTTCGAGCCGGACTCGGAATTCGGAATGTACTTGTCAAGTAAGCCAGGCACGTGCTTGCACAGAAGATAGCACTGACTGGGGATAATAGGCTTCGGTCGCGCCAACGAGCGTATCGCTAGGATCCAGGATAGCTATGTCAGAGCTGCGACCGACACTTGGCTCGACAGCCTTGAGCGCTCCCTGGCACAGATGAAGGAGTACCAAGTATGTCACCCTGGGAGAAGACAGGCGCACGACTGACACACCTGCAGACAGCGAAGAAGAAGCTTGAGAGCCGCCGATTAGGTTTCGACACATCCCAGGCAAAGCTGCAAAAGGCAAAGAAGGACGACTTCAGACTTGAAGAAGAGCTTCGTTCCCAAAAAGCCAAATACGAGGAGTCGAGTGAAGACGTATACCGACGGATGTTAGACATCAAGGAGGCAGAGGTGGACAGTATTGCGGACCTTACGTCTTTCATTGATGCGGAACTCAACTACTACGACAAGGCGAGGGAGATCTTGTTACAGCTGAAGCAGGACTTGCCAGTGTATGTCAATGGGTCTTTTGCTGAGGAGCAATGCTGACGTGACCCAGTGTCGCAGAACAACCTGGATCAGCTCAGCGACGCGCCCCTCGATCCCGCGCAAGCACTATCTCAGCGTATCGAAACCAACAAGACGATGATGTCGCAATGAACATCCCGATCCGATCGCGAGTGGTATCTGCTCAGTCTTCTATTCAAGGTTCCCCAATTCGTGAAAGAGCCGGCTACGACTTCCCAGCTAAGCCGGCTCTCAACCGAGGGTCGACTTTCGAAGGCCCACGATCTCTTCAGCAGCGGGATGGGCAGCGGGATGGATCACCAGCGTCACTCCCAAGACTCTCTCGTGTCCCTACTGAGAATAGTGTTCTCTCCGGTCGAAACAACTTACGACCAATCCGGACACGAGACTCGGATGTCTTCTCAGACGTAAATGATGACGACTATTATGACTCTCGATCCGCATCGCCCGCCCCGAGTTTCAATTCGCAAACATTGAGAAACGGGAGTGCTAGTTACGGGAATGATGGAACGAGAAAGATGGCGCCGCCTCCACCTCCACCCAGCAGGAGCAAGAAGCCCCCTCCACCGCCGCCTCTCAAAAGAAGCGCTCTTAGTACGAGTGAGGTTCCGTTCGCGTGATCAGAGGCAGGAAATCCGCAGGAGGAGATTATTTTTTTGATTAATCATGACATGGCCAGTTGACCTGTGCTGGGAGTCTGGGAGGCCGAAACATATGGGTGGATACCAGCGTTGCGATGCATGTGAAGAACTCAGTCTCTCCTTAATTTGAATACTACTACTTGATATTTCAAGAAGCGGCCTTGACTACATTGTTGCTGCAAATTGATTATATGCTGGAGAGGACGGTCGCGATGGCCGTGGTGTATTTCCTTGCTGGGGGCCGTGCATGCTGTTGTGAGCTGGAAGATGAACCGGTGCGGATGGGTAGGGGATCTATGATTCTTTGCCCTCCAGTTGCTGGGTGGAGCGGGGGAGATGTTGCTGGTCAAGGCGTGGAGGAGGTGGAATGGGGAGGTGGTGAGGCGGAAGAGTGTCGCTGTTTTGAGAAGGGGAAGTGTACCGCCGAAGAAGGGGTGGGGGTGGTGCGATATGTTAGGGTATGTCTGGGTGGTCGCTTGGGGGCTTTGGTGCGAGTCCGGTTGGCAGTTCGGGAAGATGCAGTGTGCCCTTAGGGAAGGGTGGGGATGCTTGCGAGCTGGGTGGGGCCACAGGGAATAAGATGACTGATGATTGAGCTACAAGGATGGAACTAAGATGCTGTGTGGGTATATGACATGTAGTCTATAGGTTGGCGTCGATTCCGCCGCCTCTTCGCTCCCATACACCGTTTATGCCCATGTCTAGATGTCTGATCGTGTTAGCTTAGCATAGTGGGAAGATTGAGAAAGCTCACCCGTCGTCCCTGTGCCAGATGTACGGTTCCTCGGACTCGCTGGACGGATTCCGGAAGACAACACTCTTTGTCTGTGCAGAAGTTATCAGCCAAGGTTTCTGGACATGGATAAGGCATGACCTACCAAGCCGAGAGTCAGGTGTATCGCCGCAGGAGCTGACGAATCATACTCCACCAGAGCCTCTTTCTGTATTGAGTGCTCAATGTTCTCAGCCACGACTTCTGCCTGCCTTGCGGCACTATTCCACGTCAATCACCAGATACTACAAGCCAGGTCTTGTACTTACGGCCGGGCAGCCTTGTGTGAGCCAGTGTCTGCAATGTCTCCCAATGCAAAGATTTCAGGATAGGCAGGATCTGCAACTTGCAGTGTTTTGTTGACGCGGATGAAGCCATCGCTGGTAAGCAGCTGGGGCGACATGTCTCGGATCAGGCCGGACTGCGGTGTTTGCCCAATGCAGATGATCTGTAGGAATGAGTGATGATCCGATGTTGCAACGTGCTTGGTCATAAACTCACTGCAAAATCGGTAGGTACTTTAGTCCCATCCTGTAACTCGACGTGGAATCGCTGTCCGTCCGTAGGAAAGCCTTCAGAGGGGAGCTTCACTCGCGAGCCAAGCTGCGTCTCGATACCCAGTTCCGTGAATCTCGCCTTGATGAGCTCATCTAGCTGCGTGTTCATACGGTTCATCAGAGTCGGTCGAGAGTGTATAAGCGTCACAGACTTGTCAGGATACAACTCCTTGATATCCGTGGCGGTTTGCACTCCGACGGCACCACCGCCGATGACGGCGATCGATGATGCTTTCTCTACTTTGCGGGCATGCTGGATTAGGTAGTCTACCCCGTCAGCCTTTTCTGAGCCGGGCAGGGTGGACGGGGCGGATAGCTTTGTGCCAGTGGCAATGACCTGAGGCGATATCAGTACGCTTTCAGACTGAGACGGAAAAAGACCAACAAGATAAGAGTACTTGATGCTATCAGTCTGCTCCCCATCCAGTGTGACTTTTCTGTCAAGCCGGACCTGACCCTTCTCGATTCTCGAGGCGACTGCTTGCACTACTGAGCCAGAACCTGGCGGACACCCAGCGAAGGTGCCAGGCACAAAAGGAATGAAAGCCTTTCTAGTCTCAACCTTGGTTGTGACACCGAATCGAGGGAATGCGAACAGATGTTGAAAGTGTGAATTCTTCTCAATCAGCAGCACGCGAAGACGACCGCTCAATCTCTTCGCTAGGTGCTGTGCAACATTCACACCTATCGAAATCAATCCTTGACTTGGGATGCACGCTGCTGTCCCAGCAGTGCCACTTACCAACGTAGCTACCACCAACGACCACAACGTTCCGTAGTTCGGCCATTATGCGTCACCCAAAAGCACTCCTGCACCTATAAGAATAGTCCTCGTGCTTTATATGGTATAACGCGTGTACAAACACCTTGCCCCTGGTCGTCCGGAATCGCACCGAGCACTTCCGATACTTACGCGCCGCCCACATCGGTACGCAACCCCACATGTTCCGGGACCCCGCGGAGAAGCCGAAGAAGGCCGATGTCGCAAGTGCACCTGAACGACGACCACTTTCTGTCTCGTCTGCATTGTTCGATCATGGCAAGGACACCGCCTCACAGCCTGCAAAATATTTCTCAAATGGCAGCGCATAACCCTCGCGGATATACATACCAGATTATTAGACGACCACACCTCCCCGGAGTGAAACGCTGCAAACCAACATAGACCCTTCCGCTGTGGTGGCTGAGTACGCCTACCTCGTTCTAATTTGCACGCAGGGGTGCCATCAGCTCTTGCTTCATCTGGCTTGTGGTAGATTTTCATCGTCCCTGTCCTTTTGTGAGACCGGTCAAGATGCAAGGCCATGTTACATCGATTCAGCTGGCAATACTATCTGGATATGACCCTGAGGTAGTTGGGTGACGACGTTTCGAAGAGGTCGAGTCTGTTCCAAGTCTGTCCCTACAAGTGGTCTAGAGTACGAGTGGACTTGCCTCAAAATCGTGACTGGCAGATAAATCGGTATTATATCAACCTCATGGGTCTTCAGTGTTTGCTCATGCCAAACCTACACCCTTGCATAAAACATGGTATGTCTAGAAGTTTTCAGCTGGGTCTAAGCATCTGGGCATCCTGTACCGGTCGTTCACCGGTCGAATCCGAGCGCATACTTTCATCCTCCCTATACGCATAGACATGGTTTGCCCATGGTTCTGAACCGTCCTTTATTCTACTTCGCCTATCAGGCCGCCCAAAAGTGGTCAAAGTGCTGACATTGCTACACTGTATCTTCCCAAGCGCGAGTCGCTGCAGAGGTCCGTGGTGTCGCGCCCGAGACCTGCAACCGGAGGTAGTGTCGGCGAGAGCTGTATAAAACCAGAGAAATATCCATGCGGTTATGTAGAGTATGATTGAAATATCACTGTCTGCGTTGCCTTTCAATCTCTCTTCCTGATCAGCATCCTGCTGTCTTCCATCACTATACCATTCCTCGTCTAAGCTGCCTGTTTGGGCTAGCGCTCAATCCAACCTCGGCCATGCACCCCAGATTCCGTCGAGTCGGGTCGACACCCTTCTTCCTACTCCACACACTCTGCATCATTCTGTCTCTTACTCGACGTGGCAACGCATTGCCACAGAATGGCATGTCCCATGGTCTCGTTTCACGCGACGTGGACTCCACATCCATTCTCCAAACCCGACGATCCAACACCAAAATCCTGATCGCGGGCGACTCTATCACTCACGGTGCCGAAGGCGACTTCACCTGGCGCTACCGCCTCTGGTCCTGGCTCCAGTCCACCTCCGGGACCCCCGCCAGTTTAGTCGGCCCTTACCATGGCACCCAGGAACCCTCTCTCCCAAAGGATCCCCAACCTCCCGCCTATTACGGACAGACCGTTCCTCCTGACCCTCCTCGTGTCAGCGGCGGGTACGCCACCCCCGTCCCCTCCTCCTTCTCGACCCAAGGCCACTTCGCCCTCTGGGGCAAGCAAGCCGCCCAAGTCGTCCCCCTTATTGGCGATGTCGTACGCGACTCATCGCCAGACTACCTCCTCGTCGCTCTCGGCTTCAACGACATGGGCTGGTTCGTGTCCGACTGGAACGGCACTCTCGCCTCCATCCAAGCCATCGTCGCCAACGCGCGCACAGCCAAGCCGAACGTGAAGATCGTCCTGGCCACGGTGCCCCGCCGCACATTCATCCCCGGCAGAGAGGATCTAGTCAACAACACGGATCGCTACAACCAGGAGATCGTCGGCCTCGTGCAGCGCTTGTCGACGCCGGCCAGCCAGATCAAACTGGCGCAATTCGCAGCTGACTACGCCTGTTCTCCCTCCGACGGGTGCGCTGCCGCGTACGATGGCTTGCACCCCAATGCCTTGGGGGAGTGGCAGATTGCCAAAGCATTCTCGGATGCCCTGGTGGACTTTGGTGTGCGGTCCCAGAGACTGCAAGTCCCAACCGTGACGGGGGAGTACACCGTTGCGGTACCGAACGTGGTGGCCGAGAGCGCGCCCTGGGGAGTCAAGGTCACGTGGGACAAGGTGTATGGCAGTCGTGGGTACTTCACGCGGAACCGGGTCAAGGGCTCCGACACCTGGTCCGAGGGAACCGTCGACACGAATCGCATGGACGTCACCTTCACTGGCGCCGGGGTGGATTGGGAATTTCAGGTCAAGTCCACCCGGGGAAGTGACCCGGCACTGCAGTCGGCTTGGTCTGACATCAAGACGGCGACGAGCAGGAGAGACGGCGCGCCGGGTCCAAAGAACATCGCAGTCAGTCCTCGGAGTAAAGGCGTGTCTCTGACCTGGTCGCCGCCGGATGGGAACTGGGCTATTGACAGGTATGAAGTTACGATTCTGGATCGCGATACCCCGGGTGCCTTCATCACGAGTTGGAGCTTTGGTACTAATGGTGCGGCGTCCATCGATGGGCTTATCAGCGGGCACAACTACGACGTTTGGGTCAGCACTTGGGCGAAGATCAATGGTTTGCTTGTGGGAGGTGATCTAGCAGGGGCGAGCAGCTTCGTTCCTCAGTAGAGTCGATGATCATTCCGAGGCATATGTACGCACGATTTATCTCTTACATTGGATGGTTATAATGCACGATACACACAGGGATAACAGAGCTGTCATTTTAGTAACCACTGTGGACTGTAGCCAGACTGCTCCTCCGCCAAGGGTATCCCAAAACATCCGGTAATAGAGAAGTGAGTGTTGTCCCCAGTCTGCACGCTCAATCTCCGTGTCTCATGCTCTAATTTCCTCTCATTGTACTCGGCTCGTTCACCGTACCCTCTCGCTGAGTGCTACTCACGAAAGCTAAGGTTGTAGGTTCGCAAGCACCACGAATACATTCTTTTGGCTTCCGACTCGCAGAAGGCGACATCGAATCCACTTGGACGTGTGGCGATCACCGCGTCCATCTTGCACGAGTTTGTAATGTGGTATCGCTCGCGCATCGTCCACATGGAGCCAACAGTGATGGAGAGCTTCATCATCAGTCCGTTGAAAGGGCCATCATCCCAGTTGACTTTGAAGCAGAAGGTCTTGATATTGGGGATGAGACCGACATTCTCACCCAGTGCGCGGAAACTGTCCGTGTTGGAATTCAGGTGATCCAGGTGGTATGGATATTCGTCGAGTGAGACGCTGCAGTGATGGGTGATCTTGATCGAGGTGATCATGTGACGGGCAGAGAAGGTGATCCTGCGACGCCAAGGCTCAAAGGCTTCGCGTAGGGCGCGAATGTCACAGAAAATGAAGGTCGTTTTCTGGTGAAAGATGGGTAGGATCTCTTGATAGGTGAATCGGCAGGCGAGAGGTAGTGCTGCTGAAATGATCTTCTTTGGTCCACGCGCCTGAGGAGGTGCGTCCCAGCGAGGACGCGTTATGGTTGTGATAGCTCCATCGTATAGTAGATTCCAGATCATCAGACGTATCTCGGTCGGTAGAGTGAGTAGTGTTGGTGCGCTACGTTTGTCTGTCTTGCGCTTCTTCACGGAGTAATCAAGATTGTCCTCGATCTTGCGCTTCATTGTGGTCAACTGCCAACGTGTGATGGTATGCTGCATCAATTAGCGACCAGTCAAGAGCGATGAAGACGAGGAAAGCATACCTTGACTACCACCTTACGCTTGGGTGGCGGTTGGATGTGCCACCAGAGTCCACATACGGTGAAGTAAATACACAAATTCAGAGTGCGGCTGCGAGCTGCTTACCATAATTTCACGTGACCAAGCGATCGCCCGTGCACATTTTGTGTGTTGACGCCGATACGCCCGTCTTAGACTATCACACTCTCACCACTTTCACAGGATCGTGAAGGCAGACCTGGCAGTGTTGCCCTCCTCTGCCAGCTCGTTCGTCAACTGAATGGTTCGCAATTCCAAGCTCGACTGATGTGTGGTCCTCCTTTGACCTTGGGCTCTTCGCCCTCAATCACCAGCAACGGGGAAGACACCGCTCGTGTCTGCGACTACCACCAGATGGCGACTCTATCGCAAGGTACGAGCGAGAGTCTCGCAAAACATCTAGTCCTCTAGCACCACAAGACTGACAATCGTGGCAGCCGTCGTCAGCGACACTCTTGAGCACCACCGTTCGGTCAGCCCGTTCGATCTGCCCCCAGAGATCCGCGCCACGATCTGGAAGGAACTATTCAGCTCTCAGACCTTTCGCATCGATGCCTACATTAAGAAAGACAACTTTCCTTTTTCTGCAAAGCTGGCGCTGGAGAAAGATGGTCCTGCTAAGCATGTTCTCGCCATTGCGATGCAGCAGCATGCCGATGTTGCCGAGATCCTCGCCAACCTCTACAGACACGCAAATTTGGTCTTCGAGTCTATCGACGCGCTGTGCTCCTTCGTGGAGAATACAGCACCGAAGCATTATAACATGATCAAATCCGTCTCTGTCGAAGTGGAATGGTCAACCGTTAGAGAGAAAGAATGGTACTACCTCGGGCGCTTTCTCGCGAGGTACACGGGTCTGACGGAGTTCAAAATGATCATGACACATTCGACATGTTGGTCTCGCCCACCCCTAGGCCATAGGGGAATGCAGTCCAATCCTAGGTTGAGACCGCATCATGCAAAATACTCTGCGTCCATAGTACACACATGTTGTATGGACATGAGAAAGGAGCAAGGCAACGAAAAGCCACTCAAGATGGTCGTTGTATTTCCTACAGCCCCAGAACAACCGTCGCACGAGTTTCTCAAAGCATGGTGGGTGAAGAGCATTACGAGTCCAGACTACCAGGTGGTTTTCAGCAAGGAGTGTTGGAAATGAAAGTCATTGCAATGTTACTACCAGGTGGAAGGGTACTAGCAGATTCGGGATGGTATAGTCGGGATCAGATTGATACAAGCTGGTGGTTTGGCAACATGGCAGGCATCGACTACCAGATAATTCGAGACCCTACGTATAGATTGCCAATTGATGACAAACCAGCTGGTAGTTCAAAGGCAAGACACTCGTGAGATGCCGGGAAATCCTTGACACAAATGGTAAGGTGAAATTCACGTTGGTAGTCGAGCAGCACGACACTGGTCAACTAACGAATGAGGTCTGGGCCGAACTGAGGTGAGAGTCATTCGTGGAGGACTGAACTGGTAGATTACTACTTTCATGGCACGAAGTAACCACCAGGAATTGTGTAACCCGATTTCATAGAATGCCGACAATTGGCAACTAAGCTGGCAGATCTCTTCGCGTCTACTGCAGGTGAATCGGCTTTCCGAAGAGTCTGACATCGATTTCCTTCTCCCCGAAAGCTGGGCGGCCGGCAACGATCTCATAACCGTGGTGGGTCTTCTGTTCTTCGATCCACTTCTCGCCAGCTTCCTTGTGCGTTCCATCCCAGAACTCCGCGATCATCAGGACAGTCATGCGCGCGTTCTGCAATGCCCTTGGTCCGTGGTGTAGAACAGCCTCGGCCTTTTTCTTGACCATCACTTCCTGAACTGGCTTGAGGTCATGCAGGTACTGCGAGCACACATAAAGCGCGTCGAACATGATGACGGGCAAGCTGATCTCAACGTTGGCGAGGGCTGGAAACTTGTCGAGGACGGTAGCCAACCCGTTGACGAGGGCGCGAAACTGTTCGATGCTGTACCAGAACCATTCTTGAGCACCGATCGACAAGGTGGTGATTTGCATGAGCTGGTCATCCGGGACTGTATAGCCGAGCGTGAGAAAAGTCTTGATGGTGGTGAACTCGAAGGTGGCGCGCGCGTAAAGAAGCGGTAGTACTTCCTCGTAAATGGCACGGCATGTCATGATGCAGCCGGTGACATTTTTGGAAGCCGGCTTTCCCTCGAACTTGAGTAGCTTGAGACGATTGCGCCCTTTCGCCACGAGGCTGATGGTGTCTTGGACGACGAATGCCCATATCATGAATCTCACCTCGAGGGGCAGCCCGAATAGTGTGATTTTGACCTCATTTTGTTCGGTGGCGATGAATGTCTTTGCTATACGATCTTTCATGCCCTTCGTAATGGCTTTGCCAAAGAATCTCTTGCGCAAACCCATGGTGGTGGTCTACTTTTGGTAGAGCAGCGTTGGTGTGAGAATTTGTGTGGTGAGAGGCTTAGACGCGGAGGATATTGCGAAATCGAGCTGTTTATTTTGCTGTGAACGCGGCAAATCACGTGTCGGTCATGGTAGTCCCGAGCTGCACGCACACTCGATTTTGCCTATCAGCTCTCCGTACCAGCCACCCACCCTGCATACACAATTGTCACGCCAAAGCTGCACTCTTGTCTGCAGTTAACAGCACGTAGGTGAACCATCCCTTCTCTCGCAAACGGTGCTGGCAGTCAACCGCGGGGACGTTGTAGACTCATACATGTCTTGGCTAGAGGCCGCGACAAGCTCAAGCAAGAATCGTAGTCCCAACGATCTTCAAGACTGCCACCTTTCCAGTAGCTGTCCCATCACTGGCTGTGATAGGTCTGGTACTTGCCAGGATCTCAAATGGCGTGACTACGAGACTGCAACGGGCCGTGTCGTCGTGGACGATGACCAGTCTGGTAGTTCACTTGGCTTAGAGGCTGTCAGACTACCACCATCTGAGCGGGCGATTGAGATTTGTAAAGGGAACCAGGTAGTCCAGAGCTGACATCCTCTAGAAAAGTACCACACCCGACATCACTTCTCGCCTGGTAGTCATGCCGTCCCTCGCAGAGATGCAGCTGGAGAACGTCAAGCGCCTGTACGACCTTTACAAGAGCAACAGCGCGGTCAGAGTCGAGACGAACAGGCTCATCGCAGAGATATGCGGCACCCCCCAGACTACTCACTTCCTCGAATATACGATCGACGAGCGCTCATACGAGCTACAGCAGGCTATGAAACGCGTGGTGCCAGCGTGGTTTGCACCCGTCAAGCAGACCTGCAAGCTCCTCAACCTTCCTCTCGAGATACGTCGGCTGATCTGGACATCTCTATTCAAAGACCTCGAATATAACATCGTCCTGCCTACTACAAGAGGCGATGACGACAGCTGGTACAGCATTGCAGGCGCGGGTCAGCTCGCCATGGTCCTCACCTGCCAAGAGGCGTGCGTAGAGGTGATGCCAATCCTCTACAAAGAGGTGGTGTTTCGCGCGGACTCGGACGCGCTGTCTGGCTGGCAAGCTACCGCGGCGGCGAAGACCCTGGAGAAGATCACCAGGCTCAGTATAAGATTCCGGGAGGATCGTACGAACGACCTGATCATCCGGTACGTGGTCAGAGGGCACCAGGCCTCGATCAAGGCGCTCCCAAACCTGAAGTCGCTGGAGTTCTCGCTGGGGGTGCTGGTGACCCCACGTGGTATACCAGTGGAGCAGAGCCTGCGGGGCCTGCTGGACGAGATCAGCAAGAGCCACCGCGAGATGGCAGTGGGCAGGCAGGGGAAGAGTTTGGCGGTATGCTTGCAATACCGCAAGCCAGCGACAGCAGGAGAGGAGGATGAGGCGTGGAAGAAGAGGCTGACCTCGAGATACAGCTTCCCCGTACACCTGGAAGCTGTAGAGGAGCAATCGTAGTGGTAACGAGGGTGGCAAGGGGGCCGGCATGTACGATAGTAGTTTGTTCAGTAGTCAAAAGGGAGGTTCGTGTGTTTTCCGCTATGTCATCTCTCCTGGCAAATTGTGCAGTGACATACATGCAAGACTCCACAGTGTCTACCACGGCAGGCGGTATCGTGCCTGGAGAGGTAGTCATCGAAATCAAGATCGCGGTCAATTAAGCAGTAGAGCCGACGCTCAGTCAGGTGGAGTCCGCAATGGCCTTCTTTGGGGCTGGGTGCCTGGCAATCCCAGAGGAATATCGCTTCACTACCTGCAGAGCAATTCCACTGATCCATGAAAGGTACTTCCCAGGGCCATCAAAGTGGCCATCCACCTGGCACAAGCGAACGTGCATATGGTAGTTGCGTGCTTGTGTTGAATGGTACGTCGGGTCATGCATTTAGCAGGCGTTCAACGCGGGTCACGATAAGAAGGCTGGTAGACACGTGCATTGCACCCCCTGATAGCCTGATAGTATCGCAAAGTAGGGACCGATCACTATGCAGCCTAACGAGCATGGGCCGAAGTCTTCCCACATACGGGCCTGGTACTCAAATTTGGTCATGATGCGAATACATCCAGAAACCGCGATGGAGATCGCTCTCAGACTTTGGACCGTGATCAATACTGCCAGCTCAGCACATTACAGATGGACTATCGTGCAGGTGCTCGCGGTAGTTCGGCGTGGTGGTGGTCGACACGTGAAGCGGATGCTTGGCACAAAGCTATATTGAGTGACGGCTTTGTCCAAAATCTGCCCAAGGTTCAACATCCCCCTTTCACGAAAACACTTCGTTGTTACAAAGAACGAGCAGATCTTCGTAACCATCAGGCCGCTCTATGATCGTTGGCCGTGAAGTCCACGCAGCACGTCGATCAATGCAGCACCGAAGCACCGAGCAAGTGACACTGAGGTCTAGCCACATCTGTCGATGCTTTGTGGCATCAAACATACTCAGCTTCAAACAAAGGAACTGAGCAGGCGCGACGACGAGATGACACGGCTGGGCTGACGGCAACCTATGAGAAGAGCGAGGGATATGCTCAGAGCCATCTGAGCTGATCTACGCCGCAGTAACACGCTGCGGGTCGACTCGGAGATCTGCTGCTTACGACGGCAGAGACAAGATGGGCATCCAGGGACGTCGCGCTCGAATCCGCGTGGAAGTTCTACGCTTACCGGCACCCCCGAAATCTTGCAAGCGTCATCGGGGAGAGACCGTCGCGAGAGGATTTGATGACAGGATCCTCGTACTTGAGACCTAGTGAAACACCGAGTCTCGTTATGTCCTAGAAGAAGACAAGCTTTCTCCAGTCGCGTCCGAGGTCTCTCAGGTTTTTGAGCCGCGCGCCGAAAAGAAGATGGGCCATTTCGCCTAGCAAGGCCGAAAGACATCAACGACTGGAGATACATTGCAATTGTCTCGTGCCGAGTCGATTCGCCGCCCCGAAAAGCGTCAGTCCTTGCGGACAACCGCATCAATCCTGGACATGCTGTGAAAGGTTCTGGCCTCCTTGATACCGGCATTGGAGACTCAACAAGGACAAAGTAGGGGTTGGAACCAGTGACACATGGGACCATCCTCGATCATAAATTCCGACTTGCGGCCAGTCTTGCCTAACGGCCCGTCTTGCCTCAATGGCATTGGAGGTGAGGTCGCCGTCAGGTGCAGAAATGATCAGCTAGTAAGGGTGATACTCCCCGAGAGATGCGGAGAACAAGAGCCGGTTTACAGAATCACACTTTGTACACGATGCTCATGTCTCGAGGTTGCGTCACGTCCGGTCTCAGGAGGCAGGACGTTCCAGGACCTCTCGACCAACAGCACCGTAGCGTTCGGTTATAACAAGGCCATTTGGTTGAGCCTTGAAGCTATCTTCCTTTCTTGAGTCTCAGATGGGACGCCCAACCTGTGGCCAGGTCTCGAATGTCGGCAGTATGGGGACGAGTGCTTCTTAGGCGAGGGCGTGCATTGTGCTCATCCTGGAGAGGCCGATGCGTTGGGCATGGTTGATCGACTGCGACGCCAAACATTTCGATACGAAGTACCTTGATCCTGCGGTAGCTAACGCTTTTCCCAGGTTGATCCACATCGGCATGGATGGATGTCTTGACAGCAGGTCATGCGGTCCCCAGCCTCGAGAAGGGGTAGCACGAAGTTCAGGAGTTGTGCGCTATACTATCGTACAGGCAGATTCGAGCTGGAACGTTCGTTCCTCTTGCACATCTGGATTGTCGAGCGTCTTGGTCGAATCCGGTTCTCTGTCATGTCGTGGCATGTTCCACTGCAGAGCAACCTCTGCACGCAAGTGGTCTTGAAAGCTTGATCCTGGCCTGTCGTCGCGGTCTCATTGTCAAGTATGGGATCGGGGCGCTAGCCTGGTGCCTTCGCTGGGTGCACGATCCTCGCTCTTTTCCTACTTGCGGAAGAGCCTCTGTTGTGGTGGAGACCATGCTCCCAGCACGACAGGATGCTCGGACTTCTGCTTCGTACCTTCACGGCGAGAACCATGCTTGCAGTCTTTGTCGTTGGTTATGCTTGCCAGAGTGGTGTACCAGCTCGGATGGCATAACGCTTCAAGATGCTGGATGCTCAGGCAATCGGCTTGCGTCCGTCGTGGGATGTTTTCTGTCCTGCTCTTGTTTCTTCTTGAACGTGGCTTTTGCGTTCTTCGATCAAGTAGACTTCAAGATCATTACAACTCCAAGCTATGACGGTAATGAGACCTCGTGCTCGTCATGGAATAATTTGGATCAGGGAGAAGCTGTCATAGTTGTGGGTTGCTCGTGAAGCAGTCGAGGCCGGCCGCCTGCGGCTCCCCCTCTGGAGCAGGCGTACTCGCTGCGTAGCCTTATCCAATATAGCACCATGATGGCGGAAGAGACCTAGGATGCTACTGCAGAACCTGGAAAGTCGTGACGCTCGAGTTGTGGCATGAAAGGTCGAGGTTGCGGACGAGACATTCCTGAATTTCGGGCTTCGCGATTTCGGGACAAAGCAATTTCACCCACCACGACTGCTTCCTCCTTTGTGCAACGCACGCCTAGGTGCATCCAATTAGACATGGCGCAATTCAATCCCGAATCTGGGCAACAAATATCCATGTAAGGGACACAAGGACAGTGAAGGGGACATTGCTCTGGTCATCAAGGGCCGACATTCACTCAGGTCACTACATGATCAAGCAGCATTGATATTAGGAAGTCTGCTTGAGCTACGGACCAGGTTCAAGGTATACTGCGAGGACAAAGACCTTCTCAACTTGGAACAATCCGATAATGGGAGTCCCCATGCCAAAGCTTCTTCAATCCAGCCGAGATGGACCGCGCTGGATCGGTATCACGCAAACACCTCAGCCCTAGATCTCCCTCGGCTTGTAGTCATGACTTCTTGCACAGTTCTCTATATACACATACAGCCAGCGAGGAAATCGCGCCAAGCGGATAGCCTCTAGCAAGTGCTTCATCTCTTGCTCTGCTGGGCTCTCCATTCCAGAGAGGACATCAGCATTGCAGTCTCTAAGGTACATTCCCATCTTATCCTTCGGGCTATTCTGATCGCAGTCGTCGTCCTGCTCGCGGACTAGTATAACACGCCCTTCGTGCTTGGTACCTCGCCCTCTCTTCCCTTGACCCTACTTGTCGCCATCCTTGTCGCTACAGCCAGCGCCTTGAAAGCGCTCTCCGCCCTGTGATGGTCGTTGTCTCCCCTGATGCAGTCCACATGCATAGTCACACCCGCACCCTGGCTGAAGCTCTGCAAGCAATGTGGAATCATCTCGCAGCTGAGATCGCCCAGCTTCTCCCTCTTGAGTCCAAGTTGCGCCACGCAGAAGGGCCTGTTGCTGATATCCACCACCGCCCTACTCAGTGCCTCATCCAACGGAGCATAGGCGTACCCGAATCTTGCGATGCCAGCTGTTGAGCCGAGCGCGGTCTTGAACGCTTGTCCTAGAGCGATGAATGTGTCCTCTGCAGAGTGGTGGTCGTCGATGTGCAAATCGCCCTTGCAGACGAGTTGTAGAGACCAGCCAGAGTGCTTCGCCAAAGCATGGAGCATGTGGTCGAGGAAGCCAATGCCTGTATCTATTGAGATTGACTGCGATGCAGAGGACTGAGAGGCATGAGATTTGGTGCCATTGGTATCCTCTTTGGAATCGAGAGAGGGGAGTGGGGCAAGAGCACCTCCATCAAGGTTGAGGGAAAGCACGATTTTGGTCTCGTTGGTAATACGCTGGATAGTGGTGGTTCGAGCTGGGAGGCTGGCCATTTTGTAGGGACCTAGATTGGCAATTCGATATGAACGATATTGAAAGTGTTTCCAAGGACTTGAGGATACAAGGTCTGATTGAACAGTGACTCGGGATCAACTTTCTCGAAGTCTGTGCTCGAGCCCTGCAGATCTGCAGACGAGGACAATGCGGAGCAGATCCGCGATAAGATTATAGCAAGATTTTTGCTGGCTTCTTCATCGGCGGCAGCAATCAGAGCGCTATTCCAAGAAACTTTGCTGAAGAATCACAAGACTCGTTGCGATGTCAGATACCGAGATGAGGGATGCCACTGCCGGCGCAGAAGAGACTCCTTCTGTAGCCGAGCGCCCGGCTGAGAAGAATAGAATCAGAGTGGTGAGCACGAACACTGTAAGAGATCAAAATCAACAGACAGGCTAACTGAAATCAGCTTCCGGGATCAACAGAGACGGCAGCGTCCTTTGAGTTCGAGAAGGAAGATCACACTTTGGGCAATGCCCTACGATACATCATCATGAAGAAGTACGGCTTCGCAAGGTAGTTATACTGAACATGCTCTGACATCTTGCCAGTCCCGACGTAGAATTCTGCGGCTACTCGATACCACATCCAAGTGAGGAGCGAATGAACTTGAGAATCCAGACCTGGGGTAGGACAAGCGGACACTCCACAGAAGTGGCAATACTGACTGTAAGCAGATGAAGTCAGTGTGTATGACGTGCTCGAAAAGGGCCTCCAGGACCTTGCCGATCTATGTGACGTGGTTATAGACAAGTTCACAATATCCAGAGATCAGTATAATGCTGCCAACCCGAGAGTGGAAGCTACGGCATAGGGATGGCGGGCGTTGCCAGCCCTGAGGAGGCGGCGGCGCGGGCGTTGATGGTCTTTTTGCATTTTCAGGCGTAGTCTAGAGTCTGTACACGATACCCTAGTTCCTTCCCTATAGGACTGATTAGCTCCATTCCAGCAGTTGGACTTGCAAAATGACATACCTCCAAAAAACCTTGGATAAAGTTCCTCGGTAACCGTGACTTCGGATCTTCCTCTGCTCTGAAGTACTTGAGCACATGTGTGAGTTGCTTCCAGTAGTTCATCGTCTCCTAGGGCCATATCAGTATTACTGCGCGACAGCCTAACTTGCTCAGCAGCGTCGATCGCCTATCGTACCTGGTATTCTTGGTGCGAGTTGAATATAAGGACATCGATGGTCTTGAGCTGTTGAACATGTCGATGTCTCTCGAATTCTTGTCGCATCTTGGTGCGAATGGCGGATACCGGAAGGTCGAGGGAGTACATCTGCTGGATTTCTGGCGCCTTCGATATCTTAGCCATTCATTCCCCTTGCCTTTCTCTTTCGATGGTGCCATAGCGGCACTTCCAAGATCCCTGACTATCCACGTACCGCTCTGACCCAGTCTCTGTATGAACTCAAGACTCTCTTGCTTGCATCTTGCCAATTGACCGCTGCCCAAACGTCAGCCAGACGCTTCACCCAATGCTTGCACTAGAGACTCACACGAGCGCGTTCGCTGCGCCAAATATGTTGGATTGATCATAGTGCCGGGTTTGACAGGTCGATCACCTGGTAAACAACCAGCAGCCATTGCGAAGTGATGTTGAAGCGGAATCAAAGTCTTGGCACTTCCGACGCCGACGGTGAAGATTCATCCCGCCTTCTCTCAGCACTCTTCCTCCAGCCGGGGACCCTGTTCAACAATTGAATCTCTGCTCCGAAGCAGGTCACTCAGTCTGTCCACGACTGGATCGCCATCATGCCCGCCATCCGCTCGGCTCGCAATCGCAAGCCGCCGCCAGAAGGCTTTGACGACATCGAAGACACACTCCTGGAGTTCGCCAACAAGATGAAGGACGCCGAGAACGCGTCGCATGAGGGCAAGAAGAAGCATGAGACAGTCTGGCCAGTCTTTCAAATCACACATCAGCGTAGGTGAACACTGCAGCACTTTTTGCTCAAGCAAGCATTTTATTCTGCGTCGGAGAGAAAGACGAACGAGTACGGTCGGTCTTTAGAGGGGGATCCCTGAGGTCTGTCCATAGCTTTCTTGACTTCTTTCGAATTCGCAGACCACTCAACATCCGGCGAGCTTTTCCTGACACTTTTGGCAGGCTCACGATACATCTACGATCTGTACTACGAGAAGGAAGCTATCTCGAGACAGCTGTATGACTGGCTTCTGAAGAACGGATACGCCGATGCCAACTTGATCGCCAAGTGGAAGAAACAAGGGTACGAGAAGCTGTGCTGTCTGAGGTGCATCCAGACCAAGGAGACAAACTTCAACTCGACGTGTATATGCAGGGTGCCGAAGAAGCAGATGAAGGAGGAACAGAACATACAGTGCGTCAGCTGCGGCTGTAGAGGCTGTGCAAGCTCGGATTGAGGAGGAGCCTGCTCGATTGATCAAGAACGAGAAAGACCTCCACGCATAATCTCACGCACGGACTTGTGCTCAAGCTCGCGCTACGAACCACGGCGGTGATGCTTTCTGGATGGAACGGGAGAGCGACACATGGAAGACAGAGTCATTGTATGATACCCACGAAGTGATCGGTTGCGACAGGCTTGGGCGTAGGTTATAGCTCAGTCACACTCGAAGATGAGCGGAAGGCATCGCATTACAGTAGCCCTCCTTCCCAGTACACTATGCATGTGACAGTCATCGCCCTGCTTCTCCTTCAATCTGGAATAATCCTCGATCTAGCATTTTACCAGAGTTCCATTCACCTGTCGCAGGTAACTCAGCCTGATACACGAATTAATAATTCGTACGTCCGTGTTCGCCATGACTACGAATATCGAAACCTCGTTCGACTTGGTCCGGGCTATGCAGGTGCACGAGTGCATGATAACACGAGGACATCGCGTTCGCTTCGATGGAGTGGTCGCGGAGAATGAGCGTATCGACAGTATCACAGACAAGTACTCCCGTGGAGGCCCAATGTCCCTTCTATCTTCCGGAAGCAGGAGATCTTGACTACCTTTCCGATGTGGAGCTGGACTTTTTGTAGACATGACAACGGCAAATAGATCTCTGCATCTGATGAAGGAGGATCCAGATGTGAAGACCCCTTCTCACGTTGTTGAGGAGGGCTGCGTACGATCGTGGCTTAAGCTCATAGAAGGATACTAATCCAAGGGAGTCCAGCTTTTTGCACCGAATGGACTCTGTGGACGGCTTAGTCGATCGATCGCGATCTATACTTGACTCTTCACCACAAGTCTAGCACCATATCGCTGCTCAAGGTCCTAGTGAGCAAATCTAAAATCCAACCTCTTGTTTCCCTCGTCCTTTGTCGTCTCCCTATACATCCCCCTCTCCTCCTCCGTCATCCCCTCCCAGATCCTCTCCTTCTGCTTATTTCGCCAGATATAATACCCTTTCGTCGCCACAAACATGACCAACGCCAACACATTAATACCGATCAAAACCCCGTTTCCCCGATGATAGAGCGGCTTATCATCCGTCCGGTAGATGTTAGTACTCACCACATTCCCCACCTGCACCATCATGTTGTACACCGCAGCACTGACACTGCGTGTCCTCACGCTGCCGGAGTTGCGACTCGCCCATGCCACCACTATCGCGTGACAATAGGGGTAGCTGAGCAGGACGGTGACGAGGGCGTAGGTGACCCATGCGTTCTGCATGACGCCAGGCCAGAAGCGGAGGGCGAGCAGGCACGGGAGAGTCCAGATGTCTTGGATCATGGCTATGAGGGAGCGCTCGTTGAGGTGTTCCGAGAGGCGGGTGAGGAGGAGGAGGGTGCAGATCCCGATGGCGGTGGAGGGGATGACGAGGAGGTTGGTGGTGAACTGGGGAATGGTCAGTCGGATGGAGCAGGTGTGAGGGAAGAGAACGTACGGAGTTGAAACCGACCTGGCGCAGGATGAGGGTTATGTATGCTGCTGGTGGGTTCATGGGGATGAAGATGATGACACCCATTGCGTAAATCTGGTGATTGTTAGCGGTGAGGTGGGTGTGATGAGCAACAGACGTACCGGCCATAGGTCGTAATCCGCAAGGGCCTTCCACAGTCGGAGCGGCGTGATTGCCATACGGTTATGCATATCTCCTTTCGAGGGGTCATCGCGGAGCACTCTGTTGACCACGATGCCGACTTCTCGGTCGGTGAACCAGCCATTTGGTCGGAACCAGGCCTTGGTCTGGACCGCAGACGCGGGCATCAGAAAGAAAGAAGCAAAGCCAATGAGGAGAGTCAGGAGTCCTTCGATCAGGAACAGCCATGGCCAACCTGCGAGGTCGCCGATGCCATCCATGTGGAGGAGAGCAAATGCGAGCAAGGACGTGATTATGCCCGTTACGCTTGTGGCTGTCCAGAAGAAGCTTAGTCGAATAGGTAGCTCACGGCTAGTATAGAAATAAGAAAGCCATAGCACCAGATCCGGGATGAACCCCCCCTCAAGAATGCCCAGGAGTGACCTCGTAGCATAATAGCTATTGACGCCAGTGAGAGCAGCTTGACTGGCAGCCACGATCGACCACATGACCATCTGAATAGGTATCCATCGATCGGGACCAAGCTTCTTCGATACCAACTGTGAGGGTACTTCCGCTAGCAAGGACGAAATGTAGAACATGGTCCGACCATAGTTGTATTGGTTGGTTGAGAGGTTTAGCTGGTCTAGCATGTTGTCGGATATTGCTTGAGTGAGGTTGCCGCGGTCTACCTGAAGTGCGAAGAACATGATGCATGCCCAAGTGCAGACATGCCAATCTAGTCTCCTGACTATCTTCTTCTCTTCTTGCTGCGTCCATACCAGCTGCGGGTCGAATACATGTCGACACTCGTATTGTGCGTCCTCGTACAGCTGGCGGTAGTGTGCTGCTACTTTGGCGTCTAGGAATGGATTGACTGCGAGGGCGCCCTCGGTGGGTAGGCTATCTGTTGAGGACCCGCTGACCTTGAACAAGTCTTTGTTCTCCTGACTTGCTCCTTTCATCGGAGCAAGAGAGCTTGTAATGGTCATCTTATCGGCTGAAATACAGAGGGAAAAATCAACGCTGTGCGGACGAAAGAGACCTACGTTGTGCACTATTTCACGTCACCCAGACCATACTTTCGATTTGCAGCTACTGCAGTCAGTGGACATGCTTCGGATGTTCGCTGCCGTATCCGTCTACAGACTATACTGAAGATGGCAGCACATAAGCATCACAAGCAATCAGAAGCTCTTTCCTGCCAAGCACGCCATCCTCATGCCACTGACGAACCCAGACAGGGACATCTATGATTTGCTGGAAACGACTGTGTGTGTCGATAGATGTAATGGCGTGGGATTACCATCTTGAGGAGTAGATCATCTCGAGAGCGGGTGACAGCGAACATACTGCGTCTCTCCAGTGTTGAAGTTGGGATGACGGACGGGCACGCCGTCGGAGCCAAGATGGCGTGCTCAATGCAAATCCGCCAGTCTATGTTGGGATTATTTGTACATGCCACCGGCCTTCTCGTGCCAATTGATTGTGGGCATGTACATGAGTAAGTCGGAAGAACAGAACTAGGAGCGAAAGGAAAGACGAGAGAACAGTCGGAAAAGGGCTTGGGAAAAAAGGTTGGAGCAAGCAAGTCAAGCTTTTCTCCTTCTTGGATGTCTGCTTCCTTCTTTCATTACACTCTCGGAGCATATTGTCAGTGTCCGGACTGGATCGTGTTCAGCAGATCGATGAGGAAAGTCGCTCATTGGTTTTGACGGCGTGGCCTGATCTACTGTTTACCCTTCGTCCCATCCTATTCGACCTGTTCCCAAGCCCCTCTGCGTCCTTGTTTCCTTTCTCCCTCATCATCTGGCATCGTACCCTGCATCGGACTTCTTGTCGACCGGACTATCATCTCCCTGAGCACTTTCAACGTCTGAAATGGTCAATCAACGTCAACGTGTCCAGTAAGCGCTGTCCTCACGAGCCATTTCTGGTACCTCTCGGGCCACTTCTGGAGCTTGGTCGGGGTGGATGATGGTACTGTTGGAGCGAATGGTGCTGGTGGTACGCTGGACATGTCTGCTACTGGTCAGCTTGTTCTCCTTTCCACTGTCTTGACACTGTAGCTTACCCAAGCTGATGGTGCAGCCCCTCGATGCGCGAGTTGAGTTCCATCTCCCTCTCCTTATGTTCTCCGTACTCAAGGTACGTCAAGTATCCTTCAGTGTTCTTGATGTCCTGGATCTCCTCGCCGTATTTCTTGACGGTCGCGGTGACATTCTCCACCAGTGCTTCAACCTCATGCCTGGTCGAGCGAATGATCTGCTCGCGGGCGCTGATCTGCAGCTCAACCTGATCGGTAATGGCGACTCTGTTGTTGATTTCTGCGACCTCGGCCAATAGAGTCTCGAGCTCGAGCTGACGCTGCGCCTTTATTGGAATATCAAAGGTCTTCATCTCTTCGCCTGTAGCAGCAGCGTCAGCTTTACTTTTGTTCTTGGACTTGAAGCAGCCCATGTTGTCGTCAATGCAGCAGGGATGGCAGCGATAGTGGTTAGATGAGATCTAGCAGTATCGGGATGTGAGTGAGATGAAAAGTTTGAATCACAGCTGTTGACGTGGCGAAACATAGGATGGTCATGGCGTCTTTCACATGCCAAACTCATAGGCGAGTCATTAGCAGGATATGAGGTAAGGTTGGTTGCATGCAACTTAATCTCCATTCTCTCACGATGCTGCTGAGAAGCCATCTAGATATTGCACCTATTACTCACATTCTGGCGGAGGATCCCTTGCAACACACATATCACTGTGTCCACCCTGCACGGCCGGCGCCCTAAGTCTTGCCTGTCACAACGAAGTAACGGACTTGCTTGGAAATGGAAGTACACATACTGGGAATTAGCCTATGGCCTAGTTCAGCAAGAGTCCCAGCCCTGCGGTCGTACTCTGCCTCTACTAGAGCTACGACTTCGACCCATCGCCATCAACATCTCGAGCCCCTCAAACTATCATGTGGTATCTATCACCGTCTTGAACATCTCAAAGTCGTCGTGCCATTCTCCAAAAAGCTCCAAAAGGTCCCTGCAGTGCTCAAACTGTTTCGCACCCCAGCAAGACGCCGACATTTCCGATATCAGCCATCTCATCGTCCGCTGTTGCTCAGTCATGCTCCTCAGGGAGGCTCTGGTGCTGCTCAATTCTGCTTGCTGTCCGCTGAGTACCTTTTCACGACGCTTGACCTGTACCAGCAAGCGCCTGGCCTCTTCGGCTTCATCAAGCGTGGTGTTGGCTTCGTCATGAAGTCG
The DNA here is from genome assembly GCA_033846785.1 of Elsinoe necatrix. Lineage (NCBI taxonomy): Eukaryota > Fungi > Ascomycota > Dothideomycetes > Myriangiales > Elsinoaceae > Elsinoe > Elsinoe necatrix. The sequence goes on from JANZYI010000008.1 coordinate 1,318,450, forward strand.
TCTGTCTTGTTCCAGGCTTCGTTCATTCCTTTTCATGTCCTCCACTATCTCATCGTGGTGTTTGCGTGCTAAGTCGTATTGTATGGCGCTGATCTCCACCACACGACGGAGAGCTAACAGTCCTTCATGGGTGAGACTATGTGACTGTATCATGTCCTTTAAGAGCTTCGTCTTATGCAGGTGGCTCTCCCGCTCAAGTTTATTGGAGATGGTTGTAGTCCAGTTGTAAAAGTTGTTACGTTTGTCGAGCTCGATGTTTTTGTTTGTATCGGACGGCTCACCCATCTTACGAGAAGTGGTGATGCTGATGGAGTCAATATGGTGAGACGATTACGCTGTGAAATATATATATCCTCAGGGGTGGAAAAGCAAGGAGTCACATTAGCAAAGAGCGGTATACTTTCATGTAAGTTTTCTCTCTCTGCCGCAATAATCAGTTCTTCTGACAGAAAGTAAAGCCTTTAGCACGTGCGGCCATCTCGCAGGTGAGCCATCGCCGCAAGAAGCAATTCATCAATGCTGTTTGAATTGCTTGATTGGGCTGTGTGTTGGTGACTCTCATGCGTTGAACTTTGATATAGACGCAGAGTTCAAAGGTCGGCATGAGAGAAGGACATCGAAAGGGATGGAGCGACCTTTGCTAAGCTAATATTAGTGACTCAACTCGACTGTGACCAAGTATGGATGACATACTCGATCGACACCAACTCTCTCAAAACCCTCAGCAATTGATCCGCACAAGATCCCCGCAGCGTACTCTCCGACTGAGTCGCATCATGGGATATTCAAATCGAACGAGAGCCGCCTCTCCAGTAGAATGATCACTTGAACCCTCGGAATACTTCACCTACCACCTTTCCACTTCCATCAAACCTCACGCCCTCCTCCCTAAGCATATCTCTCTTCTTCTTCGCATGCTTTCCATCATCTCCCCATCCGCCACCAAAGCCGCCAATTTTGCCACCAGTAGCCAGGACTCTGTGACATGGTACTACCGGAGCAAATGGATTGTTCCGCATAGCATTACCCACGGCTCGAGCACAGGTCTTGTGCGATGTCCCAGAAATGTGATCCGACATGGCTTGGTAGGTGGTATATTTTCCTCTCGGGACCTGGCAGAGGACAGTGAGGACCTCCTTCCGGAAAGATGTGAGATTGCTATTCCTGATGAGCTCCAGTGGCTCGCCATCAGGATACTCCTCGTCCGTGATTGGGTTGCGGCGGCGTTTGGCTGAAGCTGACTCCCCTTTTGGCTTCTCCTTCGACTCCCTCGACTCTTCCGACGAAGCGGGCTCTTCTGACTTTGGCGATGGCAGGAAATAAGACGATACCTTGCCCTCCTGCTTGACCTTCTTCGACTCCTGCCGCTCTTTCCCTGATTTCTTCGTTGCTTCCTCGACAGCCTTCCTCTTTTTCCCCTTCGGCCCCTGCCCACCCTCTTTCTTGACAGTCCCCTCGCTCCCCTCAGTCCCCTGCTTCTTCACCTCCTCCCCGTCTTCCTTCCCCTTCCCACCAGCTTTCGACCTCTTCCCTCTACACTCCAAACTCCGCTCATCCATCTCCACCAGATCCACCGTCCCTCTGGCAATCTGCTCTCCAAACGCAATCGCCTCCTTCAACTGTCCTTCGGTCATGTTCCTATAAGCCGGTCCCTTGATGACCTGATTCCACGGCTTGTCCTTACCAATGACATTGTCCAGGATGATGCGCGCGAAGCAGTGGTCCAGTACCACGGGCCATTTGGGTTGCGCCGGGTCCCTGGCTTTGGCCAGGCCGGGGAGGCGGGATTTGTAGAGATGGTTCCATTGATCTTGGAGGGCGAACAGGGACATGATTTCTCTTGTGCGGTGCGGGAGGGACGGATGGAATGGTATATAAATTGGGTCTTTGAGGAGGAAGTGAAGAGCCTCGAGTGGTGTTGGGGGGGAAGTGGAGGAACGAACGTGGAGGCCGGGTGTTGTGCATAAACTAGACTGGCAAGGCACATACGCTGTCTAGAAAGTGCTCAGACTAGCATTGTGCGCGAGAACTCTCCATGAATCACGTTCAAGGCGTTGATGTTGATATGGAAAGTCGCGTTCGTTGCTCTCAAACTGACAAATCGCGAGGTGAAGTTGAAACGCGGGCGGATGGACGTCATGTCTCACGCCACCACGGGGGACACGTCAAGTATCACTTCATCCAGATCCGCAAGAACTCGAGCACAGAATCATGCATTATGCAGCACATGTGAAAGCGGAAGAACAATGACTTTGGGTGCGAGCAAAGCTCAAGCACAATCAAATTTCACATAGATGTCTACGGAGAAAAGAACGGTAGCCCCGTGGCTCTCCTGAAGTAGCATTCAAGCGCATGCCCTGCAAAATCCCATCTCTTTATATCAGGACGATCAAGCAGCAGCAGCCACAGTCTGGGCGGTTTCGATCCTCTCCTTGTCCAAGATCGTCTCGAGAACGTTGAGCGGGTTGCCTGTCTTCATCTCCCTGACTACATCCTCCAGACCCAGCTGCTCATCAGTCCACAAGGGCTCAACCTTGTCCTTGCCCTGCTCGCCTACACCAATGAAGCCTCCCTCGGCGGCCCAGTCACTGGTGCGCTTGATATCGAGCTGCTTCCAAACACTGTCGAGTGCCTGGACGAGGTGCTCGCGGTACTCCTTGAGGTGGCCTGGGGTCGGTGTAATACGGAGGCGTTCTTGGCCAACGGGTACAGTCGGGTAGTTGATAGCCTGAACATAGATGCCGTGATCTTCCAGGAGCAAGTCGGAAGCCTTCTTGGCGACTTCGGCATTGCCAACCAGAACAGGGATGATGTGTGACGGATTCGGTATGACCGGGATGTCGAGAGTGTTCAGCTGCTCCTTTACAGCACGAGTGTGCAACTGCTGGAGTCGGCGATCGCCTTGGTACTCCATTTGGTATTCGATAGCTGTCTTTGCACCTGCCATTGTGGCGGGTGGCAAGGATGTGGTAAAGATGAAGCCGGGTGCCAGAGAGCGAATGGTGTCTACCATCTTGGCAGAGCCTGCAATGTAACCGCCGACACAGCCGTAGGCCTTGCCGAGAGTACCAGTGATAATGTCGATTCTGTCCATGACGGTGCCCTTCGGTCGACCCTCCTTGTGCGCTTCGTAGTCCAGGTGCTCAGCAACACCTGCACCCTTTGGTCCGTACATGCCGACAGCATGGACTTCATCGAGAAAGGTGATCGCGCCATACTTGTCAGCCAGATCGCAGATCTCTTCGATCGGTCCAATAGAGCCACACATGCTGTATACACTCTCGAACGCGATGATCTTCGGAACGTCGGATGGCAATGATGCCAATTTCGCTTCAAGATCGGCGACGTCGTTGTGCTTGAAAACCATCTTCTTTGCTCCCGAATGACGAATACCCTGAATCATCGACGCATGGTTCATGCTGTCGGAGAGGATCACGCAGTTGGGGAATTTGCTGCCCAGGGTCGCCAGAGTCGCGTCGTTCGCAACGTAGCACGAAGAGAAGACCAGTGCGGCTTCCTTCGCGTGGAGGTCAGCGATCGTCTTCTCTAGCCCGACGGCGTGCTGGTTATGTCCAGAAATGTTTCTGGTTCCACCTGCACCTGCCCCGTACTTGTTCAGTGTCTCGTGCATCCTGTTCAAGACGTGCGGGTTGCGACCCATTCCCAGATAGTCGTTAGAGCACCAAACGGTTACGCGCTCTTCCGTGTTGTGCATGTGCGCGCGTGGAAACTCCTCGGCCAATCGATTGATGTTGTTAAAGTAGCGATAAGACTTGTCCTTGTGCTTCTTGTCGAGCTCATTCTGGTAGAAACCATTGTAGTCGAATTTCGGGGTCTTGGGAGGCTCAGGAGGGCTCGATGTAGCGACACGGCGGGACGAGTCCCGGTTGGCCACCACTGGTGATTGGTGAGCAGCAGGGAATGGTACTTTCAACTTGTCAGTAACCCGACATCCACGAAAACGTAGAGCACATACCAAAGTCGTTCTTGCTGCGCTGGGTCTCGACGGCACGAGCTTCCTGGCGCTGTGTCGTGTGCAGACCAGCTCGAGGCACTCGAGAGGTGTAAGCGCGAGTGCCTCCATAGGCACCAGATAGGATCGAGTTGCCGGACCGAGCGGACTGAACAGCCAGAGCTTTACCCATGACAGGGCAGCGACGTGCAACAATCTGCAAGTTGGACATCATGCTTCCACCAGGAGACGACTGCTGGACCGATCCACTGGTCGAGAGGGCCCTCAGCGTGGCCGGAGAGGTTTTGTTGAGGAACGGGCACATGGACCGCGATTGGCGAAGGAGAGCCTCCATAACAGGTAGGCAGAGTAGTTCTGTGGTGTGATGAGTGCGTGGTTACAGAGCTGTAGATGGTACAGTGACAAGGTTAAAGAGGTGCGGGCAAAGGTCACAAATTATGTTTAGCTGGGGCGAGGGCGAGAAAGAAGATCGGAAATGTCAGCCAGACGTACTTTACACGAGCCGAGCCCTGAAACTCCAGGAGCGAAATGGCTGTTTTTTGATTGGCCAGAGGTTCGAGTACGTCACAATCACTAGGAGAGTTCTCCCCTCCGTGTCCCTCCATGTTCCTGCAGCTGTTTTCTCTCACCCTTTGCCTGTTCAGATATCTTCATGTCAGCCGGGAAAGTGCTCTGACCGCTCACATCTCACGATTCTTTGCTCTACGAATTATCCAGCCTTCTGTCAAATTCATCGACCATCAGACAGACTTGATAATCAAATCTAATGAGTGTGTTTCTAGATGCCCCCGCAAAAGCTTGGAGACTCAGGTCAGTGGGCGGAACGTTCGTTTGCCGGGACACCTTTCTCCCGTGCAGATCTTCCCTGGTCTCTGGCCTGTCTGTCCCCTTTCCACTTCCCAGGCTGGCTCTGTATTTGGAATGCGGGGATACGCGGAATGAGGACCGAGCATGCCACCTGTCGATTTGGTCCCTTGCGATTTCCTCGGATGCTGTCTGCGTTGATTGATGCATTGGGCTGACCAAGACCGAGAATCATCAATTTGCAAGCGTGCTTCGAGCGGGCAGTCAGCCTTGGCAGGGACAGCGTATCTCCAAGCGTAATAATGAGTCCGTGATAGGTCCCTGGTCCTGGCATAAATGAGCATGTGGGTGATTTGGGGACCTACCACTTTCTTTTCGCAAGATATTGAAGGTGTTCCGAGATCTTACAGGGCCATTGCAGATCCTTCTCCGATCTAGAGAGGCTAAAGCCCAGAGCTAGCAGTGTCGAACTCTTTGAAAGAGAGAGCTCTTGTGGGTTACTTGCTCTAAATGGTCTATCAGGGAATGCCTGTGTGGATCAGGTACATACCACGGTTCGCTTTCACTTTCACTGCGCATAGGTCCGAATCACATAGACTATAGAAGCCACAAAGTAAGAATTGGGCGAGAGTATCCAAGAAGCCTCATCCGGGAGCTTAGCACAAAGAGAGTACAAGCGATAGACTAAGATCGTTCCAACAAAAACAATTACGAGAAGGTCGCACATTAGTTCGAAGTCATGGCACAAGTGTCGAGTATTCTGCGAAACAATGTCCTGCGAAATTAGATCGTCTATCTGCCGACCTGCCCGAGTCTCTCCATATGTACCCAAGCTGCTGGACATCATGTCAGAACTACCATGGGGTTCTTACGCATGGAGACCTGTCGAGCATGAACATATCAGGTGACCCTAGTAGTGGGCACCTACAGGATGTCGTTGACTGGGCTGACGCCGACATACAACCTTTTGGTCTTGCACTGTGGGGTTTAGAAGACATATTTGGATATAGCGACGCCCAAGGCTGGCAATGGTTGAGTGAGGATCAAGAGAGAGAGCGCAGAAGCATATTCTGTCAACGCTTCGCCAGGAGTCCGATCTATCGCCCACGGAACTGTCGAGTACGATCGAAGATGCTCGCAAGCTGGGATTACTCTTGCGATATGGTTTCCAGATTGATGGGTCGTCAATGATAGTAACACCGAACAAGGAATTTCTGGATAGACTCCCTAATCGCAAGCCTGTACATGACGATAACAGGAAAGAGCGCAAGTACTAATTGCGATATAGACAGTCTGTTCAAGTAAACAGGAAAGAGCCTACATGCCATTAAGGGAGGAACGTGATAGTATCATATAGAAGCTCGGCTAAACTTCGTAAGTGGAAACGCGAGATCTCCAGGCATCCATCGCCCAAAGAGGCAATGCCTAAAGAGCTTCGAGGCAAGAAGTCCAAGTCCTATGTATAAAATAACACACACTTCTCATTGTCCGCATAGCTCTCTACACCTTGCCATCGTCGACATTGATCACGAATGGACTATTCAGCTCCAAGATCCTGACGCGAACGCGACCGCGCCCAATCTAGGTCCGCTTACACTAGCGGGGAGGGATCGGCGTCTCCCCTGGGTGGCGTGGGGAGACTCCAGGAATTTTGAGATAGCCGCTCGAGGTCAGTCTATCTTCTCCATATATCACAGTCCCCTCATATTCTCCTCTAAGACCTTGTGCTATCAGCATGCCTCGCACAAGCCGAAGGTCCGCGGACATCCGCAACTGTCTGTCACATGGCTCGTCCCTTGCAGTCGAAGGCTAACCTCCCTCCAGCTCTTCCCGCAATCACGAAGTCCGAGCGATCCCTTTCGAGAAGCACAAGAAAGTCAGCGCGCTTCCTCGTCTCCCCGTCGCCAGATTATTGTACAGCCACAGACACGATCTTGGTCAATGACAATCAGTCTGCCCACGTTCCATCCGGACATCGTCTCTTTGAATCAGTCACGATCATGAAGACCAAAACCACGGCAAAAGGCAAGACATCCGGCGCAAGCTCCGTCGCAAGTCTCTCTTCCGCCTCCAGCGACGCAGATGCCTATGCGACCCCTGCTACCAGCATCGCAATGACACCGGAAGCCTCCGTGAAAGGCAAAGCCACTCACACTCGCAAACGTACCCGCCTTAGCCATCACATTACCGCCGAATACAATAGTATTGAATACGACGAGGAACTCGCCGAGGCATTGCAGCGCAAAGAATATGGGAAGGTTGAGCGTCCATCGAAGCGTCAGAAGGTCAAGCAGGAGATATCCGACAGCGAAGAGCTTTCAGATGCGACCTCCATGCCTAAGGAAGACGAGGGAGAAGAGGAAGACGAAGACTTGTCGGACCATGATACTGCACTGGCAAAGGCTCGAGCTGGTAAGAAAGCCATTGATTCGTCGACGTCGTCTCGACAGACATCCCGCAGAGCTGGCAAGGCTGCTCGTACTTCACTCAATAAGTCCTTGAAAAAGAAATTCAAGATCGAGGATAGTGACAGCGATCTCGGACCCCTTTCAGAACTCGAGTCTGATGAGGATAGCTTTGTTGTCAGCGACAGCGAGGTTGAGGAGGGTTTCGAAGCATCCGAGGACGACGAACCACTTGATAAGGCAGCTCGGCATCACGCTCGGAACTATGAATCCACAAGCACTTCACCTCAGCCTGCACCAGCTTCCACTGCCGCTCAGGCTCGGGGCAAGAAACGTCGCAGGCACGACTACCTTGCGGATGTCGATCTCAACGAGTTGAAAGGGTTGATGACCCGCAAAGAGAGGGAGCGCAAGAAGCTGGAAAAGGCACACCCACAAATCAAGTCAATGTGGGTCGATCTCGAGAAGGTCCCTATCATCAGGCCTGTCCAAGCCCCTCAGCCAACATCTATCAACCGCACACTCAAGTCTTTCCAGAGAGAAGGCCTCGATTGGATGGTCAAACAGGAAAAATCGCAGTACAAAGGCGGTCTCCTTGGTGATGAGATGGGTATGGGAAAGACGATCCAAGCTGTCTCGCTCATCATGTCCGACTATCCTGTCAAGCAGCCCTCTTTGGTAGTTGTCCCACCCGTTGCGCTCATGCAATGGTCGAGCGAGATCAAAGACTACACTGACGGCAAGCTCAACGTCTTGGTCTACCATGGTCAAAATGCAAAGACCAAGGGTATGACTGTTAAGGATCTCAAGAAGTACGATGTCATTATGGTCTCGTACAATAGTCTGGAGTCTGTCCATCGCAAGCAGATCAAGGGCTGGTCTCGCGGCGAAGACATTGTCAAAGAAGCTTCTCCCCTTCATGCCATCGAGTTTCACCGCGTCATTCTTGACGAAGCTCACAGCATCAAGTCCCGCACTACCGGCGTGGCCAAGGCATGCTTCGCGATCAAAGCCAAGTACAAGTGGTGTCTTTCTGGCACACCCGTTCAGAACCGCATTGGCGAATTCTTCTCCCTTCTTCGCTTCCTGGAGGTCCGACCATTTGCAGATTACTTCTGCAAGAAGTGTCCTTGTTCCATGATGCACTGGGACGTGGATAAGGATTACCGATGCACCAACTGCAAGCACAGCAGCATCGAGCATGTGTCTGTTTTCAATCAGGAACTTCTCAACCCTCTGACTCAATCCAATGACCGACGCGACAGGTCCGCTGCGATGGACAAACTCCACATGATCACCGCACGTATCATGCTACGTCGCATGAAGCGCGATTATGTCAGCTCCATGGAGCTCCCGCCCAAAGAGGTCATTGTCCACAACGAGTTCTTCGGTGAAATTGAGCGCGACTTCAGCTCCAGTATCATGAGCAATACTGCGCGCACTTTTGATACGTATGTCTCTCGTGGTGTCATGCTCAACAACTACGCCAACATCTTCGGTCTGATCATGCAGATGCGTCAGGTTGCGAACCATCCGGATCTACTTCTGAAAAAGCACGCCCATGAAGGACAGAATGTCTTGGTCTGCAACATTTGCGACGAACCTGCAGAGGATGCTGTTCGCTCCAAGTGTAAGCACGAATTCTGCCGCGCTTGCGTCAAGAGCTACATGCAGTCGGTCGAAGACAGCAAGGATCCAGATTGTCCTCGCTGCCACATTCCGCTCGCCATTGATCTCGACCAGCCAGAGATTGAGCAGGACGAGGAGGCAGTAAGCAAGAGCAGCATTATCAACCGCATCCGCATGGAGAACTGGACTTCGTCGACCAAGATTGAGATGTTGGTATACGACCTGTGGAAGCTGCGCAGCAAGAAGCAGACTCTGAAGTCGATCATCTTCTCGCAGTTCACTTCCATGCTGCAACTGGTTGAATGGCGTCTTCGCCGTGCTGGTTTCAACACTGTTATGCTCGACGGCAGCATGACGCCAAATCAGCGTCAGCGCTCCATCGACCACTTCATGAATACACCGGAGTGCGAGATCTTCCTTGTCTCACTCAAGGCTGGCGGAGTCGCTCTGAACCTCACAGAGGCATCGCGCGTCTTCATTATCGATCCGTGAGTTTCATCGTCCCATCTCCCCTTTTCGTAGCTAACGTCTGCAGATGGTGGAACCCTGCCGCTGAGTGGCAGTCTGCTGACCGCTGTCACCGTATTGGTCAGAAGCGTCCTTGTGTTATCACCCGCCTTTGCATTGAGGATTCTGTCGAGTCTCGCATCGTCATGTTGCAGGAGAAGAAAGCGAACATGATCAGTGGCACAATCAATAACGACAAGGTCGCCATGGAGAAGTTGACGCCAGAAGACATGCAGTTCTTGTTCCGTGGTACATGAGTTTGCATTCGCAAGGACAAACATGAGTAATATAGAGGTCGATTTCTTGTTTGTTAGGAGGGTTCCAATCAAATTCGAAAAGCATTCGGTAGAGCTCAGCAGGTCTCCCTGGTGGAGAAACACGTAGCTCCAGGGATCTGGTGCATGTTTAGCATGTTGAGGCCGACATTGGTTTCGCTTGATGAGCGTCCTCTATCTATAGACCTTTGCTCACCTGGACCAGGTAGGTGGCTACCAAATAGAAGTCGGTTGAAAAGAAGATTTGACGGCTGCCTTGGTCTGTCCCAACCTGTCTATTAATGATTCGGAAAGGAATTACATACGGTACAACATAAATGACATACGAACATAATGACCAATAGCTGATGGTAATCGACGTGAAGCATCCATTCGTCTACTGTTGCGGCTCTAGGATCTTTCGTGCCAAGGCGGCAAAACTTGCAGGCAAAATGTAGCTTGATGATGATGTTGAACAGAATCTCACACTGGTAGCCACAAGCTATTCACCTTCGACTACCAAGAACCCAATCGCAGTTCTTCGCGGGCTGTACGATTTTCACCACGGACCTGCAGAACAGAAAGCGCCGCGGTGATATCTTTCCGACAGCATTGCGCGTGGAGAACACTTATTCACAAGCAGAGAGAGAGTTGCAAAAGTGACATGAGCCGGCCGTAATCCACTGCGCGGCGATCTGAGTGAAGGTCGTGCGCAAAGCGCATAGGCGTGAAGGGATGGCGCCCGGTGGAAAGCGCAAGAGAAACGACCGACCATATGTTCAAGATGAGGGTCGACCCTCACCACATCGGCCAGAAGCTCTCCCTATGGCGCAGCATGGACCACGCGGGGATGGCAGAGGTCAAGGGAGGGGTGATCGTGGCAGAAGAGGAGGGCCTGGTCCAGCTGTCGACACTAGCAGGAGAGGTCAAGCACAACCAGACACTCGCAGCTCTCCGTCTAATCCAACACCGACGGTTCGATCACCCATAGCACACCATGGAGGCCGACCTCAGGCTAGCACCCCAGCTACGACTCCCATGTCACGACCTCTGCCTCCACGTCCTGCTCCTGTGCGGCAACCCTCTCCACCACTGGACGAGTCGGAAACATTCGACTATGAAATACTGACGGATGATATCGCGGCCGCTTGGCAAATGGAAGGGAAGGAGAAGCTGAGAGAAACTGTGCAGACCGCCACAGATGATGTCGCAGCAGGTTCATGGATACAGGAGTTGGTCAGGTCTGCAATACGGAGAAGGATAGATCCTAAATCAGCTGGAGAGTTTTTCAAGGAGTATCTTGAGCGGAGGAAGGTCGAGGACCCAGAAACCTCCGCGGAGGACATCTTTGTTGATACAGTCGCACTTACGCCTAGTCCGGACTGGAGACGCTCTTCCACCTCTCAGTTAGTGTTTGCTTCTGGTATACCGGCAGAGACCTGGCGCCTGGCGCTCGAGACGGACTGCATCGAGGCACTGGGCATGTCCAGGGAAAAGTTCACGCGGCAAAAAACGAGGCTCATCACAAACCATCTATACCGACAGTCGAACTACAATTTGCTGCGCGAGGAAAGCGAAGGGTATGCGAAACTCATTACGGAGTACTTCAACATCGCATTCAATGCCAGTGCATCTGACTCTTCTCCTACACTTGCTTTGGATGCCTTCGGGCGCGTCAAGGCACTTGTGGGCTCTTTCGATCTCGATGTTGGTCGCGTTCTGGACATCACGCTCGACGTCTTTGCAAATCTCCTCGTTCGCAACTTTCGATTCTTTGTCAAGTTCATCCGCGCAAGTTCGTGGTGGCCAGAGCTCGAATGTCCGGATATCATAAAGTGGTCTGGCCAAGGCTTTGACACGCTTCCTGAATGGGCGCTTCCGGGCTCTCGAGACTGGGGCGTCGGGCAGGAAGAAACTGATCGTCTGGCACGTCTGAAGCCTTTGATCGAGGCTAGAGATGTGCAATTCTGGGAGGACGTTCGAAAACACGGACTTGACGCCTTCTCCGACATTGGGGCCAAGGCAATCACGAATTTCGATGACGAAGCAGTCCAAGCGCTGCTCAATTCCGAGTTGGACGCGAAGGATGATGATAAGGACAGGAATGGAGTCGAGAAGAACAAGATCAAGCGACTGCGATTGAATGATCGAAGAAAGTGGATGCGGACCACGAGGACGCTACCGCCTCTCGGCAATCCCGACGCGGCGAATCTTCTTGGCTTCAAGCTGGCGTTCTATACCTCACCAGCTCGCGACAAGACCGATGTGATGCCAGAGAATCTGATCTACCTTTCAGCTCTGCTCATCAAGATCGGGTTCATCAGCCTCCGTGATCTCTACGCTCATCTATATCCTCCGGACGAAAAGATGGACGAGGTCAAGACGAAGTTGGAGAAGGAATTGGAAGAAAGGGAGCATGCCAACCGTCCAGGAGGAGGACCCAACAAGCTTGCCATGTCTGGTGCACTTCCGGACGACACAGTCCCTGCAGTGCCGGCCATCAAGAGCCTGCGAGACACATCATCCAGCAAAGCCAGCTCTCCGAAACCAGAAACTACTCCTAAACCCGGCGAGGATGTTCCAGAGCAATTACCTGAACCTCCGGACCAGAAGATCGCCCTCCTCAAGAGCTTGCTTGTCATAGGTGCCATACCTGAGGCACTATTCATCCTCGGCCGATTTCCATGGCTGGCAGATCTGGTACCGGACTTGCCCCGTCACGTCCATCGAATACTGCACCACATGGTGAGCAAAGTGTATGAGACTACTCGGCCTCTTACTGATCGCGAGGGCCTGGACATGCCCGCTGCGCAGGTTGGCGATCCTGCTGGGTTACCGAAAGGAAAGCTCAACCTCAAGACTCCACAGCAGCGCCGCGCAAAGCGGTGGGCCGCGATGGACTCATCTGACGATGGCGACGGCATTTCTTACAAATTCTACTGGGACGATTGGTTGGACAATGTGCCTACCTGTCAGACTGTAGATGACGTCTTTCTCATGTGCAGCACTTTCTTGAACCTTTCGGGTGTCAAGATCGGTCAGGATCCTTCTTTGCTATTGAAGCTTGCTCGAATTGGCAAGCGAAGCTTAGCTGAAGATCGATCGCACGATAACGAAGCCCGTTGGATCGATCTGCTCAAACGAGTCCTTGTTCCTGCATTGAGCTTGACAACAAGAAATCCCAATGCCGCCAACGAAATATTCGATCTGCTGAGGCTTTTCCCCACTGCGACACGATATGCAATCTATGCTGAATGGCACTTCGGGCCTACTGCACGACTCCCTGACATGAAAAGAGCTTTCGACAGGACACGTCTTGAGTCCCGAGACGTTCTCAAGAGAATCAGTAAGACGAACATACGCAGCATGGGCAAATCATTAGCGAAGATCGCGTATGGATCTCCTGGAATTGTTCTTCAGACCGCCATCAACCAGATGGAATCGTACGAGAATCTCATCGAGGTGTTCGTCGAATGCTCTCGCTACTTCACATTCCTGGGCTACGACGTCTTGACCTGGTGTCTTCTCAATGCGCTTGGGGGCAACAGCAGAGATCGAATACAGAAGGATGGCATGTTGACCTCTTCTTGGCTTCGCGCACTCTCATCCTTTGCTGGTGCAATCTACAAGCGATACAATCTGTGCGATCCGACGCCAGTCCTTCACTATGTCGCAAGTGAGCTTCGTAAGGGCAACTCTACAGATTTGGAGCTGCTCGAGCAAATGATCGTGGCGATGGCCGGTATCAAGTCCGACATGGCATTCAACGAAGCACAGACTCTTGCCATGGCGGGTGGTGAACTTCTCCAAGCTCAAACGCTGAAGCAGATGGCCGACGAACGACATAAGAATGAGAAGACATCGAAACGACTCATGAAATGTCTCTCCGACTCAGGTCTCGCTGGTCAAATTCTGATCTCAATTGCGCAAGAACGGCAGATGTACACAACTAGAGATGTTGCCAGTGCTGCTCCCCTAAAGGTCTTGGGCAATAACGTTGACAAGATTCACCAAGTCTTCATTCAGTATCTAGAGGCATTCCGGAGCAATACGACTGTAGAGGCGTTCGGGACAGCTGTACCAGACCCTGTGGCGCTTATGCGCGACTTCGGCCTGGACGCTGACATTGCTTTCATGATTGGTCGTGCAGGCATAGCACAGCAGGTCGCACGTATCGATGCACAGCGGAAAGCGGAGCTACAAGAGAAGGCTCGCGCAAGATCCGGCACTCCAGCACTGACGAATGGTGATGTAGCTATGGCAGATACTGAGTCAGCGGAAGCGGAATCTATCACGCCTGCTGCGGATGCACAAGACAATAGAGCGGATGTGCAGGACTCTACGGCAGTCAAGATGGAAGGCATCGAGGAGGGCGAAGAAAAGCCTGACGAGCCTCTCGCGAATGGTACAGAAGGCGAAAGTGCTGTCAAGTCTAAGAGTCCAGCGCAATTTCTGCACCCGGCACTCACTGAATTGATCGATGCCATGCCTGCCATTCTCGGCGAGGAGACTACTTCGACCCTCAGCATCCCATTCTATGTGACCTTCTGGACGCTCGGACTTCAGGATATCGTGGTCAATACATCTAGCTACAATCAGGAGCTTGCGCACCAGACATCTCTAGCCAATCAGATCAAGAACGACCGCAGCGACCCATCGGCACTTGGCGCGAAGGAGCGTGAGAGAAAGATCAAGGCGATCAATGAGCTGAAGGACAAGCTCGCCGCAGAGATGAAGAACCAGATCGGTGCTTACACTCAGGTGCGGGAACGATTAACCAAAGAGAAGGACCACTGGTTCGCGGGATTCCACAACAAGATTGTTCTGCTTGCGAACAGCCTTCTGCAGAACTGTTTCATCCCACGTGTCCTGCTTTCGCCTCTGGATGCGCACTACACCTTCACCATGATCAAATTCCTGCACAACAACGGTACGCCTGGATTCCGGACTATGCATCTCTACGACAACCTTTTCAAGAAGAACCTGCTTGTCAGCTTGATCTTCGGTGCGACTGCTCGAGAAGCAGAGAATCTTGGACGATTCCTGTACGAAGCCCTCAAGGACTTGCGGGTCTGGCATGCTGACGAGAAGGTGTACGAAAAGAATGCTTGGGGACCAAAGAAGCAACTGCCTGGATTTGTCAGAAGCTTTAAAGACGGTGTTCCAGAGAAGTTCTTGGACTATCAACCTTTCCGCACATTGCTCTTCAAATGGCACAGCCTCACGAAGACTGCACTCAGCGCTTGCTTCGAATCCGATGAGTACATGCACATTCGCAATGGTATCATAGTGCTTAAAGCTCTGCTTCCACAATTTCCAGTCGTCAACTTCATGGGTAATGAGATGATCAAGAAGGTCACTCTTATCAGCGAGAAGGATACTCGTGGCGATCTGAAACTGGCTGCACTCAGCCTCTTGGGCAGCTTGAAGCCGCTCGAAAGAGACTTTCTTCTGGTGCAGCAGTTTCACATGGTAAGTCTTGCTAAAATAAGCGATATCTCATGCTGACAATAACCAGGCTCAATTCCCGCATCCAGCAGACGCACAAGCGAGTGGCTCAACACGATCGACGCCCGCGCCAGGAAATTTGAATGCTGAAGCCCCTGAATTCAAGCCTGGCACTTCAACATCGAGTGCAAGCAACGGCAAGGCCAATACAGATGGCGGTGATGCAGAAGATGGCGAAATCGATGATGATAAGAAGACGGCTGACGGCTTGAAAGGAGATGAAATGGAAGTAGATTCTGCAAGCACACATAAGCCAACGACCCAAACCCCGGTAGCAGGACGACCGGCTTCTCAGGCCAACAAGCCAATGCAAGACATCTCGCGTCAAGCCACACCAGCTCGAGCGCCCGAGACCCCGACGAGAGATTCTGGTCGCGTTACACCTGCAGGCCGACATGGTCAGGATAGGCGAGTGGACTCTGAGGGCAGACCACCTGTACGACCTGACTTAAGAAACTCTGCCAGGCTTGATGAGCGACCACCTCGAGCAAGTTCTCGGCTAAATCCAGGTAGCAACGACAGCTATGGTCGGTTGGATCGTCCGAATGATCTTGGTCAAGCGCACAATCGACCAGATGCGAGAGATGACATCAGGGATGATGGACGTAGTACCCCGAGATCTCAGCAAGGTGACGGTCGTCTTCCTGCTAGAGCTAGCGATCAGCGCGGCGGTAGAGACGCTCGTGACACCCCAACTGGTCCTGCGAACACCGTCAACAGCACACCACTACGCGCGGACGATGTGCCTCAAGGACCAAAACTTAACGGCACTGCGACTCCCGCGGCTTCAGCTTCGGCAGACGGCGTCAACCCGGCACGTAGAGCTCTGATCGAAGGTAACAGACGACCAGAAGACTCACCTCGGATGAGTAGAGACGGACGTGGTTCCTCACGCGCTAGCTCGCCAAGACGTGATGGACGTTCCTCGCAGCAACAAGGTCCACCGCCTCCGGATCGGGCACGAGGGCCAGTCCCACAGCAGGGTCCAATCGATCGCCGCACTGACCAAGCACCGACAGGACCACGGCAAGATGACATACCACGGAGACCTTCAAGCGATCTCTTTACAAGCAGACCTCCAGCCCAAACTCCCGGCAGGTCATCTGACCCCTCATATGGCAGACTGAACGCTCCTGATGCACCATCCGGACCGAGGTCTAATGCTAATGACAGAAGAGCACCTCTGAATGGGCCACAACCGGGTCCTCGTGGCGGTACTTCGCCAACTGTGCCGTCACAGCCTTTTGCACAGACACGCAATGGAGGTCGACTGGAAAGAGGACCAGGGTCTGCGCCGTCAACACCAGTGCGAGAGCCTGATACTCCTGTGGTTGCCAATGTACACCCCAGTAGGCGAGCGCATGTAGAACCAGTAGATACCAAATCGGCCAGGAATGCCGCGCCAGCTGCAGGGGGACCTCAATCAGCAACACCCACTGGACCATCGCCAGCTGGCAAAGCACCACCAGCAGGACCAACACCTGGTGGTCCAAGGAATGACAGGCGCTTCGCAAATCTCAACGACACATTGCAAGGTACCCCGAATCAAGGAACACAAGTGCGCGGTAGGGCATCCAGAACAAACAGCTCAGCGGCTCCGGTCGGACCTGCTGCATCTACACCCAATGGTAGCCAACAAATGCCTCCGCCTCAGGCCGGACCCGTCAGACCTGCAGAGCCCCAACGAGTGCCAAGCGGCCGCGTCACACGGGCGTCAGAACAAGGACCTCCGCATTCACCTACCGGGCCCCGATCAGCCTATGACCAGCGAGCAGACTACCCGCCACAACAGGTGAGGGAACCTGCTCGGAACGCTCCAAGAAGTGGCCCCAACAGTCGAGACCCGAGTAGAGATCCAGCGGGAAGGGATGACCGCCGCCTCGACTACCGTGGACCACCTGAGGCAGATCCTCGAATGAGACCTGTGCGAGATGAATACAGGGACTATCCGGACGCAAGGGGTGGATATGGCAGAGAAGATCCATACGCTCGAGGAGGTCCTCCACCACCAGGAAGGCCCGCATCGGGCTACGGTACTGATCACAGATATCCGCCAAGTCAAGACCCCTATGCGGCAAGCCGCCGACTGGTGGATGAATCGAAGGGACCACCTCCGCCAGCAGACTATCGACTGGCAGACAGCAGAGCAGGCTACGGACCACCGCCGCCACAACGAGGCGATCCGAGAGACCAAGGATGGGATAGAAGAGACGATGGACGGGACGCGAGGAAGCGGAGGGGAGATGCCATGGCGGCAGATCCAACGAAAAGGAGAAGGAGTGGGCAATAGGGCAACTGCAGTGGAGAAATGTAGGATGTGCATAGGCAGTGGACTGGGAGTGCACAGTGTGGCAAGCTAGACTGATCCACATCATGAGATGGACAGAGGAAAGGTCTATTCTGTACTTTTGAGATACCATCATGGACGAAAATATCCATCTCTTTAATTTGCTCGTTGTTCGGCGGGCATCATGTGAGGCTTACCCCTGCTCTTGGCGATCTCCCGCGGCAATGCCGGGTGTCTCGATGCGAATAGAGTTTGAGACGTTCGGCTTCATTTCATTATTCCATTGCGTCGCCCCTTTGAGACAACTCTTCTTGTTTGCATGTACATCTTCGTATGACCTGCACAACCCCTGCGTCAACGATCATGACCCAATAGGCATCCTCGACTCAGCAGACTCACACAAGCAATCCTCGGCTTCGCGGTGGCCACAGTCCGCGTGTCCAGCAACACTTAGAAGGGGGTTTACGACGGCTCGCACAATAATGGCAGACTTAAGATGGAGGACAGCAGCTGCGGCTGTATACATAGCCAGCATCATCTCCTTGACATCGGCCCACGAGCATCACGGCGAGGAGATCCCAGAAGGCCAACACATCACGCAAGACCCGATCGTGCGGCACTCCCTTCCTCTATTCCTGCTCTTCTACTAACACTACAACCAGGACTCTATCCTCTGGACACACATCCTCCTCCAAACCTTGGCATGGGGCGTCACCTTTCCCCTCGGCATGGTCCTCGGCCTCGTGCGGTCCCGCTTCCACGTCCCCGTGCAAGTCCTCGGCACCGTCATCGCGGTAGTAGGCTACTTTCTAGGGCACTCGCACAAAGGCCGCCAATTCAGCCCAGGCGCACATTCGGGCTTCGCGAATTGGCTTATGCTTCTCCTTATCGTGCAGGTTTCGCTCGGCGCATACCTGAGGCTGCACCTCGAGAAGGGCCTCTTCGGGAAGAGCAGGGGTTTCTTTGTACGCATTCACAAGGTTTCCGGAATAGCGATACCAGTGGCGGCTTGGGTGCAGATGTTGTTCGGCGGGATCGCGATGCAGGGGTTCTGTCGCGCGGATCACATGGGCCAGTGTCTCGCGCATTTCATCATGGGAAGCGCGTTCATTGCGTATGGTATCGTGCTCTGTATATTGCTGTTGGTGGGGCAGGCGTGGCTGCAGAGACGGAGGAGGAGCCAGGAGTTCTTCGACTCGAGTTTGATCGCTGCTTGGGGATGCGTGAATACGTTCACCGAGCATAGATGGGGCCACGAGTGGGCGCACAATGATCTCCAGCACACGAGCATGGGTGTTGTTTGGTGGGCGGCGGGATTGGTCGGGATGTGGTTGAGTAGGGATAGCAAGGGAAGACCGAAGAGGAATCTGATCCCGGGGATGGTGATCTTCATCACCGGATGGGCGATGAGCTCGCATCCGCAGCATTTGATGCTCAGCACGATGATGCACTCGACATTCGGCTATACTCTGATGGCCGCGGGGCTGGCAAGGATCATCGAGATCAGCTTCGTCTTGAGGGATCGAGCGAGTCTACATGAACTACAGGAACATGCCGGGACGGCGAGACAGGACGACGCGCCAGAGTACGAGAGTCACAGCTGGCAATACTTGACGCCGTACTTGCTTTGCGCTGGTGGATTCATGTTCATGGGCGCGACGGAAGAGCAGATGGCTATGCTCGCCGATGCAGGGGTGGACCACGTCTCGTACATTCTCATCTTGTACAGCGTGGCGTTTGTGTTATTCCTATGTGAGTATAATCTCCCATGGCGGGAAGTCTGAAGCTGACCATGACCAGTTACTCTTGTGCTACTGCGGATCTTCTCGACACAGTCTCAGAAGCAGACATCGAAGCATGATCTCGACTCGGAAGCGGCACCAATGCTCAATGGCCATGCGATGAACGGTCACGCAAATACTGGTGAGAGAAGGCAGATACGCCAGGCAGAAGAGTTTGAGCTTGAGGGACTCATCAGCGACGAAGAGGATGCAAGGGAAATCGGAGACCTGGACAGTGACGATAGGGACTCGGGACATGGTCGGATGAAGGCGAGGCAGTAAGGCATTGAAATATGTTGTACGGCGTTCTCGAAAATAGATTTCCTTCCCAAGCAGACTCGACAACAACACGTTGTATCACGCGAGCAAACATTCGTGTGCTGGCCATGCCTACCTCTCGTTCTCTCGCATACGAGCGTAAAGCTTGAAAGAGCCTCCTGCATTCATGGCCGACCACAAGGTTTCCATGAGTATTCTGATTGGCACTAAGAAGAAGACAGGCTTGGTCAGTCATGCGTACGGCAGGGACGTCGTGGTGACTGCGTGGGTGCCGCACGAGAACCAGCAGAAGTCAAAAATGCGTCTGAAGTATTCGCAGCAATATGTAGTAAGGACAGGTTTGCCAGATTACTACGAGGATGTTCTCTGCCCACTATTACCGGAGCTGATCGCTGGTATGTCGTTCCTGGTCCCGACTTCGGCCATGTCTCTACCTCAATCCCTCACTGCAAGACTTGTCGAAACGCCACACCTTCGCCACCACCGCGAGAGGTTTGACAGTTTCAATGGAGGACGGTCACGTCGAGTCTGCCTCACTTGATCAATGATATTATGACTTAAGCCTGGACCTGTTCCTGATCGGGATTAGGCCATCCATGATCTCTCAGGTGCTGAGCTAAACGTTATGTGCCGCATAAGTTACTGTCTTCATTTCATTTCAGCTCTTTTCTCTCGTTGCAGATGTTATTGACCAAAATGTCTGCGAAGAAGTCGGAATGCAGACATCTTATACTCCAGCTGGAGCCATCACCGTTTGCTGAGTTAGCAGGTTTCGAAAGGCCCAGCATCCGGGAGAGGGAAGCTGCAACAACAACAACATCCGGACGTGCTCCCAAATCATTGAACGGCGATACATCTCAAGCCTTTCCTGGGCCTCTTGTGCTCCCTCACGACGATCTCAACTATGATCCGGAGTGGCCTCCCCAGACTTTCACCTCCTGGCTTGAGGAACCGGATAGGAATGCGATCACACAGGAGAGGAAGACACTATATATTGCTTCCGTGCCCGAGATCATTCCGGGACTATCGTTCATGCACGAGTAGACAGTGCCGGTGACCTCAATGCCGCCTGCAGATTCTCGCCCATCTAAGAGAGCTAGAACATGCACAGCGATCAGCCTCAGATCACCGGACACGGCAGATTTCATCTCCTACCTAAAATCCTTCTACCACAACATACCCATCAAACCCTTTCCTGCGCTCAAGTGGATCCCTTGGGAAAAGACACTAGGGACCAACAAAAAGCCGAAAACCTCACCGCAATACGTCGCTCTGTCGTCCGGCGACCACGCCACCCGCATCCGCGTACGCCCTACCCCAGCCTCTCCCTTCACTCACCAGCTCCATCTATCCGATATCCTAGACCACGCCATCTCTATCCTACCAGCAGACGCCTACTCACTCCTTCTACTCGTCGACCACGATATCTACGAGGCCGAAGACAACACGACGGAAGAAGGCTTGCGCGCCCTGTGGTTCTCCAGGCTGGCGAGGACGGTGGCCCATGAACTCGGCCATTGTCTGGGGATGGATCACTGTGTTTACTACGCTTGTGATATGCAGGGCACGGCGTCTATGCAGGAGGACGTGCGGCAGCCGCCGTATCTGTGTCCTGTCTGCTTGATGAAGGTGTCGCATGCCGTAGCGGTGGAGCTCGAGGGCGGAGATGAGGACGCGAGACGGCTGTATGTGAAGGAGAGGTACGAGAGCATTGCTACTTTTGCTACATTCTGCAAGGATCGGGGGGAGGTGGGCATGTTCGCTGGCTATCGAGCTTGGCGTGAGGCCAGACTGGAGAGTTCGGGCAAGGTTCAGTGACCTTTTACTGTTGGTATATTTAGCGTGTGGTGGACTGCCGGATAATCCCCTATTCGGTGCGCGTGCATGGCATCAAACTCTCGAGATATAATTGGCAATCACTTCTCAGAGCCCACACGGCATTGACGATGCGGGGAATTGATTAATTTCATTAATGGGTCTCTCAATCCCTTTTTCCACTGTCACTGCCTTTTTTTATGTGTCAGGACCGACCCGTGAAGTTTCGAAAACTAGCCCTAAGCTTGACCTCCGTCACGTCACGCTCGACCCTATCTGATCGGATACATAAGCCTTCCAACCACACAGCACACTTTTGCATTCCTTGCCACGTGCAGGACTAAGAGGCATCTAGCTTTTTCCGCTCGCTTGCGTCTTTCTTGTGCGAGGTAGAGCTTGACGGGTTACCCACATTGTCGGTGGGGCAAGTCCGGAGCAGCACGCGTGGCGTAGCGTAACTTTCAGGCATATCCGGAATGAAGAATTGTCACATGCGGTATGAGTGGCTTGCCGAAAAGTGCAGACCTGTCGTAGCTCCTATCATTGGAGGTGGTAAATTGACTAGTCGGCTCGTTCGCTGTTCAAGCAAGACACTGTCATTTGAAACTTATGGTTTCCACATCGAAGACATTGTGATGAAGCAGAGAATGGCTGGTACTTCAATACACAGTGGATCGGCCAAGACACCAGAACCCTGATCATCGACCTGCAGACCGCACCTTAGCTTATATCAAGTGCCATTACTACTTCTTGCCAGGTCTCGTGCTCGGCTTCGCTCTTCGGCAGCACGGATTTCGGCACCGGCAGCAACTAGCTCATCTTGGTCCGCTGCAACATAGCTGTTTGGTCGACTCCGGGGTCCGGCCGGCCGCTTCCGAGGTTGCTGAAGATCTTTAGCGTGTGAGGCTGTGCTAATCGCGGATGTGGAGACTTGCTCGTCGATAGGTGCAAGCCCCCGTGATGGTCGCTCTGAAGTAGGTGTGACTGCTTCCCGCTCCACGGATGATGGATTCGTCTCGAGGTCCTTCTGTTGGACGCGATCTCCGTTGAGTAAGTCTGCTTCATCGACAGCCTCGTCTAGTCCAGCAGATGTGGAAGGTCGGTCAAGATCAGCTTCGTCGCCACCACCTCTGACGTTCTTCTTCCTTGGCCAGAGAGAGGGTAGGATGATCTGCTGGAATCGTGGTTCCACACATCTTTCGTCGAACCATTGGTGGATCCGTTGCTCGACCAGCTGGGCGATTTTGGGGACATCCTGCAGCCTGGACCGTGATCCGATCAATGAATGCACGCTCAGATCTAGACGGTAGTCATCCAGGAAGGTAAATGTGAGTGTGGTCGGTGAGTGCGTTGGTTGCGATGACTCATTCTGTGCACTGGAATCCGGTGGAGTTTGTGATGCCGTTGGAGCTTGGGATGGAGTGAACGATAACGATAGTGTCCCTGAAAACCGTACCACTGAGACAGATAAGGCTACGGGCAGAACCGCAACGAAAGGTTTCGGGTAATTCAAAACCAACTTTGTCTCTATACCGAGAGTCACGACGTCGCTGAGGTCGACGTCCATCCGGGCTTGCAAGCGTGAATCACGGAGTGCATTGGCGAATCCGCGACGTCCGGCCGTCGGTTTGACAACAGCACCATCTTCGTCAACAGGAATGACTCGACAATTGCTGAAAATCGGAAATTCTTCACCGAGCGAGATCTCTGTGACTTTGATCTCGTCCAGAAAATCCGGTTTTGATGTTCCGTTAAGGACTCTAGTCAGAGAAGAAAGGACTGCATCATCTGCAAGGGCGTCGGCCCTAAGCTGTGCCACAGTCTGCGCAATGAGTACGTTGAACCAGTCTAGCGATTCGGGCTGGTGGCCATCCACAGTGTAGTAGGTCTTCTCCAAAATCTTGTCAGTTGTAAGTACATTAGTGGCACTTGGTCCAACTGCAGGGACATGTCGGGCGCCGAGGGTGGCAGAGGACCTCTTCTTGCGGACGGAATTGCTGTGGGACAGCGTGCGCTGCCTGCGAGCGGCGGCTCGGGCACTTGCTCGTGTATCGGCTGAAGGACTGTCCCCAAAGAGAAAGAACTTGATGAAAAAGAAGAGGATCAATGCCAAGGTCAACTGTCCGACGAGGAAGCCCTGAGCAAACGAGCCACTAGATGAAGTTCCGTTCGTGCTTGCACCTGCTGATGCATGCTTGGCTTTTGACATTGCTTCAAGGTTGGGACATATTCGAAGTGTACGTC
This sequence comes from Elsinoe necatrix, assembly GCA_033846785.1. NCBI lineage: Eukaryota > Fungi > Ascomycota > Dothideomycetes > Myriangiales > Elsinoaceae > Elsinoe > Elsinoe necatrix. The sequence continues at coordinate 1,341,936 of JANZYI010000008.1, forward strand.
GTACGCACGATCCCTCAGATTATCGCCGCGATCCTGAAGATCCGAAAGATCTCCTAACGAACTTCGTCGGACACACGGATGTAGCGAACACTCCGGCAGGGTGCGTGTGACGAGTGTTGGAGATGTGCGTCGGCAAACCTTGGAGATGGTAGGAAGTATCTCCGATAGTCTCGAATACGGTCCAAGATTCGGTAGATATCCGGGAAGCAGATGATGTTGGCGCCCGTCACGCCGATCAAAGAGATTGGAAGACCAGAAGGTCGCTGTTGAGGGCGGAAAATGCTAAGCAGGGTCTTCCAGGGCGCGGTTCCACGAGTCGTGTGTTGTAATTGGAACGTGAGGTGATCTCCTAGTGGTATAGTGGGGTCAGAAAAGGCAGTTGTGTTGGAGGTGAGGTGTGTCCGCCGGGACAGCCCGCACATAGACTTGGCTCCGGTCTGGAGCTTTTGACAATCTTCTCCAATACTCCTGTTTCCCATCTGAACATATCCTTGGTGTCAAACAACATCCTGTCCGTACGTGTCAATGTCCGTCAGTCTCGGAGGAACACGACAAATTGGGTTCCATGACCGAATTTGTGTGTTCGCCCTCAGCATCAGCAGGCGACTCGAGACTACATCTACCGGCATCATGCGATCCACCAGGCGACACCAATCCTGCGCAGCAGAAAGTATGGGTGGTATGGGTCTACTTTCCATCCGCGACCAAGATGACAGCTGATATGAGCTATAGATCTTTGGCGCAACGGGTCATATGGGTCGATCGTTGGTCAAGTGTGTCCTAGGTCATGGAGATAAAGTCACAGCCGTGGGGCGCACATGGGAACATTCGATCAAGCAGATGGAGGGCTGGCACGACAACTGTCTCGGCGCGTTGTGCGACGTACGACTTGGAGATACGGTAGATGCAGTGTTGAAGAAGACGATATCACATTGGGGAGGAATTGACATAATTGCAAAGTAGGTTGACTGGAACTGACGGAGACGACGAGTATTGACATGGCTTCCAGTTGTACAGGTTATGGAGTAATTGGCGCTTGTGAGGACCAGGATCTTTCCGACATGAGAGCTCAGTTCGAGACCAACTTCTTCGGTACACTCAACATCATTCAGCTCTCGCTACCTTACTTTCGCACTCGTAGTGCTGGTCGCTACCTCATCTTCTCTTCGACTTCGGGTGCCCTCGGTGTACCTGGCCTTGGGCCATATTGTGCGACCAAGTATGCCGTGGAAGGCCTCATCGAGAGCATGCTGTATGAGATTGATGCGTTCGGGATCAAGGCTACCCTGGTCGCACCAGGCCACTTGCGCATAGATGAACCCGGCGCAAAGAGAGTCAAGGGCGGCAAGGAAAAGTCTGAAGACGAAACCGTGTCGGGTGATAAACTGCCTCTGCCTTCGTACGGACACTTTCTGGTCAAAACACCCAGTGCACCCTACGCACACCAAAACGCGCCCGCGGGCCACGCAAAGCGCATGGTCCAATGGATGAACGACAATCAGCCGACTAGTGCGGTCAAGAGCGCAGAACTGGTATGGCAGCTTGGGCATTGCAGATTCCCACCGCTGCGACTTCTCTTGGGGAGTTACGCCGTCGAAAGCATAAGAGATCGACTCAAAAGCATAATTGAAGAAGTGAGCTGAGCCGCTGTTCCTGGGCAACAAAGCCACTACAGACTGACAGCTGTCGCAGATTGAAGATTGGAAACATCTAAGCTTCCCAGTAGCTGACATGGATCTGGGCAAGGCAAAAGACCTGGATCCGACAGAGCAGTCCCCCCATCCCAAATTACAGAAGGAGCAGACCGCGGACACAGTAGCGGATGACGACGAGCTCGAGGATCATTTGATGGACGACATGGGAGACGCAATAGCCGAGAACTCTCCACTTGACGTCGATGCGGAGATGAAGGACGAAGAGGATTGAAGTGCCTTGGACATCGATCAAGTCTTCCCTTGTTTTTCAGTCGCGCAAGATCGACCATGAACAGAGTCCGAGGCTTTTCAATGCCTTGGACGACATTCAACAATCCACCCATTGCCTCGACTCTGATAGGCCGCTTCAATACCGAGACCCTTGGAAATGCGTGATCATTCTGGTCAAGAGAATTATGCTTAAACGACAGGCTTGATGCACGTGGAGAAACACCAAATGATTGTCGGGATGATCGACGTTCGTGTCGTTCCGGAGATTCCGGCAAAGGTGGAGAGTTACCTCAGGCGAGTCTCCGAGAAAAGAGTTAGCAATACTCGTTTCACGCGCCAGCATGGTGTCGATACGACGTCGCTACGTTTCCCTGCACCCAGGGTTACATTTCGGAAATTTCACGTCCTCGCGTTTGATCAGGATTGGCGACCTCACGTGAGGCTCTGAGAGACTTGGCTAAGATCTTGGGGACTCCATCTAGTGGCTGAAACGAGCGAACCACACATGGCACAACCTGTCCCATCGTGGTGGGTTCAAGGGGAGCCCAGCTTGTCAACTTTATGTGTACTCTTTTCTACTGGCCAATTTATACTGCACTTTTCATCGATACGAAGCTGACCTGCGGTTGGTATACTCCCGCGTATGGATGACGTCCACCGATTTGAGCAAATGCAGACGTCCGGCAATAGCGATGTACACCCCATTCGTGTCACTACGTGTGCTCTAACAAGGACGCGGCTTCGGAAAATCCGAATGGGCGCGAATATCCAAGATGAGAGTCCATGTCAATCATGGTTCAGCTTCGGCACTTGGACATTCCTTTACTTCTGGTAGAAGCTCACGGTGGTCCCTGCAGCCACTCGACCTCTGGTGTGGGATGACACAACCAGACCCGTGACGGCAGGTGTACCTTACACATCAAGTATCTAGCCAAGGGATACCTACCTTGCAGCAGGTTGGATGTGCTTGGCCACACCGCTGAATGTACTGGAGTTATGTCCGCTCCGACCCAAGCGACGCCTTTAGATATTTGCAATCAGAACTGTGCGGCTTACAGAAACATGCATATGCCCTTGGTGGCCGGCCAAACGCACCAGTTCGTGCATCTTCCTTTGGAGGAATATCCGGATAGACGAGGCCGGCCACATACAACTTCTAGATCCTAGCAAAGTGCTCGCAAGACCCATCATTCCTCCTCCTTGTGATGTTTCTCCTCGACGCATCCAACGTGACATGTGAATAGTGTGACCCGTTTCATGTGGCTTACGAACAGTTGGCAGTGGCTGTCGGCGATACATGTACCCTTATTTTTTTTTCCCCTGCACGAGTTCTTGCTACGGCAGATCTGCTGTGATACCTTTCCCCCACCCGCCAGCACACCCTCTTCACACGGTACGTTTCATCGATGGCCGTCTCGTGACATGGTGTTGTTGTAAACTGTCAAAAGGATCAACCAGGCCGTCGATAGTCGAGAACGTCTGGCCAGAAAACATGAGCTACACAAGGTCAAGGTTGTGGCAAGATTCCTCCCGAGGAGTGCAGCCGACAGCGTCTCGCGTCATTGGCAGGTTCTTTGCGCTGGGAATGGAAGGTCGACTCTAGGGTGTGAGAGGAGGGATGGCCGTTGCAAGACCAGCAACGGTCTCCCCTGTGTCTGCTGCACGTCGACAGGGAGGCAGACCTGGGCATGTCCGGATTGGGAGTGCCATCGAGGACCATTCGAGATGTCGTGTTCCAAATTGGGATATTGTACAGACAGAGGAGAAGGCTTGCCCTACGAGATTGCTGGGCGCTTGATCAGGCGGCTCCTCAAACGCACGTCTCAGAAGGCGTAGGATAGAGCTTTGGTACTTTACCAGAGATTTTGCAACCAAATTTAACAGCATTTGTCGCGTGTCAGAGATGAACATCCGTCCGTGACCATCTTGTGCCTCGAGAGTCAAAATGAGATGAGATATGACGACTTTGACCCGGGAGACTGGTCGTGGGCAGCCCTTTTTAACAAGATGAGATCAGGTCCGGGAACCTTGATTTTCGTGGTCTGCCGGGCGATCAGCACATCCATCGACGATTGCCGCACAAGGTGGTTCACCACTGATGAGAGTAGACCAGTAGACCAGCAGATGCCCGACCAAGACCAAAGACTTGAAGGAGGATCATCTGTGAGAGACGTGAGCGCCGAAGAGGGATGCCAGCCAATCACATGCACAAGCGATGCAGGTCACGTTACTTTCGTGTCTTTCGTGGTCTAGCGCGTCTTTTTAGCCTGCTCCGGACCCACTTTTCCGTTGGAGAAATTCCTCTTTTTCCAGCGGACGGCGCGAAAGGCTTGTGCCTTTTCCTTGCTTCGATCTGGCCACCGCGACGCGTTCCCCTCTACCACCTTTAACCTCTCGCCAGTCTCATCAGCCAGCCCGTGACTGTGCCCTGTCTGTCACCTTGTCACCACCTTTGTCTCTCAACTCGTGCCTCGTACCTGCATCAGTCGGCCAAACATAACCCAGGCCCGACCATAAACAACACACCTCTTCTCTCCAGCATCTTCTTGACAAATAACTACTCCCTACATATCTAACCCGCATCTCTAGCCAGTCCAGGAGCTGCACGACACAGACCTCTTGCCTTGCTAAGCGCCGGTCTTACAGGATTCTCTTCTCCTACCTCACGCATTGACCCCCTTCCACTAGCGACACCGGCAAGCGGGTATAGACATAGGCATAGACACAGGCATAGACCCAGACAGAGGCACAGGCACAGGCAAAACGATCCGACAACTCTCTCGACCTGCAGCAAAGACGCTGAACCATCCCACCCAACCGCCAAAACGTCTGCAATTTTACGTCAAAGGTCCTCCCTGTGCCGCCACCCATTACTCAAGTGGCTCCTTTTAGACTGCCAATCATCCCGGACCTGCAGCCATCAGCGTCTTGTCCTCGTTCCCCACCAACATCACGGCTTCGTACAACAAAGTCCACCCTCAGCCTGCACCTCCACCCAGGACCATTGATTGACCATCACTATCGACCAATTTCGCGTCGTTGGGTCTGACCTATCCTATCGACAATCATTCATCTCCAGTCTCGCCCGTTGGCGATGGCTTCGACGCGTCGTGCGACCCCGCTCGACATCTACCAAGACCCCGTCAGCAATTATCAATACCACGGCGACGTAGAGGCGGACCTCTTTCACGCATTGTCCCAGGAGAATCAATCGCGACAGAACATCACTCTTCAACCATCATCAGACCACCAATCCCTCACCTCTCCCCGAAAAACAGAACGCCAGTCCAGCTCACCTAACGGACCACTCGGTGGACGTAGCTTGAACAGCGTCTGCATACCCCCTCCCGTCCCGTCAACTTACAAAGCAGATTCTCCTACCAAGAACTCCTTCTTCTATCACAACCAGCAGCCAATGATGCAGAGTGTACCGTCATCGGACGCTCTCTTTGGGGCTTACCCGGCACACATGGACAAGGAGAACATGTTTCAAGTGCCTCCGTTTGACTACGGGCAGCAATATCCGGGTAACATGTATGGACACAAGGCACCACTGAAGCGTGGATACCAGCCAGATGCAATGCTACCACCATCCCACAGGGTGCCATCAAGTGCCAAGAAGATGAAGATCGAAGAGGTGCCGTCATTTGTGCTGCCAGATCCTTCAGAGATGCCAGAAGTGGAGGACGACGGCACAAAACCACCCATCAGCTACGCCAATCTGATCGGCATGGCTATACTCCGCGCACAAAACCGACGTCTCACCCTTGCTCAAATCTACAAGTGGATCTCAGATCACTTCAAGTTCTACCGTGTTGCCGACACGGGCTGGCAGAACAGCATTCGTCACAACCTCTCCCTCAACAAGAACTTCATCAAGCAAGAGAGGCCAAAGGATGACCCTGGCAAGGGCAACTACTGGATCATCAAGCCTGGCGAGGAGAAGACGTTCATGGTCAAGGATCGCCCCATCAGACCTATCAAGGCAGGTGACTCTGCATTTGTCCAGTCGACACAGCACGATTTTTACAAGAATTCTTCTACACCCGCCGTTGGATCTTTCACCCTTGCCCCGTCATCAGCTAAGCGCTTTGACTCCAAGGCTGTCGATTCAAGCAAATTCCCAGACGACAACTTGTCTTCCGATGGGACTCTTCCTGCCTCAGACCCAGCTCTCGGTGATGAGGACCTGAATGAGTCATCAAACATGCCACCACCTGCATCGCGCAACATCCGCTCCTCTCCACCGTCTGATGACATCAAGTCGTCACCGCCGCCTCTTCACACTGAAGACAGAGCGGATACACCACCTGGGCAAAAGAGAGCCAATGGACGAAAGGCCGATTTCAGCAGTCGCGTCAACGACAGTGGCTACTATTCATCGATAGAGTCTTCAGTCACGCGCGGTCCTGGCTACTCAAATGTCATGCCGACCTCTGAAGCTGATCGTCCACGACATGGAGGTGGCCGCGCAGAGGATGAGATTGCTCGCATCCGTAGTTCATCCTATGACAGCCCATCCAAGGAGCATGGTCATCGCAGGAAGATCTCTGTCCATTTTGACTTGTCACCAAAGCGCCAGCAGACTTCGCGAGCGGCGCCTGCCACACCCGCTGCTGTCATCTTCAAGCGACCCGCTATTCCCCCGCTATCCATCTCGCCCAATACCAACCTCAAGAATCACAGGGCGAGGATGCAGAAGTTGCTCGGCGACTCTCCGAGCAAGGTCGCCATGTCTCCACTTCGAGACAGCTGGTCAAATTGGTCACCGCACTTTAGCAATGTGCTCGATCACGACTTTTTCAACTCGCCAGAAAAGACCAGCACTGGAACACCATGGCGCGACTCTATCTTCGGCGCTGCCTTCCAGCCATTTGACTATGACAATGACGATCTGATCGCTCGTGGCTCGCCGGACAAGAGACGGCCTACCATCACTCGTGCTGTCACGAGTACCGGCATCCTAGCTGACATCACTGGCAACAGCTTGACCCGTGCCACTGCATCAGCTACATCTGCCGCTGCAGGCATTGACTCACCCTTTGCCCTTGCATACCCAGCCTTTGAGATGACGCCCAACTCCATCACGCAAAGGTCGCCAATGCCGGGCATGTCACCCCTCAAGCGCATTTCGAATGCCGGGCTTCCAAGTGAGAATTGCTCAGAGTGGCTCGACCTCAACATTGAGTCCCTCTTTGGCGGCATGTCACCCGCACGCAACAATAGTATGAGCAAGGATGCCATCAGCGGCCCAGTCGAGTTCAATCTTACGGTACCGTCCGACGCCAGCGAAGAGGGTTTCGATATCATGCAAGACTTTGGCAAGATTGGCAACCAGCAGCGGTTCTCTGGAAACACTGGCAGCCCCGTCAAGGCGAGAGGAGGTCGTCCCCCTATGGGCAGGAGCGTCACATCCAGATTCTAGAGGAATCCAAGGGTGGAGATGCTGAAGACGATTACATGGAGGAAGAGATCCAAGACACAATGACGACTCTTATGTACGAGACATGAACATCTTAGAGGAAAAACAGCTTCACAGCATTCGAGACGGACGGAACCGATGGAAGGATACGGGATATGATTGGATGATTGATTGATACCCACGATTTCCTTGTTGATATGGGACTTTTCTTCTCTATGGCAGGGTACGCTATCTTTCAGTCGTCGCCCCTGATGGTGACTTTTTTTTAGTAATGGTGGCAGTATGATCTTTTGAACGGCGTTTGGGCGACGACGAGACGACGCAACGATACTAGTCTTTGGTCATTTTTTTTTCATCAACGTAGTGCTTGAAATTCGAGTACCTGACCTTCTACATCTACTTTTGGTGTCTGTTATCTGTCCGAAATCATGACGCCTCTGCCCATCGTAAAAGGAAGAATGATACTCAACTCTCTAATCCCACCTCTCCATTCCCCTGATAATCACTTCCTCCCCGTCCATCTCTTTTCGCTCTACAAGCTTGCCAATGACGTACACCTTCTCCCCTTCCTTCTCGAGTATACTCTTCACTTCATCCACCTTCTCCCCGGCCACCACCAGAACCATTCCCAAGCCGGTATTCCACGTCCTAGCGAACTCCTTGGCCTCGACGTTCCCTGCCTTCTTCAACCACCGCATCACCCGGGGAACCTCCCATTGTGCAGCATCCACATCCGCCCCGAGACGATCGGGCAACATGCGCGGGATGTTATCGTAGAGTCCACCGCCAGTGATGTGCGCCATGCCCTTCACCAGATCCCTGCCGACGACCTGGAGCAGACTTTTGACGTAGATCTTTGTCGGCGTGAGGAGCATCTCCCCGAGCGTCTTGCCCTGGTCCTCCTCCCTTGCGGCTTCGAAGGGCGCGGGGGAGGAGACGTCTAGTCCCGAGTGCGAGATGATGCGTCGCACGAGGGAGAAGCCGTTGCTGTGCAGCCCGGAGCTGCCCAGGCCGAGCAGGACGTCGCCCGGTTTCATGGCCGCGGTGTCGGGTAAGACGGTGCGGCCACGGGCGATGGCGCCGGTCGCGCACCCCGCCGCGTCAAACTCACCGGCGGCGTAGAGGGAGGGCATCTCGGCCGTTTCTCCCCCGACCAGAGCGCAGTTGGATTGACGACAGCCGTCCGCTACCCCTGCGACTAACTCGGCAGCTTGGTCCACGTCCAAAGCGCCGGTGGCGTAGTAGTCTAGAAAACTGAGCGGCTCGGCGCCCTGCACGATGAGATCGTTGACGTTCATGGCCACGAGATCGATGCCGACGCCGTGGTAGGATTTGAGGGCAAAGGCCAGCTTTAACTTCGTGCCGATGCCGTCGATGGCTTGCACGATGATCGGGGACTCGCTGTACCCTGCTGCTTGGAGGTCGAGGGCACCGCCGAAGCCGCCTATGGATGCATCTGCGCCGGGACGTCGGGTCGATTTGACGAGGGGTTTGATGCGTTGGACGAACGCGTTGCCTGCGTCGATGGAGACGCCGGATTGGGCGTATGTTAGACCGGTGGTGGGGGCGGGAGTGGAGTGGGTGACGGTCGCGCCGTCGTATGCTGGGGTGAGGAGTTTCCATTCGCAGGTTATGGATTCGCGGGAGAATTGGGAGATGAGATAGTCAGCGATGGAGGAGAAGTTGTGTGTGGCTAGGGCGAGGATGGTGGGGCCTGCACCTGAGAGACAGATACCTAGTAGACCGGGGTGAGAGGTTGGGGTGACGGATCGCAGGATCTCGGTCAGACCAGGAATGAGAGTCTTGCGGTAAGGCTGGTGGACTTTATCTTGCATGCCGTCATAGATGAGCTCTGGGTTCGGGGGTGATTGGCCAAGCGCCGTGGTGAGAAGGGCTATTCGTTGAAGGTTCGAGATGACATCAGCTTTGGGATACTCGGTTGGCAGCACAGAGCGAGCTTTGGCGGTGGAGACTTCGAAATCGGGTATGATGGCTATGCATTTGATCTCGGGGGCCCAGTTGAACTTGATATGCTTGCCGATGTTGATAGGTGGGACAGGAGGTTTGAGACCAGTATCCTCACCCCCCGCTGGTGCTGGCAGAACTTCTGACAGCGGAATCTCTCGTCGCTTCAGGTCTTCTGGGTTGAGTTCCTTCAAGTAAGATCCGACGAATCCTCCAAACAGAGCTGCTGCGACGTTGTCTGGATGTCGCTCTATCATGAGGCAGAAGTCCAAGAGTCGGTCTTTGCTCAGGCCGAGCTTGCCGACCTCGTTCGCGAGTACAACACCTGCTACCACTGCAGCGCCGGATGATCCAAGACCTCTTCCGAGTGGGATCGGGTTGATGATGTGTACTTGTGTCTCGACCGGAAAAGCATCCTGGTCGTGACATCGAAGAACATAGAGAGCAGTCTGGGTGATCAGGTTTCGATCTGCCACGAGCTCGACATCGTCTTTTCCGAGGCCCTCATATGTGATTCGACAATTACATCTCTGGTCCGAGGAGGTCTTTGTGGAGTCTATCGAGACCTGGACTTCCAGCCATACTGATAGCGCAAGACCGATCACGTCAAAGCCAGGGCCTGGAAGGGTCAGACGCGGTAGAGTGATGGTCGGAGATTAGCATACCGATGTTGGCAGACGAGCAGGGTACCTCTGCGGTGTGGTCAGCGCGATTTAACAAATGCTTGTGAAATACCCACTGATACTGAACATGTCACGGGTGTTCTTTGGCGTGAAAAGTCCTGCAGAAAGCAAAGTTGTGTACTACGCAGGCTACAGCGGTAGGGTCAAGTCAATGATCGATCAGAGCCTGTCCAGAATATTCTTCAAAGACTCAATTACGATTCGCCATGTAATTGGAAGCAATTCGACTACGATATGATGTTAGGATGGCGGTTGATAAATTTCCATGTCTTGAATGATTACTTTTGCCCCGCCACGGCTTCAATTCTGGCGGGGAGCGAATGCCAAGACCAGGCCAGGTTGGCTGGTGACGACAATCTCGCAATCCGTCCAGGCAGCTCCATATCTGTGATACTAATCTGCCATTGAGCGCGCTAAACAGCATCTGGATCAATCCCTCCCACTGTACACTGAATACATCTCAAAGATCATGCCGGCACGTCTCGATGGCCCCAACTCCCCCCGGCTGGACTGACCGCTTCGCAGGCATATCACTCGGTATTCCTGGACGAGCCGAACCAGCAATTGATCGGTATGCAGAACGAGTAGCAGGCAGGACAAGGACGAAGACTGATTGTCTACAGGCAACTTCGCCCTCCTCCCCCTTCGAACACGAACGCGAGGACCTGCACAACAGCTGCCTCCTCTCCCAGCAGATGTCACCGAGCTTACGATTGATGCATCACACGAATCCTACGATCCCCTCGACGAGATAATATCACTGTTTCGAGCGAACACATTCTTCCGCAACTTTGAGGTCAAGGGCCCAGCAGACAGAGTATTGATCTATGGCATACTGTTCGTGAGCGAGGCATTGGGCAAGATCAAGCCAGGCATGAACAGGAGAGATGCCGAGAAGGTAAGCAGCGAGCATATATAGACAAAAGAGCAGGGCGATGACCAGACACAAGCAATGAACCCCATTGGGACACGATCTAATATGTTCCAGGCGGTCATGAACACAGCCCTCGACACCAACTTTGCGATACCCGGAGATGCCACCTTCCCCCTCAACCAAGCCTTTGAGCCCCCACAGGACAGGAACGAGGCCGAAGTGTTACGACAATACCTCAATCAGATGCGACAAGAGCTGGCGATGAGGTTGCTGAACCGTGTCTACGGTTCCGAGAGTACGCCGAGCAAGGTCAGTAATGCAGAGGAGGCTGTCTTGTCATGCTGATACTGATCATGTCGCAGTTCTGGTTGAGCTTTCAGAAGAGGAAATTTATGGGCAAGTCTCTGTGAGAGTGAAGTTGTGGAGAGACTGGGTCTAGCAATTCAGCTGGTGTCATTGCAGTGTCTCATGGATCAACCTTGGAGATGATGAATACGAGCGAGCGGCACAGGCGGGCGGCATGGGTATGGCCAAGCTTTTGTGGACATGTCGGCAGGGGATCAATCAAAAGGTCAATGGTCAAGGCGACGACAATCTGACGGCCATTTGGCAAATCGTCGGGTTCCTGCACAGCATTGAGAGGACAGGGAGGAAGGGAGAAGATTCTTGGCCGCTGAGCAGGATGAAGCTATATACCATTGCCGTCGACACGAGCATATTGCTCACTCGATGCACAATGTCATCCTGTCGATATGCCCTCTCATAGAATGACAATGAGAACTGCACCCACCGGGATCCACCACGTACGACGGCGGCAATTCTGGTGTCGCGTACGGAAGCTTCTTATTCTGAAACGACGTCTCTAGTCCTTCTCCTCATTTTTCCATCTCTCTCACGCCGCCAACTCAACCCTAGGGCGACTCAATTTACACTCTTCGTCTCATGTGGCGGATTTCGGGCATGTCCATTGGTCTTTTGCGCCGCAACCTTCTTCTGTATTCTTTTCCATGTTCCATGACATGTCCACCGCTGACTCTGCTCCGTCTACCGGCCGTCGAGATCTTGCCCTTTGGTCAACAGGAGCGGCAGAGCCTTTGGGCTTGTCCTCTTCCCAACATCACGGGTTCACACCTGACTCCTGCATGGTTGCGAGCGCGAACACAAGCACCGAAGCCTCTTTGCCCCAGCAGTTTGTGTACCATGCCAATGTGGCGTCAATCCTCTCTTTTCTCTGCCCACTATCCGCTTCCTCTTTCCCCTTCACCACCTGCATCTGTCCTTTGGTCCATTTGACCTAGTCGTTCTTTACATATCTTTGTTGTGTTATTGTCAGGCAGGCGCCTTGACTTTTGGCAGTCACTCTTTTCAGTCGTTCATTTTTTTTTTGCTTATATTGAGATCAGCATGCTGTCTCTTCCCCTTCTCCTGTCTTTTGCCGCTGGCACGCTCGCTGCGCTGAGCGACAGCTCTCTCAAGACCTACCCGAATTCATGCTCCCTGGGTTCAGACTTCAACCCGGTCAAGGGAGCATACTGGACCAACCGCCCCAAGCACAGGCGTACTCCGTTCGCCGTGAGACTCATAACGATGGTTGATTCATCAGTCCCTGACATGGAAACAGCTCTCCCCAGATGGAACCAAGGCATTCGTAGCCTACCTCGACAACACAGGCACCGATGTCCACGTCCAGCAGGTAGACACATCCACATTCGCTGCAGTCGGCACTCCTGTCACTGTCACTGGTACCAAGGAAGCTGGTGGTCTTGTTGCTCACAACGACGGATTCGCTCTTCTTGCCAACGAGGCAGCCCCCGAGGCTCCCTCAGGCACTCCCGTCGCCAATGTCTACCGCTACACTAACGGTCAGCGGACCTGGAAGGCCGCCCTTGGTGGCGACAATGCGGACATACAGCAGGACAGCGGTTCCAAATCCATGTCTCCTGATATCAATGGTGATCTCGTCTACTCTGAGGCTGCCGGTCTTTACGGTGCTTACATTGTCGTCACTGACTATGCTGGCTGGGCTGCTGGCCATTTCGGCGACTCCATCCAGTACATCAACAACGAAGGCAAGGTTCAGAAGAATGCGGCTGGCGCCAACGGCTGGGGTTGCTCACACAACACTGGTATCGCGATCGAGGCCGCCGACGCTGCTCCTTTCGCTACCGTCTGCGCGGAGGACCAAGGTGCACTCTGGCTCAATACTGGCGGCAAGGGCATGAACGGTATCAAGATCTCCAACGAGCACACCATCAACGGTGCTTCCAACGAGCCCATGGGTGGCATGTCTGGTTCTTACAGCTCGCTCGCCCGCTTCCAGAACTCTGGCGAGTATATTCTTACCTGGGTCTCCCGTGGTGCCTCCCTGCTTACCCAAGATACCTGGCGTGGAACCGGCTTCACCAAGGCCAACAACCGTACCGAGAACCGCCGTGTCGCCATTGCGCAATTTTCCGACAAGTCCACTCTAGTGGGCCCCGAGGCTATCTCCACAGTCGGTGCCACCGACGGCGACAAGCAGATCAACTGGGTATCCGACTCCCCTGCTGACGCCTCCAATGCCCGTGTCGCTACCTTCAGCGGCACCGACGCACTCGTTTCGTGGGACCAGATCGACACCCCTTCTTGCACTGACGACGCCATGGACTGCTCCGGCACCTACACCGGCACCCGCTACCAGCTCATTTCTAACGGACAGAAGTCTGGTACCTCGATCACCTCGCAGGTCTTCGTCTCTGGTGATCAGGTCAACTTCCCCGACGGCCGTATCTGCTGGCCCTACGTCGACATGAAGTGGCAGCTCAACTCCCCTGTCGGCGGCTACAGCGGCACTGCCGCCACCACCGTCAAGGCTCTGTCCTTTGCGTGCATGACCAACGGCGAGGGAAGTGGATCCGCCCCTGCACCGGCCCCATCGTCCTCTGCTTCCCCCGCCCCTGCCCCCAGCTCGTCCTCGTCCTCCGCCGCACCAGTCCCTACCTCGAAGACACCAGCCCCAGCACCGAGCAGCACCGTCGACAGCATCGCCACCTCCTCCGCCGAGCCAGAGCCAACCTACGTGCCCGTCCCGACCACGGGAGCCGAGCCGACCCCAACCGGCGCCGACACCCCTCCCTTCGACCCGTCGTCAACCTCGACCAGCGTCTCGGCCCCAGCGAATATTCCCGGCGCAAGCAGCACCCGGACCAACGTCTCTCCCACCTCTTCGGCCGTGGCGGCCACCAGCAGCCAGGCCGGCAGCACCGTGGACCCCGTCCCGACCAGCGAGCCGACCGCCACCAGCGCCCCGGCATGCCAGGTCGTGTGGCAGACCGTGTACGTCTGACCTCCCTCCCTCTTCCATCTGAGAAGTAGGACAAGGGGGGGGTTTAAGGCTTCAGGACTGCCTTTTTTTTGGCTCTAGACGTCGATGGGAGTGAAAATGGTCGTCGGGAAGATGAGACGAAGAAAAGGGAAGGGAAGGGTAGGGAAGGGAATGCATCATTTTCACTTCAGAAGTGCAAGATACGACATTATGGGATCTGCACCTATTCTCGGATCTTTTTTGGATAGGGGGTCTGATGGGGGGTGGGGGGGAAAGGGTTATAAGAGAGAGAAAAAAAAAAAAAAAACTTTGGTAGAAAAAGAGAAAAGAGTCCAGGGATCAGACACAGATACGTTCATGTGTATATATATGTACATACAGTTTCATGAAATTTGGATGGCTGATCTTGATCACACTGTGCCTTCTCTCACCTTGGTCGACCGCGCGTAGATTTTGGAGGCCGAGTCAGTCTGGCATGTGGATATGATACTGACGTGTCGTCGTCGAGACGGATGCACACCAAAACACTCGAGGAAATCCGAAAGAGGAGAAACGCAAGACTGAACGTCGAGATAAAGATCAAGCCACGACAACAGACAGTATATGAGGTACAAGATCAAAGAGATGAAAATTTGGTGCTCACTTTCTTCATTGCCTCGGCCCCGATAGGCCCCATTTGCATGACATGGTAGTAGTAGTAGTAGTACAAGAAGGAACCCTTCACAAATCCACCGTGGCGTGTATCTGATCTGTCCAGATATGCTCTCTTCCTCCTCGGCCCGTCCAAAGGAATATATGCTTCTTCTTCTAAAAACAAAAACAAAAGGAGATGCGTCTCACATGATCGTGACCCTCATATCCTATCCTGTTGTCCTTTTCTTTCCCTCTACTGGTATCCTCCAGTGTCAATCATGGTCCCCTGTGGACCCATGCTTGCTTCCCTGCTGAGGGCGCGCATGTCGACATGCGTGGGCATGTCCTTCAAGCCTTGGGGAGCACCGCTGGCCATGAGGTAGCCGCTCTGCTCTGGCGAATCGGGCAAGTCCAGACTCGGGTCTTGCTCGTCCTCGTTGATGTCTTCTTCGGCTGGGATCGGTCCGTCTGGGTGGGCCTCGTGTGTGCGACGATGCTGGGCGAGATTGTCTGAGCGAGAGAAGGCCTTGCTGCAGAGAGAGCAGACGTACGGACGCTCTTGCGTGTGAGTACGGACGTGTCTGGAGGGAGAATTAGTGATGACGGATCGAAAGAGATCGGAGAATGACTAACCGTTTGAGGTGTTCCAACCTCTTGAACAGACGGCCGCACATGGGAATGGGGCAAGAGTGTGACTTTTGCGAGTATGGACCGAGCTCTTGGAGAGTCGCACTGCGAGCACGTCGGAAGACGCCATTGGCAGTGCGTTGGACCTGAGCGTGAGGAAGCTGCTGAGAACGATACTCGTCCTGCTGTTGTTGGTATGATGCAAAGTCCTCGGCCTGAACATTGGGCAGGTGCTGACGGGGGCTCTCATCGAGGGGTGTGATGTGTCGTGAGAGATCGGCCAATTCCTTGTGGCGGGACATGCTCGGGTAGTTGACGGGTGAGTCGTGGAGAGTCCTGTCAGAGTCGTTGGACGCAGGCATCGAGACCATACGTTGGAGACCACTTGGCCTGTGAGTGGCGTGAGGGGTCACGTGCTGAGGTGGCAGAGAAGTATTGATCATGCCGACATTGACAGAAGATCGTCGTCGGCGCTGCTTGTAGGTGGGAGAGCCCTCGAGTGCAGAGTAAGAAGCCGCGGTGTTGAGAGGGCGGATCATGGAAGGAAACTGAGGAGCGCTCATGGATCCTTGGGGCATTTGCATGAGCTGGTTGTAGTTCTGCGACATGCCACCCATGTCAGGGATAGCAGAGTACATTCCGGTCTCCTCGTTGGCAATGTAGGCGGCCTCGTTCTGGCCGGCCGCGGTGTGCTGTGGAGGGGTCATTGGCTCGAATGACATTGCGCGGGTGCTGTAGTCTTCATAGTGAGATGAGACAAACGACGGCGCGGGCGAGTACTCCATGTAGGCGGGCATGGAGCTGTGACGGTTCGAGACGCTCTGGAGCGGAACGCCGTTACGGTCAAACTGAATGACAGGACCATACGACTGTTCACGAGTGCGCTGGACTTGAGCGGGGATGGGCGGGGCTCCCATCTGAGAATACGTCGGCATCTGGGTCATTGACTCTTCTGGCATACTGTGGTGCGGCATACCAGACTGAGAATTGCTATGACTGTGGGAGTGATGGTGCTGAGGAAGCATTGGTGGTGGCGGCATGGAGCCAGTGTCGCGAGGGGTGGGCGAAGTGGATGGAGAGTGGTGCTGAGGAGGGGCATTGCTGAAGGTGGAGTTGCTCGTCTGTTGGGCCTTTGTGAGCTGCTCGAAGAGTGACTGGGAGGAATCGAATTCGAACGACAAAGCAGGTTCGCTGACGGCCACGGTGGTTGGCTCCTGACCCATCTTCTCCCTCTTCAGGTCGCGCTCGAGGGCATCGAGGAAGAGACGGTCATGAGGGACGCTGTACCAGTAAAAGACCTTTTGCTTCTTCTGCGTTCGGATGCAGTTGTTCTTGTAGAGAAAGTCGAGGAAGGGGCTCTTGGGTTCTTCGAGAGTGGCATCGGTGCCAGACTTGAGGTTGCGCAGGTCAGAGAAGATGCCTTCTTCGAACTTTTTCGAGTTCTTGACGGGTCGACCAAAGGCCTGGAAGCGAAAGGCGAGACACCGGACAATGTCAGTGCCGGTAATGTGGAAGAGGTTACTCCTTGGGGCAATGTCAGTTACGGTCCGCTGATGGAGGGGGGGAGAGGGCGGCGTCTCACCATAGCACGCAGGACACATATTCGCCAGTGGGAAGGAGGAAGCGCCTTATGTACTGGTCTTGCGCCCAGTCGACAGGAGCTGAGATGAGGAAATACTTTACTGTGCAGTGTCAGTGCGTGGGTAGGTTGTGTCGAGGTAGACGATGCATACGATTATCGACCTGCTGGAGGGCAACTACCGAGTCAGGTGGTAGGCTCTGTTGTGCGTCCTGGTCGAGGAGAAAGGTCTCTGGGGCGACGGTGCGGTTGGCGGCAGGGGGTGCCATCGAGGTCTGGTGGTTGGGATACATGACGGTAGGGATTGGTGTGTGTTGTGCCCTGGAATGCGATGCCAGACGTGTGTGGACTTGTTTCGAGGTCGATAAAACACGACTCAAACACGCGCCTGGAGTATTAGAGGTGGTGGGATGAAGAGAGCGATGCGACTGCCTGCGGTCACGATCGCATCTGTTGCAGAAGAAAGTAGTTGATCAAGCGAGTGTGTTGGTAGTAGGCGACGACGACGACGACGACGACCAATGCGCCAGGCAGTGATGATTAGGGGGGGAGAGAGAGAGAGAGAGAGAGAGATGAGGACCAGCCTCCAATGGGGGTCGAGTGAGGGGTGCCGGGGGGTATTTGGACCAGGGAGAAGAGGGAAAGAAGAAAGCAATTGATGAGATTGGGATGTCTTTGACTTTTGCGGTGGGTTGGATCGTATTCTGAATGAATGCAATCTTACGCAGAGCAATCGTCGACCTTCCCTAATCGCACAATGGCAGGAGGCAGCGCAATAGCAGCAGCAGCAGCAGCAGCAGAAGGGGAAAGGATGGATAGACAAAATGGTGTGGTCAGAATCTGAGGGGATGGTGAGGGAAAGAGTTACAGGCTGAAACGCGAGGTCGAGGGCGAGCTTAAGAGAGTTCCCTCTCGAGTTCCACTTGCCTTTCTGCGTGGATGCAGGTCTCAGCGCCAGAGACAGTTAGGAGGGTGTCTGTGCGCCGCCCTAGCGTGGTTTCAGATGAGGGAATCCGAAAGAAGTAGCCGCTGCATTTCTCGCATTTCTCGCATTCTTGTTTCTCAGATTCCTTGTTTTGGGTCGGGGGAACCATGAGATGGCCAGTGAAGATCCACTACTGAGGTCCAGTGAGAAGCACACTCTGACTCGTCCAGCTAGCCGCCAGCATCAAGGTCGTGTGTAGCCTGTGTACCCATAGTCATTCGCCCATCAAGCGCCCAACTGCAGCCGTTGGCAATTTGACAGGCAATGCACGGATTATTACAGATATCTGCACACGTGCATGATCAACGGCGAATGTTCAACGTCGTCGAATATTGCCGTCTGGGAAAGAACCATGTCATGCCAATACTATCTACAATATTATTTTATTGCAGAAAGTGTCTGTTCAGGCTAGCTACCTTGGCTGCCACCACCCTTGCGGGATGCGCTTCCCAAACTCTAATCGTCCTCGGTTCCCAAGTCCGTCCGTCAGCACCGGCAAAGACGAGGACGAATAGATGGACGCATATATCATATGCATATTGGGAAACACATCTCAACAAAAGTCGGTCTGCAGGTACAGCATGCAGGTACAGCACAGCGTGCGCGCACAGTAGTACAGCACTTGTTTGCTCCCTCCCGTGGCCCTCCACGCCGACGGCCAGGAAAGCATACGCCAGTAAAGCACACGCCAGTAAAAAGCATATGCCACTAAAAAGCATACCATCCCATCAGTCCTCTATCGACTCGGCTAAACGTCCAAGACATGCACGCCTCGACCTTCTCCTCGTCTGTTTTTACACTTGACATGGAAAGAGGCTTGCGAGGGCCTGCCTGCCTGCCTGCCTGCCTGCCTGCCTGGCCTGCCTGCCTGCCTGTGCCTGTGCTGCCCTAGGTTTTCCCTTGGTGACCAAAAATGGTCTCGTCTCCACAATGTCGACCCACAATCCATGCTGACTATCATGGCGAACATCTCCCGAGCCGCTCGCTGCGGGTATCACCGTCATCATCTCTCAGGATGCAGTTCAGCTGCTGGCCCAGCGCACAGACTCTCCAGATGCAGGTACAGTTTTTGGCGGTTTTCTGAAACATATCGTCGCTTGTCTCGACCCACCGAACCGTCGACCCATCCGTTGATGCTGATTCGCTACGTCTTGCTTCTCTCTCTGCTGGAGGCCTCAGATTGCTGTGTTCTAGGACGAAAATCTCTCTTCTCCCGCGATCCATGGCCATGGCAATGGCACCGCGACTGTGGTAGTAACTTAGTGAGGCTCACATATCGGCGCGTGGCTTCTACCGTCCACGTTGGTCTATTTCTCGCTCTAGGGGCAGAAACTCTCAAGAGTCAAACCAATTTCCCACGCTCAACGCTCATGATTTCCCCCATGTCATCAGATGCCAGATGCTAGGTGCTGGATGCTTCTACAGTACGTCAAGCCATCCCACGCTCAGACCGACACTACTCTTCAGCCCACTATCACCCATAGCACACTACTATCGCACAGCGACGGAAAAAAGGGGTAGATTCTGCACCTCAAGTCAGGTACCCGCTTCCTTCGCGTGGTACCTCGTCAAGTACACACATGGTCTGTCCTTCCTTCCCATTGCACAAACTCAATCGCAATAAAATCTCGACGGGATCAGCATCAACAAGCACGAGCCGCTATCTTGACCATCATGATCTTCTCACCATGCCGGAGAAAACCCATACAAGTATATTGTACCGACCTCGCCAGGGCAGACATGCAGATCCCGCCACGAACTCACTAACCCCAGCCACAGCCCTCGACCGACCACTTTTCGTATCCCGAAACACTTCCTCTCTGACCTCACCATGGCGCAACGGACCCGAGGGCAGGTCGTGTGAAATACCCTGTTCCATCTTGCTGCAATGAGATAAGCCACAAAGAAGCTTCGGCCTGGGAGAAGGGCCATTGACGTGATGTGTACTTTGTAATCTGACTGCCGAGTCAAACATAGCGCGCATGTTTGAGATTGATAGCCTGCATGTAGGTGTACCTATCTTCTCGTATTCGTGGTGTAGGCCCTTGAGGACAGATTGTGCTTTACGAAGAATAGGTGTGCCGAATGATTACCGACGACGCTAGCAGTGCTTCCATTCTAGGTCATTGTTGCTCTTGCATGGCAGTGAGACGGCCAAAGAGTCTTCTCAACCATGGGCCTGGCAGCTGGAGCCGCTCGAGGGGTACGATGGATGCTCTTGCAGCTCCCTGACACTGTACCACATCTATTGTATTCGCTTTGGTTGAACCTCATGCTCCATTCCATCACCGCCTCCCTCCTCTCCCACCCCTTCCTCCCCTCCCCCTCCCCCTCTTCCCTCCTCTCCCACCGTGGTTCTTCCCCTGTATCCCCTCTACATCTCCCTTACTCAACCTCAACACTCCCCCCTCGAACCTGCCCACCCCGGGTCCTCCCACCCCTCTGTCCCTGCGTTCGATATTCTTGACCCTCTTCTCCCTTTCGAGAACGATGCCATTCTCCTTGGCCTCCCTCCTCCTGTCCTCCTCTCTGCGCTTCCTCTTCCCCTCGATCCCCTTGCGGTGCGACAATGGCATATCCTTTTGCGCCAGAACGGACTCTTTCGCGCCCAGGTTCTGCAGACGGAGTTCCAGCGCTTTGAGACGCTTCTTGCCCGCCACCTCGGCGTCCGAGGACGAGAGGAGGTGCGATTCGCTCAGCAGCCGTTGCAGCGCGAGGTCGTTCTTCAGGTTGAGTTTCTCCCCTTCGTCAGCCCCGTCTTCTCCCGATGAGGTTTTCTTCTGCTTCTGCGTCCGCGTCGTCCCGGGGGACGAGGAGCGCGGTGGGCGCGCGGACATGAATTGTCGCTTTTCTCGACCGGAGAGGGCCGCGCTACTACTGGGGACGGAGGGAGCGATGACTTGTTCCGGCGACGAGGTGGTGGAGATGCCGGACCAGGAGGCTTCGCTGGAGGGAGAAGAGGGAGGGCACGGGTCTTCGTGCGTGCTGATGGCGAGGGAGGGATCGAGTGGTGCGAACCTGGCCTCGAATGCGCGCCGGAATATAGAGGTTATATCTCCTTGCCCTTCTGATTCTTCATCTTGAGAGTCCTGCTCTTCCTCGGACGTCGGTGTGACATCTTGCTGCTTCCGTGAAGAGATGGCCTGTTTCTTGGGAGTACTCTGAGAGCCGGGCGCACTGCGCTTTCGCTTGCCTAGTGAGGTTGAGATTGACATGCTTGAATGTCTTTGGAGATGGTGAGACTGCCGGTGGGGGACTTTTTTTTGTTGTGACAAGTGACGATCTAGAGGCTGTTGTGGCTGATGTGTGGCGCAGCACAGTCATTGATTTTGCTCTCGATTTGCTCACTCTTGCTCTTTCTTGCTACAACGCCATCAGAGCATTGTTTCTAAATTAACATTGACCCGTGTGAAGGACGACAAAGAATGACACGCTTCCGACCTTGCATCGATCTGCATGCCGGCTCCGTCAAGCAAATCGTAGGCGGTACCCTCACAACTACCGGCTCGGAGCTGAAGACCAATTATGTCTCCAAATTGCCAGCCTCACATTATGCTTCATTGTATCGGCAGCACAATTTACAGGGCTCACATGTGATCATGCTTGGTCCCGGCAATGATGATGCAGCGCAAGAAGCATGTCAGGCTTGGCCGGGAGCGTTGCAAGTGGGCGGCGGCATCAATGATGGCAATGCTGCTCAATGGATCGAGAGAGGCGCCGAGAGGGTAGGTCAAATGATTGCCATCGAGTCCAAGGAGGATCAGCCGGGCTGATCCAGGTAGGTCATCATTACTTCATATTTATTTCCCAAAGGCAAGTTCTCGCAGCAGAGACTAGAAGCGGTATTGCGAGCCTTGAGTGGGGACAAAGAGAAACTGGTCATTGACCTCAGCTGTCGAAGAAAGGGCGATGGCTGGTGGGTGGCGATGAACAAGTGGCAGACCATCACAGATTTTGAGCTGAATCAAGGTCAGTGTAGTCGTCAGATAACGACTCCCATTGTGCTAACTTGTGTACAGAGAGCATTCAAGTGCTAGAGCCATACTGCTGCGAGTTCTTGATACACGCGGCAGACAATGAAGGATTACAGCAGGGTATTGATCATGAGCTGGTCAAGAAGTTGGCACAGTGGTGTAGCATACCAGTCACCTATGCTGGTGGGGGACGAAACCTCAAGGATCTAGACTTGGTGGAAGAGCTGAGCGGCGGCAAGGTCGACTTGACAATTGGAAGTGCTCTCGACATCTTCGGAGGAACTGGCGTCGCTTTTGACGATTGTATTGCGTGGAACAAGTCACGAGACGACAATACAAAAGTATAGCAAATGATCGACATGTATATAACTTTGCATGTCCTGCCTAATCCGTCGTCTTCTCCATCTTGCTCCTCCATGCGTTCGCGGGTATGGTGGCACCTTGAAATTGGAACCTCACCAAATTCATCACGGACAAATGCAAAAGTGATCTACCGTCTGCATCTGCCTCTCCCCAGATGAGCCCGGAGAATCAGGCGATGAGGCGCAAAGCTAATCAAGCTTCCCGAAGAAGCTCAAACAAGCCCGACCACCCTTGAAGCACTGGATCGACATCAAGGGGGACCGTCCGAAGGGGCCTGTGGGGTCTCATTCTGTTCCATCCGTCCTTTTCTAGACTTGTACGCAGGGCTCACAGAGGTTGTATTCCATCCATCAGATTAAGCGAGCTGTACGTGTAATGAGCGTACGGATGAATGAATCGTAATCCGACTTCCGTGAATAGCACACAGTGTATCACTTGGGAAGGTATAAGGCTTGCCCAACAACCGCACCTAACGCATCTCGGGTTTGTTCTTTACATCTGTGATTCTGCATCTTCCATTCCATCTCTTTACCATTGCATTCATCAATCCTATCAAGATGCTGGCCATCACTTCTCTCCTCGCCCTAGCGGCAACTACCCTCGCCGCACCTACAGTCTACACTGTCGGCGACTCGACCATGGCGAAGAACGGTGGTGGTGCAGGCTGGTCCGACGGTATTTCTGCACTCCTTCCCGCTTACCAGTCGATACTAACACAGTCCAGGCTGGGGTCAATACCTAGGCTATTCCCTCAGTATTCCAGTCGTCAACCGTGCTGTGGCTGGCCGCTCTGCCCGCTCCTACACTCGCGAAGGACGCTTCACCGACCTCCTCGGCCTCGTCAAGAGCGGTGACTTTGCCATCATCGAGCTGGGCCACAACGATGGAGGTTCCCTTACCCCCACCGACAACGGACGCTCCGACTGCGCCGGCACTGGCGCCGAGACGTGCAGCACCACCTATAATGGCGTGCAGGAGACCGTCTTGACATTCAACGCGTACATTGAGAACGCAGCCAAGGCGTTGACTGCAAAGGGCGTCACTGTCATTCTGTCCAGTCAGACACCAAACAACCCGGACGAGACTGGCAGCTTCAGCTATGCTCCAAGCAGGTTCGTCGGATACATGAAGTTGGCCGCGGACACCACCAAGTTGGTCTACGTCGACCACGGAAACTACACTGCCCAGGCGTACAAGAGCTTGCCCGTCGCTACTGTCAACAGCTACTTCCCACGTGAGCACACCCACACGAGTCCCGCTGGTGCGGACGTCGTGTCAAAGGCTTTTGTCAAGGGTTTGAGCTGTGGAACCAGCCCGTTGAAGCAGTACATCAAGAACGCGACTCTGCCTGGTGCTTGCTTGTAGACGGCGACCGAGAAGGAAGGAGATACGGAATCTGTACATATTCTCATTCGTGCCTGACACGGCAGGCGGTTTATTGAAGCCAAATGCTTTTGTGGTTGGCCTTGACCATTCATATCTGTCCGGTATTGTTTACCGGAATGCCTTTTGTCCAATGTCTTTCCGGTACGTCTTGCCTGAGAAATCTATCTGCTCGACGCCTTCGTACGCCTTTGCAATTGCATCGCCCAGATTCGGCGCCACGCCCGTACTGGCAATGACCCGCCCGCCACTTGTCTTCAGGGTTGAGTCCGAGAGTGACGTGCCGGCGTGGAAGAAAATGACATCTTTTGGTGCCTCCTTGATTTTCATCTCGACGCCCTTTTTGTATGATCCAGGGTAGCCTCCAGATGCCAGAATTACCGTCGCAGCAGATGACCGGCTGATCTTGAGGACGATCTGATCTAGCGACTCTGTTGCACAAGCTAGAAGGATTTGTGCCAGATCACTTTCCAGTAAGGGAAGTAGTGATTGTGCTTCTGGATCACCGAAACGGACATTGTATTCCAGCACTTTTGGTCCTTTCTTGGTCATCATGAAGCCAGTGAACAGACAGCCGACAAAAGGACAACCATCTTTCCGCATGCCATCCAGCGTTGGCTTGAGTACCGTGCGCTCAATCTCGTCCATGTCCTTTGCCTTGACAATCCATGCGGGTGCATATGTGCCCATTCCACCAGTCATAGGGCCAGTATCGCCGTCACCAATTTGCTTGTGATCTTGTGCAGCAGGTAGACTCTTGAACGTGCGTCCGTCACTGAAGCTAAGAATGCTGCACTCCTCTCCAGCAAGAAACTCTTCGATGACAACCTTGTTCCCAGCTGTTCCAAACTCCTTGTCAAGCATAACCTCCTTTAGCGCAGCATGTGCCTCATCTTTAGTCTTTGGTATAATCACGCCCTTGCCAGCAGCCAGACCATCCGCTTTGATCACAATGTCATGGTCCACGGCATCGACATACTTTTTCGCTTCCTCGTAGCTGTCAAAGTTCTCGTATGCTGCGGTTGGTATGCCGTACTTCTTCATAAAGTTCTTGGAATATGTCTTCGATCCCTCCAGAGTCGCCGCCGCCTTACTCGGGCCGAAGCATTTGATATCTGGCGCATTCTGATTGAAGTGGTCGACTATGCCAGCAACGAGTGGGGCTTCTGGTCCAGGGATCAAGAAATTGACATTGTTGTCTTTGGCGAAGGAGACAAGTCCTGCAAAATCATCTGCAGAGACATCTGTCACGTTTGTCACATTCTGAAGACTAAGGTCAGGGTCAGAGACATACCAATCGCGCACTGTGCTCACTCACCCCGCTGTTCCTCCATTACCTGGGCAGACGAAGATGTCGTCGACGAGAGGCGATTGAACCAGTTTCCACACCAGGCAGTGTTCTCGTCCTCCATTGCCAACCAGCAGGATGCGAAGCTTTGTCGTAGCCATCGTTGTCGTCATGCAATTGCTTATCGCATAAATTCTTTGCATAAAATTGGGCATCGATTTTCACTCTCTCTCGCCCAACATCGGTCCGATCTAGGCCGGAGGGGCATGTGGCGGTGCAGCCTCTATCGATGTGGCGCACATTGGCTTCGTCATCGTCTTAATCGAGTGCGACATCCTCGACATCTGACTTGATGCTGACCTCTTCCCGAGCCGCTACTAACAGTCGCCGCGTAGGCAGTCGCATTCTCTGCTCTTTATCCTCTTCGTGTTCATAGACCGACATACTCCCAACCTCTCGCAACCTAGAGCCACTCTAATCTTGAACTATCGTATGCGCCAAGCAGACAAGCCTGCGTCGCTTCACACCTAGAGCCTCTTGTCTCGGAAACAGTGGGCCTGTAGCGATATATCTCTTACAGCTTCAAACGGCGCTCTCTCGATATCCTAGCAAATTACAGACGTAAGGGGAGGGCGCCAATTACTCCTAACATCCTCGTCTACCTGGATCGCAAACATGGTTACCCGGATACCGTCCCCTCCAAACGTCGTGCCTGCCCCGCTTCGCCAGGCAGCCAACAACCCTCCCTATCCCACCACCGACTCCGCCATGCCAGCTGTAAACGACGGCGAGAACAGGCCGTCTTTCGAGCATGTCGAGTCGAAAGGACCCTCGGCACCGAACGGAGAAGGCTCAAGATCGCGTACTAGCAGTGTCTCATCGCATGACACGTGGAACAGTGATGGGTCAGACGAGCAAGAGCCAGAAGACAACCAATTGCCTGAAGCCTTGCGTCCAGGTCCAAGAAAGTCAACAGAGCAGCAACAGTCGAGAGAGGATATCCCTTCGTCGTTACGACCGAATGTGCCGAAGACAGCGAATGGGAATGCATCGAATGGCACGACGGTATGGCCGCATCACCAACAGCAACAGACGACACCACTCAAGTCACATAATCCATATCTAAACATGCAAACGAGCCCATCAGCTCCGCAATCGCAGAGTCCGGCGCAAGAGCCGGTGGAGTTGCCCACAGTCAAGACACCAGAGCACGAATTGGCAGGATTGTCTCTAGATAAACGGCCGAGTCTACCCACAGCTCCATCACAACCTCCTCCGCCGATACCCGTGGGTCTGCCGGTCGTTCAGAACGACGTCACTGGGAAAAGCGCAGGAAGTCAGGCGTCACAATCATCAAACCCATGGCAGGATGCTCTCGACCATAATAAGGCGACGACGTCAGCCGAGCAACCGCCTGTGCCTTCACTGCTGGATGCAGCGCCAGATCTACCACCGAAAGGAAAAGAGCCAGCTGCCCCTGCCACGCCATCCCCTCTGCCTCGCTTAGATCTATCCGGTACATCTTCCAGCGTGACACCAAAACCAGAAGTTGAAACACCTCGAACGCAGGCCAAGAGACAGCGCAACGAGTTCTATCATATTAAGCATGTCAACTGGTACGATGCGTCCGCCAAGCGCAAAGGATCGCTTCGAAAGTCACCTATCTTGACACAGAATGCGAACGGCCCTTGCCCCCTTCTGGCACTAGTAAATGCTCTTACGCTGTCTACGCCTGATGGCGAGGACACTGCGTTGATACACACACTGAAAGATCGGGAGCAGATTACGTTGGGTCTCCTGCTTGATGCCGTCTTCGAGGAACTGGTACGGCGCAACGAGAGGTCGGGACACGATTTGCCAGACATTGGTGACCTATACTCATTCCTGATTACACTTCACACCGGGATGAACGTCAATCCTGCATTCACGGCATCTGGATCTTCGCAACCAGGAGGGTTTGAGCAGACTCGAGAGATGAAGCTCTATGGTTCCTTCGACATCCCACTTGTCCATGGCTGGACTGCCCCAGCCGATTCGCCCGTGTACAAAGCTTTCTTGAGGTCCGCAAAGACATTCGATGAAGCCTTGAATATGCAATTCATGGAGGAAGAATTCGAGAACAAACTTCAGGCAGGTGGACTCAACTCTGAAGAGCAGCAGGTGTTTGAAGATCTCACAGCCGTGAAGGATTTTCTGACCACATTCCCCACACAGATCTCTGACCACGGTCTACACACCATGTCGTCATGGATGAAACCAGGCCAGATAGCAATTTTGTTCCGCAATGACCACTTCTGTACGCTGTACATGGAGCCAAAGAAGGCCACGTTAATGACGCTGGTCACTGATGCTGGTTATGCGACTCATGATGAGGTTGTTTGGGAGAGCTTAGTAGACGTCAACGGTGCCAGAGCAGAGTTCTTCTCGGGCGACTTTCGTCCTGTTGGAGCAGCTCCGTCAACTTCTCGACAGAACTCCGGCGCAGCTGGTCCGCCGGATGGCTGGCAATCTGCACCATCACGACAAGGCTTTAGTCATTCGGCGGAGGGTAAAGGCGCTGTCCTACAGGCCGATCTACCGCAGCCGGTTAGTCAGTCTGAACAGGAGGATCTTGACCTAGCATTGGCTTTACAGTTACAGGAAGAGGAGGAGGAAGCACATCGGCGTGAAGCTGCAAGTCGGCAGAATGCGCACAACGACTCGCTGTCCAGACAGTATATCGATCGCCAATCTTCGGAGAACGAGCAACGTCCACCGATCCCTCCTAGAAGATCCCATCGTCCCGCCGCTCAGCCAGGGACCTACAGTGGGCCTGTCCAGCCATCACAACGCACAGATGACGGAACCGCACCGCCGCCCACATATGAGCAGGCTGCAAGCGACATGCCGTACCGCGAGGCCGGTAGCACACCACGACCTCCTCGACAAGGTAATCCGCTCAACGCGCTGAGTGCTTTGGACGCACAACGACAGCAGTCGGCGTTCACAGCTCAGAGCAGTCAACAAGGTCCCGTCATGGCTCCCGGTTATGGTCGGAGAAGACAGAGCAGATTCGGCAGCTGGAATGGTCCTGCTCAACCAGGGTACAATCAGCCTGGTAGTGTTGCAAGCGGAGCACGTGAAGAGAAGTGTATCATCATGTGAGGAGGACTTGCATGGTCGGAAACAGGAGCAACGACATCGGGCATTGCTGGCGGACTAGGAAAATTTTGCACATAAATGACTGAGGGCAGAAGAGCATCCAGTGATGATACCCCGAATATATAGCATTCGTCCATGAAATTTGGCACCTCCTGACGATCATAATTGCTGTTGTCCGATCAAGTAGCACAGGCCTGTCGTTCTTCAAGTGATCGACAATATTTACTCCGCAATCCTCGTCGAGCTTTAGAATAGTTCGTCTCTTATTCATCCTCCTCTCATCTTCACGGCCTGTGTTCCGTCGCAATCATTCTCAACATGCCGCCGCAGAGTAGAGGCAATCCGTTGCCGAGTGGAGTGTATTCAAGGTCAACACCGAATCTGCCGACTTTGCGATCACTAGATACAGACAGCTCCAGCACTGTCACTACCGAGAGGCCGACACCACTCTCAGCAGAACCAGGACCTTCCTCACCCGTCTGGACCGATACTCCCTCCGAGACGGCTTCCGTGTCCGACTTTGCAGCAGACCCTACTTTCAATCAATTTCCCTCCTCCCCTTCCTCGTCCTCGGACGACGATGCGCCCATCTCACAGCTCCCTTTACGCCCTTCCCTTCCTCACTCCTCCCGCTCCCAAACTCATTTGCCAGCCTTTGCACCACCCTTCTACAACCGACCACCAACGCCACTTCCGCCATCACCAAGTCTCACCTCCCTCTTGCGTCCGAACTTTTCCGCCAACCCTTCACGACCGACCACCCCCTCTCATAGCTCAGAAGATGAAGCCCGCGCCTCGACCCGGGCTGGGTCACAGAGTCGCTCCACAGCAGCGACGCTCACCTCCTCCTTCCGTACCGCGCGGCCCATACCACGAGCGAGCCCCAAGGTGCCCACCTACGAGTACTACGGCTTCACCCTCTACCTGGGCTCGAGCCTGATCTTCTTGATCTACCTGCTATGGAGCTTCCTCCCGAGTCCCTTCCTGCACCAATTGGGCATCTACTACTACCCGAATAGATGGTGGAGTCTGGCTATACCCGCTTGGTTGGTCATGTTGGTCACGTGGATATACGTTGCGCTGGCGGGGTGGAATAGGGAGCACGAAACTATGAAGCTGGGAGATGTCAAGACGGTGGTGGACGAGACTGCGATGGTGGCTGTTATTGATAGTAGGGGAAGACTACTTAGGGGCAGAGGCAGGAGGGGGACTGTCAGGGGTCTGAGGGGCAGAGAGGAGGACGAGGGAGAGGTGAAGAGATGGAGGGAGGTGTGGGCTGAGGGGACGGATGCTGTAATGGACATTCCGATCGGTGGTGTTTGTGAGGTTCTCTACGGCGAGGGAAGAGAAGATGGCGAAGAGCAGGTGACATGAGATGGATATGACGGAGACAACAGAACGAATCAACATGGAGGAGCCAGTAAAGCATGGACAATGACAACCAGAATGAGCCACATCGCCGGACTGATGTCACATTGGGTGGGTGGCCGAGACTGGCGCGCATGATCGCTTGTCACTGTGCGCGATGCTTGTCTTGTAGCACCAGTGGCCGGTGTAACACGGAGAAACACCATGCACAGATGCTCCCCAAAACATCACAGGAACGCGGTGCGCTGCTAGCTTGCCAGGAATAGGGCAGGTACAGAGAGAGAGAGAGCGCGCGCGAGATGGCTACGACAGCGAAGCAGAAACACCGTTCACGGCCATTGCTTGTCGAGGCCTGAAGCGTTGGGGATCTACGAACAAGATTATTCGTGAAGCTCGATCAATAGCAGTCAAGAGACAAGCAAACCTGCTTCACCAACATCTTGAAGTCTGTGCTTCTTCTTAATTTTGTCTCTTCTGTTTATGACGAACGTCTTGCCTTGCATGCAATAAAGGTTCCTTTCCCTCCTGAGAGGCCTACGTTCGTGTTTCTAGAGGTTCCGTGTCGAAATGAAGACTTTGTATAGGTACAGGAAAAGAGGGTACAGGTCGGAGCAGTCCAGGTGGCGAGAGTCAGCTGTCGAAACACAAGGCGAGTGGTGAGGACGAACCAAGACATCCTAATCAGCTATCTTGACGAGGGCTACTATGGAGCAGAAGAGATGTTCGAGACTACCACTATGGTACATCGGAACCAGGTATTGCTACCCTGAGGTTCGCAGCCAAACGATACGACGGGGCTCTAGGCAGATTGGGCTATCGTTGGTCCCATCGTCGTCCCATCATCGCGCGGTGTTGGACAGTCACTCCAACGAGGGAAGGATCTGTCACGCATCTTCACGAGCACATGCCAGTCTTTCCTTGGACTCCCCTGGTCCTTTTGCCTGCCAATGACGGGGGCAGCGCGTTTGCAAAGCATGATGCCCCAAGTGACTGTCAAGGGGCTTGGATGAAAATAGCAAAGTGCGGCACCAGACAGCATAGGGGTTCCAAGCTGCGATAGGCGTGGCATCATGGTATATAGTTTCGGCATTTTGGCCGGAAATTTGGAGCGTAAGCACAACACTCGTGGCATGCGTCTGACGAGAGTAGGAACGCCTCTTATTGTTGGCAGCCTGAATGCATCTCGCTGTCGAAGAATAACTTCATTCCGGTTTCCTTGTGTTGTCGCTATACATATGTCAGCGGCATGACCCTCGAGTGCTGACGGGTGGCTTTCTTCCGCTTTGGATAAACTGAAGTATAGACTCTCTTCGCACGGTCAAAGGTCGTCGATACATCGATAGAGATAAGATCAATATGGCGACGAATCTTCTCAATCTTAGCTCTACGACTTATTTCGCAGCTGCTGTGGCCGGACTTCTTCTGACAGCTCTATATTATGCAGCTTTGCCCAAGCCCATACCAGGCATACCATACAACAAAAAGCATGCCAATCGCCTGTTCGGTGTCACCCCAGATGTCATTCGCCATGTCTCCAAGCATAACACGGTGGTGGACCTCCTCTGTCGTGAGGGCGCAGAACTGGACAGTCCCATTTTCCAGCTCTTTTTTGCCCCATTCAGTCCACCAGCAGTCATGATGACAGACTTCCGCGAAATCCATGACATCTTGACCAAGAGAGCACCGGAATTTGATCGATCACGCTTCTTTGAAGACTTCTTCAAGGGACTGGCTCCTGATCATCACATCCATATGCCTACAAATGCAAGATGGAAGGCACAAAGAAGGCTCTTGGCGGATACAATGAGCCTGGGTTTCCTGAGCAGTGTAAGTCCACTACCACTTCAGTATGTAGTTCTTATCTCACCCTCAGGAGGTAGCGGCAGTCCACCTCCACAATCAGATCCTCATCCTCATGGATCTCTGGCACGTCAAGTCTCGCACAGGTTGTGCGTTCGTTGCATCCGAAGACATCTCGCACATGGCCCTTGACAGCATCTGGGCCGTTGCATTCGGCACTGACATTGACACGATCAAGACTCAGAAAGAGTTCCTGCAGAACACGAAACTTGACGTTCCTTTGGACAAGGATGAAGCAGTCACATTCCCAGTCCCCTCGCTGCCGTCAGACTACCACGCCATCACCACTGTCACCGACTCCCTCACCGACTCAGCTCAATCACCCTTCCCCAAGTTCGCCCATTGGTGGACACGTCAGCACAAACCCTACAAGGTCGCCCGTGCCAGGACGATCCAGTTAGTCACCGCCGCCTTGGACGACGCCAAACGCCGCCTCTTGACCAAGGAAGCAGATGACTCGATGATCAAGTGCGCGACAGACAACGTAGTGAGGCGCGAGCAGCAAGCCGCCATCAAAGAGGACCGCGAGCCGGGCTTCGACAGTCCCGCAGCAAAGGACGAGCTGCTTGGCTTCTTGATCGCTGGCCACGACACTACCTCGGCGACGGTCATGTGGGGCGTCAAATACCTCGCTGACAACCAAGCTGCTCAGGCGCGGTTACGAAGAGATCTCAGAGAGGCGCACAAGGACGTGAAGAAGGGAGAAGTACCCACCGCCGAGGCCATCAGCAAGGCTCATGTGCCGTATCTGGACGCTGTCATGGAAGAGATGCTGAGGTCGAGTACCACCATTCCGGCGCTTTCGAGAAAAGCGGTCAAGGATGTGATTGTCATGGGACACAGAATACCTGCCGGTACTGACATCCATCTGCTCGTCAATGGGTCCGGGTTCAATACTAAGGACCTGTGGGAGGGGAGAGTGGATGAGAAGGCGCGGTCGCCAAGCTCACAGGATGCGAAGGGACGAGTCGGAAGCTGGGCCGACGACGCGGAGGACTTTGTACCGCAGAGGTGGCTGAAGAGGGATGAGAAGGGAGAGGAGGTGTTTGACCCGAGAGCAGGGCCGAGTCTGCCCTTTGGTGGTGGACCTCGGGGTAGGTCTTACCGTATCGAACCCCAAGACAGATATGCTAACTATAGAGAAGGCTGTTTTGGGAAAAAGCTGGCTTACCTCGAGCTAAGGATCCTATTCACCCTGATGATGTGGCGGTTTGAACTGAAGAAAGCGCCAGAGGCATTGTCTGGGTATGCGGCTATTGACACTCTCACGCACAAGCCGAAGCAGTGCTACATTCTGCCTGTCCCTGTAGAGGCATGATAGGCTACACGATGGAGAGCAGAGAAGAAAGAGAGGTATATACATATACCCATCTTTGGGAAGAGGTCGAATTCCAGAGGTAGGTACAACTGTGTTACCATGCTCACGGGCACTGAAACACTGCTACTACCCATGATCGCGCAGACCTCTGTAGATATACGCGTATGGAGAAATACACCAGCGATAGCTGCGCCTAAATGTTTCCAGAACATGAGCCCCTGAAATGTGCATACCGCCTTGCGTCTGGAGCGGGGCAGTTGCATAACGAGATGCGGGGCACTCAACGGAGACGCTGAGGACATGTCTCCTTTTCATTGTTTCCATAAACAATTATTACTGCTATCGGAACCCTTCAGACATCTCTATCAGGTGGTACTGACGTCAATTGATCCATTGTCTTCTCTTTGTGGTTCCGATAAAAAACATCACGGGGGGACCTCATTGGATAGCACAATCTCGAGCATTTCCCAGGGGGCAAAGCACCATCACAAACATGCCTCTATACCAAATCTACCACTCGTACCCATTGAGTCAGGAACAGAAACAAACCCTTGCATCCAGCGTCACCAAACTCCATGCAACGACCTTCACCACACCATCGTTCTTCGTCCATGTCCGCTTCATCCCGGAAGACAGCGCGGGGGTAAACTACTTCATGGCAGGCCTACCGCACGAGAACAACGCCAATAGGATCGTTGGCATCGTGCGAGTGAGCGAGACACGGACCAGAGCCGACTTTGACAAACTGGGCGACAAGATCGAGCAGGCGTGGTACGATGCCGTCAAGGGAAACAGTGCGGGTGGCGACGACGAAACGGCCTTGGAGCAGGACGAGGATGGGAAGAGGTTGTTGATGGTGGCGTTTACCCCGATGATCACCATCAGGGAGAATGGTATGGTCATCCCGGAGGCGGGCAAGGAAGGGCAGTGGTTGAAGGAGCACTTGGGGCATATCAAGCTCATGTACGAGGGGGAGGGGATCAGAGACTTTGGAGATATGCTCGAGGAAATTAATTCGAGGGAGGACCTGAAGGGATGGTTACAGTGATCTGATCGCGACTTGATGCGAGAGCTTCAAAGGCTCCCTTGCCAGATACTCGACAAAAGTAGTCAGCTTCTCTACAGTCTAATCAGCTGACCATCTGACCTTCTCCTGTGTCCCTTCTCCTCAGTAACCGCAGTCCTGAACGTAGAGCAGCATCTCCGTCACGTGCCCGCCCATCGTCTCGGGTAAGAAGCCCCTGAACACGTCGGCCGGGACTTTGTGATATCTGACTGTCTTCCCGGGGCTCTTCCTCGACATGTCCGTCACCTCACTCACTTGCATCCCCATTGCCCTACAGCTTCCGGCCTCCGACGATCGTGGATGAGACCCGAAACGGTAATGACGATGGGTGAGTCTACAGAGCAACACTGCTGTTTCGAGGCTGGAGACGAGGTGCCAAGTCCGACCGTCTCCGACACACTTCACTTCGGCTTCGGACACCACAAGTACTGTACCACAACTACTGTACCCAGAGCGGCGCTTAAGCACATACAAAATGGGGTTGTGCAGGGGCCAGACCCCAATCTCAATCACTTCACGCTAAGAGGCACTGGCACTGGCACCGGTACCTAGCAGCCACAAGCTTCGAAGCGAGCGACATGTATCTCGAGCGAGGAAGGACGTCCGTGTGCTTCATCACAGATCAATCTCTGCATCTCATCCGGACCTATCCTTGTAGCGCAACGGCGTTGAGTTGTAATCACAAAAAATCGAGCTGGCCCATGACGGCAACTTGTTCGACGTTTGTAACGTCGAATGCAGCCCTAGGGTAATCACCAGCCCTCGTAAACGAAGCTTTTCCTCGGTTTCAGATCACGTTCCCCAAGACTTGCTTCCTCTCCGTCACACTACTGCGAAGAAAGCGTTGCATAACGTCGTCAAGCGAAGTTTTCTCTTTAAGTGCCGAATCTCGGGTCGTGGCAACCACGACATCATGGTCTCTTTGTCCCGGTAGCTGGTATGCTACCGACGATTTGGTCACAGATCATTTCAAGTCCTTTTAGTGGGGAGGTAAGTTCATGTCTCAGACTCTCACACCTTCGTGGGATAAGATCCTTCCAATTCCCGAGCCCTTTCTTTGTGTACACCACTCCGCGCAATGGCGACGATACCGACAGAGTACTCGACTGGGCCTCATGCGGACCTCTACATTGAGCCAGAGGGCACTCTGCGCGCACAGGTCAATGGAGTGTATGCGCTGTCCATCATCTTCTTCGTCTTGTGCTGGGTCACGGTGGGGCTGCGCATGTGGGTGCGCTCGACCATGCTGAAGGGAATGGGAATCGACGACTGGTGGTTGCTAGGAACACAGGTCGGTCCATTCCACGCACAACATCACCAATAACTGACCTCTCCAGGTCATCTTCTCCGTTTATGCGATCCTCCTCTGTGTCATCTGCACAGATTTGCTCGACCACAGCCGCCAGTATGCAGCCGGCGAAGTCCCCACCTCCAAGACGATACCCAACGTACGCAGGACCCTTCGCTGACCCATGACTCGTTTCTGACCTCCCAAACCAGATGATAGTAGCAGGCTACTGCCTCTATGCCGCGACAACCATCACCTTCAAGATCTCGCTCGGCTACTTCTTCCTCAACATCTTCTCGACCGAGCGCAAATGGCGCGTCACCATCTGGCTATGCATGGTCGTACCCGGCCTCCTCGGTATCCTCAACATTGCCTGGACAGCCCACTTTCGGTGTCAGCTCTCGTCCGTCTTCTTCGCCGGCTTACCCTCCTGCCCCTCGTTCAAGCCCCGCACAGACTGGGCCGTCGTCGCAGCTCTCTGGGCAGGCGTATCTGCCATTACGGACTTGATCTACGGTGTGCTGGCCTTTATGGCCATCAAGAGCTTGCGCATGCCCTGGCGAACGCGCATCACCGCTGTACTACTATGTAGTCTAGGCTGCATAGGTGGATTCGCTGCCTGCATCCGTCTCGCCTTCCTCATAGCCAGTGTACCGAGCATGTCGGTGCTCGGCGAGGCGTTGCAAGTCAGTGTCTGGTCTGCGATCGAGCCCGGTCTTGCCATCATCGCGGCGGCCATCGCGGCTTTGCGTCCGCTGTGGATGCGCATAAGGGATCCTCATTGGCGCCCGACAGAGTATACGAGTAACACGCGACCCCCGACCGCGCGACCCAACACGAGAGGGACAAACATGCGGGAAGGACAAGAGCTGGCCTTGAACCCTGTCATGATGTCGAGTCACAGTAAAGATGATAGGATACTGGTTCAGGTCGAGTTGGATCAAATACGGAGGGAGAGGGAGAGGGAGAGGGAGAGGGGCGAGGGCTCGATCAAAACGTCGGATAATTTCAACAGGGAAGAGATTGTGAATCCGAGACATCTTGTATAGTATTTGTATGAAATCAAAAAGGAACAAAAGTGGTACCGTTTGCAGAACCGATTGCTTACTCGTCTTCGGATCATGGGAGCTGACCCTCATCCAGACCGGGCACTGTGGCACAGAGTGTTTGCTGTCAAGGCCATGAACCCATATTCTACGCACTCGCGCTGGTATACTTTGGCAAAGTGTGCATATCTGTCTTAGATATAGCCTGCTTCGCACGGTCTTCAGTCTGGCTTTTCCGCTTCCATATTAGTGCGTGCAGAGACGAAGAAGGAGAGGTCGTCACTACTGCAGGAAGCCTTCCAGACAAGTCCGTGCCAAGCATTTTGGCCATCCATGACACTGTGAAGTGCTCCTCCATTGCATCGTCCATCAACACAGACGTACGATAAATTGTCTTTTATACTGTAGAATTCGACCGGCCGCTCGCGCGACACCACATATACAATCTGACAAACTTTGCATAACGACTGCAAGGGCGCCATGGCATTCCTCTTCGCGCGCCGACCAATGACGCTCGGCATCACAGCATTCGGGGCGTCCTCGCTCCTTCTGGCACCTCATTCGTACCGACGAAAGCTGCTTCTCGATTCTTCACCTTCTTCGATAAGCGCCAAGGACTGGTCGTACTCGCAGTACCAAAGGGATGCTAGGGTTCCCATACTCGGCGAAGGTGGCGGGCTGAACCCCAGGGCCATCCGACAGATCAGTGCCGGCAGCATTCTAGGTACGTTCACGACAGCGGGGCGCATCTTCCCTGCAAGCTAACTCGCGAGAAGGCGTCTTCGCTGGCATGGCCGTCTCGACATTCTCCAAGTCTCTCACGCTACTTGTTGGATTGCTGATTCTGGGCGTTCAAGCTCTCGAGTCACGCGGGATCAGCATTGTACCGTACAAGCGCATCCAGGGCTACGTCTCGAACCTAGATCTTCGATCGTTGGTACAAGACAATGCAGCGTTCAAGCTCAGTTTTGGGACGACTTTCACGCTCACTGGCTTCGCCAGTTTCTGAGTCAAACGCTGTCATCGATGGACGGCATGCATGCATCAAGGGTATCTGGTATATCTAGATCGTCTCGGAAAGCGCTGATCAGAATGGAGCTGTCTCTCTCTGAAGCCATGCTGTAGTGAGGACGTCGTCTTTGAAAAAGTCTCTCGTCTTTTCGTAAACCTCGGCATGATAAGCGTTCAACCAGGCAAGTTCTGGTGGTGTGAGGATAGAAGTGTCAATCAGCTTGCGACACATTGGAACCATGGTGACATGCTCAAAGCCGAGGAAGGGCTTGTCCCCGAATTGGTGTTCCGTCTTGTTCTCTTTGACCATGATGATATCTACCGAATGTTAGAACTCATATAGATATGGATTGTCGTGTCAAAATTCACTCTCGATCCGAATGCCAAAACCGCCATCCTCATAGTACCCAGGCTCATTCGAAATGACATTACCAATGGCAAGAGGCACTTCGCTGTACTGGATCCTGGTCCCAATGCCAATGGGTCCTTCATGAACATTCAGGTAAGAGCCGACGCCATGACCGGTGCCGTGCCGGTAGTCCAATCCCTGCTGCCAGAGGAATTGCCGCGCTGTTGTGTCCAGAGCGAAACCGCTAGTACCCTTTGGAAATATAATGAGATCGAGCGCAATGTGACCCTTCAGCACCAGCGTGTAAGCTTTACGCTCCATTGGAGTCGGCTCGCCAAAGTGCAGTGTTCGTGTCGTGTCAGTGGTGCCGTCCAGATATTGGGCTCCCGAATCGCATAGATAGATTGCTTTCGGGTCGATGATGCTACAGTTCCCTGGCTCGGGCTTATAGTGGATGACGGCTGCATTCGGCCCCGTCGACGAAATTGTGTCGAATGACAATCCGACAAAGTGCTCATGTTTCGACCGTATCGACTCCAACTTGTCTGCCGCTTGCACTTCATCCAGACTTGCGCCTTGGTTGACTAGTTGATCTTCAAGCCAAGCAAAGTACTCGCTCAGTGCAGCTCCATCCCGTATGTGGCAATTTCGCATACCCTTCAGCTCTGTCTCGTTCTTCACGGCCTTTGCATCTCCGACTGGACTCCGTATCTCCTGCACATTGTCTTCTCCTCCAAGTGCTTTCGAAAGTGCCCAAGATGCTTTCGTCGATATGAGATACTTCTTCTTCGGTGCAGATGCACCATCCGAGGCCGGTGTCGACGCGACCAATGCTTCAATGTCGGAAAAGATCGACTCGTATGGTTGAATCGTAACTCCTGCAAGATGAGCTGCCGCGTTTCCAACCAATTTCGACTCGTTAATATACAAGGTGCTTGTCGTGGGGGTAATGACAGCGTAGGAGAAGAAGACAGGGTTGTAGGGGATATCGTTGCCGCGCAAGTTGAAAAGCCAAGCAATCTCATCAAGCATAGAAACGACCAGTCCTGCGGCTTTCTTCTTGTCAATCTCCTTCCTCAACTCCTCGATCTTCTCTTGATACGCCTTGCCCGAGAATTCGTTTGATAGCACCTTGGCGGGCTCGTTCGGTCGCCCTGGCTTGTCCTTGCCCCATACCAGGTCGACAAGATTCTCCTTCACTGCGACCAGGTCTTTACCCCCCTTCTTGCGGATCTTCTCACCCAGCTTCCTTGCTTCTGGTGCAGTGATCGTGGTAGGGTCCACGCCGACTGTCTTACCACCTTCTGACTGATCGATTGTCCATTCTTGCCATGTGGGAACGTCTTGCATTCCCTGCTTCAGGAGGAACCAATTGCTGTCGAGTTGCTTGCTTGCTTGATTGAAGTATCGACCATCCGTGGCTAGCGTCGCCTTGTCCTTAGTAATGATTGCTGTCCCAGCTGATCCAGAGAAGCCACTGATATACTCTGCGGTCATATTAGTGCGGTGTGTGAGCCATGGTGGGGTAAATGTACCTCTTCTGGCATCTGTTGGAGCTATGTATTCGGACTGGTGACTATCCTCTGACGGCACGACTGGCACTTGTCAGTCAGTGCTCTTGTACCGTCCGAGATATTCCTACTGTAGATGTCGACCTTGTGCTGTTTCATAAGCTCCCTCAGCTTCGAGATTCGATGCGTAGTGTTGACCTTGTCCATGTTGGCGCTCTTTCGGAGTACTGCTCTGGTGCCGAACTGACGAATCACTGAGGTATGCCTGAACAGCGCTCGTATGCTGCTGAGCATGAGGAGTGACAATGAAAACTAGTTCATCATATGTAAGAGAGATATCGTGATCTCGCACGCGATCACCTTGATGACCGAATCGCCAAGACTTTGGTTCCACCATGCACATTTTCAAGCTCCTCTACGAGCTTTGCCATTAACATCCACTCAAGAAAATCGAATCGTGCCCGTGCAGGTCGCTAAGGACACGGAAATGCAGCTGCGGTGAAGTGCCAAAGAGTAGGCAAGTACGTCGCTTCATTTCCTGAAAGCATCACAATGCTTGCACTCACATCACAACGCCATTCCATTCGTGAAGTTCAATACACCAACCACGACAGAGGGGCTTGAGCTTGAGCTTGACAGCGGCAGTCATAGTGGCCGCAATGGATCCTGCTGAGCATGCTGCGCTTCTTATAAGGCAGCTCAATGATCCTGCAGAGGCTTCACATGCACATATCGTCTCACGACAGCTGCAGGACCTGCAACTCTCGCCAGATGGATGGACAATCGCCGATAAGCTTCTCTCAACTGACGACAGCGTGTACCAATTTTATGGTGCACTCACCTTCCAAATCAAGATCAACAGAGATGTCTCTTCTCTGAATGATGGTGACCTGCAACAATTGCTTCACCGAATCTTGGATAAGCTGGTTGCATGTGTCAACAACGATGTTCCCGCAAGGGTCACGGACAAGTTATGGTCTGTCCTCGGGTCTTTCTTGACCCATTCGACGAGTGTCTGGCACGATCCCTTGGGCGCAGTACTACTTCGCCTGTTAGGGATCGAAGTCTACGACACCACCACTCCTAGATCTGATCATGTTGCACGCATCTCTGTGAAACAGTTGAGAGCATTACTCAAACTGGCCTTGATTCTAGCCCAAGATCTAGGAGCAGTGGAAAGTAACACGCCAAAGACGTAAGTATTTCGCAACTCGTGATTCGCAAAAATACTGAAATCTTCCAGCCATGGAATCGAAGAAGCGTTAAAATCGTCGACGCCTGTTTTAGAGGCAATTATCATCAAGGCAATACGAATGCAAGATGCTTCTGGACAGATGTATAGTGAAGCTCTGAATGTCTTCAGTGTAAGTGGCCCTTATCATAACAGTAACTATATTTTGACAGAAACAGGAATGGCTTCTGTACGGTGTCAGTAGATGGCAACGAGACATTGACACATGGCGGAAATACCAGCACATGACGGACGTCGTGATAACAGGCCTTTACAGCCCTGACTTCACCTTGGTTTTCGCAACAGCCGAAGCTTTGTCAGCCACCATGATCAATGGTTCCAATGCGATAAGCAAGGCGCAGCTGGTCCCGATGTGGCCTGCAATCGAGCATGCTCTGAAGTCTTCATCAGAAGATAGTCTCGAGGAAAGCCTACCGGTTCTAAAGCTCGCAGGAGCGTGGGGCAGGGCCATGCTTGACGACATTCTGATATCTCCAAATGCACCTGATTTCCGGTCATTTTTCCAACTCATAACAAATCAGTTGTTTGTGGTCGACTGGTCAGAAGACGGGTGTGACTTGCTATACATTATCATCGAGTTCTGGATCGATTTTGCTGACCAATTAGCTGTGGAGCTGTCGGTCGATTTCGAGAAGTACGCTCAGAGCGATATCCCCACTGTGTTCGACCCTGCAATACAGGCTTTCTTCGATGTGTTGGATCGGAAAGACGACCAGATCATGGCTCAAGCTGATCCCGACAACATCGAGGACTGGCAGAGAGTGCGACAAGATTTCGCAGACTTTCTGATCAAACTCATGGAAACCGATATGGTTCCAGTCTATGACATCTGCGCTGATCAGCTGGAGCAAGCAATGGAACAACAGAACTGGTATCGAGTAGAATCCGTCCTCCAGATACTGACCGACATGGCGAACGATTGGAACAGCACGGCCCTGACGGAACGAGGACTCCATCGCGTTTTCAAGTCAAACCTCTTCGAGCAGATCCTTGATCCAGGTCTACTTCAGAGTCTCAACATCAAGATGAAACGAATCATCGTGCGCTTCATTGACAACTATAGCTTCTTCTTCAAGCATGAGCCATCCCAGATACCAAGCATGGTCACGCTGCTAATGCAGCTTCTTGAACAGCATGTCAGCAGTGCATCTAGGCTGGCAGACCTGTCAGCAAAATGCATATCGTCCATCTGTTCCGCATGTCGTAAAGAAATGGTGAAGATGCTCTCAGAACTTCTAGCGTTCTGTGGCAGAACCCTTGGAACCGAGGGTCTCTCGGTCTACCAGAAGGAGAAAATCTACAGTGCAATCGCTTTTGTCATTGAAGCATTGCCCCAAGAAGAGATGCAAGTCCAGGCCTTGCGAACGATTCTCGGGCGTCTCGAAGCAGATGTAAAATTTGCCAAGGACGTAATCGCCTCTGGTCAGTACGAAGCAGGAGAACAATTGCTCGTTGCATCTTTCCAGTGTCTTACGGGTATTGGCAAGGCACTGCATGATCGCCCTCTGCAGATCATCATCAACGATGACGAAGAGTCGTCGGGGCAGTCCGGACAGTCCCACAGGCCGCCTAGCTCATGGACCAGTCCCGCCGGCAATGACATATCCAAATCCATCCTCGGTATCCTGGAGAATATCAACCTCACACCGGAGTCCGGGGATGCCTGGGAAGGCGCATGTTCTGTGCTTAGGGTTGGTCTGTCAGAAACGAAACCAGGACCTTTCGTCTTTCCGGCATCTCTGATCAGCTCGTTCCTCGGCTCAATGAGTCCTACTACTCCTCGCCTTGAAGCCTTGCTCACTACGGCATGTGCATTCGTCTCTGCCGTCTCAAGGTCAACCACTCCTCGCGTCCCCGCCGAGGTCTCCAATATTCTAGAAAGTGTATCCAAGATCATACTGGCCATGGAATCTCCCACCTCTGATCCCGCGCTCGCTCAGCTGTGCGTCGACTTTCTCGAACGACTACTGACTCGGTATTCTGATGTCCTCGTCGGGACCTCCGACCTGCCTGCTCTAATCAACTTCTGCCTATCCGCGCTAGTCTCGGATGCTCCGATGCTGAAGCGCACAACGGCCGCTTTCATTGCTGCGCTTGTAGCGTTGCCTCAACAGTTGGCACGCAAGGAGATCGAAAATCAACAGCCAGGACTGCTCGGTTATACTTCGCATGTTATCAATGACCTTTTGCCTCATGTTTCATCCGCTATAGTGCATCAACTAGGCGGGAATGCGCAAAGGTCTGAGCTTGAGGCTATCAGTAAAGTTCTTCGAGCTTTCATGATGGCAAACCCTCGAGCGAAGGCTATACTCGAGGCAGCACTGCACAGCGAGGCTTTTCCTGCTACGGCGCACGCGAGTGAGCAGCAAAAGAAGGCTTTCGTTAGCCGGATAGCAATGCTGAGGGGTGGAAAGGGTACAACAGATACAGTCAAGGGATTCTGGGCTGAGTGTAAAGGAACTGTGGGGAGTTTCTGAGTGAGTGCTGTATAATGGTAGAAGACATGTCTCTCCAAAGTCACGTCGAAACGATCACGCATGCATCTGAACTTCCTTGATGAAAATGAACAAATCGTTAACGACAACGTCGAGAATGCTGCTCCGAGCACCACGAGGCTACTGCTCAACGGGGATGCTAGATCCCACGTGAAAGTCTCAGCAAGCGAGATGAGTCCCCTTACATGTTCGCGAACATCATTTCCACTTTAACGACTTACCAGGCATTTACCCAGCTGACAGCTTCCAAATAGAGCAGCGAAAATCAAAGCAGATACGGCCGTCATTGCTACAATGCCTGGGCTCAAACTGCTCGAGGCTTTACCAGGGGCCCCAGTGTAGGCATTCAGTTCGAGGGACCCCATCG
Organism: Elsinoe necatrix; assembly: GCA_033846785.1. NCBI lineage: Eukaryota > Fungi > Ascomycota > Dothideomycetes > Myriangiales > Elsinoaceae > Elsinoe > Elsinoe necatrix. Next base: position 1,385,013 of record JANZYI010000008.1, read on the forward strand.
GCATTCCTCCCAAATTCCTAACGATGGACACCAACGCTCATCTAGTGTCGTTGCTCTCCCCACTTGATTGTTCGCGCTTGATAACGGTCTTCGCGCTCCCCGACAGTGAGATCCAGGTCGGCATGAACTCCCACTGCCAGGAGGTTTTACCGTCCTGCTGAACAGGTGCACCGGATGTTCGTCCGTTATGGGGCTATTGACCATTAGTTTGTCCTCAGAAGTGCCCTGGCTCATCTCATAGTTGATACGAAGCGTTTTTGAGGCGTTCATGTAAACAGCGTTGCCATAGAGCAATGCCAGACTATAAGTAAGTAGGTCGCTTGCTTCCTGTTTGTCTCGCCATCCTCCTTTCCACACAGTCATTCCATCATGAAGATCCAACAGGTCCTTCAAGGTCTGGCTTTGCTGGCCAGCTCTGTCATCGCAGCACCAGCATCCGCAGAGGACTTCACAACACTCGTCGATGTTTCCGATGGGCAAGATGTGCCAGGCATCACCCTCCAGCCTGCTGTCCACTGGAATGTTACCACCAACCAGAGGAAGAACATCCGTCCCAAGAAGCAGCAGCTTCTCTACTACGCTCAAAACGGCACTGCCGATCCGAGAGTAGAGCATCACTTCGGTACTACCGAGGTCACCTACACCGTTCCCGCCGTGAACATCGATTTCGACGACGCCGTCAACCTCGACAGTGTCGCCGATGTCGTCAAGATTCAATTCAGCGACAAGGAGTCTTTCGGTATCGCCGAAGACTCGTGGTCAGGATATTCCGACCTCCTCATGATGACTTATGCCAATCTGTGCGACGCCCATGCCCGTGGAGACTACTGCTACATCCTGGCGCATTCGTTGACCTTCGATGCTGACACAAACACGGCATCCGGCAGCGCTGACCTTGTCGAGCCCAATGACTACATCTTCGCCGTCGACTTCGAATGGGGTCTGTACGAGCCCGCGGATAGGGCGCCCCGCACAGCTCTCCTCAAGCGCCAATCTGGAGACAAGTCCGCTGCCTGCAGTGCCACCGAGACGGTCTATGGCCTTCCGGTCGCCACACTTGGTGCTAACTTCGACAGCCGTCTCGACGAATGCCGTGGGCGTGAGGACGCGAGCAACACCAGCTACGGTGCGTATGCCAAAAGTGTAGGGGCCGACCAGTCTGCTACCGAGGTTGTCACGGAGACGGAGAAGACTCTGGACGGCGATAGCGGCCTCTTTAACAAGACCAAAGCCAAGGAGATTGCAAACATGGCCTCCCAAGGTCAAACCGATCCGCCCTCGAAGCGAGATTTGCACTTGCATCTGTACAAGCGTGGATGGCTCAGCTGGATACCCATCAAGATTCCCGATATCAACAAGCCTTTGACCAAGGAGTTCACAAAGAACTTCAGCTGGAGCATTCCCAAGGACAGGGGTAACGCCGCTGGTCCGTGGCAGAAGGCGAAGCTACTGAAGGAATGGACGGGCCAGAAGACAAAGACTGGTCTTGGAAGTAAGGGAGCAGGCGGAACCAAGGCTGACGGCAGTGTGAGAGTCTACTGTGTTGATTGTGGTGTCTCGGGATCGCTGAGGGTATACGGCAAGGCTAGCTGGTAACTGGACTCTGGCTTCTCAGAGGGCATAGTCCAGGCCAATCTGAACCTGAATGTCGGATTTGCGCTTGGCTTGGATGTCCAAGGCACGCTAAAAAGCAGCTCCAATAAAGAGATTGCCCATGTAGGACTTCCAGGGTTGTCCTTTGGTATCATCACAGTCGGTGAGTAGTTATAGTCGATCCGATTGGGGCGAGCTGACATTTCAGGACCTTGGATCGAGCTGGGAGCCGACTTCACTCTCACTGCCAACGCCGAGGGCAGACTGCTGGCTGGTGCTAGGTTCATCATCCAGAACGCTCAGGCGACACTTGACTTCGCGAAGAAGGGTCGCACTGCGTCTTCTGGCTGGACACCACAATTTGAGCCCATCTTCGAAGCGTCTGGGCAGGTTGCTGTTTCCGCGGAAGTGGGTCTCCCGCTTGGACTGACTGTCGGTATCAACATCTTGAACGGCAAGTTCAAGCTTGGTGTGGGCGTCGTTGAGCGTCCCAGGTAAGTGCCGTCTGTCCATGTTCTTGTCGAAGATACTGATATCTACCCAGTCTCGAAGCCAAAGCAGAGTTCGCCGCGACTGCAGGTACCACTGGCGCTACCATCGTCCAGACTGACGGATGTGCTGGTGTTGCAACTCAGGTCAACTTCAAGAATGAGGTCTTCGCAGATATTCTGGGCAAGAAGTTTTCACTGATCACTCCATATGTCAAGACCTTGACCAAGGGCTGTATCAAGTGAGTTCCGGTCGCGAAACGTGTAGTGCACCGAGAAACTGACTGTCAACAGACTAGCCTCGCAGGCCAGCTCCAGGTTCGCAGCGCTGCCTGGCTACACATCACCCATGGTGGCAGCTGATGATTCCATCACTTCTCCTCACTTCCGTGGGTACAACACTACGGCCGAAGGAGGAACCGAGTATCCTGAGCTTGTTGACGCCACGCGCAAGTTCTTCCTCATGACGTGTCCGGACGGCAACTTGTATATGCGTCCTCGTAGCGATGCCAACGAAGCTGCGAATCTCACATGCTCTCGTGTTTTCCAGACGGCGAAGAGCAGCGTTGTCGGTGACGGTGTTAGCTGACTCTTCCACTACTACACGGACAGCATGGACAAAGTGGGCGTCAGCAGACTTCGTCTCCACAAGGACAACGCCATGCCCAAGGGCAGCGAGTTTGTCAACTTTTACGCCTTCTCCAACAACACTGGTTCTCTCCAAGCCGACACCAATGTCAATGATTCGCCGCTGGGTACCGATGCGTACTACCTGGCTCAAGACAGGAACAAGCAGCAGTTCTATGCTGTCCTCTGCTCCTTTGACAACCCGAGTGAGAATCCAGCAAAGGTCTTCTTGGCAAAAGATCCTGACAAGGCACCTGAGATCTTGATGAGCGAGGCGGTCAGGGAGAGCATTACTGGCGCAGTAGCAAATGGTTGCTACGCAATGCCGTTCATGCAAGCACCAAAGGAGGCGGGAAGTGATTGGAACAACCAGTGGGGCTCTGAGCAGGCGACAATTGGTAATACGACCACGACGTCCTAGGCCTCAGCATCGACGTAGTAGCCACGCGACGTTTTGATTAGCTTCTCTTCTTTCCCATACTTGAATATGTACAACTTTTAGCTTGGCCCGTGGTTTCCAAAGCGCTTGATGACGCGGTGAACAGCTCAAAATAGCGACTCACCTTCCCAAAGATACCATTCTCCAGATAGATAATGTCCTGGTGAGATTCGGAAAAGAGCCGAGTCGATGGAGCCAGAGACGAGCACAGATCCAGATCGTCCAGATCGTCCAGATCTCTTGACCCTGCAGAGTTCCTGCGCATCGCCGCCCAAGTCAAAAGACCCTGAAATGGAAATTTCTCGAGTCGGCTGTCGTCGGCAGAGGAAGGGAAGAGGCGGCGGGGTAGAACTGGCCCGACATCGCAGAATTTTTGGGTCTGACTCTTGACAGTGATCATCGAACTCTGTTGGCTAGTAATAATCCGAGATCTTGTCGTTGGTCTTCTTGCTCTCTCTCATCCTCTGACTCAACAACTTTCCTGCACAAGTATTGACACCACATTCCTCGAAGCAATTTCGAAAGAGCAAGGCATACACAATGGCAGGAGATCTCCCCACTACCAACGGCTCCCATGACGGCAACAAGCAGAATGGTGTCGATGGGGCCTCGACCTTTGCTGTCAAGGCAGGTCTGGCACGCATGCTCAAGGGCGGCGTGATCATGGACGTGGTCAACGACGAGCAGGTACTTCTTTTCCGACCCAGCCCCGCCACGCCTCATACTAACTTTGAGTCTAGGCACGCATAGCAGAGGAATCTGGTGCCTGCGCCGTCATGGCTCTCGAACGTGTACCAGCCGACATTCGCAAGGACGGCGGCGTGGCCCGCATGTCTGACCCTTCGATGATTCGAGCCATCATGTCCAGCGTCACCATCCCCGTCATGGCCAAGGCACGTATCGGTCACATCGTCGAAGCCCAAATACTAGAGAGCATTGGATGCGATTACATCGACGAGTCCGAAGTACTCACACCCGCGGATCCAACCTACCACATCGAGAAGCACGGCTACAAGGTCCCTTTCGTGTGCGGAGCTAGGAATCTGGGTGAGGCTCTCCGAAGGATCGCCGAGGGTGCAGCCATGATCAGGACAAAGGGTGAAGCGGGCACTGGTGATGTCGTGGAGGCTGTGAGACACATGCAGACCATGAACAAGGAGATTGCAAAGGCCAGCGCCATGAATGACTCTGAGCTCAGGATGTATGCCAGGGAGATTGAGGCCCCGTACGAGCTACTCAAGGAGACTGCGCAGCTGAAGAGGCTGCCCGTGGTCAACTTTGCCGCCGGAGGTATCGCGACGCCAGCGGATGCGGCGCTCATGATGCAAATGGGCTGTGATGGCGTGTTTGTTGGAAGCGGAATCTTCAAGAGCGGGGACGCGGCCAAGCGGGCGAAGGCTATCGTACAGGCCACGACACATTACAAGGACCCCAAGATCATTGCACAGGCCAGCGAGGGCTTGGGCGAGGCTATGGTGGGCATCAACTGTGGGAGCATGGACCCCAAGGAGAAGCTCGCTGGTCGGGGATGGTGAAGAGCATGACCGTGGGAGTCGTTGTAGATTACGTGAAATGAATTCAACATCTGTACAGGTCACGGGACTTTCCAATGGGAGAATCGCAAGCACAACTGGGGAAATGAGGTGGTCCATGACAGACAGCAACATGTATATACGGACTCATCGCGAGTAGAGTCTGTCTTACACTATCTAAACATTGTACTATCAATCTCCCTGCTGCATATGCGTTGGCAGATTGTAACCAGCATAGTCCATATGCACAAACGCTCTATCGACGAACGGAACACTCTCAAGCACGTACTGCAGACTCTCACCGAGATCATGGCTGTCTCGCAGGCTGGTATTCTCGTCCAGCACAATGTCGGCCTCGACGTTCAAAAAGTCTCCCGAGTGGAATGCATTCAGACCTTGGATCTGCTTGATCGTCTTGGCGAAGCGCATTGTCAGGTACAACAGCACATTTCGCTGATCTGCAGTCGCTGCCTGACCTGAGAGGTTCTTGATGTGCTGTACGCTAGTTCCGCCCCAATTTGTGATGACATAGATGGACAGAAGCAGACCGCCCAGAGGATCCAGCCACCAAATTTGGGCAAAGTAGCCAACGAGTGGAAAGATGATAGAAAAGGTGTTGAATACAATGTCCGTCATGGCGTCTTGCGCCAGAGCCTGGACTGAGGAGTTTTTGATCAAGCGGCACCAGAGAAAGCAGCCTCCCTTGATGACAATGGTAGAGCCCATGATGGCCACGGCGGGGACGGTGAGCTGGACGATGGTGTGGTCCGGGCCGGTAAGGTGGGAGATACCTTCAATAGCCACTTGAGCGAACGAAGTGATCATGATCACCGAGAAGACCAGGACGCCAATGGGTTCGAGACGCCGGCGGCCCACCGGGTACTTGTATTGATCGTTTTGGGATATCAGATAAGTGGTCGTCCAGATAATGGCCGTGGAGAGAAAGTCGAGGGCTGCGTCAACCAGAGAAGCGAGGACGGACACGGACGAGGTCAAGACCGTGACAATGATCTTGAGGATGAGTAGAATGGTGTTGGCGACAAAGTTGACGTAGATGGCCACTGTCACAATTCGAGACTGTGAATCCACCTCTTCTTCCGGCTCGAACGCTGCCAGAAGCTTCGTCGTCTCGTTCTCCTCGCCCCCAGTGTCTCGTCGTAATAGAGGGGTATTCTCGTCCTCTTGCACCTTATAGAGGGCCTTTGGTGTCCGCTTGAGCCTCTTTGCTGTCCCGTTCTCCTGACCATTCGCGTCTACAGGCGTATTTGTCCCATCAGTACCGTTAAGCATGGGTGAGCCATCGGAAGGGGTTCGTCCCGTCTCCTCTGTAATGGTGTCCGGCACATCGGGCTGCGTCCTGCTATATTCTTGGATGAGATTGTGCGGCAGAGAGGAGTCCAGTAGGCGATCGATATACATATATTGCTGGATGAGATAGTTGTTGCGTTCGTAGTATTTCCGGATTGGCTTCTTCATCTCCTTCAATTCTTCCTCTGTCTTGTAGTACCTTTCCCACTTGTATCTTGGGTTGGAATTGCCGATCAATCTTTGCGATCGCATCTGCGGCGTTAACATGGCCGGTGGTGCCAGACTCCTCCTCCTCTCACTGCTCGCCGAATCCCAAGTGTCTCCGTCCAACTGTGCTTCTGTATCGTCCTCGCTCCTTCTGGTGCCATTGTCGATCGAGGATACCGTTCGTCGAGTACGGCTTGGTGACAAGGCTGACTTGGGCAAGTCGGCATAGCTGGCCGCATTGCGATTCTGGAGGAGCTGCGGAAGTAAGTGACCACGACTGGACAGCGTGGGCTCTTCTCCGAGAGGTAGAAAATGCGCCAAACCACCCAAGCGGTAGGTAGTGGCAGGAGATTCGGGTGGGGATGTCATGATGGTTGCAGATTAGGTCGCTTTGTCGATCGTCGCGGCCTTCTGAGAGAGAACGATCTATCCTGCTCTCGATAAGGTCGCAAGCTGTGTGCGTACGTCGACAGCGTGTGGGTGAAGCTTCTGCGGTTGTCCATTCAACCTTGGAAGATTGCGGCCATAGGGTCCCACTTTGATGCGATGCCGGTCCCAGCCACGCCAAGCAAGCTCAACTTCGTCTTGTCCCAGAGCCCATACCTTGATCATAACACTCTCCCTCTTCCATACTGAGACCTCATATCGCAACGTCGTCAGCTGCATCATGCATCACCTCTTTAATTTTGTGCCGCATATGTGGGGCAAGTACTGCGCACAGCAAGTGATCCGACATGCTGACAGAGGCTAATCCCACTAGTTCATGCCACATTCAATGGCGCATCTCAGGCTGCCATTTTATTGCTCTGACTATTTCAAGGTAGGTCTCCCTGGCAGCTCTGCACCCGTCTCGCGTGTCAACGTATCCCTTCCTTTTGGACCGCACGTTTAAAGACTATCAAACCATGGATTTGTACGAGAAGCTGCTAGATCTCCAAGTTCCCCAACGTCCTCGTCTGTCTCCTGATGGTAAGAAGGTTGTCTATGCTACCACTCTGCCTTTGGGACACAAGAAGGGTGACAACCGAATCTCCTCAATCTGGGTCGCAGACGTCGGAAAGGAAGATTCAGCCCGTCAGCTGACCTCAGGTCTCTTCAATGATAATACACCGGAATGGTTGCCCGATGGATCGTCTATCGTGTTCATCTCAGACCGCAAAGAAGCCAACAAAAAGACGGGATTGTATCAATTATCACTCGCAGGTGGTGAAGCTGTCCTCTTGACCGATGCCGAGCATGAAAAATCCATCAGCTATTTCGCAATCAGCCCTGATGGAAAACATCTGGCATTCTTAAGACCAGATGAGAAGTCACCAGAACAAAAGAAACAAGATGAAGACACGGGTGATGCTGATATCTTTGGCGGACGATGGGATCATTGTCGCTTGAAGCTGATTCACCTTCGTACTCGATCAATCGATACGCTTGTGACGGGGGACTACCATGTCAAGGATCTAGCATGGAGCTCCGATTCTAATTCGCTCATCTATTACACACAGCCCACCCCTGAGCTGGAGGCCGGGTTTCCTGATAACACTCATATCGAACTTGTCGACGTTTCCACCAAGGAGAAGAAGCGGGTGACCAGATGCGAATACTTTCCCGCAGGCGATGCGCCAAATCTGCACTGGGCCGGCGAGCGTATCCATCTAGTGGCCAGTGCAAAGAAGGGCGTCTCTTCAACTTCCGCGGCCATCTTCAGTGTCTCAGTACAAGATGGATCGTGGAAGCAGGAGCTTGGTGGTGAGACGTATTGTACAGATGCCCTTGGATCGTCGAAGGACGTGGTAATTGCCCAAGCAAAGAACGATCTGTACGACGAGCTACGGTCGACTTCTGGGGAGACCTACTTGAGCGACCTCTCTGCCATCAGAGGTTTCAGTGTGGCCGCCGTGGAGAAGTCCAAAGTCTTTGCCATCGTCAAGTCGACCATCAACGAAATGCCCGAGGTCTATACAATGTCCACGGAGGACAAAAAGCTGATCAAGGTGTCCTCGCATTCCACTTTTCCCTCGGAAGCCAAAACGATTGCCCTGCAAATTCACGTCCCGTCCACTGACGGCGAAGTCGAGCTTGACGGCGTCTTCTACTACCCGGCCTCCCTCTCTGAATCTGATCGCCCAAAGAAGCCTCTCAAGACCTTCGTCGAACCCCATGGCGGGCCATACAGCCGGCAGACCAATTCATACATGGCCACCTACGGCTGGTCCCATGCTCTCCTAGCACAAGGCTGTGCCGTTCTCCTACCCAACTACCGTGGCGGCTCCTCCCATGGCGTGCACTTTGCTGGCCCTTACAACGCTGGCCGAGAAGATCACGCGGATGTCATAGCATTGACTAACCACGTCGTCAAGCAAGGCTTCTCTGATCCAGACAATCTAATCATTGGCGGGTGGTCGCAAGGCGGTGCCCTGACGTACATAACCTCTGTCCGCAACGGTGCCCATGGCTTTGACTGGCGGTTTAAAGGTGGCATCGCCGGTGCTGGCGTCAGCGATTGGGACGCGATGGCCATGGCGGCCGACATTCCGAGACTCGAGGCTGAGTTGGCGGGAAGTGCCCCATGGGATCCGGATGAGGTCAGGAAGAAGGCCAGGCCTGGTGGAGCAATTCAAGAGTTTGCTGCCGCTGCGAAGGAGAAGAGAATCCCTCCCATGTTGCTGCTGCATGGTCAAGAGGATGTTAGGGTGCCAGTCATGCAGGCGTGGGCTTTTCAGAGGGCGTGTAGGCAATGGGGCGTGAAATGTGAGATGATCACGTATCCGAGGTCAGGTCACACGATTGCGGAGAGGAAGCAACTCATGGATATGATGAGGAGAGTGCTGCAGTTTTGCGACATGCATTTCACAACATGATTGGGGAGATGGTCGATGTGCTGGTTTGGTATTACAACTAGCTGAATGGTATGTCGCCGGCATAAAAGCAAAGTCCACGCTGTGCAAGTAGTGATGCACCTTGCTAAAACAGAAGCTGAAACATGGTCGCTGTCGTTCTGAAGTTTTGCCGTTGCTTATCGTCATGTCATTCTAGATTGCTCATGTCAATCCTGTGGCACCACCCAGTCCACCGACGGCGGTACCTTTGATCGTACCCGGTGCTTGAGTTAGCTTACGCGGTGCACCCTTGACCTTTTCGCCTGCATCACCCACGCCAGTCGTTTTTGTGACACCATTCGCGGCGCTCGTGGCCGAGTCAGTGTTAACATTCTTCTTGACCCCCCCCGCACTCGATCTGACGCTGCTAACTGGGGAGTCGACACGTTTCTTGACATCCGCTCCGCTTGTTGAACCCGAGTCTTCCGAGTCACTGTTCTTCTTGGGCGTGCCGTTGGTCTCGGGCTTGGGTGCATGGTGTGGTGAGGCACCTTTCCTCCAATCCTCATGTGATGTGCCGAGTTGTCTCTCCACCCAACCTTCTCTTGCATTGTCCATGACAAAGTTGAGATTTTTGCCCGTCAGCGCGTTCAGCTTGTCTCCAATTGTGTCGCCCTTGGCCCCAGGTGGAGAGTCCTTGTTGAAGTACTTGAAGATGTAGAAGCCTCCCAAGCCCCATAGGAAAAGAAAGGTAGCGGTTAAGGTGGTGAAGAAGACTGTCGGGAAGAGAATGATCAAGGCCACTCCCACTGCGAAAAGAGTGAAGGCAACGGCCGCCAGTAGCGCGACGATCAGTGCTACGATCAACGCAAAGACGAGTACTGTGAGAGAAAAGAAGGCGAAGAGGATGAGAGGACCCGCTGTCAACGCTACATTGGTGAGCAGAAAGGCCTGTTTGTGTAAGTGTCTCTACATCTCATGCAATGCGACGAGTGTACATACCGAAACCTTTGGATTCTTAAGCACGAATGCTTTGATCCTAGCCAAAAGCTCTGCCCTCTTCTCTGGTGGGAAGAAGCTGTCCAAGAGACTCTTTCCCTTTGCTGCTATCGAGCTACCCAAGCTATCAATCTTACTCAGGATTGCTGACATGGTGACTGTCCAGCGACAGGATCAAAGCTCCAAGGTTGGTCGAGCTCGGAATGCGTTCGTCGGTGCCTAATTTTATGTACCGGATCGTTGACGCGCTCGTGTGGCTCGTGGAAAAGGAGACTTGCAACGGTCGTGATTAAATCGTAGAATTGATAGCTGACATGTGAAAGAGCATGCCAGACCAGAGAAGATGGGCAAAAGTAAGAAACGGCCGTCTCCGAGTGTGATATCGAAATCGAAGAAGTGCAAAATACGCTACCTATAAAGCATGCAAACTTGATATTAACGTGATCTGCAGCTTGGGAGCGAAAGCAGGGCCTGGTCGTTTCTGGAGCCACACACTTCCGTCATAAAAAGCGGAGACGAGAGCACTGTCGCGCTGATCACGTGGCTGAAGATGTGGCGTCGCATCTTGTGGCTAGTGCGGGGAATAATGCTCAACTTTTTTTCGTGAAGCAATTGAGGAAGCTTTTGATATAGCCGCAATCCAACATGGCAGACAAGGACAAGAAAAGAAAGAGAGCTAGTACACATGATCAGCCAGCCAGTAAGAGAAGGTCTCTCGATAATACCACTGGCGACATCCGCGTCCAGCTCGTGTATGGCAATGGGCAACTGCATCCCGCCATTGGTATGTATTTGAACGGAAATGCTGGAACGTGTTCATGAGCTAATAGAGCCAGCGACCACACCCGGCATACAGCTGAAGAGCCTCGCTTTCGATGCGTACACCAAGCCGCTCAACGATCACTCCGTAAACACTACCCAATCCAACTCTCAATCTCTCCTACTCCAATCCTCGGAGCATCCTCTCCTAGACTACACCGCACAATCGGACGACCAAGGCACACTTGCCCACTACATTGGCATCTACGACTCAGCCGAGCAGATTGTTCGGCTCGTCCCTGCGTATGCAACCACATTACGAAGCACCCTCCGATCAGAAGCTGCAGAGATCCAAGCTCAGAACGACAGTGCAGCACGCAACAGATTGAAGCAAAGAGAAGAGCTTGGGCTTGAATTTGGCACAAAAAAGGCGAAGAAGGCCATCACTTCAAAAACGATCAACGCCATCACGGGCGACTCGGCGAAAGGAGTTGAGCAAGCAATTCTAAGCGACGTTGGTGACGCAGCAGCAGCGATACCCGTAAAGTCGGAACGGGATGACGAGATCCTGAAGGCGAAGCCCATACCAAAGCCGAATCTCGAAGCCACGACGCCCGACAAGGTCTATCCAATCACGCAGCTTATACACCCTGGCGACTTGAGAAGTTTGGCAGTGAAGGACTGGCAAGACAAGACCAAGACAGGTATCGCAGTACAGCTGAGCTCGCGTTTCGTCGCACATCGGCTGCAGAGGGTGGTGGCAAAAGACAACGTGCAGATGCTGAAGGCCCTCAAGTACTTGCTTCTCTTGATCGAGTTTGTGGGCGTACTGAAGGTGGTCAAGAGTGGCAGGAAGGTACCACCCAAAGATCAACTCAAGGAACGATTGTCAGATTGGCCAGAGACACTAGTGGACAATGTGCGACGCAAATTTGCGGAAGGAGGGTATGGGTTTCTATCATTCTGATCTCATCTGTTGCACCACTGACCACTATCAGGGAGTTGAACAAATGGCATGTCGACAATATCATGACCCACATAGCCGCAATCTCTCTGTACATCGATGGCCAACGGTCGGACACACATGACCTGCGGGAGGATCTACAGATGGAGAACAAACAGTAGGTTACACAACCGGAGGCCTTCCCCCGAGCCGCGGCTAACAATGATAGAATGTCACAGTATTTCAGTGAGCTGGGGTGCAAAATACGAGCGCCTACTGAGAAGGAATACCCAGAGTTCAAGATTACGAACAAAGCACAAGCGGCGCAAAGAAGGGTCGCTGTGCTCAAAATACCGCTCGAGTTTCCCAAGACCAGAAACCCACCACGAAGACGGTAGGACAAGGTGTAGTTTGCGTGGTATTCAGAAACTACGATCATATCCATCTGAGCTATATTCAGCCACCGGATTCACGAATGCCATCTTGAGTTCGTGATCGCGGAAAGTGCTCCTGCCTTTGCTTTGTTGTTCATGTCACCCATCACGGTCCTTCTTTGTAAGTGTGGCCGGTTATCGAGTCAATTCCCAAAGAAGACATCCTGATGCCATTTTCTCATGTCTCATTCATTCCTTCCCCCTACGTTCGTGAAGAAAAATTGTTCATCTAGCACCTGCATTCGGATCATGCCTGGTGGTCGACTGTTCATCATACACGGTATCGTGGCATCCTGGTATGCATTGAGAGTTTCTGCTGCTGTCATCGGTGGAGCCGTCCTCGTAAGAGAAATCAACTACCACTTGCCACGACGCTCCCGAACAGCAGAGGCAGCAATGGCTACGCCCGACCGCGCCGTCTACACTACCATCTCGCACGCTTGCACAATGATACTTGGAGGTGTCTTTGGTTGATCCCTGGAATATACGACCACCACTGTCATTATGCTAATGCTGATAGGCTCACGTCTCTGCCACCTATCGTCACCCAGCCTTCGCCGAACCTCGTTCTCGTTCATCAGCTCAATTATCCTCGCCTTGTATTTCATGAGCGCCGCCTTCCTCTTCAGCGCCGCATTGATACAGACGGGACTCAATGTCAACGAAGTTGGCTCGTGCAATGCTGCCGTGTACAGTTGTGTTGTCTTCTACTTCATGAGCAAGGGGTTCATTCAGCTGTTCTTGATTGAGCGAGCACATGCAATCAGAGCCCACAAGCTCTCGCGCCGTCACGACCACATCTATGTCGCCTTTGTCGTTGCGATCGTGTTCGGCTTCGGTAGCGTCATGGTAGCGGCGATGATCTGGCCAATTGCAGAAGTGAGTGGTATTGACGGCTTCTGCCGAATCGGTCTGCCGGTGCCCATCTCTGCATCAATCATTGCAGCCGACTTGATCATCAATGCTGCTCTGACCGGTGTCTTCATCTGGCTTCTCCGACCATTGCTGCGCAAACGCCGGACAACAAGCCGCAAAGATGGTATCATGGTTCAAAGACGGGTCTCGTTTTCCTCGTCAGCACCTTCGCCCAATACCGACTTTGAGAACCATTCAGGCAGATACCATGCTGCTGCCGCCTCAATGGCGAGTCCGAACCCCCAGCTTACCAGTGTGGCTGATCAGCAGAGCTTGAAAGGGATGGGTATTACCAATATCACCAACGTCATCGAACGACAGCCCACGTGCAGCACCGACGTACGGACCTACTGCCCGAGGGACGTCATCATCTCCAAGAATGCAGATTGGATTGATAGATTGATTCTCAAGTCGACTGTCGGTACCGTACTGGTCATTCTCCCGACCATAGCCAATCTTGGTCTATTGGCGCATCAGAGTGGTCGCGAGAGAGCGTGGATCTGCTTGACATTTTGCACTGTAGATGGTCAGTTTCAAGTCCGATCAATACAGATATTCTCACTAACTGTACAAGTCACGTGGGCGGTGCTCATCCTTCACTGGCTCACCGTTGGCTCGCCTGAGCCAGCTCCTGTCTCGAAGAGCTCTGTCGGAGTCGTGTGAAGATTGCAGCGCTTCGCAAGGTGCATGTTGATGTCGGAATTATCCCTGTGAAAGCATTGATGACCTAAGTTTGCTTTGGTTGGAGCAGACACAACCTTATGATACGCTCCCGTAGTCCGTGTCTGCATCAAACAACCCTGGCTACCGTAGTACCACAGTTCAAGACCTCACTCAGTCGTCCTGTCCAATACCCAATTCCTCCATGACCTCCATGATTCTACAGCCTCTCTGTTCGGCTATAAGTCCGATTAACCCCTGAGCCACATCTTTGATGTCATTGTAGCGGCTGAGTAACTTGATGTTCTGGGCACGTTGATCTCGAGCTTGACCAAGAGTCCGCGCTAGCTCCTCGGATGAGCTATGCTCTGATGCTGACTGCGATAACTGCGGTGACTGTGTTGTCAACTGTGGCGTCGCCGGACTTTGTTCACTACCATTGACGGCACTGATGCGGCGAACAAGTCCGTCGCGCTCTGCTAGCAATCTTGCCAATTCTGAACCCATTCCTTTCCCGCTCATCACGAGATGATGCTGATTGCAAAAGCCAGTTGAAGTGTGGTTTGGGTGGGGTACAGGGTTGAACTGACTATCGTGGATGATTAGTAAAAAGCCTCCAGCTCTTCAGAATCATCTTACTCCACCCTTTTCAAATGAGAGTCCTTTGTGACAGAGATCGATCTTCCTTCGCACTATCACACCTGTACCTTGAAGAACAATCTGTGCAGTGAAGGTTGTGGTCAGTGCACTCGGGGCATCGCCCGTCAGCTTTCTTTCACTTCTGATTTAGTCAGCACTGGCACTTCCTCCATCATCCACTTGCATAACCCCGAGTCCGTGTACGATAGTTTCGAAGCAGGGTGGCATCCTCGGAAGCGTCGCCACGCGAATCTCTGCTAGCAAGATTTCACCCGGGCTCCTCGAAACCCCTTCATTTGATTGATTTCGATCGGCACCTCGGAGAATCAAAACCTCAAGATCGCGTGGAAAGTGAAGAGCCGCTTGTCCCGCCAAGCAGGCCTGTTATGCTCGACTTGGCAGAAGACCTTCTCTAGCCGGTGAGCGACCTCATTTAGATATCTCCACGACGTACTGTCCGGCAGGGAGGTCAGGGAACTCGAGAGAGACGAGCGTCCGCGCTGTCGGACGTCGACAAAGACAGAAAACTGCTTGACGTCGCCTCCTGTGATCGTTCTCTATATTCGCTGCAGGAACACGTCCAGCATAATACTCAGTCGTTCTGCCGGACATGACTGCCGGCTCTACAGCAGAAGCAGGGATCCTGTCAATTAATCTGCAGCAGTCCAAACTCTCGCTCATTGGCGATAAACGGAGTTTGTCGACTAATCCGCGGTATGCCACAGATCGGCTTCTACACGTGTGTACGTCATGCCAATTATTCCAACATTTATCAAAGTGAAGTACAACATCCCTTTCCTTTTAACCCTTACTTTGTTTCGAATTCCAGGAAAGGTCATACACCCACATCTATGAATCCAGTGTTCTATTTGGACAGTAGTTGTCGTTGAGAACACTATTGCGGACCATCAGCTAAGCTTCTATACATCGAGACTGTAACGACTGCAGCTGCAGGGACGATTTCAGTATCTCCTTGATCATCAACTCCATCGGCAGATCATGGCACCACGCGTCTTCTTCATTACTGGCACGAGTACCGGGTTCGGCTTCGAACTTGTCAAGAAGGTCTTGAGCGAGGGAGACTTTGCCGTTGCTACAGCGCGCGACTCTTCTAAATTGTCGTTCCCGGGCGCAAAAGCAGAGAACTTTCTTGCTGTGGACCTGGACGTGACAAGTAAAGACTCCATCGACGCTGCTTTCTCCAAGGCACTGTCACATTTCAATCGCATCGACGTTGTAGTCAACAATGCAGGCTATGGGCTGAGCGGCCCCTTCGAGACCCTGTCAGACAAGCAGATTCGTTTTCAGATGGATGTTAATTTCTTCGGCCTTCTCGATGTCACGCGCAAATCTCTCGAAGTCATGCGCGAGAAGAATTCTCCGCCCGGTGGCTTGATCCAGCAGGTCACATCGATAGGTGGTCATTGTGGTGTGCCTACTTTAAGCATCTACTGCGCCAGCAAGTGGGCGGTCGAGGGTTTTACCGAAGCCGTTTCTCTTGAGGTAAGATTGACGGTGACCCTGCATTACCCACGACGGTCTTGCTGACGCGACATGTAGCTGAAGCCAGAGTGGAACATTCATATTCAGTGTGTTGAGCCTGGTGGATTCAGAACTGATTGGGCTGGCCGCAGCATGGACTTTGGTGAGGTCGAAAACTCTGCTTACGATCATATCAACGCAAAATCCAATGCAGAGAAGCTCCACGGGAAGCAGGCTGGCGATCCTGCCAAGGGCGCCAGGGCCATGTACGAGTTGGCGACCATGAAGGATCCTCCACTGCGCTGTGTGATTGGCAGTGATGCATATGCGGTCATGGAGGGCAAGTTGGACACTTACACCAAGAATGTCAAGAAGTATGAGCAGTTGAGTAACAGCACAGACGTTGATGGCTACAAGAAGCCTTAGAATGGCAGATACTGTGGCGTCGCGACGAAGCGCTAGATCTGGTGTCAAATCATGTCACTATCAAATTGGTTGAGAAGAGAAGTATTAGAATGAAGACGTTCAACAACTATCGGCGCCATATCGCAACCACCATCATGTTCATGGTTCGAAGCCGTGTTGTCTCTTCCGAAGCCTTTGGTCTGTCGACACCATGAAACATCACGGTCCATAGTGCCTGCGCTCGACTGCAATAGCCTATCGCGATTGGACGTAAGCATGGGCAACACCTTTCAAGTCCGTGCTGATGGCAATGTAACCACATCTAACGTCCTGGGCAAGAATGAGATGGGGAATGACAAGCAAGATGCTCTTCTTGCAAAGACTTCGGGACCGTTTACTGCCGTCTCGGACAATTTGATGTCCCTGCCACTTGTTCTGTCGTCCTTCTAGCGCCTTGTGATGCTTCTGGCTCTGTTCTCGGAGCTGTTTCCTGGACGAAGCGCAAGCCATGATACGCAGGCCACCTTCAGCGGTGAAGCACAAGATGGCCATCGTGACTTGTCCAGCCATTGGACAGTGGCTTCCAGAGTATGATTCCCGATCTTTCGCAGCCTTCTAGAAGGCATGGCGTTGCGGTGGTCAGAAAGCCGGCAACGGACGTCGCGAACGAGTTTGGTTCTTCGCCTCGAGTGAGGTCTGACCAGGTTGTGCACGCGACACCTTCTGCTGACAAGGCTAATATGGGAAGCTCTTGGTGGCGCTATCAGGTGATGGCCGTGACGATTGCAGAAACATTGATGCCACCACCCAGAGCTTCCAACTGGCTTCTGGGAAAGAAAAAGACGCCGAACCCGAACTTGCCCCGCAGCATGAAACAGCTTTGGGCACGACCTCACTTCGACGTTTTAGTACTAGACTCCATGATAGCGTTACCTGTGGTCTTGGCCTCATTTTAATCTCCTCCACAGCACTGCTCGGTTATCGTCTGCACCAGTCACACCTCGAGTGAGACTTCAACATCACAGACGACTTGTCGGACGCTGAACCTTCGCTTGGGACATCTTGGTGGAACCGAAGAGGGCCGGCGACGATGCTATCAGCAAGCGAGCTGCTAGATGTATTAATTCAATCCTGAAGACTCTGTCACATCCACTCCCTTCGAGACCTGTCCGTAAACCCCATGGGGGAGGCTGGACGTATAAAGTCAAGCATGGCGCCACTGAGGTAGGTGTTTCCATCAGCAGCAGGTCCAATCTCAGCATCTCACACCAGTAATCTTTCTACCACTTCTCTTTTCCACCATCACCATCCCGAGATGTTCTCCCGGAAGCTTATCGCTCTTGTTGCGGCAGCTCTGCCTGCCTTTGCAGCACCGTCTATCCCCGGCTTCACTGTCACCTGGGCTGAAGACTTCGACGGTGCCACCGGCTCTCTCCCAAACAGCAACAACTGGCTCATCGATGTCGGCACTTCATACCCCGGCGGCCCAGCTAATTGGGGTACTGGCGAGATCCAGACATACACGAACAGCCCGAACAATGTCAAGCTCACTGGTGATGGTGTCCTGGAAATCATGCCTCTAAAGGAGGCAAGCGGTCGTTGGACTTCGGCTCGTATAGAAACACTACGCACCGACTTCATGGCTCAGGAGGGCCGCAAGATGCGCATCCAGGCCCGTATCATGATGCCCAACGTCGGCGGCCAGGAAGCTCTTGGTTACTGGCCTGCTTTCTGGACACTTGGTGGCAATTACCGTGGTGACTATCAGAATTGGCCATCGGTCGGTGAATTCGATATCATGGAGAACGTCAACGGTATAAACAGTGTCTGGGGTGTGATGCACTGCGGTGTCAACCCTGGTGGCCCATGCCGCGAGACCGACGGTCTTCCAAACAACCGTACGTGCCCAGGAACCGCTTGCCAAGGTAACTGGCACGAGTACACCCTCGAGGTCGACCGCACTGTCACTCCTGAGGTCGCCAGGTGGTTTGTAGATGGCCAGCTATACCACCAAGTCACTGAGAACACCATCGGTGCCTCCACCTGGGCACAGGCTGTCCAACACGGTCACTTTGTCCTCATCAACTTAGCCATCGGCGGTGCGTTCCCCAACAACCAGTACAAGGCCGCCACTCCAGTCGCCGCTACCGTACCAAACCGGCCAATGTACGTCGATTACGTCGCTGTCTACAATTCTTGAGCAATTGAAGCGAGAAAAGGTATTGTTCGGGGATTGCCGGGCACGACGAACGCATGGCTGAGGCGAATGGAAGGCCTAGGGTGGGCGTTTTCTTGCACATATTGCCGGACCAGTTTACTTCTCTTCTAATTTATATTTCGCATGTACATATCCATCATGTCACCTCTTGATGTCGGAAATCACTCGTGAGACCTGTCTATATGATCTTGACCTTGGGTGTCCGCTTTAACAGATGCCAGACTCCGTATAAGCAGGTCCTACCAGCAGTGGTCGGGCAGCAAAGTGATCAAGTACTATCTGCCTGTCATATTCCAGACGAGCGTGGTTCTCCATTATCCTTGGCGGTGCAGCATAATGCACGTACCTGGCCGGCTCTGCTATTCCAGTCTTGCTCATGGAAAGGCTCGAGCATGTACCGG
The DNA here is from genome assembly GCA_033846785.1 of Elsinoe necatrix. Lineage (NCBI taxonomy): Eukaryota > Fungi > Ascomycota > Dothideomycetes > Myriangiales > Elsinoaceae > Elsinoe > Elsinoe necatrix. Next base: position 1,403,875 of record JANZYI010000008.1, read on the forward strand.
TACTCGCCATCAAAAGGGGATTGACCGGCAGCGTGCTCACTGCCAAAGGGGGATGAACGGTGAGCCCTGGGCAACACACTCTCACAGCCATTCTGGACAAGCAAGCCGGAGGCGAAGCTTCAATGGCGATTTCTGCAAATGTAGTACTCCTTCATGTCTTTTTCGGTCATTCTATGTCACGCTTCTGATGGCGTAGTGTTGGATACAATCAAGAGGCTAATCCATACTGTAGAATATTGGATCTTCTGCAGGCTGCCCTCTGTCGCCTGGTAAGGCGTCCAAGCTCGCGCCACATTGGCGCAGGTGAAGGCAGCAACACAGGTCTGAGCTTCTTGATCCCTCAGCTATAAAACGGCACAAAGTCAATATGTCAAACAGTCCGAGACTGAAGTCTGTTCATAGACCTTCCGACAAACCACGATCCGCCGACGCGATAATTGGAAGTCGACATGACTACAGTCGCGCAAATTAGCCGCCCTGGTATGGGTCTTGAGATTGATCACTACCAGGCGAGTCCTCGTTCAATACGGGACGGCGCTCCGCATGCCGTCTTCGAAGATGGATGGGTGTCTGGGTGTGTTCTGGTCAGGGAAAGGAAGCTTTGTGAGGCGATCGATCGCTTGAGTGTTTGTGTCCTTGCAGCCTACATCGGGAACAATCTGATACGTACAGGACAAACCAGACTGGCGACGCAAGGTCTTCGACAATCAAATCACATCTAGATGGAGGCAGGAGGTCGTCGACAATCAAGATCAAGGATTCTCCGATGCCATGTTTGACTTTGTTTGTTCTCGCCGTCCATCTGAGGCTGTACGTACTGACTTTACGAGTGCCTGGCTGAGCTACAAGATAAAGCAAGAAAGAATGTGGACACTGGTATCGCCACTGTGTACGAGATCGGCCCCGTCATCGCCAAGTCTGATTCGATCGTGCCTGAGGAGATCCGCCAGCAGCTTGGGGAGAAGGTAGTCCAGCTTCTTGAAGACGTACCTGAACGACTGAAAGATTGGCATCCCGGATCTAATGAGCAAGTCCTGGATCTAGTGCATCCATCTCTATTCCCGCTTGTCTATGGTAAGACTCGAGTCTTGCCGACTCGTACCATCGGTATTGATGACTGTCTCCAAAGCATCGGCACCGGCGAAGTAGCTCAACGCCCGCCTAACAACTCCGGCGACCCTGATGAAGTCTTTTACGACAGTCGATTCGGAAGTCTCTGGTCCCACAAATTTCAATGGTTACCTGCAGATGCTAACTTCACAGACAATGGTATCAAACTCTCTAGTTACATTAACAACTTACACCCAGAGCATAGCAATGCTCTTTATCCACTCGTTGAGCAGGTACTGAGCTATGCTGTCCCGTTGTGGGACGCCATATTTGAGCGTTTGACAGACTGCTTGAGTGCTCCACTACGATTCCGAGACCGAGTTGCCGACTATGAGTATTTCGAAGGTACTGGGATTGAGGTCTGGAGAGCTCAGAGACGCGAACAGCAGGCCCGAGAGGCCGCGGACAGCGCTGGTGCTGAATCAGACGACGGCTCAATTTCGTTGACTTCAGCAGACGATTCTGCCGATTTTGATGATGATGAGCAAGACGAGGGAGACGCCTCCTACGATCACGATTTTGGCTCGGATCATGAACGTGATTGGCCACGACGCAGACGACGACTCATTCCATCCGAACCGATACCATACGAGACGTACAAAGCCTCGCTAGGAGACCGCCGGTTTCCAGTGCTTTCAGACGCCTACAGAGAAGACGGCCTTCAGGTTATAGTCAAGTTTGCTAATATTCAACTCACGCCTGACAAGCCTGATTACGAGGGCGGATCCTGGCACGTTGAGGGAATGCTCAACGAGATGATCTGCGCAACAGCTCTATACTACTATGACTGCGAGAACATAACGGACAGCTATCTGGCTTTCAGACAGACGGTCGATTGCGAGGAAATGGAGGAGAACACCCATGGACAGGTGAGTATACAGTTGAACAGCATATACATACTCTGACGTGTCATTCAGGACGATTATAGTGGTCTAGAGAAGATGTTTGGCATTGAACAGAATGGCGCAGGAGTGCAAGACGTCGGAAAAGTCCTCACCCGGCAAGGCCGTCTCCTGACTTTTCCAAATATGGTGCAACACCGGGTATCGCCTTTCACACTCGTCGATAAGGATAGACCCGGACACCGCAAGATCCTGGCCTTCTTCCTCGTCAATCCCAAAGCCCGCATCTTATCGACGGCCAATGTACCACCACAACGGAAGGATTGGTGGGAAGAAGAACTACGCAGGACTGGTAGTCTTGACCGTGTGCCATCGGAGCTGCAGAAACATATCGTTGATTCGGTCGACGATTTCCCGTATGGCCTGGAGGAGGCAAAGGACTTCAGGCTGGAGTTGATGGATGAGCGCAGATCTTACAATGTGTCGGTGGACAACCGGATTATCTGTGAGCGGGAGTTCTTCTTTTGTGAACATTGAGCAAGCTTGTTCGCTTCTCCGATTTTCACCTAACAGGCTCTTTGACGGCTTCGAGATACCTCCTAATGTATTCAAATTCACCAGTGACTGGGTTCATGATAGCACCGTAGTGGGTCGTCTCATTTGTGGTTGGCCAGTCGTTGACCCATGTGACAAGCTGGCGGCTGGTGGTGTAGCACTCTTCTTCGTCACCGCCGTGAGTTTTGCGCGTAGCTGCGGCCGCTTTCTTCCACTTCGCCTGTATACATTGGAATCTATCATTCGAGTCTTCAATGAGATCTTGCATGCCAAGTAAAGGAAGCTGGGATAGGTCAATATCCTGGTTTCCTTTGGTAGTGATATCGTGATTGGTGATTGTAACGAAGCTCCTTGATGCATTGATCGATGCTGTCATGTGATCCTTCTCAAAGACGATTGCGCGGTCACCATCACAGAATGTCAGATATGCAGCGGTGGATGGCGTGGAGGGCAGCGAGGATTCGATGTTGCCGAGCGTCAGGGGCTCGCCCGACGGGAGGAGGTATGCACGCAACGATGAGGCAATCGAGGGTCGGATGCCCAACAATACAGCCAATCGATGAAGGTTGAAACGAATATTCGACCGCATGGAGTTGCTGTCATTGTGATATGGGCGAAAGTTCAGGGACATGCTCAGGCCCTTCCTGAGCGCCGTCAAAGTGCCAACAAAGCCAGCATAGGTGATCGATCGAGCAATGACGGCACCATGGGGCTTCCTGACAAACTCCAATTGAACGACGACCTTGCGAAGAGGGTCCATTTCCCAGTCTAGGGTGCGAAAGTGCAACATCTGTGTGTCCGGGCTCTTGCTGTCCATGCGAACGCGCGCACCACCACTCGTGCAACCCATGAGGAGGTCTAACAATGTATTGAAGCATACTAGCAGATACAGCTCCACGCCGCTGGCCTTGCTAATCCCTCGTATCTCCTCAGTCTGCTCCTTGTCATAGAGTCGCCGCAGGAGTAATCGAGCGAGCCGTGTCGTTAGACCCAAAGGAAGACCAAGCTCATTCACGATCTGCTTGAAGAGTGGAGTGAGGTGGCATATCTCGTCACGAAAGTCATCAATCACTTCGGTGTATCGTTCTGCTGGTGGCCGAGACAAGTCGATCGTGTAGACTGGGACTGGAGACGAAGTCGCCATAGCTTGAAAGAAATGCACGGGAGATGCCCCGAATGTGGCAGAAGGTGTGAATTTGCCAATCGCAACGATTTGGCATGGTTGTCTGATCGAACCGAGTCGCCAGTCTGCCACTACCAGTCGGCCTCAAAAAGCCGAGGAAGGAGATGGACTATTCCGATCGGACTCAAGCTTTCCCAGAAGAAAAGAATGGTTAAGATGCGTGAGCGCGCGTGGTGCATCCAATGTACAGTCAATCCAGCCGCTGCTCTATGCCGTTTCGATCAGCTAGCGGGAGTGGTGGTGAGACCGTATTGATGCCCTGTATTCCTCTGTGTCCGAGATCGGCCGGTCTGAGAGTTTCCTAGGTTCCAACAGGCGGCTAGACCGCCACTGGGCCTCATCGTCTAGGCCAACATTCCACTTCCGCTCCCTGATTGATTAGATTAGACTGATCTGATGTATCGTCCCATCAAGTGGAGGTTTAGCTGACTAGTCAAGGTTGGAAATCACCATGGTCATTCATTGCAAAGCTTTGAGGAATTCAAGGCTGATGGACCATATGACAGTCACGAAGGAGTTTGTCTTCCGCGAAAGCCCCTAGTGCTGTTGAATGCGTATCTTCTTCGACAGCGCTACAGTTTCCAGAACGACAATATACCAGGTAGTGATCGTGCTGATCAGAGGATGCACTACTCTGTCTATCATGGGTGGTCTCCATGCTCCTATGGTCTTGGTGACAGTCAGCCACATGCTTGACAAGAAAATTCAGTCCCGTACCATTGAGGACCCGAAGCTGGTACGAGGTATGCGTCATTCCAATCGACTTTTATATGTATGAATGTCTCCTACTATTGCCTGATTTCGGCCTTGATCATCTATCATACTTCCTTTCCATCCCCGATCTTCCAGCAGACTAGTAACGTCAAGAAGTATGTTGGATTTTGAGGCCAGACTATGGGATCATGACCCTTACGAGGACGAGGATTCCCACTCTGCCCGACAAGTATCAATAGTGCCTGGTGATGAGAAGACCCCTAGTGCTGCTGGGTCCCCAGAATTGAGTGATAGCGACAAAATGGATAGCGAGGCTCAAGATGGCGTGAAAGAAGTCGAAGCTTTGACATCTGCTTGGGGTAAGAAGTCCTTGATTATCGCATTTACATTGTAAGCCCAGTCACTACCAGATTCTCGAGTTGTTGCTGATTCCCCACAGCGTGCATATCATCTACGTGGTCGATTCGCTGCAGCAACAGGTGGCTACCGTCTTTACCCTATATGTCACAAGCCCATTCTCGCTTCACTTTTTACTGCCACTACTGGTATTCTCTCAAGTCTCATCGGTCGTCATGCTCGCCTACCACTTGCTGAGATCCTGGATGTCTGGGTCCGTCGCGAAGGCTTTACCATCATGGTCTTCTGTTTGACTATCGGTTTGATCAAGATGGCTGCGACCAGCAGTGTGGAGATGTATTGTGCCGGTCAAATTTTCTATCGGGGCGGATGCACCGGCATCACTTACGTCCTGGCTGTCTTTGTCAGTGATGTGACCTCTCTGAAGAACCGTGGCTGGGTGTTCGGTCTGACCCCGACTCCCTATGTCTTCGGCTCATGTGTATAAGGCGCACTAGCATTTGCCAGCCTCTACATCTGGAACAGCTACCTCTACTCCTTCCTTCCTCATTGTTGTTCATGGCGAGTCCATGGCTAACGTCAGCTACATCAGGAACATCTACAGCATTGGATTGTGCTTCTGGGCTGTCGTCGTCGGGTTTTTTTATCAAGATCTCTGGCAGATTCAAGGCGCTTGCCCTGTCTGTGGGAGTTCCCTTGAGTGTTCTTGGCGTTGCGCTCATGGTAGCTTTTCGCCGTCCCGATGTCAATGTTCGCCACATTGTCATGTGCCAAATCTTCACCGCTTTCGGAGGTGGTAGGACTGCCATTTGCCAGCAAATCGCTGTCATGGCTGCTACCACCCACCAGAACATCGCCATGGCAATAGCGATCCAGTATGCATTCACCAGCGTTGGTGGCGCCATTGGTTCCAGTATTTCAGCTGCTGTGTGGATCTCCGTCTTCCCGCAACGACTTCAAGCTTACCCTGCACACTCGAGAGTCTGGGCGGCTTTACCCAGATCTACGGAGATGTGACTGTCCAAGCCTCGTATACCATTGGCAGCCCGACCCACGACACTATCAGCCGTGCATATGGTGATGCTCAGCACTACACGCTGAATGCAGCGACCTGTTCTTGGCCTTTGAATGGTTCTTCGTTCGCATATGGAAGGATATTGGTGTCAAGAGGGCCAAGCACGCGTCTGCTACCACAACAACCTTATTCACCAGAGGCGTCGGTACAATGGAACGGCAATCGCCAGTGCCTTGTCACAAAGTTGTTGACACTTCATATTCGATTGAAGTCATTCCATTTTATGGAGCTGCCTCTCGAGGAGACGAAAATTTGTCCGTGCTCTGGCTTCTGCGGAAAGCAGAATTGGAAACGTGGTGCACTTCCCCCCTGTGCCCCGCGGCCCCTCCCATTCATCATTTTACTACACACAATGTCTTTGCTGTTCGGCCGAAATCGGGAGCCGCCAGGACTACACTTGTCGGCATATGCATGGCAGCGCGCTTGTTCAGTCATGAATGCATGGACGAGTACTCCGTCATTGAGATGGCTCAATGGGAACAGAGGCGGAATCTCTCCCCCCGACAGGTTGCACGCTCTGGTTCGTGCGACTCCCTTCTTTCTTTTCGATCTCAATCTTGAAGACGATGTTTCACAACATTGGTTATGGTTTTGCACGATGCTGAGCATCGATATTCACGGATCTTAGGGTTGTCACAATATGTGCCTTCGTCAGATTCGAACCTTTTCCCAGACCTCACTCACGCAGATGTGGCATGACGACGTCATATGTCGAGACCTTTGAGTGGTGAGAGAGCCATCTCGCGGGGAACAGACAGTGCGGGTTATGATACTCCCGCTATTGACATGTCTGGTTCTCTCGTATCTGACGAGTGCTTCCATGAGTGCATAGCCCTCGGACATCTTGTCTCAGTATAGGGCTCACCAGTAATATTTCCAAGGCTCCTTGGAAACTTGTCCAGAATATACGTTTCATCTGGAAGCACTGTCCGGGCGCAATTTCCTTCTACTGGGTTTTGGAGATGAATTTGCCTCTCGATGTCAAGCGCTATACTCATCTTACGACAAGGCCTTGAGCTTTTGGAGCAGGGTACATGAATGGGTGAGAAGATACACCCACTACATAGGGGGCTCGTCATGGTCAGTTGTGACGGCTATGCCCGGGCATCGAAGTCGTCGACATCACCCATCACCACTTACACAACTACCTTTGATACGAACTAGGAGCTGACTGCATTCCTGGTCGACTGCCAGGCTTGTGGCTGGATCTTCTCTGATCCCAGTCCTTCCCCCAGTATCTCACGCCCAGTGACTGCGACCCGTTATGGAAGGCTTACTCCACGTCACTGTCTTATAGGGTTGCTATGAACGCCACGGCATTGTTCAGGTCTGGTTCGCAAATCACGCCGGCACCATCGATTCTGCCCTGTATGAGCCAGACACAGGCGCCTTCCCAGTACGAATTGACCAAGCCGTTGTATGGTTGCGGGTACTGTACCATACTCTGCAAAGATGTGCCTCTTTGTTCTTCCCGTTACCCCTCGAGATATGTGCGCTAGCACATCACCAGCCAAGATGACACTCATTCTGCAAACCGAGCACACCTTTGCCGTGCCAACCTTCTCGGCCACCATCTGAACGTCCAAGGCACTGGCGACTACCATTGTGGAACCTGCTTCTACTGTGCAGAACCAGCCTTCACCTACAGTCAAAAATGAGATTCTCGAGTCACCAAAAAGTGAACAGCCGGGTAGAATTCTAGCCGTGGAAGCAAGTGGTCACGATGGTCTCAAAGCCCCTGTGCCGACAAGAAAGGACACTACCGTCACAGTCAATGACCAATAGTATATGGTCACTCCAATTGATAACGGAGTCATCGTCGGTACTCAGACCAATTTAGCTGGTGGTCCAGTTGTGACGCTTGCTCATGGTAATCATGCGACTTTTGGGTCAGACAGCCGGACCGCACTCCCCTGGCGCTTGGCGTTCAAAAATACATGGCTGAGTCTACAAGAAAGCCAAGCGGTGTCCTGAAAGTAGAGTCAACTCGAGCCTTCGTGGTTCGCCAGTCACACTACGAGATGGCGCAGTCACCCCACTTGGATCTCACGGAGGATAGACTTGTGCTTGGCAAGCAGACGACATTCTCTCGAGGTGTTGTAGGTCACCAGTCCAACACATCTAAAGGATCAGATCTGGTGAAAATGTCCTTGTCCACCACCTCGGTCGTAGCACTCATTACCATATCTGAGTTCTACAGGCAGTCTGTACCTGCCGAGTAGATCTGGGCGTCAACTTCAACCGATGACAACAAGTGGTGCCGATGTGACCGTCGTTGGTGCGGTACTCGTCATATCTGGCCATCTCATCGCACTAATACAAGCGATCAGTCGAGCCTCAAGCGATTGAACTGTGGCGCACCGAGAACAGGACTATCCTCCTGAAGGAGGTTGTAACACTGAAGAAGTTTTGTTTCATTTGCGCGTATTCATGTATTTGAAAAGAAGCGACAGAGCCCTGGGCGCAGGGTATAGTCCTCTTGGAGAAGTGTCCACCCTTGCAGGGGTAATCGGTGTCTTCCTATCTCCCTTACAGAAATAGCTGGGCCTTCGGTCGATGAATCATGGGAGAGACGTGACAGTCACCTTTTTTGGTTCTTTAGATCCCGCTGGTAGCTCTGAATGATCTTACGATACTTGATCTTGGATTAGCCTAAAAGGCCAGAAGCTCAGCACTCATGCCACTCGCGGAGGGAGGGTTAGAAATGCAACGAGCGCTTGAACGTAGATAGAATCATGTTAATAAAAGGCGAGCAGCCCTGCCTTTGCCTTCGTCACGTTTCCGAGGTTGCGCTCGTATACGAGGTTCTAGAAATGTCTCTAGGGTTGGTATGCGCAAAACCCTACTACAAGCCCATTGTTTGGACGCGGAGAGTAATTAAACTATGCCTGTTTGACCTAGCTTCCAAGTGTCAGGTCAAGACATACAGTAATTAAAACTTCCGATCGCAAACGGTTGGCGCTCCGGGGCTACATCCAAGAATAGTCGATATAGCTAGGGTATCACATCTCTATAGAAGGGTACGATGTTGACGGAACGATATATAAGTTCGCCGTACCATGCTCATACAATTAGAAGTTCCACACACGTTCACTACTATACATCGCTTCTAAAGAACCAACAATCACTACAAACTTCACCACCCATTTTTCTCAATACATCATGCAGTTCTTCAGCGCAATTGCTCTCAGCGCCTTCGCTGTCGGCGCACTCGCCATGCCCGTCCAGGAGGACCAGTCTCTCGCCTCTCCTCTCGAGAAGCGTGACAACCGCTGTGGTGGTTCGGGCTTCTCCAAGGTCATCAGCGGTGTGGTCAACGGTGATGCCAAGGTCCAGGACTGTGCCAAGCTCAGGGACTACGTCGTTACGCGCCACAACACCTGGAACATCACCCCAACTGGTGGAAAGGTCGCAAGATTCGGATCATGCACTTTCTACGCTGCTGTCACTGGAGATGTCCCAGCGGACTCCGTGGCCTACCTTGGTAATGAGGACATCAGCGATCTTCTCCGGGACTCGATCAACAAGTATGGTGGTGGAGACGGTTCCATGCACGCGTTCGGAAATGTCAACTTCCAGGGTGCTGGTTCTATGCCCTGCTTGTTCAAGGGAGGAAAGCCTGGACAGGGCATCGAGGTCTCCTGGACCATTGGTCGATAGATTGGGCCCAGGAAGCGCGCAGTTATGTAGATTCCTTACAATAAAGACAACCTGTGTGGAGAAATCCTTGGCCGCAAAAGTTGCCAATCTGTCCCTTGCCCAAAATCATTTCGTGGGTGGCACAATTGCGGAAGGCCGCCGATGACATCGTGTTCAGTCCTTGATAATGTAAGTTGTCAGCATTCTTGTGACACTAGCCAAAGAAGCCGCTGCTATCCCATGAGCTCTGTGTCTTTCATTCCCTAAAGATTCCTTGGCATGACCTGTTACTTCGTGCCAAGGCCGTCACGTCGAGGATTTTGCAGACACGATGTCACACTCCGTGCCGAAGGAGGTGCACATAGTGATTGGTATCACGTTGTTATCGCTCTCTCGAACGAATTCGGAAGCTCGAAGCAGTAGGATGAAGAACTCGACGTTCGTAGTCTCATGCGATGCAAGTCGATATCTTTGGGAAAAGATTGTTCGTCTCTTTTTATTTAGACTTCAAGAACTCAACTCAAATGGACTCCGGCGGAAATGCGAATGGCTTGGCTTGCTGGCGGAGATGATCCGACCAGATTATTGTATACTCGCACACTAACATGGCTAATCACAGCGATCGCTAGCATGAAGCTAATCATCCTTGGAGTAAATTGCGTGCTTCGACAGCCACAAAAAGCCAACGTCTAGAGACCTTCCAGAAGCCGGGTCATCATGGATTATGACATGTACGGCAAGATTTGGTCTTGTACGTACGCCTAAAACGTGGCCCTGGCAGTGTGACTATATCCTACCCGATAACCCTTCCCAGAGTGTCCAGACATATGCATAGTAATCAACTTGTGACTTGAGGAAGAAGTTCCCTCCCCGATTTACCTAAGGCCAAGCTCAAGCTTAAGGTCGGTGGAAGGTTCGCAGGGCATGAGCTTAGGCAGGGGTTCCTTCCAAAGTCGTAGCGCCAATATTCCCCCGCATGGCAATTAGTCTGTGCTGATCCGCTGATCATTGCCAGGTACTCACGATACCTGATTCAGGCCGGGCAAAACCAGCACACGAGCCTTACGCTATCTGGCAGTTGTAAGCCCACTTTCACCAACACATTATGAGAAGCTGGAAGCCCCTAATCAGCTGGGGAGATGATACCTTCTGTTTCAGATGCGACCGATAGTAGGCGCTGTACAATACCTGTACCTGTGCCGAGGAGGCCTTATCAAGCTCATGTCCGGTGTGGTGTGGCAGGCTTGGCACCGCCCTAGGCGAGCTCCAGTCACCACCTCTCAGCTGACCGTGGACCTGCATCCTGTCAATCATTCAGTCCCTGTAGATCATACACTTAGACCCATGGATGCACGAAGATCGCGAGAATCTGCACATCAAAGGTACCCATCAGTCGGGCTGCGGAAATGGGCATGTCGTGAAAATGCAGAGTTCGAGTTCACATCAAACCGGACTTTTTTTGCGACAAAGGTAAGTCAGTCTTGCGACAAGCTAGGTCAGTACAGTGAATGGCGATACAAACCGCAGGTGCTGAGTCCTAATAGCGTTCAATCGTTCTGCTGAGCTGTGCGGCTGTCGAGAGTGGCCCATAGCTCCGCTGGGCGGATGTCCTTCAGAATGTTCCAACGCGGGCTAAGACTTTGGATGAAACGCCGGTCGTGGAAGGTTCATTGAGTGGTGATCACCGAAAGATAGGATTCATTTCAGCAGGTGATAAGGCAGTCGCTTCGAAGCCGATGTGATGCCACCTGACTATGCATTCAGCTTAGCTGTGCTTGGAAGCTGTCTATCCAATGAACGGGTCCCATGATCACATGTCGTCCTTTGATAGTGATGGGCTGCCAATAACGTTCAAACCTTCATGAGCACGGAGGGCGGCGATGGGCGAATCTGGAAGGAGGAATCGTTGACAGTAGGGGTTTGTATGACAAGACTCTACTCCAGACACCGACAGCGAGAGTAGTGCAAGCCATACTGCCAGACTCGGGGTCGAATATATAAGACTGGAGTATGTCCTCATCAAGTCTGGAGAATACAACAGCAATCTCTGTACTCAGCCATCTCATCGACTATCTTCAGCAACATCTGACATCTCTTCGGTCAATCCACAACCCTCGGAATATCAACCATGGGCTTTTCCAAGTTCGTCGGGCTTCTCGCAGCCCTGCCTCTTATCCAGGGTGCCCCTACTGGGACCACCGAGAACCTCAACCCCCAGATCCTCGATGCCATGAAGCGCGACTTGGGACTGAACGCCGAGCAAGCGACCGCCCGTGTTGCCCGCGAGCTCTCCGCTGTCGACGTTATTGAGCATCTGCGCACCACAGCGGGATCCTCATTCGCCGGTGCCTGGGTCGCCAACGACGGCCAGACCATCAATGTTGGTGTCACTGACGAAGCCTTGGCAAGCGAGGTGACTGCTGCTGGCGCCACCCCGGTTATCATGGCCAACAGCAACTCACGCCTTGAGGAGGCCAAAGCCGCTCTTGACGCTCTCGTCATCAACACGGGCAATGTGAAGACCTTTGCTTCGGCCAAGGAGGGTGTCGCCGCGTGGTACATCGATGTCACCACCAACAAGATCGTCCTGGAAGCCATTCCAAGTGGTAAGACCAGTGCTCAGGAGCTTGCCGCCCAGGTTGGACTCACCGAAGCCGAGTTCGAGGTCAAGGAGGTCTCGGAGATGCCAACTACCTTTGCCACCAGCCAGGGTGGTGTTGCTTACCTCATCGGTGGCTCTGCCCGATGCTCCATCGGCTTCACCGTTACAACTGGGTTTGTTTCCGCTGGTCACTGCGGCCGCTCAGGTGCTGCCGCCTCTACCACCGGTGGCGCAGCCTACGGCACTTTCTCCGGCTCCGTCTTCCCCGGCACCGCCGACATGTCCTACATCCGCACCGTCAGCGGTACTACCCTGAGCGGAACCATTAACCGCTACGGCCAGAGCGCTATTGCTGTTGCAGGCAGTACCGTCGCTGCTGTCGGAGCTAGCATCTGCCGTTCCGGCTCTACCACCGGCGTCTTTTGCGGTGCAGTCCAAGGCCTCGGCGCGACAGTCAACTACGCGGAAGGCGCCGTTACCGGTCTTACCAGGACCAGCGTCTGTGCTGAGCCCGGTGACTCTGGCGGACCTTTCTACGCTGGCGCCCAGGCCCAAGGTGTCACCTCCGGAGGTTCTGGTAACTGCGACACTGGAGGGACCACCTACTTCCAGCCCGTGAACGAGATCCTCTCCACCTACGGTCTTACCCTTGTCAGGGGCTAGATAGCTATGGATGTCGATGGAGATGGATGTTGCAGCATTGCCTAACCCGAACTGCATATCATGGTAGAGGGGAGGGGGACATTTCATAGCCAGTAGTGCCTATATCGAGATTTACTAGGACGATGAAATGAAGCTTTGGGACTTTTAACAATTCTAGTGCAGATTCTTGACCTTGTTTTGTGAACTAGTATTACTGCATAGTGTGGACTGCTACTTGGAAATGAGTTTATTCATTGTTAAACGTAAGCTTTAGATAAGTATAACGTAGTAAAACATTACTCGACAAGTTCTTCGAGAGGCAGAATCTAATATAGGCCTCTTCGAGGCCTTTTTTAAGGTCTACTACGTAATCTATTTTATTACATACTAACACTTATCCTTTCAGAATCCGGGGTCTTGTTCTAGAATCTTAATTATCAAATGAAAGGCTTACTTGCTAGGCCCCTTGGGTTATACCCTACTATACTGCCACTATTCGCTGGTCCTCCTAGGGAGAGAGAGCTTATAGCTAGGTAAAAGGTTCCAGAAATAGATACCTAAGTATTAGGCAAACACATCCAGGGAAGAAGATTTATCCGACCGATTGGAATACGAGGAGAGCGATATGCCCAACATTCATTCCACGAATTTCCGGATAGTGCTAGATGCCAAGTGTCTACAGATCACTTGCTACCACTCATTGCCACTCAACACTGTATAATGGTGTATAGTACAGCGAGGTCCCCGTGTAATCGTCAATTTTGGTGTATGTCAGATAAATCCCGTTCCCACCCGGATTGCCTAAACCAGGATGCGCTTGAAGGGAATAAGCGCCTAGACCTGAGTCTCCGTTGGGCAGCGTGGCAAAATTTTTGGCTGGAGTCCATGGGCCTTGAGGGTCAGGCGCTGTGGAGATGTAGAAAGCGGCTCCAGGGTAACGTGATCCTCCGATCCAGACAAAGCACGCCCATGCCTTAGAGTAGTAGTAGGTCCCTTGACCGCCGGCTGTTGAAGGAATGTTGACGCTGGATGTATTGAGCGATGGCATCTTGCTTGTCCACTTCCCATTCACATAGTATTCGTACGCGGAGATGTTCTCAACGCTGCCTTTTGGAACCTTGGCAAGTGCATTTACACCGTTTGCCTTGCCATAAAGGTAGGCGATGCCATCATGAACGACATTACCATCAACACCATAAGGAAAGCTGTTGTTTGGCCAGAAAAATTCGGCCTGCAAGGTGACATTAGGTAGCGCAGATCCTTTTCCGTTCTTCGTGGTAGTATATATCACCTTGTAAAGACTCGTAGGTGGAAAAGGATTTTGGCTTGTCAATCCTTTGAGGAGACTCTGCTTAATCCAGGTGTAACCCGTGGCTGCAGTATTGGAATTGTAGATGACCATAGGAGGACTATCTATTCCGAGAGAGATTATGTCAGTTTTCGAAAGGCTACAACATGGTGAGAATGCCTTTCACATACCTGGCCATAGAGCAAGTCGGCTGCCGTTCGAAAAGACACCATATTTGCCACCCTCCCTCGATTGATCAAAAAAGAAGAAAGGGTTATTGTTATTGCTTCCATACATTAAGAGCTTTGAATTTTTGACATCAGGTACACCGCCGGCGGTGAAATTGGTCCAGCTTGCAGAACTTGCTGAGATTGGGAACTGCGGCTTTCCATCCTTCAAAGGTTGAGAATCTCTGCAAGTCCACAGCGCGCGGTTACCGAAGATGGCTGATCCGCAAGAATCTCGATTCAGACTTGGGTCCGTGACGTTCCCGAGATGGGTCGGAGCGCCTTTCATGATGGGGCTGACAGTTCTTTGCCTGGTAGCGGCGGCATCAGCTAATGCGAAGAAAACGCTGAAGACACAGACGACCTTCATGTTGGAGGAATGTTTCAGGACGAACAGAACTTGATTGAAATAACCAGGCACTTTCACGGCAGTGAATATCAAAGGGAGAGCGTGGTCATGTCCAATACCATATCAATAACACATAACGATACGGATTGAGACGCAGCCTTTGCGATCAAGAGATGACGCTTACCGATCTAGAGCAGGACGGTGGTGTTTCGGATCCTCCTGTGACTCCATTGCCACGTCTGCCTCCAATTTTAACGGTAAAGGCTTGATATGCCGGCAAAGCGGGAGTCGGCGCCAAAATGTTTAGTGCAGGCAATGGCAGGTCTCAGCCTCGAAGCCGAGCCGGGCTAGGACGACGTTTCTCGCCACAGACGTTGACACTAGAACCCTGCAACGATTACGTTCCCGCCGCTAGAGAGAAATTACCGACAATTCCTAGAAACCAATGATATGAGAGTACAGAAGTGTAGATTAACCACAGATGAAAAAGGTGCTATAAGGAGACGATATTGTGGACCCCTTGCACCCGAAGTGGGACGCGGCTTACAACCTCGGCTTACATACAAACCTTGTGTCCGTTTTGCAATTATCTAGTGGGACGTTTGGACTTTTAATTGTAGGGAAGAGTCGCTGTGAGAACATTAAAGAAGAAGATAGTTAGCCCTTCACTGCATGAGAATGCTGTATAACGACATTGCGTCGCCCTCGGATGGTTCCTTGGTGCCATGGCTATATCTGATCTTCTATAGAGGCTAGATAGTCAACAAACTTCTGTGCCGACTCACCTCACATCTAGCTAGCCTTTTGGCATTCACAACGGCACGTATCTGCCGGCGGGCTATAGAATATAACGAGGGAGCATGAGCCTATCCCAGTCCAGGCAAGCATATGCAATGCCTCTCTACCATCATTCGTGGCCAGAGCGGATCGGGCATGATTCCCGACATGCGACTGCGAATCGTTATAATTAGACCTACGGCATTGTGATTCTCACCTGAAAGCCACAATCCAATAATGAAAATCATTGTACATGATTGTCACAGCGCTTCGGGTGGTGGTAGAACTTGTAGTGCTTTATTCGACAAATGTAGCAGTCAAGTATTCTTCTCTACTAGACCAACACATGCTTCTTAGACGATCCTATCCCAGCTTTGATCTGTCAAAGTAAGCGTCACTATTGTTTTGGAATCATCCTTCCATAGCCAAGAAAGGATGATTACAGAGCCGCGAAACACTCGGTCGCATATCTTTATCCACAGAAAGACACTGCCGTACAAAGTCCATTGCTGATGAGTCGACGGACACGTCAGCAGAGAGCAGAAGCTCCACGGCCGACCCTTCATGACTTCCAAGTTGTGATCCAAGTGCAACAGATGAGGCATAGTCAGAGGCAAGGTCTGCATCACCCGACAACAGTTGAGCTGCCACTATCCCAAGCAGCCATACATCAGCTTTCCGCATGTCTGTGTGGCCGAGTACCAGCTCAGGTAGTGACAAGACTGCTGGTGGGATGGCTGGTCCGGCCGTGATGACGTCTAACAGTGGGACCTCGACCTTGCTTCTAGTGTTCTCGTCCAACCAGATGTGAGTGGTATCAAGGAAAGTTACACTGAGCCCTTGATCAAGATGTAGCTGCTTAAGCCCAAGGACGATGGACCGAAGGATGTTCCGAACTATAGACAATGCAAGTGGTTGGTTTTGTGCGCGGATCAGATCACGCAGAGTACCGCCATGCAAACACTCGCTGAGCAAGTAGACATGATCGCCCTTCCGTTGATAACCCAGATAGCGGACTAGATGCAGAGACTCCTGATAGTCCGGCATGTGGTCAAGGTATGAGAGAGCTCTGTCTCGAGCAGCTCCCTCTATTTCAAGTCGCTCAGCCCATAGTAATTCTCCCGTCCTGGACTTTATTGCTTGGAAGATCGGTCCGTACCGCCCGTCTCGGACCTTGGGATTGTCGCTCAAGATCCATTCGAAGCCGATAGTGTTGCGCTCCATTATGACCGTTTGTTGCTCCGGCAGTCCAGGGCAGCTCTCTTCAATGACCTCGGAAGACTTGGATTCGATTGATAAATGTCGAGTGAGAAAGCCCTTGTCCTAAAAGGACGTTCTTCTCTTGTGCAACCCCGCTTGAAAAGTAGTGCAAGGCTGTGACATTCATCAAATCGCAGGCAGCATCGGGGGAGAGTATCGTACCTCTATTTTTAGTATGTGATCACTTGTCTCAACCAAGCTGATCATTCATCTGATCAGCCTAATTGAGGTCCCAATGCCTCTCATATGGCATCGGAATCCGAGAGACAAAAAGCGTCTATGACGCCAAGACCAGGAACGCCTGAAACTCATGAGTAAGGAGAGCACGTGAATGCAAATCAAACAATCTAAGAGACTTAGGGTTTCTGGACTTACGGCCGGACTCGGGATTGAGCAATGCCAAGGATTGCTTATTACGACTCGCTCGTACATAGCATGATACTTGTAGCTAAGAATAGAAGTGCCGCCTGCCAAGTACCCTCTACGGTATTGTCACGCTGAGGAATGAACAAGACGATGTCCGTTCGCAGAGTAAGAGACATGGTTCCCTCCTCAGTGAACCCCACATAAGGCTGCAACCGGAATACATGATTTCGTCCAGGCCCCCACGCTAGCAAATAGACACGAGTTCAGATATGCGTAGATCACGGATCTGCCGAGGCATCGCTCGGAAATTGAAGGAAACGCGCCAGAGACGCACTGCATTCCCATGACTAAGCCCACGACAAGTTCACACGAGACCGAAATCACCGCAGTTTATGGTGTGTGAGTCGCAAACGACTGTTTGTCCTATGTGATATCTATCAGTAGCTCACATACTTGAATACTGGACGATTAGATCGAGTTGTATGATGACTGTAGCCGCAATGGTGAGTCGCACGCATTGGACGACTGACAAGGACTGCACAAGCACGCGATGGGAGACTGACGAGGATTGCACAGAACATGGTCAAAACACCAATCGATTGAGCCGACTACCAACTCTTCCGACGCCGAGAAAGCAGCCACAGTCTATACCTGTACTCGTCTATATGCCAACGCCTTGACGCCTTTGACGCCTTGATAGCAGGAACCGTCATGCGCAGCATTTTGCACATTGCTTGATCTGAAGCATGCAGTCATCTAAGCCCGACCAGAGCGCCCGCTGCGAGTGCCACTTCCACTTCCGCTTCCGCTGCCACTGCCGCTGCTGCTTCCACCCTTCTCATGGCCGGACGTAGCTCGGTACTGGGCCGCACACCTCTGCAGGCAGTTCTGAATTGTCGCCGCACTGGCTGAACCCTGAAAGCTGTTGCAGCCATCGACACAGTTCAAGTAGGCCTTGTAGGCATTGGCGGCCAGAACATCCACTCCACTCTGGCTGGATGAACCGGATCCCGATCCTTTCCCTGATGCAAGTGCTGAGGGCACAGAAGCAAGCAGAGCGAGGTGGAAGATTGTTGAGAAACGCATGTTGGAAGCTTTCTAGAGATTCGGTTTGCCGTAAATGAGTGAGAAACTGTGCTTGAAGATTGGGACAGGTTGTCGCAGTGCCCGAAAAGAGGTTGAAGTGCTTGGATGATACTGTTTTGATCTGGACAGAGACATCACGGCGTGGCAGAGCGCTCTTATAGACCTCACAAGACTAGATGACTCCAGACAACGTGTACTGAGGCGTCTGCTCGACCAGGATACATGTCCATTGTTGCTCACATGGCGAGGCTTCTCGAGAGGAAAGATGGGTCCTGAAACCTCGTGACGCCTTAACCAGTAGCGATATTCGTGTCAGGTTTAAGAAGACGCCTCCAGATGATGTTGCATTCAAGTGCGTATGTTCCCTCGCCAGTACAGACACGCACAGTCGCTACAAAGTCGATCAGCATGGCTTGGTGTAGCATTAAAAGCGACGCCCCTACCTTCCTGCATGGTCGGTCCGTCAATTGGACATGGAGATTTTATGCAATGCTTCTGTCGTTCAAGAGCCAGCGGTAAGCTCCGTGTTGTCTGTCGCTTCAAGGTTCCTGATGATACACAGTGTGTTACTTCCGAGTATCCGGTGTCTGAGCGGGCCTAAGGATGTGGTTCAGGCCTCCAAACTTTGGTTCGTGGGACCCTCAGGCCCAGCCATGAGGCCTACACGCCGAACCACTCCACATGGCGGCCGTGGAATCGGGCAGCATCAAATTCTACCCTCAATCAGTCATGATTGGCACAGCATGAATCGTCGTATTTTAATTGACAACTTAGCAATACTCCCGCTTATACGTCATCACACCCCTTGTCGCGCCGCATAGCATGGGTGCAATATGGTAGTGAAAATCGTAAGCCTATAGTCGATTTAAACAATCGATGGAGTACGATGCGCCAGAACCGACGCGATTCGAGCGGCTCGCTTCTCAATTAAGCGCGCTCCCGCCCTTGTACCAATCTGATGGTCAAGTCACTAACATTCCCTAAATTTTCGATCTAAAGATAGTGACGTGATGGCCCACAGGGTTCTGGCTCGGAACCACGCATCTTTCGAGTTGTTCGTAGTCGATTGGATGCCGAATGATCGTTTGGAAGGTAGGCTTACCTACACGATAGCGAAGGCTAAAGCAATCATTGGGTTGGGTCAGGCACCCTTCTCTACAACCTGCTCCAGCCTATCATAAAGTCCTCCCGGTTGATGATGGATGACCAACGCTTCGGTGCAGCAACCTGTTCTATATAGGGCAGCCCACTGAACAGACTGAGAGAGAATATGTCGAGCCCCACAGTAGCTCCTTTCATCTAATGTGACACTGGCCTTTGCTCGATGCCGACACGTTTGTCTCTCTGACTAGCTTCAGTGTTTGGTTGCCCAGAAACAGGTCGGCATAGACATTTCCATTAAGCCTAGTCTCCACAACCAGTTCATGAACCACAAGGCGTAGTCTGTCGTCAGTGTTGTGCCGGTCGTCGATCCCAGGTGAAGCTCACTGGCTTCTAGTATACATATACTTCCTGGCTTCTAGTATACATATACTTCCTGGCTTCTAGTATAAACAGACTTGCTGGCCTCGCAAAAGACGTCCAGAGTTGCAACACTCCTGGCGACTTTACTGAAAGTCTCGTCAGGATCGACGACACTGAGTCCGTTTGCCATCAGCATAGCGATATCATTGTCTGTGCGTCTTTGTCAGCTAGATGGACCTGACATCCGCTCGGCTCTCAAATCTGCTAGTTGTTAGATAGACTCTACAGCCTAGTAACACTGACGCGTATTCGTCGCCATACTTAACTGACTTCTTCGCCAGGTCCGCATTGTAAAGCCGGCTACCAGTAATTTGATAGCCTGATCTAGCGGCGACGAGTTTGGACTCGCACTATGCCCGTCGTACAACGTGTCCGTGACTTGATTCCTAGACCCCTTCCTACTACTAATTGGTTCATCAGGATGGAGCCAATACAGCGAGGCTCCCATGAAGTGAAATCCTATACAATCCTTAATGATGTACTAGAAGGCACAACGTGGATATCCCGTCACTTCTTTGGATGCATCGATATAGAACTCATCCGCCGAAACTGCCGATGTATAGGCACGCAGGGAGGTGAAATGAACCCCTAGATGCGTGATCCAACAGTAGCAGATAAGACTGCAAGTCGTCCGCAAGTACCGAGGCTACTCTATGTCGGAACGGGATGTCTATTTGCGATTGTAGTATTATTCGAGAGCGTCACTGGCTGAGGAATCGGTGCGCAGAAGAATTTCGGGACGAGTCTCGAGTGCTACGAGATAGGGTTAGATATGCTCTTATTAGGCTGTTATGTAGATCTTAGTGAGACATGGCACCGACGAGGGCAGTGTTCTCTAGTCGTGTACTTATGGACAGATACGCCTATCACGATGGCAGGGATCGCTTCTAGACAAGCTCTTACTACGGCTACTACACGCTGTGTAGGCGCTCTTTCTTCAGCAATACCGCCCATTGTGTAGAGATGTCACTCGTAAGTAGAGCCCCTTCGAGATCATGACGGCTGCTAGTACCTCTGCTATCGTCGCGGGCCTACAAGTTAGCTCCGGTGCTGGTATAATTACTAATGTTTTGTTAATTCTTCTGACGGAACTTGCAAGCCAGAGAGTGCACCGACGTTGTGATTACAAACTCGCTCTAGACCGAGTCATATTTGACTTCCCTAGAGGATGACGGGACCTCTTGTCCTGTGGACACTCGTACTAAACATGGACGTGGATAATAAGGCGAGATCGACCGTCGTTGTCCCGTAGAAGTCCGGGCTCAATTTAGATTAGGATAAGTAGGGCAGCCAGTCCAGAGGTAAGTTTAGGGTTTAAGGTTAGAATATAAACGTGACTTTTTTTTTCTCGTTTTTGACTTTCTCACAATTTTTTACTACCCAAAGAATATACTACTAGAGTTTTAAGCCTATCTAGTAAGTGTTATAGCTATATAAAACAAGTAAATCAGGTGATATCCAGTGGCTCCCGTATAATTGTGATTCACGGCTCTGCGGGGACACCCGGTTGACCCTCCAGCCACGGCCCGGCGCGGCCCGACGCGCCTCCACGAGCTGGCTACTCACACTGTTTTCAACTTCGTGCAGCTCGCTGGCACCTATCCATTTACTTAACCTGGAGCTTCATTCCTTTGTCGAGAATGGGATACTGGGACGACCGTACCATATCAGCCTGGAGCCAGCAGTCCATCACGCCAAAGTCGCCCCGGCCATCTGTATCATCCAACCCGAAGCGCCGCTGCCCCCCAAGTCCGCCCGACTCAGACATATACTTGTTTCCAAAGCGCAAGAGAGGCATGGCAGATGATCAGTCGAGCAGACGCGAAGTCGCTACAGCACATATATCCACACCGCGGCGGCCATCTCCTTATCATCGTGGAGAGGACGACACTCCCCGAGCTAGCGGAACATCATCTGGCAAACGCGACGCCGCCCACGACGATGACAGCGCATCGAACGCTTCGTCGAAACGTTCCAAGTCCAGTAACATCACCGATGCGAGCAGAGCATCAAGTTCGGCAAGTCGCAATCGATTACGATCTCAACAGATGCCAGTCATCCCGCAGACCTTACCACGCAAATCTGAAGAGCTTGATGCCATTTTTGATGTGGATTGGAAACAACGCCTAAACCAGATACGTGACTTCGCCGCAGGTATACGGGTGGTTCCCTTGGAGACATTGGAAGGTGCCCGGACCGCGTTCGCTGATGATCACGCCCTCTTGCTCTCCGAGATTGCGTATGGTCCCGGATCCACGAGACATGCTCTGGGGAAACCTGTTTCAGTGGACGAGGTGGACACGATTGTCACGCTCTCCGAGTTGTCTCACGCTCGACATGATGCTGAGGGTGGCTGGAATACTCAGGTCCATGGCGCAGTGATGTACCTTGCAACCCGATTGTATGGTGTTCGAAAACCAGTGGCTTTTGCAAACGTCACCCACGCCCGGATCAATCCCAAGTATCTGACCATGGATCCCAGCTCGGTAAAACCGCTCGCTAAAGTGGTCGACTTTGTCCTACACCTCCAACCGGACGAAAAGATGACCGGAGCATTCTCCGAATTGCCATCTGAGAGCCAATCTATCCGAGGCAGGGAAACGGACTACGGTCACGACTTCAATCACACCTTCTGTCCTTCCCTGTCTCAAAGACCCATCGCCTTGAGTATCGAAACGAAGAAGGAGGGGGAGGGTGCGTCCACTGGCGACGTCCAGCTGTACACCTGGGTCCACTCGCACTTTACCAGACTGCGTGCTCTCCTGGACCAAGCTGGCAGACCTGAGACATCTTTACCAGTCTTACCGGTGCTGCTGGTCCAAGGACCGGTCTGGATCCTGTCACTCGCCAAACGACAGCATGTGTATGATGACCGTATGGCAACGATCATTTACGAGAAGGTAGTGCTAGGCGATACCTCTACTCCATCGGGGACCTACAAGGTTCTCTCATCGATACTATTGCTCATGGATTGGGCTCAGACCGTCTACGCACCATGGTTCAGCCACGAAATCATCGACGCGCTTATGGAGCGCCACCCCAAAGTGGCGCAGACGAATCCTATCATGTCAGCGCTGGTGCCGATACCATCTGCAAGCACGGTTCGAGATTCAACCCATTGCTAAGCATTCACGCAAATGGACACGCCGTACCCATGAGTAATATGGAAGACGATTAGTGCATGGGCACATTGAATACCATTTCGAAGTCTCGAATGATCAACAAGGTCGAACTTGCAAACGCCACCGTGCCGATAGACTCCGTTTCCGGGATTGGTCTTCTAGACCAACCATCCGATTGCGAGCTATGCGATTCACAGTCTCGCTGTAAAATCGAGACTCGCTGAGCGCAAGCGAAGATACGATTCCACTGAACCACCTAATATGATACACCACAATGAGATACACCGTACGCTAGTATTACAGTGGTCGACTTCCGCTCCTTCGGTGAGAAGAGACGAACATTTTCGTCATGCCTGGGGATGTACATGAGCTGTGCCCTCGAACATTGCAACAATCCGCAGTGATCGCCATGCCTGTGTCAAGTCGACAGACACTCGCCACGATATTGCTATAGAGAGGAGGGGAGAGTAAGATTGCAGCCCCTAGTCACAAACATTCTGGAGTGACCGTGACTTTGTCTCTCGAGAGTGCTCGTCACCTATTGACATATCTCGGCATCATTCGTGCATGAGATGAAGGTTTGTCTGTACGTCTGGACATGAAGGGCCGTACCAGCTGACCACTACAAAGATGGTACGCCTAGTAAAACCCCGGCAAGTCATGCGATTGCGCCCATGCTCGTCCCGCGTCAGGACTAAGCCCGATTGTACCGTCGTAGCGGTCTCCTCTTCAATCCTCCGGACCTTCTGCCTCTGCCTACTTAACGCAACTGCTTCGTGTTCTCTGACATACCCACTGGCCACATCCGACCGCCCTAACGCATCTCCGCTAGGCGCAAACGCTCATCTTACCTCGGGAGTGTAGCCGCGCTTTAAGTAGTCTATCTACATAGGTATAAGTAGCTTACGCTCCGAGATAGAATGCGTACACGCGAGCCTGCCCTAGTGTAAGCTAGAAGAGTAGGCGATAAATAGGCTAATACTATTAGGTAAGTTTAGGTTAGAGATAGCTTTATATAGTATATATATAAAGCTATAATAAATAGTCGCTAATTAGCCGAAACTTCTAAAGCCTTATTATTCTTAATCCTATTAGCTCTATATATAGGTCTACCTATACTATTAATTTTTTTTTTACTCTACTAGAACTTCTAAAGTCTAGCTATACTAAATCCTAACAATAAGTTCTTACGTAGCGCTTTATAGTAGGAACGCGGGGTAGGATTTAAGCGTAAGGAATAACTAAGTAGAAAACGAGGGAATAAACACGTAGAGTTTTCCCGGAGTAGAGAGTATAATTTTAATATCTATCTATATAGCACCGAAAAATACACCTAGAAATTATGTTAAATCATCGAGTATAATTATATAGCGAGAGTACTATTAGATTAAATTATTAGAGTTAGAGCGAGAGTTAGGGTTATAAAAATATAAGGGTAAACTAGACTAGTTAGAGATAAAGGGCTAAGTAGCCAGTATCTACGTAAGGGCTAGAAAATTCAATATACGCCTAGTCGGATATATATATTAAATAGAAGTAATATATATATACGATACGAAAATACTACGTAACGCGATTTAGTCGCGTCGCTACGAAGAAGTATAATATATAAGTAGGTAGGTAGAATTTATTATATATAGTATTATATTAATTATATATATATTATAAGAAATTATCGTAGAAGAAGTAAGATATCGATTTCCGTACCTAGTGTAGAATATAATAGAGTAAATAGCGTTAAATCTATAGACCTAGTACTATCTAATAATTAGGTATTATAGAAGACTATTTTTAGAGATATACTATTATTAAAAATTATCGTATATAATATATATTAGTATACTATAGCACCTAGTTATATTAAAGGCTATTTAAAAGAGTAGTATCTATCTATATTATTAATATAGAGGAAGACGATTACTCGGGAAGTTAGCGAGTTAAAGAGTATTACGAAGATCTATAAGTAAGTTATTTATCTAGTAAGGATAAGTCGAGTAATTAGTAGTATATCTATTAGTTAAGGAGAGTTAGAATATTAGTAGAGTAATATAGTCGAAGATAGAGGTACTAGTAGTAAGAGTAGAATTTATAGTATTATAGTAGGGATAAGGAGTAGTATATATAAGTATTATAAAGAGATATATAGTTAGAAGAATATAAGAAGCTAAGGAGGAAGTAAATAATAGTAAGTAAAGGATAATCTAAGTCGAGTATAGGAGGAAGAGGTATAGTATTAGAGGTTATTTATAGTAGTAGAATAGAGGAGAAATTTTAGAGTATAAGTAGAAAGAGAATAGAGTATTAAAGTAATAGGTAAAGATTAATAAGTCTAGGGATAAGTATAGATAGAGTAGTATCGTTTAGAGATAGCTAAGAGAGAGTAGAATAAGTTAATTAGTAGGCTAGATAGGAGATATAAGGCTAATCTATAGTTAGAAATAATAGAATAGTTAGAGTATTTAGTAGAGTTCGCGAAGAAGAAAATAATAAAGATAATTTTAGTAATAGTAGAGGAGATAAGCAAGAAAGAGAAGCGAGTAGTAGAGGAAGTATAGAGATAGAAAGAGAGAAGGTAAGAGAGATAATATTTAATAATAGAAGAGTAAGAAGAAGTAGAGTAAGTAGTATAAGAGAAAGAGGATAATAAATTTAGAGATATAAGTAAAGAAGAGACTAAGAAACGAGATAAGAGGTTAGTATAAGCGTATAAGACTATATTAGGGATAATAAGAGAGGTATTAGGAGTATATAAGAAGGTAAAGTGTTATAGGTATTTTTAGGGATAAGGTGTAGGCTTCTAATTAGGTGTAAGGATCTAGGGTCTAGCCGGCTTCGGATGGCCTAAGCGTATAGCCTCTAGTCTAGCTACGTATAGCCTAAGGGATTTTCCCTCCTTAAGTATTATTCGCAATACTAATCGAGAGCTATCCTTACACTACTATAAGTAGGTTATTATATATACGAACTAGTATTAATATAATCTACCCCTAACATAATAATACTTCCTTGCCCTACTTAGGAAGTAGTCTAAGGATAGCTATTATAAGGACATAGTTAGGTTCTATTAGTAATAAAGAAGGATTAGGAACCTCTATAACTACACCGGGAGAACCGCTAGTAGTAATAGCGTCGCTAGAAGAGCGTATCCGCGACGCGGAACAACGAAGGGATCGTCTCCTATAGGAGCGCACCCTTAAGTAGATTAAGGAGCAAATTACTCTCCTCGAGAAGGGAGTAAATCCGGACCCTTTAGAGATCTAGAGCGATGCGGGAACAAGATTAATAGCGACGAGCTATAAGCGCTACGCTTCTTAAGACGTAGGACTATCGCGTGTAAAGTGTAGTATAAGGCCGAAAGACCCTAGGGAGTATAAAGGAAAACACCTAAGGGAATATAAGGAGTTTACTCGAAGCTATAAAATAGCCTTCTAGCTTACCCTAGAGAACTTCTAGTTAGAACAAGAGAAGGTAACTTAGGTAAGCTAGTATCTTATCGGAGACCTACGCGAAGTATAGTACTCTTATATAGAGCGCGAGCCCCTCGTAAAGATATACACCTAGAGCTAATTTAAGACCTTCCTACTAGATATACTCTCTAATCCTATTAACTGCACCTTAGAAGCAACTACTACGTATACTACTACACTCTAGCTTCCTAGATAGAGCATTAGGGCCTTTACTACCTACTTAGAAACGATTAAGGACTAGCTACCCCTATACTTAGAGGAGCATCGGGTGTAACACCTGTTCTCTAAACTCCGCCCTAAACTCTAGCGAGCAATCACGAATTACTATACTATGCCCCCTATAAGAGAGGGCCTTATTATCTTAGGATCTACGCTAGAGTGTAACCTATAGGGCGTAGGTAAGCCGTAGAATCTCCGTAATCGCCTAATAGGGCATAGCCGGAAGCTACGACGGGAGGACTAATATAAAGAGGAGTTAGCCCTTAAGAAGGACTCCTCCTATAAGCTAGGAATCGAGTGCTACTTCTATAAGAAGATAGGTCACTACGTAAATAAGTATAAGAAGAAGGCCTAACTCTTAGATGCTAATAAAGAGCCTATTACTCGTATAAGACAGGCCTAGGGAAAAGGCCGAGCCTCGTAGTCACCTCGGGCACTACGAGGCGTAGAGCCGTCGACATCTTACCGGGGATATATCGCACTTATATCGTAATAGGAGCGACTAGAGTCGACCGTAAGGTAGGAGTTATCCTAGACCCTTAAGCTAAGGTTAGCCTTATTAGTTAACATATAGCAATCGAAATAAACCTTAACCTAGTCCTAAGTAACCTACCCTAACTAGCCTAGGTAGGGTTAGAAAGGAAAGCTATATACGCTATATACGAGATATAGGTAGTACTTACCGACGACCGAGGTACGACCTGCCGGGTTAAAACTATCGCTTATAGAGTGAATAAAGAAGGACTAGAGCTACTTTTAGGTAATCCCTTCTTATAAAGAGAAGCTATATAGCTAGACTATAGATAGTAGACTTAGGCTTAGGGCATTAAAGATGAGTTACGCATCTAAATAGTAATAATCTAGTAGTTAGAGCAAGAGGAGAGTTATATACACTTCTTAGGTGTAGTTCGTAGCGACCCCTAAGGAGAGGAAGTCGTCGCCCGCGTCTAAATCGCCGGTACCTCTTAGGAAAATCGGGTGCTAGACGCATTATTAGACTACTAAGACGTCTTTAACACTAATATAGCCAAAATTCTGCCTACTACTAAAGAGGGAGATCACTAAATTCCTATTATCCTAGGCAAGGAGCCACCTTATAGCCCGCTTTATAACCTCTCTACACGCGAGCTTTAAGTGCTACGAGTATACCTTAAAGATGCCCTTAAGAAAGAGTAGATTCGCTATAGTATAAGCCTAGTAGGAGTACCTATCCTCTTTGTGCCTAAAAAGGACGGTACTCTCCGCCTTTATATAGACTATAGGGGCCTTAACTTAGTAACAATTAAGGATCGTTATCTACTGCCCTTAATCGGGGAGATACTAGATCGCCTATTAGGCGTATGTTACTATACGACCTTAGACTTAAAGGATGTATATAACAGGATCCGTATTAGTCTAGGGGATAAGTAGAAGACAGCCTTTAGAACACGCTATAGCTACTTTAAGTACCTAGTTATGCCCTTTAGACTTATAAACGCGCCTACTACCTTCTAGGCTTACATTAATTAGACCCTAAGAGAGTTAGTAGATCATCTCTATATAGTGTACCTTAATGATATCCTTATCTATACTTACAGCGAGGACCTTAAGACCTACTAGCGAGTAGTTAGCTCTATTCTTAAACGCCTAAGATAGGCTAAGCTATATACTAACCTATTAAAATGCACTTTTATAGCTAAGTAGGTCTCCTTCTTAGGATTTATTATAGACACGCGAGGTGTCTACGCTAATCTAGCGAGAGTAGTAACTATCTCCGGATAGCCTCGACTAACTAGCGTTAAGGAACTTTAGTTATTTCTTAGCTTTACTAACTTCTATCGTAGATTCATTTAGAATTATACTAAGCTAACTACGCCGATAATAGACCTTCTAAAGAAAGACTAAGGTGCCTTCTCTTAGCTAGAAGCGGCAGAAGCTAGTTTCGTACAGCTTAAAGAGCGCTTTATAGATGCGCCGCTCCTGCGACATTATAACCCTAAGTTACCGATACGCCTAGAGATAGATGTATCTACATTTACAGTAGTAGGTATACTCTCCTAGCTATACAAGGATAGCAAGTAGCATCTAGTCGCTTTTATCTCTTAGAAGCTATAAGGGGCTAAACGTAATTAGGAGATCTATAACTAAGAACTATACGTAATTGTATATTACTTTAAGCAATAGCGCTACTACCTCGAGGGGGCCTAGTACACAATATAAGTCCTTAGTGACTATAACAACCTACGAGGTATACGCGATGTAGCGAAGCTAAACCCGCGCTAGGCCCGCTAGGCGTCCTACCTAGTAGCCTTTAACTTTAAGGTAGAGCATACACCTAGTAAGTCTAACCTAGTAGACGGGCCCTCGAGGAGGGTAGACTACTTTAAAGAGAACTACGCGCTAATAAGACTACTACCTACCCTTTAGAATAAACTTAGCTTAGCTAGTGAACTAGGAGTAGATCTAGTCACTACTAGGGTGCATCTTGTCGGTGGAATTAGCTCCCACCCCGAGTATAGCTCGGAACTCGTAGGTCGATAGCCTACGGGTTACGAACGCGGATCTAGCCTAACCGCTAGTGCTATAGAATGTATGCTATGCGTACTACGCTACGTAGTAAGAGTTCTTATTACTAGCGAACTTACATTAGTAGGAGACACCTCCCTATTATAGACTATCTATACACTTTAGTAGAAGGACGCTTTTATAATTAAGCGTATAGCCGATCTAGAGCAAGAAGGGCGCACCCGAAGCAGTAAGAAGTCGCTAGTATAGCGTAAACGTGAAGATAGAACTCTTATATATAAGGGCAGGCTATATATTCTAAACGAACCTAGCCTTAGACAAGAAATCTTATACTAGCACTATAACTCTCGTATAGCTAGCTATTATAGCGCAGCAAGAACGTATAATCTGATTAGTAGACACTACTACTAGCCCTTATTAGATCAAGAAGTGCGTGAGTATATAAAGAGCTATAGCACCTATTAAAGGTTAAAAGCTCTAAGGCATATACTATATAGTAAGCTATCTTCCCTTCCTATCCCTTCTAATATCTTTAAAGAAGTTACACTAGACTTTATTATAAAGCTACCCCCTACTATTTACAATAGAAGCGCATATAATGCGATCCTAGTAATCTACGATAGATTGTTAAAGATAGCGCTCTACATCCTAGTAAAAGAAATATAGATAGCTAAAGACTTTATAGATGTGTACTTTAAGTATGTTATATATAAATATAGGGCGTAGAAAGGGATAGTATTAGACAGAGGGACGCTATTTATAAGCTAGTTCTAGTTAGAGATTTACTACTAGATGTAGGTAAAGCGTAGGTTAAGTATAGCGTTCTATCCGTAAACCGACGGCTAAATAGAGCGCTAGAATTAGACGCTTAAGCATTACCTACGTATCTTTACTATAGAATATACTTAAGACTAGCCTAACCTACTTTATATAGCTAAGTTTATATACAATAATTCAGTGTATATAGCTACTAAAGAAACACTATTTTATGCTATTCTTAGGAAACACCTAATCCTTTATAACCTACCTAAGGATAGGTAGCTAGAGGGGGAGGTACCCGTAGTAGTACGACAAGTATAGAATATGTACGTATTACGAGTAAAGCTTTAAGAACGCCTATAAGCCGCAGTAGAGTATTAAACCCGGTACTATAACAGAAAGCATACTCTAATAAGGTTTAAGCTAAGAGACCTAGTATAGCTAAATATAAAGAACCTTAAGCTAAAAGCCCTAAGTAGGAAGCTAATAGACAAATTCGTAGGCCCTTTTCGGGTTAAAGAAGCGATTAACTTACAGGTATATCGCCTATAGCTACTAAGCTCCTATCGTATATACGATGTATTCTATATGTCTCTACTAGAGCCTTTCTACCTAAGGGAAGGAGAAGAACTACTAAATATAAGGGCCCTAGAGTTAGTAGAAGATAGAGAATAAGTTTAGTATATAGAGAAAATCCTTACTAAGCGCACTATACGCGCGGGAAAGAAAGAATACTTACTTAAATAGGAAGGGTATAATAAGACTAAGAGCTTATAGATAAAAGAAGAGGACTTTAAGGAAATAGATAACTTACTAAGGGAGTTTAGAGAAAGCGATAAGCATAGCCGGGGATAAGATAAGAGTAAGTAACCTAGCTATAGACTATAGTTAGCTCGCACGAATGCCGCTACACGCTCGTAGTAAAATGCTTAGCACTAGAGACTTTAGCTTTATAACTATAATAGGAACATTAGCTTAAGGATTAAGACTGTCTATTTCTATCTATAGGCCTTCTAGCCGGGTATCGTCGCGAGAATCACCCTAAAAACACCTACGCTATGCTAGCTCTATATAGCCGAGTCGTAGTTAATAAGCGCGCCTACTTATCTTACATCTTAACATCTAAATTACCTAAGTTATTAACCTTACTATCCTCCTTACTAAATTCCTTAAACTTATCCTCCCTACTAGCCTTACCCCCTTTAATAGGCTTACTCTCCTTACTAGACTCATCCTAAACGACGATATTAGCTTACGAGTAAATAGCGAGGAAGGTGCGAACTTACGCTACTACTGCTACTAACGTTACTACTATTATTACTACTATTATTACTACTCTTATTACTACTGCTACTACTACTATTACTATTACTATCCCTATTAGGACTACTATTTCTATTACTACTATCCTATACTACGATGTTAGCTTACGAGATAACAGCGAGGAAGGCGTAAACTTATAGCTCCGTTCCCGCTACTATTACTACTACTACCTCTACTACTACCCTGACCTCTAGGCCTAAATATAGGGTAGGGGCCACCACTAGGAGCACCACTACTGAAACTAAGGGGTCTAGGCTATCCTAGCTATTAGTATGCGATCTAGACGCGATTAAGGTGCGAACTTACGTAGCTAAAGGCCTATATAGCTATATACTCTAGAACATTAGTAATCCTCCTCTACTCTAATAGCTATAGCCTCTCTATATTAGGGCTAGACTTAGGGACTTTAGTAGGTATCTCTAATAGATTACCTCTAAGAGCTACGATCCTCCTATAATTCTCTAGCTATTAGGTTAAGGTACGCTAGGCACGCGTAAGAGCTAATCCTATACGGCGGACAGTGGGATCCTGTCCCCTCCTCCTAATAGGAAAGGTGCTAGCAGTGACAGCCCTAGTGTAGGAGTCGTAGAATCTATATACGCGCTCGACGCGCCCGTTAAAGATAATAGGAACCTAAAGGTATTAGTAAGGTCGTATACGGGTCTCGTTTTAAGGATCCCTACTAGTGTGTAAGAGGACCTATTCCTAGAAGTATAGTAGCTACACCTCCTTAGAGTTAGTTTATTATAGATAATACTATAGTAGGTAATCTCGTATACGTAGCGTATATAAGTAGCTACGCGGGGCGCAGTTATGTCGCCGGCGACTCGGGCGCTAAAATTATAGTCGGGAGCT
Organism: Elsinoe necatrix; assembly: GCA_033846785.1. Classification (NCBI taxonomy): domain Eukaryota; kingdom Fungi; phylum Ascomycota; class Dothideomycetes; order Myriangiales; family Elsinoaceae; genus Elsinoe; species Elsinoe necatrix. The sequence goes on from JANZYI010000008.1 coordinate 1,435,721, forward strand.
ATACTAAGAGCAGTAGTAGTAATATATTAAGGTCTACTAAAGGCGACTATAATACTAGGCGAAAAAGGTGCGGTATACGTAATAGGTGTTATCGATGAAGTTAAGGAGTGTAGGCGCGTCGTAGAAAGATATATTAGCCGTGTTTATTGTTGTTGCCCTACGTAACAAAGGCAATCCTAGCACTAAGGACCTAGGGGGGCAAAAATCCTAAATGAAGCCTAAATAAAGCGTATATTACCTACCTTTCTAGAAGCGACAAAGCCGCGATGACCTTACTAATCGCATGCGGTTCGCGCAAAAATCACATAAGGGACGTAAGTAGGTAAAGTAGCAATGCTAGACACTCTTTTCCTATAGTAGCTATAAAGGCTAATAGGTTTTTATTAAGGCTAGCTACTAAGGACATTAGCTTAGAGGAGGAGGTAATGTTATAGGTATTTTCAGGGATAAGGTGTAGGCTTCTAATTAGGTGTAAGGATCCAGGGTCTAGCCGGCTTCGGATGGCCTAAGCGTATAGCCTCTAGTCTAGCTACGTACAGCCTAAGGGATTTTCCCTCCTTAAGTATTATTCGTAATACTAATCGAGAGCCATCCTTACACTACTATAAGCAGGTTATTATATATACGAACTAGTATTAATATAATCTACCCCTAACATAAAGATAGGTAACGCTATATTAGAGTATATAGACTAACTAGAGTTTAGAGGATTACCCTATTAGTGCCTATTTTATACTAAGTATAAAGTAGTAAGTATTAAATTATATACCGATATATAGATAAAGATATTAAGATATATTTAGAGAATATATAACGTAGTAGAAGAGAAAAGGCTAAGGTATAGATTAATAGAAGAGTAGAAGCGATTAATAGATAAGGTAAAGGAAGTCGCTAGATAATAGACTAGAGGAGATAGAAGCCTAAAGGAAGTTATTAATAAGGTAGCCGAGTTTTAGTTCGCTATAATCGACTATATAATTCTAGGAGATTACTATAAGAATATAGTATTAAGTAGGTTAGCTATATTAGGATTAAATATAGAAGATAGGAGTTAGACTAGACTAGAGAAGTATACTAGTAGAATTATAGCGATTATTACTATTAGTAAGGTATTAGTTATTAGGTAAGTATAGAAGGAAATAGAGAATAAGATTAAGAAGATCTAAGAGTTTAACTATTATAGTAGATACGAGATAAAGAGTAGGACGAGAAGTATATATAAAAGAGTAGAGAAGAAGATATATAGTAGAATAATAGTAGTAGAGATAGGTAGGAGGCCTAACGTAATAGATAGATTATTAAGAATATTAAAGTATAAGAGAGAGATTAGGAATAGAAGTAAAGGAGAGAGTAAGGTAAGTTAGAAAGGAGAGACTATTACTATTAACTAGACTAAATTTTCTATAGCTAATTTATAGATAGTAGTTTATAGGTTATTAGCGATAGTAAGATAGCGTTTAAGAGTTAATTTAATAAGATTAAGTAAGGAAGAGAAGGAAGATAGTAGGGATAGAATACTAAGATTAGTATTAGTAGAGATTAAAGATATACTAGGAGAGATATTAGAGAGATTTAATTTTATAAGTTTAGGAGAGAATAAGTAGGAGATAGATAGATACGAGTAGATAAGTAGATAGTTAGGTAGAGATTTTAAGAAGGTAGTAATAGATAAGGATAGATAGAAAAGAAGTATATTAAAAGAAATAGTAGTAAAAGATTAAGTAAAGTAGTTAAAGAAGTTTAAAGAGGAGTTATTCGTATTAGTATATTTAATAGGTAGAGTACTAGCGAGAGATATAGAGATTATAAGTATCTAAAGTAAGAATAGACTAGATAGAAAAGTAGGTAGAGATATTTTCGTAGATAGAGAGTTAGTATTATTTATTATAATATATAATAAGATATTAGGGATAAGTAAGAAATTAAAGACTATCTATAGGTATATACCGAGAGAGGTAGACGAGTTAGTAGTATATTATTTATAGTTAATCGAGCTATTCGCTAGGTAGTTAGATACGAAGTTAAGGAATAATTTCGATATAAGTAGGTATATTTAGAAGCTAGAACTAGAGAATAAATAGGAGAATAATAAAGAGAATAGAGACAAAGAGAGAGAGAATAAGGACGTAGAAGAAGGATATAGCTAGCGAGTATAGACTAGAGAGAGTAAGAGGTAAGATAGTCTAGGTAATAGTTAAGATAGCTAAGGTAATAGTTAAGATAGAGAGGTAAAGATAGAGAGATATAAAGAGGTAGGATTACTAGAGAATATAGCTATTAATTTAGATAGGTATTAGGGTATAGATAGGTATAGAAGAGTATTATCGAGAGAGATATAGAGTAGAATAGGGATAAAGATAATAATCGCTATATAGAGATAAGTATATCTAGCTATCTAGTAGAATTTCGCGAGTAATAGTAAAGTTAGAGAGTTAATCGAGTAGTTATACGAGAATAGTAGTATAATAATAGAAAGAGTATCGAGAGTAAGGATCTAAGGGAAGAGTTTTAACGTAAGAGAGGAGTAAATAGAGTATAGTAGATAGATAGAGGAATTAATATATAGTTTATTATATAGTAAGTCCCCTAATTCGATATTAATAGAGAGAGAAGAGTACTAGAAGGTAAGTTTAGATTAGTACTAATTTTTATAATTTAAGTTAGAATAGGAGGATATAGTAGAGAGAGAAGAGATAAGACGTTAGGTAGAAGCGAGAATAGAAGTAGAGTAGTTTATAAGATAGAAGAAGATTAGGGAATTAGATTTAGATAAGGTATTAATCGTATTATATAGGAATTTAGCGTAGTTTAGGGGAGTATAAAAGAAGGCGTTAAAGTTAATTATAGTAGGAACGAGGTAATTAATAGTAGTAATAGGTATAGGTAAAGGTAAGAGTTTATTATTTATATTACTAGCTAAAGCGAGTTAAGGTAAATTAATAGTAGTAATTATACTATTAAACGTATTAAGGGATAATATAAAGAGGAGGTATAACGAGGCTAGGATCGAAAGTATAGAATAGACATCGAAAAGGCTATCGTTTAGAGCGAAGATTATATTCGTTACGCCTAAGTTAGTAGTAACTAAGGCATTTAATAGATTTATATAGAGTAGAAAGATAGTAGGGAGTATTAATAGAATCGTAATAGATAAGTATTATATAATATTAGATTATAACGCTAAGTAGTAGCTAAAGATATTAGAAATAGTAGATTTAATAGACTAGAGCGTATAGGTAGTGTTTTTAATAGCGACGATATAGCCTAAGAACGAGGTTAAATTTTTAGAGATTATAGAGTTAAAAGAGTAGGAGATCTAGATTATAAGAGAGAAGACGAGCTAGAGTAATATTAAATACTAGATAGTAGAGTATAGTAGAAAGAATAAGTTAGACAAGATAGCGTTATTAGTAGAGTAGAAGATAGAGGAGTATAAATTAGGTAAGTTAATAGTATATTATAATAATATTAATAAGAGTATAGGGATTATAGAGCGATTATAGACGTAGATATTTAATACGTAGATCGGGAGTAAAGTAATAAAGAAGAAGGTATTAAAACGATTATAAGAAGAGAAAGAGTAAGTATAGATAGCGATAAACGCGTTAGAAGTAGACATTAATATACCCGATATACGAGTAGTAATTTATATTAGTATAAAGGAAAAGATACGAGATTATATATAAGAAAGTAGGAGAGTAGGTAGGGATAGATTAGCGAGTAAAGGGATTATAATATAAGTAGTATAGATATTTAGGAATTAAGTAAATAGAGTAAGAGAGTAATAGGTAAAGATAGAGATAAAGGAGTATATTAGAGACGAAGTATATAGAAGGAAGATAATAGACTAGGAGATAGACGAACGTAGTAATCGTTATAGTTATAAGGTAAGTAAGATTCGATATAATATATATTAGAGTAAGATACGTAGTTAGAAGAGAAGGAGGATAATTATATATAATAATAAAGAGGTAATAAGAGCGATATAGGTATATTAGACGAGAGAGAGAGAGATAAAGAGAGAACGAGAGTTATATAGAATAAGTAGTAACGTTAAAGAAGAGATAGTAGAGGAAAGAGTTAAGGATAAGAATAATAAAAGAGTTAGGGATAAGGATAATAAAAGAGTTAGAGTTAAGAATAATAAAAGAGTTAGAGTTAAGAGTAATAAAAGAGTTAGAGTTAAGGATAGAGAAAGAGTTAGAGATAGAGATAGAGTAATATTACTAATATTAGATTCGGGATTAGATTTACGATTTAATAAGAAGAAGAAAGAGAGTAGTTAGTAAGATAGCTAATAAAGTAGTAGTAAAGTTATTAAAGAAGTAGAGGGGATAGAGGTCGAATTTTAGAGAAGAGATAGTAGAGAGTAGAGGAGAGTAGAGGAGAGTAGAGAATATAGCGTTATTAGTAGAATAGAAGAGATAGAGAGTAGAGTATAGTATAGAGAAGAGAAGAAGGATTATAATAAAGGTAGATAGGTAAGAGATAATAGAGGAGTTAGAGGTAAAGTTATAAAGGTAGATATATAAGTATAGTATATATTTAGTAATTAGAGAGAAGAGAGTAAAACATTACTAGGTAGAAGATTAGATAGAGTATAAGTTAGTAATAGAGTAGAAGAGTAAAGCGATATAGATAGAGTTATAGGTAGGGAAAATAATTATAATAGATTAATTTATAGATTATTAGAGTTATTAAATACTATAGGAGATATATAGATAGTATAACGAGGATAGAAAGAATAAGAGCGAGTATATTAGGTTTATAGAGGTATAAGGAGAGAAGTATTAATAGAGAAATATAGCTAAGTAGATTTATATATTATTATTAATATTTTAGGAGAGTAAGAAGTTAGAGAGATAGTAGAAGAGGTTAATAAGAGATAAAGAATAATAGTCGATAGTATAGGAGTAGTATAGAATAGTAAAGGAGAGCGAGTTAGGAGAGATAGTATAGGAGATAAAATAGATTAAAGAAAAGGTAAGTATTAAGAGAGTAGAGATAAATAAAGAAATAGTAATAGTATTATTTATAGAGTAAGTAATAGTAGAGGAGTAGGAAAGCTATAGAGGGAGGAATAGCCTAGTCTAGGAGAAGTAGCTAGAGGTATAGATAAGGTAAGGATTAAGTATTATTAAGGTTATAAGTCTAGAGAGAGTAGAGCGAGAAGTATATCTCCTAGGAGAGAAATAATATTATAATAGAGAGAGATAGGTAGAAAATCTATAGAGAGAGAAATAGTCTAGTCTAGGAGAGTCTACTAGAGGTATAGATAAGGTAAGAATTAGAGTATAATCTCGAGGTAAGAGAATAAGTAGAGTAAGGATAGTAAGAGAGGGATAGTAGCGAGGAACCTAGTAAGGCCTAGAGGTTAAGAGGTAAAATTAAGAATAGAGTTAGAAATTTAGTATAGTTTTTTCTTCGATTTTTAGATTTTTTTATTCTCTCTTTACTTTAATATATTTATTACTATCCGATATATCTCTAAGAGAAGTCTTATACCTATAGAATAATTATTATACCTTTATATTATTGTTAAAGTTATAGAGATTTATATAAGAAAATATAGAGTACTAAGACTATAATAGCTACTACCTAAAGAGGTATAGCGCGTAATAGAGTCGATCGAACTTAGCTTAGTATATAATATATCTTATCCTATAAGACTTAGCGCGTAATAGCTCTACTCTAATAAGGTTTAGCGCGACCTAGATTACTATAAACTTACTAAAGATATATATAGGGAAGAGATAATATTATTTACTTATTTTTAGAAGTACGTTAATAAATACTAGAAGCGTATTATTATAAACCTACTATAACTATTGTCCTCTTTACTCTAATATACCTCTAAAGCGAGAATAACTAAATTCGGAGAATACTAGCGAAGCTTCTATTCTCTAATAACGAGAACTAGCCCGAATAAGGTAGTAGCGTTAACGCTATAAGTAGAGATAAAATAGAGTATAACGTCCTATAACGCTTCCTTAACTATAATAGGGCGAATAGATTATTAAGTTAAGTACTATATAAGACTAATAGGTAGTAGTAACCTTAATATAACTTAGACTTAGAGTATAAGGTATTATATTACTACTAGACTCTTATAATATACTACTATAGTAGGAAGTAATATCTATTAATAGATATAAGATACTATACTAAGAGAATATAGTACTACTACTAGCTTATAGAGAAGCTAACGCTATAAACTAGAAGAGAGAGACTAGCTAGTTATATAATAGTCCGAGAAGGAATTACTCGAATTAATACGAGATAACCTATTACTTCTACTCTCTACTACTACTAAGTTAAGTCGTTTAGGATAGTAACGAATATTAAGGCCTAGTACCGAGTATAGGTCTAGCCTTAGTAAGTAATTATAGTATAATACTTACTAGTATTTCTCCTATAAACTTAGTATAAGAGGAAGAAGTAGATAAGTAAGAGAGTAATAGCGTTATAGGTATAGACGAGTATATAATACGACGACTATATAACTATATAGAGATAGACGTTAATATTAATATATAAGAGAATAGGTAGAGTAACGAAATTATAATAGACGTTATAAGTAGTATATTAAGAGATAGTTAGTAGCTAGGAGAAGACTAGTAGGTATAGTTACTATAAGGAAGTATAGTAGACTTAGACGAGAAGTAAGTATCGGCTCTAGACTATATACTTAGAAAGCTCTTTAAGTAATTATATTATAGCTACTATAGCTATTTATAGACGGAGTACGAGTAAGAGTTATAGAACTATATAGAAAGTATATAGGGTAATTATAATAGACTAGACTAGCTTTTTAATAACCTTATATTTCCCTTAGTATTATCTCTCTCTAGTTTTCTAACTAAGGATAGACTCTATTAGTAGAGAATACTAACTATAGAGAAGTAGTAGACTATATTCTATAGCGTATAGTCTAGACCTAGTATCTAAGCTAGGTATACTATCTAGTATCTAGCTAATAACTACTTACTATCTAACGATAGACTAGTTATACTAGACTATATATATCTCTATTAAGAGCGAATATAATCTATTAAGTCGTAAGTAGTCTACGATATTAACTCGTTTCTAGACTTCGCCTCTTTACTAGTAATAGCCTAGTAAGGAATATAGTACTAATTAGTACCTCTTAGTAAGTAAAACCTTAAGGTAGATAATTACGTATAAGTGTCTATCTATATAATAGTCGAAGTAGACGCCGAAGACGAGTATATAGAACGAGCGATAATAAGTATACTCTATAATATACTATACTTCTTACTTAGATATCTTAGGGTTAGGGTTAGGGTTAGGGTTAGGGTTAGGGTTAGGGTTAGGGTTAGGGTTAGGGTTAGGGTTAGGGTTAGG